>OY282587.1:6883791-8327207 GCA_958298965.1 Chrysolina haemoptera
GAATGGTGCTCTCCCAAAATATCATCAATTGTTCCACCGTTATTGGTCTCATTGAGATTGACCCGTCGAGTTCAGTTCTCACAATCATAGCTGACATGACAAAAACTCCATACTAGATGAAATCTGGTTCAGAAAAACGTTATTTTGAGTTTTTCTCTGCAGGAAATAATGTATTATGTATTCAATGGAATGTCCAAAATACATTTTAATTATTTATACCTTCCGAAAGTCTAGGCCGATTTTCAATAAACCACACGCTAATAATGATAAACAAATATGCGGCTTTGGTGCCTTCTCTTACTCACATTTGAGTAACGGAGTATCACGAAACGGGTTTTCCTAGCTGGGTCTTTCGCTCGCTTTTCTCGTAGCGTATGTATATCGAGTGAAACCTTACCTTACACCCCCATAAAACATCCACGAATGTGATTTCTAACGAGCAGAAGCAGTCATCGTTCACTCAGCGACTTCCCTGCAAAACTTCTCCGGAGAAGTTTCGCCTTGTAGGCTTTCCCTCAATTCGGTTAGAAACATTTGAAGTTCTTCCTGCTGCCGTGCGGTCGGCTACTCCATTGTTTCAAAGTGTTATGGAGTGTTCATTTCAGTCTCGGCACAATGGCGGACTGAAATATTGGGGTCATTATTCAGAAATCTCTTTGTTATTGTTTCCCACTCAAAAAATAGAATGGCCGGTTTTTGTTGAGGCGGCCATTGTTTGTAATACATCTCATATTCGCGAATTATCTGATGTGAATACAAACATCACGGCTGTAACAATGGGGCAGAAAATAAGATGTTTCCATTTTTTTTGTCGGGTCCTTCCATTATATTCGGCCGCAGTGTTAGAGTCGTAAAATAGGGATTTATTATACTGCCACAGAATTCTTCATTCACATGGTGGTGTGAAAATTATTTGGATTCTCTCTCAAACTCTGAATGCTTTCCAGGCACACAAAAAAAGTAAATATATCAAAGAAGTCAAAAATACCTCTAATTGCGATAAACGAACAAAGTAGGCTGTGAGGCAAATATCTGACAAAATACAAGATGATGATAATGAAAATAATAATTTTTTTGAACGTGGTCGAAAATGTTTCTGCTGAGATCCGCAGAGATTCTGAACAGGTGCATTTCAAAAACTATCAATCATAAAATAATATAAGAAAATATTATCCTAACGAATTTTCATTAACAACTTCAACTAATCAATTATTGCCAAATTTACAGAAGTGTAAATAAACATGCAATAGAAATGGATTACAGAAAGAAATAGAATGAACAAAGCGGCAGATGAAATCAAGAAACCCTTCAGAACACGTCACTATAACTCTTGAATAACAATAAAAGTGAACAAAAAAATTAAAAACCTCAGTGTAACATTATCTAGACATGTTACTGACTACTGTTTTCATAACTTACTCCCAATCAATAAACAGTATCAATTATTTTCTAAAAAGTAATACAGGATATTCCATCAATTGTGTAATAGCGAATAACATTAATGCAGTTCAGCTATGAAATATTGTAACATATCCAGCTGTTCTTCATTGACTTCGTTCAAATGCATTTTCTACTCAACCTGGGACCAGTTCACTTCACGAACATATTTTTGAATATACCTACTCATGCTGTTGAATGATTTTTATGCAGCAAAGTATTCTGCTGGATATTTCGTTAATAACAAGTTAAATTCTTTCTTCTTCTTTATTATCTCTAGCCATTCATAAAACATATTCAGTTATTCATCGAATCGACTAAACATCTGAACAACGGAAGCAGAACATTAGAGTGTGAGAAAATCTGCTCATTCTTCCTCACGAAACAAAGGCACAGAAATGTCATGAGTCACTGTTTCTGGTGAGAAAATAAGAATTATAAGACATTAATTATGGGAATTCGTATTCCAAATCGAGTTTGATGCTATAATTGACTACGCCACAAAACGTCGGTTTTGTATAAACGCTGTGGTGAAGAGAGAGTCGAATTAACGAACACTCGGTTATTGTGGTTTAATTGATCTAGACTGAGAAACCTCCAATTTACCTGTTGGTGCGAACGTGAGCGATAATGTCATTCAAAGAAAACATTTCTGTTTCAGTTTTACTATCTGAGAAAGTATTATTGTTGTGTTCGTGACATTAAATTTTGTTATTCTGTATATGACATACAGGGTGGTAATTAAATACGTTGATTTTGCTTTATTACCTATAAGTTCATTTTCAGAAGTGTATTTTTCGAGAATGTTTAGTTTTCGTGAAATATCTATTGGTGATTCCCCAAAAATAACCAAATCGTCGGCATAAAGAAGCATAATAATATCTGTAGTACTGTCTGTATTGACATCTCGAGCTCCTTGTAGACGAAAATATGCCTCAATGTCAGCAAGGTACAATGAAAAGAGGGTGAGACTCAAATATTCACCCTGTAATACTCCTGATGAGACATGGTATTTTTTTGTGAACTGTTTTTATTTTAACAGAGGAAATTTCATAAATAGACCAACCAATATAAATTTTTTGTGGAAATTAATTCTAATAGTAAGCGACTTGCGCCATGACTTCGGTGATACTTTTTAAATAACTAAAATTCAAATTGCAACTCAAAATTTTTTTTGTGCAATTGTTTAAACAATGATTATTAAAAAAAAGGGTCCTTCTTTTGGTTTTTTGTAAATATCTCATAAGGTACTGGACGAATGGCTTTACTCAACGTCTTCGCTGTATAGAAAAAATCGCCTTGTGCGCGCAACCGGTCTCTCACTTCTCCTCCGCTTCTCGGCGCCCCCTCCACTACTACCTTAGCACGACTCGGCGACGAATTTTCACTCGAAGCGCTGTGTTCAGAAGCATTTTTAACAATGTTCTCCAAACTTATGGGAAAATGTGAGATAGACAAATTGTAGTTTTTAACCTCAACTTCAAAATGCCGCTTTAAAAATTCAAATCGGACCATTTTCCGTAATATGACGCATCATGCAAAATATGGCTGTAATTTTTTTAAAACCCGATTGTAGGAAAACTATTGAAGCGACAATTTCCACCTTTCGGGAGCTCAACGTTCATGATATTAGCTACCATTTCCCGAAAAATTATTTCTTAATATTGAAAATTGAGGGAGATAAGAATTTTTTTAAAAAAGGCCTTTTTTCAAGAGTTTTTCCGGCTTTTCTCGGCGAAAAATGGTCGTATCGGGATTTTCCAAAAACCATTTTGTAGGTTTGTCCATTCTCTACAAACGAAGTCATGGCGCAAGTCGCTTACTATTAGAATTAATTTGCAAAACAGGCTTTATTTTTGTTATATTGGTTGGACTAAAAGATCACGAACGATATTAATGAAATTGGACCTCGCACCTCGCGAAAAATAAAAAAAAGCAAACAATAAGGAGAAAAAACGAAAAAAATAAGAAAAAATGTTTATAAATATCAATAATAGTGGATAAGCACAACTAATTTCCCAATGATGATAATTCTACCGATTTAATATTAAATCGAACCTTTCGAACCTTTGGCAATAAAGTTTTATCCCAACACCAAACCGCTATATTCAATACCTCGACCCCAAGTGTTCATCTTCTGGAGGTAAGATTCTCCCTCATGAAAATTTCATCATATAATGATTTCCTCTTGTTAGACTCCCATCGTCGAACAGTTCTGCAACAACATTGTCACTGCGGTATTGTGAATTTCCTCTGCTACCACAAATTCCCCCTATCGGTACTGCAGTCATACATCACGTTCTGGCGTAAAATTTTCGATTCAGAACTCAACTTTTCAAGTCGAAAAATATATCGGCGGCTCTTTCGTTCCTTCCTTTTTCCTCACGAGCCAGGCGCATGGAGTAGCTACTTCACCCCGGGAAGACTCTATCGGAAAATATATCGCTATATGGGGAATATATCTTATATGCATAGAGAAAATTCGGAAATAAATATATTTCGGTTCTATTGCGTTTTATCCGATCGCATATTATCGATTTGGGAGCCATTGGTTTTGTTTGTTTTGTTTACAGAGGAATACTCTTTGGAAAACACAAACGGAAAGTGTACATTTTATGATATTTCCCGAGGACGACGAATATCTGTTATGGGGGAAAAATATGTATCGTAAAAATAATCACAAGGCAATTTATAAATACCTTTTTTAGAAGAGAAAGTAAATTTCAGGAAGTAGGGCATTTTTTCACCCATTGTTTCCTAATTCTCTGATTCTTTCAATTGATATAATTTATACACGGATTGGTTTTATTATTATTAGGTATCGTCAAAATGACGTCTTGATTTTGACTTTTATTCGAAAATATGAATGGAATATTCATAAAATCTATTGTGGAATCATCTGCGGCTGAAAGACAAACTTTAGTCGCCATTTTCCATCGTCCAAGATAACCTCTTGGGGGGTATTCATGTTGAAAACGGGAACATTCTCCATGAAAACTGAAAAATAAAAAATATGATTTTTTTTTGCAATATCTAGCAGAAAACATTGCTTCTGAAGAGCCCTATTTCCAATTCTTCCAATCTCCCTGATGAGCTTGGCAAAGCGAAATAGATTTTCCTAGACAAAAATGTATGGGGGATTAAATGCAAGAGAAACAAACGCTGCTTCAATGAATTGAACGATTTCTGTGAGTGATATTTTTGAATAATATTCTCCCTCTCTAATTTATTTGATGAATTTTCAATGAAAACTAGAGATAATTAAAATAAAATCAATTATCTGAATGGAAATGCGAATTTTTAGTTTCAGATTTTTTCTTTCAGTTAAATTTTTTTCACAATATCTATCAGATGTGGTTCAATGTCCGGCGTGGCTTGAGCCGGGAAGTAGTTGTTTTCTGTTAGATCTTACAAAAAAAAATCATATACTAATTTTTTTTCAATTTTTATGGGAATTGTTCCCGTTTTCGACTGTTCTTTTAGTTTAATTCTCTAAAATTTTTATTTTTTCATCAAGACTTTAACTACATCATAATAAGGTAGGATATATGGTACTTCAACGGTTGATTAATACTTGCTAATGTGAAATTAGAAAAACTTTACACCAATGACAAACATAAAGAATCAATGACACTTCGGAAATACAGACAGAGACAGGTAAGGAGTGTCAGAATACTTGACAGAAATATGAGTGGTATATATAGGATGACAAAAACATAAAAAATTGTAGAGATAATCAAAATCTGAACAATAAGAAATGAAATCAAGGAGGACGTCTATCGGAAAAAATCTTCTTATTTCTGTATGTATACATAGAACTCAATTCTTCTATGTCAGTTTTTTTGTTGACGTGAATCATTTCCAGACAAAGTATTTTTCCCAAATTACTTTCTAGATCAAGAACTCTCGCATTGTTATAGTCAATACGATGGTCCTCACCTAAGGTATGTTCGGATATATATTGATATCGTTGAGGAATATATCCACGAAAAGTTCAGTTTCGAAACTCTCTCGTGGTAGAGTGAGCATCATGAAAAAGAGTGGAAAATATACCTCTAATAATTTGAACTTCCCGGTGATCCTTCAGTTGCCATCAAATCCAAGTTCTCTCTTCACAAACAAGCAATAATCTATCGGAACATCAACAATCGACTCCAATCAACCCCGTGAAGTATTGAGCAGATGGAAACTTAATCGCCAGACGAACGGTGGGTTTGCAATTTTCCGGGAAATCACCAACAAACGTTTTTCCATTACGGAAAGTGGATATTTGCACGCACGAATGTCATTTTTATCATCTACTCCATATACTCCAGCCACAACGACTGGCACATAACGCAAGGGGTAACAATGCAGATTAACAATAGTCCTGGTTCTCATATACGAGTTGCTTTGGTTTTGAAACTGAATTTCATTGTTTTCTTCCTCGATTTTTTTTTCGTAGTGTTGCTATTCGAGAACAAATGTTCTTTCTTTTGGACCTATGGGGGAGGGTTGATTGGAAAGTGGAGTGAATGAAAACATTGATTTTTCAGTCGCAATCAAATTAGAAGAGGAAAGAATGAAAAGTAAATGAATGTGCACACATAAAATCAATTAAAGGGGTAAAAACTGTAATGAACTCATTCTACACTGAGAACAGTGAGACAGACTTTCACTAAAAATTTGAAATACCTCTGACGCAATTGTATTGTCTCATTTTTTTTTGGGTTGCTATACTCGGATTTCCTGAATCAAACGAAAGGATGTATCACGAGTTCATTTTGCATCGTGATCACCCTTTTCACTTCAAGATAATAACGTCTGTGTCAATTAAAATATACTCCCCACCTCATACTCCGTTGTTTCAATATTATAATTTCATTATATCATATAAATAAATTTTTGAATTTGAGTTTGCTCTGCTGATTCGAATAGTATCATCCAATCATTCCATTATTTAATTCGATTAGCAATCCTCTATGACACAAACATGTAGCAAAGTAAGAATGACAGCAAACTGCGGATCATTTGAATCAATTTTACTATCCGACGTTTACTGTTCTGACATTGCAATATAAAATAATCTCAAAATATTAAGTTCGCTGATCTGTGGTAAAACCAATAATTCGTAACCATGTTTTCTCTTAGATATTGTACAGCTTGATTTCCAAGAATTCAGTCAAGGGTTATTTGCTATGTTATTTGAAATCAGTCAGCTGGGATCGTAAACGTGAAACATTAACGACACGGATTCTCATAGAAAATATCCAAAGCCAGTTATATGCGCCCACCAGGTCTTTTTGCCTCATTGACGTGAGCTCTGAATGCTGTTATATTCACAAAAATTGACTTTTAACGATAATTCCCCTATAGAACTCGTCTGGCGAGTTTATGAAGTATTCTTCGATGGTACAAATGTTGGCCAGCTCGCATAATGCGTGTAGCCGAATGTATATATGAGTGTTCAATGAGGAGAGTTTTGTTTCAAATACTACCCAATCTCAATATTTGTTGATGAATGAGTGATTAATTTTTCCTTGCCGGCTGGAAATTGAAGCTCCATCTCTTTTTATCTCCAAGCACTCATGTTGTTTTCAGTTTAACTGCCTGTTTAACTTTACTCCAAGGTACCGCACGGAGACAAACTTCAATGGAAGCTTGAATTTCCAAGGTCTTTGTGAAATCGATGAGTTCAATCTCATCCAGATTCATCACTATTTTGTGTTTTGCTAAATATGGAATGACTAGCCTGTTCAAATGGATTTGCAGCTGAACAGCAGCTAGAAGATCTTTAGTCAGCTTTCGCCGCATCATCTGGCTGAGAATCAGCCCTATCAGGACTTTTATAAAGAAAATGAATAAAGGAGCTCACTCTCTTGACATTCTATATGTCACTCAAGCGACCACAGACCATGGATGGAGGAGAGCAGAGCATGAGAGAAAGGGGCCCATGAACCCTTGCCTTATAGTAGCATCTTCTTCACTACTACTATAATTGCTCACTCCCGCCACATTTCTATTCTATTGTGATTTTTTTATATCAAGAATAATGACGATTTTGACATGATCTACACCAGCAGAGGTATTTTTTTAAGTAGCAATTAAAAATTGGAGAATACCTGTCATTCATGGAGTACTATTCGTTCAATGATTATAACGCTAAACAAGATACAAACACTATGTAGGATTCTTGAAGTGTTTCAAAATGAAAATCGCCCAAGATTATGAGAAACAAGCGCAGACTGATCCTACCTATAAATTCATTCTTGCGCCCGACAGTAAGTCAACTTTAAGCTAGGACTCACAATAAGTTCCACTGTTCATTATCACACTCCTCCGAATAGCCCATCGAGTACCATATGGCCTGAAATATGGGGACTTTCAGATAGGAAATATTCATACACTTAAAATTAATTAAACCAAAGTTACATTGTATATCTTCCTAATTTATTAGGTCGAATCCGGATGTGGCTGGTTGCAGGAAGGGAATTGCGTCTGGGGATTTAATTATAGTTATTATGATTTTAGTGAAACTTTGTTCAGTCTACGTTTGTCGAAAGCCTGTCACTGAGCATTTGTTGGAAGTGGAGGTGAAGAGTTTTCAATAGGTGGGGATTGATTGGGTTAGTTTCTGTTGGAAAATGAGAAACAGAGAAGCATTGAGAAAGATTTCATTGAGTGAATATAACGTACATCACTTTGATATACAAAGTAGGATAATTTCTGTCATTCCAAGCAGTGTTCCTCAAAATTGATACAGCTCCACTTGCCACTTGTGTTACTACTCTCAGATCATCTGGTACCTGGAACAGATACATGGTGGTGAGCAACGATAGTTGTTTTCAATTAACCATATTTTTGAAAGGGCGTTACGCAAGGTTGAATATCAATGAGTAGTTTTCCAGGTATCATTCTTGTTCCCATGTTCTGGTTCCCACAAAAAGGAATGTCCTTCAATGTTCAGAAACATTGAGAGAATCGAGAAAACAAAAGGTAGTTCGATATGGAAATGATGTTCTGAAATATCTCCAATTAAGACAAATGGAAATTAGGAGTATTCTTGACAAGTCAGATAGGATTACTACTGGTAGAATGATTGGTGATATTCGCTCTCATCGTTCATTCAAATATCTTTAAAACAGAGACAGAAGGCGAACATTTCTGTTCCAGAGATATGAACGAGTATTAACGAAGCATCATCGATGAGACTGAAGGCTTTTTTTTCAACACATTCTGAGAGTTCAACAGAGACAGAAGGCGAACATTTCTGCGATGTTCCAGAGATATAAACGAGTATATAAACGAAGCATCATCGATGAGACTGAAGGCTCTTTTTTCAACACAATCTGAGAGTTCAACTGTGTCTTTATGAGATTCATCCCATACATGGAACAGTATTCAAGGACAAGTCGGATCTTTGCCTTATAAATTATAAGCCACAGTCACAGAAAGTGGAACAGTTATGAACCGATATTACGAACGTTGTTTGAGATAGCATCCTAGGTATGGTGCGACAGGTGAGATTTTTCATGTGTTGAAAATAATTGGGGTTATGATTTTAAAAGACTTTTAGGTCGAGTATCGATGAGCCTAACTGATGTCAAACGCTCATTTTTCCATTCACAGAAAATATGAAGGAAAATATGACAACATACCATCGTAACTACACCACTGGTTGACAAAAATAAAAAATTATAAGTAAAAACTATCACGTTTATGAACTTTGATTAGTGAAACAAATTTGGAATTTTTTCCTTCCGGAGATTGGGAGAAAAAAAAATTTATTATTTTTTCGTACTTTTGACACCCTGTATCTCAGATGGGATACATTTCAGGACATACCTTGATAGAAACTTTTCACTTCGAAATGAGGTGAGGAATCAGTAGTCGGAATTGGTCGGTCTTATTCTGACTCACCCTGTATATTACACGAAGCTATTTCTTGTCCAATTTCATAACGATTTAGATTTCTGGCACGCTGAACACAAATCATAATTTTCAGAGAATTTTTTTTTTCCAATGGTTTTGTTTGCTAGGATGCCGGATTCTAGCGCAACGTTTACGTTTTTCGCATTTTGCGACCATAACGAGACACATTTGTTGAATACATATTTATATAGAAGTAAAGCTAAAAAAAATTCCTACAATATGATGGTATTGTTTTTCGGCCCAACAGTTCGATTGTAGGTGTTATAGGTGCTGTTGTGCTAGGATGTGGGATCCGTGGGATACAATTTATTTTTCACATTTATCATTGTTTTATGGTAGACTGTGTATCCGAATATAGTCAAATCATACATTTTCGGAATCAGCATCAAATTTTGGTCATATCAGTGGTAATTTTCAGTGAATCTGACTGCAGAGATTTAGTAACTTCTGCATTTTGAAGTTCGACGGATATTTTTTCGGTTGAAAATTCATTTGATGCCGATCTGCTTGAAAATCACAGTATATACTAATTTTGTCATGCTGAATCGATTGGCGTTCGCAGAATTGCTCTATCCCGACCCGTTCGTCGGTTGAAAATGTTATCCACCATTCGGAGCTGCCGTGTTCCCCCAAAAATTTTTCAAATTTTTTTCAATGTCATATTCGTACAATCTTTTTGTATACGCTCACCGAATTTGAAATCATTTGCTGTCAAGCAGAGATTTAGTAACTTCTTCATTTTGAAGTTCGACGGATTGGTAAATTTATTATTTTTTATGTTTTGAATAAAGTTTCGTGTTAAATTGATGGCGTAGAGTACGGGAAAAATTATGTTAAAATTCTAGAACGTTCGAAAGTATTTTTCTTTGGCGGTTGTATGTGTTAGGATGCCGGATTCTATTCGTCTACCTTCAAATGACCTAAATATTTGCTGGACCAACATATTTGAATAAATTAGTTTCTTGAATAAAATTATCCACATTTCGTAGTACAAAAATTGCAACTCATTTTCGCCATGTTGTATGGTTGAGAACCACCACTTTGAAAATTAAAGAATCATGTGTTCAAAATTGTTGGGAGTATGAAAATGTTAATTTCCTCCTGAAAAGATACGGATAAATCGCAAATGTCCAGGTAGTTTCATGAGTTCGCCAAGTAAAACAAATGTTGAAGCAAGTGTAAACCCACATCTCTCAGCAACATTGAAGTTGTCCCTAGACGAAGGTTGAGGGAAGGATCGCCGGTGTACAACCGCCTTTCTGTCACGCACTAGTGTATACCAAAAACGTGTCTAGCATATAGATAGCATGTGCAAACGATCCCAGTGTTCTACATACAGATTAACTCGCTCGTAGTGAAGTAGACGGAAGGACAATATGATGTTATTTCAGTCTCAACATTCACACAATAATTCATGGAGGTTATTTTTCGTCAACCGTGTTCACCTTTATCCTGATAGAAGAAAATATTTTGTCAACATAATATACATAATATTATCTTCGAATGGAATATTCAATAAACATTTTTTAATATGATGCAAGTGGTTTTTCGTTTGTTTCAAAATTCACAGCAAGTTACAGAGTTTTACCAACATGAGTTTTTTTATTTTTATCATTTCATTTTATTATTTGTTATTACGAATCTCCCAGGTTTCCATGGAAAACCCATCAAAAGCAGAGCTTGTCCGAGCAAGGAAGATCCAGGACCTACAGCTTAAAAAGTGGATTCCGAAACACTTTAGCTCCGTGATGGCGGTGGGGATCGAATCTGGGCCTAAGTATTTTTTTGGGTATTCTAGCCCTAGTAATAATTTTTCACGTTTCCAGGACTGGTATGGCCCAGACAATAATTCATAACTTCCTCATTATGGATTCTGCCAAATTCATATTTCAGTATAACAATCAGTTGAAAAAAGAATCCACATGTTCAGAATATTTTTTCCGGGCGTCCAGGGCCGGCTTCACTCCAGAAATTAATTTTTACTTCTTTATTAGAAAATCCTTTAGTTTTATATTCCAGCATAACAAAGAGAAACGTTTCAGAAAATAATTCAAATGTTCAGAATAATTTTTCCGGGCGTTCAGGGTCGGCTTCACTTCAGCAATAAATCTTAACTTCCCTATTATTTTGGGTGGCCGGTAGTTTGGCGGTCTAAAGCGCAGGCCGTTCAAAACTTCAGTATAGCAGTAGTCGGTTCGAGCCCGATATATGTACAAGGGATTTTTTCTCAAGTACACAATATCGGAATCGATAGACAACAACATTCCTTGCTGAAAGCAAGTAATTTGTGTTGTCTAAATGCCAATCTCGTCTAGTACTAGCTTGGAGTGCACGCCAGCCACTCGAAGTAGTGCTGTAGGTTTTCCGGGTTTTCCTGCAGCTGAAAAGTGAATACGCCACCAAAAATTAGTAAGTCGCCCCGGAGCGCCACGGCAAATAATAATAATAGCTGTCCTCTACCCGTACAGGCTATGCCTTTGGGTACACTCTACGAGTGTTTATGAGGAAGTATTATTATTATTATATTATTATCATATTATTAGGAACTGTGCCAGTTCCAAATTTCAGGGTAACAAAGAGAATCGTTCAAGAAAATAATTCACATGTTTGGAATAATTTTTCCGGGCGTTCAGGGCCGGCTTCACTTTAGCAATAAATCTTAACTCCCTTATTAGGAACTCTGCCAGTTTTATATTTCAGGGTAACAATCAGGATCGGTTGAAGAATAATTTTTTAAAACGATTCTCTCTGTTGTGATGGAATATGAAACTGGCAGAGTTCGTAATAAGGAAGTTAAGATTTATTGCTGCAGTGAAGCCGGCCCTGGACGCCCGGAAAAATTATTCCAAACATGTGAATTATATTCTTAAACGATTCTCTTCGTTATGCTGGAATATGAAACTGGCAGAGTTCTTAATAAGGAAGTTAAGATTTATTGCTGGAGTGAAGCCGGCCCTGGACGCACGGAAAAATAATTCCGAATATGTGGTTTCTTTTCTCAACTTATTGTGATTGTTGTACTGGAATATGAAATTGGCCGAATTCATAATGAGGAAATTATGAATTATTATCTGGGCCATACCGGAAACATGAAAATTTATTACCAGTGCTAGAATCCCCAAAAAATACTTATTTTGCTCAATTCTGTGATTTACTTCGTTCCAGAAAAAAAAAAATAAAAATTATTGTTGAACTTCATTGCCAAAGTAACTAGGCTTGTAACAGGTTGTTATCATTGGACATACGAGTCAATTTATAAAAATATTCAACCATGGCTCAACACTTAAGTATCTATGGAGCCTATTGGTTGAATTTGTTAAATTATGCAAATGCATTCACAGTTTCTTAAATCTTGTTGAGTGTTAATTTTTTTATGAATTTTGAAAATATTCAACATAGATTCAACACTTGAGATTTAAGGATCTATGAAGCCTATTAGTTGAATTCTGTTGAATTATTCAGAAGGGCTAATCAGCATTGATAGATTTGTAAATCTTCATTTATGAATCTTTTCATAAATTTCCATATTCAAGAATATAAAAAAGTAGCAGTATAGAAATGTCGTGTCTCGACAATATATTTCCTTGCTTAAAAACCAATCAGTGGATTTCAAATTTTGAAATTCAGCCAATAGAATCGGAACTACAGTGAAAATATAGCTTGTCGCTGTATTTTCACGGTGATAAATCTGCTTAGTTTTTGTTTTACTATCTGTCAAGTGAAAATAATGATTTAAATTATAAACGTCATATAAACATGGTAAATATGACTGGCATTCCGAGTGAAATGTGTTGTACCGAATCTGGATCGAACGTCGAACCGCAGAATTCTCGATTCGAAGCGACAAAGTAGCTTCTCGGATTTCAATTCAAAGCATGTGTTGTGCGATTGTTTATGGATCTCTGACTTTCGGAGACGGTGCCAGCTCCTGTTCGAACGTCGAATAGCTCACGATAACTCGAGCATGCATCATCAATTTGTCCGGCAAAACGACGCTGCCATCAATTCATCGATGTGTGAAAGGGTCGTGACGAATCAATATGAATAGAGACACGTCCGGGAGATGAGTTTGACGGGATGTTTTCACTTCACTCTTCGGAAAATGGGTATTTTTTCGCTTCGTTGATGTACCTGCAGAATCTTCATTCAGAGCCTGTGTTAGTAATTAATTAACACATTCGTGGACAGTAGGAATCGAGGTTTTTTTGTCCAGATGTGACGAATTGCAACGCAATCAAAATACCGTTTACCGTCTACTAGGACACACATTGAAGGCTGTCTGCTGGGGACGGTTCGGCACAACATGAAATATCTGCTATAGCAGGCGTGTCGCAACGCTCATGACGGCTATAGCAGGCGTGTCGCAACGCTCTTGACGGCTATAGCAGGCGTGTCGCAACGCTCATGACGGCTATAGCAGGCGTGTCGCAACGCTCATGACGGCTATATCAGGCGTGTCGCAACGCTCATGACGGCTATAGCAGGCGTGTCGCAACGCTCATGACGGCTATAGCAGGCGTGACACAACGCTCATGATGGCAATGCAGGCGTGTCGCAACGCTCATGACGGCTATAGCAGGCGTATCGCAACGCCTATGACGGCTATAGCAGGCGTGTCGCAACGCTCATGACGGCTATAGCAGGCGTGTCGCAACAATCATGACGGCTATAGCAGGCGTGTCGCAACGCTCATGACGGCTACAGCAGGTCTGTCCACAAATGTGTTAAGTCGACTATTTTGCTTTAAAGAGATGATGTTATTTCAATTTTCTATTTTTTTTGTGTGTTTTGGCATTGGCTACAATGGTCATTGCTCACGTATTCTGGGTAAGTTGTCTTACTCACACCTTACGCCACTTTAGTGAATCGTGGAGGATTATTCCTAGTCAGCAACGAGATTCCATCATTCAGAAAAATGAAAAAAGCTCGCCCTGGCTGAGAACCGAACCTGGAACCTCTCAAACAATTATATATAAGGGCCAAGTAGCTCAGTGGTTGAGACTGTCGCGTCCTAAACCATTGACTGCTGGTGGGCTAGGTTCGAATCCTAGCAACTACAGATTTTTATCTGATGCCCCGAGAAAGTGCTAGGAATCGCACGTTAAAAGGTAAGACCTTCTTAATCCTTGGCTCGCACAAGTTTCGACTTTTGGGCTGCCGTTCTTAAGGGAACGACAGCTGGTTAAAGGAAAAACAATTTTGAACAATAAACAATCTGCAATTGTTCACAATGAGCTTGTTACGGAAGAAACGACGCGTCCTGCCTACCAGGACTGTCCATTATCCTAATCCAATACAATAAGAATAGTTGGGTGAAAATCCATCAGGAAACAACTATTTTCCTGGCTGATACCACGACGAACTTTAAATTATATCTGAAGAATTTCTGTGCAGAGTTCCTACAAGGCTTTCTCTGCAATTGCTGGTTGCATGGAAATGTTTATTGAAATATTTGGACCACCTATGGATCAATTTCTGGGTTTTGCCCTTAAGAATAAAGACACGTCCGGGAGATGAGTTTGACAAAATGTTTTCACTTTACTCTTTGGAACATGGATATATTTTCGCTATGCCGATGATGCCATATCTCTGGACTATTTTATTTCATTAAGAAGATGTGTTATTAATTAGGTCGACAACACATATTATCAGTCATTATAAACATTTAAAAAATACTTTCGCTTGGCTACGTACTATAAAAAGATATTAAAAAAGTATTAATAATAAGCATTATAGCGAGTAGTATACTCTACTTTGTTTGGGACCAATTTATTTATTTCATATACCAGATGAAAAATTAATTTGCCATGAGGTAAATTTATGCAAAACAAAAAATTCATCAGGATTTTTGTCAATAAATTCCATAATTTGTTTCGAGCTCATAGTGAAAAAATTCTTCTTCAGATCTTCTATTTGAAAACACTGATAATTTGTCATATTTTTTAAGATCAATGTCGTAGTTCATTTGCATCCTATATTTAATTATTGTTAATCATTGAATAGAATGACTATGATGAATAATAATGAATAATTGGACACTTAGCTCAGCGAATGGGACAGAAAAAATATTTCCGAAAACTCCATTGTTCAAAAGACGTCATTAGTTGAAGGTTGTGTGAGTTTTATTATAAATTGATTTCAATGTTTTCGGTATCAACGTAGATGTTGCTGCAAATGGTGAAACTTGTGGTGAAACGTATTTGTATTGAATATCTCCAATTCGTTTGATCGCGTTTGGCACCAGGGAGTCCTTGCTCCATTTCAAGGCTTGCCTTTCCAGTTGTGTTCCTTGCTATCAAGCTTTCTTCCAGACCGATTTCTCCACATGGTGGTCGATGGAGTATCATCCGATACTCTTCCAATAAACATTGTTTCCTCATCACATCAATAATTTTTTTTAGGAGCTACTTCATGTCCAGTGTATAGCATTGCAGATGATATTACCATTCATACCGTTTTCCATGCCAAATCTCTAATATCAGCCAGTGAAAGTAGAAATGAACGGGAAAGTATCGTGAATGAAATGAATACGTATTTAGCAAGAATTCTAGAATGGGGATTCAATGGGAATTCAATGCGAATAAAACCCAAACATGTCTTCTCTCTAGAAAGGCCGATCTCATAGTGGCCAGCATAACTATCTCAGGAGTATCCATACCAATGAAATCTTTCATTTCAATGCTCAGCAGCAGTACCCTTTCATGGATGAATCATGTGAGGTCCATTTTCAAAAGTGCTTCTCAAAAACTTGTTTTGTGTTTCGTGCCAAGAATTATTTCAATTCCCTTCAACTGATTATGATTTATAAGGCACAAATCCAAATTGTTCTGAAATACTGTTCCCATATATGGAGTGTAGCACCCAAATACACATTGGAAATGTTAGATTCTGTCCAAAAGAGATCCATTCATCCCGTCAGTGATACTTTGCTCACAAGCTCGCTCACTTTTCTGGAACACCACGGAAAGGTTGGCGATCTATCTCTGTCTCAAAGATATTTTCATGGAAAATGCTTTTCCGAAATATTATCGGTCCACCGCCCCCATCTAGACTGACCCGACCCGACGAGCTCAGTCCTCACATCCATATGTCGTTACTTTGAACACATACCATACACATACATCTCTTTCCCAGTGCTCGTTCGAATGGAAAAGCTTTAGAACTCGCCACCTCGAGAGGTGTGCCTTGAGGCATACAAGCCTTCAGAAATTTAAGAACACCACTTAAAATTTCCGAATTCAAAAAAAAAAAGGATTGAATTTTCAATGGCTGGAGACTGTCTGGGCGAAAGTGTTAGCACATTTTGTAAATGTATGGCTTGATTATGATCGAAAACTAGTCCTACAGGGTTGAAATGGGCACAAACTGAAAAAAAATAGGCAAGTTCGTGATCTTTTTTTCGAACTATTTTGGATTATTATTATTTTGCGTTTGGTATTTGAAGTCAACTACTTTGATTATTCATTGAGCTTATAGTTTTCTTTTCGGTGATACTTTAATGTCGGAAATCGTATTTTCATAGTCTCCGACTTCTGAAGGAGAAGTTTCCATTCTTTTTCTATTCGTACACGTTACAAATATAAGTTTTAATAACAAAATTATACTTTTTAATATCGAACTCTTGAAGCGCACTCTTTAGAATTATATTTCTATATTACTAGCCGGCTTTGATACAACAGAATTTTCAATATTAATAAAATTTTGCGACTACTGAAATGGGAGGAAGAAAATGAAATATTTTCACGTACTACTTGTATCCAGCTTCACAAGATTAATAAATACCTTCTTTTATTAAATACTTTTGAAATCAGTGCCCACGATTGAGTTTTATTGCATGCAGTTCATTCGGAAAAATTTCACTTATTCAGTGATGAAGGTTTCTTTCGTTTTCTTGCTGGTCGAGTATGAATTTATTTAGCGAACGATGCCTTCTTTCTTTGTTTTCTGGTATGACGAAACACGCCATATTGTTTCAAGACTTCAGTGAAATCAACGATAATTTTTTCATCCCTGTGGCTAAGTGCCATTCCTAATGGAGCGTATGACCATCAGCGCGTATCATCATGGACAACCATGTGCTTCGATTTTACATGTATTTTTTTGTCTTTTCCCGTCAACTGGCTGCATCCCCAACACCCTCAAAAATCATTAGGAGGCTTTTGGTAGCTTGGGAAGACGCAGCCCTTAGCATCCAACGTGTAATGCCATGCACAAGAATGTTTCAATTTTGAATTTTGACTATTTCAGAGTAATTCTTTTATTTCGATTTGAAGTTTCAACACCAAACTAATGGTAACATCCACCAATATATCATAAACATAACCTCACACGTGAATACCGAATGCGCTTCAGTAAAATATACAGACATTTTCTAAATGTCAACTTGACATTTATAGTATAGTTTGATGTTTGCAGTTCGTGATATATTCAGTTTATTTTTGTCGATATGTTTATTATTTTGTGATTGAGTTTGTAACTGTGTTTGTGCTGATTTCATACCTTTAGTTTTGACTATGTTTCCGGTGGTGTTTATTTTACTGGGAGCAGTGCTGAGGCAGACTGGAATAGGTAAATTGATCTTTTTAGTTTCCTAAAGACAACTCCGAGTGTTGACTTGTTTTGTAGATTGGTATCGTTTCAGAAATCTTGGCTCAATAGGTAAATTTGAGTTCATCGGGCTCCACCTTGAAATAATAAGAAGTGGTGTTACTTACGTAGTTGATCATAAGAACAGATAAGAACCTGAAAAAATTTCAGGGCGATCTGAATTTTCGAGTTATGCCCTTCTGAATCTTGAAAATCGACAATTTTCTGCCTCCTTCTTTTTGTCTACCTTGCAACAGTTTTACATTGTCAGTAATATTTGTTCCTTTGTTTGATAATTGCTTCCTGCAATACGTGCCGCCGATTATTTAAATTCAAATGTAAGCAAATCTCACTGGCTTGAAAGAATGCGTCTGTCACTGTTTTTCTCAAAAAAGTCTATAAACTCAATCCAATCAACTACAGGCCCATTAGTCTTCTATCCGTACCTTCCAAAGTAGAAATCAATAATTGTATAATATATGTCAAAAATGTTTACAAAAAATGCAAGGTAAAGGTACCTAAGCTTATGGGGCTTCTACGCAAATCAAAGAAAAAAAGTAATGTCACTTACGTTGTTTCGTCTCCTGAACACGAATGACTCTCCAAATATTGAAAATTGACCGTTTTCAAACACGAATTTTTCAGTCAAAAATCACTCAAAGTTTTTCCTTGCCTTTTTAATAGGCAATTTCTTTACACACTAATCTACCCACATTTCACAATTGCAAGCACTAAAAACATTATTTTTTCACAAAAAATCCACCCTTCCTTAGGACAACACATAACCAACAAATTTGGAGTTACCAACCCACCACCTATAACTATTTTTGTGTTACTTTTTGCCGTTGTATTGATGTATCTTCGAATTCAGTTAGAAATTCATTGGTATCTACTGGGTGCGGTTAAACCCTTAAAACATATTGTCGATCGTTTATTACCATTCTTGAGCATTTCAAATATTTCATTAGCTCCATGTTGATAGATTTTACCATGACATGATTGAGCCATTCTGTTTGATCAGCTACCAAATATTTTGACATATAGGTTATTAGGTTAAACACTATTACTATCGTGAGCTAGAGAGCGTTTCAGAACTGAAGAAAGGGATGATATGGGACAGAAGTGCTTAAAAAGACATCAATATTTTATCTAAAAATTTCCTGTTTGTAATCAAATGGATACAAATTTATATCTCTTCAAAAAAATAAGTTGCTTGCAACTATTTGATTGACTACCCACACGAAAGCTATTTATATTGTAATCGAGAACGCATACATTTTTCATAAAATTTAGTGTGTACCTACAACAGTTAATTGAATTTTCCACTCAGCAAAGGGAATCTGAGCAACTGTTACACATCCAACTCAAGAAACAATAGCAACGCACACTTGATGCACGCAAGGAAACGTTCCCGCCAACTCAGTCGAGCGTTATTCGGTGCATAAAATCGGAATAATAGGGTGGGAAGACGCCAGCCGTGTGGAACAGAAGTGGTTCGAATATCTCATGTATGTTCATTTGAACTTCCGGCGAGGACGACAGGTGGGACCTAAGACGACATGCCAGCGAGTTACAACACTCTACCTAGACGGTGTTGCGGCTAAGATCGCTCGAAATTCGCGGCTCAGTTCCTCAGTTGATCTAACGTGGTGCGTGGGAGTTTTCGGTGCCGGTTATGTCGGTGTGATGTTTGTGTTACTTTGGATGTGCTTTAGTGTGATCTCGGTGACTTCGGGGTATTACAGGAGTAATTATTATGGTAATATCACTATAAGTATAACAGTATAACAACTATTTCGCCAAACACCTTCCTAGGTGTACGGTAAACAAACAAAACCATCGATATGCAGTGTCCGGCCTAAACTTCACAGCATATGGAAAACTTTTTTTATCGTTGGATTTGATCATATATCATTCAATTCTCTGCTCCATCATAAAACCAGAATAAATATTTTTCCGTAATCGCTCAATAATGCGTAATTTCTCGGAGCAACTTTAGACCCCAAAATACGATAAGAAGTAGAAGAAGAAGTAGAAGAAGTAGAAGAAGTAGAAGAAATAGAAGTATTTATTTCGCTACAATATACAATAGTAATAGTAGAACGTCAAACAAAAAAAAATTACATGAAAATAAAAAATACAATACAAAGATATATAAAGTCACAGTGTAAATAAACATAACAATTAGAATATATTTAATTTAATTTGAATTGTGGCGAGTTTCTATCACATACATTCAAATTCTGACTTGTTTAAATCAAGATACTCATTTATATCATAAAAACATTTTTTTAATAGAAAAGATTTAATTTTTGTCTTGAACTGAAAGAAACTAGTATTTTAGTCCGTTGCTGAGCAATGAACTTTTCCGTATCGAAAATGGTCCGGAAAATTTTTGCTGGCGTCTCAACGATAATGACATGAATAAAAAATTGTTATTAATCCAGTAACGACAGACAAACTCGAGCAGAAAGTGAAGAATTAATTGTAGCACTCTGAAACTCGGCACATGACATCTTGACATCATGTATTATTAGAAAAAAAATTGTTTACCAAAAAATCAGGGGTGAAACCTAAAGAAATATAATTATTTTTTGTTGTTGTTTCAGAAATTATAAGATTTATGAAAAAAGATTTTGATAGGTTGAGAGATAATTCAATTCGCCACAAGGATGATTTTTAGTAATACCTCATGAAATACGATGGTTTAACGCCGACGTCACATTTCATGCTCGCGCCAACCCTCCACTGCAAGTTCAGAAAAAGTAACTTTTCCGCACGATTTTTTGGTTTGAAAGTTGTACTTTTCGGTACGATTTAAAATCGTGCGGAAAAGTTACTTTTCCGTAAGATTTTTACTTTTCCGCACGATTTTTGTATTGTTATTAGTCATTTTGTAGCATTATTATAAAAACTTGTTTATTAAAAACCTTGTTTTTTCATAAATAAGATAGACAAAAACACTCTTAGGAAAAATATTGTACCTAACTCTTACGGAAAATGTCTTTTCCGCACTTGTTAGGTAAATAACTATTGTCATAACTTTGCTAAAAACTATAGTAGGAGGAGAAAAAAGCGCATATCGTTCTTGAAGACTTCTATATACTTCCTCATGCAAATATAGCATTTAAGTATCTGAGTACCTAAAATGTGTTTTATCCCTACTGAGACAAGTCTCACTTATACATGCCAAAGGAACAACTCCTGCTTCAGTTTTCAACTCGCCTATAATCCCGGCAATTTCTTCAGTAAATGCTGAAAATAATGGCTCATACACATCCTACATATAAAAATTTAAGTATGTGGTTTCAACCTTGATGTATGCAATTCACAATAGTGTTATTAAATATATATATATATATATATATATATATATATATATATATGCAGGATATGAATAAGCGATAATTTTCAGCTTTTATTGAAGAGAATGCCGATTTTATGGGTGAGTTGAAAATGAGGCAGGAGTAAAACAAGGATTTTTTTTGGCATGTATGAGTGGGACCTGCCACACTACTTTAAAATTGTTGCATATAGTCCAAAGAGGGTATGGGTTGCTGCTTTAGTATAATAATTCAATATCTACTAAATTATTCATTATTTTCGCATCATCCGCAAAATCTCCGTGAAGTGCGACAAAACACATTTTAGATACTCAAATACTCGCATATTATATTTGCATGAGAAGGTAGGAGTCTTCAAAAACGACAATTACTAGGAATAATTTTTATGGAAAATTGAATTGTTTTTCACCCTGTTGAGTTGTTTTTCCGATAAATCATATACTTTCCAAGATTACAGCAAAAATCAATTTAAATATTTTTAAACTTAAAAAACACAATAAGTTGCACCTCTGGAATTTTGGTAAACAATTTTTTTTCGTGTTTATCAAGGTACCAACTACTAGCATACCAAGTTTGATGGTGCTACAATCGATTCTTGTCTCAAAACCCAATCGTACTGGATTATATGCATTCGTGAAAATTTCTTAATTTATGATAAAGTTGATTGCGATTTCAGCAAAAATAGTATACCTCCTAGTGAAAGCACATTCCCAAACTTCAATGTTTGTTGGTCTCGGCTTAACGCATTGGCCAACAATTTACATAGTTGTCAGGGAATGTAATGCTTTTACTACTAGATTTACAATATACTACTTTTGGATTGACTTGTCCGAGAGTTAAAAGAAATCCTTAGTAGGTAGAATTGTTTAAACTCTATCTTCAATCGTTCTAACTAACTTCCTGGGAAGTATTCATGTTGAAAAGGGGAACATTCTCCATTAAAATATTTTTGCGACTTCGAAGTCAGAATTTCATTATTTTCTATCTTTGAAGTCGGAATTTTATTATTTTCCGACTTCAAAGTCGGAATTTTATTATATTTTGACTTCAAAGTCGAAAATTAGTGAACATTTTTTTTTTAATTATATGGCCTTTCTACGCCTTCGCAGATTTCGTCTCATGGGATTTTTCCTCTTGAAAACATTTCTATCAGTTCCTCGAACCAAAACGTGGAAGTATCTACCCTATCGAAATAATTGTTGTTCTTTCCATCAACCGGAAGTACAATCACTAGTAACGCTCAGAAGTCTTTTAGAGATATGTTCAAACTAAGGAAGACGGAGACCTTATTTTAAAATCTGCGATACCGAGCACGGTCGAGGAGTCAACTATAAACTAAGTACGTCAGTCACTCATACAGTTGAAAATAATGAATTAAGCCAAGAGTAAGTGAAGAAATGAAAAAAGTTGATAATCCGTTTAAAAAAATAATTCAATATTTGGGACAATTATTCATGTCGTGTAATACAGGACTTGTCCATTCACCTTAACCAGACGCCTGACTGGTAGATCCAATAAATAATCGTTATTATCCCAGGAAGATAATCTCACGACCCGCAGCAGATGTGCGGCAGATGTGCAGGTGCATGGCACGTGCTACTTTGTATACCTGCATTCAGTCAGCTGATCTCAGACTGCAGTGGTCTTTCCATTTTCGATCATAAAACAAAACTGTATTGTTAGGATAGAAGTTGATGGCATACGTATGGTCAACTGATAAATGCAATTTTGATGTAATTATTATGAGAGACAACTAGTCAATAACAAGATTGGGATTCATGATACAACATACAAAAATCAAGTAATCCTGGATGGAAAACTGATCGAATTCGTATTTTGTTGAACATCATTTCCGAAATTAATATTGTTTATTAGTATCGAGATTAGTATAATATTTCAACATATGCTTCAATATTTCCGCCAGGGCACTATTGAATATTGAATATATAGCTCTAAGCTGCTTTGTGATTTTGAACATTTGCAGAACCGAGGTCGACCGTTATTGTATAATGTTAATTATAATATATTATGGTTCATCCCGATTGTGTATATTATTATGTTACATGTTGTATATTAGATGGAATATTTTTTTGGACATTCTCAATCACCAAAATTGGATAGAAACGTACACAATACTCTGCTTCGCAAATAAAAAAATGCCGCTTCCATGCAAGGTAAAAGTATCGGGATATTCAGTGCCAGCAAATCCATACTAATTATTTTGTCAGGAATGTCATATTCTATAGCCTGGTCTTTATACTCAAACTCCCCGTTCAATATTGCATTTCCACTGAGCTTCATAGAATTTCTCGGCATTGAAATATTACATTTTTCCCTACTTGTAATCGGCAGCTCCTCACCAGACAATGTTTCACGAACCTAACAACCCTTCCGACTTCAATCCAATAAGCCGTGTAGAATCACATTGAAGTTGTCAAAAGAATCGCAACATCATTCAATATCGGCGACATCTAATTATCTGTCGAAGTTTTATGCAGAGTTCGGGTGGAAGCTTTGCGGCGAAACTTTCCGAGATCATATGCATCTGCTAATAACCAAAAGCGGGACCCTATGTTCACCTGTCGATGGTAATATCTCAAAAGGCGCCTCTTATCAAAACTTGTAACTTTGCGCCAATATTATTTGGGAAGGCAGCTTTCTGCTAGGTGAGTAAGTACTCTCGAAGCCGTAGTAAGACTATATCGTATACGATCATATATCTACACCGAAATATGACGATTTCATACTCGTATCAACTCTGTTATTGATATTTCGAAATTGATACTTCCTTTGTTCGATTTGGGTTTTCGGTTGAAATTTTTTACTCTGCATAAAATATCAATAGCTTTCGATATTGAGCTCAAAATATCAAATTATGACTCAGGATGTGGCATCTGAACATAAATTATTATGAACTTTGGGAAACGATAACTACCTTATTTAGACTTATAATTTCAATTTTAAGTTTCGATGTTCTGGTGATAAATCTGTTATTTGATAAATGATATTGGTCACTGGTGTTTTTTTTTTATTATAATGAAGCGTAATGAAGACTGTCATAATGTCGATAATCCAACTCTCTGTGCAGTTTTTTGAAAAAACACGAAAAGTCACAAATTAATTCTAGAATCTGTACGATCCATGGGAGTATGATATCGCTTATTCATTGCACTACACTTTGAGCAGGCATTATCGTAACTCGAAATACGTCAATTCTTCGGATTGATTCGAATTTTTCTCGGGTTCATAAAAACTACAAAAAATATCTGATCAATTCTTGAAGGAGTATGGAAATATGTCATCGTCTGAAGAATATTTTGAAGGTTATGGTTCATAAATGTATATAGATCGCGATCACGTCTGATAGTTGACAGACTATAATTCCGTTCTTGGGAAAACAAACTGTATTTGCAACGTAATGAGAGTTTCTTTTGAACTCAGATATTTCTTTGATGTACCATTGATGACGTCATCGGTAATTTCTCAAAAAGAGGCATTTTCCTGTTTGATACTGTTAGAAAGTTCTTTTTTTTCTTATTTCAGTAGTACTTACTCGACAGATAGAGTATGCTTCGTATTTTTGTGTCCACTTATGCACTTCACTTACCTATTGCATTATTTGTTAAAAAAGTAAACAGTTGGGAATGAAGCTAGACGGATATTTAAATTTTTTATACTTGAGATTATCCCAAACATGGTAAGTGAAATTGCTCAATGAAATAACAGTTGAGCATTTGAAATTTTTTTTGTATAAAATCTTAAGTAAACCACTGTCTGATTTAAATTACCATATCGCTAGAATTTCCTTATGGCTACATTCTCAAATGGAATATATTTTGGAACAAATGGAGCAATATTAACATATTTACTATCGTGTCTCATTTTGCTTGACTATACCAGAGTCTTTGATACCTGTGTATAAAACTGAAATACTCAGGATTTCACCAGAGCTGAGTGGCTCTCATAAGAACTTTCTCTCTTTTCAATAACACTTCAAACTTCAAGAACCGTACCTATTCAGATTGTAGTACTTCAAGGGTCAGTTCTTGGACCATTACTGTTTCTGTTATATATTTGCGACTTTCATGAAACGATGGGTTTCTATAATATTCATCACTATGCTGACGATATATACGTAATCTTTGATACTAACAACATTATTTCAACATCAGAACAAGTCAATGAGGATTTGACCGCTCTGTTCAAGCTTTCTTTTGCTCATAACCTGGAGATCAATTCTCGTTAAGTCCCTTGCTATGATTTACCTCTAAGATGAACAAATTCCATTTGTCGGCGAATCTTTTTTTTTTCAAGGGTTAGTTGTAAATCAGCATCAGCTATTTCATCTGTGCCACAGAACTTAATTACCTAGGGATACATTTATATATTATTTTCATGTTATTGATGAAATGGCTAAAGCCATTGCTATGACTGAAAACAATATTTGCTTTTAAATGCGATTCAAAGTCAAATCATACAGTAGAAAATAGAAAATCTCCAATCAGCCAAATACAATAGGAGATGACAGTGATCGCTAACTATCCCTGAGTTCAATATAAAAAAGAAATCAGTAAAATTTTCAGACACCGAAACAGTCCGTTTACTTTTTCATTCAGGGTGTCATACCGCTATATCAGAGTACCCCAACCGTCCACAAATTCGTGACCGTTTTTTTTTTCTTTGCAGTTGCGACGGAAAATGAAGTTAGGGCGTACATGGGCGACGCCGTGGCCTTACCGTGCAGAGTGGACACGAGGCAGTGCGGTGCGCTGCACAGCGTCAAGTGGTACAAGGACGCCAACCGGGTGTACGTCCTGAGCCACGCCGGTCAGGGGAGGGCAGAGGGAGACGCTACGAATAGGTGAGTGAATTGCATTTCGATTAACAAATTTACTCTGTAACTTATAGTGTTGTTATATTACGTTAAATGAACGGTTTTCTCCAGGAATTGATTCTCAGTATATAGGGTATTCACCTCTTACTCGTATTATGTGTTGCAAGCTCATGGAGAATGAACGTAATTATCACAGTAGAATGAAAAAAAAAAAAACAAACCTCATGGGTTACCGAGTATCCCAACTGGAACATTGGTAGCTAAAGGCAGTACTAGTAGCGGGTGTCAAGCTGATGGGTCGGTGGTTTTGTGGAAACCTGTGGTTCTTGTTGGGCTTCGGAATCATAATTATTGTTACTGTAATTACTTCTTTCCAGCTAGCTGAGAAGTGTCTTAGCCTCAGGATGGCGTTGATTATGTTGGTCAGAGCAACTATGCCCTTTCTAGGTAGGGCCTTTAGTTCTCTAATCAGTATGTCATCTGAACTAGGTGCTTTTCTAGTCTCTGCGTGCCTGAACTTGACTCTTCCTGAGGATGTTGGGTGTCGGTAGAATCAACATGTTTTTCGCCTCCGTAAGAACCACGCCCATTGAAAGGGGGGGGCATGCTTTTCTCCTGCCATGCCAACAGATTTTTTGCATCTTGCACAGGGAGTTGTCTTCTGAGCTGTCTATCTCTTAGCAGCCTCAGTTCAATTATTTGCTGTCTGGCAGTAAGATTGAACTGACGTTTGTCGTCAGGTACCAATGTTCTCTGGTAGATTTTCTTCAAGCGTCTCCTCAGCCTGACTATCTCCCTGATTTCGGGTGGAAGCTCTTCTTGAAAGTAGAATGATGTTGTTATGATATCTTTCGAGCATCCATGGTTGTGAGTATGGCTTGTTCCAGTCATGCCACCGCCTCCTATAGTTGCGATACGGTGTCTATCCTGGGGATGTCTATATTGTCGTGGGTAGCTCTTGCGAAGAGTGACCAGTCCGCTTTGTCGCTTGCGTGTTTTCGGCTTCTTCCTCCCCAACTGTCAGTAGGATTGTGTTGTGTTGGGTTGGGAAGTACAGGCATGGTACATGAAGGAGATCCCCGAGGTCGACCACAAAAAAACACGATTGTTCCTTCCACCAGAAAAAAACCTAGGGACTATCAGCGCCCTGAAGCTATGTGCAGCACATTGACGATTAGCCTGGAGGTGATCGCAAACCGTCCTCATCTGAATTTGGGCATGTTGAAGCGGATAAAGGCATCTTAGGCCAACGGAGGTGGCAACAGCCTAAACCAATTCAATATATTGGAGGTCATAAGAATCGACATATCTGAGATGCCGTCGGACAAAATGAGTCCAACATTCTCTCTTGATGTAACTTACGTGAGCATCATACAAGACTGGTTAGTTACATTGAGGGTTATACAATTTGTCAAGAGAACAATTCTGGTATATTCTGGCCTTGCGATCACTCACGTTTTTTCCCAAGCTATAAGAGCCAAGCTGCCCTCGCAAGAGCTCGAGCAGCAACAACCATAATCAATTTTCTTGGGAGAATGCTTCAGGTAATACTCAGTAATATATGATGGGGCAATAGACCGGCTATTGGGGAAACTTCTCGAACTGAACCGGAACTCTTTCTGTAGGGTAGTAGGACTCTTGACAGGCCAATGCCAACTGACGATACACGAAGACTCCACAATTTGCAGGTTCTGTGATGAGGAGGAAAAAATAACCATGCCCTTCGGACACTGTAGTGCGAAAGATATCATAATTAGAACAACCTTGTAAAAATATCTCTAGGAGTTCATCAGAGGATCTGAACTACACATGAGATGGACCTGACAGTGGAAACCAGAAATGTTACATACCAATCTACTTGCTGATTGCTAGTCCAGCTGAACAGCAGTAGTTATAACCATATTCTCGACACGAATAGATTGTAAATTATTGTTTAAGTCTACTTAAATATTAATATTCTTTCTAATTGGATATTGCAAATTTTCTGTACCTGATTTGAACAATGATAGTGCAGCTATCACACATTTCATGAAACTTCAGTATTCACCTAGTTCACGTCACAGTAGCCATATATCAAAAGGAGAGGCACTGCAATTCATTTTACAAATAGTTCACACTAAACTCGCGAATAAGTTCAATTTCTGTAAAGCACTTTATATTTGTAAAGCTATATTGGCCATTTTCTAACTAAACCTTCGTAATCATCAATTTACATTTAAGGATTTTCATTCAAGAATAAACGAACGAATGAAAGGTTGAATTATTTTTTAGGTTACAATTATGTTCAATGGATGAAACTCGTCATGATTGTATTCCATTAAAGAAAACAGCTATCAAAATATCCTTCCAGCACAAAGTCTGTTGTCATTTAATTTCCTCTCAACCGCGAATATTCCAAACTTCTTCTGTTCCGTTCATTTAACAACCCCAATTTGATTACACAACGGAGTAGTACACTTCATTTATCGCGATACTTATCGTAACTGATTACTGTAGATTTATCAACCCCGCAAATGTCTTCTTTTCGTTGGCAGAAAATACACAATTTTTCGGTGCCAGCGTCAAGTATACTCCATACGAAATCTTTGAAGTCTTGTAACATGCATCGTTTTTCATATTTGTTTGGAGCTCAGAGGGAAATATATTTATTCTTTCCATAGAAAACACGCATTAGACAGTTTTCTTACACTTTGTGAGCTGCATTTACAAAGAGAACATTGTTTCGAATACGGAGCTCCCAAAGTTCGAAGAATGCACGTGTGTACTCTTATTTGAATAGACACGGACAATATATTTCATGAACCTACAATGGTGATGGAAATACATCAGGAGTTCTTTATTCCTTTGGAAAAATGGATCGTGAAACTGAGAACATATATGCTTCGAATCTGGCTCGGAGGACTAAATTTCCAGTATTGTTGGATACTATAACGTGTCTGTTGTTTTGCATTATTTTCAGGACGATCAAGCTTATTTTGAGTTGGAAAATGTATAATTTTATGTGTGCTCGATCAATGATGGCAAAAGTTTCAGTTATTGTGAGGAACGAAACGGATCTTGGAAAAAATCTCACCTAGCACCGGGAGACTATTTTCCTATACAATTAGTATCTGTTATGGTCGACACACCACCTATACGGGATATACTTTGGCCAAATGGCCAAATACTGATAATAAAATGACGTACTATTCTATCGTGTAAACACAGCTATGGAATTTCAGAAAAATCAAAGTCATTAGACTATAAAAAGGGTCAATCAAATGATTCTTGATTATCTGGGTTGTAAAAAATCACCTTGGTAACATCCTAACAAGTCAAGTAGAATCAAAAACTAAAACCAAACACCGCCAACATTTTCAGTGCGAAACGAATGCGAATAAAACCTAAGAAAAATGTCTTGCCGCCCTCCTCCATGCTGCCCATTACCCTGCTGCCCGCCAGCTTGCTGCGTACCCTGCTGCCCCTCGCCCTGCTGCTTGCCTTGCTGCGTACCAAGTGTGTATGTACCCTGTGTACTGCCCTGCAGCCCTTGCTGCCCTGGTAATTCCCTCTGTTGTTTGATCTAGATACAGTGTCAGAATCCTTCGTTGAAGATAATTCAGTTCTTGAAAACACCTATAATTAATGAAAATTCTCCAAAACGAGTATTTTTATTATATTCGTCATTTTTTAACATGATAAAGTGAAACGTGCTTGTTGCCATTAGAGAAATGACATAGAACATCACTAAGTCGGTACCTATTACTTTATTGCTACCTAAAAAAATTGCGGGGTGTACGTCCCATCGTTTTCACCTGATATATATTATCATTCAGAGTTGGGTAATATACATCCTCATTAACTGATGGTTGACAATTCCTCACAACTGTACACTCATTCTTGTTCATCTATTGAACTGACACTTGGTCTAATGTTCGTCCCTGAATATTTCATGTCATTCATTAGTTTGTAGTTACTGAATCCATCAGTTGAAATATTTAGATCACCATTGAAAGCATTATGATGCAGATGGATTTCAGAAATTTCAAGCAAATACAAGTTCCCAAATATATGAGCTCTTTGTATATCAACTATATTATCCTATAATAGATAATCTGTCGATAATCTGACATATAAATTGCTATTTAGTGGTATTTCATTATTAAATTCACCACTAATTTTTACTCTCACGGCTATTGCTTCATTTCCCGTCATTTATTCCATTTGGTAAACATGTTTCAACTGCAACAGCTGTATCAAAATCATTGTTCTGCCCCTTGGATGAAGTAATTGCATTATTATTTTCCTCGACACCTATGACTCTTTTAGATTTTGTTTTAGGTTCTGTTCCAGATTCCCCATTATCCCTTCGATTGATTTTGGTTGGTTTGGGATATTTTTGCAAATGAGACAAGACAATTTATCAAACATATTATTGAAGCTGATTTTCGTTTTGTCAATTTTGAGTCGTCAGCTTTTCCAGCCTTCCTTCTATTCTAAAATATGTTGACTGTGTTAGTAGAACAAACTCAAAAACAAATTTCTTACCTCAATCATGGATCCATTTGATCATAACTAACACTGAGCAACTGTTTTGTGTTCCGGAAATACCCTGTTAATAGAATTAGAATAAGGTTGACCAGTGTAGGAAGCCTATAGCTCTTGAGAATGCTAACTTTGTTGTAGTTTTGGTGTTTTGGGAAGCTTTTATCATTTCTTGTATTGTATTCACACCAAAGGTTCCACCTGAAAAATCGAAACCAAACACAAACAACAATTTCTTTGTTCCTCTAAGCGGCCACTTTGAAGGAGCCGAGGTCACGTGTTCTAGATAACATAATAATATTTGGCAAAGACCTGTTAGGAGGTCTGTGGAATTTGAGATTCGATGGTGCCCAACTCACACGATGTTGCCCAACTTACACAATGTTGCCAAGTCTAATTTTGATGGACGTAACGAAAGCACCAGTTTCTTTATTATAGAGAAACTATCGGTCAGAAAAACAGTCTTGAATTTTTTCTTGTGTGTTGGCATCGACTGCTATGGTCATAAGCCACCAATTTTGAATTCTATCAACGTATACACTTTATAATAATAACAGTGATCTCCCATAGGATGAAATAGTTATTTATGTACCAAGGACGAAAAACTGTCTATTATAGTCGAGTCCGAAGATTGATAGCTGAGGCGCAGCCAAGGCTAGCAAGCAGACGAGACAATAGACAGTGTTTCGCCGAGGTGCATATTACATTTTTTCTTCGACATCAACAAATTACCTACCAATTTTCGATTTTCGAATCAATAATCGACTATTTTTCTCAGGCAAGTATTTTTCGTCCGCAGACACTTTCCGTCCGCAGACACTTTTCGTCCGCAGACACTTTTTGTCCACAAACACTTTTCGTCTGCTGGTCACTATGATGTGGCATAATGACCACAGCGGACGAAAAGTACGAAATTAGTGAAATGTTATTTTTTGTAGAGGTCGACGAAAAAGTTCCATTACCGAAACATGTGAAGATTCAGTTATTTCTCTCAAATGCTTATTTTGATGGGACTGAATATGCAAAGTTGCAAGTGACTGAAATAACGAGTCTCACGCTCAAAAGTAAGAAAGGGCGTTACTTCTTTGGCACAGATTCTCGAAGGGATGGAACCGACGTTATTCAAGCCTCGCACCAAAAATCTGAGAGAGAATCTCGACGTCTCGAAGAAATGAAAGTCGATCAAGGAAAAAAGAGGAACATGCACATAATATAGGATGCGAGCGACGAGGCGCTGACTCGACCGAAACTTTTTACACCCCTTCCGGTGCGATAAGAATGTATACAGTGTCGTTTGCCAAACCAACGCCATCTCTCTTTTCTCGCTATACGTCTAATAATCCAGGCAACAAAGTGTTGGAAATTAAGTTTTCTGGAAAAAACTGCGGGATAGTTGGAACTTGGTTGACATCCTAAAAAACATACTGAGTTTTCACCGTCTTGAGTTTTTGCCATGTGCCCATAATGCGCAGTGTAACGACTATTTGACGTTACGTGAAAAAAAAATTGATAATGCTGATAATAAACTGTATAATAAAGGTTGCAATTTTCTTTATTTTATCCATCTTCATGCCCGTACAATCACAACATCTGAACAGCTTTGAGCTGCAAATTGACGAGTGTGTCGAAAATCACTGATTTGTCTGTCGAACAGATTCGTAAGTGTATTGTTGTGACGAATTGGTTCACCGTACAGATCCAACAGATAAACTCGCATGTGAATACGGCCCTCTACTTTAGGCATCCATATACAGGCCCATGGCACTAGTACAACGAATCGCATATTTACCAGATTTCATCAAATTCCTCTGAGAGCGAAACTTTTCATCTGGGGCATAAACAGAAATCTACGCGAGCAACAAGGAACGCAATGATATGATAATACCACATAAATAAGAGAGACGCACTACTGCGCGCCTCTCCTGTTACCTCCAGGGATCCACTACTTGATATGATTTTTCAACTACTTGCCATGACTTGACTTGAATTTAAGACAAGCACAAGTCAAGTATTTATTTTTGAGTTTCAAGTCGAGTAAAGTAGTTACACACCAAATACTTGTAAATCAAGCTATCTACTTGATTTTTCTTGAAAACTAGTACCTTTTCTGTAATAATCTGATTGACTGCCAAAACGCAATAACAATAAAAATATATGGATACAGAATAATCAAAACTTAGTTACTGAAATACAGTACAATAATATTCACGTAATGTCCGACTCTTAAATGACAATGTAAGCTATATTTTTGAAATGCCCTGTATAAAAATGTATAGCATGTGCCACGATTTTTACTAGATTGCTTGAATCCTATAGATTTTTGTAGATATTAAAAATTTTATAAATTTTATAATTAAAATTATTGAAGAAAATAAGATATTTGTTTGACCCACCGGCACCGTGTAGATTATTCAATTGTGTCAAAAACTGCTACAGAGTTATAGCTAAAACTTTATTGTTTGACCTTCTCAAGCCAACTTGAAACTGAAATTGTGCTACGCCTATTCGAACCTGTAGAGGTATTTCCCCGGAATTAGGTGGGCTGGACCCACCAAATTTTTTTTTCGTAGACTCTAGTGTGTTTAGCTTGCAAATGTCGCTTCAGTGAAGATGTTCCGCAGTCTTTCATTATGTTGTCAGTATTTTTAACGCTTCGGTGTGCATTTCACGGGTCGCTATCAATTAATATCAAGTAGTTTGATTTTACTTGATACCAAGTCAAGTAGTTCACACCGTAAATCGATTCAATTCAAATATCAAATTTTCAAAAGTTCGAGTCTTGAAGTCCAGTCAAGTATTTAAGAAAAAATTCAAGCTACTTGGCTTGATGAATCCCTGTTACCCCACCCGACGCATTGAAGGACCATGTGGCAATGCGACCTACCACACACAGCTCACGTTGATATCCCTTCCTCGAGCGAGTGGAGGAGAAATTGTAATGCTCTCTCAACATATAGCAAGCTATTCTTTACGCTCTCATGAATCCACCATACCCAAGATGAAAACTTTTCGATACTGTATGTACTCTTCTATGAACAGGAGGGTACTTAATAACACATTTGGGATTATATTGAGTTTTTTTATTATTATTGTTAATAAGTTTTATTTTATAAATATTTTCATTATTGTTATTGTTAATATTATTGAAATAATTTGTAAAGCCAAATATATTTTATTGCCTGGGTTATAACCCCTTTCGACGAGGATGGCTTGCTAGTCGCAAAATACGTGTAGAAACTTCATCGGCAACACTGAGCTCACGTAACGACCGTCTTGGAGAGAAGAAAATGCAATCTACCGGTTTCATTGGTATCTTTGCTAGGTCATTTATGACTGGTGGAAATCCATTTATGGGACCATTATTGTTGATAACGTCTTTTGTTTCGAATGGAAAGTGCAGTATCGTGTGATGAGCGCGGAGAAATTAAAAAGCGATGAAAGTGCATCGGAAACTGCAGCGTTTTCATAGATCGAGGAATGGTTTATTTATGGAGACATCGTCGGGAATGATTGGTTCGTCCATTAATTGTATTTGTGATGGAGTTTCCAGATGATCATTATCTTTCAGTAGATGTTCACCTTTCTTTACGTGCAAGGTATGAAAACCACTCCGGCGATTAAGGATCCGTTCTGTCTTTGGCTGAGACTTTTTTGTTGAATCTTCTTCGTCAGCTTGAAGTTTGTCTTGATATTGTGTCATCCTATTATTTCCTTGATTGTATCAGTCACTCGGCGAACGTACGGTCAATATGCAAGTGCAACTTCTTGCGTTTCATTCATCAATTACCCAAGGAGATCTTCGTCCTAATGGCCTTGATAATTTTGGATACACTTGAAGATGATCCACTAAATTCATGTCAATGTTATGATGGTTTGATCAAATTCTGTCAGAGTGGCGATAATTCCTTGCTTCTAACTAACTCAGAGGGTGGTTAGAAAGTGCATGCGATTCAGTCTTTTTACCATCTATTTAGTCTATCTCTTCTGTGACTACAAATATGAGAAAGATGTCATCCACGTGTCATAGCCATATGGTCGTTTATAATTCATCCTTGTTAATATATCTCTGAAGGAATCTTCCAGTGAGACGTTGGTGAACAAATATACAACGTCGCAGCTGTTGGGAATATCACTTAAATTCAAAGTTATGTCCTCAAGTTCCCCTACACAGTGTGTTGAATCTTAGATGTCAGAATCAGTTTTCCCTATCCGTGACTGGAGTAGCGAGGGTTGTAGTTTTCCCGGGTAATATATCGGTGATAGGTACATTCATTATCATTGGTCTCAGCGGTATATCCTCTTTTTGTATCTACAGGAGTCTGCAAATCCATTAGCTTATTCGTATTCCGAAGTAATGTTTGCGTTTGGTCGTCACTTTTCAACCTACGATTGCATGAAAGATCAAGAAGTTTTTGAATTTTTCAATTGAACTCTTTCATTTTGAGGCGAACTGTGGCATTTCCTTCGTCAGCAGGTAGAGTACTGATGCCTATCCATACATGTCAGTTTCTTTAGGGCCTCAATTTCAACGGTTCCATTGGTATCTTCGCTAGGTCATTTATGACTGGCGGAAATTCCTTGATGGAATCGTGATTGTTGATAACATATTTTGTTCCTTTTGTCTCGAATGGAAGGTGCAGTATCGTGTGATGAGCACGGAGAAATTAAAAAGCGATGAAAGTGCCTCGGAAACTGCAGCGTTTTCATAGATAGAGAAATGGTTTATTATTGGAGCCTTCGCCGGGAATGCTTGGTTCGTCCATTGATTGTGTTCGTGATGAAGTTTCGAGATGAAATCCATTTTCGGAGATGATCGAATTAGCGAATGGAAGCAGATTTCTGTGTATGTCGTTTGAAGTAATCAACGTCAAATAATGGAAGGGATAGAGAAAATAATTGTGGAGCTTCAGTGTGTGAGTAGGTATTCGTTACTGGGACAATGATATTGGAAGGAAGGATTCTGAGTGAAAGAAAGAAACAGAATTTTTTTTTATGAAAAATAAACATTTATTTTTTTCTGAAATCAGTTTTCTTTCCTTCGGGAAAATAGTGGCATGTTCTGATGTTTTGAAATATGCGTATTGTTACGAATTTGGTCTTCAATGCAAATAATGTGTATTAATGTAAAAACCTTGGAACATCTAGAATCGTTATAAGAATTCCAAAGAAACATAAATTTTATTTCAGATCTTTGTGTCGATAATCCTCATTGCAAACTAGAATTTCTGTAATTTTCTAGAAGTTTATTTTTAATTTTTTACACCAACGCGATAATATCACCATTGATCGCTATTAAAGATGAAAACCAGTGAAGATAATGTGAGATAGATGGATGTAGTGGACGCCCTGTTAGCGGAACAACATAAAAGTTATAGGACAGGTCAAAAAACATTTCTAAATCATCCATGAATCATTGTATGAATTATTATTATAATTACATGTACACTACAGACAATACTCTTATGGAATCATATCAATCTATCAATACTTAGCGGTTCCATTAAGACTGACCAGTCGAGCTGTATATTATCAATCTTACCCTCTTTTGTAAATCAGGCGCAAACGTAGTGAGATAATAATAATAATGCTCCCTCAGAAACACTCGTTGAGTGTACACAAAGGCATAGCCTGTGCTGGTAGAGGACGGCTATTATTATTATTTGCCGTGGAGCTCCGGGGCAACTTACTAATTTTTTTGTGGCGTATTCACTTTTCAGCTGCAGAAAAACCCGGAAAACCTACAGCACCACCTCGGATGGCTGGTGTGCACTCCAAGCTAGCACTAGACAAGATTGGCATCTAACAACACACAATACACTTGCTGTCAACAAAGACTGTGGTCGTCTATCGATTTCGATATTGAGTACTTGAGAAAAAATCTCTCGTACATACATCGAGCTCGAACCTACTACCGCTATACTGAAGTTTCGAACCTTAGACGGCCGAGCTACTGGCCACCCATATGATGACAATCATATTCATCTGTTTGCCTCTCGAATCCATGCCACCGATTTTCAATCAACTTTCCCCTAGCAACTAATACCTAAAGAAAACTTTCCGGCAATACTTTCTGAAACCGGATTATTCCCTAACCACAACTGCGTCATAATACTAAGCCATGTTCAGATAATGCACTAGGTACTAGATACACGGTTGGTGAATTAGTGTATTTCCTGACTCTCAGTGGGATACCATTAGAATGGCGGTATTCATTTGTCTCAGAGTCGACTCTCCCGGGGTTATCTAGCAAGCTATTTATGTCACTTACGCGAATGATATAAGCATAGCGATTTGTTTGCCGCTCCGATATCAATTTGAATAATGGAAAAATAAAAGGAATTGCAACAGTCGCAGTAAGTCGATTTAATTTCTCTGATTTCATTCTGGAACTGGGTAGAAACATTTTACAGAATGATTAAATTAGTGAAGGAATATTCTTTTTGAATTGGTGAGGTTTTTTGTAGCAAACGAGTCGGATTAGAATTGTAATCCTTTTTAATTATTGTTCAGATTATCTTGAGGATAAATGTACCATCACTGACGGAGCGCACATTTAGTATTTTTCACGAAAATTGAAAATGAAACCACCATTGAACAAATTATGCTTAGCTTTCCCGGATTCTGGATAAATGTTATTTTACTTTTGATTAAAATAATTAAAATTAGTTCGAAAATGAATATTTGTAACCTTTGGTTTGAATACAATTCAAGCAAAAGAAGCTACCCAAAATAACAAATCTACGCCACTTTCACTCGACGCGCGTTTCGCCAACAGAGTTAGCAGTCTCAAGAGCTATAAGCTTACTACACTAGTTGATCCTATTGAATTCTATATATACCTACTACTTATCTGAGTGGTTAATTGCACTCATTATCAATTTGAATTGACAAGCTTATCCCAAATTACCTACTCAACTTGTTTACAATAAAATAGAAAAAAATTAAATTTCGCCAATTTGTGTTGTATGCAATGGTGAGAACTTTCAGAGCTAAGTTTCAGAATATAGCACTCTCAGCTGACATCACAACATGACGGTGATCAGCTGATGGGGGGACAAAGGAAAAATTTGATTTTTTTTTTATGGTGGTTAATTGTGATTTTTTTGAACTCTACTGATTTAGTGATCCTATTATTTACTCTTGTTTCATATGAGAAATCGTATAATTTTACTAATAACTTCGCAGTCAGTTTTGCGATCTTTGACAGTAAATATCTACTAGTAATAGAAAATTTTCCGTCTTTCATTTGTTTGTCCCCCCACCGAATTTTTGACAACTATGAAATGACGTCACTGACAGTGCTCTATTGCGACCTTTGTAGGCACACCTTCTCAGGTATTCTAACTTCCAGGAAATCTTACTACCTATCCAAGATTTTATTGAAGACTGAAGAAATTAGTTCAAACAGAGATGAGTATACAAACAAAAATCTGTTCTCGACTTCAATCTTCATGCTGTAATTAGTTCTGATATTGTTGAGCCCATGTACCATTCAAATTCATACTTAGAAAAGTGGTTTATTGAATAACCTTAGGAAACATATGTTATTGGAAATTTGAGGTCTGAAGGATTAACTATCAAATTTTACAAAAACAATGACAACAAAATTCCCGATTTCAAACATGACGGATATTGGAATCGGAAACTTGTACCTATACAAGTCGTACACATTGTAAATTCTCTAGTGTGCTGCATTTGACAGCATCTTCCACTCAGTCTTCCTGTTGTACGATATGGAATTCTCCCAAAGAGAGCTTCATGCATTCATAATAAACCACCCACGTTAATCCGTTGTTTGGGACCACTTTAATACAAGTGCGTCTTAGTCTTAGTGCGGTAAAATCCCCTTCTAACCCTACTGAAATCTCTGCGGAAGTTTCATACCGTTGCTAGTTCACTAGAGAAGGCAATTAGTGTGAATAATCGAGTGTCGCCAGAGACTTTCCGAAATCTGTTCTTCTACAGAGTGTTTGTTTTCTACTTGGGATGATGATGATGGAAAATTTTCAAGAGGCCAAGTGAAAAAGTTTTGGATGCGTTTTTTTTTAATTTATAACATACATTCAGTTGTAGTCAGAACGCTTTCCGAAAATGTATCTCCTTTCACTTGCAGTAATCATCTGAATTTATCTATCTCACTTGGCCTTTTTTTAGACTTTGTGGGAATCTGTGGAGTGAAGAGTGTTGTAACAATCAGAATAGCCTTCATTATTTAAGTTTTTGAAGCAAACGTCTGAGTTTTATTATTTTGGTAGTGACAGTGATAGTAGGCAAGATCATTTCAGTCAATAGCAATACCAGGAAAAATTAGGACTCATATTGGGAGAGAGAAACTTTTTCTGGCGGGTGAATAAATTCTCTATCACAGTCATTCGGCTTATGGAGAAAATAATAGGCGATATCTCCATAATCTTTGGAGATATTAGCATCAAACTTGGTGTTGTTGGATTCCTTATGATCGTCCCTAACCTAACCTAACCTAACCTAACCTAACCGATCATGCAATGACATACCGGGTGTTCTATTTAAAAAAATGATTGAAGATGGCGCTCAGCTGCCATTTTGAAACGTTTAGCAGGATTTTTCTCATGAAAAAGTAGGTTTTTATCTTATCTCCTATTTGAGCCTTCCAAATTTCGTTGCGATATACCAGGTTGTTCAAAAATTAGTAGGGGGGGAACGGACTTTAGACTAGCTTTGTATATGTTTAAAAAAACGACTGAAATGGAAATGATGGGTATTGTGTATTTACTTGAATTCAAACAACGTAGGTCTATCTGTAGCTTTTTTGCACTCCGCGCCGTGCAGAAGTTTTTTGTACTGAATATTGAATTTGAAGGCGATTTTGATCAAATGAATTCTTTGTCCGTGTAGTTCGATAAATATTTGAATTAACTTCGAGAAGTAGGTTTCTTTACATTCAAAAATGTTATTTGTTATGTCAACCTGAATGAGTTCAACGGCGTTCCATCAAAGAGACACTTCTCGTTCGGAGAAACTTAAGATTTCGGTTTATCTTCACTTCCCTTTCATGTATTATGAAAATTGTCCACATATTAATTTTGTGTTTGTCTGAGATTTCCCCTATTCTCTCGATTCAATAGCCGGCGTCCGTCAGGTGTTTTAAGAAACCACTGAAAAACGCTAGACCTCTAGTTTTTTTATCTGAAATATACTCTCTACTGTAAACTATAGAAAAAACCTGTGACCTGCGGAGACCATTGCCAACGTTGGGCCCTCTTTCCTACTGGAGAAAAGTAAGGAAAACTAACAGTCTCTCCCTATCTCACTACACGAAATCAATTCACTGGCAGTTTCCACCTATCAATCAGCCCCTAAATTACAGTCCACAAACATCCGCCGAAACGAATACATTATTGAAGTTTATAAGAACGTAAAAACCCTTCCTGATAAAGAGCCTTCGTCCTGCTCAACATTTGTTCTGGGTCTCAAACAGATTTTATGTGCATCCGCAAGAATTCATCACGTTTCACGAGTGTTATACTTTGTTCTTTATCTTTCTCGCTTGTTGTGCATACATGCGGGTTAAAAACGACCACCGTAAAACGCTACGTACGTCGTAATTTTAGCCCGATCCTTGGTCTTTGCCGTTATAAAATAGAGCACTTCTGAATATTTGAGTGTTATTGCGCTCCTCTTCCTCATCGCTGGTACGATTTAGTCCAAGAGCCAGAGTAAAAAATTTTCTCTGAATGTATCAAAGATGGTTTTCCGTTAATTGTGTACACAAACATACTCTGGTCAGTCAAGCAATTCGTAGAACAGGTGACTTAGGATCGACATCAAACCGGGGTAACAAAATGGATATATTAAAGCTGAAAATTAATATACAACTTCTATAATGCATATCTATGAAAGTTATGTATGTTAGTTACTCATATAATAGAAAATAGTTGGTCAGTCAGTCTGAATATACAGGGTGTTTCATAATTGAATAATGATCTCAAAGAGCGATTCTCTTCGAATGATTTTGAGAAAAAAATTTCGTCATGAACATAGGTCCGCAACCACTTCAGTTATGCGATAAAGGATGTTGAAATTTTACAAAAAAATCAGTAGTTCCCCAATATCTCTAAAACCGCTTTCGGTTTTTCCTTCAATGTTGGTACATGCGAAGTACGCTTGAGTAAAAAACTGATTTTTTTTGGTAAATATCCTGCATCTCATAAAAGAAGCAGCATTCAATTATGAAACACCCTGTTTATTCAAACGAACTAACCAGCTCTGTTCTAATATATGAGAGACTGACCTACATAACTTTCATTGATATGCATTTCAGAAGTTGTATAACAATTTTCAGCTTCAATAAATCCATTTTGTTACCCGGTAAATGCTACATCTTTGAAGTCGCTCTTGAATCACATTTTCTACAATTCGCTTGACTGACCAGAGTATGTTTGTGTACACATCCACTATAACCATTAACGAAAAACCAGCTTCAATAAATTCGGAGAAAATTTCGACTCTGGCTCTCCGTCTAATTCGTATTGTCTCCATTCCGGGAACATGGTGTTGTTTCTCCATTTGGCAAACGGTTATGCCATTCTTTGCGACTCGGGGGATGTCTCCAATCTTGCCTGATTAAAGTAGAGTAGCCGCGTGAAAAGAAATGAAGCGTAGAATCGTCGGAAATGGTCATAGTGATCATTTTGTAAAAACATTTTTGTAAGGAGAATCAGTGTTTGTTGAAAACTTATTCAGTCATTTTATCAAGATATAGCATATCTCCCGAGATTTTTAGAAGTATTTTTGACTCAAGCAAAAGCTTCATCAATATCAGTGAAATATGATGTAATAGAAATACTTTGGAAGTGAAAACTGCTATCGGAATTTTCACAACAATAAGTTCATCGAGTTCAGAGGCAAAATAAAAAGTATGATTGAAAATGGGGCAAACTTATATTATGAAAGAATTGAAAAGTGAATAAACAGAGAAGTTAATGAGTTTTGGAGTTTTTTGAATTCCAATTAAAGAACTATTACTTTACAATAATGCGCCAGTGGCATATAAATAGACTGCAAGAGTGTTTTCGTTGGTTTCCGGTTTGTTCCGTGGTCTTCTTCCGTTGAAATCTCCAGACGTTTCAACTGCAACGGTGGCGGTCATCTTCAGTTGTGTGGTTGAACTTTATTTGATGTATCAACTGGGTTTCAAGTCCCCATTAAAATGGCAAAGTATGCTTCCTTCGCTATGTGATGGGTCGAAACAGATCTAAGTCTGCTTTCTTATAGAACATAACCGCTTGCACAAAGTGAAAACATGAGCTGTTCAGTTTAGATCATCTAAAGTGTATGTTTTCCTTTGCAGTTTTATCTCTCACTGGTACCATCTGCAAATATTGCATCCTTGAATACATGTCGGCTAGCAAGTCATTATAATAGATTATGGAGAGGACTGGCCCTAAAATAGATCCTTGTGGTACTGAATGACTCATTTTGCTCGTGTTAAATTTTTCTACCAAGTCAGACAGGAATTGATCATATGGTGAAGAATTACTCTCATTCTATGAAAGTGGAGCAAATCATGTATTTTATGCCCAATAATATTTGTTTAGTAGGTTTTTTTGGCCTCGTTGCAACTGTAAAAGCCAATACGCATTCCATTTAGGCGCCTATTATAGATGTTGTTATTCAATATTTGTAGATAGTTCTAGAAAAAAATATTTGTTTGTAAGAATTGTTCAACAGCCAATTCTGGCGAATGAATTTTTTTATTTCCGTGTATGTACAGTGTGTCTCACTTTTCATGGAAGCCCCCCCGTAACTTCCGTAATTATCGAGGTAGAAAGATGAAACTCGCAGGACTGAAGTAAATGATAAAAATGCACCTACTGGTTGAATGACAATGGCCTAAGTGATATACACTGCCCGCCAGTCGCGATGGAACACCCCAGTTTTACGGTAAATCATATTAGGGGCAAAACAGAAACAAAATTCCATCAGATTCGTGATCAGGACCCCCAACTTATTACAGATACACCTTTTTCCTGAAAAAAATTTAGTCCTGAAAAATCTGAATTTGTCTCACTTTTCATGGAAGCACCCCTGTAATTTCCGTAATTATCGAGGTAGAATGATGAAACCCGCAGGACTGAAGGAAATGATAAAAATGCACCTATCGGTTGAATGACAATGGCCTAAGTGATATACACTGCCCGCCAGTCGCGATGGAACACCCCAGTTTTACGGTAAATCATATTAGGGGGCAAAACAGAAACAAAATTCCATCAGATTCGTGATCAGGACCCCCAACTCATTACAGATACACCTTTTTCCTGAAAAAAATTTAGTCCTGAAAAATCTGAATTTGTCTCACTTTTCATGGAAGCACCCCTGTAATTTCCGTAATTATCGAGGTAGAATGATGAAACCCGCAGGACTGAAGGAAATGATAAAAATGCACCTATCGGTTGAATGACAATGGCCTAAGTAATATACACTGCCCGCCAGTCGCGATGGAACACCCCAGTTTTACGGTAAATCATATTAGGGGGCAAAACAGAAACAAAATTCCATCAGATTCGTGATCAGGACCCCCAACTCATTACAGATACACCTTTTTCCTGAAAAAAATTTAGTCCTGAAAAATCTGAATTTGTCTCACTTTTCATGGAAGCACCCCCGTAACTTCCGTAATTATCGAGGTAGAATGATGAAACCCGCAGGACTGAAGGAAATGATAAAAATGCATCTACTGGTTGAATGACAATGGCCTAAGTGATATACACTGCCCGCCAGTCGCGATGGAACACTCCAGTTTTACAGTAAATCATATTAGGGGGCAAAACAGAAGCAAAATTCCATCAGATTCGTGATCAGGACCCCCAACTTATTACAGATACACCTTTTTCCTGAAAAAAAGTTAGTCCTGAAAAATCTGAATTTGTCTCACTTTTCATGGAAGCACCCCCGTAACTTCCGTAATTATCGAGGTAGAATGATGAAACCCGCAGGACTGAGGGAAATGATAAAAATGCACCTATCGGTTGAATGACAATGGCCTAAGTGATATACACTGCCCGCCAGTCGCGATGGAACACTTCAGTTTTACGGTAAATCATATTAGGGGGCAAAACAGAAGCAAAATTCCATCATATTCGTAATCAGGACCCCAACTTATTACAGGTACACCAAATTCCCGATAATTCCGAGTTTGTTCCATTTTTCATGGAAAATTAAAAATCACCATCCCTTTGCTTCGTACATGTAAGTAAAAAATTGCACGTTCTCTTTTTGATAATTTCCAAGCGTAATTATATTTGGCAGTTTGCAGTTTATATGAGTAATAAGTATTAACTTCAAATATTGAATTATTGAGTGTTAGAAAAACGTATTGTGAATTATTCATGAATCACCCTGTGGCAGCAAATATTTCAAGCTGTAACTGTCAATGTACATCTGACCAAAACTTATATTGAAATAACATACTCGATAAAAGTCAATGCAGTTTTTCATTGGCCGTTGTCATTCTACCGGTAGGTGCATTTTCATCATTTCCTCCAGTCCTGAGAGTTTCATTATTCTCCTCGATAATTACGGAAGTTACGGGGGTGCTTCCATGAAAAGTGAGACAAATTCAGATTTTTCAGGACTAACTTTTTTTCAGGAAAAAGGTGTATCTGTAATAAGTTGGGGGTCCTGATCACGAATCTGATGGAATTTTGCTTCTGTTTTGCCCCCTAATATGATTTACCGTAAAACTGGAGTGTTCCATCGCGACTGGCGGGCAGTGTATATCACTTAGGCCATTGTCATTCAACCAGTAGATGCATTTTCATCATTTCCTCCAGTCCTGAGAGTTTCATTATTCTCCCCCGATAATTACGGAAGTTACGGGGGTGCTTCCATGAAAAGTGCGACACACTGTAGATCTTCATATGCAACGGACACCAATTATACAGAATCGACATATTTTCACAAAGCTTTCATGCGAGAATGGCCTAGAAACTGTGCGGGAAATATCAACAGATCAAAGTTCTTTGAAGATGAATGCAAATGCTTCCACTCAAAGAAGTGGTGATCGTTCAATCAATTATTAACTCTTCAGTGGATATAATGAACTTTCAGGTGGTAGCAGAGAAGTCTTCGCAGCAGAATAGATTACTGCGACTAGAATTTTCCGATTATGATATATTCCCGTAATATTGAGGAGGAGGGAAAGAGAGATGACTAGTTTACTATAATGGCTAGGGGAGAGTCTTTCACCATGTGAATAGCGTCGATGAGTTTGAGTACAAAACTTTTATTGTAAAAAGTTGTTTATGGTTCAGATTGTGTTCAAATTTCAAAATTGAAACGATGAATATACAGGGTCCTGCAACTGCGCTCCGGTTGTCCATGGCGACGCCAATTCATTTTATTTTTTTCGAATGCAAGCATGTTTTCTCCTTGTAAGAGTATCTCCAATAGTCCAATAACATACGACACCTTTGGCAAAATTTTCCGGCATATAACTAAGTTCAGTAAAATTAATTCCTTCAGACAAATGTGACGGGGCACTACTGTCTGAACGCTATTTAACATCAGATTCGATATCACCAATTCGGTGGAACAGAGACATGCATTTTCTATTGGTCATGCAGAAGGTTCATTCTTCTTTACGATTATATTTACAGGCTGTAGATTCATGTCCTACTTTTTTGCACTTGTGACAACGATGTTTAATATTGATATCGTTTCGGAAAATGCTTCTTATTTACAAGCATTGCACTCTGGCTTGAATTTCGAACATTCTTGCGTGCATCGTTCTCTTGTTATTGTCACTGGCTGGTATATATTTTCCAACTTCAGCCAAACTTGACGACAAGTTGTACTCCCTTTGACTTGTTTCAGTTCTGCTGGGCTAATTGATTGGTTGTGCTTACAACATGAACCAATATAATTGAAAGAACTGAAAGAAACTTTTTTCATTATACATAAAAATGTTGATAAAGAACTTGCTATTCAACAACAACACAGATAATTTGTCTTTCATCTGTTTTCATTTCATTTCATCATTTCACAACTTGAACTTGAGCAAAAAAAGAGAGGAGCCAAAACTCAAAACTACTCTTTTAATGATAAAATTACATAACTATTTATTAACTATTCTTTGTTATGTTCACCGATTGAAATATAAAGGAGGTAGAGGAAAAGTTTTGTTAGCACATATTGGCTCGTGCATGGCACATTAAAAAGTGAGGGCTACACGTCTTCCCTAGCTCGCACAAGTCTATCGAGGACTTCTGAGAGTTGCTCGTAAGTGGGCAACCGGTTGATGCAAATAACAACAACAATTAACAGCAACAACTGTTTTGTATTTTATTGATCAATCAAGAGTTATACCAACAGTTTCTTGATTCACTATATTTTCAGAGATGTATTCACCTATCATGCACTCATATTGACATTTCCATTGCGAAAACAACAATTGACAAAATTTCGGAATTTATGTACATATTCCTGTATAAACACAATCAACATAGAATAATAGCTTCATGTTGGAGCGATGCAAGTTGCTGCATTACTATAAATTAGCACTTATAAACCGCAGTGTTTGTTAAATCCTCGGTATACACAACATTAAAGCAGATGTCTGCTATATACACGGCCATTAGCAGGAAGTTTCATATTGTGACTCCCGCTGCAGTATTACGTTTGAACAAGAACCCACAACATGGCCAGCGTTGAGAAGAATATGAGAACGCAGTAGACGAGTGTGAAAAGTTTATTGTTTTAGAGATATAATGGAGAATATTCCAGATTGACTCTTAAAAAATATAGTGAATAGTCACAGTTAACTATCATCGTAAGCTGTTTTCATATTCTTCACATACTGTTGTATACTGTAGAATATATTCAAAGTTTAGACTATAGAGATAGAGAGAGAGATATGTAGATATTTTTTTCAAAATGTCTACAAGAAACCCAAGGTTTTGTCACTAGAAATAAAAATTTAAAACTACCACATAAAAATGTATATATGGATATATGTATAATATACAGAGTGACCCATTTGAAAGCAGGCCACCTCTCTAAAACTGTTATTCATTATCCGATTCAGGAGCATACAAAGTTCTAGTTGAGTGACAAAAATTTGAAATGAAAATAAAAATTTCAAAGCTACCTTAAATTTTTTTCAATGTCAAAAATACAAAAAACATACTAGCGATTTTTTTACATGGAGTTTGACGGCGCCACTGGATTCAAGACATTCTTAAGTGAATTGTGTAAGAATTACGTAGGAATGTGTCCACGAACAAAAAAGTTATATGGGAATGAAATTTGAAAATTATGTCAACAAATCAACCCATCTCTTCAATTACAGCACTATCATAAAAATTCTGACTACACCACTGGATTCAGAATACTTCGAAATACATTTGGTCAGAATTTCATCAAAATCTGTTCATAAATAAAAAAATTATAAAATAATAAAATAAAATTTTTCTAAAATTCCACTAATTTTGAATTTTATTATTTTATAATTTTTTTATTTATGAACTGATTTTGATGAAATTCTGACCAAATATATTTCGAAATATTGTGAATAAGTGGTGTTGTCAGAATTTTGGTGAAAGTTCTGAAATTAAAGTGATGGGTTGATTTATTGACAAAATTTTCAAATTTTATACCCCTATTACTTTTTTATTGATGGACGCATTCTTACGTCATTTTCACATTAACCACATGAAAATGTCGTGAATACAAATTTTACTTAAAAAAATCGTTAGTATGTTTTTTGGATTTTTGACCTTAAAAAAAATTCGAAGTAGGCCTTGAAGTTTTTATTTTTATTTCGAATTTATGTCACTCAATTAGAACTATTAAAACTCTATCTATTGAAAAAACTTCTGAATCGGATAATAAATAACAGTGTTAGAGAGGTAGCCCGATTTCAAATGGGCCACTCTGTATAACCATTAGTTAAAAAACACATTTTTCTTGACCAACAGACAGTTCAATTTGGACACTGAGAGGATCGATATGTCAACTTTTTGCATACACGTAAACCAAAACTCCGCTTCTTCAATTCCCGTAAAAGCATGAAAATGAACGATGAGTCACTATCTATCTACCAATGAACTAAACAATTTAAACTGTCCGAAACCCGAAACCGTCACAAGTATGCGTAGTCCCACAGAACTCAAAGAATGCGTACAGTTCTGTGAAACTGCGCATGCATCCGATGGTTTCAGATTGTTTGTTTTATGAACGCGAACAAACCTAAAGACAAACAACGAAAGACGCGCCCTGTGAATGGTCACTGAAATAGCGGGAAGTTTGAAATACCAAGACAGCTGCTCTGCGCAGTTTACTCCAAATAGTACTTTTGCAGACGGCTTTCTTTATTATGACGGCAGTCCTCAATTTAATATTTATGTTTTGTTAGTTGCATAGTTTTTGAATTTGAATGTGGGATTAGTGTTCCAGGTTGAATTCAGTAGTAGGCTGTCACATACGCAATCTAGTAGTACAAAGGGCGAACTCGATATGAATTGCGTCAAAATATTCAACAGTATTAAGTGTACTTTCAATATCAACATTAATAATAAATAAAAATGGTTTTGATTTCGTTCATGGAATAGTCTTAACAAATACAACTCGTGTACCGATAATTATCATAAATTCCATCTTTTTTTCGAAACAAATTATGTTGCTTTAGGAAACAACAAGCAACATAATTTGTTTCTCAAAGTCGAAGGAATTTTTATTTCGATAATCACCAATACACTTGTTGTATTACCTACGAATATTTATTATTATATCACATATCCCACGATTCCAACAGGTAATCAATAATCTAAATCTTGCGTAACAAATGGTCCTTATCCTCACATGACAAGTTCATGAATTGGCAGCAAATGAACAAATTCTTCGAGTATCTTATTTCCCGTATCATATACATAACCATCGCATTTCCCGTTTACGTATATAACCTAATGATAATATCCAAATCGACAAACACATTGCTGAAAGCAAGTGTCGCGTAATTGAAAAGGAGCGCAAGAGTCGAGAACGATGCCCGAGACGTCGACGTCGTCAGCCAGTAGTGGAACAGCATGCATAATGTATGCCGTACTTGACCCGGTTAGGAACTGATTCCAAAACTCATCCGGCGTCGTTGAACATGACACACTGCCACCGGAACGAAACCAACTATTTTGCTGTGTGCTTTGTGTGAACCTATCGGGGAACCTTTGATGCCGGCTTACCAATTGCATTCGGGCGAATTGCTTGACAGGGGCGGGTACGTGGAACACAATGAGAGATACACCGAGCAATACGTTACAACTGGGGGTCTATCCGGGACTTTAAATGTTTACGAGTTGATAATAATACGGATGATGATAATAATAATGGTGGGGCTTTTTGTAGGGGACTTCTACAGCCAGAGCCCAATTGAATGCGCAACCTGATAACTACGGAAGAAGTTCAATGAACCTTTGGGGGAGAATTCGAATGCTTCAGTCCTAATTACCATTTGAATGGAATGGAAATGGTTTATCGAGGAGCAAACCGTGCTGATCCCAATATCCGGATTTTTATGGAGTAAAAGGAACGACAGGCAGATAACATGCCTGAACGCATGTTAACTGGCATCCTGTACGTACGAATACTCACCGCAGTTGACCACGAGTAAAAACGGTTGTATATATAACCAAAAAGAGTCAGAGCAAAAAGTGAAGAATGAAATGTAGCACCTGAAACTCGGCACATGACATCTCGACATCATGTATTGTTAGAAAAAAAAATAGTTTACTGAAAAATCAGGAGTGGAAAAAATTTTTCAAAAAAAAAAATATATAATTTTTTGTTGATGTTATTTCAGAAAGTATGAGATTTATCAAAAAACGATTTCGATAGATTGGAAGATAATTCAATTCTCCACAAGAATGACTTTCAGTAATACCTTATGAAATACGCTCGTTTTCTCAGAAAACGTGGTTTAACGCCGACGTCACATTTCATGTTCGCGCTAACCCGCCACTGCAAGTTCAGGCAGGGCCGAAAATTAGATTTGTCATAACTTTGCTGAAAATTATAGTAGAAGAAAAAGAAAAAGTGCATATCGTTCCTGAAGACGTTCACTTCCCCATGCAAATATAACATGTGAGTATCTGAGTACCTTAAATGTATTTTGTCCCACTTCACATAACCCTTCTACGATATTTACAGAGGATCCGAAATTCATGGATATTTTAGTTGATATGAAATAATTATACTGAAGCAGGAATCAGTACCCTCTTTGGACCATATGCAACGATTTAAGACTAGTGAGACAAGCCTCACTTATACATGCCAAAGAAAGAACTAGGTTTTACTACTCAGTTTTCAACTCACCCATAATCTCGGCAATTTCTTCAGTAAATATTGGAAATAATCGCTTATACACATCCTACATAAAAAATTAAAAAGAAAGGAAGTCGAGAACTAATAAGTTTGGAATCTCTTTAAAATAGAATCGTATGAAATAGAGACTGTGAAGTTATCGGGAAAATATAGATACCAAATGGGGTGACTTGGACTCTGTTACCCAATTAAAACCAGTTCGGCAAAAAACTCAAATGAAGGCCGCGGAAAATGCAGCTTCACATGAATGAGCCTATGCATGTGGCCATTTTGCGTCGAAGACTTCAGCTCATCCAGAACCTTCATTTTTGCTCATTGTAAAATAACGCTTTGTGATTCCAATGACTGTGATAACAATTATTCGACTCGTTATTGCATAACACCATCCATTTTTGTTTTGTTAGTTGCATAGTTTTGGAACTTAATTGCAGGATTAATGTTCGTTGAATTGAGTAGTGGGCTGTAACATGTATCTACTAGTACAAGAAAGGACGAACTCGATATGAATAATGTTAAAATACATATTCAATAACACTTAATGTACATTCAATATCAAAATTACTGATAAGTGAATAAAAATGATTTCGATTTCAAAGATTTATTTTCAAAGACTGAAACCCTCGAGCTTAAAAGCTCTCGGGTTTTATTCAGAACATAAATCTCCGAATTCAACTCGATAAGTTTTCAAACAAAATCGTTTTCGATGAAATTGAAAAATGTATTCGCTGATAAACGAGGACTTGTTATATTACCCCTGAAAATTTCCTACATGTGTTAAAACTTCCATAAGAGGTGTGCAATTACCGCTGGATTATAGCCATAATTACACTGCAGTGACGTCATGGGTGCGATAATTGCACTGCCATGATGCGATAGATGGCAATTCAAGACTCATTTGTTTGTACAACTTGTACTCACAATACTATCGAAAATTCTGCCAGAAATACTAAAATCTGTCAGATTGCTTCAAGGTAACACCACAAAGAAATTTAATTTCTGACAGAATTACTGTCGATAGTGCACTCGTGGTATTACCCCCGATTATGTATCTTGTTAATTATCTGAATAATACGACTTTTCTCAACCATCAAGGGTGGTCCCAATACCATGACAAATAAAAATAACTCCATCATCACTCATATGTATGCCAATGAATTCCGATCGTTGATCTCCCGGTATTCCATTTGATACAGTCCACCTGATCACACACTTTGGTCATAAATATCGGAAGAGGCCAACTTTTCAGTTGGGAAACCTCGTACCTATAATTTTTATGGATCGTGCGGATTTCGAACTTTCGGTATTTTTTCCGACATGATTTGTGATGCCCCAGAGTGCGCTAAAATGTATCGATCACGAGATAATTCATAGCCTTTTGCGGAAATGAAATTCATAAATCCAGAGAGGACTTATGGACCGCTAGAACCTTCCATTTTGATGACCTTTTATGCTCCGGATTTTATATTACCTTTCCATTTGATGAAGTTCTGAGCCTCGTTACGATGATCCACGGGGATGTATAATTGCGATGAGATTGATGGATTGCGGAAGGTTTTAAGCGATTTCAACGTATCTTATAAAATCTGGGTCTCGTTTTGGAAATGATCAACACAGAAAAGAAGTTCCTACTTTCATACTGATATAATCGTGACTCTAGTTACATTTGAAAAATCTGTTTGGTCAATTTGCAGTAGGAGAAAATATAAATTCTGATATATTCTTATATTCATGGATTCAGAAGATATATGCAAAAAACTTCCTCGTATGTTTAATGAGTATGACTGCGAGACTCCACACGATTCAGAAGGTTGAAAGTCTCCGTCGCGTTCAGAGAATTTTTCCAAAATATTTTTATATTCAGAAATGATGAATTAATATCATTTGGCGTTTACATACTGTATACAGTTCCGGGTATAGAGTTCGCAGCATATGGATAACTTTTTTATAATTGATTCATCAAAAAAATCATTCGTGATGAAAACCTCTGCTTCATCTCAAACTTAAACTGCAAACACCAGAATCAATATTTTTATCACCCTGCACGAGGGAGATTAAAAAGCATTGAATTACGTCTGAAATCCATTTGTGCAATTTTTCTCCAGGAGGTCACAACTTCTAGTGCTAATTGCAATCAGTCATTGAATCAGTCATGATATCGAAGATGTCAAAATCAGAAATCGACGTTAAATTCATTTGAAACACTCCGGCAAAATTTTTGAACTTTGTTCAAATTATTTTATCATACTCTGATCATCTTTTAAAAGACTTGTTTCTAATTTGTTTCAATGCGGTTTGGTGTCATCCGCATATAGGGTGATAAACTCACAAACAATGATAACACTAAGTAGGAATTACGAACATTGCCTTGGGTAGGTAAGGTAATACAATATACTCTCTATACGTACCTATACCTATACCTATAAAATTGGATCCGAAAATACAGAATGAAATTTAGTGCTAATAAACCATCTACATGACACATAAATTGTTTTTTAAATTGAATGCTATTGTTGCACGCCACCAGATGCCACCATCTGGAAAATATTTCATAGTACATTGCTGAATATGTCACTAAATCAGAAAGAAAATAACACTATAATCGCCTCAATGAATAAATGACACTGAGAGTGTATTTAATACCTCTTATGGCTCTTTTTACTCTTCACGGTTGAAATTTTCAACAACTCTGCGGGCTTTATACATCATCAATAAATAACGCCCCATAATTGTCGGTACAGTGTTCATATTTCTCTGCTGTTATTACCGTCCCGACTGTATATCCACCATTTTACACTTCCGTTTGGGGGGAAACGGCGAATCCACCAATAATTCAACAGCTCTATTAACCGTTATATCTCGCAAAACGAGTTACGTTACAGTCGTTATCAATATATCGTATGGAAATCATTGCTATGATTCAAGAACCCAGCCATGTATCGATGTTTGATATATTTCATTAAGATATTTTGAAAAGGATCTCCACAGAAATATGACAAGAAATATTTAATGTTGGTATAGCCAATCATCTGAACAGGAGGACGATATTTCAAATAAATAAATCATCAGATTATATTTTTTATTCCGATCCAATTTCATTTCGAACAATATGGGTCAATCCCCTTTGTCTATTTCATCATGTAGAATATGGGTCAATTCTCTTTGAATGTCTGGTTAAACGATGAAAGGTAAATTGGCCTACAACTTTTTCGAAGACATTCTCCATATAAAATCACCAAAGTTCTTGTAAATATGGGAATATAGTGACGCAGGAAGCTTCAATATAAACTAAACAACAAACCACTGTGCAATAGTAAAAATTTTCACTAAACATTAGAATAAGGAAAGGCTTAAATGGCTCCAGTATTGGTAACTTGTAGTTATATTAATAACTTTCACATTTGATTGAGGAGAAGAAACATCCAGGGTCGGCGCTTTCCTATACTTACAATCAGTAATATATTTTTTTTCCAAATATCTAAATTTTTCATAGTTTTCTAATTATTCTGGTAGAGAGACCGTATAATTGTAGATCACCGTGTATAAAGTGGATCCCTTCATAACACTCAGTTATGATTTGAATCTATTTCATCAATTGAAATAAGTTCATGAAACTGAATGGTCGATACCAAATATTTCATTGTATTTTTGTTTCTGGAGGGTGTATGAAAACTGCGTTTTATAGTTTCCAAATACTTTTTGGATGCGCTGACCAGAGAAAAAACTTTGAAGTGTGATAAGAAAGAAAGTGCACCAAGTCCCTATCGATTATTATATTTCCTAAAATTCCTAATAATAATACAAAATGTGTTTGTCCCATAGATAGATTCAGGGAAAAATTGAATGTGACTCTTGATATTTCTGTATATAGAAGGACTGCTGAGAAACTATGCATCGGGCAGTGTATTTCTTTGTCGATACAACCTGAATCGTGAGCGGAGAAAAAATCGATTGATTGATGTTCAAATTCATTTTATAAGATACTGTAAGAAATCAGAAGGGTGATTCATGAATGAAAACGACCTACTTATTTCAAATTGATTCACTGTCTGAAATTCACTTCGTAATTTGAGAAATTCGATTTTTTATGAGCACCGCATACTTACATTGATTCCACATTGCACTTTAGATCCCATTTCATGAATTTATCATGAACATACTACCTCATAAACGGAGCAGCAGTATTCAATACCTATACGTATTCATTATTTTCAATTTCTGAACATATTAACGTTATCATCATGACTTCTGAATCGATACGACTCTGGCATTCGATATAAGTCATTGAATAAATTATCTTTCTTGACCAACTGGTGTAATTCCATGTTATCTCTCATTGTCAAGTCCATTATCATTAGACGGTAAAATATAGTCATTAACACAAGTTTTTCTCAATACCTCTATAATTCATCGACCTAGTGATATTAGCGTCACCTGCTTTCCAGGAATACTCTAAATTGATAATTGATGAATTCAAACTAACTGTAGATTATTTATGACACCCTTCCAAACAATTTTCTTTCAATGATATTTTGTAGGACCCTCTCAATACGTGAGATGGCAACAGAGGACAGTTGACAGATGATAGGTGACTGGTACCAGACACATGGCAGACGACAAGTGACAGATGGAACATGACAGATGACACATGACATATGCCAGAAGACAATGTGACCGGTATTAATGATAATAGTATTACAGTTCAACATTCAATAACCAATAAGAATGAACATAAATGATACAACATTCAACAAAAATAAATTAATGACTAATAACCAAATTCAAATGACAGATGATAAATGACTCATGACGAATGGAACGTCACAGATGGTCGTTCCTTTGCATTCGTCTACAGAGTTGCTTTAGTCCTTCAGTTTTCGCCCATGACCTGGGTAGCTTTGAGATTTATAGGTTTTTATCCCAGAACTAATTTCTTCAATGAACAGAAAAGCTTTGGGAACTCGTTACCCAGGAAGGTTTTTTTTTCAAATTCACAAATAAAAAAATATCAATTCTCACTTTCTTTCCTTCGCCCATAAAATGTGCTGTGGACGTCATTGAATTTTAATTCCAGTACCAAACCGAAGATGAATAAAAATATTAAAGAAAAATTTTGGTTACGAGACCATCTGTTACATCACGTAAAATTGAGGATTTACTATGCATGATTTCATCGGGTTACCAAATATTGTATCGTATTTTTCTCTGTTTATCATTCAATTCAATTATTATTATCCTCCCTTTTCGCTATCATAACACAGTACAGAATTTATTTTCATTCAGAGTCCAATAAATTTCCATCGATCGGGACACGTTTCAACCCCTTCCTTTCCAGTGCTCGAATTTTCCACTCGTGGATCGCCTCAGGCCTTCAACAATATTATTCAGTCATCATGGATTCACCTGGAATGGAAAACTGCCAGGCAGTAATTCTCCTTTCGACTGTTTTCCATATCTAGACGATTGTAGGCAGTGGTGGAGAACATTGAGTGACTTTCAGTTGTTCACCTTGATTTGAATTTCAATTCAATGGCCGCGTCGTCACAATACTTTGAACACTTCTCACTAATTTAAAAAAAAATGAACTCAAAATATCCCAAGTTGAACGTACCGAGGCCCAAGTCTCTACCAAAAAAAAAATCATCTGATCCCCCGCTATGTTAGGCTCTCCTCGATCTCCCCGCGACAAGCCACATTCAACCGCCGCTTCTCACCAAAATTGCTTAGGTATTCAGTCATGTTTCTCTCTAATGAGTCATGCTGAGCGTGATAAAATATTGTTACTATAAAAATTCAACTGACTTCATTCAAGAAACACTAATACGAGAATTCGATATATAATAAAATCGCCATAATATTTGCGTCTCCTGGTGAGCTTGAAACGATAGCAAATTGTTATGAATGAAATTCGTAAATGTGAATGATTTTCGGTCAAGAATATTGATTTTCAATTCTTGGGTTTACGGGACGAGATTATTCGTATGCATACAAATCCGTTTTAAAATTGTTTTCCATTAACAAAGGTTATACCCGGTTGTTACGTCACATGAAAAGTTCTAATTTTCATATCATACTTATAGGTCAAACTTAGGAATTTGCACATTCGGCAGAATTGTTGATTATCATTAGTGAGATGTTCAGTCCTTAACTGATGGGTCAGTAAGTTCTAACATTTCCACTGTTCTTTCGGCAAAAGTTAGAACTCTGGCTAAATGGAGTAGGTTTTAGAGAGTGGTCAAATCGGTCTCATTATTCAAATTTTAAATTGAAAAATTTGCACCTTGCTTCATTGGTTGTTCCTACCTTATCTACTGTAAGGTTTACATGGGGATGTTAACCAAAAATGAGAGAAACCTAATCCATCTTCGGCAGAGATTGTTGATGGAAGTGAAAAGGCTGAAGAGTTATATCATAGATTCTTGAGTGATGAAAACTCTACGATTCCAGTTTTCTTTGTTGGTCGACTGAAATCTACATCGAAATGTAGGTAAGTATTGTGGTCATTGTTCAGTCACCTTTGATTCATTTTAAGATCTCTGTCTACCGATAATACAAAAAACAGGTCGATTATGAAATGTTTTCTGATCACTAATGAATATTCTTATCAGTATGAAATCGAAAATGGAAATTAAATCAGTTTGGTTACAAGTCCATCTGTTATATCACTAAAAATCTAGGATTTGATACGTATCGGGTTATCTCATATTTTCCCGGAGAAAAAATACCAGATATTGTTTAATTTTTTTTTTTCAAATTATTATCCTTCCTCCCCTCTATCATAATACAGCGCGGAATTCATTTCCATTCAGAGTCCAATAAATTTTCATAGTCCGAAACACGTTTCAACCTCTTCTTTTCCAGTGCTCGAATTTTCCACATGTGGATGGCCTAAGGCCTTCAACAATATTATTCAGTCATGGATTCACCTGGAATAAAAATTTCCCAGGCAGTAATTCTCCTTTCGACTGTTTTCCATATCCAGACGATTGTAGGCAGTGGTGGAGAACATTGCGTGACTTTCATTTTTTATTCACCCTCGTCTAACTTTCAATAATTATAGTTTGAAAATGTAAAAAAGTTGAATGTGGTGAATATTAAAAATATGGAATATGTTCAATAACGAATCAGAAAAGGGTTTCTATCTACAAGCCATTATTTAGAAGATTAATATGTTGAGCTGCCACTCAAGAACTTATATCAGACTCTGAAAAGAAAAAATATGAAAGTGATAATTCTCATTTTCATTCAGATAGTTGATTTCTAATTTTTATTGATAATTCATTATTTCAGTTTTTTCACAATATCTATCAGATGTAGTTCAATGTCCAGCGTAGCTTTAGCCGAGGAAGTAGTTGTTTTCTGTTAGATATTACAAACGAATCACATCTTACATCTTTCAATTTTAATTGAGATTGTTCCCTGTTCCCACGTACACGTACGTTTTTCAAACGTGTTATAAACGTGGCATTGGTTGAATAAACGTTTCTGATTGAAAGTTTTAACGGCAGTAATTTATTGTAATCTTTCAACGTTGAAAGAATACGTTATAAAGATGTGTTTTCAATGTCACTTCCTCAACAAGTCGTTAAATATACGTTTAGCAATCGTTATGTTAATTCAAAAATAATTTTTAATCAAACTTGCTTCATGCGATTCATTTATTAATGTTTATGATACATTCCTTAACCTTTTATTCGGTCAAAACAATGTTGTTGTATTGAGTATCTTCGATGTTCAAAAAACCTGATTGAAAACGGCAATAAAGCGATAATTAGTAAGCAATTGGTTCAATATTGAGTTGTTGCGACATTTTTTCGTTGAAAAAACGTTCGGTTTTCAGCTATTTCACAACGTTATTTCAACGTCCTTGTGCCCATTGGTTTCTACTGTTCTTCCGGCATCATTGGAATAGGTTTTAGAGAGTGATCAAAACGGTTTTATGTTCCGATTCGATACGACACTGATCACATGTTACACACCTCTTCGCGAATGATTTTCTCTTCGACGGCATAAATGCTCGTCGTTTGGTATTTCTGTCACGTTTCGGTTATTACGACAGTTTCCAACAGCGACAAAAAAAAACGATAGTTTCTAGTGTGTTTTAGGTACGCGTTCCGAATGTACCGTGCGAGGGATCGCTTTAGCTTCGGGCGCCTTTGCTGACTCCGAATAAGCACCTAGGAGATATGGAGATAAATCATCTGAGGAGGACTGAGGCACGATGTTTTGATCAGTGTTATGAAGGGGTAGTTTTTCTATAAATCTTTGATTTACAGAAGACTCGAAATTCTTTTATGTATGAAACATGACTTGTATGAAATGTCTCAAATATCCTTTCGATTATAGTATTATCAGCCCTAAAAACATGACCGAAAGTAATGTTTATTGTCCCTTGGGCTGCCATGCCGCTGAAAGCCACGGGATGCTAAAGCTAGTTTTCTGCACTTGTGACACAATATATTATAGCAGCCATAGCTATTACTCGTAGCTGTCGCTAATATCTGCGGACTGCTAAGGCTCATTTTCTGGCCTTATTACACGATATATGTACTCCATAAGTCTTGAATCCGTCATCAAAATTCATGTCAAATTCCTTTCGATAGGGAATGACTGAATAAGAGAAGCTTACTCTTTTAAAGAACACGCATATTCATAAAATATCTGGAATATTCTAAGATCACCTCCGCAAAATAGGTAGATAATGATCGAGGAATATTCCAAAAAAAAATATTTTGTGAATTTGTTCGATCTAGCAATATTACAGTAATATTTCCAGTATCCTTTTCGAGCTATCCAGAACAATTCAGAAAAATGAATATTTATTAAGATTATTGAAAAGTAACAAAACATATAAAATGAACTATTGAGAACCATCATTTGAACGAATGTTTCATCTCAAATGAACAAACTTGAAGCCCTATCTCCTGTTTCACTGATATTATCAAGATATCTGCTTCTGCTGCTGCATTGAAAATCCCAAATGAAAGATTTTTACTAACGAAGCAGTGTTTTGACGACAAAATACTACTACTTTTATCAGTAGAACCTATCTATACTACTGATATTATAATTTTCTAAGGATTTTTGATTATGTAAACAGCGTTCTCCAGACTATTCCTAATGATTTCAAGCTGAATTGTATCACATCTGTGTCTGTTTCTGAGTAAAAATAATTTTGTTACTTAAACAGTATTACTGTTGTACTACCCCATTTTCTTTTTTTGGTGTTTATGGCCATCAGCTACGTGTTCTGGGTAGGCTGTGTTACTCCTTACTCTTTACGCCACTTTAGGAGCAGCAATGTTAATTTTTAACGCAACAGTGAATCGTGGAGGATTATTCCCGGCCGGCAACGAGATTTAGTCATTCAGAAAAATGAAATAACTCGGCCCAGCTGGGAACCGAACCCAGGACCTCTCACGAGCCAGCGCGAGCACTAACCATTGCGCTTATCCCCGTCCCGAAGAGATTTTTACTACCGATTTATGTCAATTTAATGGAAAAATTATTTGAAAATTGTCTACGTTCTTTATGAAAACCTTACCCTAATTACTGGAAACATAAAAAAACACCACAAGTATACCAATTCAAGCATTAACATCTTTTTTCTGCCGTAGCCTCAAATGTAAAATAGTCGAAACCCACAAAAAATATCTTTTTGTACAACTGACATTAAAAATGACGTTTTTAATTCATTGACACATGAACTAAAAACTGACGTTTTCACAAAATCACTTTTAACACTAGTGTTAAAAGTACTTTTAACACTAGTGTTAAAAGTAAAATGACAGATGAGATGATGGATACTCAGTAATATAGATCTCTCTAATAGAAACACTTCAATCAGATATTATAATCAGAACACCTACTCAAGAGGAATTGTTTATAAAAGTTCACACATGTATTTGGTCGTTTGCGCAATTGATAATACTAATTCCTTTTGAAGTTACAAACGAAGTAGTATTTAGTCCAACTGTAGAATGTCCTTCATCACTGACAAATAATGACATTCATAAATAAAGTGCGTTGGGGTTTATTATATTTGAAGTATCTGTCAGTCAGCCTTGTAATCCAAAGATCGTGTGTTCGAATCCTTATGGATCTTATTTTTTTTTTGTTTTTTTCTTACTAGCAGTAACTGTTGAACAAAAAATTTTGTATGATACATTTGTTAAAAGTGATTTTATTTTGCTCGTGGGGTTGCTCCACTCGCTAACGCTCGTTTCGCAATATTCCCCACTCACAAAATAAAATGCCACTTTTAACACTTGTATCATAAATAACTATTTTGTACAACTGACATTAAAAATGACGTTTTTAATTCATTGACACATGAACTAAAAACTGACGTTTTCACAAAATCACTTTTAACACTAGTGTTAAAAGTACTTTTAACACTAGTGTTAAAAGTAAAATGACAGATGAGATGATGGATACTCAGTAATATAGATCTCTCTAATAGAAACACTTCAATCAGATATTATAATCAGAACACCTACTCAAGAGGAATCGTTTATAAAAGTTCACACATGTATTTGGTCGTTTGCGCAATTGATAATACTAATTCCTTTTGAAGTTACAAACGAAGTAGTATTTAGTCCAACTGTAGAATGTCCTTCATCACTGACAAATAATGACATTCATAAATAAAGTGCGTTGGGGTTTATTATATTTGAAGTATCTGTCCGTCAGCCTTGTAATCCAAAGATCGTGTGTTCGAATCCTTATGGATCTTATTTTTTTTTTGTTTTTTTCTTACTAGCAGTAACTGTTGAACAAAAAATTTTGTATGATACATTTGTTAAAAGTGATTTTATTTTGCTCGTGGGGTTGCTCCACTCGCTAACGCTCGTTTCGCAATATTCCCCACTCACAAAATAAAATGCCACTTTTAACACTTGTATCATAAATAACTATTGTCCTCTCGTTTTAAATTAGTGAAATTTTGTGGAACACTGGCGTGTATTGCTTTGGGCATCTGATTTTTTACCCGCCTTATGACATTTAGCATCTTGCTAATCCACAAAGCCATACCATGCTGTCATCATTTTCAACAATCTGTGGCCAGTAAATAACTGCTTGATGTTTAATCATAAGCAGAGCTCAACTAAAGGAACAAATTCATGAATTTTGAGCGTGCTGTAAAAACTTGAAAGGTTGATGTTCAAGTCTGTCGCCGAAGGCCTGTAAAGAGCTTTTTACAAAAGTAGAAAAACGCAGCAGAAATAAATTTGCGTAAAAAAATATTCCAGTTACGGGTTTTTCTTTTTGCTGTTCAGATAAAAGTGATCACAAGGGAAAATCTGGAAAGTCCAGTTGAGATGTAAGACACTCTTTTGCTGAAAGGATATTTTCTTTCTGTTTAAAAATATTCCTGAAGGACTACTGAAAAAAGTACGAACATTCTGAAGTATTATTTACTACCCCAGATAACAGGACACATTCCAAATTTCAAATCAGTCCAATACCTGGAAGTGGGTGAGAATCACGTTCGAAGATTCTGCAGGAATAGTGAATTATTGACAGTGCATGTGGGGAACCGGGATCATGTTCTGTTTGTCTTAGAAAAATGGTGTATTTTTTAGGTCTCACATTTTTTTTGAAAAGCATTAGGAACCTATTTGATGAAGAAAATTGGATATTTAAATTAAATGCTATTGTAGAATCTGAAAAACTACTTTTCACTAAGGTTCCTGATTTTGACCGGAAAGTAGGTACTTCCCGGGCGGTTGCTGAAAAATAGTAATTTTCCTAACAACTACGGAAAGACAAATTCCGCATGAGTTAGGAACAATACTTTTTCTACAAGCGTAGGAAACAAATTCATTTTTTTAATTATTTATTCATGCAAATGGAAACAACTAACAAGAGTAACATTTTCTATCCACTAATTATTCGTAATATTTATTGTAAATGTACAATTTGATGCATTATGTAAATTTATAGCGGAAGCCAGCATATTTTTTGAAGATGGCTGATTTCCTGAAGAAGAAGGTAACTCGGGCAATACATTATCGAAAGAAATCGAATGTGCAGGCACAGGCATCAAATCGTCGCCGATCGATATAGACGTAGATGGTTGTAAAATGCACCCGGAAGACGATGTAGTGTTCAAATTGAGAATTTTGTTGGACATTTCTTTTTTTCGATTGGTGGAGTCTTCTAAATACCCCTCTGCAACTGAAGTCGATTTCCATCCTCCTAGGCGTTTGATATATTAGTTATACCCACACCACAGTCAGCAAGTAAAGTGGCTGAGGAACGCCTGAAGCTGTGACCAGTGTAAAGCTCTGGATTTTGAAGGCGCAGATATACTGCTATTTCGGAGGGTATCTTTCCTATGGTATTGATTCCTACACATTGCACAGTACATTTTCCACTTTTGTAATACAAGAATAAACGACGGTGAGGAGTCTTTTTGGACGTAAATGTACATAATTTCTGTATACGTTCAAAAAATAACCATCATTTGCTTCTTCAGATATCACGAAGGATCTAGAGGAATGATTTTTGGAATCCTTGATATTAACAATTATCAGGTTTTCTTTTTCGTCTATGTCGTCAATGGTGAGTTTTGTCAGCTCTTCTCGTCTGCAAGCACCAGCTAATCCAAAAATTGCTACTAACTTAATCATGAGGTATATGTCATCGGGTGCTTCAGTCATAAATTTTGAAACGTCTTCTTGAGTGAAGATTTTGGCCTTTTTCGGTCAAAAAACCGACATTCTGTCTTTTAATGAATACAATTATTTTGTAAAATTTGTTATTATCCAAATTTTGCTTTACTTTGAATACACTCTTCAACATTGAATATCTTGCCCATAAAGTGTTCGGCTTCCATGTTTTAGACATTTCTAGAAAATGAGCCAAGAATACTTCTCCTTTATTTGGTGTTTTCACTTTTTTATTGTTGCACCATTCAATAAAACTCGTGTATTGCTTCTCATACCTTTGTTTAGATTTCGTTGGCAATAACTCTAAGTTCGCATCTGTAGCTGCTTGCACGATTTCTTGTGGAAGTTCTTCATCAGATGAATAATCCATTGTAGCAATTTCACTGAAATTTTATATAAGTAACGCTTTGTCTGTCACTCTGACAATTACAAACAAATTTTTGTATTGATCGGCATGACAACATCAATTGTTACCTACTCGTTATCAGATCAATCAAAGCCTATATATAGGGTGATTTTCATAACAATACATTTTATTTATCAATATTTGTTCATTTTTTCAATAAATAGTGCAAAATGATGGATGATTTTGAACAAACTCACTTAGTATTGCAACAAAAAAGCTTGAACTTTCATATTTTGTCGCCCACCACTTATATTTTACGAGGATATCATATAAATGTTTTTCCCGAACTAGTGTGGGAAAACTTTTCCCGCACAACTGTGGGAAAATGACACTTTCCAAACTGAATTGCGTGCGGGTAGAGGGTGAATCACGCACGCTTGTAGGAAAAATATATTATTGTGTGAGATACATGAAAACTAATCTATTGCACGTGATGCTTGTTTTGGAAGGCTGTATTAAATCATTTGAGCATATTTCGAAAAAATGAGACCAAAAAACGTGTACCTTCCTGTTACACCCAAAACCGCCATGAACCGATTTCCTGCAGCAAAGCATAACCCTTCAAGACTCGTTATAATCAAGCGCAACCTGAATTATTTCGCTAATCATGGAGAAACTAAATGAAACTTGCCAAGCGAACATGAGAGATTTGAATGGATTCGAAATACGAGTGCTTTTCAGTTTCAGCAGTGCTTCCTGAAAGGAACATTCCTGCGAAACACGCGCCAGAGCGGAATTGGCGAGTTATGCAACTCGCGAAAGGGCTTGAAAAGAATGGATCGTTGTTGAAGAGCTCCCACTGATATTTTGTTTACGTACAAAATTCTCAAGGGCGTCAATTGAGCATAGGAGAAAGGGGGTTCGTTGTTCGTGTCCCGTAGGGTGCAGGCAGGAATTCGTCGCGCAGAATGATGAGGACCATTTAATTTCGGGGAAAAAATTAGAGGACCGACTAATCAAGATTCGCGTCTCCGACATATTTGCACGTACACCCTTTTCCCGAGGGTTTGGAGTGAATTATAAATTTTTCCGTTGTTGGCTGAAATGATGAATTTATAATTATGAATAAATTCATTGAGCCGGCTATGCTTTAGCACCACAAAAAAAAAACGAAAAATAGTTGTCAATTTTCCCGTACAGTGTCATTCGAAAGTATGCAACAAATGGAAAATATTAAAAATTATTTTGATTCCGCAAAAAAAATATTCCTCGTCAAAATTTTTGGTGCTCATCGAGAAACTCATAGTGAGTTATGAAAAAGTTATTGAGGTTCAAGGTTTCTGAAAATATATTTTTTTCGATTATTTCCCTTATCTGTCAAAATGTAGCTGATAAACTCGCTTCGTTCCTTTTGCGAATAAACTGTATAAGGACCATGCAGTTTATTCGTCAGTTGCCTGAATGTATGCAACACATTTCACAAGTCGTGTGACATATTGCCGTAAATAATTATGTTCATTAATTTATTAAAAATTATTATGTGCTCTGTGGAATGAATGTTATTGGTTAATTGACATATTCGGGAAATAATCTGATCAAATATAACTTGATCGTCGTTTATCAAATCGCATAAATTTTGGAATTTCCACTCAAACATTTTTGTTTTAGAAAATTCATCTCGTGAAATTCGAAGATTTATGTTAAAGAATAAAACTCGAGAGCTTTTAAGCTCGAGGGTTTTATTGAGAACATAAATCTCCGACGCGATAAATTTTCAAACAAAATAGTTAACTTTTTCAGCGACTTGTTGAGTAAATAGATGCAAAATAAATTTTTTCAGGTATTTCCAAAATGCTGGCGCAAAATTTAAAAACCGAATCAAATCAAAATTCTGCTATTTGGTTTACAAGAAGCCCTTGCAATTGTTTCGTATGCAGTGGGGTACATTGCACAGGTATCTGTCAGATATAATTGATTACACGTAGGGGTGTTATTATTCATAGGAGAAGTTGTTTTTTTATTTCAAGTTCCGATTCCCACGGAAAGGTCAATCCTGTATTGTTCGGAGAACGTCGTGAGAGCCGAGGGAAAGTAGGTAAGAATTGGTATTTTTCTTGAAATTCTGCAGGCTGTATACATCAGGAAATACCTACCGAGGCCATTCGTTGAAAGAGATGTTCGGAATGTATTCAAAGTGACGAAAAATTAATCTGAAGAATAATCTTGACCGGTCAGTCTCGATGGGACCGCTAACAGTGGAACGATTGATGATTGAAGATCATCGTCCATGAAAACAACTATTTATAAAACAGAATGTACATTTACATATTACAATAAAAAAATAATTTTTTTTTTTGCAGTTTAAACGATATTAAACGAGCGAGTGGAGCAGCCCCATGAGCAAAATGAAATTACTTTCAACAAATGTATCATACAAATTTTTTTGTACAACAGTTACTGCTAGTAGAAAAAAAAAAAACAAAAAAAATGTAAGATCCATAAGGATTCGAACACACTATCTTTGGGTTGCAAGGCTGATTGGCATATGCTCCAAATATAATAAACCCCAACGTACTTTATTTATGAATGTCATTATTTGTCATTGATGACCTTCTACATTAGGACTGAATACTACACTTCGTTTGTAACTTCAAAAGAATCTGTTCATAATTTCTGATGGTAGTATTTCTATTAGAGAAATCTATATTACTGAGTATCCATCATCTCATATGTTATTTCACTTTTAACACCAGTGTTGAAAGTATTTTTAAAACTAGTGTTGAAAGTGATTTTGTGAAAACGTCATTTTTAATGACAGTTGTAAAAAAAATCGTTTAACTAACCGGACTTTTCATTAACAGATGCGATGTAACCCAGAAAAATACTATGTATAACTTGCTCAACCTACCTCCACTACACATATACATCCAAGCCGAAGCCAGGTCTGTCACGAGCAGGTTGCTTAGAGGACAAGCACCCATTAGCAATATGCAGAGAGACTACAACAAGCTATATGAAGAGTTGGATAACGACCCGGTTACAAGAATGCCATCAGATGGCATTCTTCCCAGATATAGCTTTGACAAAACTTTCAAGATAAGTATAACGGACAGGGATGCGTGGAAGGGGGGGCCTCCCATCAATGCGGAAATCGCTGTCTACACGGACGGCTCCAAAACGGATGAAGCCTGCACCTTCAGCTGGCATTTACGGAACCAAGCCGAAGATGGAAATCTCACTGAGCTTGGGCAAACATGCGACGATATTTCAAGCGGAAATCGTTGCAATGCACCATTGTGCACAAGAGCTGATAAGGCACGATTTTTCACGAAAAAAACATTGCCATATACTCAGATAGCCAAGCTGCGATAAAAGCAGTCAACTCAATGCAAGTTACCTCAAAACTTGTTTGGGACTGCATGGAAGCCCTAAAAGAGCTGGGCAGTCAGAACAGACTGACACTAGCCTGGGTACCAGCACACACAGGTTATAGAGGCAATGAAGAGGCCGAGTAAGGCCCTGAATGGCCCAGAACCGTATTGCGGTATAGCAAAAGCTGTACTAAAAACAAACACCAAATCATGGATTCAACAGAAGTCTCGAGAATGGTGGAACAATGCACCAGGGATGACAGGCCAAAGAGTTTATCAAACAACCGCAGCCAACATTCACAGACTATCTACTAAGCCAGAAGAGGAACACTACTAGAATAGTAGTAGGACTTCTCAAAGGGTACTGTAGGCTTAACAAACATATGAGTACAATAGGCCTGGCAGAAGAATTGCTATGCAGGTTCTGTCAGGAAGAAGAGGAAACATCAGTACACATACTATGCCACTGCGAGGGCTTGTCAAGGCAAAGGTTTCTAACGCTGAGAGAAGAAAAACCAAGAGCTCCCAGATTCATGGGAGTTCTAAAAACTAGCCTGTGGAGTCTCGTAAAGAAGACAGGGCTAGACAAAGAACTCTAAATGATCTCGAGGACACGAACACAATAGATCTGAAAAGGTCGCGGTGTAGAGGCTTGTAGCACGAAAGTCCCTAATATATAATCTATAATAATCTATGTGTAACAAATCTTCTAACGTACAGATTCCTACTGGATAGCTACATATTATGTTGCGCATCAACCTTACTAGAGGCATACAATGCAGTGTTGAAAATGCAAGCTTGGATCCAATTAAAAACAGTGTATTCAGTGTAATTTAACTTATTTCAATTCAGTGTAATGCCGCAGGAATTCATCTAATTAGAGAAAAACTCGGAAAGTTTCGTTTTTCCGCATTTTAGTGGGTTTAATGAATACACCTGAAAAAATTGAAAACACAGTGTGGGAATACGAGCAATATATTTTTTTTAATATAATATACCGAGTGGCCTTGAGATTTGTTACGTCATGCCATCTGGTTATTTTCGTAGATGGCAATTTGAATTTGGGATGTGTTGTTTGAGAAATATTATACATAAATTTTTCAATTCCAAATAAAATATCCCCAATTTTTTTCATTATTATAATTCTTTATAACAATTCGATAACAATGAATCGACACATAAGTCTCTCGTCAGTTCACCGACCTGCCGTGTAAGTAAGGTACATCCACAGGCTGACATAGTTTAACCAATTACCTCTCTATCGATCTGCCCTTGATTGTAACTGACAATCTCAGATACATCCGTTTGAATGCGTTACGAGCGCTTGCGGGCGTCTACTCCATCTCCATGTACGTGAAACACCTTCCTCACAAGTTTTACATCAACTCCTTTCTCTAACCAGAGCCCCAGTTTTTTTTATTCCATGGATACCAATACCAGTCAGTGTATAAGATTAAAATGTCATTGTCAACATACCTATATATTCTCAGATGAATAATTAATCTCAGTTCAGAATTACCCTAATGCTAATGGTAACATTTACAAAAGCTCCAATTTCCGTTAAAAATAATGGATGCTTTTCATTCACAGTAATTATGATTGTCACCAACTATGCTTCGAGATATTCGTGCCAATGCCGCTTCCATTGAAATTGTCAATTTATAACGACGATTCGTTCTGTTCCTTTCTCTCTCACCTGACTGGAAATATTTTCTACAATAAAGTTTTGATGAACTTCAAGTGAGTCTGTCAGTTCACTACTCTTCGCTAACTTTTCGCTTGATGAGGCTTAAATTGAATTCGGTGTGAAATTTAACGTTTCATCGCATATACCGGCAGTTTCTTTTATCGTGTGGTAGCATTGCTATGGTCTGAACCGTAATAGATACAAAGACGATTAAATGGCAAAAATGGTTACTATTGTGGTGAGCAGTGAATTGGTCAGAGAAAATCTGCGGGGACTCTCGCTCTTCCCGAGTTATACAGCAAAAACTAAAAATGCTGTTTTTTGTTTTTAACGAATAGAATTGTTATTTCAGAAAATATAGAAAAATTGAAAAAGACAGTTCTATAGTATTAAAAATGTTCTGTGGATCTGTAATAAAACGTTCCGTGTCAACACGGCCACCATCAACTTTTTTTCTTTAAAATACGTACCTGTCTATTTTATTTCAAATATTGATAAAGCGATAAAATCATAATTCAGTGGTTATTGCTTATGAATCGTCATTTCAGGATTATCCATGAAGATATCTGCCATTAGCGGACTCAACAGATTTCCCGTGATAAAAATTTCAGATGAAGACGCATCCATATAAAATATCAGCATACCAAAGTATGATACACACATAAAGCAGACAGCAGTTAACAATGGATATCGAGTCAAATTATTAGAAATTATTCTTGCTAAAAAACTACATAGAAAGACTATCCATGGAAAACACAGCTTCATTTATGCATAAATAAAGTTCTAGAATAGCATATAGAACAGATAACACATTGGGAAAGTTTACTTAGAATAGCAAAGATAAACCATAAAAATCTGAAAAATCAAGAGTTTATAAATTGAATTATGGATCTTGGCTCCAAAGTAATGTACTTTGGAGCCAAGATCCAGAGCAAAGATGCCAGATAGGTAGACTATTTAAAAGCCGCATACGTGAACACCGTATGAATTATGAAAAAAATAAAACACACTCGTCATATATGCCAATAATATTTTGGAGGAAGGCCATGACTTCGATGAAAACTTCGAAATTCTTCATGTGGAAAATAAGGGCAGTAGGCTTAATTACCTAACGGTCATCTATGGATTTCTATCGAGTAACGGCCACGTCAATCTAAAAAATGCAACAGAATAAATGTTTTTGAAATTTGCAACAAAGTTTCAATACTTTTGTAATTATTTTAAGACCACCTTGATCAAAAGATTTACCAAGAATTCAAAAATATATATGTTCCGGTCAACGTAAAATGTTGTAAATCTGTACAAATGTTCGGAACATGTCCGATGTATCTGTCAAGTTTATAGAATTTATGGAATTTTTTCTTGTGGTAGGTATATAAAAGAAAAAACATCAGTTTTTGATAAAAAAAATGTTCCCAACACTTACATCGGTTGCAAACTTGATTCGTGATATGAAATAATGTATTTGATACTACTCAAAGTTTGCAGAACTTTTGAAATTATTTTAACGAATTTACAGCAAAATTCAAGTTAGTTGCTATTTTGACAATGTTGTGGAATTCGGAAGAGGTTGCAATATGAGATTTAATGCTTTCTCGATGAATCATTTACTTGACCAAGTTTGAAAACTTTTGGAATTATTGTCAAATTTTCGACTTTTCATGTCCAAATCTACTGGCCTGTCATTTGAATCTCATCGAAATGACATAATAACGTGTTCGAAGCTGATCGTGCCGTTACAATCGAATTTTCGAGCGATATTTTTGCAATAAAATGTTCTCGTCAGCGGATATGACATATATTATGACCTCTAGCGAGACGTGAATTGCACACTTGTAAGAGGTTTATATAAGGAGGTGTATAGAGAATTTTTACTGACGGCAATATGAATATCTCTAGGCTGCGAGTCTTTTTCTTTCGTACAACTTGTCATGAATATGAAAATTCGTGATCTTCATGGACTTTCATAGTCATTTTTTTTTTCGTTAACCAGCCAACATCCCTCTACAAACAGAAGCTCTCAGAAGTCAAAACTTGTGCTTCTTTCGAATCTAATGCCGAAGCAGTTCATTTCCGCACATGTACTATTGACCCATCTCGTATCAATCTAGTGTCTATTTGTATATTTTTTTAATACCTGTGAGCTCTGTATGATTTTCTCAGTGTTTGTGTCATATATTTTCAAAGACGACAAAGTAAAAGTAATGGGCATTCCAGTTGTTCTCAACCATTGAGTCCATATTTATTCCCAGCATGACACCATCCGAACGGGATCGTGGCAAAAACTTCAAAATTCATTGCCTGTTAAAAGTTAGGAGTCGAGCGAGCTTCCATTTGTAACATTGAGCAGCAATCGAGTTAGATTCGCTCTTCTAACTTGCGAACTCTCTTGCAGTGAATAAATCATGACTGGGAAAGTTGAGGCGAGTGACTCTCTCGTTCGATTGAAAACGTCCATTCATATCTAGCAATCCTGTTCACGTTCCTTGTTGCCGTTTAGTTACGAACACTAATTTGACCCAAAGTGCTCTTATTATTCCTCACGAACTCCTGCTTCTACGTCCTCTTTCTACCCCTTCTACCCTTTCTAAACGTCAAGGAATTGTACAGTGCCATCACGATACTGAAAATATTCATCATTCAGATTCTTTGTATGGGCATCGGTGAGTGGAGCGAATTCCTTAAATTCATCATCATAGGAAAATGAAATAGTAAAAGTACCCTTCTCTCCAAATATTTTTACCATGTGGTGGCGCTGCTACTGGCTTTTACTGTAAGTCGCTGCTTCATTTGTAGGAAAATATTAGTTACACAGTGGATTATAATTCATTGGGCTGGGGCAGGACAACTCTAATGTTGTCCGACCTACCCTGTCACTGACGAGCGGCAAGAACCACGAAACACGTGTGCAGGTGGTCTTTTCCAGCTGAATGAAGAATAATCTGCTGTATAATTACAATAAGCATTTGCAACAGAGTCTTCTTGGAAGAACGTTGCACAAATTTCTGTCAGATGTAATTCAATGTCCGTCGTGGTGTTAGCCAGGGAAATAGGTGTTTTCTGTCAGAGGTTTGCCTCATATTTTCCACATGGTGCAAATATTTGGACAGAAGGTACTTCGACATTGTTGATTTTACTATTTCATTCATTTGATCATTATAGGACTAAAACAAAAATTCCTTCGCTTACCTAATTCTTCCTGTTTCAAATATCAATGGTAACGAAAGTGTAAATGTTTTTGGTATTCAAAATCTGAGTTGATGGTAATTATCGCGCTTGTTACTTATCGTTTGATGGTGCTCTTCTGACTGCGGCAGATATTCTCAAAGGGTGGTGGTGACGGTCGAAGTGAATTATTCGGTGACGGCAACTTTTGATCCTTCTTATCGTGATTTTTGAATATTTCAACTATATCTTGACATGGAATTTTTCATAACATAAGTTATGTTTGATAACTGACAGACTTGCAATACCCAAATTAAATAAGAACCAGATGGTGCTACCAGTCAATGTCATTCTGTAATCCATTTCTCGATAAAAAAAAGTACCTACTTTGAACTTTTATATTAAGATAGCAAATATTCAGTGAGGCAGCCACAAGCATGCGACCATTTTAAAATGTGTGGCTCTGTGCCATCTGGCATCTGTCCTGTGCCATGTTATGTGTTGCACGTTATCTGTCATAAGTCATCCGTCATTTGCAACATCATCTTTCATATTTTTCCTCTCATGTGTCATCTGTCGTGTGCTTTAACATTTGCTCTCTGTCACCTGGCATCTGTCATGTCCCACCCTTCACATGCCACCTATCACGTGTTATGTCTCAACTAAGACACGTGATTCAAAACCGTAGAAAGTAGTTGAGTTCTGATAAATTTTGTCTAAGTAAGTAGATATCTTAAATTTGAATATGCGATTGCTCGGAACTAGTTCAGAACCGGTTATAAAAGAACCAACAAAAACTTATTATACCTATATATACCTGGGGTTGAGAATTTCGTAACCATAACAAGCAGAGATTCACTACTTGATTTGATTTTCTAACTACTTGACTTGACTTGAAATCAAGACAAGCTCAAGTCAAGTATTAATTTTTGAAATTCAAGTCGAGTCAAGAAGTTACAAATCAAGTACTTGTAAATCAAGCTATCTACTTGATTTTTTTTTGAAAAACTAGTAAATTTTTCTGCCAAAACGCAAAAACAATAAAAATATATGGATGCAAAAAAAAAGCTGGAGTCAGTAAAATACAGTACAATAATATTCACGTTATAATGTTCCACTTTTAAATGACAAAGTAAGTTATATTTCTGAAATGCCATGTATAAAAATGTATAGCAAGTGCCATAATTTTTACTAGATTGCATGAATCCTTTAGATTTTTGTAGATATTCAGAAGTTTATAAAATCGAGCCACAAATAAAAATTATTAAAGAAAATAAGATGTGGACATTTTTTTAGATTACTTAATTGCGTCACTAACTACTACATAGTTATGGCTAAAATCTTATTATTGTTCTACCTTCTGAATCGAAACTAAAATTGTGCTATGCCATTTTTTTTCGTAGACTCTAGCGCGTTTAGCTTGCAAATGTCGCATTACTGAAGATATTCCGCAGTTTTTCATTTTCAAAACCACCGTACATAGGGAACATTAGCCTTGTTTGTCAGTATTTTTTTTTTTAGGATCTTGCTCGACTATGAAATAATCCGTAATTTTTTTGATTTATTAGATAACCTTTATCAACTTCAACTCGTCTGGCCTTTGATGGCGCCGATCCTACACTTTCAACTTCTGGTTCGATGTCATCAAATTTTGACACTTTTTCATCTGATATATTCTGAGCCGCTGATTTGAAAATGTTCCGATTCCATCATGGACAAATCACTTAAGTCAAACAATTATTCTCTAGCCGCCACTTTTTATCCTTGATCAACGCTGCTCTACTATTTAATAGCACGTCGTCATCGAGCCTCATCACCCTGCAATCAAATAGTTTGATTTTACTTGATATCAAGTCAAGTAGTTCACACCTTGAATCGAGTCGTCAAATATCAAATTTTTAAAAGCTTGAGTTTTAAAGTCATGTCAAGTAGTTAAGAAAAATTTCAAGCTACTTGCCTTGATGAATTCCTGATAACAAGTGATTCAATTTACCATTTATATCGATGTTAGTCACCCGGCTGTGTTTGACTAGCCCTGTTTTATGGTAATGCCGTGTGAGTCTTGCTGTCCAACTGCAAACTCTTGGAAGATCCGGGTGAATATTAAACTTGTCCTTTCGACCGCAAGTCGAGAACGGGGTTTCAGAAGTTGATGCAGATTAGATGATCTTAACACTTGACTTTGTTATCCACTTTACCGGAACTGACAATAGATTGGCGAAGTCCCCGGGGACCAAAACTATCAGAGGGGGAACAGGTTGGATATTTCTCGAACGATGTCGAGTAAATCGAATGAACGTTCAAGTTAATGAGTCGATTTGGATGAAATTTACACTGAAACACTGAAATAAATATAATTCTAACTTGAACAAATGACATATTTTCATTGATGAGCATGTCATGTTTCTATTTTCATAATCGTGGATTATTTTTCTTGATTCTTTGTTGATTGGTTTTTCGAAATTATAATTGGTATATATACCAAGTGACCACGAGGTGAGGTACGCCCCCCAATTTTGCTTTAGTTTTGACGATACAGATTTTAAAATTAGGTATGTCGTTTTAGTACTTGAATACGCATATTTTTATCAGTTTACTCCGGTTCAGCCGGAAGTGACCAAAAAACTTTCAAATGACACCCTGTACATATTTTTTCATTATCCGAAAGAGCACGCAATTTGTGATAACACTATTCTCAAAATTGAAAATTGTTTGCAAAATTACGGAGATACAGTTGATTGTTCAGTCAAACACAGTTGGTCATGAAATTCAAACTCAAATCATCACAAATGACAAACGACATAAGAAGTTATCGGAGGGAGTTTAGAAGTGCAATATAAATGAAAACTGAGTTTCTTGTGTAATTGCAGTTCTCACATATTCCAACAATTATCAAAAATTTCCTACAAACGGAATAGTACCCATAAAGAAATGCTCATGACTGCTATTTCTCAAATGGCAACATGTTCTTTTCACTTCGTCATGAATAATTATCAGATTACTCGTGTGAAAAATGTTGAAGAATTACGAAAGAAATCGGATATACAGGATGTTTTATATGAGTGTTCTCAAAATTAGATATTCTTCAATGAAGGCGGCCATGAACATAAAAAAGCGAAACAAAGAAGCAGCATTGATTAAATAAGTAGAAAAACCTTGACTTCGTTGAATATGAGCTTTTGTGTATTGCTTCCTTGATTATGTTCTAAGCCCAGGGCCGGATAGAGCCAGCATTGGGCCTGGAGCAGAGTATGCTGCTCCCCTACCTCCTTTTCGTCACTATTAATACCATCAGTTTTTGGAAGTTTGATGCAACTGGTCAAAAATGCAATTTTTTAGAAGTTTTTTTATTTAACAGATATTGAAAGAATAAATTGAACATTATAATTTTCAGCAATACAATTTTTTTTTTTAAACAAATTCGCCTTTCTGACTTAAGCTGTAGCTGCCTGGCGCCTCACTTCCGGTTTCAGGCGTTGGCATTGAATTTGATAATTGTTGGAATATATGGGAGCTGCAATTACATAAGAACCTCAGTATTAAACTATTTTGCACTTCGAATCTTTCTCGGTAACTTCTGATGTCGTTGGTCAGTTGTGATGATTTAAGTTTGAATTTCATAGCCAACTCTGTTTCACTGAACAATCAACTGTATCTCCGCCATTTTTCAAGTGATTTTCAATTTTAAAGAACAGTGTTATCACAAATTGCGTGCTGTTTCGGATAATGAAAACATATGTACGGGGTGTAATTAAAAAAAAAATCTGGGTCACTTCCGATTGAACCGTAAGTGTTCCTGTTATATTCATTTTTCGACTAACACTCGTCAATTTGACAACATCCTATGGTGAAGTCGCTTATATTTCTGGGTATAACATGTAATTAGTCATTATTTTTTCGTTCTTGTTCTTACAAAATTAGCCGTAAAAGAAGGGATTTTTCTTTTCGTATATATTCGTTTAAAACATTTTCAGTTTTCAATAAGATAAATGTGAAAACATCATGTCTTTCATTCCAATGATGTTTCATATATGTGGTGAACCCTTTAACGATAAAACCACCCTCTGTATTCAGTCCTGGATATGGTAGTTGGCTTTGCATGTTCGGTGCAGCGTGTCTGACGGTTTTTCTGCATTGGCGTGTATCGTGATAATTAGCAGTAGCGGTTTAACAACACAATCGGAAAAGTAAACATTATCTTGGCTCTGTTTACAGCTAATATGACGTTCGAAAAGCAGTTCCGTAGTCCAAATATTGTTATTATTCGTGTTCCCTTTGACTTTCCGACACTGATTACTGATGAAATTGAAACCAATATTATAATATTATATTGAGTGTCATCATTGCAAAAATCCAGTTAACATAATGTCAGATAGGTATTGTCAGGACTTCCCTTGAAATAACTTTAATTTACCAATAATTCCCATGAAAATAATACCTAATTTATAGGGCCTGTTCTAAATTATGTCGGCACCATTGTCAACTCAGTTTTTATCGACTCAACGAATGATTCTATTGACTGGGCAGATTGGTTGCAATTTCTGTCATCCAGATGCTGGAAAAAAAAATCGCGTTCTCAAAATATTTCAAGAAATAATTTTTTTTTTCGAAAAAAAACCTATATTTTAGCAGGTATTCCGAATCATGAGCACATTTTCAATAATAGTGCTTATTGAATTTCCCCGTTGAAGTTTATTTGGGATATATAATTTTGATTCGGCAAAAGAGAACCCCTCGTTCACCGGATATGACACCACTCGACTAATATGCCAGGAGAGTTTAATGAATCTATTTTGTCAGTGTAACCAAGCTGGTTATGAGACAACTATCTAGTGGAAACAACTGCTTTCCTGGCTAATATCAAAAAGGACATTGCACTATGTCTGAGACCTCAAGGAATATAGGATTGCGAGTACTTTCATGAGTCAAACTGAGTTCTCCTTCATTCTGGTCGGAAATATCTACCCGGCAGAATAGTTGAGAGGGTTTTGACTATTATCAGTGACAGAAAAGGTCATTCGCCCTATGTGGTGTATTCAAAAATTTATCAAATTTGCAACTCTTACTGGGAGTCATGCTAATAAAACTTCATTTCAAATCACCAGCTTCAGTTTGATTGGGGATGAGGAACGGATGATCACTGGTTCTGTCTTTTCACGTCTGTTCATCCAGGGGCGGCGATTTCCTTCAGTTACAAAAGGGGATTTTTTGGTTCTGATTTCCAAATTTTACTAAGTTTTCTACTTCTTTTGGTGGGGAGTTTCACCAGGGGATATTCATAGATCAATCTGATACAGATTCTCCTTCTTCCACACACGTCCTGTGTCTCAATCGCCGATATCGGTTACGGCAGCAAATCATCATTTCGCTCGAATCTCCTCTGAGACACCTTCACACTCGGTTGCTAATTTGATCTTCCATTGTTTGCTGTATGGTTGATGCGTTCGTCACTAGATTAAATTCGAAATAGAATCTGCAGAGAGTACAGAGACACTAATCTGTTATTCCGCTAGAACATCGAACTAATGCAACGAGAACTTGAATAATTAACTTGGCAAACTTCTCGGAGTTGAACGTCTTCCGATAATACGGCGTTCTCGAATGAACGAGATCGTCGCGTCGATTATGGAGAACGAATTTATTTTGTTGTGACCATGAAAAATGCAGGCGCTCCATGAATAAGCATGAGTATAAACGGAAGAATGTCGTATATTGATTTTCAGTCAAAATGATTGCATTTGGTACGTGTTGAATATATAACATTCATAGTGAGTTTAAATATGATTTTGATCAGGATCAAAGTGTGCTGAAGGAAAACAATCAGAGTGGTCGAAGTGTTGAAAGCAACTTGACCGTTACTGAGTTCAAGAGACTCGACTGAATGCAGAACAAGGTACAGCGAATCGTCAATAATAATGACCAATACATTCGATTGAATGAGCTGCGGGAACTTGCGAGCGTCAATTCAATCCTGACATATATACTCGTTTTTCGAATACTTTCTTCCAAAAGTCTGTTGGCTAGAGGCCTCACTAAGTTGAGAGCTCGCGATGATGAATACCGCAAATCAGTCGGTGTTCTTCATCAATTGCTGTCCATTTTCTAAGAGCGCTGGGAAAAACCGGTTTCGTAGGGAACCCATGTTCGACGACGCGTAGTACTTCGACCCGGTTTTTCACTCCTAGCTTTCTCTGGAAACACATTCAAACAAGCCCTCTGATAACTCATGCTCTCTCGGTTATCTGCAAGGAATTAAATACCTACCTCACGCATACACGGCGCAGAAGACTAGGTTCTGCAGTCACAACCTGTCACAATCTCACAGAAATACTTGGTATTTTAAATATATTAAGATATTTCTTAAAATAAAGTGTTATTTCCCGATAGTAGAGTATATCTAAGCTTCACTTTCCAATAGGCCCCGCCCATCAAGGGGTCCAAAGGTTCCGGACCTGATTGGCCAGCCATAATGTGCCGCTTGTGTATAAATATTTAGCCAGTTGGCTATATTTTTATTTTAATCACTTATTCGCCAGTCTCCGAAAGGCTCGGATACTGTTCTCTCGGGAAGCTTCTCTCCTGAGTGGTCACTCTAAAGAGTGATTTACTCACATTTTCTGGTCAATAGTTGTTAAAAATCTACGGCATGGCTTATTTTCTGACTGGAATCTCGGTGGGAAATATCAAAAGGGAATTCGTAAAATCCAACACATCTATGGCTCTGAGTTATTTTTAAAAGAGCACAAACACGTTACAGATCCAAATACAAATTTTGCGGCTATGTTTTATTTCGGAGAAAAATTCAAACTACCCGTCTCGAACTCCAGTATTTTTCTCGAGAAACTTGCACAGTATAACTTCGAATGCACTTCCAACCATTAATATACTTCATATATGAGACCCACTCAGACCTTTCAAACTGTCTTTGCATTTAACGCTACTCAACAACTTACCTATCAAAAAACCGAGTAACTTCGTATATATTTCAAAGCGAGTTGTACTTTGAAACTTTTGCATTCGGTTCGCCCTGGGCCAAACATCCTCTCAGAATTCCGTCAGCATCTTGAGTGAACCTCGGAGGAAGTAGAACAAAACCAGAAAAGGATACGACCCCAAGCTCATCAACGGATTTTTTGTGGCATGTCGGTTTGCGTTTTTGCTAAATTTGTTGAATTAATGTCGTCTAAATTAGTTTTTCTATATCGAATCACGGAAAAACGATTTCATTGAACGCCTTCTCATTGAATAGAGTTCCAGAAACGAAGGAATTTTTTGATGGATTTCTCCTAAAGAGTTGCGTTAATTGTTATGATAGACATAGAGTGAGGGTAACACCAATTTTGAAAGGAATATGAAATATCAAGAGTTTGTTGAAACAAATGACTTCTTTGTTCTTTCTAGTGATTTTCACTATTAGATTAAAATCGACTCTGGTGTAACCTGTTTATTGATATTCTTCAACCCATACTGACTTACTTCGACAATCCTTGAATTTGTACTAAAATCATATGGAATACGTTCGTTTCATGGGTTAAAAAAAATATGGTTTCACTCAGTCCTTAACACTTGAGAACTGCGTCATGATCATTCATACAATATGATCCAACTTATGATAAGCAGCGGGAAAAACGTAATAAGTAACACGGAATGTATCGACTGTTAACATCCTCGGCTTTGCCTCGACTTGTACTGGTTCACCTCGAATGTTAACACGTCTTTACATTCCTTGTTACTTAGATAACTATTAGGTTCTAGAACATAAAATTCTATAAGGTTCTAGAATGAAAAAAAGACACTTCACTAACTGAGACTTTAACGGAAATGTCAATATTTGAGTTGAAATTTTGAAAGCAGTATTTTTGACTACTAATTTTATATTTTCCTATATAAAACACTTCCCCTTCCATACCATGGGCATTCCAATAATATCGGTATCACCGTCGCGTCTTACTGTAATGGTTCTTTTTTTGTCGTCGAGTGAAAAAAATCTTCCAAAGATGCTTGGTTGTTCTATGACCCAGCAGTGTTGTACTTTTATGAACTACACTCTTGATACTAGCTTGATACTAGCTTCTCAAGAAGTTATAACTTCAGACTATAATGATATTCTAGGACTCTTCCTTACTTCCCAGTTGTTCGATCTTTTTCATTGAGTTTTCTTCCCTTTGATTGTCATCTTCCTGAAGGTGATTTCATAAGCGATATCCCAGTTCCCATGGGAATCTTCCCTACCTTATTTTCTGGTGATAATCCCCCTGTAGTCGCTTCTGCAACAAATTCAAAAGTCGAAAAATAAGTCACTGGAACTAATGTTAAAACAATTTTCCAAAATTCCAGCGTTTTCAGTATCTCCCCCTTTCACGATATATATAGTGTGTCTCACTTCTCATGGAAACACCCCCGTATCTTCCGTAATAATTGAGGTAGAATTGAGAAATCCGAATTTTTCTCACTTCTCATGGAAACACCCCTGTATCTTCCGTAATAATTGAGGTACTAGGTGCATTCTGACTATTTTCATCAGTCCTGAGAGTTTTATCATTCTACCTCAATTAATTCTGAAGATACGGAGGTGTTTCCATGAGAAGCGAGACACACTGTATATACATTTTTTTTCTTGCTCTCTCAAATTTAGGGGGTCTTCCTCAATGGGTCTGGTGTTATCTTCCTGCATTTTTGGATAATTGTCCCATTCAATTCTTTCCAGTTTGGTGATCTGGTGTGATGAACATATTTTTCTCAAATATCACAAAGAAAAATCTAACGTAGGGAAGTGAAATGATTCATCAAGCCACATCAAGCCATATGCGTTCGGCAATCACATCATAGATAGTTGCACTGTCTCAACTATAACATATCTACGATCTTCAATGGTTGGTACGTCCATTGAAACCCAGAGAGTTGTAGTCAAAATATCATAAAATCTTTCACCATTTGGTGTTGGGTTCACGCTCCACATTTTTTTCATAAAGACGTCTTGAATTTTTGCGGGTCTTCCTCAATGGGTCTGGAGTCATCTCCCTACACAATTGACTGAATCTTTCTTTCAATTAGTTCTGTGGTCTGGTATGATGAATATATTTTTTTCAGAGTCGTAGTCAAAAATTATAAAATATTTCCAAAATAACAGGTTGTTACGGTTTTAAATCACAAGCCGAGATCTGAAGATCAAAGCGTTGAGATAATATAAGTTTTAATTAATTTTTCTTGTTGCCAATTATGTTGCACAATCAGCATTCGAGCCGTTATTTGATATCCCAATATCTTTTCCAATATATCGCGAAAATGATAAATCGTCACATGCCAAATTTTAATCTTTCAATTCATTGGGAGTTTTTCCTTGAATATTCAATTCACAAAAACAGAGTATCGGGCGTTCTCGTATCACACAGAGATATGATTAATTGTGTTTCGCATGTGTGTTCGCTATCCTAACGACTTTTTAATGTCAATGCCTCTGACATCTACCATAAATTCACCCGCTTCTTCTTTTTACAGGTAAGCGATTGATGCAGCCTTTTTACTGAATTGGGTGCTTCGTTTCAGGATGGTACGTACGTAATAATCATTGTCTTCGTCGTATTCACTATGGGAATTTGATGTTTCTTTTCTTGATTAAAAAAAAAATAAAAAAGAATAAAATAGGATAACACTTATTCACTGTGAAATTACACATTACAGCTGATGTCCTGACTGTCAAAGGACACAGGATACTTATTAACAATAGATGCACAAGAAAGGACGAAAAACTAAATGAAATAATTAACAAAAAATGATATTATAGAAATGTTTATTCAGGACGTACAACGAGTCGAGTTCTTCATTACTGCCGTAACAATGTTATCCATCAATGATTTGGGCAGCCTGAAATGATTGGTGAAATCAATGAAGAACTATGCAATTGTTCCTTGGGCTCCATCGGCCATTAATTCTAACATTTTGACCTCACTTGAGCCATATTTGTCTTTGAAGTTTGAAATTGTAGAATCATCGTCATGAATTTGTTCTTCTCCATATCAACTTCTCGGGTTGACCTATCATTTGCCACCCAGCTGACCTCCTCGTGAACCTACATCTCCATTTTTCTTAATTATCTACAATAATTGTTTTCACAGGATGAAAGCAAATAACCCTTTCTACAGTGTTCAACAACGTGTAATAAAGATTCAATCTTATTACAATCAGGCTCATCTTCACTGCATTTATCCACTCTGATAATGACAGACCCTCTCTTCTGTGAATCCATCTATTTCCTTGGTAATAGTGTCAATAAAATGATATATCTCTGTTCTTCTATTCGAATTTATTTCAGTTTTCAAATTCACGTTCTCGTAGTATGTTACGGATAAATCTTGTATCTTTCTACCCATTGGGACTGATTTCTGAAAAGACAATTATATATTTTTCCTACTGGTATTGCTAAGAAAATGTTCGGTATTCAAAAAGCCTTTGAGATATGTTGATTCTGGACGATTATGCTAATGTATTGTTGAGATAAATTGTGCACAATCTTCATCGGAGATTCATTAAAAAAGCCCGTTTTTTTTCCGTAGTTAATAGTTTCATTATGCAGATTACTTCGCTCCAGTATTTTGTTTCCCAATGTGCACCTAGTGTTGGGGAAGAGTATTTATAATCATGTTCTTTTTTACCTTTACGAGACTGCTTTGTAAGTTCATTAAGAAACCTGGGAGTTATTATCATAAAGTGAAAAGTTTCTCAAGATATTTGTTGGTGATAAAAAGCTTCTTACACTAACAGAAAAAAATAAAACAAAAGCAAAACAAAGAATACCTGTGTGTAGATATAAATGAGTTTGATTAATCAATAAAAAAGAATTGAGGCAATTTTATAAAGTATACTAAATGCAGTAAGTATATCATGATGAGTAACGAGTGTGCAAAAAGAAAAACTATAAGAAATGATTCCAAGTAGAGTATGATTGACAACCACCGTAAAGAAAATGAAAAGTGAAAGCAAAACTCATACACATGAACAATAATCTGAAATACTTATCATTATATGTATATACTAGCAGTCCCGACAGACGCTATACTGTATATTGATAGGGATGCACAAAAAATTTTCAATATTTGCCGTTTCACGTTTCCCGTTCCATATTTCATGTTTCATGTTCCATAATTCGTGATTCATGTTTCATGTTCCATGTTTCATATTTCATATTTCATGTTTCATGTTCTATAATTCATGATGCATGTTTCATGTTCCATGTTTCATATTTCATATTTCATGTTTCATGTTTCATGTTTCATGTTTCATGTTTCATGTTTCATGTTTCATGTTTCATGTTTCATGTTTCATGTTTCATGATGTTTCATGATGTTTCACGTTTCATGTTTCATGTTTCATGTTTCATGTTTCATGTTTCATGTTTCATGTTTCATGTTTCATGTTTCATGTTTCATGTTTCATGTTTCATGTTTCATGTTTCATGTTTCATGTTTCACGTTTCACGTTTCACGTTTCACGTTTCACGTTTCATGTTTCATGTTTCATGTTTCATATTTTATGTTTCATGTGACATTATTCATGTTGATTAGATATTAGTTAGTAAGGTGAATATTTCAGTGAATTATCTGATTCTTTGAGGAAATTGTAACGTTAGTTGTTTAAACTTTCTTCATTCATTGCAAATATTCAAAAAATTGCAATTTGGCTTGATATGTTATCCCTCAACTGTTTAGGATGTTACAAAAAAAAATAAGTATTTAAAGTGCCCAGTTAATTACCGAAAGAGGAGTGGATGCACAGAAGATTTTTATATTTAAAGATAAAGTTAACAGCGTTACATAAAATAAAATATAATTCAATGCACTGAAACGATAATACGGCATGGTTTATTTATTGAGGTTGAGTCTAAGGACTGTTTGGCACTAATCACGAATAACGCAATGATAGCTGAACATCTGCGTCTTGTGTTGCAGAAAAAATGAGAATGGAGGAGAGGTTTTTTTTTATATAATAATTATTCGGAAGGTAGATTATCTTTCACATATCCAAATTGCCCGAGGTGCCTTAAATAATTTTTCTTGCATCGATATATGTTATTATCTTTTGATTGTGATATTGCATGTCGGCCTGGAGTTTTGACAACTTCGAATAATTGCGTCTATATTTCTGCTCGACATGATTCCGCTTGTAACTCTATCCAGACCTCGATTATACTCTTGATGGAAATCGTACTAGACCGTGGCGGCAACAAATGGAATTGCTTCGTTATGATGTTACGTGTGGTCAAGATGCTTCAAGTAGGCATGGTAACGTACATGGATATGTTACGGAGTGTTCACTAAATTATCAATATTTAAACGAATACTATGGTTTTTCCCTCAAATGCTGGTGGATATCAAAATAATTGGAAGCATGGAAATTCTAATTCAATACATTATGGGGTTACATGATCAGACAATTAAAATAATTTTTCTATACAACCATACCTCAAAACAATATTTTCTGTATATGTGCCAGAAAGTGACGTTTTTATGCCAGGAAGTAACATTTCTGTGCTGTAAATTTGCGTTCTGTGGAGGTTCAGATTTTTCTGAACAAAAATCCTAGGTTATGTTTTCCTCTGGGTCTGCAGGGTGAGCTAAAAAAACGGATTGGATGTCTAACACCAATTATGGGATATACTGTCTACAAGTGAATTTTTCCGAAATTCTGGTTTTACTATGCTAAGAAAAATATCGATTATCTTGGAACATATCAATCATGGTATACATACTCACAGGATGAGGCAGAAAACAAGGTTTTTCCTGAAACCCGTATTTTGACTTTTTGTCTCATTGCGGTGATGACCTTTTTCGAGATGTCCAATGTTTTCTTTGTGGGCCTAGCCTTGACTGTTTGTACTCTCTGGGGCGCGACTATTTTGTTTGTTCTCCCAGAGTCAGGAAAGTGAGTATGAAGGAGTTACTCTAGAGATTATTTCTGTATGTTTTCCAGGTTTATGAAGAAGGTCAAACCTTCACTGCTTCCAGAGATACGGCAACTTCAGTTCTCCATGAACTAATAGGGATGGCTCGTATATACTTTGAGGTATGGGCTAACCCGTGAATTCCTCATGTTATATCTAGGACCTCGTATATAACGCGGTTGGCAAAAATTGCCTTAGTGTCAGTATTAAAACAACGTGGTTTTCTCTTGGTAGAAATTCTGAAGTATATCCACCTCGTCCATTTGTGTCACTGTATATTCTGGTCATTGGTGTCACATCCCACTACATGAGGAGTTCGTATTTCCCTGCAGTAGGTCATGAACTTATCCAGCTCTTGGAGAATAGGACCGTCCTCATGGATAGCTGGAGCTGATAATAGCTTCCGCTCTTCTTTCTCCTGTTCTCTTGAATAGTAGTCAAGAAGGTGCCTGATTTCGTCTCTAAAATATAAACATATGCGAACAGTATCAGGTTTGCAATCTTACCTCCCAGTTCTTCTAATCGTCTCTCCCTTGAAAGCTCATGGTTCTTGTGTGAAGAAAAAATCGATCTGCTCAGCCGTAATTCGACGAGCTAAATCAGCCCTAGCTGCTTCATGACGCTGTCATTGGGCTGTGACCAGTGAGAAGACCTGTTATTGTTCTGAATTGATTCTTACTCAACTTGAGTATTTCTTCAGTTTTGCGCTTTGACGGTCCGTTAATGAATGTTTTCCTGTGGTGCATTTCTTTTCGATTGATCCAGTCCAGAATGCATCCTCGAATGTCGGATTTGTTAATCCCGACTACTGGCTGAGTTGATGAGCCCACTATGGTTAGCTCATCAGCTTTTTCATTACCCTCGATTCCACAGTGTCCTGGAACCAACATCAAAGTTGATTTGTTGTGTTCTGTGAGAACACCGAGTTTTTCTTGGCATTTCCGTACCAGTCTTGATGTCAGTTTCGGATACATGAGGGCCTTCAGTGACGCCTGGCTGTCTGTGCATATTTTGATCATTGCATTGTGCATTTCCTACATATTGATTTCTCTCACGCATTGCAAGATGGCGTACATCTCTGCTTGAAAGACGGAGGTGTTTGTTCCTAGTGAGACGCTTATTTGTGAGTTTCTCCCCTCACTGTATATTCTAGCACCAGTTCCTTCCCTGGTTTTGGATCCCTCCGTATACCAGATCTTCTCTCCAGGTTTGTCCCTGATGTTGTCATCTGTCCATTCCCTTGAAAAAGTACCTGGGAGTCATGTAGTCGTTGGTTTCATTTCGAGAATGTTGCCTCCCACTATCTCCTTTATCTTATTGTGATCCGATCTGTTGCTTGTGTTTTATTGTCTTAGAAGTCCCATACTTGCCTCTCCCATAATTGTTATGTCAATTGGACCGTTATAAAATCCTGATGATATTTCATCCATTTCTGAACAACGTGTATACACACAACCCTGATACACTACAATGAAATGACCGATCATAAAAAAAATTGGAAATTACCAGACTATTTTGACGACAGCAGGCTCTGTATGAAAGTTCAGCAACCCGAACCAATAACCGAGTGCGGTTCAGTGCCCGAACTGGGTTAATTTGCGTCTATTCGCTGGGAAACAATGCTACTGAACCCTATAATTTAAATCGCATTACATCAGGATAAAATTTGCCACTTTGAGACTTATTATTCAGTATATAACAAGAGAACAATATCTTTTGTTTAGTTTCCCACCATTGTTGATTTGTAATTATTACGAAATTTTATCCATGTTTATTATTAGATACTAGTGATTCAAGTTATGATATGGTATCGGCATTCTTTGCCGATTCCCATGCAAGGATCGATATTTTCTTGTATTATAAGAATAATGAATTAGTACTGCATTTAATGAAGGAATATAAGAATGCAGGTATCTTCATTTTGATTTCACACTAGACGAGTTTGAAAGTCACAACAGTCTCCTATGGGGTTCCGGGACATACTGGAGTGGTAATGAAACAGCCCCGGCCAATGAATTATAATCCACTGTATAACCAATATATCCGTACAAATGAAGCAGCGACACTAAAATCGGTAACAGCACCATCCGCGGAGAAAAAAAAAACACTCATCGGTAACAAAGACTCCAGGATCTGAACATAGTTAAAGACTTTCCGCAGGAGAGCATTTAATGAAAGATTAAATGTTAAAATCGACAATATTGAAGTACCATTCTCTCTACCTGGTGGAAATAGTTGGAGAGGAGGGTACTTCGACATCGATTCTACTGTTTCATTTATTTCATACTCTACGGCAGAAATTCTTGAACTCTGTTCACTTCCTACGGTCTTTGCTTCCGAGGAGTGCTTTTTGGATTTTTGGTCCGCGAATGGCCCTACGACTGACTTTACTGTGTTCATACAATAAGTAACACGGAGATTAATGATGAAGCCCCGATCTGATGATTAAGTTAATATCTATTTTCGAAAAACTGATTTCTGCAGGTAGAGAAACCTAACGAAATTCAATATTGATAAAAAAAACATGAAAATCTCAAGAATCAACAAATGGAAACGACTTTTATTGCTGAGAGGTAATTAAAAAACTTCAAAAGTCGAAAAGTAAATATATAAAAAAATCCTTAATTTACCTATGTGTGGAAATTCAAAATCTATAATCTTATTCGGTATCGTATAAAAAATTTGTTTCAGGATTCGATGGTCCAATCTGTATTTGGAATTCTGTATCAAATTTTATGCGAATCTTACGAGATTTCATGAGATCCGATCAAAGGAACATTATGAAACCAAATGGAATATTCTTAACAAAATGTTTCTAGGAATATTAACAGAATATACGAATAGATTATTATTATCATATTTCGCCAGAATGTTTCAAAAATATTTTAGAAAGATTACTCAGACACAAGATCAACGAAATTAAACAATCCAGCAATGCCTACTAGGAGTGCTTATTCCTCTACTCGGAAGATGGCGCGGCCTAGACTAGGTTTTGCAGCACGGGATCAGAGAACACGAATGGTATGATGAGAGTTGTGATAATACGGACGAGGAATAGATCGTGACATCTGTCGAAACAGATATACGCGCTTTTCTTGCAGGATACCAATGATTTTTTTGTAATCAAATGACTGATGTAAAATCTCATGCGTTATTATCCATTTTCAACCTGCATGACCTCATAAAAACATGATGCATTCATCCTAGGAATCGCTGATAGAAAGAGTTATATCTAAAAACACATTCAAATATTATAGATTCACGTTAGGAAATGCCATCAGAAATGAAGGAATTTGTATCTGTATATAATGTCTTCTAAATACTGATAAATATCGAATATGGATCTATATGGATTCACGGATTCACTATCCAACTTGATCTCATAAATTCTCATATATATTTATGGTATCAGTCTCTATGAGACATTTTTGGCAGGGATCCCATTCATTAACTCTTCCTGGTATTCGTGCTTCAATTGAGTTTTGGGCGTTATCATTTCAGTGGGTGGGCCAGGATAACTCTGATGTCGTCTGATCAGTTCTTGCACTGATGAGTTGGAAATGAATCGTGAAACATCATGTCTGTAGGTGATCATTATCAACCATATGGGGAATAACATTCAAAACTTGATACAATTGTGTTCTCTTGGAGGAAGTTATTGCACTAAATTCTCACATTCACCAGTTCTCATCTCAATCAGTTAATTCCTGATGAAAGTCGTTGCAGCAACATAAGATCTGAAACGATATTGGAATTCATCCTTCCATTTTCTCCAAGCGTGCTCGTATATTTCCATAAAATATTTCACCCTACTTATCTGCACATTCCATCTCCTCAACCGTGGCTGCATCATAATGTCATGTAATAAAGCAAAGATAGGTCCGTTTTCTGAGAAAATCCCTATTAAAGTTTACCGTCGACTCTACGACTTTTAGGTATTATATTATATCTGATACGAATGGCCAAGTCCAACCAAGAATTTTTTAGTACATGCTTCAGTTTACTCTACATATAGTACATGCTTCAGTTTACTCTACATATATTATAGACGGAGCGCCAGAGCCGAAATTATTCTCTGAATTCACCAAATCTTTTCGTTAGCTAGTTATAGTCGATATGTACACAAACCTACTCTGGTCAGTCAAGCGAATCGCAAAACAGGTGACTCAGGAGCGACATCAAAGGTGTAGTATTTACCGGGAGAACAAAATTGATTTATTAAAGCTGACAATTGTAATAGTATGTAATGTAATGTAATGCAGGTTAGTCATTTTTCATAGAAAGATAGAGGACAATTTCAAAAATATTCATTTGGAAGAAACAATGGAGTCTCATTATTTTGATGAAAAATATGGCAGGGCAGAAAACTTTCATCATTGGAAAAATGTATTTATAAGCGTACCTTGCTCGTTCCAAAATTGACAGAAAAACCCAAATCGGTTTTAGAGATATTGGGAAAGAACAGATTTTCTTGTAAAATTTCAACATCCGTCATCTCATAAATAAAGCGGTTGCAGACCTATGTTTATAAAAGTATTTTTTTTAATCATTCAGGGATTATCTTTCTTCTAGATCAGCATTCAATTATGAAACACCCTGTATATTCGAACTGGCTGACCAGCTATGTTCTAATACAATGAGTAACTGACCCTCATTACTTTTATTGATATGCATAAAAGTAGTTGTCAGCTTTAATGAATCCATTTGGTTAACCCGTAAAATGCTACAACTTTGATGTCGCTCCTGAGTCACCTGTTCTACGATTCGCTTGAATGACCAGAGTATGTTCGTGTATATATCGACCCTAACTGAAAAAAGAAAAATCAGCTTCAATAAATTCAGAGAAATTTTCGACTCTGGCTCTTTGACTATCATATCGAACGTTTTTCGAGAATATTCAATTCTGCGTCAAAACACATACATTATGCAGGGTATTTGTCTGCCGAATTCATGAAGAGGGAGGATTATTGATTGGCTTGGCGATGTCCTAGACCTTTGACTTCTCGTCCTTCGTTAGCGAGAGGCAAACGTGACTCGTCATAGAAAGTCTCTAATTATGTGTCTGATATTTCCTGAACACGTCCTCCTTTATTTGGGCTTCGAGAGCAAAAAAAGTAATTGGTTCAATTTTTTACTTCTTCACTCGTAGCGGGCGGCCTGAAAAAAAAGTATGGAATGCAAACACGCGTTACGTATCAAATAGTGGTATTATTTTTTCATTCGCTTTTTTCAGAAAAATACTGGTTCAACAGATGTTTATTTTAGATAGCCCTATACTATTTCAAAATTATTTTCAAAGTTCATTTTTGATCGAAAGTGATTTCATGCTATGTGTATATTTACCCCTTTCCATTTGCAAGCTAGGAGTTGTGGTTACATTATGGTAGCACTATTGACACTTGAAGATTAAGATATAATAGAAAGTATGGAATAATTGCTATGGCTTACTGGGGAAAACTTAAAAACAAAATTTAGGTAATGAAACGTTGTCATCACCCGTTGTCAAACCCCGAAAATACTATTACCCTTCATGGACGACCTCAGAAAGGCCCAAAATGGTCCCGACCTTAGCGACACTGGTCATGAACTATACACCGTGGTAGAATCCATCAGTGGTCACATCGATCACATTCAAGCAGAAGAGCTCAGATGGAAAGCGAGAGACCAATATTAGAAAAGAGAACCACATCTGGGCAATGATATCAACGGAAAAGAAATAGGGCACCAACCAATCGGAAGTAGAAGACGAAGAAGAAAAAGAAGAAGAAGAAAAAGAAAAGGAAGAAGAGAAAGAAGACGAAAAATAAGAAGAAAAAGAAGAAGAAGAAAAATGAGAAGAAAAAGAAGAAGAAGAAGAAGATTAGGAAGACGAAAAAGAAGAAGAAATGAAAATTCTTCCTGAATAAAGTGAACGTCATGAACAGCGACCTCTATGAGAAGAAAATTTCAGAAGGGAAATAATTGGCTGAAGACCCTATAGCAATGATGGAAAGGAATGTGTACCAGACGCTGAAGATATATCAGCAATACTTCTCAAATAAAGAAAGATCAACATTGACACCTCATCATAGTAGGCCCGGTAGAAGAGGCCTTACAGGTTATATGAAAAAAACTGCAAGACTGAAGAAAAGGACGAACCTACCGGTGTTGGGTATCATGGATATACTTTATGCTACCGATGGAATTCTCATCATCACCGGTCGCAGCAAAATCTCTATGGAATGGTTCGAAGTTTTTGCTACAAAAACAACCCACAAGAAGCCTCGGATGTGGTTGAGATGAATCGACAATACTTTTGTCATATGAAAACATGTAAATAAGGAACTTAATGCCTTTTTGCAATATCTGAACAACGTCAGGCCGTCCATGAATTTCACAATGGTAAATATGAAAGTTCAAAACGGAGATGGCCAAACATCAGTTGACAGCAAATCGGACCACACCGAAAAATACTTGAACTTTGAATCGAACCATCATATGAAGCGACGATCGTTCGATATCTGGCTGACCCTGGCTATAGCCTCTGCAACACTGATGATGGACTTACCATCAAAGTTGACAATATCAAGAAAGATCTACGACAGGATAGGTACCGAAAAAAATGTCGGAGAGCTCCTTGTTTGCAAAAGAGATAACAGAAAAGAACAGTTTAGCTCACCCAGTAATTTAATATAATATAATATAATAATATAAAAAAAAATACCCAACAGGGAGAGAGATCGGAATAACGAATAGCAGATCATGTCTGGTCGCACAATATTAAATGGTGTTAGGCCAATATTGTCGATTAACAAGAGCAATGGTATGGAAGAAAATTTGAAGAGTCTGCATACAATCTGAATCACAACGTGTTCAGTCATTCAAACACTTGTGGAAACCCTTGATCAGTGACCTAGATCAGTTGAAATTGCGATAAACTAATTGATTCAGATTGGTATATTTGAAAGTCCTAGGTAAGGTTATAGTATATTTACCTAATAACCGACAATTCTCCCCCACGTTAATAACACAAATTAGCTTTATAAGTAGTATCCTTGGTAGTTTCTCTTTTCATGCTTTAACCTTGGGAATTTTTTTTATTTAAAAGCATTTTTCGTATCCATTCCATCATATACTCATATTCAAGTGTTCAGCTGTATTCTTCGTATTGATGATGATTGTTTTCCCACAAAGGAATGCCTCAAGATAAGTAATGAAAAAAGATCAACCATTTAAATTTTCATCAGCATGCATCCAAGAGAAAACAAATACTATCCTCCACAACCAATGGAATATATCTGCAAGTCCTTCATGGCAAGGGCTTTTTACAATCGATAGTGATAATTCTGTCGAACTTAATACCTCTATACCGATTTCATGGTCATTATCAATCATCAGTACTGGCTATTTATTCGACAATACTACTATAAGTTTATCAATTCATAGGTCTGCTCTAACTTCGGAATACTCATTTGAATAACCCATTTGGAAACATTGGAAACGAACGGAACAAATCTATGAATCAGTATTATGATCCTTGTAAAGATATCGTCATAAATCCGGCAAAAGACTAATCCTCGAATGACTATAGCAATTTTTTTACTATGACAGCGTCATGAAGAGAAATCAGTCTTTCCCACATATACATAAATAACGTTCTGATAGAAATCGCTCGGTTATTTTGCAGCATGGGACATTAAATCTGGCCTGGAGTACGGTGTTGCCAAAAGCTTCTACTTGAAATATCCGTAAATGCAGAGAATTAATTTTTAAACTTTCAGTCAGAATGAAATAGTAATTTGTGATTATGAAAAAGGTATTTATTTTCCTTTTATATCTGATAATCTCTCATTTCAACTTCGGAAATGAATAATCAACTCCATTATTTAGCAGAACTATATTCATTTCAAGTTTGTTCTATTGGTCCTAACAGAATTACCTTCAAAACAACTAAAAATTCACACCCCAATATTCTTATATCTTAATGAACTAACCGTCAACAAAAGCAAACTACCTAAACAATGGAAATTATCTATCATTATCCCCTTCTCGCAAAGCATAACCTCATGAAATTGAAAAAACGGTTCAATAAAAATCTTGCGAGCTTAAGTATGACTAACTGAATTCATGACATTTACACTCGATCAAGTGGGACACTACTGCGGCTCTCTCAAAATAGAGAAAATCCACATAATAAAATATATAGGAGTCACGATAGAACAACACATGAGATAAGACGTCACAACTTATGTGGTCGACAGATTTCAAATTTCATATGTCATATGTCAAACCTTCGATTTTTGAATGGGACACCCAGTATATTATTGCATGATCGGTGAGGAATGATCGTATGTTAAATCCAACCATTCCAGGTTTGATGATGTTTTCTTCAATGACTACGGAGATGTCATTTATTTTATCTATATGTTCAATGGTATATCTATTGTTCGTTATATTCATCTAATTCGACCGTTTATTCTCGGTTTCAACTATTTCCTCATTACTTTGGAGATTATTGTTTGCTGCCCGCTTCTTGTTTATCTAATACCATACTGATTCTATATCTTCAAGTTTTTCCCCATATTGAAAAGTATCCGGAAATGAAATATTTCACTCGGCAATCGGCAACGTCGCCAACATCCAGCGGCAATATCGCAGCGCTGTGAACGACCAAGATAATCATTTGTTATCTGGGCCAACAGTATGGCGAAGAGACAACATCCTTTCTTGGCACGGAAGTCGCAAAGCGCCCAAGGCGATCGAACGGGCATCCTGTGCCCCATCTCAGGATATGAGAGGACCTTTCGACGCCTATTCCGTCTTGTGGAAGGAGGCCGCGGCTGAAATAGTGCGGCGGTGCGGCGTTGGAACTGAAATGGTTTTTTGTGGTGATATGTTCGATGCGATTTCTCTTGTCTTTTTGGAAAATCAGGAATCCCACACCTGACACCATTTGATTCTATTATTAATAGGTGACCATAGTAGATCGTGATGTCTTCAATAAAATAATGATATTTTTTGACCACTTATTAGAGGTAACCAGCTGAATGTTTATGAGTGCTACTGACTTTTTTTTGATTTCTATTCGACGATAGGTATGACTTTCATTGCAGCCTAATTTTCTTGTAAATTTGGAAATTTCCAATTCGATCATATATATTTGTTTTGATCGATTTTATCTCTTCATTTACTTCTTATTCCTCAAATATATTATGAATGTCTGTGGGTTTTCCTACAGCTGAAAAGTAAGTCACCTCGGAGGAAATTTTAGTATTTTTGTGAAAATAAGGATAGTAATAACAAGAGCTTTTGTCTTGCTCGTGGCATATTTGGGTACTGGAATAAAACAAAACTTTTTTTTATGTTTTATTTTCTGAAATAACAACAAAAAAATTTATATATTTTTTAAATGAAAAATTTTTTAGGTTCCATGTCTGATTTTTTGATTTGTCAAAGTGAAATACGGATTTCTCGAAGAATACTGGTTTATTATTGTATTTCAACTACTTTTTTCTGTATCATAGATATTATGGGTTTTTTTTTCGCGCTTCAACTCTGTCCTGTTCATTTCCACAACTTCTATTCCAATTCGAAATCTTCACGTTACTGGCCTGTAACACACGCCTGTTAATTATGGGATTTTCAGACATGGCATGAACAGTAGTAGGAAACGTGTTATCACTTAATTTCATGATATCAGATTGAGCGTGTTCATTAATGATTTTAATTTGTTTCGTAGCTTCGCAGAAAACTTGGAATCACGCTGGCTGCGGTTGACGTCACGTAGCGTGTATTAGATCGAACATGGAACAAGTTTATTGATATTGGAGCGACTAATGCACCGAATGTGCTGATATAAGTTTGCGTTTTTTCACGTTGCAGAATTCGTGACTGGAATCCCAAGTACGGTTACCGTGTCGACAATAATAACAATAATAATTTATTTCAACTCTACTACTTCTTTTGGCAATATTGACAAGTACGGGTCAAAATATAAACTGGTATAAATAGGTAGAACTGGCAAAACTTTGGCTCGCAATTGAGGGCAGTTGCGTCCGGAAGTCAGAAAATTAATCTCTAGCTGTCCATGTGCGTTCCAGGTTGCAACCTAGATACGTTTGACGCGGCAGTCAGAAAATTGAAACTCTTGCTGCCCATGTTCGTCCGAGCTGCAGCCTAGTTGCCCCTCCCTCCTCCCTCCTCCCTCCTCCCTCCTCCCTCCTCCCTCCTCCCTCCTCCCTCCTCCCTCCTCCCTCCTCCCTCCTCCCTCCTCCCTCCTCCCTCCTCCCTCCTCCCTCCTCCCTCCTCCCTCCTCCCTCCTCCCTCCTCCCTCCTCCCTCCTCCCTCCTCCCTCCTCCCTCCTCCCTCCTCCCTCCTCCCTCCTCCCTCCTCCCTCCTCCCTCCTCCCTCCTCCCTCCTCCCTCCTCCCTCCTCCCTCCTCCCTCCTCCCTCCTCCCTCCTCCCTCCTCCCTCCTCCCTCCTCCCTCCTCCCTCCTCCCTCCTCCCTCCTCCCTCCTCCCTCCTCCCTCCTCCCTCCTCCCTCCTCCCTCCTCCCTCCTCCCTCCTCCCTCCTCCCTCCTCCCTCCTCCCTCCTCCCTCCTCCCTCCTCCCTCCTCCCTCCTCCCTCCTCCCTCCTCCCTCCTCCCTCCTCCCTCCTCCCTCCTCCCTCCTCCCTCCTCCCTCCTCCCTCCTCCCTCGAAAATTGAATTAATTTCAGTTGAACAGGCCATATCTTAAGGCATTCGTTTGACCCATTCCCTATCTCATATCGTAACATGAATCTTCACGATGCTCATATCGTAAATATCTAATACATCTCTAGTGATGTAATTGTACAGACTTTTATGAAAAATGTGACGTTTCAGAACATCAAACTTTTCAAAGCTTCAAAGCTTTTGTATTATTAAATTTTTCGGCTGGGTCAGAAGTAGATCCAGATTATCATCACTGAATCAAACAACAGTACCTACGTGTTCGAATGAAGAGAAACCAGTCGAATGCACTGTATGAAATTTACTGCAGCTGCTAGAAAAGTCATGTATCAGCAACAGATTTTCCTGTCCAATAAATTCCGATCGTACACCGTGTATGCTACCTGAGTAAGAGCAAACTTCCTCGGCGATTATTAACCGGTACAATACCGCGGCGAGAGAGAACAAACTCGGATTTTAAGACTTCCGATGTACCCTCACATATGAGTCGAAACTTAATATCTACATCACGTTGTTCCTCTTAGGTCTGGGGGAAGTTCTCGCCGGATTAAGTGCGAGGTAAGACCGAGATAATGTCGGATGCCGGCGCGAACACGCTAGGTGAGAGCCCCGGGCCGATGATAAATAATCGCTAATGGCGCTAATCGGCCCTAATAAAACAGAGAATGTCACCCGACTACGCCTTCCGCACTGCATTAGTGCCCCAGCTATGATATAAGTTCTCTGAGAGAAAGTGACTGCTAGGCCGACGCGCGACGTACACCAAGTCCTACTATGACGCTTGTCGATATGCGGGATTGTTTTCAGTTATTCGAGATTGGGCCGCCAGTACCATCGCTATGACTATCATTTTCCTTTTCGTCATTATTTAATTAGAGCCTGAAGGGTCGCCATACTTGGTTCAAATGACCGAAAATTTTGTGTTACTATCTCTCGGTCTATTAGTAAAGAAACGTTGATCCAGCCCTAAAGCAATGTTTGTTGAATTATTATAGTAACCCAGGAATTTGTCGGTATTAGGGTCCACCACTGGTTGCTAACCATCCTCAGGAGGCTTCTTGTCACTAGACAAATCAGTGTACATTATTACCAGATGAGACTTCTGACAGATGGCTCCTCTAGGGTCTCCACATCATCTTTTGAAGTATGACCAGCTTTGAAACGTTTGAAACAAAGTTTGTTACCGGTCAAGATACGTTCATTTCTCCTCAAAGACATCTTGAGTGCTTTGAAAAAATTTTCATCAATGTGATCAGAACCACTACAAAATGAACAATTTGAACGAACATCAACCGAATTCGCTGCAGTGGGTACCGGTAAACTTACATTTTCCTTGGCCGATAAATTTACAATCGTATTACCTTGATCGGCAAGGCCGAAATCCTCCGAGATTTTCAAGACGAGTGTCTAACTTACACGGAACTGAAACTGCTTAGACATTTGCAGAGCTTGTGGAAAACATGACTCAATGAGAACATTTATATGATGTTATAACTAAAGTGTCATCTAACGTTCGAATCTTTGTCTCAATCTTATAATACCAACTTACCAATTCAAACTTGGATCATATTAAATTAACTCAAGTAACTCTCTGATGTAGACCTTAATTTGAACATCTCTCAAAACGAGGTCACGTGGTATCGTTGATATGATGATAGTTTTCCTCGATTATTCTAACTCAATATCACTCAACCATGGCAAATAGAGACTATGATTTTCTCCAAATAATCTCGAGTAACTTATATTTGAAAACCAGTTGAAAAACTTAAAAAGTTAACTGTCGAAATAAAAAATACTCTCGGTAGCATTAGGAAAGAAATCGTAGTCTCTATTTGCCATGGTCGAGTGATATTTAGGAGACTATTTCATGAACAACGTGAAATCATTCATATTCACGTTCATATACGCTTCTAGTCTTCTAGTCTTTTTGTCCAGTCTTCCAGTCTTTACTCCTTTTTGGTGTTTTTTGGGATGGATTAGCTTATATGTTCACTGATTTCCGTAGTAAAAGATAACCGAAAAGACATTTCAATTTCATACTGGACACTTTTCTTTGTTTGTTCACTTAAATATCCGCGACTTAACCTAAATTATCGTGTTTACTTGAATATCTGCATTTTTTTTAACAATCTGCTAATATTGCATGTCAACCACGTAATTTCATAGATGCAGCCATGTGTATTATTAATTCATGTTTTCTATATTTATTTATTTTCTATTCGTATAAAAAAATCTGCCAAATACTATTATATTGTGTATCGGGGCCTCCCCATGAATGAATATTCATTAAGGCTATATTATTGTCGTTCAAATGACGTTGAATGTAAATAACACTGAATAATATCTTTGGAAGGAAGGTAGATCTGATATGAACGGAAAGAATTTACTTGGTATCATGCGACAAAATCCATGCTGTAATATTTAGTTAGGAAATGGAGATGCACAGAAAACAAAAAAGGGATTGAAATGGAATTGTTGAGCCGAATGCGCCTGGAAAACAATGTGATTTTCCATGAATGTATGTGGAAATGATGAAGAAAATGGAACACATTGGGTGTATCCAATACGGAACGTAGTTGTTGGTATTTAATTTATGAAATGGCTGGTAATGTGATTACTTTGGACGGATTCAGTACGCTGCGTCGTTCCTGTAAGGAATCACATATCCATAGAGAGGCAATGATTTAGATTGAAATTCCAGCGAAAAATATGGTTTCTGTTATCTAGTGAGACAGAAGTAGGCGACAACAAAATATTCAGAAGCCAGAATATATGATAAATAAGGGAAACATTCTCTACTCCATATTCTGCGTGTGAAAAGTATCATCAGATGAAAATTTTAAATCATACCTGTAATCCATCAAAACGGTAAAATATTAAACTGAAGCAATACATTTCAATAAAGTTACTCTATAGAACCGAATAAGATTAAATATGGAATTGAAGAAACGAAACTGAAAAAATCGAAAGATGATTTCTTAAAACATATAAATTACAATAACATAATTCCGTCAAAAACAAATTCTCTCAGAATCCGGAATGATCTTATTGGCCTTTTGAAAAAGCGAAATCAAAAGAACTGAACATAAAATTAATCTGTTATACTATCAAGTGAGAATGAAAGAGATTCATTATTCGTAAAAACCAGCAAATCAAAAAACAGTGTTTTGTGAAAATGATTAAATACTTTCAAGAACAAAAACAATTTGGAAAAAAAAACAGTTATTTTCTAGTCAAAGTTTTGAATTACATTGAAATAATCCTCAGGGCTCGAAGAGTAGTTTCTTCCGTGGTCAAATTTTAAAATCAAACAGATTATGAGACATGTTGACAGAACTCTCAGCGGCGGGTAACTGTAAACCTGAAATTTGATGTCGGCGTTCAATTACGTTTTCTGAGCGCATTCCATAAGGGCGCATTCCATAAGAAATTACTGGGAATAATTTTTGTGGAAAATTGAATTGTTTTTCACCCTGTTGAGTTGCCGATAAATGTACACTTTCCAAGATTACAGCAAGAATCCATTTATATTTTTTAAAAGAAAATAAAAATAAAAAATATGTTCGACCCCTGGAGTTTTGTGAAGAATTTTTTTGTTTGGTGGTGCTACAATCGATTCTTGTCTCAAAACCCAATCGTACTGGATAACTATTTTGGAATCAACTTGTTATGCTTTGGTAAGACATCATAGTTTCAGTATGTCTCAGAACCCAATCGTACTGGATTTCTATTCTAGAACCAACTTGTTATGCTTTGGTAAGACATCATAGTTTCAGTATGTCTCAAAACCCAATCGTACTGGATTACTATTTTGGAACCAACTTGTTATACTTTGGTAAGACATCATAGTTTCAGTATGTCTCAAAACCCAATCGTACTGGATTTCTATTCTAGAACCAACTTGTTATGCTTTGGTAAGACATCATAGTTTCAGTATGTCTCAAAACCCAATCGTACTGGATTACTATTCTAGAACCAACTTGTTATGCTTTGGTAAGACATCATAGTTTCAGTATGTCTCAAAACCCAATCGTACTGGATTACTATTTTGGAACCAACTTGTTATGCTTTGGTAAGAAATCATAGTTTCAGTATAGTTCAGATGATGAAAAGAGTTTAATTCCTTGATGAATCTCTATGTTTGAAATATGAATTTTTCAAAATTTCAAAATGGTGAATTATTGGTATATTGAGTCCAGTGGTTGAATAACACTGCTCGAAGGAGTCGTCGTATGGGATAGCTTATACATTTATATCATAAATATTTCCTACTTCTCATTGAGAAATTAAAACTTTTCAGTTTTCGAAAGCCATCCATGACTGAGTTTCAACGTTGGGAATCACACCGTTTTCCGCGTCGGAATGCTTCCGCAAAACGCAATATTCAGACTTGCATCCGGGCCCTTCAATTTAATTGATTTCATATTCTTTCCCCACAGTGCAAAGCTTAGCATGCAGCAACGACTATTTCAATTCAGCTTTAATTATTCAGTACTCATGAACCGTCCTCGAGCACCACTAACGCTTTTTTAATCCGTACATTCTTTAAATATGTAGCATTACAGTTAGACGTAATCCTCTAAGTTGGCGCTACGAGCGCATTAAAGCGCGAAATTTCGCAAATTTCTCGCTCATAACCGTCTGAGACAGAGACCGAGATACGGCGGAGGCATGTGCAGGACTGCACCGGACGAAATAACGATTCTAATTTAGAATTTTGCCTGGTGTCGTTAACGAGATGCGACACCGAAGGCAGCCGCAGGATCTCGCAGGAAAACGGTCGCAGGAAATCTTCCCACTTCCAGATTCCCTCGACCGAACTTAACTTATATTCGCCTGAGTTCGCTGGATCCTCGATGAACGGCGGTGTATGAATCACATTGCTTCGTATTTTTGAGTAGATTTATACAGCATGCTTCCAAAATTATAGTAATTAAAAAAATGAATTGTTGTAAGATACAAGTATCAATAAATGGCAAGAATTTTTGTTTTTGAAGCAATCAAAAACTTTTATGAAGTTTTATGAAATCGCTTTCAGTTACCTTTGTTTGGGATACACTGGTTTGATTCTCCAGGCTGCAGCGTGTCTGTCCCCTGGCAGTGTTTCAGCACGGTTTGCGCAGGCTCTAGACCTCTGATTTCTAGGAAAAGTCCTGAGAACTTTAAAAGTCAATATCTCCCAAAGTTTTTTTTTTATTTCGTTTTGTTTTGCAATCATCTACTTTTATTTTCAACACCCTGTATTATTGTTCAATATAGGAATTATTTCAGATGTGGAATATCAGTTTGCGATTGGATTATGCCCCACAAACTGTCTTGGTGCAAAATTAATATCTTTTGACAGAAAACCCGGTGAATACAATAACATTTTGGCATGAGCATGGAATATATAAAGATATCTAAAAAGGATAGTTTCACATTGGCCAGCGAAAGTGTGATAGAAGTATTCCTACAGTTAAAGTCCTCCATTTGAATGCCCTGTATCAACGTCATCAGTGTCCTTTCAGGAAAACCATGTGAGGCCCATTGTGAGAAGCATACGACATAATGACGTAATATATGGGTCATGACAGACGTCATATTGAACCCAGATTTGACGTCATTTAGAACGCATTATGACGTTAGTATATGGCGTTATTTTGACGTTACATATAACTCGTTTATAACCTGTTAGGTCTTATACAAGACGTATTAATGACGTCACTCAAACGTTATAAACATCGCCATTGAGAAGTACTTTTTGAGATAATTCGGGGATATGCAGCAAAAAATGCAACGTTTTTTTTTTTAATGGTGACTAGTGATCTTCAAAATGAAAACAAGAAATACCACAATAGTGGTAGCCACTGTTGGGATATTCGTTTATGTGAATCACAATCACATAGAAAACTAAAACTAAAACAAACTAGATTAGGTCATGGTTACATTTTTTGATGCAAAGGATTAAGAAAGTCGTGATCATGAAAATAATTTTTTTTTATTAACTACAACGTAAAACTTGAAACAGTTTCGTTGCAGTGAGTAATACAGTATAAAACTATTATAAAACTTAATTATGCAGATCATTCTGAAATACGTAGGTAATTCGGGAGAGTTACAAAATTTTTTTCTTTCCAAAAATCGGTAAAAATTTCGTTAAATTTTTCACACGGAAATATGCTGTTCAAACAGCAATTAGAACAAAAAATATTGTGACTTACATGTATAAGTACCACTGCAGGGGAAATATCAAATTGGTTGAGATTGAGTTCATCCTGGCTATAGTGAGTATTTATTTCGCATTAAAGAACTCACACTTGGTTGCTATAAAATTAATCGAATTGGATTTCTCCTCGTTCACTCTGTCGCAGAGCACAAAATGAAAAAGTATAAAGGATTCGAGATCAAGCTGACATTGTACCATCATTGAGGCAAGGTATTCGCAAAATGAGTAGGCGTTTTGTCAATTATTGGAATTGTTAATAATTCTTAGCAAAAAGTTTACCTTTTCATCTTTGACACCCTCTATCTCGAAAACTAGTCGGCCGATTTATGGAAAATAATTGTTTACCGAAAAACATTTTTCGAATAATCATTATGAAGGACTTGTCGTCTTTTGGGACGCTATACAAACACAGTATTATTTTCCTTCAAATTATTTTCTTCATAAAAGCAAAGCACTTCAAAATGTAATCAATCCCCCGTTAATATTCAGTTTCATTAATAAGTCCTGCGACTGGATTTTTCTTTTATGTTCACTCGCCTTACGTTATAACCCCTATATCGACAACCGAGCAAAGAAAAACTGTACATTCTGCAGTTATATGTTGATGAAGTAGACGAAAGTTCCACTAAAATTTGAAAGAGTAATACGTTCGAGAACGAGAACAACTTTAAAATTCGATAATTCCATTATCACGCATTGTCCTGGATCATTTTGCGTGTGAAGGAAATGAGTATAGTATTACAGGGGTTTGCTCCTTCACTTTTCAAATATGACTTTTCCATCCTCAGTGCTTTTGCATTAGCTCAGGGGTTATTTGGGCATTCTTTTTCTGAACGAGGACTACTATGTCGCCCGCGTATCCTTGGGAGTAGTTCTCCTGATTATTTGAAGCTTCCTGGAGTTCATCTACTACTATGTCCCATAGTGACGTGAATAGGAGACATCCCGCCCTGTGGGGTTCTCCTGGCAATTACCAGCTGCGCGGTGTCTTCAAACATTTGGTCGGGTCCTGTTGACTTTGAAGCATTGAGAGCATCCATCTGCAGATGGTGTCATCAACGCTTGCTCTCCTAACCACTGAAACCATGCGTTTGAAGAATATGTTGTCAAATGATCCTTCGATATATAGAAAGTTGCACAGTGCTATTCGTTTTCTCACTACAGTGTCCCCAGTCTTGACACCAGAGGGTGCAAAGACGTCTCGCAATATTTTCCGGTAAGATAGTAATGCTGGCTCGGTGGTAAAGGCGGGTTTACACTCATGTTCCAGTCTTATCAGTGTTTCCAGTTGTTTCAGGAGGAAGGACGATACGATCATTAATATGTTATCCTTGACCCGATCGAATGGGTTTCGACCAGGTTTCGGGATGAATAATATCACGACCTTATCTTTCTTATTTTGCACAATTCTGGTGCCAGATCTTAAATAGCCTGCTGCAGTAAAACAGGAAATATTCCATTTAGCCCAGACGATTTATGAGGGTTGAAAGAGATCATAGCCCATATCACTTTTGGGTGTGTTCGTCAACTCCCAGTCAGTCCTGTTCGCCCTCAGTTCAAGGATGAAAAGGATGAAAAGGATAGTTTGTCCTAGAAAATGTGTATCAAACAGTAGCAGAGCTGTGAAAGCACTCAAAGCACTTTTGTGCTACTGAGCACTGTGCTCTCTAGCACTTCCTTAGTTCAGTGCTTAGTGCTCCAAATCATTCAACGAAAAGGTTTAGGGCTTGGTTTTCCCAGTGCTCCGGAGCTATTTTCGGGATTGCTAAGCACTAACCTTTTCATATCAATGAATCTGGTCGAAACATGAAACCCCACAAAAAAATATTGTTCACGTCCTCATGTAATATTTCTTCGACGACAGTCGAAAGAAATCTGCCAAAGAATTCGATGGTGTAATATTTGCTATCTTGATACAAGGAATGTGCGGTATGTTGATCACCATTCTCTCACTACATTTATTAGAAGAAGTGAGCCCACATCGATTCGATTTTGACCCAAAAAACAATGCCAAGAAAACCACAAAATTCAATCAATATTCCTGTTTGAAATATGTAACAAGTGCTATAAACGTCCTTTCAGTAACGAGTATTGTGATCACGAGTGTTTAATAAACAAGTATCTCAAGATGTTCATGAACGCTTTACGATATCTTTTTTATCATTCCAGTTTCAATTGACAGGTCCTACTCTAACAGCAGTGTTCTTACTACTGAAACCAAACAGTACCGCCAACGATATATTTAAAAAATTCAGTTGCTGTAGTAATTTCTTCAGATACATAACTACGCTGAATGCCGTATTAGTTACGTAGAACAATTCACTTAAGTTTTCAATTGACTCGGTTGTAACATGATGAAAATCATCCTCAGCACTTCAGACTGTCAGAAGCGTTGAATACAATAACCACTTCAAAAATGCTACGGTGCAATTGTACATGTCGCGATGTAATATTATTTGTGAAAATCTTGTCCAATTTAGTTTCACTTACTCAAGTATCTAACAGTCTGAGAAGTGCTTAGTGCATTTTATAAATAAAAGCACTCAGTGCTTGAGCACTTTTCAAGATTGCTTAGTACTCAGTGCTCGAAACACTTTTTGTCAGTGCTTGGCTTGGCTCTGAGCATTAGCCTGATTATTGACCCTTTCTTTGTAAATAAAAGTTTTTTACGTAGATAAAAGTCGATGAAGGTTCAACTGAAAATACAAAAGATTAATCCGTTCTAGAACGAGAACAACTTCTTTAAAATTCGATAAATCCATTACCGAGCATTTCTCGTTGTTTATACGAGTGTGCGATTCGCCGATGGCACGTCCATTTCCATGCAGGGCACGGCTTTTTCTGCAAATATTTATTAGAATGGTTCTCTTTTGTCTGCCGACGCTCGAGATTTTCCGATTCAGCGGGCGTCGCGAGACCGGAATCACGAAACTTCGCAGCTTTTGTTTCTTTCCGTCGAGAAAAAACCCGTAGGAACACCTTAGTCCGGGAGGAATCGGTGCTTGAGTACCGAAAACTATTCCACTTCAATTTCACGCAATTCTTTTCAATTCCTACTGATGATATAATTGCGAGATGCCATGGGGCTAATCGTTATCAAATTCTTCAAATCGATTTTTTTTATCTATTTTTTAATTTTCGTTTATTACGGCCTTCAAGTACTGTCACGAATTGCATACAACATTTTTTCTACGTTCAAGCAAAAAGCAAAAAATAATATTATGGTGCGGTACTAAGTGTAGTAAAATGGAAAGCGCAACTCAAATAATTAATTATTACTATCGATTTGCATTGAAACAGACTATCATCTATTTTTCCATTAATAATACTCATTTTAAAACTTTCAATTCTGTAATTGTAAGAATTAATTTTTGACTGACGTTTCTGTAACCACAGTTGCATTATAAGAATCAAAATCATAGTAGATGTGAGCGCGTATATTATCACGAGGTGTGGACATAGTACAGCCGGTTTGCTCTATGCAGATAGACGGTTTAGAACAAAGCGGATCAGTTTTGATTAAGGAGTTATTCTCGGGAAGGCATTGTTTATTTAATTCTGGCTGCTAACAATAATATAAAATATGTAACTGTTTGAAACGTATTGCCAATCTCACAGAATATCTGCTAAATATGTAGTGGGTTTGAACGTTTATATGTTTGTCATGATGACATCACGTTGAAGTAGAATGACATATATGAGTGCAATAAAAACTTTATTGCACTAGTGCAATAAAGAACTTCACTGAATATAGTTCAATAAAGTTTTGCCTTTTGCAAGAATGTAGAAAAAAATATATATCTATAGTTCTTGCATGTTGTTTAGAATTTTTCTCAACATATCCGTATTTTCTTAGTCCCACCAGTTTTTCACAGATCAGTATACGTTCTGTCTTTCTTCTTCCACATAGTTGTTTACATCTGGCTTGTCTTTTGCGACTAAGCATAAAACTGTTGATGAGCCACGTATGTCCAATTCATAATCGAGTGATTATCACTTGTTCCCTTCTGGACAAGTTATATAAAAATTTCCATTGGGTGGCTGACGGGTTCACTTTTCTGAGTTTTGATTCAGACCCAGCCCAATTTGGTTTCCATTTCTGATATACCATATATTTCAGGTAAATCTTCACATCTTCTGGCCTTACTGAAATATCATCAAGTTGTCCTTGTCCTGTCGCTTGGTCCACTGTTTCGTTCTCGGGCATGCTAATATGGCTGCGAATCCACGGAAATTTGGGTGATTTTACTTCCATTTCTAGGCCATGAAATGCGAGAGAGAATTATTTAAATCAGGAAGTCTTTGTTGAAAGGATTCTTCAGGGCCTGCAGAAAGGATATTTGGTCAGTGCAGATGAGGTATTCATTCCTGGGTACAAACTCTAGATACCACAAGGTTTGCAAAATAGCATTGGTGTGCCAGTGCCGCCTCCGATCCTGTCTCAGTTCTTGATTCATCTGTATGAATTATTTGGCCTTCCGGATACCCCATAAAACCGGCATTCTCCTAACTAAATAATGAAAATAATCGCTCATTCGTATCCTGCATATATATATATATTTAATAACACTAATGTGAAGTGCAAACATCAAGTTTGATATCACATTATCGATTATTTTCATTTACTGAAGACATTGCCGGGATTATGGGTGAGTTGAAAATTGGGGCAGGAGTAAAACCCAGTTTTTCCTTCGGCATGTATAAGTGAGACTTGTCTCACTAGTCTTCAATCGTTGCATATGGTCCAAGGAGGGTATTGATTCCTGCTTCAGTATGATTATTTCACATCAACTAAAATATCCGTGACTTTCGGATCCTCCGTAAATATCGTAGAAGGGTTATGTGAAGTGGGACAAAACACATTTTAGGTACTCAGATACTCACATATTACATTTGCATGAGGAATTAGAAGTCTTCAGGAACAATATTCACTTTTCCTTTTCCTTCTACTATAATTTCTAGCAAAGTTATGACAAATCTAATTTTCGGCCCTGCCTGAACCTTCAGAGGCGGGTTAGCGCGAGCATGAAATGTGACGTCGGTGTTAAACCACGTTTTCTGAGAAAACATACACATCCTAGATGTTTATAGTTGCTTCTGAAGAGCCTTTTTGCTATTCTATAAATCTCCCTGATGAGCTTGGCAAAGCGAAATAGATTTTCGTCGACCAAAATGTATTGGGGATAAAGTTTGTCTTTCAGCCGCAGATGATTCCACACCTGATATTATGAACATCCTGTTCATATCGATTGAAAGTTTGATTTTGTGGAGGAAATTCGATTCTGGACATGATATTTTGGGTTTGTAACCCTCCACAATCTGAAAATTAAAAAAAAATATCAATCCAAAGAAATCTGTACAAGTGTAGAAGGGCAAATTAATTAATTTGCCCGATAAGTTACTGCTTTCACAAGTCTGCTGTCTTCTCGGCTGTCTTGAATGAAATTAATTTTGTCAGTAACGTATCCTACACTGAATTTGCCTTTCTGAAAAAATTAGATCAAATTAACCAAAAAATACTTCTCCCTTTCGAAAAATGTTAACGTTTTGGAGACTGTATCTGCATCCGTTATCAAAACTTTGGTTTGGAAGTAAATCTTTCTTTCTTTGACAAAGTCAAATTCAGTGTAGGGTATATACGTTGCTGACAAAAATTATTTTCATTCAAGACAGCAGTCTTGAGAACGCAGTAGATTAGATTGGATTAGATTAGTTTGGGGATTCCGTGCCATAAGCATCAACACCGCGACCTTTTCAGATCTATTGTGTTCGCCCTCGAAATCGTTTAGACTTCTTTATCTAGCCCTGTCTTCGTCACGATACTCCATAGGCCAGTTTTCAGAATTTCCATGTATCCGGGAGCTTTTGGTTTTTCTTCTCCCAGCGTTAGAAACCTTAGCCTTGACAAGCCCTCACAGTGGCATAGTATTTCATAATGTTTTACTGAAAATCATTCTTGTGGAGAATTGAATTATCTCTCAACCTATTGAAATCGTTTTTTGATAAATCTTATATTTTCCGAAATACCAACAAAAAAAATTATATATTTTTTAAATTTGTGCTAAAATTCATTCTTCACTTTTTGCTCGAGTTTGTCTGTCGTTACTGGATTAAGGTGAAAAAGTCATAGGTACCCATGCGCCGATTTCTCCTGGACTAAATCCGGCATCACGAAACTTCGCAGCTCTCGTTTCTTTTCGTCGAGAAAAAAACCGGTAGGATCACGTGGAGTAGGAGCGTAGAGTTATGACGCCTTCTCGAAGTTGGATGAGAACTCGTAACCGCGAATTGTTCTTGGCAGGCATTTAGCCGGTCGGTTATGGGCGCCGATGCGTTTAATACGTTTTATTAGTTTGGACCGTTTTTTCACACGGCGAATATCAATCAATAGCCTTGATGAAAAGTAAGTCGTCCGTTTCAAACTTTGTTACTCTTCAATGGGCATAATAAATCTGCTCAAGAACTTTAATTACAAGCTCATAATCAATTTACCCGTATATAATAATACACGGAAAGAAATACCTGTGTGGAATTTTTCCTTCAACAATGTAAAAAATGTGTGAATAATGTATACAATTGTCGAAAATTAGTACACCTGCTTGTAATATATTTTTCTTCTACAGAATATGCTTCGAGAAAACCAACGAAAAATCCACACTTGGTCGAGAATTTTATACACGCATTAAAGAAAAACGGGTATTTTGCCTTATCCTCTAAGAACATCATAATTGACATATTCAAAGTCGGTCAATATTTTCAACAGCATATTATATACTTGCCCAAAAATCAAGCAAAATCCACTCACGAAGCAGTTTTTTCCATAATTGGCGCTAGGCATTCGACAGTTTTTTGTAGCTCACAGTGTATGGCAAGAAAGAGAGATTGATAGAAAACTCTTTTCGCCCCTAGAATGAGTAATATATCCAGAAATAAGGAAAATATATCGAGCTACAGGAGTTTATGTTTCAAGAGCCATTTCCTTTCAGAGAAAGCATAACTGAAAATATAAAAATACACCTAGAAAAAATTGACCATATCCCAGGTAGCACCTCATGTTGGCTAAATCTTGTTTTCATATTGGGCCAATATGGATATATTGTAAATGTAAAGATAATATTGAACCAATATGGGTTCATATTGGAAAACCAATATTTCATTATTAATATTGGTGGAATATTGGCCCAACCTGTTCTGAATGTATATTGTTTCATGAAATATTGGGTTAATATTGGTTCAATAATTTTCACCAATATCGATAAAGCGATATTGCCTACATATTGTTTCCAGCATCTAGCTCCAATATTGCAATTTCAATATTACTCTCATATCGATTTTAGAGATAAAAAACAATATTGTGTATCCAAGTTTGATAGCACATTGTTGAAATATTATTTAATACCTATTCTGATAATTAAATTGACACTATATTGATTGAGATTGTTACGAAAACCTTACGCCAATATTTGAAAGACAATATTGATACAATATTACAAAATACATTTATCACTAGGATTGAAATTTGAATATTAGCCGAATATTCAATAAACAATACTAAAATGAATCATGATTGAACTTGGGTAAGAAACCGCTAGGTGGCCCCACATATGGAACAGCAGCTGCATTATAGTAACATATATATTAAATAAGACTTCTCACAATGCGTTTACAAGTCAATCTACTCCTTGGTAAATTGAAGTAAAAACGAAATAGTAGAATTTTTAAATTATTCGACATTTTCTGGAAATATATCATCAATGTTTCCAAGGCAATTTATTCACTTTGATTATTTTACCAATATATGCAAATGATATTGTACCAATATCCCTAAATATTTTGGGGCCAATATTGCTTCCCCAATATTTCACTGATATTATTTCTATAACGTCCAAGTAATATTGTGTCAATATCCCGAAATAATCATAATTTTATCTCGCCAATATTACGTTTTAATATTTTGCCAATATTTTACCAATATTATTCCAATGTAAGTGTGCTACAGCGATATTGTACTAATATCGCCTAATATTTTGAGGCCAATATTGCTTCGAGAATATTAGACCAATATTATTTTGTAAACATTGGACTAATATTATTATTTGAATATTTTGCCAATATTGTCACAATATAGTTGTGCTACTTGGGATTATATACTTTCAGTTTTTCCTCACTGCGAATGAGGAATATTTCTGAAGTTATCAAAGAAAAGTTGAAACAAATATTTGAAATTCAATGAAAGCTTTTGTTGTTCGAGAAAGTTTTCGAAATAATCAGCTGAAACTGCCAATCCGAAAGAAGCCACGTATAACGCCCTGAACGCGAAACGAAATACAAAACCGGACCTTTATGCCGCCCCTTACTTCCGAATTCGAGTCGGACTCCAAAAATAAAGGAGAACGTATATTTCAATGCAATTCCCAGTGAATTGTTTGAAAAATCGGAGATTTATTTATGTCTTTTCGATGCCATTGTAGTTCTGTCAGAGCCAATACCCAGGACGTTGCTCAGTCCGGTATTTACGAGAACTGCCAGGATAATGAGGTAATGCTCTCGAGTAACAAATTGCCCGGTTATTCACCTACATTTCCTTCGACCGGCGTATGTTCTATTAAACGGAAATTATAAATTTCGGTCCCCAGTATTTGAGCCGGAGAGGTCGGCTGGAATTGGGGAGAGGGTCAGATTTTCCAGTAATTGTTAGTACGTTTTCCAGCCCCGAAGACTGTTAGATTGATGGATATCTTTTCGACCGTTTAATTGCCTATAGCAGTTTCACTTGGAAATGTGTGCTAGTCATCCTTTCTCATAAATTTCTATACTGTGAATGAATTTCATCGGGAATCTTCCAAAAATCAACTTTTGTTTGTGTACATTTACTATCCCATCGAGCATTAACATTTATAGGGAAATTTTCCATGACTTTATTAAAAAATTTGAATGAAAATTAAAACTAATTAAAAAAACTTATTTGAAAAATCAACAATTATAATGTTCAAGACTTTTCACAATATCGCAGAAGAAATATTTCCATCATATGGGTAGTCGGTGGTTTGGCGGTCTAAGGCGCAGGCCGTTCGAAGCTTCAGTATAGCGGTAGTCGGTTCGAGCCCGATGTAGGTACGAGGGATATTTTCTCAAATACTCAATATCGATGGGCGACCACAGGCCTTGTTGAAAGCAAGTGTACTGTGTGTTGTCTAGATGCCAATCTCGTCTAGTGCTAGCTTGGAGTGCATGCCGGCCACCCGAGGTGGTGCTGTAGGTTTTCCGGGTTTTCCTGCAGCTGAAAAGTGAATACGCCACCAAAAATCAGTGAGGCGCCCCAGAGTTCCACGGCAAATAATAATAATAGCCGTCCTCTACCCGCACAGGCTATGCCTTTGGGTACACTCTACGAGTGTTTATGGGGAAGTATTATTATTCTTAATATTATTATTATGTCTGTGTGAAATTGCTTCTGGAGAGCCTGCTTTCCAATTCTTCCGATCTCCCTGGTGAGCTTGGGAAAGCAAAATAGATTTTAGTGGACAAAAATTTAGGAGATTGTAGTTGTTTTCTGTTAGATATTACAAGAAAAATCACATTTTTCAATTGTAATGGAGATGTAATGTTCCCCTTGTTAACCCGACTTTGTTTTACATAGATAGAATTGTCCGATTATGGTCTGAAAATGTTGAGGAGTTATCTTGGAAGCTTCTTGGATGGACAACCATTGGAGCTCACCTTAGGTCTTGAAGGATGTATTGGTTTTTGTATTTTTAGTAGTGCGTTAAAATGTGGGTTTATTTCCGTAGCTGATGTTTGACATAATCCCATCAAGTCTGGGAGCACTGGAGTCGTAATATTCATCCCTTACTTGATATCAAATGTATTCTGGGTGTCTCTTCAGAAATATCATCGATGTCAGTTTCACTCTAAAGAGTATTGTAATTGTTGTCATTGTTGTTTTTGTTGTTATTTTCATCAACCATCAGTAGGTAGGGTTCACAGAAAATAAAATTGACCTTTTCTAAGATTTTTTCGAAAAACCTCTATTCAAAAACAATTAAAGGTCTCCACTGAATGTATACTATTATGTATTCATCATTCTTTCTTGGTTTACCTAACCCATTATCTCTCTCTTTCTCTTTTATGAGTAATTTGTACTGAATAAGTTATATTCTGGTGAGGATGGAAGTTTGAAATTCATTATTGTTGACTTCCTTTCTGTGAACCCTCTCTTCTACTGCTGAACAAATTATATCAAAAACTCCGTTATATAATTCATATGATATCGGACCAAAATTCTCGAATGCAAATGCAAGGCTATATTGATTTAATTTCCAGCTCTTCCTCAAGTCTGGGGAAATTATGAAAAGTTCATGATGCCATTTGAAAGTGATCAAGGCGATCCAACCCCTTTGATACCGAAGTTTTCGAAATGACTTATAGCAGCAAATTAGCTGGAAAATTAAAAGTTTTCAGGAATTTTCCCCACCGCGAATAAAATCTGAATACTGTAGAACGCCTTGGGTTATTAGCATGTAAAAATGTCTCCGTTACAAGTTCCAAATGGAAATTAGCAAAAATTTTAGTCATTTAGAGTTTCATTTACATACTGTGAAAAAACCATTCAGGAGAATTTTGCTCGAACAGATTATGTTTTTTGTTTTTTCTTCATAACGAGTTGATTCTGATGAATTCTTGTTTCATCTCTCATACATTATATATTCTATTAGTTACCTGGTACCTCAGAGATTGTAATCTGAAAAAAGGATACAAAGCTTTCTCAAAAGACCATATCGCCGTTTCATAGAATAATTGTAACCGGTTAATTTTTCTGAAATATTGACATCTTCCATATTTTGGCTCACTGAACAGAAGTGTCTATGGACACAACTCAATCCTATCATTTGTTTTTCACATTTAATTTGGAAAATATTTCAAATCCAAATGTTTTTTGTATGACTGATATTGCTTACTAATATAGACTGGTTCTTAATATCGTTTTATACAGGACGAGTCAAGAATTATTCGAATTGAAATTCTTGATCGACTATATTAAGATTTGACCCCAAATATTATACTGAAATAATCATTGTTTGGTAGTACTTAATTGAATTGAAAAATAAATAATATATTTCAATGATCTCGTCGGTGAAATGTTGGCATTCATTGTTATTATAGAAAATCTTTTTTTTTTTAAGTACCCTGTCATTTTCATTGAATACAATATTTGCTGGTAATTTGGTGAGATTGGATAAACAAAAACGTAAGTACCATACGGAAAAAAAAATTATTATTAGAATATTGAAAAATGTTGATCAATTGTGGATGTCTGACAAACTGAAAATCAATTCTATCACTTGATCATTGGTTTGGCAGCAAATATGAAAAAATCACTATGAAAAATAAGGGTAAGATGGAAAAATATCGAAAAAATTATATACTCGTTTGAAATAGAATTTTGAGATAAATAAAAATGGAAATTTTTTCAAAATATATTCTGATGTTTTCATAAATATCAATTTAATCATGAAATTTGGTGTCCTAGTAGACTTTTTGAATGTCTACCTAACGAAAAAAAATAATCATTCCAATCGGTTGAAAAACGTAAGTTTTATAAGGGTACTTCCATCTTAAATGGGTCACACTGTATATTTATTTGAACTTTTCTTTATTTTCCAGGTACGTTGGCAACCGTTGTAGAAGTGAAGGTATCCAGTTGAAAGACATTATGGTGAGAGACCTTATACATTATATAGTGGTGGGGGGCAATACTCAATCTTTCCACTGCAGATTTCAATTGGAGAGTAACGAATTGAAGGAGTTACATTTTGAATTCAGACAAGTCTCAAAATATCGCAACTGTCCTTTAAATTACGAATAATCTCGAACTTCATGTATCCGAAATTTGGGGTGGTCATTTTGTAATAAGCAGAAATGAATATCCGTTTCATACAATCTGGAGCCAATAATCTCGCACAAATTTCTCTTCAGAATCTATAGGAACCACGAACTTCCGCAAATTAGATTAATGGCAGCAGGAAGTCCATTTTCGTTCATCGATACAGAAGGATTCATCCTGATTCATGAAGGTGCAATTAATATTCATATTAAGGTTTGGTTAATATTGATGAAGATATTATTCCACCTGGACGGGTAATACCAGAAAACACGATGAATTTACATTTCAGTTTTGCCTAATCAAATTCGGATTAATTCATCACCTTTCGCATAATATTATACGGTATCACTTTGTAAATGTTCCAGCCAGAATATTCCAACAAGAACTGAAATAATGGACACTGCAACCAATTATACAGTGAGGACGTAAATTGTCCTCCCCCCCCCCATTAACTTTTGAACGGAACAAGTTATCGAGGTCGGGTAAAATTTGCTACTTTTTTAGTAGTAAAAGTGGTACCTTTTTACCCAAATTTTACCCGACCTCGATAACTTGTTCCGTTCAAAAGTTATTGGGGGGGGGGACTATTTACGTCCTCACTGTATATAAAGTATATAGTGGTTTGCAATAAAACATAAAAAAATATGAAGAGTATTTTATTTCATTACATTTGTAGCATATTTTCCTTCATTTTGTAAACACTGAAGTTTAACATAGGAATGTTCGTTTTCGCGATTGGCGTAAATATTCTGGATAGTTTCAAGGTTTTGCCGTGCAGAGGCTCATCGGTTACAGAAGATACATAAGATACAGATGATCAAGTGAATTCTACATAACTTATAAAATATTAGGTACCTTTCTAAATTCGGAAAAACACTCTCAGAATACCATTTACATTCAAAAAAGGCTTGAAAATTAGAATCAAGAAGATTCACTGGTGTATGGGAAAAGCTAAGATAAGTTTTTGAGTGATTAGTGGCCAAGTTTATGGATAAAACTCAGTGCTTATTCAGACCTTATGTGAACTAAATGAATGCCTTTCTCCAAAATACAAAAAATTATAGAAGCATTCCAGAAACTTTGTCACAGTCACATGCATCTTCTCCATCCACATATTTCCGACGCTTTCATTTCTCGCATCTATTTATTTAAAGATATCCAATACTCGGAATTGCTGGAGCTTTTGTCTCTCTCGAGAGACATATTTCTACTCCAGTGTTACAGAACCAGATAGCATGAAAACCGGCTCACATGCAACACTCTTGCGTATATTGGATCAATTTTGCACCTTTATATCTCTGCTTTTCATTTTGTTTCCCTCATTTTCTCATAGAAATCTCAGTCTCCGACATTTTCCAAAGAGAACGCTTCCTTATCAGCTAAAGCGAATTACTTGGCGTTGCGAAATTGGAACTGAAGTGATTTCATTATCAGGATGATAACTTGGAACTATATCCACGAGAGAAAGGTCCGAAAAAAATATCTCTGATGGGAGTACGTTTCTTCTAGCAGTGAGCAGACTATCCTTGGTGGATTTGGGTGCAATTTTGGGAATTTGGAATGATTTGTTCGAGCTGAGCTTGTTTTTCCGATTTGTTTACGTCAATTTTACCGAAAGTTTTATCTAAATTCTACACAGAGAAAACACTATCATGATATGAAAGGAATACAATCAATGATTTACACTATTCCATATTCCACGATCAGAGTAATACTTTATTCAATGGTAAGATCTAGATATAATCTTACCATTACGTACCAATTGCATTATATCATTGACGTTATGAGGACGCATTGCATTTCAATGTTATATTATGTTATATTACTTTCAATTACAAATTTGTCATTGTTCCCATCTTTCATGGAGTTTCATTCAAATTGCTCTAATATTAGTAATATAGTTTATTCCGTACAATGGTAAATATGTCATTGACCTTCAACTCAGTTCTGAACATATTTAGCTTCTATAGGTAGAACAAGACATAATCCAAACGCCCCATACGACTGCCGAATTACCTGTGCATAACAAGTGGTAGAGTGTTTCTACAAGAACACACTTTGCAATATCAACAATTAGATAATATTGATCAACAGAGGTGACACTCTGCATGCGTTTCACGGTTTTGCAGATCATCAGTGCAAACCTGGTCAGACCCGTTTCATTTGCTTTCATCAAGTGGTCCTACGATAACTTCATTAACTAGTAAGAAAGTAGGGACATGATAATCTATATCAGCCACAAGTCTATTTGAAATTTTTTCCCGTTCAAATTTATACTTTTAGATCAATTAAGTATATTAGGGGAGGGTGGGCCACAATGGGTGGATTTTTTCCTGTGATCTTAGGATCTAAGCTATGAAAATAATGCATTGACCGTTATTATAGAAATCATATGTGACCGTAACCGGCCATTTTCCAAAAAAAATTGTAGAATTTTTAAATCATTCGACATTTTCTGATAATATTTCAAGGCAACATATTCACTTCGAATATTTTACCATATATGCAAACAATATTGTACCAATATCCCTAAATATTTTGGGGCCAATATTGCTTCCTCAATATTTCACTAATATTATTTGTATAATGTCCAAGTAATATTGAGCCAATATCCCGAAATAATTATAATTTTATCTCGCCAATATTATGTTTTAATATTTTGCCAATATTTTACCAATATTATTTTAATGTGAGTGTGCTACAGCGATATTGTACTAATATCGCCTAACATTTTGAGGCCAATATTGCTTCGAGAATATTAGACCAATATTATATTTCAAATATTGGACCAATATCGCCGAATGTTCACATTTTTTTTCTCGCCAATATTATTATTTGAATATTTTGCCAATATTTTCACAATATTGTACCAATATTGTCCCAATATGGGTGAGCTACTTGGGTCAGTGAGATCGTGCATGTCCTTCATTGATGTGTATAGAATTCTCACAAATAAAATAATCATTTGAAGTCCATGACAGCATTATTCTCATTGTAAAATAAGGTAGCGAGTGTGTTATTTTGTCCTATTGAAAGTTTCACGACCACATTTGAACATAGCCCAATTATTCGACTTCCTTTCAGTGGGATCGTCTATTGAAAGGCACCAAATCAAAAACAACCACGAAAATAAACAGAATGGATGAGGCTATCCAATCCTTACTAGATACGTGTAGGGAACGTTATCGTTTCAAGTCCCGAAATAAATAGCTAGGTACTCCAGATTGAACGGAACAGCCCACATTCGAACAGATTGCGGGGCTTTATCAGAAGTGGATAGCTTGTAGGCGGATTTTTTTCGATTAAACTGCGAAGTCTGGAGCTCGAAAGGGACTTAACGATGGAGATAAAACAAACAAATGCAACTTGAAGAGCAACGTAAATTGTTGGAACTCTGCTGATAGAGGAACGTGTGAATACTTACACAATTCGACGGAATCGGATAACTAAAAATGTGGAACGACGCTCTTTACTCAACTCGACATGAACCTGTTTTTCATATGAAATAGAGGTTTTTTCATTCCCCCTATGAGTGAGCCCATGTAGCACCTCATGTTGGCTGAATCTTGTTTTCATATTGGGCCAATATGGATATATTGTAAATGTAAAAATAATATTGGATCAATATGGGTTCATATTGGAAAAACAATATTTCATTAATAATATTGGTGGAATATTGGCTCAACCTGTTCTGAATGTATATTGTTTCATGAAATATTGGGTCAATATTGGTTCAATAATTTTCACCAATATCGATAGAGCGATATTGCCTAGGTATTGATTCCAGCATCTAGCTTCAACATTGCGATTTCAATATTACTCTCATATGGATTTTAGACACAAAAAACCGTATTGTATATCCAAGTTTGATAGCACATTGGTGGAATATTATTTAATCCATATTCTAAATATTATATTGACCCCCTATTGATTGAGATTGTTACGAAAACCTTACGCCAATATTTGAAAGACAATATTGACACAATATTACAAAATAAATTTATCAGTAGGATTGAAATTTGAATATTGGCCGAATATCCAATAAACAATATTGAAATAAATCATGATTAAACTTGGATAAGAAACCGCTATGTGGCCCCACATATGGAACAACAGCTGAATCATAGTATAACATATATTAAATAAGGCTTCTCACAATGCGTTTACAAGTCAATCTACTCACTGGTAAATTGAATTAGAAACAAAATTGTAGAATTTTTAAATTATTCGACATTTTCTGATAATATTTCATCAAAGTTCCCAAAGCACCATATTCACTTTAAATATTTTACCATTATATGCAAATGATATTGTAACAATATTCCTAAATATTTTGGGGCCAATATTGCTTTCTTAATATTTCACTAATATCATTTGTATAATGTCCAAGTAATATTGTGCCAATATCCCGAATCAATTATAATTTTATCTCGCCAATATGACGTTTTAATATTTTGCCAATATTATTTCTATGTAAGTGTGCTACACCGATATTGTACTAATATCGCCTATTATTTTGAGGCCAATATTGCTTCGATGTTCACATTTTTTTATCGCCAATATTATTATTTGAATATTTTGCCAATATTTACTTGGGAGTGTAATATATCTTTTCGAGAAAACAAATATCTTCATTACATCCTTACTGACGAACCGGAAAATTGGAACGGCGAATATTACTCCTAAAATAGCCCAATAGGATAAATAAAACATAGAATTGTGCCATTTGTGGATTATAAACAACAAAGGAAGAGCTTTCAAAATTAAAAGGGATCTTAAGTTAGTAGGGTGAGCTTCACCTCCAAAAACCATTCCCAATACGCACTGTGGTGGTTTTTTTTTTTCAGAAACCATTGGTCGTACAGAAAATTTTATACTTACTGAAAATATTCTTCATAAGAATTATTCCACTTTTTCCAAAGTATTTCGAGCAATAACAGAGTGAAAAGTGGGGTGAAAACGAACACAGGTCGCCTTCCAACGTATCCCAAGTAGCACATTCATATTGGGACAATATTGATACAATATTGTGGAGGTATTGGCAAAATATTCAAATAACAATACTGGCAAGAAAAAAAATTTTAACATTCGCCGATATTGGTCCAATATTTTAAAAATAATGATATATTTAATGGCTTCCTTGACTAGAATGCCAAAAATTTATGGTGCTCCAAATTTATGGCCATCATCTGAAAGATGCAGTATCTGCACAGTTATGATAGAAGTCATAAAATTAAATTCTTGTTAACGATGACGGAAAATTGTGAGACGGTCGCTATAAAGCTCATCGGTAGTTTGAAAGTATAACTATATTTCAGGCTGAGTTACGAGATGCACAATCGATTCGTGCCGCTGTAAACTGCATTTTATTCAGGGATATTCGATTCTCTTGAGGCTGGAAGTTTGCTGCAAAGTCCCATAGGGATATCGCAGATAATCTGACGTATTTTCACATTTTTCTTACTATTATATTATGAATTTTCTTCGACTTTTTATATTATTCAGAATATTCGCAATTCTTATCGTTATCATTAATTATGATGGAGTGAATTGCTATTTTTAGAACACTGAAATCATTAGAAAACGTTTGAGAGATAATTCTTATATACAATTCCTTTACTTTCGTTGAAAATGATACGAAATTGTGAGAGTTGAGTGAAAGTGAAATACCTATTTACGCTGCTTTCTCTCAACTCACAATTAAATGAAAATTTTTATTATTATTTTTATTAAATATAAGCCTAGAGCCTATAATACAGTTGTACGAGGGGAAAACCGCTGGAGAATTTTGGTGTTAGTACATGCCTTTGGTATTAGTAGTATTATTTGGGTATTACTGGGGAATTAGAGGTATTAGTTGAAAATTATTGGGTATTAGTCGGTAAGTAAGGGTATTAGTCGAAAATGAATGGGCATTAGTCGGGAATTCTAAGAAATACTTGAGTATTATACATGAGTATTACAGGAATTATTTCTTCAAAGAGCCAAAACAAAAGGACTCCCAGGGGAATTGAAAATTTCAGGAATTATTCGGAAATTAGAGAACACCGATGGAAATCATAATTGTTGAATGAAAAAAACAAAATCCTGAAATTGGAAGAGGGTTAAGGGTTAAAGCTGAAAAACTACCCGCAGGTGTTAACCAAACCTATAGCGCCATGTCAACCTCAGCCCAACTAAACAATACCCACTTGTTCGCAATGAACGAACGTATCAAAACAGAAAGAAATTTATTATTTAACAATAAGCTGCTTATCAAAATCAATCAGAAAACAACTACTTTTCTGGCTAATACCACGACGAACGTTGAATTACACTTAATGAATTTCCGTGCAGAGTTCCTACAAGGCTATCTCGAGATGGCGCTCGTAGGTTTGGTTAACACCGATCTGCGGGTGGTGTATCAGCTTTTGCCCATTCATGGATTGATGATTGGATCATTTGTTGCAGACATTAGTGATTGTCTGCAGAGACCTATCCTATACTGATGAGGGCAAGAACCCAGAAATCGATCTATAGGTGGTCCAAATGTTTCAATTAACATTTTCCATGCAACTAGCAATTGCGGAGATAACCTTGTAGGAACTCTGCACAGAAATTCATTGGATGTAATGCAACGTTCGTCGTGGTATTAGCCAGGAAATTTGTTGTTTTCTGATGGATTTTTTAACCAAATCCCTGCCGACCTAATCTCCCAAGCCGTGGTGAGAAAATCGGCAACACCGCATGGAAAGCAATTTGACGTCCTACTCAATAACTCTTCAATGTGAATTTCTCGGCTTATTCGGAAATCTAGGGAAAAAACATAAGAAAATCAATTTTTAAAGAAAAGAACGACGATTAATGTATGGTTATTTAATTTTTCCCATCACAAACTAGAATAGCAATATATTCACTTTCTTAGATATGGAAAATCTGTCGAGTTTGGTTTTTCCATGCCCTAAAATTCACATTTCGGGAGATTTTTTTCAACTTTTTTTATGATTAGTGCAGAAACCACATAGATGATCCCTGATTTTTTTCAGATTTTTCATTTGAAATCTGACCGATGAAAATAATATGGTATTGGAAGGTACAAACTCAGGTAGTTTGGCACATTTTGTATAGGTACCTTTCAATAACATACTATTTTCATCAGCCAGAGTTCAAATGAAAAATCTGAAAAAACATCACAGTTTATCATTGTGGTTTGTGCACTTATCAGAAAAAAATATTCAAAAAAAATCTCCTCAAATGTGAATTTCAGGTCATGGAAAAACCAAACTTGATAGATTTCCCTTATGTAGAAAATTGAATATTTTGCGATTCCAGTTTGTGATGGAAAAAAGTGAATAACCACATAAATCGTCGTTCTTTTCTCTAAAAATTCAATTTCCTATGTTTTTTTCCTAGTTTTCCGAATAAGCGGAGAAATTCGCATTAAACAATTAATGAGTAGGTTGTCAAATTGCTCTCCATGCAGTGTTGCCGATTTTCTCACCACGGCTCGGGAGATAAGGTCGGCTGAGCCCAAATATATTCATATATTGTATAGGAAAATTGCAGTGAGGATCATGGTATGGCAGGACATCTAGTTTCTAACTTGATAAGCAGCTCATTGTTAAATAATAGATTTATTTCTGTTATGTTAATTTTTGTTGTTTCATCGTAGTTTCATTGAGTTTCTACTGTTTTTTTATCAATGAGAATGATCTGCATAACTATGTATGAGCATTATTACCCTATCATGCAGGTAATAAGCCCCGACAGCAAATTTTATTATTTGCCTCACGTCATGTCAACTTACAGAATTTTTTGAATAAAATATTAAGGTTAAAAAGATAACAAAATTTAAGTGGGCCTTATTACCCAACACTTCCTTTTTCAGGAATGGAATAGATCATAAACGATCCGGTATAATCACTTCAACGTCAACACTATCAGCAACTAGCCACGTTCACTACTCACGCCTCGTCTTAGACCAAAACTCAGCCCAGCTCGTCAACTCGCTCAGAATTAAACGCCCATTAACACTCCAACATCAACTGCCCGACGTGAAATACCTAATAACCATGCATGCATAGACACTGAAATTAATACTACTCAAGTTGGCGTCTCCGCATATTGGAGTTTATAGTGCCGGAAATATACACAAACTCGATTCAACACAACATTAATTTGACAACGCCCCACGAGGGTCAGTCGGAGAATGTCATTATCGCGGCCGAGATTTAGAGGCGACACGCAAGCTGAGGAATTGAAATGTATGTCCCGCGGTTGTCATTTGTTATGAAGCACCTCCCATTCTGCTGAAGCATCGTTGCTGTGATTCACTGGTTAATGCCTATGGCTATCCTGATATTGGGAAATGAAGATCTGCAGGTTAGCGGAAAATCCGGCGACTCAATCAACGCGTCAATCATCACCCTGCCGAAAATGTCTCGTAGAGACTGATACAAATAATATATATGAGAATTGGTGAGATCCAAGTTGGATAGTGAAACTGCAAATCCGTATAGTAGACTAATCAAATTAGCACGAACTGGTTAATGCCTATGGCTATCCTGATATTGGGAAATGAAGAACTGCAGGTTAGCGAAAAATCCGTCGACTCAATCAACGCGTCAATCATCACCCTGCCGAAAATGTCTCGTAGAGACTGATACAAATAATATATATGAGAATTGGTGAGATCCAAGTTGGATAGTGAAACTGCAAATCCGTATAGTAGACTAATTAAATTAGCATGAACTGGTTAATGCCTATGGCTATCCTGATATTGGAAAATGAAGAACTGCAGGTAAGTGGAAAATCCGGCGACTCAATCAACGCGTCAATCATCACCCTGCCGAAAATGTCTCGTAGAGACTGATACAAATAATATATATGAGAATTGGTGAGATCCAAGTTGGATAGTGAAACTGCAAATCCGTATAGTAGACTAATCAAATTAGCACGAACTGGTTAATGCCTATGGCTATCCTGATATTGGAAAATGAAGAACTGCAGGTAAGTGGAAAATCCGGCGACTCAATCAACGCGTCAATCATCACCCTGCCGAAAATGTCTCGTAGAGACTGATACAAATAATATATATGAGAATTGGTGAGATCCAAGTTGGATAGTGAAACTGCAAATCCGTATAGTAGACTAATCAAATTAGCACGAACTGGTTAATGCCTATGGCTATCCTGATATTGGGAAATGAAGAACTGCAGGTTAGCGGAAAATCCGTCGACTCAATCAACGAGTCAATCATCACCCTGCCGAAAATGTCTCGTAGAGACTGATACAAATAATATATATGAGAATTGGTGAGATCCAAGTTGGATAGTGAAACTGCAAATCCGTATAGTAGACTAATTAAATTAGCATGAACTGGTTAATGCCTATGGCTATCCTGATATTGGGAAATGAAGAACTGCAGGTTAGCGGAAAATCCGTCGACTCAGTCAACGCGTCAATCATCACCCTGCCGAAAATGTCTCGTAGAGACTGATACAAATAATATATATGAGAATTGATGAGATCCAAGTTGGATAGTGAAATTGCAAATCCGTATAGTAGACTAATTAAATTAGCACGAACTGGTTAATGCCTATGGCTATCCTGATATTGGGAAATGAAGAACTGCAGGTTAGCAGAAAATCCGTCGACTCAGTCAACGCGTCAATCATCACCCTGCCGAAAATGTCTCGTAGAGACTGATACAAATAATATATATGAGAATTGATGAGATCCAAGTTGGATAGTGAAACTGCAAATCCGTATAGTAGACTAATCAAATTAGCACGAACTGGTTAATGCCTATGGCTATCCTGATATTGGGAAATGAAGAACTGCAGGTAAGTGGAAAATCCGGCGACTCAATCAACGCGTTTCAGATGGGCAAAGGAAAACCATCAACTTCATGTTTGCGCTACTTCTGCGACTTCTGCTATTTCCTTGTTCAATGCAGGACTAAATGTGACGACATTGAAGAGACATATTGGATGGTGAAGTTCGAGGGAGTTTGACCGACAGCATGGAATTAAAATAATACTGCAAGAATGTTGGCTGGTATGTCAGATGGGCAAAGGAAAACCATCAACTTCATGTTTGCTACTTCTGTGACTCCCGCTATTTCCTTGTTCAATGCAGGACTAAATGTGACGACATTGAAGAGACATATTTGATGGTGAAGTTCGAGGGAGTTTGGTAGACAGCATGGAATTGAAATAAAACTGCAAGAATGTTGGCTGTCATGTCAGATGGGGAAAAAAACCATCAACTTCATGTTTGACTACAGTCATAAACACTATCACAACAGTTCCATGAAGAATAATTGCAATTCGGGAAATAATTTTAGTGAAGAATTAGAAATATGTCGATTTGTTGTTGTGCATGCATAAGAGGAAGTTAAAGGTTTGAAAATGCTCAGTATAACTCATAAGGGAGTCAACAGTTATAAACATGTTTGTAGTTACCTACATTCACCAAAGGTTTATTTGTTTATAATGTTTCAGTATGGATTGAAACTATAATTCGTTTGCACCAAATCAATTTGAGTGAGGACTCGCAAATTGAAAGCAAGTAAATAACTACAAAACTTTTGTTCACATCAAATGAACGTTAATTCTCATTATTCGTGAAACATATTCCATGCAGTCGCTTCGATATGAACGAATTTCCGAGAATTAGCAACAGTTGCGAACTGAATAGGTATACAAAAGGCCCAAACTAGGCAGCCAAATTTCCACCGAACAAAACGAAAATCCCGCCAGCAGTGGCACGTTTCGCCCAAATGGAATTCGACACTGTTATGTAGATAATAATTATTGCAATTTGATTGTTGTAATTTGTATGGAACATTTCACTGTCATCTGCAAATTCAAGCCGACCAACACGTGGCCCGGTTGAATTTATGGCCTTACGTGCACCATCGGTAATTAGATTCTAGCTTATTGATAAACTTTGAAATTGTGATTCGATTCCAGTACTACGCGGAATTCGACTATGATTCAATTGTCAAAAGTGCAACTGGATGAAATGCATTAGCTTCACGTTCTAAAATAATGACGATTCTTTTCCATACGAAGAATTACAGAACATTACAGCTGAGGCTGCCGCTTCGCTTGAGAATATTTTTATAACCCCCGTTATTTTGACAGGTAAACTAAAAGCGTTATTGTAGAGAGAAAAAAAAAATCATTTTTTTTGGAGATGGATATGATTGCATATCTTAAGGTGATTTTCAATTTTGAACAACTTTTTGCCATACAATTTTTCGATAAAGTCACAAACAAAATTTCTTTACTCCTGTACAAAATTTATATTAATTTTAACAAACCTTGTGTACTACTGACAGATTCTGTGATTCGATTAGTCAAAATTGGTTTTTAAAATATGCAGAAATTTTAATGAAGAATAACTTGTTTCCTAAAACGAGATATAAAAAAGTTTCCATATGTCGCAAACTCATGTGGACACACTGACATTTCCATAATTGAATGGAAATAATTATGATTCATCAATATACATTAGTGTGAATGGAAAAAATTAAAAGTTATACTTCGAAAAAGTAAAACAAATAAAGAAATATATTCCTTTTCTGTGTAAAAAATATTGAGGATTGAGAAAAAGTGGACAAAATCTATAGTAGCCCAGTGGTGTAGAAGTTGGGGAGGGGCGATTTAGGGTACCATTTGCCGTACGCCCCTGTTTAAAGTTATACAAAGACGTAAATTGCATTAAAATTCCAACTCAATGATGTCGAATTAACTACCAAATTTCATCAAGAGGAGTTGAGCTGTTATGGAATTATTCTGGCAAATATAATTCATTTTTCCTACCTGAGTTGATACTCATCTCAGTGAATATGGTTATGGGAACTTTCAGCCTCAAATTTAAGTGAGGATTCTAGCGTCAGAGTTTGTCCCTTTATTCTATATATCGAGGAAAGTTATCAATCATGTATATTTAATTTTTCGATAACTCTTACCTGAACAGAAAATTATATGGACTCTCCTCTTGATATGACAATTTTCCTTATTGAACTGATACAATTTTATCAATATCGATAAAATATTTTTGTGTGAAATGAAATTTAATTTCAGCTTCGATGATGAACGCCATTATTAAATTCATTTCAGCTCGGCCCTCTTGATAATCGAGTCTTTCTTCTTGCCACCATTTCCAATACCAATGTTCTGTATCGTTCCGTAGATATATCTGAATTCATTCAGTATCCAGTATAATTAGAGATTATATCGAACACTTCGAAGCAGACAACTGGATAGCTTTACAAGAAAAAGAAGCAAAACTTTGAACATAAAATTTAACAGCAGACTTCGGATAACGAACATTTATATGATATATTGTCCTCTCTCTCTTTAACTAACCATCTGGTAAGTTTATATTGCTAGTGCTTCTCGTCTTGCTCCTTCCTTTAATGAGATTACCGTACCTTAACAAGCTCCTTTAAGAATATTGAAGTTGGAGTGATTTATTCCATGGAAATTCTAGTCGAGTTCTGTAGGAGGACGAAATAGGAAATAACATTATTATTTTCGAAGTGGAACTTCTCTTGTTCTTTAAGAAATATTTTGTTACAGAGAACGAGCTATCAGACTGGAGAAAGTTGAGGAAAGTGCTCTTTCTGTAGAATTACGATGATATATTTATATAAGTACGAAACAATTTTTTGTTTTTTTCTTTAGTTTCCACATTGAGAATTCTATTAGTTTTTCCAAATCTTGAACTCTTAGGAAGTTTATCTACATGTTATTATCCCCATTAAATTTATTCGAATATTCAGATCTCCATAATTCTCCATAATTCAAGACTATCACCAATTTTTAACAACTGCTGAAAAAAAAATCAGAAAAAAACACCTGAAAGGAAGTAATGGTGAGTGGAAGACTAAGAATGAAATAAAATACTTTTTTCTACATTCATGCAAAAAGCAAAACTTTATCGAACTTTATTTAGTGGAAAAATAAGTTCTTTATTGTACGAGTGCAATAAAGTTTTTATTGCACTCATCTGTCATTTTACTTTAACGTGCTGTCTGCTGTCATCATTACAAACATAAACGTTCAACCCCACTACATATTTAGCAAATATGAAATTGGCAATACCTTTTAAACATTTACATATTTTATATTATTTTGTATTAATGTTAGCAGCCAGAGTTAAACAAACAAAGCCTTCCCGAGAATAACTCCATAATCAAAACTGATCCGCTTTGTTCTAAACCGTCTACCTACATAGAGCAAACTGTCTGTACTATGACTGTCATAACATAGGCGCTCGCGGCTACTATGATTTTGATTTTTATAATTCAACTGTGGTAATAGAAACGTCAGTCAAAAATCAGTTCTGACAATTAGAGAATTGGGGGGGCATTGCCGGAACTATACTCACGCCGGGGGCTAACTATTCCGATGCCGCCGCGCCGCCGCCAAAAAATAGCTTTCAATTGTCAGTTTCAAAGTACCGCAGTATGTACCGCAGCCGCTTTTGTATTGTAGCGTTCAAGGCACCGCTGACGCTTGATAAGTGAATGTTATGATTTTCACAAAAACAGTATCCCAACCTAGTCCTTTTGATGCGGCGCCGGCGGTCGCTAATTGCGCGTTTGCTTCAAAAGGCGACGAGTTAAGAGGCGGCATATAAAAAGCAAGAAGCAATATAATATACGTGTCGCCTCGTCGGTGACGAGTATATCGCTGCTTGCTCAACCGCCTCTTAAAATTCACCGCCGGGGGCTCATAACCATACAAGTTTCAATAAATTGCTAAAAAAAAACAATCGAACAGGTATCACTAAGATGTTTGAATTGATGTCAGTTATTCTTCAAAACACATTTGTCTCCTGCTGGTAGCAACTTGAATGAGAATTCTCTTAGAAAACTGACTTTGTAAAACATCTTACAGTAAACGGGTATTGGGTTTTTGAGGTCTTCGAGGGCTCTAACGCAAACACATAGGGCCAGAAAATAAAGTCCAGTGTGGTGGAATCTGGCGACCTAGCAGGCCATCTAACCTCCGTACTACTCCATGTAATTATGATGAAATTATATAATGTTTAATATGGTTCAACCCAGAAAGACAGCCTCTCTCATGAGTTACAATGAAAAATATGACATCATCGAGAAAAAAAATGTTGCACTATAAAACTTTGATAGGTGACGGAATATAGATAATAGAAATATGTTATTTGATTTCTTTCAATAAACCAATGAAAAAATCTATAAGATACACGTTATGAATGTTTTCTTCTAGTGACAAAGTTACAGGGTCGCCAGTACGTTGAATCACCCCGTATAACTGAGTCAGTCTACAAACGATGACTATGTTCTTGGCTGGACGAAAAGGGTTTACATTTGAGTTTTCTGATGATGACGATGGAACATGTTAGTATCTATAGAATTAGTTCTTGGACCCAAAGAATATTTCCTCAGCGATCAGAACTATACAAGAATCTCGATCCCATACTTCTATCCAGAAAACAGGTTGCTATCCTGGATCCTAGACTAACTTGTTTTAGTTATATTATATTCAAGATTAATGTAGAGCAAATGGAGAAATCAACGGTGAAATATGTTGGGACACAATTAGTTACCCGCTTCCAGAGCAAGGAATGTGCTGTCGACGATAAAACTTGTCTAAATGTCTTTGTTAATGCCTCCTTGCTTTACGAGAGGTTGCTACGAGTCGCAAGCTATTTTCATTAAACACTTATTTGCATACTACACCTTTAATTAAAGCTATACGTGAAAACGCTCTAGTTTATCATTTCAGTTATTTAATATAAGTGTCGAACAAGTACTTTATTGTTGTAAGGGTGGACGTTGACTCTGCGGTTGTTTAGATAGCATCCGACCTTGGTTCGAGACCGGTGCGAAAAAATTATTTTTTTCGGATGTATGGAAATTGATAGATGGCCACATGCTTTTTCGAAAAAGCGAGTGTGATGTTAGTTGTGACCAACATAACAGATATGTAGTTAGATGGTTCTGTTATAACTCCTCACATAAATGATATTATTAACATGTTTTCGGCTATATAACCTACGCAATGGTTTCCTAATTCATTCTTTTTTTCAACACAACTTAACTATTTTATCTTATTAGTTGGAGTCAGAAGATGTTTCATTTTAAGGAATATCTTGAGTAATCTTTCTAAGTTTTTTAACAAGAGTTCGAAACCTTATAGTAGGCCATATCAACAAAATCGTCATAAACTGCACAATGCGGCCATTTGAAAAAATTGGTAATACAAATTCTGGGAGTCGCCTGTGTAGGTTTCTCTAGCCGTAGTGTCTTGGGTCTTTTGGGAGGTGTCCCCGTTGACTTGTATATTGGTGGAACCTTCAGTTTCTCTGGTTCGTTTTTCTGAAATGTCCACCTCCGCACATGTTTGCCATCCCAGTGGCGCCCTTGGAAGGTCCTACTGAATGATGGCCTCTTCTTGACTTCCCTCGAATTGGCTTTCAGGAGGTCTCTGTTTTTGTTTCCCTTGCAGATGTTGCCTTGTAGTCGCCGTGTTTATGGGGGCTCCTTTGAAGGATCCCCTATATAAACTTTGATTCCTAAGGTTTTTTTTCCGGAGTGCTCACATTCGCATCTATGTTTGCCATCTCATACGCACTCTTGGAGTGTTCTCTAGTCGATTCTCATGGGACGGCTAGCTTGACTCTCTTCGAATGGGTTCTGGCGGTCCCTGCTTTGGTTCCCCTGATGGGGTCTTTCAATCTCCCTTTACGACAGGCAGGCTCTAGCTGGGATCTTCTCTTTCTAGCCCCATATTCAATAAATATCATTTCTTCATTCATAATAAACAATGTCAAAACTTTGGATTGGCTATAACTCTGAAGATTGAATTCTGTGTTACAAAATTCAACATAATCGACTTAAAATCAGTTTAGTAGTGGTGTGGTGACGGCAGTTTTCAGAAATATCTTATAAGCAGGGTAGCCACCCCAACCCCATATTTGAAATTGCAACCCCCATCATGTGGAAAAATATTTTCAATGGAAGATATTTATTTTTTGAAGAGATATAGTATGATAATTATTGTGGAAATATATTGTTAGGACCTGCTCGAAATGTTACCTGTAAGATTTTGATTAAGTGCAGATCTAAAAATTTTACCTTCTAGAATGCCAGCCTAAAATATATATAAATATATAATTAATATATGAATAATTAATAAATAATTGAATATTCCACTTGTGAAATTGACCAAAGGTCATGATTTCATGATATGAAAAAATATATTACAATAATAAAGCGATTCCCAAATTTTCTATACTATATTATATATAGTTATCAAATTTTGATCACCGAGTTATCAGAAAAAGAAGGTTGGATTTAGTCCCTTATTTATAGTCATTCTTGATTAGAATACTACGAATTTCGTAAAATTTGTGGAAGAAGAAATAAGTAGTTATATGAAAACGAACTTGTTTCAAGATCTCAAATAACGTTGGGTAAACTCCTGAAATAGTATTTCGATAATTTTTTGTTAATTTTTTTCTTCCCTTCTTTCATTATAATCCGGAACTCCACACCTCAATTAATGGCTTTCCCAGAATGAGAGTTGATGTGAAATTCCGAATCTCTTCCATTCATATTATAAATTCTGATTTCGCTCCTGCGCAGCGAAGGGATTGATCGCTAACGAGAATTTATGATATGGGTCAGTACAATTACTTAGCCCATAAACTCCGCGTGAGTTTCCTGGTCTTTATTATGTTTACGGGCTATACGGCGATCTCCAACTTTATGCTGCACTTACTTATCGATGTTACGTTGGAAAATACCTGCTCCGTATGTGTTCCTCATATTTCAGAAAGTTTTCCGAGGAGTTTCGCATGGATATTGCCGGAGGGGCATTAGAGAGGAATAATCTTCAGATTTTTTTTGATATCGCTTCTCGCTTCCTGGAAGTCGTAGAGTCAAGATGAGTGAAATTATTTAGGTAGAGGAAATACCAGTCTGGTATACAGTCAAATAACTCACTGAAAAAAAAAAAGTTACCCTCAAAAATATTTCATTAATAATAACAGTGTTTAACCCCTATTGTAGCTTAAAAAAATTAACTAATAAATACTAGAATTATAGACGCATTTAAAAAAGGATCATATAACTCAGGCACTAAATATAATTTTTTTATGCACTAACCGATTTATTTTTATAGTTATAAAGAACACATTAGAATAATTCTTGAAAACATTGTCAGCGCACGTGCAATTTTTTCAAAATTTGAGAATAGAGGCGAGGAATCAACGAAATATACACTTACACATACACCCACGCAGATGTTTCTTTACCTGTATTTGGGGGTGAATGGAAATTGAAAGTGAGAGTCCGGAGACAACACAACCTCGAGCTGAAATCTAATACTTTTTTCCCTTGTATAATAAATAACTATTTCATGAGTCAGTCAATTTTAGTGTAACATTTCAGTGATCTTTGGAACCGGATGGGATAGAAGGTAATCACTATTATCATCATTGTCATTCACCCTTCATTCCATGATTGTACGTATTGAGAGAAAAGCTCTATCCGGAATGTTTATCGCGCGGAAAATTCATTCACAACATTCGGTCAGAATTTCCGCCAAACACGCCGACTGACTTCAAATGATAATGCGAGTTGTAATTGTTATCATCGGCAAGTGGATTGCGAGCTAAAGTTGCCCCTGATGCGACTGTAAAACTGCCTGATTCAGGGCTAATAGCCGCGAACATTACCAAAATGACTTTTCCTTCTGTACGGACGTTAAACTTCATATCTTACGGCTTGTTTCTCCTGTATCGCTCCGAGGGGAGTGACTAATTTTTCGGAATATCTTTTCATTTTCGCAAAACTTTTTTGTTGCGTTCGCGGAACGCTGGAAATCTTGCCTGAATTGGTTTCCGTCGAGGTGGTACAGGGATTTTGTGCCAAAATTTTGTCGCTGGAGATAATGATTTCGAGCAAGGCTTTGACGCTTCAAACTTCATTGACTTCAATTCGGAGCGACTGATTGAATTCAGAGAATACTCGATGAAATTCTCTTTGAACAGCGTAAAATAGTCCAAATGGAATTTTGTTTGATCTGCAATAATAATCCGTTGAAGACAATGCAATAAAGTTCATTTGTGTGCGCAATATAGTGCTAGGATGCCTCCTGATTGTTATTTCCTATTCAACCTCAATGATATTTTTCCTTGCAAATACTATTTGTAACGTTCCTGTCGTATTGTCGTCGTTTCTGGAAATGTGTGCTCAATTTTACATCATTCGGAATAGTGGTAGTGGGTTAAAGTTGAATTTTGAATTCTCATTATCATTTTTATTATTATAATTATCACATCAATATTATTCAGATTTTATCCAAATCGTTAAAGCCGTTTTCGAGATAAAAAATTTACATTATTATTACTATTATTAGTGAAATCGTGTTTTTCCAAGAAATACGCCTATATGGATGACCTTAAAATGCAAAACTTCATCTTTATACAAAATTTTATCCAAATCGTTAGACATTTCCGAGACACAAAAATTCACATCATCATTATCATTATTATCATGAGTGAAATCGTGCTTTTTTCAGAAGACACGCCTATATAGATGAACTGAAAACCTAATTTTTTTTTTTTACAAAATTCTATCCAAGAGCCGCTTGTGAGATCCAAAAATTCACATTATCATTATTATATTCAGTAAAACTGTATTCTTTCATGCATTTTCATACACTGTTATTCCTTACTGACTTATGGCTCAAATATCAAGTATCTAGCTCATCGGAAAGTTAACTTAAAATCAATTACAAAATTCCAATCGGACAGACATACAAGAAAGCGAGTTAAAAAAACATGGTAATGAAATAATATGAACAAAGCCATTCCTCGACACACTTCACTTATTACCTTTGGCGGTTGGACTGCTCACTCTGTTTTGCTCTGGACGGCGATTGGGCTTTGCTGTCTCAATGTTATCCTTAACTTCGGCTAGCTCAAGCCGGTGCCCTCCTAATATCTCTTTGATAACTGCAACATGCTTCACCCATCTTTTTTGTTTTCTCAAGGCCCATCGCTCTGTGCGAATCACGACGTTGCGCGGATTGGCCCCTCCAGTGATGACACGGTGTACTGCCAAAAAGTTTTGATTTGCCAGCAATGAAGTATTCTATGTAATGGTTTCAACTGAACTGATGCGTGCGAAATCGAAGATTTTTATTACTGCAGCATTAGGTAAATTGATCCGACATAATGTTAGGCTGGGCAGTTTCTCATTTATGCACTCATTTGTAATGAAAATATAAAATAAAAACAAAACTGGAAAATTCATTTAAAATTCTGAACATTTCCAAAATCGGATTATTAGTGTGGTTTACGTTGTTATTTTTGTTACAATTATAATTTTTTCGTAGAATCAATTTCGATGCTACCAACTTCTGTTTTTCGTGAAAGTTCTTTTTATGCACTTTAAAACAACTCTTTCCTCTATTATTCGTTTCTTTTGACAAATTGATGTTATAGTAATTCACAATGTATGAGTATGGACAGAATATTGACTTGTAACTGAAAATATATTAATAAATACATTGATTGATTGTTAAATTTGATTTTTCCTGGTGTGCCAAGACAAGTGTAGGTATAAGAGGGCAGATAATTTTAATGTTTGAAAAAATTTACATTTTTATATTAAACCTAATACCTGATTGAGACTGAAATTGAAAATCCCAATGTTGTCAAAGTATTGAAAGAATTTCCAATTTCAACAGGCCTAATACAAATTGTTAATTGATACCGCATTAACAAATTGTGGAATCACCTGTCATTCTCCCGCCAGTATTTCAAATCAGACACAACACTGGGGCGCTTATGGAATACTTTGCATTATTTGCACTATTGCCAAACATATCTGATACTTAGCTAAGGATTGAACGGTGCAAACCATCTAAATCTCAAGGTGTACCGTTAGCTAATCCACCACCTAACTTAAATTGTTATTAATGAGAACTGGTGCAAATAGTTGTAAGAGAACAGCACCTGTAGATCATGCAAACTAAAAACTGAAACACCCTTCCCAGTTTGTTGGATAGTGATGGTGTCCTTGACAAAATATTGAGACACTTGTGATCAAACAGCTGAAAGTGAGGAATAAACAAAAAATTGATGCTCTAAAACCCTTTAACATCTTAAATATTTTGAGAGGCTAGTCAAGCAAAATAGAAAGTTCAAACTACTACCATATGATGAGCAAAACGTACTGTAGATGAAATTCAGGAACCTCGTGACGACGATATAAACACACTGATCCATCATGTTTGCAACATAATGCCCAATATTCGCCGTTACTTTGCGAATCACATTAGAGCCGAGAGAAAATTTATAACGGCCAGCAGTAAATCTCGACTCGTATTTTTTTTCTTCTTGAGCACGCTCCCTGCGGCGAAATATTATTTATCTTTTTTTCCCGTCTTTTTAAATATAAATATATTTCAGGCGGATGGTGGACACAGCAGACGTGGTTGGGCATATATTCCATTCTGTTTTGTGTTTACGATTCCGAGCGAAAGTGTATCAAAGGGCTGGAATTCCGATTTATCGTAACGAACTTTTGGTTTCCAATATCCGTAAATTGTTATATGAAATTCGCATGTTGGGGTCGCTTTGAGAATTGTTTGCTTTCAACGGTGATCCTTTGTTTTTGGGGCAAATATTTCCACTCCTGTTCTCTAACTTGGGCTTGTGATCGTGTAAAATTCAATATCTACGCAGGAGAAATATAATTTTGTTCGTACAAATATATAAAGAGCATTGCAGAGAAGAAAGGTAGAATATTTTGTCAAAAATCCAACAGATATAGTCTATTATAGGTTATTCATGCTATCCCTTTTGATAATTGCATCGTCATCTATCAATCGGCTACCAATGCCCGATGTTCCAGTTTAGTGCTGCCCAAAGTCAGCTCAATTGATAATTCACCATTCACAGTGTCTGTCTTCTCTGTTGCTGTGAGTAGCTCTCAAATCAACGCACGGTTCAATTCTTGCCGGTATTTTGGCAAATGTAGGTCCAAGAATAGTCCAAGACGCACCTGTATCTAGCAGGTACAAGTCCTGTTGTTGATGAGACTGTCTACGAAGGCTACTTCGTTTTGTCTTGGAAGGATAACGGTATATGCATTGCTAAACGGGACTTGCTGAATACAGGCCAACGATTGCCTCTCTCCATCGACCTTCTGCAGTTTTCCTGCGTAGGTGTCGATTCTTTGACAGTTGGACATTTGCTACGCGCATGCACAGTTTTTCCACAATTTCAGCATCTTACTTGTCTTTTCTCAGGCAACACTTACTTCGCCACTTTCTCTATTAATCGTTGTTGGGAAAATGAAACGCAAACGTTCCTGGATGAGACCAAGCCTACAAAAGCGAAGAAGTTATTCCATAAATAAATCGTTAGTTCAGTTACGTGAGGATGATACTGAAGAGACTCGTTCAAGCTTTAAAAATTTTCTAAGAATATCTACCAAAGATTTCGAATGTATGATATACCTTTTTGGTCCTGCAGTTGCCAAAAGACATACTAACTACAGAAATGCTAAGAGTGTAACAGAAAGGTTAGCAAAAACTTATATCAACAAGCGATTCGTAACACAGCCTAATGTATCTTTCCAAAGTATCAAAACAGTCAAATTTCGCAATAATACCTGAAGTTTGTGAAACTTGTGAAATAATACGGCAGAACTAAATCTGTATAATTTTTGACTAATTTACTGGCCACCTAGTTTTGTCAGCGCGCACCGTCCACACTGCGGCGACAACTTGTCGTAAAATATGCAGACAAAAAAAGACACTTTGTTCCTTACCGACTCAAAACAAAAATTAGAAAAAACTGTTGCAGAAATATATCGGATTTGTTGCGACACATGAATGTCTTTATCTTTGTCTTGTCGTTGTTTTGTCTGCTTGATCTGGACCCAACATAAGGAATGAACGGACTTTGAACTGAAGTACCTATATCTCTCACGGCAGTAGGTAATGCCCCTATATGCAATGAAGCATGTGACTTCATGCCAATTTTTTTCCGCCGAGTCTAAAATAACCATTTATTTTTCCAATTTTGTGTTTTTGCTGATCGATTGGTTCTTTTCCATAATTTCAGAACGACAATACAATTACTTCTTTTTCTTCAAAACTTTTGTTTTTTGTCGGTACAGTACTCTTCCTACTTCTCAAAATTAGATGTTCCGAAGAAAAAATTAATGAAAAACAAATTTTAGACTATATACATAGGTATATCAGAGAAAAATAAGGTGACAGTCTCCATATATTACTTATCAACCACAAATTCACATGGCTAAATATCTCATCCAGATTGAAAAGGGGAATATTCTCCATGAAAATTGAAAAATGAAAAATGAACTCAGAAGAAAACAGAAATGGTAGCCTAAAACAATGAAAAATATAAGTATGTGAAATATATTTTATGCGTAACTTTTGGCAGCTTCAAAAGAGCACACGAGGATCATTACCAATTAACTAATCAATTTGTTTCGATTATAAATATTTGAATCTTATCATACCAGAAGCATCATTGTGCAATATGTGCAGCAATAGTTATGAGAATTGGAGTACAGACTTTTCACTTTGTAATTTCCAAGAATTCGGTTTTGGCAGTGCGAAGAAAATTTTCATTTCAAATTCGTGGACTTGCAGACAAAACTCACTTCGCAGTCGAAGTGAAGTGCTCCAGAATACACAAAAAGAGAAAAAGACTACCCATACTTCATTTAGAGTTCTGCACTTCGATAGGTGCTGATAAGCCGATAATTCCACAACATGAATTTTTCAATTACGAACTAATATGTAATTTTAAATGTCTTGTGGTAACATAAAATGTGATGAAGAACTATTTATTAATTTATAATCCACAAATGAACGCAATTCAACAAGTTGGCGTATCAATAATAGTTACCTAACAAATTTACAAAACTAATAGCTGGAGAATTAAAAATTATAAAAACATTGTCTTCAATAAGGCATATAGGCTCCACCATATGTCGTGAATGGAAGTGCTTCCTCTTCACTAAAATGCTGTCTATATCTATATGTCTCAAAAGGCTAACTAACTAACAAAGCAGAATAATTTTATTGAACGACTTTCAAATTCACTCTCTACAATCAAATGATTTTTCTTATTCCTGTATTACCGTTTCGTGCAACACGAATCTACTTGAACACTTTTTAATTCTACTAAAATATTTCTGCTTGCAAACCCTTCATTTTAATAATTTGGAAAAGAGCCTGACTAATCTGCAGAACGCTGGTTTCTATGATTGAGTAAGAACATGAGTAATCGGGAGGTCATTCCAATTACATTTCTATGCAATCAACTGCTATCGATAAAAGCGAACATTTTCATCAGTTAAGAGTTTTGGTCGATTTAGGGAATGCATTAGAGATGAAATTGGATTGAATCAATTTCTGACTCGCAATATTTTTAAACAAATCCGAATCGTCTCAAATCACAGATGTTATTTGGAATATTCCATATTCGAGGTCATAAGAGTTTATTGAATTACCTAGCTGTTCATTTCTATTTATGTTTTTCACTTTCAGTCTGATGACTGTTGTTCAAAGATGAATACATATCTACCAATCCAATTATTCATCTATCTATCGATATTTACTCCTCAATGTACAGTTTCGAAGACATTTCTATACTTGATCATTTCTTCAGATCAACAATGGCCGGTGGATCAGCGGTCTAAGGCACAGGCTGTTGAAACTTGTGCCAGCGATGGCCGGTTCGATTCCGGAATCCAAGCATCTATGCCTTTTTGGTACTCTCTACGGGAGGTAAGGAGGGAGTTCAATGAATTGAGAAAAAAGAGAAAAGTCGGACGATGACTGCGTTCATCTCACAACTTTGAATCCGATCCAAATGGGTTTGACTTGACTGGATCCGATCCATCTAATCGATATATACAGTTTTCGGATTGGATTGCACCACTCAAGTCAACTCCATAAAATATAGGATTGGACGTAACCGATCGCCTTGAAGAGAAGTGAAATTACGAGATAAACGAGTTTGAAATTGGCAGATGTCAGGTAAAAGTAGCAAAATTCAGATTTGTTGTTTATCGTCTCAATTATTGTCTGTAATCGGATGAGTTTCTCTTTCTCAAAATGGAAAACAAAATAACAAGAAAAAGAACGTATTGCACAAAGAAGAGATCAGTTTATTCATTCAACTGATTAAGGAAAAACGTTTTTTGGGATGAGGAAAGAATTAGGGTTTTAGTCAATTGAAGGGTGATTTAACTTGACTCAATGCTATCGAATTTGAAGCGGATAGACTATCGAGATAAACGTAGTCTTAGCCTAAAGAAGAGAGCAGTTTTTTCATTCGACTGATTGAGGAAAAACGTTTTTTGGGATACATGGATGAGAAAAGAATTAGGGTTTTAGTCAATTCAAGGGTGATTCAACTTGACTCAATGCTACCGAATTTGAAGCGGATAGAGGCCATCGAGATAAACGTAGTCTTAGTTCAAAGAAGAGAGCAGTTTTTTCATTCAACTGATTGAGGAAACACGTTTTTTGGGATACATGGATGAGGAAAGAATTAGGGTTTTAGTCAATTGAAGGGCGATTTAACTTGACTCGATGCTATCGAATTTGAAGCGGATAGAGACTATCGAGATAAACGTAGTCTTAGTCCAAAGAAGAGAGCAGTTTTTTCATTCAGTTGATTAAGGAAAAACGTTTTTTGGGATACATGGATGACGAAAGATTTAGGGTTCCGCATATTATCAACAACGATTCGTGAATTAATTCGCAGAACACAAGAAAATTTACGTCACGGAATTCGGCATATTACTGTGAAGGTTTTTTCAATCGGATTGAAGCATAGGATTCCTCTATCCATTTATATGTTGCGACAGTAACTGAAGGGTGATTCAACTTGACTCAATGTTATCGAATTTGAAGCGGATGAAGGCCGTCGAGATAAACGTAGTCTGTTTCTCCGAAGCTCCGACACATTCGGATGGTGCGATGTACTATTGAACCCCAAAATCGTGTGGCTTGAGCAAACGAAATGAAACGAGTATGACCACATTCTTTATTCGTCCGGCTATGATTTTTGCTGCCTTGCGACATACCGGTATTATTTTAGGGTTCGAGAGTACAGTGTCTACATCATACCTCCAAGGGATCCTATTATCAGAAAAAACATTTTTACAGAATGATCTGGGTAAGGCCTGCGGAGTTCGCAGAGTGAATCTTGATTTTTCTTCCGTTTCTCCTCGTCGTTTTGGTGAATGTTCGTTTCGCTAGGAGACAAAAACTCTATGACAAATATCGCGTTACTATATCAGGCTTATTTGTTTGCATTTACCTGAGGGTGGAAAATGACTAGTTCCAATAAATTCGGCGCTTGAGGGAGTATCAATGAAAGCTTTGACTCTTTCAAAGGGCGCGCTAAGTAGCAGCCATTGGGTTCGAAAATCGTGTGCTCTGAGCAGACGCAATGAACAAAGAATGACAGACAGATTTCTGCCTATTCCTTTAGTATTATCATTATTGATATTATTCTGATTAATCTCATATGAACAAGAATAAGCTTCAGACACGAAACTGTAATTACAATCATCAATTTGAATATCAAACAATAGTTCCATTGCTGTCGTATCACCCGAAATATTTATAACGGCTGTGAGCTTTCTGTATATAAAAAAAAATAAAGTATCGCTTGAATAAATTCGGAACATTCGCTTCATATCAAAAATATGTGTCAACCAATAAAAGTCCGTCAACTGTAATTAAAACGAACCGCAAACTCGCATATTCCAAATCATAATGGATATGGAGGATTCAATCGACCGTTTTTAAACGTTATCCACATCAATCTCTGACAGGTTAATGAACTTCTAAATATTCAACAAAAGAATACGAGTCGGATTCTCCTTGGGCCCGTATTATTCGGAATCAATCTATCATTTTTCACACAATGAAGGTACTTTGTAATTTATAACGTTTTGAAAGTTTTTGTTGCGTTCATGAATTTAGATCTGAGAGTGAAGAGTTGAGGAGTTTTCGCAGTTATTAGCGATTGGGCTCCGTCATGATTCCTATCGTTTTCGAGTTTCTTGAAAAAGTTATTGAATTGATTTTCTCGAATACTCGATCTGTTGTAATAATGAAACAGTGCTGTTCTGTCAGAGGGACAGCGATGGGTAAATTGAAGATGCGTTCCCAACGCTGCTTGTTTGCTTTTCGCGTCGCGCGTCATGCCTTCTTCACGCATTCTGATTGGTGATTCGCGTCGGGAATTTGCCAATCAGAAGGCCTGATGCGCAACGCGAAAAGTAAAAACGATGCATTGGGAACTCACCTTAACTCGCCATTAATATTTTTGGAGTTCACAAAAATCAGCCGAATATCGGCCACTTGTATAGATTTTTACAATTATTTCAGACTGGTAATATTGATCTGCTGATTGCTTATCAGATCTCAATGGTCACTATATTGATATTTTTGAGTCACATTTTTCTGAAAATTCACATTCTTTGAAAATAATATTGAATCGATCTGGTTTCTCTAAACTTGGCAGGTTCTCCTCAATTATATATGGACAAAATTTGAAGGTAATGTTGCAATGTATATGACCGAGTTACTGATGAATGCACTGAACTACTATATGAGTATGAAGGTGATATCAGACGGTTCACTTTTAAATCATTTCTGTCGTTCAATCAGCATCTTTCTCTGAAAGTGAAACGTCTAAACAAATAATGAATCCAAACATAAAATTAATTCATTAGTGAACTAGGCAGCGATGTTGGATTTTGACATTCGGCATCAGTCACTCGTGCTCTGAATGAACGAAAAATGGAACGTTTGAACACAAAGAGAACGTTCACTCTGGTTCGGTCATTTTCGTTTCGCATTCGGTAGCGAATGGTCGAACGCGTGTTGAATTATGAAGTGGTTGAACGATCATTTGTATGTCGTTTTGTCTGTGTCGTGTGAACATAAAATTAAAAAAAAACAGAACGTTCACTTGAATGATCATTCTTCCGACTGAACTGTCTGATTTCCTTCGGAAAACTTGAAGAATGATTTCCCGAAACATCTGTACACTGGTATAAAGATGATTTGAAAAATATGAGGAACGCATTGTCGACAATTGAAATAATGTAGGATCCTAATGAAGAATACATCTAAAGTGCTACACAAATCATTCAGAAATTTTATTGAAGAACCTAGAATTTATGTAAAGACAAAATATGGGCCGAGGTGACACGTGGGTAAAGTGCTCGCTCATTGAACCAAGGTACCCAGCACATGCTCTGGTCTCGTGCATGGCATCACACTATGAAAGGTAGGGGCTACGTCTTCCCTAACTTGCACAATTTTCTTGACGACTTCAGAGAGTTGCTTGAAGGGTGCAACAAAGATTTTGTTTGTTACTGTAACTACAAAAACTCAGTAGGTATTCGTTGTGCAATGTATGTGGAACCAAGACAAATCAAGAAAACCTTAACAACCCATAGTGTAGGAAGTTCTACCTTCTACCTTTATTGAAATTTTGAAATTTTGAAATTTTGAACTTTTGAACTTTTGAAATTTTGAAATTTTGAAATTTTGAAATTTGAAATTTGAAATTTTGAAATTTTGAAATTTTGAAAATTTGAAATTTCGAAATTTTGAAATTTTGAAATTTTGAAATTTTGAAATTTTGAAATTTTAAAATTTTGAAATTTTGAAATTTTGAAATTTTGAAATTTTGAAATTTTGAAATTTTGAAATTTTGAAATTTTGAAATTTTGAAATTTTGAAATTTTGAAATTTTGAAATTTTGAAATTTTGAAATTTTGAAATTTTGAAATTTTGTAATTTTGAAATTTTGAAATTTTGAAATTTGAAAGTAACCTATATCATGATTGCAAAAAGTGATAGGCATTACGCTCGACATTACCATCCGTTCTGATCAAATTCAACGAGAACAATTTGTCAAACTGTAAACAGATCTTTAGCATGACTGAATAATCATATTACCGACTCCTCCAGACGAGAATGCACATATTTGCTAATAGGATATGGAATCAGAGCTTGTGTGAATATTACGTTGTCTGATATAACTACACATGCAGCATAGTTCCAATTTGGATTAGTGAGTATAATATCAAACGCATTTCGATAGAAATGAATTCGGCTTCAACTGCTTCAACACGCAATTTCAATCGGGGGAATATTGGTAAATTTCATAGCACAATGCATTTGCATTCAATTATTCCTGTATTTTGATGTAGACCAGTTGATCATCATTTCACTCTTGTGCACATGGTTCGGTTGTTTTGATTTTTTCTATTCGTCGGAAGCGATATAAGTGATGACACACCATGGTTACGCATTCCAAAGAATTGTGCGAGCCGAGCTATACGTAGAATCAGAACATTAACTTTTCACAATTTTTTAATTTTTTTCTTCAAGCAACTCTCGAAGGGGCTCGTCTATTCTTGCAGTAGGACATGAACCCGTCCAGATCCGTCAGCTTGGGGGATGGATTCGCCCTCAGGCAGGTGAGAGCTTCAAGATGGAATTGCCTGATTGTGTCCCTCACATCCATGCATGTACCCAACTATATTCGCGATCATAGATCAACTTACTTCCAAGTCCAATCACATATTCTCTGATGACTCATGGTTCTTCTATGAGAACTAGGTCTGTTCTCTCGGCAATAATTCGGCGAGCTAAAGCTGCCTAACTATATTGGTGGTTTATCAACATGTCAGTTGGCATGGGTGGCCGGTAGCGCAGCGGTCCGATGCACAGGCCGTTCAAAACTCCAGCATAGCAATAATCGGTTTGAGCCCGATGCAGGTACAAAAGATTTTTTCGAAACGATTGTGAGTTGTCTAGATGCCAATCTGTAGGATTTTCGGGGTTTCCTGCAGCTAAAAAGTGAATACGCCACCAGAAATCAGTGGCTCGCCCCTTTGGGTACACTCTACGAGTATTTATGAGGGAGTATTATTATTATTATCAACTTCCGGATTTGGAAGCTCTTGGCGCTCCCTCTTCCAGAGTTTGGTTGATTGATTGATTTCACATTATGGTTTTCCATATTGCTTCCACAAGTGATGTCAGTGGACGGTCGATCCTAGCAAAGACGCTTGCTGGGACAAGGCTCAGTATTCCAGAATGTTGCATGGTTTTCTGGAGACATCGTCATGCACCCTTCAGCACGATGCATCTCACATAGAAAATCCACCTTACCTGAAGCAATCCGATATCCCGAACTTCTCAGGGAAAACAGGGAAAACAATGGATCCTATAGATCGCAGTGTTTTGACACCCCCACTGAATAGAACAGAACAGAACAGAAATTTGTGCATATTGGAAATGATTCCCTTCAAAACATACCTTCCTCGATAATATTATTTGTAATCCAGTTATTGTTATGTGATTCACGTACCATAGTTTTTGGGGAAGAGTGGGCATAAGACATCAAACAAAAACAGAATTGTATGCCGTCAAATAAAAAGTAATAACTTCAAATTAGTTTGGAACAGTAGCTCACGACCATCCAGATTTTTTTCGGTTTGCTCTGTAAATTTGTGACGACTTTTGGTTATAAAGTTTCTTGTCTAGTGCACTATGGTTTTTATATCTTCTTTTCAGCTTCTTTTTTCTGCATGGGGTCGCAAATTAGATCGCAGAGAGTTGTCTGTCATTCAAAGTTCACACTAGTCTTTTGCAAAGTCTTGAGAATTGCTCAAAGGATTGCAGCAGGATGACGGTTGAAACAATTATTCAGCTATCATTCAGTTGCCGCAGACTGCGTGTTATAATAAGATCGAATTCACTCAAATTGTAAAAAATTACTTGAGATAAGTTTCAAACATCCCTTTGAAATTCGACCATAACAATATATACAACCCAGCTTGATTGACAATTGGGGATAACGGATATCCGGAATCTGTGTCAATGAAGGACGACATCCACCTATTATTAAACGAAAGCGCGCGTTGGGATACGATTACACCTAGGCGTTCAAAGCCTGGGTCAGGTTTTGTGTGACAGCCAATACTGCCGGAGGCGGCAAAGTAGAGCCTCTAAATTGCACTCGCTCTATCCGTTCGACGGATTGAGAGGATGCGGATCGTTACAATTTCTCAGATGGTCCACTTTGATGTTGTATTATCACGTAAGGTGAGTATTTTCTTCTCTAGGGAATTTATGTGGTGGTATCGATGATATTTCTTGTTTCCTGATTCGTTCGAATAGCTAGTTTCCTTCCTTAGGCATTCAGTATACTTTATCTGTTGATTTGTTATCACAAAAAATTCACGCAAACATTCAGAACGTATACTCAAATGAATAGAAATCACACTCAAAACTGATGATACCCAGATAGCACCTCACATTGGCTGAAACTTGATTTCATGAAAACATTAAATTCATCCAATATAGGCGAATATTGAAAAAACAATAAAAAACTAATAAAATTGGTGGAATATTGGCTCAACCTGTTCTGAATGAACATTGTTCCGTACAATATTGGGTCAATATTGATTCAATAATTTTCAAAGGTAATATAACAAGACCTTGATTAGATTACACTATGTATTTCTTCGTTTTAAGATTCGCCAAACCGACTCATTTTCAAACCATTGAACACGATTCAATTTGACATTTGAGATGTATTTATTTAAAGTACTGTCAGATGCAAAGGCTCCTGAAAATAATGACTATGCTGAATAGTCTGAATACTGTCATCCTAAACAGATCCAAAATATGCACAATTACTAACTAACCGGAAATGGTAACCTGCACACTATGAGAATAAACAAAGAAACCATGGGGTTCAGACTATGGGTGACGAGGAGGAAAAAGCCTCTCATCTTCGAATGCGACGCTCTGCACAACAGGCACTACAGAATATTCGGACAGACCAACTTAGAGATAGGCATGAATCCGAAACACCAAGTGAATAAACCTCATAACCTGTTCAAAGACACAGGCCTATTTAACTAGGAACCACTGACGACATAATAATACAATAAACCCCAGCAGGTCTCAGTGTTGAGGGAAACCTTCGAAAAAATCATAATCCCTGTCAATCATGTTATTCATTTGAATACAAAACGCAACTATGTGTGGAATGTGGGAACAACAGAACGGAAAACGATTGCAGCAGAGGTCATTTGATGCCTGGTGATCATTAGATCACTAGATCTTGTATAACTTTCTGTCGTAACAAATAAACCAAGAACCATTAATTCAACATGGATTCCGAAAAAATGATTGAATTTATAAAGTTATTATCTTGAAACTTATCTAAAATATTTATTTTCAACTAATAATATTGGATGAATATAGTTCTGTTTCGACTCCTAAAGTTTGTAATCTGTTGATATCAGTCAGTAGGTACTTGATTTTATATTTCTATTGAAATCCTACTGTTCTGATGTAGATATTACTGTAGACACATTCATCAATATCCTATGAAACGTGCTATTAAATTGGTACGAGAAAATCATTGTTCGGCAAAATATTCGTCGTATTTTTGTAAACACATAATCTGTGGAAGGAGATAAAGTTAAAGGTTCATTGAAAAAGTGTATGTTAAAATTGATTCAATATCTTCATCAATCGTGAAATTCGGCAGAGATCTACCAAGCTAAGATTGGTTCTCAAGTTCCACTATTCAAGAATTTTCTGACGGAAATATTCATAAATCTCATCATAGTACTCGACCTATACCAAACCCATCCTAAATGCACCTACAAGAAACTCGAGAACAAGTAAAATATATGTCATGGAATGATTCAGTTCCCTAGTACATTTTTATAAATCACTGTTATTTCTTGTGGAGAAAATATGGTGGATCATATGTTAGCATTACGAAAGTTATAGTTCAAAGCCATAAAAATATATCACTGCGAATGTAATCGCCCTATGTTGTATGTTTTATAGATTCAGTCGTATTAGGGGAAAGGGCGTACAATAGGATTATTGTACCTATAATTTCTTTAAGAACACCTCATGATTGATGATTTGGATGAAAAACAGAAAATGATGCCGATATCTAACGGAAAACAATTACTTTACAGTGCGTTCATATTGAATAATTTTTTTGAAACTTCACTACAGTTTACAAGTTTTCACATCACACACAATTATCTGTCAGACTATCTTCCGATCAAATTTAATAGTTTCGGTAATTCATTTTTGGAAATTTTGTAGCAGATAGGCACCGACACTGTTCTTAATATATTGGAGCTGCCGCAGAAAAGGTGATTTTCAATGTATCAACTAATACATTCGAACCGACAGTTTTCATATTCGCACTAGTATCGATATGAACTCTCACATTCATACTTGTGCAAATATGACGACATTTTGAATTTGAAAATGTAAACAAAAAGTCGCCATATTGAAACAAAATTACAAAAACATATTTCTAAATTATCAAGCGATAAATGTTCACCGGGTTCTGTTTTCAAAATCTAATCGGGTCATTCTAAATATCGTCCAGTTCTATATTAAACTTTTCAGCGATATAGCTCATTTTGCTATTCCAATGGTAAAAGTATAAAACCAAAGTACTCGTGACATTGGGACAACAACAAAAGCAGTCCTGTTTCGTATACATAAACGAATCGATTCTTGACCTTATACTTGAACCCAGCGTATTTCCACCCGACTGACAGTAACTGCTAAACAATATACTGATATAACCCACATATGCAAACTCGCCGAGACATATAACCCTGATTACTCCACAATTAATAGCACCCCATGTTTAATTTAACTGTAAACAAAGGTCATCTATCTCAGCCTTTCAACAATTATAACATAGGCAATCCATTCAACAGGGTGAGGTGAAGTGAATAAGCGACTCTTTTATCATACCGGCTACCGCAACAAAATTTGTCACAAGTGACCGAGATGTGTTCTGGCGAGCTCGGGGATTTACTGAAACTACCCTTAATCAAGCCGGAAATGTCTCGGCCACAATATAATTATGCTTGTTTATCGAAGGGATGAAACCCGGTTGTTGTACACATAATCCGTGTGTAAGGCAATTTTCAGTTGTTGTCTAACGGGAATGTGACCTACTTGATGTGCTTTGTTCCTCGGAAAGACGTACCAATTAGGGTTAACTAATTTTTGATGGTTTCTGTATTGTGTTGCAGTAATATGTTTGAGATACTCACAGGCCTAAATCATTTCTTTCTCTCTTCTTTATTATTCCTTTCGGACAAAATATATTGTATAGGAATCGTCACAATATTAACCTATAATGTAAATTAATCTAATATCACAGTAAATATATGAATAGCATGAAAACAAAAAATGTTTGGTTGAGGAACAAGATTTAATGTTGGGTGGTATTCTGTTGTATAGCATAAGACCCAAATAATAATAATAATAATAATATTTGTCTGATCCAAAGAATTACAGACCGATAACATGCTTGAACGCATGCCTTAATCTTATACATGAGAATACTCTCCGCAGTTGACCCAGTGCATGAACGGATATAAGAGCGAATGAGGTCAAAGAAGGGGGTCGCTGGCTGCAAGGAGAATCAGCTCATCTTCAGATGTATAACGCAGGACTCCGTGCAGTATAAGCGTAACCTTTCGATGGCTCGATCGATTACCGCAAGGCATTTGATACAACCTCGCATGAGCTTACCTTGCATTTGCTCAGATGCCATGCGGTGCCCGATCCGATAGTGAGATGCATTAGACAACTGATGCCGCTCTGGAGGACTTGCTCCACCATAAGATCTGGTCAAGTCAATGTCCAGACAGAGCAGGTAATTTTTACAAGTGGCGAATTTCAGGGAGATTCCCTTAGCCCTCTTCTTTTCTGCATCTCACTACTGCCATTATCCGTTGCACTCAGAAACCCCTGTGGTTACAACTGCGGCACCTCCAGCAACAGGAGGCACAAGGTCACCCATTTATTTCACATGGATGACCTGAAAATATATGCCTCCGGAGAAAAGGATCTACATCAGTACTTGAGGGTGGTGCAAGAGTACACGCATGCTATCGGAATGGAGTTTGGGATCGACAAATGTGCCACGGAAAAGAAGTAAAGTAAAACTCGAAGTCGTCTCCACAATATATATTTCAGCCCAATGTATATATTGTGGAGACGACTTCGAGTTTTACTTTACTTCTTTGACACTGAAACTCCACTTTGAGTATGGACTACTTCCTTCAAAAGAAATGTGCCACGGTTCATATCAAAAGAGGACGATGCGAGGAGTACGGAGAGGATGTCCAGCTCGTAGACGGGATCATCCTACATCATCTTGATGCCGGATAGACGTACACTTACCTACGGGTGGAACAGCGCCGCTACCAAGAGGTAACCACTGTTGAAAACTCTCTCCGCGGCAAGTATCAGCACAAACTCCGACAGATCTGGTCATCAGAACTGTCGGAGAATAACAAAGTTGCTGCAACTAATAGGCTTGCCATTCCGATCTTACTCTACTCCTTTGGAGTGGTGAAATGGACTCAAGAGGAGCTGCGACAACTCGATGTGAAAACTCGTAAGATGATGCATCTTAATAGGAGCTTGCATCCTAAACCGTCCGTTCCACGGTTGTACTTTCCCAGACAGCAGGGAGGCCGTAGACTTCTGAGTTTGGAGTGTCTACATAATAAAATGGTACTGGATGGAGCCTGTAGAGTCATCAGGAGTTCATTCTCTGCTAAGTCTGTGACTATGAAAAAGCAGGGATCGGAGCATTTCTTTTCAAGGCAGCAGCCCGTGAGTTAATCCAAACTCTGTCACCGAGTTGGAGCCCGTTCATCAAAAGGCTCACATTAAAGCAGCGGAGACAGAAGTGCGTCTGTAGTTGCATAAGGATAAGCCAATGCATGGGGTCTTCAAGAATATGGAAGACCTTGGTTTATCCAAAAATCTGACCTTCGCTTTTCTCAGGTCTAGTGAGCTGAAGTCGGAGACCGAGGGATTCATAATGGTTTGCCAGGATGGTGTCCTCAACACCCTGGTCTACCGTAGCCGTGTGATGGGTATAGAGATCCCCGACACTAGATGCAGATCGTGTCGTGGGGCGCCTGAGCCACTTATGCATTTGCTGTCCAGCATATGCGGTCTCAGCCTATATCCATAGGCATAACGCGGCTCAGCGAGTGTTGTACTACCATCTACGACACTGGTACGGTATAGACGAGACACTGGTGTTGCCTTATGCTCAGGGGTATATTGAGTCCGTTGTGGAGAATGAGAAGTGCCGAATATATTGGAAATACTCATTCCCCACCCTCATACAAATACAAGCCAATAAGCCTGATGTAGTCCTCCTCGACCATCAAAGTAAGCAGATTTTCGTCATGGAGTTTTCAGCTCCTGGTGAAACGAACATCGTCCGAAAAGAGGAGGAGAAACGGACTATATATCGAGACTCACTCTTTGAACTCCGCAGGCTCTACCCAAACCATTCTGTTAAAATGGTGGCTCTGATTATAGCGGTCCTTGATGGTATGATGGACACACTGCTTTCGAACTTAAAAATCATACCGGCTTGCCATAATATGGCAGAAATCTTAGCCGGACGAATTCAGAAGGCCGTCATCCTTGGTTCACTCCATCTGCTCAGGGCACATGATTCTCGGACCCAGTATTTGCTCACCTCACGGACGTGTGGAGTGGCTATCTGGGTAAATGTCACCAGCGCGACCTCTGGATGTGTTGGAGCTCCGGAGACAGGGTCCAACTGGTATAATCCAACCGGATAAAAAAAAACAAATAATAATAATAATAATAATAGATTTAATTGACAGGAAAAATTACAAAATTACATTCATAACCCTGTCAAATGGCAGGATTCAATTTTTGACCATACCACAAGTGATACAGTCAGACCTTGCTCTTCCATCCAACCATATTGCTGAGAGATTTAAAAGTAAGAGTCTTCTTAGTAATAGGTAGATGTAGGTATCTTTCGAGCTAGAGTTGAAATCCTGAATTAATGAATTTTTCAAGAATTTTTTGTTATTATGGACATATTCTTTGGAAACATTTTTACAGCTATCAGTACGTGACATACTCAATATTGTTCTAAGAATTCTCTTCTGAGTAATAAATACCTGAGCAGAGTGGGTTGACCATCCTCAGTGGCAAATACCGTATTGTTAGCGAGATTCATCTTGGCCATCAACCTATAGTCTGTCATCTTCCTGGAAGAAAATATCTACTTCACTGTTATCATTCACTAACTTCAAAACACGAATGAATAGACACTACGGCCTCAGTTTATCCCGTCGCAGCATTGAGCGAGTACGATATTCTGAGAAGGCTAGTTGTAATATCAAAACACGTGTTTATTGTTGTCATACCCGGAAATATGATGTACACCGGACTACTCAGCGAATATTTCCACGACACAATGCGATGCTGCTAACCTATTCTTATCTTGGCGGATTTGCATCTTCGTCTGAATTTGCTCCATTGGCAAACGTATTTTCCATTATCACTCGTGGGAATTGCTTTCCTTTGTATGAAACTCGATGGACCGGTGTATAAAGGGATGGAATTTGTCCTGACGAATATAATTTGAAACTTCCATCACGGACATAATGCAGTTCTTGAGAGTGTTCAATTCACAACATAAAACAAATCATCGATTCATTAGAAAGTTTTGTATTTCGCAAGACTGAATTATTGTATATTTCAGAACTATTGTTTTATCTTACCTTTCCAGGAAAACTGATTGCTTCTTTAGGTTCGTGATGGCCGAATAGTTTCATTGAGTATTAAACGAAGATAGTTACACCAATGGGTCATTAGAAATGGAGTGATAATAAGTTTAATGCTAAAATAATACCGAGAAAGCGAATTGAATTGAAAAGCAGAATTTCAGTTATTCACAACGGTCATTGATTGAAAAATACATTTCAAAAATAATTTTGATCCATCCTTTTCTACTTCATAACATCTGTGGTTATTGGTGGTGTCCATTATTGCAATTATATTCATTGCACTTCTGGTACAGCAAGATTTAGACCTGCAGTATATTACCCAACCCTATGGAGCAGCCAGCTGGTCTGGAGAAAATATGAATACCAACCAAGAGGTTATCTTGAACGATGAAAAATGGCGACTAAAGTTTGTCTTTCAGTCGCAGATGATTCCACAACAGATTTTATGAATGTCCTATTCATATTTTCAAACTGAAATTGAAAATAATATTCTGCATAAGTACCTAAATCTATCATATTCATTAAAATTTTCTGTCCTCTGCTGCATAAGGATGAGCCAATGCATGGGTCTTCTTCAAGATCATAGAAGACCTTGGCTTTTCAAAAAATTCGACCTTTGCTTTTCTGATGCCAAGTCTGCTGAAGTCGGAGACCGAGATTCATGATAGCCTGCCAGGATGGTGCCTTCAACACCCTGGTCTAGCATAGTCGTAGTGATGGGTATAGAGGTCATGGACACTAGATGCAGAGCGTGTCGTGGGGCTCTTGAAACCAAAATGCATTTGCTGTCAGCGTGTCAAGCTTATGCGGTCTCAGCCTAACAGGCATAACGCAACTCTACGAGTGTTGTACTACCATCTACGACACTCGTACGATATAGACGAGACACCAAATCTATTGAAACTTCTCATTCCCCACCCTCAGACAAAGGCAAGCAAGTAAGCCTGATGTAGTCCTCGACTATCATAGCAGAAAGATTTTCGTCATAGACTTTTCGGCTCCTGGCGAAACAAACATCGTCCAAAAAGATAAGAAAAAACGGACTAAATATCGAGAGTTACTCTTTGAACTCCGCAGGCTCTACCAAACAATTCCTTTTAAACTGAGGTTCTGATCATGAGGGTCTTTAGTGGAATGATGGACACGCTGTTCTCCAATCTAAAAATCATTTACGGTTTGCCGTGATACGGCAAGAATCTCTCTCGGACCCAGTAATCACTTACCCCAATGACGTGGGGTGTGACTAACTGGGTAAATTACACCTGCGTGCCCTCTGGAGACAGAGGATATTTGGAATATTCCTAACAGAAAAATAAATAAAAGTCTTTAATTCATCTTGTGAAATTATAAATTGTATAATTGGATACTGTGGCATAAATGAAAGTGAAAAGAAGCTCATGCTGTTTAACAACCTAACTCTAGAAAAACAAGAAAAAAAATTGTACAGAAATTGGAAAGGAACAGAAGATAATTTTGTTTAGATAACTGAGAGAAAAAAATCAATTAGTGCAGCAAGCACTGCCAGGAGAATATTCAATTTGAATTTCAGTTGTATAGTGGTTCCTTTAGTTATTTTTTATGATGATTATATTATAGCTCCAAGGTATGATATTGTCGCCGTTTATGAGAAGTTTCGTTTGGATTAAGATTTTTTGTGCTTTGTTGTAGTCGATATCGATATTTGATTAAATTATCCGAAATATTTTCAGGGGTAATAAACAATGCAGTTTCGATGGCGGAGAAAATGTTCGTTCAAATTATATCTGGTTTTACGGTGGTAATTGAAATTGTAGATGTCATTTGAAATATTCAGAGAGAAATAGTTAACACGTCTGTTGGATGGCCACTGGGAATTTATGTTATCATATCATATGTTCACAAATAATGTAACTGCATGTTATATCCTTTCGATTATTTTATAGTCCATTTGAGTACGTGCCTCTTTCGATGTTATAACAATCTATGTGAATATGTTAACGGAATGCATGGTTCCAGTTACTATTTTAAAGTTGTGGATTCGTAGTTCTTTCTGAATTCAAGATGTATTTTGGGAAAAAAATGTTACAGGGATCGTTACTCGCGTTTTTGATATGATGATATTCCGGAAATTTCTCATTTCAATAAAATAAAGTGATCATAGCGGCGGCCTAGTGTAGTGGTTCAAGCATCCGACTCATAGGACCCAAGGACAGGTGTTCCACAGGGCTCGAGCCTCTCGCCATACTTATATTCGCTACATACGCACGATTTCCCTTGACACGAGAAAACAAAGATGGCAATGTAGGCGGACGGCACCGCTATATATTGCAAGTCTTTCTCCAGCGATGTCGCTGCATACCAGATCCCAATAAGGCTGGATAGAGAAATCCTGCTGTATGTGAAGGAAAATAAGGTCGTGGTGAACTTGGCTAAGACCGAGCTCATCAACTTCACGCGTAAATATAAGTTCACTAAGATTTGCCGTGACGTGGTGGTATCGGGCGAAGCCATAAAGGCGAAAAGCCCGGTGAAATATCTGGGGGTTCCTAATGGACAGGCGCCTAACGATGCATGCGCTCCTGACGCTTGCCATTCAGGGAGCGGCCGCGGTGCTAAAGATAATCTACCCATTCCTTTACCCTACATCACATCTCTCATTGGAGAACAAGATGCTGATGTACAAGCAGATGGTGAGCCCAACATTGTTATACGCCTGCCCAGCATTCTGCAATATGTTCGAGAAACAGGGGAAACGACTCGACGTTATGAAGAATAGAGTACTTCGTATCATCCTTGATAAGCATAGTTACACTCGCGTTGATGTGCTGCGAGCGCTTGCGGGCGTGCGTCGACTCCATCTCGACATATGCAGAACAAGTAGCTTATAAGTTCTATAAGTACTTTCTCTCCAGGAGTCCGCTGATCTGAGACCTTACAAGGCTCAGGATCCATGATAATGAACCCCGCAAACACGGTGGGGTTCTTTATCAAGCGCTAGACCTTTTCCACGAGCGCTGGGAAGAACCGGTGGCTTAGGAAATCCGAGTTTTACTTAAACGACCAGTATCAAGATCCGGTTTTTTGCTCATAGCCTTTTCTGGAGCGACTTTCAATTAACAATGAACAAACCAACATCTCGCAGTGTCCAGAAATGTCACAAATTATAGGCAATAAAGTTTTATATATCTATTTATTTAGAGGACCAAGGTCTATGGATCGATCCCTGGCTGAGGTAAGCATTTTTTCATTTAATTATGGTAGTAGATTGAATTAAAAAATTCAGTATACTGATCAGTCGACCACCATTCACTGTTGGATCTTTGGAAAAAGTTAATTTTGCTCAAAGTGGAGTGGTGTAGACTAAACGGGAAGAAATATTACAAAATCATCTCCACAACTTTAATCAGACAACTATCAAATTCGGATGGGGTACATGTTTCGGATTCAGCAAGAATCCATCTTCAGCCTTATTTATAAAGTTATAGAGAGGAAAAAATCCTTCTTATATAATTATGAAAACAACTTAAATGTTAGGGGATGGGGAGGTACTATGTCCAATGCCCAACAACCATAGTGATAGTTAACGAAAAAAGTAATATTATTCAAACTTGATGTTAATGATTAAAAATTTTTGAAAGAACATGGCTAGATGACTCATGTCTTATGGTGGTTAGGGCATTTTGCACTTCCACATGCAAAAGGATTTGTATCTCAAAATTCAAGAGAATTATATATTTTAAAAGTTATTAAGGAATCGTGGAAACCCCCTCCGAATTTTATAGTTGTCAGATGAAAGCTGTGGGGATGATTTTGTGATATTTTTTCCCGTTTATCACTGTTGCTTTCATATTAACAGATGGCGTATGATGTCAGTAATAAAGCCTACGAGAACACTATGGCTGAAGGACTCCTACCGTCACTGGCCATTCGACTCATGAAAAAGTACAATTACTACTACTAAAGTGATCATTTTGAAAATGTAATATTTGGCGAAGCTATTATAGTTTTTGGTGAAGGACCAGTGTCAACTTATAAATATGAAATTTTGGTGAACTCGCAACGGTGACGCTGAAGGTTCTTCCACAAAGTTGCTTCAAATGAAATAAAAATAATAATTATTCATGATAAAAGAGGCATTTTATTTTGCGCTTGGGGAATAAGCGATCACGTGACAAAATCGATTTTCTGGTCATCGGACATGCACAAACTTTTCCCAAGACTCTTTATTCCAATACTCTAATAATAAACTTTTTTTCCATGTGGTACATAATTTTTGACGATCACTGTATGAGCACCTACACATCGGACACATCGGACTTGTACGCATTGTCGAATCACAGCGGGACTCAGTGCCGGATTTAGGGAGGGGCTATGGGACTATCAGCCCCCGGCGGTGAATTTTAAGAGGCGGGAAAGCAAGCAGCAATATACTCGTCGCCGACGAGACGACAAGTATGTTATATTGCTTCTTGCTTTTTATAAGCCTCTTAACTCGCCGCCTTTCGCCGCACTATTAGCGACCGCCGGCACCGCATCAAAAGGACTAGGTTGAGTTACTGTTTTTGTGAAAATCGTAACATTAACTAATCACACAATACAAAAGCGGCTGCGGTACATCCTTTACTTCCTTAGGAATTCCATGGAAGAGGATACATTGGATCGTATGCATAAACCTGGAGCAAATGCTTTTACTCGGATTTCTTGAAAGAGACCTATTCACAGTGTTATTCAACGAGAGGAACAAACTTAAAATATAAGCATTTGCTACTTTTTATGCATACCACCCATTGAATACCCATTTGAATATTAACAGTGACATGTTATTAAAGCTGAATTTTGATCATGCCATTGGTGAGTTTGCATCAAAAAAATCAAAAGTATTTTAGTATTTACCTATCTGAAAAAAAAAATATATATATATACAGGGTGTAACATAAGTACGTTAAAATATTCAAGTGACGTATTCCTGAGACAATTTTAAGAAAAAAAGTTTATATAAACTTGTATCCGGAAATGCTTCGTTTCGGACATACAGGGTGTTGAAATTGAATTTTTTTTTTTCGCTTTTTGAAAATAAGTTTTTGCAAGAAATAAGTTATTTGCACGAAATTTGGTATCCAGGGTTTTTTTTTGCGTGGGAAATCATAATTTCGCATCAATTTTCATATAAACTCCATATATATATACTCTTTTATTGTCGGGAAGACATTTCAAATCTGGAGAACCTGCCGACTACTGTGCTTTCGCGTAGGTTACATTAATGATGATTCAGAATCCGAGCAGGCTGAAGGGTATCGGTTTGTGAATTTATTTTAATTTTATTGTATATTTATATTTTATGAATTTATGTTATTATATTTCATATATATAAATATATCATTATTATTATAATTATTATTCTATTGAATGCTGAAATGCGATATGGCCCTTGGAACAAATACGAATTTTCACTGTTAAACTTACACCCGTATCATCAAAAAAATTATCAGTGTTAGATCTCCACTAGTGTCAGTTTGGATGAAGAATATCAACATGAGACAATTATTTCCTACTTTTGTTGATGAATTACTTCGTAAAATTATACCAATTGTACAAATGAAAAGAAACTTCATTCAAAGAAGGATTTATTCCGAAGTTTTTCTGCGTAAAAACCTATTGGAACGAACGAATTATAAATAGAAGCGGATAATGGCGTCTTGGAAAAAGCCATATATTGATGTATGTGAAAGTTCTGTTATAGTTCAATTCCACCAATGTTATTAATCGAAATTTATTTAGTTTGGTCAATGATACGGTACGGTTGGGAGAAATATCTGCGTCTATATACAGAATTCTACGAGGATCGTTTTTCTCCCGAATCCATCAATTCTTGGAAAAAGGTTTCATTGAATTGATAGAGTGGTTGCTATTTGATATATCTTTATAAAATGCACCTCCTTGTGGATACTGTGTAAGAAACATTAATTGAACAGAAAAATAAAAAAATGGAATAGTAGATATACAGTTTTCAAATTTTTCTTGGAATCTTATTCAAAATATACAGTTTTCCGTGAAAAAATATGGAAGTTACTGAAGTGTTTTCATGAGAAGTGAAAAAAATTTGGATTCTTCGGTACTGAATTTTTTTCAGGAACAAAGTGGAATATCTGTAAAATTAGTGTTCTAATCTGATTGACTAGTGACGAAAACAATTAAAATACATTAAATATATCAATAAGTTTTTCATATTTTTCAAGATACTATGGATTTCTATTAAATAAAGTTGAAGTCAATTGAAATGGAAAACTGATATATCAGGGGAACTGCTATGATTGAAAACTGCATATAAACTGTACTGACAAGGGCCTGCTACTTCGTTCGAAGCATAAAAGCTTAAATCCAAACACTCCAAGAGAATATCGATCTTCCCATCCAACTTTTTCCAGAATATTCTTGTCGGAGCAAACCGTTTCAAATGAATCACTGAAATTTTTGGATATATATAGTATAGATCGAAATGGATTTTGTGCACTTTCTTTTGACTTTGCACAGCGAACACAATGGTTTAACATCACCATCCAAAATTTCTTCTTTAACATCTTCATGAAGTCTTTCAAGTAAATACCGTAGAAATTCATGAGAATCTTGTTGGGTCCATATCTCTCAATATGATGTTTGAATGAGACCGTATCGACCACTCTGTCTGATGAATCTTCCGACCATAGATTCTTGATTATCTCCGCAAAAGCTTCGATTAAAGCACCCTTCGCACTTGAGGTATTCTTGTTTGATTCCTTGATATAGGCATCTTCTTTGAAAAACTCCAACAAAAATCTTATGTTTGATAAGCACTGGATTATGCTGGTCATGAAGCAGGTATTACCAGAAATTTTTAACCCAATGAGACCAAGTTTTTGGATGGAACCTAGTACTATGTGTAGCCTGATTGGTTGGTCTTTCAAATCTCTGTCACTGAGAAGATGTGATGATGAATATGAATTAACAATGGAATTGTTGGACACTGGATCATTTGATGAATGAAATGTATCTGATACTTGATGTTTCGGATTTTTCTCAGAATCTCCAGAGATTTGATATGCAAAGTGCTTCACTATCAAATCATCTCTCTCTTTTCCAATTTCGACTTGGCGTTTCCACTTTGATTCAGGAAGATATCCAATCTCATCTAAGAAGGAATGTTTCCGAATAATGAAGAAGCCTTACCACGCTGGATAGATATACTGATCCTCTGAATGAGGAAAGATGTTGATCTCTTTTCCTTATTTGCTAGGCCTAGTTCTTTCCCTAAAATCGTGAATGAAACACAGAGATTTGAATATACAGAGTGTAATCTAACCTCTTGCACTCCCGTGGAGGACGGGTGTATAATGCAATTTTATAACGAATGGCAGATGTGAAAAATTCAAAAAAAAAATTGTGAAAAGTTTAAATTGAGTTGGGAAATTCTTCGAGATTTTGCGAACCGCTGTCCGCCAAACGTCAGCTGACCGGAGCAGAGCCGTAATAATACTGAAACTGCCGGATGGAAGAAACTGTGTAATTTCGAGCAGCGGTTTCCAAGATTTTCCAAATATTCAAAATTTTCACAATTTTTTTTCGAATTTTCCACACCTGCCATTCGTTATGAAGTGTCATTAGATTAGATTATACCCTGTATAGAATGAATGATTTTAAATATTTACCTAATGTACGCCACTTTGTGGGAATGTATGGAAAAGAGAGTATTTTTTCTTACAAATGTCAAAAAATGCGCATTGATAACAAAATGCTAAGTGATCCTTTTTCTCATTTTCTTTCGTTACCATGACACCATACGCGAAGTATGGGATTTTTATATTTTAACCTCTATGGTCCTCAGTAGAGCAAAAATAAAAAAAAAATCATTTGTTTCCTAATGTTTAACAATAATTAAGGCTTGTTAATACTTTTAAAATTGTGACAAAATTTTACACCACCTAATTTAATTTTTTTATTTCAAGTCAAGCATATTTCTCTTTGACGAACAATATATTTGACGTTTGTAGAAAAAAAAAATGTTCTGCCCTCGTTAAAAAAAAAATCGATATCACAATTAGCATTTTGCGCACTAGGTACAAGAATAACTATTGAATTTTTCCAAATCATTTGTTACATTTAGATCAAATCAAGTTATTTTTTCCCTCTTATTCTTCTACATACATATGAAACCTGACTATAACTTCTCATCCATTACTAAATGACTTGAATGTGACCACTCAAATGAAACACAGAAGCAGTATAACAATTTGTAACTCTTTAGTGGGTACTGTTGATCCTCCAACTTATAAATCATGAATAAATTCCAAATCAACACAAAAAGTGTTATTTCTGTGAGCTGTATGTTACTGTTTAAAGTTTGTTTATGAAGTGGCAATTCGATGTTGATGTTCTCACATATTAAGATATTTGGTCATTCTAATAAAATTGTATGATGGGTAATGAGATTTTTGAACATGTGATAATCAACATAAAGCTTACAAAATTACCACTATATAATATCCACTGTATGTACCTACCTATTCTATGCTGATGGTGTAACCACCCTTTCACAACTCAGTGTAGTGTTGCATGTTTTGATTATCTCCAAGATTCGATCTTTTATGTTCATATCTATTCAACCACTCATCTCCATTATCGTTTCCGATGTTAATGTAATCTACCCACGAGTGAACAATAAACCGTGTTATAATAATTACATAATATTAACGTAATATATACCACTATATCTATGATCATAATGGAATATTGCGAATAAGTGGCTCCCCATTCCTATCATTCATTGATTATCTCTCTGCCTATTGATCGCAGAAAGAACTTGCATTAGTGTTCATTTGAGGAAAAAAAATTGAACAGATATAGGCCAATATCCGTAGAATTTTTTTTTCTTTTGTTGCGAAATTTCTACAAATTCTCGAACTTTGTCCGAATCCTTCGAGGGCTAGTGATTCTCTTCTGGAATGATTCTTTTTCGTATCTGCACTGAGGAAAAATTTCACCAATCCCAGTTAGAAATCGAATTACTCCAGCAGAAAACTCTAATAGCATATAAAGTCGATTTTGCTGATAACAACTCACCTGGGATTATTAGATATTGTCGACTAAGTTATATTCTCGAACTTTGCTACCGCAAGCGAGTGCACCTGCTTATGACTATGATGCATTGTTGAAGTCGTAGGTATTTCCTACGGACTCGTTGTATTTTCAGCTTTGGGATTGCAATTCATTAATATTCCAAAAAATTATCGGTAATAATCATACCACTTATTATATTACCCCTGATAATATGTATTGTTGTATAAGACACTATGAAGAGCTTCAAAAATACTGTTATTCTACGAGTTGAATGAACTCATAAAAAAATCTCATAACTTTCAAATGATTTCGTCTGGTAAATTGACCGACCAACAGATTTTCAGTACACGAATTCAGGTCGTTTGTTTTTAGATCCTATTTTTCAATCTGAATATTATGATGTCGATAAACCTGCATCATTTTTCTGGACCCGGGAAAGCGATAAAATTCTGTTAACGTCAACATAAATGTTCATTAAGGCATGAAACAATGGTCATTGCATACATTTCAACACAATGCGGCTGAAAAGTTCACCAAATAACTGTAATGTTGTTTACGCAGCTTGAAAAACTCTACAGAAACACTGGCCAATACCGTTGATATTCACATGATTCAAATTGGGCAACTTCATTCATTCTGTTCGTCGAAACATTGGTTTGTATTATTCGGCAAGCTCAAGAGAATATTGATTTTTGTCTATTATCGTTCGTGTATTCATGTATTGTATGTTTTCACGCAATTTGTTAAAATTCTCTTTCTCTGTCTGAGCTATAATATTCCCAAGAACTATTGAGATATCTTTCTGGTATTTTTTCATCAATCCTTCTATCTTTTTGTTGAATTCTTATTTATCTTTTTCCTAATTTTTTTTTATTTGATCTTTTCAACGGCAAAGTGAACTAAGCGCCCATTTTTCAATTGCTACTCCATGGTGCAGGTTTTCATTTCCCACTGCCTGCAATAACGAACGAATAATTGAATAATATCAGAGGCAACTTAAAATATGTTGTGGTTCCAAAGTGTTTAAGAAGTGAACATTATTTTTAACAACACTAAAACTTTGACTTAAATTTTTCAAAATATTTAGTTTGGCGCTTAGGGCACTTTGGCGTTATACCGACCATTCAATCAGAAGTAATTCTATCATTTATTGGCATATATGTAACTTTTTCCACTGATTCGCGTAATATGATGAATAATACTCCATTGTGTCCTTGTTTTTTCGCTCCTCAATATATCTCTGTCGTATTTGCCCGAATTACAGCAACCCTTATGTCATATTTATTCGCTTATTCTCAGCTATATATTGTTTTACATATTTTTTTTCCTTTTCGTTCCCTAGCTTTCTTCACTTTTTTATCGATTTTATCTTGTCAATTTCAAAGCCTTGTAGTTTCCTGACTTTTCCGTTTTATATTTTCATCACTTTCCATGCTCATTCCATTCCAGTCTTTTGAAAAGATTTCTATATTCCATATTAGTTTTGGTCTTTCTTTCCTTGTCGTCTGTCATCTTCTAGATTTCTCTCAAATAATTTTCAACTCGTTTCTATATATGCTCACACTGGTGTAGTTGTATCAATCTCTGGTTTTTTTTTTTCAATTCATATAGTCCTCAATTATACAAATTTTCGTGGTACTTTATATTGTCTGTCCGAATTTTGTAATCTTAGTGATATTTTCATTTATTTTGAAGTTCACGTGTTTGATAATTTCACTTATCTTACTCATTTTCATTTTCCCCCTCTTTATCTAGAGGGTACTTTAACGATTCATATCTCTAGATATTTCATTCTCTTCTCTTGCCTCTTCATTTTGATTTCATTCCTCTATTTTTCTGTTTAAATCTCGTGATATACTGTCTTGAATAAGAAGTTTGCCTCTTCTGTGAACAGAAAGATGCAGATATTTTCGTTCTGAGTATTTTTAAAGAAAATATCTTCCTATTCCAGTACAAACATCATCTTTGCATTGTACGACAACTGAAAATATAAATCATCTCAGCAATTAGAGTAATTTAGGTTTCGTATTCAATTAAAACTTTGCTCATCATAGAAATATTCTAAAACAACAAACACACCTAAATCCAAACATTTTGCCGAAAAAGAAGCGACATTTTTACGGAACTGGGCCATTCCCAGAACTTATCAACTGGGATTTTGGTTAATTCGTGTCATACAATTTGCTGTGTTGTAAACATATATGTTTGTTCATAACGAAACTTGGAGAAGCCGATTGTGAATACATATAGAATTTCGTGAACCGATTGGGCTGTGCTATTATACTAGCACAACAGTGGTTAGGTAGGTCCACATTGCTTCTGTTCACGCTTATACTCTGGCTCGTGCTCTCGCTCGTGCTCTTCCTCGTGCTCTCGCTCGTGCTCTTCCTCGTGCTCGCACTTAAGCTCTTGCTTGTTGTGTGTGTACTATTTGTGCACAGGGATGAAGAATTATTGTTAACAGCGGCTGCCAGTACGTTAATCATTATTATTGAACGGAGAGAACAGGAAAAAATGACAAAATGACACTGGTGTGAAAACAGAAACGGTCGACGCACCATATGACCAACATATGATGGTGGTGATTTTGATAAAAAATAAGATCATATTCCTCAGTGGCCGTGACAATTATATACATGATGACATAAAAGACCTTTTCTTGAAATACACTTGTTTGGTAGTAGGGTAGCCCGTGATTCATTGTTGGTACCTGTGACCCACTTAAGACTGGAGCACCCTTATAGAATATGCATTTTCCAACCGATTGGAATGATTTTTTTTTTCATTCATAGGACACCAAATTTCATGAATGAATCTCCATTTCCAGGGCCAACAAATCCGATTTTTCAAGGTAAAAAATCTTAAAAATTCACTAAAATAAAAAAATCTGACTACACCACTGGATTCGCGACATTTTTTAAATGCTTTGATTTTGAATTACTTCGAAATAAAAAAAGTTTAAGGATAATGAAATCAAAGTTTCATCAAAATCTATTCATAAATAAGAATATAATAAGTAAGTAATAAAATTTTAAAAATATGTTAATGGAATATCAGGTCATTTTACATCATAATTTTTCATTTTTTTCATTTATCAACAGATTTCTATGGAATTACAGTCAGTAATATTTCGAGACTCCCTGAATCCAGTGGTTTAGTCAAAGTTCTGATAAAATTTTGAAATTGAATTGGTGGGTTGATTAAACAGCATATTTTTCAAATAACATTCCCTTGAAACCTTTCTATCAATTGACGCATCCAACGCAATTCACATATGAACCATCTGAAAATGTTGCGAATCCAGTGTTGTAGTTAGAATTTTTTTTTTATCACTGGTAATTTTTTTATATTTTTGACCTTGAGAAATCAGATAAGTAGGCCCTGGAAATGGAGATTTATTTCCTAGTAGGCTTTCTGAATGTCTACCTTATATTGAATAAATCGTTCCAAACGGTTGGAAAATGCAGATTTTATAAGGGTCCTCCGGTCTTGAGTGAGTCACACTGTATATTACCCGTAAAACATGTTTGGTGGGTTCACATGGAACACATAAAACATGTGCTTCGCTATTGTGATGATCTGCAACGGCAGTGATGAACACCAAAGACACAAACATTTGTATTGAGATCAAACAAATCTCCAATATTCAAATATTCAACTTAAAAAGCACTCACAACAGCATCCCGGTTGAACAACATTGTAAAGTAGTTGATTTGTGGCAAACGTAGTATTTTTCTTCTGTGTCGTAATACAACCCGTCGTTGTCAGAATCAATCGATTATCAGTACACTAAAATAATTGCACCATATATGTTTCCATTGAAATTATCACTGTGATGATATTTGATGGACGACTTATCCTGACAAATATTACGGAAAATCTACCGATATTGTGTCTCATTTATTTCACAAAGTCGGCCATGAATATGTTGCGCTGAAAAACATGTTTTTGTAGCGATGATGGAGTGGCTTCGGGTTGATTATATACTCGATTAATATTCAGTAATTATTTTAGGGATGATTGGAAACGAGTTCATTTCATAGGATTGGCCCGAGCTTTGAAGCTATTTCTGCTTAGAAAGTCTCCAGAACTAGGCCAGAATTCACATATTCATTGAAATTGGTTTATAAGGGTGTACCAGAATGAAGGGGACAAACTCCGAGGGTAGAATCCTCACTTCATTTCGAGGCTGAAAGTTTCAATAACACATACCATAAAATGAGTACTAACCGAGTTTCAGGGTAAAGAAAGTGAAACAAAAAAATATATTTTCCAGAATAACTCCATAACGGCTTAACTTTTTTTAATGAAATTTGGTATGTCACTTAACAGCATTCAGTTCCATATGTTAAGGCAAATCATGTGTTTGTAACTCTAAACAGGCGCGTACGGCAGATGGGTACCCCTATTCGCCCCTCCCCAACTTTCACGCCACTGGATTAATATCGATTCCGTCTCCTTTTTCTCATACGACCGTGAACTCCTCCCAAACGGCTGGACCGATGAAATTCGGGAATGGTTTGAAGTCACAATTCGGTCCACTACAATTTTTTTTGTTCTTTATTTATAAGTTGAAATCTGCTGCTAGCGCCTTCACCACCTACTTCACCTTGAAATGAAATATATATTGAAAGATCAAACATTATAACCTAATAAAATATTCCTCGGTATCGTTTGTTGTTTGGAAATGGTACTTACTCATTCCAGACGGTTTCAAATATTTTTTCAAAGATTCTGCTAATTTACTGAAATATTCACCTCACTAACTAATATCTAATCAACATGAAACATGAAACATGGCACGGGACACGGGAATCGGGAAACGGAAAACATGAAAAATAAATCGGTAAACTTGAAACGGGAAACAAGAGACATGAAACGGGAAGCATATAGGGGGAACCGGGAAACATGAAACGGAAAACGTGAAACAGGAAACATGAAACGGAAAACATAAAACGGGAAACATGAAACGGGAAACGGGAAACGTGAAACAGGAAACATGAAACGGAAAACATAAAACGGGAAACGGGAAACGGGAAACGGGAAACGTGAAACAGGAAACATGAAACGGGAAACATGAAACATGAAATGGAAAATTTCAAACAAAAATTTTCTGTGAATCCATATCTTAATTATTCGCAAAATTTATACAATCGTCCGGACATAACGCCCCAATGTCCAGCGAAATCATTCATATATCCGTTTCAATAATGATGTCATTCGACCAATGGGCCGGCAGAATTTTTTTTTATTTCTAGTTCTATTTTTTCCACATGACACTAACCATTTTTGTGAAGTTGTGCAATGTTTTCAAAAACCTCAAAAACCGAATGAAAGCCAATGTACTCTACAAACTTGAACTCTCGTATGTGCTGTTCGATGATATAACCATTGAAAACTTTCCACTTGGATTCTGCATTGCCCGCTAACTTTCAGATTAGTTTTTAAAATGCAATAAATTGAATTTACAGAGCTTTGTTCCAAACTCCCGAGTCTCAATTAGCATAAACCAACACTACTCGAACATTTATCAAACTTTTTGGAAAAAAATAGGTATAAAATGGATGGATGACGCACTCAACTAGGAGGATAAACAAAATTTATTTTAACCGCGAGAATAGTCTGTGCGATGGAGTCAATTCCGATAACTTACTAATTACTATAATTGAATTAATTGAACGGTATAGATATTTTGAGTTACTGGTAACTCCTATATTTGAATATGGTGAAGTGCAAATTCTTATTAAAATGATTGTGGTGTTTGAAGATATTTGCAGTTTCTTAAGATAGATGAAGAATGGTTGTGTGCACGTTAGATGCCCAATCTCTCAAGCCAAATTAGGCGCTTTTGTGAAATTTTCTTGCACAAGAATCGTGGTGTTTTCCTTTTGGGCTACATTGTAAGTGTCAAGATAAAACATTTTTAATGTTATAAATAAACTGAAGATATATTCATATTTACCTAATTGATTCAAACCATAACTACTATAATACAGGAGTTGATAAGAAAACAAACCTTAAATTCGCTTATAAATCAATACAACCCCAAGTCAAACAATCAACGTTTTCGTTTTCGCAAAGAAAACAGTGACCATTTCTGGATTCTTCAGAAAATCCAATGTACAAGAAGTATTCAGACAACATGACAAGTTATCATGAAAAATCTAGAGTTTATAAGCTTAAGTGTCCAGAGTACAACAGTGGTATTGTGGGATAATGTGTACGACCTTTCCGTACAAGACATGCCGAACGGGAAAGGTCCTTCAGAGAAGGAAAAAGCAATTCTATATTACCAAAACATTCCTTGGAATGCAAGCCTCATACTATAAGAGCTTTCCGACTTGCTATACATACCATACCTTCGATGACTAATGCCTATTATAATGCCTCATGTTTGAAGTTTATAGACGATGTCGCAACTTGATTACTTTCATTTCGGACGTCAATGATCTTGATGGTTGAAATCATTTATACCCCTTTCAATTTTTCACAACAATTCAATTGCTTGAATCTGTAATCGTCTTCAGGTGAATACCGACTAATTCAAGCAATGGAAACGTTGTGAAAAAATTGAAAGAGGTCGAAATCTTCCAACCATCAAGACGATGGAAGATCGAAATGTAAGTGATCGAATAATGCCTCATGCCGAGAACTCTTATTGAAGAAACTCAGGATTCGTATGTCTTCCTACTATTTGAATCTATACCAAAGTATCCTTGACATGCATACAAGAAAAACTGAAACCAATAAAACTAGGGGAGAAAACTAGTTGAGACCTCCATATAAACTTGCAAACTCACAACACAAATCTCCAAACTTGCATTTTTGCAAAAAATTTCCATGTGAATGGAGAAATCTCTAACTCATCCCTTTTAAACAGAAGTTGAGACATTTATTCGAAAATTGTAATTTCCACTCGGTAGAAGAGAGATTTTCAAATAATAAGTATGTAGTATTTATTCACCAATAATTTAACATTTTAGCGTATTTATTCTTATTTCTTCGATTAAGTTAGGTGTTTCCAGATTACCTTCATGCAGATTTTACCAAATTTAATCAGGCAGATTCAATCAGGTAATATATTTATCTTAATTAACTTGAATTCTGTTGTATTTTACTCGTTGAGAAAAGTTCTGTAAACTTGGAGTAGTATTGAATATATTATTTCATATCACGAATCAAGTTTGCAATGAATTCAAGAGCACACATTTTTTTATCGACCTATAATGTTTATAAGAGAAAATTCCAAAGAAAATTTCACACCTCACTTTTCAGCCAATCAAAAAAATTGGTTTTTATTTAGTTACCATGGCAACCCAAAAAATTTCCGGAAATTTTATCCTCCTGGGTACCCTGGGAGAAATTAATAAGTGGAAATTTTTCTGTCAAATATTTGACATGTGATAGTTAACATTTTGCTTTTATGTACAAATGGAATGTTATTTTTCATATGAAAGGAGATAATTATTCATAATTACATATTCACTAAATATTTCGAATGTGTCTGAAAATAATTTGAGAACTTGCATTTCAACAATGAATAGGTCCATCGGTAAAAAATGTATATCAATCAAATCTATCTATGCTTGACTTGATGAACTTTATATTTGAAACAATTTCATTCAACACATCACTTCCCAATAGACAATCCGCATGGACCAGTCAAAACTATTTTAGTTCTGCGTGATTGCAATGTAATTTTAGGTTGAAAATGTCGCAAAATGAATTTTCCTTTCTCACATACAAACACCATACACATACACACATACCAATGCGTAACTGTCATTATATTAACAAAAACCATTCATGACCCACTGATGTTACAACTTGTTTTCTCGCAGAATAATCTACAAGTCAGTTGAATTAACCATTAATTTAATATATTTTGGTCTGAAATTTTCTTACCGAATCCCCCGCGTGCTTGAATTAATTGCTGGAAATTTATCTCGTACATGAATTTTTTAAGAAAATCACCCTCGTCGCTGCACGACTCGGGTAATTTTCAAAAAATGTATGTACTCGAAAAATTTCCGGCAATAATTCAAGCACTAGGGAGATTATAAGTGAAAATTCGAACAGTTGTGTAGATTAGCAACCTTTTACATTGACCGGAACATATATTTTCTTACTTCGTGGGAATTTTTGTGATCAAGGTGTTCTTGAAATAATTGAAAATTTTCAAAACATCTTTTCTGGAGAATTCACAAATTTGTAACCTTGTATAAGATCCGGAACTTGTAATTTACAAAAATCTAATTAATTTACAAGTTAGGTTTTCGCAAATTGCATGAATATCCAGATCGTGTACAAAGTTGCAAAGGACCAGGCACACTCCTTATGCAAAAAGTCTTTCGGTAAAATTTTCCAAATTTTTAGTATGTTGTTAAACTCTGCTTCCTGAACAAAAGTTACCATAGGCACACAAAAATTCTATGTATAGTTTACGAGATACAGAGTGTTGAAGTTGTAAGATGGAACTTTCAGGCCATTATTGGCTGAACTTTATTGCTGGGAATATCACAAAATTATTGGTGGATTTTCGATCTACACCATACTACTATACTTGGCCAGTGCAATGGTATGTTTTTCAAGCATTTTTTAAAACTGTATATAGGGTAAATCATGACTTTTTCCGAGTTACACAAAATGAAAATAATTTCAGAATGGAGCATCAACGTCATGAGTCGGATCGTATGAAAATTGAATTTTCTGTGTTCAGTATATTCGATAAGATTCACTGATTCCAAAAAATATGATTTTTCCAGGGGAGATTGTAACTATAAGTGTATCTGTTATATATTCTTTGGAATACATGATTGGATCAATTCAGTGCACCAGTTATATATGCCATGTAGCTACTTGACAGGACGAAAATTTTGAATATTATACAGTGTAACTTAACAATACACGAGACTAATATTACCTAAAATTAGCGAAATACCCTGTGTAAAAAAAACTAACTGGTCAATTTTCCTTATTTCTTCACATTGTATAGGGGATATATCACATGAACTTCTGTGAAAAATACCGGAATTTTCTATGTCTAGTTTTCAATTAATGGATGGAGTTGCTGAAAATCCGATCGTATGATTATTCATTTGAAGGACAAATCAAACTAATTCCTCACAAAGTAGCTCCCAACTTTTTTCCCACTGAGAGTATACAGAATAACTATTTAAATAGGGCTAGTCGTAAGTAAGAAATACGGGGTCGGTCAGTATATAGGTATTTAATTAAAATACTAATGTAACTATATGAATTCACACTATGGACAAATTCAATATTGATTCTTTCTTCCTTCATACTTTGAAATGAAAACGGAAGTTCCTTTACCATGAAATCAATGAAAATCACGCTAATGGAATTGGTGAATACTAAAAAATATAAAAATAATATCTGCTATCGGAATATTGAACAATTTGGCCACTCTTCAGTGAGGTTTCAAATCATGTGAGGTATAGGTTGAAAAATGCTTAAGAAGCATACCATTGCACTGGCCAAGTATAGTAGTATGGTGTAGATCAAAAATCCACCAATAATTTTATGATATTCCTAGCAATAAAGTTCAGCCAATAATGGCCTGAAAGTTCCATCTTACAACTTCAACACTCTGTATCTCGTAAACTATACATAGAATTTTTGTGTGCCTAGTAACTTTTGTTCAGGAAGCAGAGTTCAACAACATACTAAAAATTTGGAAAATCTGACCGAAAGACTTTTGGCATAAGGAGTGTGCGTGGTCCTTTGTGAATGTATCAGAATAGAAGTTTTCCAAATTTGATCCAAAAAAATGACCCCTATTTGAAAAATATATATTCCAGTCAACGTATAAGGTTGCAAATCTGCACAACTTTTCGGAATATGTTTCCGATGTATCTGCCAAGTTTGCAGAACTTTTAAAATTTTTTCTTTCGGTATGTCAAAGAAAAACATCAGTTTCTGATAAAAAAATATTCCGTACACTTGAATTGGTTGCAAACTTATTTCGTGATAGAAATACTAAATTAAATACTACTCCAAGTTTGCATAACTTTTGGAATTTTCTCCACATCAAAATTCAAGGTAATTGCCATTTTGACAATGTTGCGTACTCCGGAAGAGGTTGCAAACTAAGATTTTTTTTTTCTTCGATGTACCATTCACTTGACCAAAGTATGAAAACGTTTGGAATTATTGCGAATTGATTGTCTATTTCTACTGGTCTATAACTTAGCTTGCAAGTCGAAAATGCATGAATTAGTTTTTCGCTCGCGCTTGTCACACAAACCTAACCTGATCAAGCCTACTTAGCTTACGAGTCAAAATTGCGTGACACACAAACCCAGCCTGAGCAAGCTCACCTAGCTTGAAACTTGAAAATGTGTGAATTAGTATTTCGGCATTTGAGCAAAGTATTGTTTTGGCGAATGGCAGAATTCGACAATAGAGTTTAACACATACATGACGGTGTGAAATGAATTTTTTTATTCGATTTGATTGTTGGGTTGAAGTGTCATCTCAAATTTCTTAGACCTTTCTCAACTGGAGAACCCCTTGCGAATATCGTAGATGATATGATTTATTTTCCAAAGGAATAAACTCCACATCCATCACTTGGAATAAAGGAACATTGTTTTTGACAATGAATCCTCATCAAACATGGGATTCTGTCAACCTAAGTTCAAGGTAATACATATTGATATCCTGCGTCGCCTAACCTAATATTTAATTCGCGCTCTCCTTTCCTTCTTGAAAACTTCCGTTTCGCATTACCCGTAAACTTCCAGATTAGTTTTCAAAACGCGATAAATTGGATTTATAAAGCTTTGTTCGAAACTTTATAACAGCTCAATTAGCGTTAACTAACATTACTCGAACGTATATCAAACCTAAAAACGTCCAACTAGGTAGAAATAATGGCGTATGAAACACGAAAAAAACTAATCGTTCTCGCACCAGTACTTTTATCGAAATAAATTGTTGATTCAGCCACAGCCTGATATTCAGGTCATTCACGTATGAAAAGTTGATAGTGATTTTTTTTTAAAGCTGTTCTTGACCAGCCTTTGATTTTTAAATTAGGTTCCAATCAGTTTCATTGTCAAATCGAGCCCTGAACTAGTGGTTGATTCATTTGATCACATGAAGCCCCTGCAATGTATTTTTTTTAGAAAAAGTTTACTCAAGAAGTTCCCTGCTCTCCAAATATTTCCACAACACAGAGATTATTTATTCCAATCGGGCCATAAACATTTTTCCATTAGTTTTTATATCACATTCCGCCAACTGATTATTATTCAAAAGGCACAGATGCCAACTGTTCTGGAATATTTTTTTCATATATTCTCGTCAGTGATACTTCGTGTACAAGCTCGCTCACTTTTCTGGAACACCATAGGAAGGTTGGCGATCTGATAGTGCTCCCATAAAGATTCATTCGTAGAGAAAAAAACAAATACACTGTCACAAAAATTCCGTAATGATATATAGGGCAGCGAAAAGTGTATGTGTTTCAATAGTATTCTCGATGAAATGAAAAATATGGTGTGAATACAATTCAAGAGACTCTATACCTGCTTGAAATAAACAAATGAGTAGATAATTTGAGGTAGACGGGGATAAGTATAATAGCACGTCAATTCAAATTTATAGTGAGTGTAATTAACCACTCAAATGAGTAGTAAACAGGGTGTAATCTAACCTCTTGTACTCCTGTGAACGACGGGTGTATAATGCCATTTTATAACGAATTGTAGGTGTGACAAATTTTGAAAAATTTGAAGTGCAAATTGTGTTGGAAAATTCGGCGAAATTTTGGGAACTTCTGTCCGCCGAACGTCAGCTGACCGGAGCAGAGCCACAATAATACTGCCGGATGGAAGAAACTGTGTAATTTTGAAGAGTGATTTTCAAGATTTTCCGAATTTTCCAACCAAATTTAAAATTTCCACAATTTTTTTTTCAAATTTTCACACCTCATACACCAGTCCTTCACAGAAGTGCAAGAGGTTAGATTACACCCAGTATATAGATATATAGAATACGACTTGCTACTAGTGTAGTAAGATTAAAGTTGGCAATTTGAGAGCATTGCCAACTTTGTTGGCAAAACGCGCGTCGGGTAAATGTGACATAGTTTTGAAGTTTTGAGTAGCTTCTTGAATCAACTTTTTACTGTTATACCATTATATCTGTTCCTACTCACCCCAGATCAATTCAAGATCGAGAGACGCGGTTTTCGTTCTTTATACACTTTCGATTTCTTAAAATTTCTTAAAATCTAACCACATTTACTGACAATTCATCGAAAAGCAGGAAATGGAAGCTGGCAAGAGAAATAAATGTGGTTTATCCTATTTCCAATACCCACAGGAGCAGACTATTCTCAAATTCTGCTAAATGAGATTGTTGGTGCGCGCTTAATTTTTTTGCGCGATGATCGAAGTGGATTTAAAAATCCCTTCTGCTGGCAGCCGAAATGCCGGTCTGATTGATTTACTTTCCGCAACCCAACAAACAACACGTCCCTAATTGGCCTAATCTCGTTTCGGCGGTCGGGTGTGCTGGTAACGAAGTGATGAAATCCTCGTTCCTCGTTCTCGTCCCTGCTTTCTCCTCTTCGGGAGGCCGAGCATACCTGGGGATACGCTGAATGCTGAATACTTTAGCACTACTAATGGAGAACGCCTTGTTAATAATGAAAACGGTTTATTGTTCGGTGCAAGCGTTGCCATTGGTGGTCCACGGATGGACTCATGTGGTATATGGGGTGATGGCGTATTGCGTATTGCGTATTGCCGGCAATACATATAGTGATGGGTAGTTTAATTCGGATCTATTTTGACATATTGAGGTCTAAATATGGAACGATTAATTTCAACTAGGTCGAAATACCCTTCTCTTCGAATATGACACAAACATGTGACAAAAAACAACTATTTCCCCTAACAGGCATTGTATTACATCTGAAAAATAATGGTGTAAGTGCCGATTGTAACAAATACAGGGAATATAATAATAAAACAGTCTGGTGGAATAGATACTTTAAACTCCCAGAAAGGAAGTGCACAGGCTAGTTAAAAATGCAAACATCAACCAAAACTGGACTGAGTATGAGGCTACACCCACGCCGTACAAACAATATATCAAAAGAGTAAAAAAGCAATCGTCAAAAAAGATCTTTGAAGTGATTATGGATATCATCACATGTTCTAGAACTCACAAACCCACAACAACCTTTGAGGAAATTATATCAATGTTAGTCGAGGTAGAATTTCCGGCCACTAACACCAAAGAAGTTGTAAGAAACCAGGAATATATATATATATATATATATATATATATATATGTATTGTTAACTTACATCTTTGTTGAGCCTAGAGCATTGCTTTGGCCTGGTGTGGTCAAAATAAAAAATTTTTAACAATTTTAAATGTAACGTATTTTATGAAAAAATTTTAAGACATCCTACCAATTTTACATGTTTTATATCAACCTTCATTTTGCACAATGTGTCACTCATTGTTGAATAACATCGCGTCTCACAATCTCAACAAAGATGTAAGTTAACAATACATATATATTTTTTTATATCACTTACACATGCAATTTGTAGTATCCCTGATGATGGAAATGATTTATTAAATTTCCGAAAGCTTGGACAAACTTTAAAGTAGTACTCTTTGATTTTGCTGCAAAGCCCCACTATTTACTAGTTCCATATATATATATATATATATATATATATATAGCCAAGCCAAATACAAGAGTCTCACTGTCCTTACGTGACGATATCTCAGGCAGAACTTGCAGGAATACATCACTGTGTGTGAGACTTACCAAGCCAAGAGTTTGAAAAAAATAGCATAGTCAAAATAGACTGCCCTCAGCCTGGATACCAGGCCACACAGGATAACTGAAGGGTTTTGTTGGCGGACAGAACAGAACTAAGAGCATAAAGGTGTCTCAGTTGGTCCCGTTATGCACCCACCGCTGCTGTTGGCATTGTTTGGGCTGTTCCGAGTTCCACAAAGTGGAGCCTGCTGGAACGGGAGTGGCAGACCGCAAGAAGGAGCCTGCTGAAATGGGAAGAAGGTTGGACCCTGGATATAAGGATGTGGGAGGAGAGAAACTATTGAAAAACCCCGAGAAGTAGCCCTCCAATGGTGCAGGGAAATATAGTCGAGTTCGTAAATTGTAGATAGTGGCACAGTTGTAGATAGCTGATACAGGGCAAGAAATGGAATAGAAATCGGCTAGGTACTTAGGTTTTGAATCAAGTTTTACTTTACCACTTTATCACATCCACAGGCACTTTCAAATTCCGTAAAAACCTGGAAATGTACGATGTGGGTAAACCGGGGTGTAAAAAGAGATTTTCATGGGGGAAGAGGAGTCGCTGCACGTGTAATCACCACACGTGCGGAAGGCTTAATAAAACTAGATGTGCCTGGTTCCCAGAGTGTTGTCGAAAGTTGTCGAGTACCCCTCAACTATTCTTCCCTTCGGCGCACACAATACCTTGAGATGAGGGAAGGATTTTAGAGTGTTCCCAATATGCAGGTGATTAAGCCATGACTCTGGGGCCCCCTGTGACTCGTACCATCGGATACTAGGCTGTCCTTTGGTCATTACATCACAAGTGGTTTATGGTTGGAGTTGTGAAATGGTGGATGGTGATGCTTTGCAAAGAATTCAGTGGGTTTTTAGGCCTCCTCAACCTATTTATAATAATCGCTGTGGGGGCTCCGGTAGTTTCCTATCCGCCACCTGTGAAGCGCATGGTAGGTAGTTTTATCTTCCTATATTGGGCAGGAGCACACAATAAGAGGCAGATTTATTAGCCGGATGAGGAGCACGATCTGCTTCCATTGGTCCATAACATTTCTATGGTATAACGTTATCACGTGAAACGGACAACAGTGCTTGGGTGAAAGAGGAGTCTTGAGAATGGTGGAAGAATGGGACAGGCCAAATCGTTCATTAGAAAACCATTGCCAATATCATCGGAGAACTTACTAAGCCACTCCTTACATGGCTCCTTACATGGCACTGCAGACTCAAAAATCACTTCAAGAACATGGAATTGGCAAACACCAGCTCACATACTGCGAAGGTCTGACGATAGGGGGGGAAAAACCGTGACCATCCAAATACAAGGAGGACCTCAGGTCCGGCATATAGAATGTAATAATAAGGACGAGTCTAGAGAAGAAACTCTAACATTTCATGAGGGCACACAGATTGGACATGCAAAGGTTGCAGTGAAGAGTCTTCTAGGAGTACATTAGCCCCCTACCTAATATAACTTAATGAAATATTGATTTGATTTTTTTGGAAACTCAACTTGTAATGATAAACAGGAAAAAATGCCGCACTCTAAGAGCAATGAATTATATCTGTTCGATACTGGGTAAAGCATTCTACAAGAAGGCTTTCAATGCAACCTACAGATGGCTTTGGATATATACTTCAGTATTTATCTAAGGAATATTGAGTTTACGGTAATATATCTCAGTGAAGTTTTGTTCCACACTGAAAACTGTACGGTTTAAATTCCTATAGAAACGATTACTATACTTGTCATTTATACATATCCATTGGGAAGTGCTCACTGAGTTTTTCTTATAAAAAATCATGTATGATGAACCTTTGTTCAATGAATGATCGATCAGTTATTGGCTGTGAGTATATAATTTGCATTTCTGCAAACTGTTTGTGATGAATTAGAGACCTGAGTGCTCCTACTAGCCTCTGCCAGTGCAAATCAATCATCAGTCAATCAATCAATTTAATGATGACAGGTCTGTGAGAATTAAATTGAGCGTACAATTATTCGTGAAATTTTTTCATTCGATATACTCGAGAGGGAACTTTCTCGAGTGCAGGAAACCTGGCAGACGAACTAATGGATGTCTACAACTTTTTACAAAGTGTGGTACAATTGAGAGACCCTTATTTTTGTCGACGTTGATGAATTTAGTCAAAATAAATAGTGATCAATCGAACAAACGATTGAGTCAACGAAACTCACTTTCATTTCACAAAAATGACTAGTTTTCCTGGATCAATAAGTGTTAGCGATACCAACGGAAATTCACGCTTTAATTAATAAAAGCGACTCCGTCCGAACGCTAATGGGTTGGTATAATTAGTCGAATGGTTCTTATGAGCTAGGCCGTTCTATTGCCTTTCCGTTGATGTCCCAAATGAACGAGTCGTGGAGAGGGAGAGACGATAAACCCCAATCTATCAGTTAACAGGGTAATCACAGGGATAATGTGGACCAATAAATTCGGTCTTTTTGTTCGTTCGAAAATGAGTGGTCAAACGCGCACCCTCAATTTTACGTTCGATACGAAAACAACATACTGAGCGATGATTGATTGAATGACCGGTTTTTTATTGAGAATACAATTATTAATTATTATTGCAACAAACGTGTATATTTGTATTCGATTTTTAGAGACACCACCCAGAATGCATATTTAGTCCTGAAACAGTTTATGAAATCAGTTTTACATGAAGCCTTTGAGAAGGTCAACTTTCACGTTCGGTTATCTCGGAAATTTCGATAGTTTTCGGGTTGGTTGGTCGTGGTTTCCAGGTAATTCTATATACCGGGTGTCCTCAGAAAGTGGCTCGTCTTTATAACTTTCGGTTTTGCAGATATTGAAATGAAATTTAGAGGATACGTATGAGACATAAAACCGCATTTTTTGACAAGGTACTAAGAGTCGTCATCTTTCGGTCTCACCGGAAGTTATGAAAACTTTTGATTTTTAAATGAGACACCCGGTATATTTTCACCTTTTTTGTCTCCATATAACAGTCTGAATACAACCATGTAACACTTGTTAATTTTTGTGATCCATATTTTTTATATTCAATTTGTAATCTAGAGGGCTATGAATACGTTCAAATTATCAATAATTGTAGTCCTAAATGAAGTAGGTATTGGGGAAAATACAACTTTACGGTTTTCGGTTAACATGCATCTACTGTGTAAAATTTAATTTTGAATGTATTCCTACTATTTTATTTTCAAAACAACATCGTAGCTGGTCGAAATATTTTTGCTATGTCTGTACAATTCCATTTCAGAATTTGTATTACTAATTTTTTTTTAAATGAAAATTTTGTGAATTTCATTACGATTATATTAATACCTCTTCACTCTTATAGGTTTCAAACAAACTTGTGTTGAAGATCTTGAAAAGATTACTTAAGACCTTTCTTAAAATAAAAACCATGAAATGAGATTCAAATACATTGGGTACACTGTGACCTACATAACTGATAGAACAAGGTAATTGAGGTGTATTGAAAAAAAAAACATTACTCACTTGTCGATTTGTAATCTTACCCCACTTCTTTAAATATAAATTAGGAAACTATACGCTATTGATTGAAAAACATATTAATGATATCTCATGCAAGGAGCTATTAATTTTTGGATTGATGATTTTGTTATATCATTTGTGTTGGTCACAGGTTACTCGATAAATTTCAATATTATTTTAATCTCGATAAGAAAGATCTACTGTAATATTTTTGAGTTTGTGGCCGAAAATTTCTTCGAGACCTAATAGTGTGCGGTATCAAATTAATCTTAATGAAATGCTCTTTTTTTCTGGCCCAACGAGCCACTATGTTGCCATTTGAAAAATCTGACAGATTAAATTCAACGATCGTAGAAGGCAGTAATTGTTTCCAGTTAGAGACTTGCTAGTCAAAATATCTAACGTATAGGTTTTTGCGGAAGACTGGATTATTACATCCAAAGAGTAGTTCGTTAAAATTTTGGGACCCTACTTCGCTAAAAATCAGAAATCAAACCTGAAAATTACCATGATGAAATTTAAAATCTCTTTAATAGTTAATGATGTTCACAAATCTAAGAGAGTTTCAGACGTTCTAATGGATAAACAGATCAAATCTCTAACTGAACTTCACTTGAATAAAATAGCTGATCAAATAATTTATAAATCTTTGGACAAGTTCCACAGAACTTCGTGATGGTGAGGATATAACCTTTCGAAGGGAACATTTACCGATACGGTCCTTTAATTATGGCGTATTTGCAATCTCTGCCTCTGACACTGGGTCGAAGATAAATTCAATTAGTGGAGATGGAGGCCAGCTAATATACGGTGGGGCCCTACAGGGATCCTCATACAGATGATGATGACATTTTCAAATTTTCGCAAAATGTTTAATGAATTTTTTGTGGTTTCTGAATTATTTCTTTCGGGTGGAGAAGTGCCTTTTTACTTTTTCATTTGAATTTTGTCGCTCGGAAGTGATTTTGGAAATAGCATAGGGAGCAATACAGGACTCTTCACGATGGGCGTTAATTAGACGTTTCTGGCAACCCAGAAAAGGGACAATCTGAAAATTGGATTGAATCAATATGATGTATACCTATATCTGCGCTACTTTTATTACCTGGGCTAGTCAGTATTTTACCAGTTCATGATTTCCAAAAACACAAAATACCTTAATGATATACAATAGTTGAAATAAACAATTTACTGAAAGTTTCTTCTGTGAGCAGGTGGGTGGAAAAACCATAAATTCAAAACCATTTTCATATCAACAAACACAAAAAATTGACTTTATACGTGAGCTATACTTGAATGTTTTCTACCTGTTTCCTACCTACCTGATCCTGGTGTTCTTGGTATGCTGTCAAAGTACAGCAAAGACTTGATCATTAGGCCATTATTACCAATCCATTTGTCTTTGAAAATTTCAGATAGATCATTAAATGAACGATAACTATAGGGTGGAACACCATCCATTCTGTAACTATACTATTCTGCCTATGGATATTATATTCCTGCTGAGCACCCAAAACAAAATTATTTTCGATGGTTTGATGGAATTTCTTAAAAATATCATGAAAGATTTCTAAAACCTACCTACCACACATACATATATACATACCATCCATTTGGTAACATACACGTTAACTTCCTGGTCTTTTATCTGAAATCTCTTGAATTCTATTTCTGAGTGAATTTTTATATTCTATTGCATTTAAAATATCACCTTAAATCTCGATATGAAAATTGTATACATTCTCTATGGCACAAAAAACAACAAATTGTGATTTTTCTCGAAGCGGAAGGATTATTCTGTTACACGGACATGATTTGAAATTGTACAGGAAGTTTGAGATGTATAACCCTAAAATATTTTGAAGAACGAATTGTATTTTTGTATCATTTTTTGAGTTACAATGATTACATAAACGTCAGAACTCTACCACGCGATTTGTTTGTATGTAGCGATATGAATTGGTCAGTATGCAAATTTAAATATTTCTCAATTTCTACTCTACGTATATAATCAGGTATTATCGAAATTATATAATATTATAAAATATTATAATTATTATTATTATTATAGGAGGTAACCTAACTCAAGTGGACGTTCCGATAGGTTGAAAATGAAACGAAAAAAATAATCGAGGATGTATTCATCCTCTTAGTCTTGACAAGTAACTATTCAAAAATGTTCACTCTACGAGGCAGATCAGTCTCAATCAAATGTTATAATTCAGAATAATTTGAAGGAAAACCACTGATAGCATCAAATTGTCCCGTAGGGTATATTTATCTTCCTTTCAGCCTCGTGTAGAGAAGCATTTGGAAATTCATTGAATAATCCCGAAATTATTATGTCATTGTTATTATCATCCACAGTTTCTTAGTAGGAGTCGATTTATCACATCATTATCCGGCTCCGGAGGTTAAAATGAAAAATTGTAAAAAAAAAATTCAAATTAACAAGTGAACAGCATTACAACACGACATTACAAATACAGAACTTTGCAATCATATTTCTTCTCGAATTAAAGAGAAGCAGTCACATGTCGTGTTACCACAAAAATGTGTTCTGAATTCATCGACAGAATAGAAGCAAAACCTCAACATATAATTTTTTAACTCTCTCTTGAAAGTGTTCAACCTGAGCTCCTTGAAATCTTGAGGCAAGATATTGTGCAGATTATAATCCAATGAATTTTTTTGTGATATGTGCAGACGAAATCGATTTATTCTAATGTGATGGGAGTTTCGTGTATTATGTCGGTGAATATGAGGTTGTTTCATAAATGATGATTTCTTCTCATGTATTTCAGTCAAAACGTAATATAGAAATAAAGTTGGCAGCGGCATAATTCTGAGTTTTTTGAAGATTTCTTGACACCGTAAGTATTTCAAGAGAGTGACATGAATTTCCCCAAAGTTGTACACCGTTAATAATATGGGAATAAAACAGTAAAAAATATGAAGTTTTCCTTTGAGTTACGTTGAGTTGATTGATAATAATAATTGATTTTATTGATAGACATGTTACAGCTGAAAAATTTAATCGAAATGAAATATTTCGTGTAAGTACTTGTCAATACTCACCTGAAGACGATGGAAGTCAGAAATGCATGTTCTCAATATAGCAAGAACTGTGTTTCAACTCAACCGCAATTGGTATTTGATTCTCGGATGAAATTAGCACACCTATAATCATGAAGGCTATGAATATTGTCATGTCTTCTCGAAATTTAAGATTTGCTATGATATTATCATCCTCATCAACCAGTTCTCCAAAATATTTATAGAAATTCTGAAAAATATTCTCTCTCTAGTTTTGACAGATTTTTTCAATTTTCTGTTCCTAGGTACCTAGATAGTTATGCAACTTGTGGAAAATTATTTGTTATTCTGAAAAATGCACCCACTGTTGGCAGGAATACAACTCTGTAACATAGTAAATAGTTTTCCATATGCACCCATTCTATGGCAGAACATTGTACATCTTATACATTATCTTTATCACTCCGATGATTTTTTAGTGAGAATTTAGCAGATGAATCATTGAAAGTAATATTCATTCAATTTTCTCAATGGGTGGATCCAGAGATTGACATTTTATTCATTCCTCCTTGATAAAGTTCACAATTCGTGAATCCAGAAAATATCATGCTCCAAATAAGCAGGTATTGCACTAAAGAACAAAGCGGAATAACGAATAGCAGCGTGGCGATAACAAAAGAATTCTATATCAAGCACGAAAACTCATTAACGAACACAAAATCGAAACAAAACGCTACAGAAACTGATTACCGCAATTGTCTTTTCATTAGCGCAAGGTTTTTCAAGCGAAACCTCTTGCGGTAGAATGTAAGACTGGATCGTTTTGCAAGAAAGTCGGCGGTTTAGTCATATAATCAATTTGGATAACAAAAGACCCGTTTAGCAAACAGGAACACGTACAGTGCCGGATTGGCCTCGTAGCAAGAGTTAGCAAATGCTATGGGCTAAGCGCCTGGGAGGCCTAGGGGCCTGGGAGGCCTCGCACCTGGGAGGCCGCGCGCCTGTTCACAAAGTGAAAAATCATCATGTGAGAAACGTTTTTCATTCCACCCATCGTGGACCGTCCAATTGGAATACACACCATACACATCTCATATTATGATGTTGCTAACACCACAATACTTACAAGTATTTTACATTATATATTTTACAATATATTTCATTCGGTTGTTTTAACGTAGATTTGATAGTACAATTGATTATCACCTGTTTTTATTGTCATAAGTGATGCTTCGGCAATTAATTTCTTCAATGTCAGAAGAGAACTCCAGTGAAGTGGTGCAGTTTGCTGAGCTGCTCAAAACCAATGTGGCTGCTGATATTGACAGCAAAGCAAAGGAGCACGAGGCTCAGGAATTTCGTAAACTATTGTTAAAATTCATTTGAATCATGTTTACCAAATATAGAAATAGTATTACATATTTACTTGAGTTTAATGATCACCAACTGTGGCGGGGAACGTTCTTTTCAACGTTGAAGCTTATTAAACATATGTTAAGGAGCACAATGGGACCTGAATGTCTAAATGACCTCAATATAAAATATGTGTAAAATAGACCGATACTTCGATGAAAGACAAAATGCTTTCGAAGAGATTTCGATCGGTTGACCTCAAGGTCGTGGAACTCAAAAATTATTTGTATCAGAGAAAACAACTGGTAGGACGACTGTAAAAAGAGACTCAGATGGACTAATTGCTGAAGGAGAAGACCCCGGAACTTTTTTGTTCGAAGTTTCTGGAATTGATCTTCCTTGCTCGAACAAACTCTGCTTTTGAGGGGTGTTCTCCGGAAACCTGGGAGATTCTTATTAACAAACTTAATTTTTTAATTTGGGTAGGATAATGAATAAACTCGACGAAAATACCAAATCAATGAAAAAAGAACTTTAACTGAATTCGGTGAGTTTAAAAAAAGAACTACTAGAAAATTGGAAAAATCTGGAAAAAAAAAATAAAGAAAACTTGAAAAATCTGGAACAAAAACTGCTATAGAATTCGAATAGTCTGAAAGAAGAATTTGAAGAAAGTTCGGAGAAGTTAAGAAGAATTTTAGAACATTCGTAAAATCTGAAAGAGGAATTTCAAGAAAGTTCAAAGAATTTTATAGACAAGATTTTGGAAAATTCGAAGGATTTGAGGAAAGAGCTTCTAGAAAACTCGAAAAACATGAAAAAATTAGTTCGTGACGTGGCGAACCAATCACAAGAAAAAGTAGTACCTCCTATTGGCTGAATCTTGTTTTCATTGTTCCGTCCATCCTCTCTTGTATATGTTTCACTAGTTTATTAAATTTCATTAGTTACTATAAGTTCTATAATATATCTTACTTTTCGAGTACCCTCGTATCTTGCGCGATAACGAGAGTGTTCATATTTTAAAACCTGTTGCGCCTGCCCCCAGACGAGCGTGTGGGGAACGAGACAACACGGAGCACAAAAGGACGAGGCGAAAAAAAGAAAAAGAAGCACCATAGTTCCCCTATTAACAAACAAAAAACCTCGACACGATTTCGTTTGATAAGTGATCAACACACTCAGTTTTGCTAGTACGGGATTTCTCTCAATATCCATATTAATTGTATTTTTTAAGTGCCGGCCGGCGTGACATGCGAACATTACCGCCGATAGTGCATGTGAGGTGATTGGGATAAGAAGCAAGAAGTTGTCTACCACATTTGGCGATCTCAGGAGCTAACAAAAAGGTATTTATTATATGAAACTCTCACGAACTTACAGTCCTCTACCCTCTCACTCTAGTGAAACCATTCTGGAGAAAATCCAGCTGTTCCCTAGAACATTTTGTTCCTATCGAACCGGATTTGATGCATCTGCAATTTCATATTTTTTTTTATATTTCATAAATAAGTAGCCTTTCAAAATAAAACGGAATTTATCCATCTCTTAGCGCTACGCTTGGCCAGCCAGTCGTCGCATCGAACACCGTTGGTTTTTTGTGCCGTCAGAGGTTGACGGGCATTTGACCGATAAATACTTGAAATATTGTGTTGTATTTAATTCTCTATAGTTTGTTTATTTTTCGCGTAAAATTGAAAATCCTTCGAGATTATTTCATATGGAAGTTCTCATTAAATTTAACTGACCTTTCATAAGAATTCATCCTGTACAGGGTGAATAATATTATTTCTCATTCTCATAAGGATTCATCCTATACAGGGTGAATAATATTATTTCTCATTCTCATAAGGATTCATCCTATACAGGGTGAATAATATTATTTCTCATTCTCATAAGGATTCATCCTATACAGGGTGAATAATATTATTTCTCATTCTCATAAGGATTCATCCTATACAGGGTGAATAATATTATTTCTCATTCTCATAAGGATTCATCCTATACAGGGTGAATAATATTATTTCTCATTCTCATAAGGATTCATCCTATACAGGGTGAATAATATTATTTCTCATTCCCATAAGAATTCATCCTATACAGGGTGATCAATATTATTTCTCATTTTCATACGAATTCGTCCTATACAGGGTGATCAATATTATTTCTCATTTTCATACGAATTCGTCCTATACAGGGTGATCAATATTATTTCTCATTTTCATACGAATTCGTCCTATACCGGGTGATCAATATTATTTCTCATTTTCATAAGAATTCGTCCTATACCGGGTGATCAATAATAAGTCCCATAAGAATTCATCCTATACAGGATGATTGATATGATTTCTCATTCATAAATTTGTTGACATGATTGATTTTTGGTATTGATTACCAAAATAGTCACACGTATAAAGCGTTCAAAGTATAATCTTCCTCCCCGTTTCCGGAATCACGGAAATTATTTAAAAGTCGCTAAAATTTGCTGGATCTCACCATGACAGCTGAGAAACTCAAGAAATATGAACTGTTACGACTGACAGAAATTAATCGTATGGTTGAAATGTTAGATTGTGCCACAAAGGCCCGAACAGACAAGGATGTACAACTTGTTTTTCGAATGAGATACCCTTTCTTAGATATGATAAAAGATGAATTTTTCAAAAACCATAATTCAGTTATTGCCCTCATTACAACTGATGATTCGCAATTCGAGATGGAAGACGGAGTTAGGAAACAGTTCGAAATGCAATTCTATATGGTCCGAGCGATTTATTCCGGTTTGTTCGAAGTGAACGCAGCTTCGACTGAACCGATTTCTTCTCAACCCAAACCTAATATAAGTTTGCCAAAACTTCAACTCCTCACGTTTAGCGGCGACATAACCACTTTCACATCTTATTTGGATATGTTTGATGCTGTAATTCATACGAATTCAAGTCTGAGCAATATAGAGAAATTTAATTACTTGATATCCTCCTTGAAGGGAACCCCGTTGTCACTAGTACAAAAATTGCCTATGACTTCCGATAACTATTCTATAGCCTATAAAACTCTGGTAAAGCGATTCAAGAACCAACGACTTATAGCGGCAGCCCATTGGTCGGCAATCGAGAATAGTCCCAAACTCACTTCGGATAACCCGAACGAATTGCGAAATTTGTTGGACACGTTTGCAGATCATTTGGCAGCACTCCAGCTCCTCGAGCTACCTGTTGAAGAATGGGATTTTATATTAGTCCAGATGATTTTGAAACGTGTAGATATCTCTGTAGCTACCAAGTTTGAATTACATCATAATTCATCCACTATGCCCAGTTACGATGAGCTTGTGGAGTTCTTGAGCCAACATTGTCTTGCCTTAGACAATATCTCTTCCACTAGAAAGATTAAGTCACCAAAGAAAATTGAATTTCCGAAATCGTCTACTCAATCTAAACCCTCACAGCAAGCCAAACCTTCATGGTCTTTGTTTGCTAAAGCGACTGCATCGAATTGCATTCTTTGCAAAAGTACTCAACATACGATTTATAAATGTCCAAACTTTGCAGAGAAAAGTCCTAACGAACGTTTTCAAATTGTCAAAGAAAATCGCTTCTGTCTGAATTGTCTCAGCAACTCACACTCCATCAAACAGTGCAAATCCACGTACACCTGTCACAAATGTCAGCAGAAGCATCACACCATGCTACATTTTGATCGGACCGATAATGAGTATCATCCTATTGGTGCCTCTCCCACCGTGGTAGAAGTTAATTCCGCCCTTGCATCCATTTCCCCTCTGACCAATCCTCCCAATATTGTTTCTCAATCTCTCACAGGTATATTACCGCAGACGGGTAAAATACTGCTATCCACCGCGGTGGTGGAAATATTAGATACCAGAGGCACCTTCCAATCCATTCGTATTCTTCTCGATTCTGGATCACAGAGTAACTTCATTTCCCAAAAATGTGTGAATCGTTTGGGCCTGTCAGGTTATCATATGAATTTTTCGATTCAGGGAATTGGCAATTCTCCGACTATTTCTAGCTCTCAAGGTGTATCTTGCCAAATAAGGCCGTTTAGAAAACCTTCTCCCACCTTTGATTTAGATGCCATAGTGATTCCAAGGATTTGTGGTGACCTGCCGACCTCCCCTCTCTCTTCGAGATCTTGGTCTCATGTGCAACATCTACAGTTGGCTGATCCCCAATTCAATTCTCCAGGTCCCATTGATTTATTACTAGGTGCGGATTTGTTCCCCCATATATTGCAACCAGGGCGTGTAGTAGGAAGTCCGGAAGAGCCGGTTGCCTTGAATACGGTGTTCGGCTTCGTTTTGATGGGCAAGGTTTGTTCGCCCTCGTCAGCATCCCATTCAATATCCTTTCTTTGTTGTGAATCGTCATTAGAAAACACACTTCAGCAGTTTTGGAAAGTAGAAGAAGTTCCTCATGTAGAACGTATGTCCCAGGAAGACAAACAATGTGAGTCAATGTTTCTAGATACCTATTATAGAAACGAAAGCGGGAGATTTGTAGTTTCACTCCCCTTTCGAAACGGTGAACCTGACTTTCCCGACTCTAGGAAAATAGCTCTCAATAGATTTTTAGCCTTAGAACGTCGGCTAGTAAAAAATTCAGAACTTCACAAAAGTTATTCGGCCTTCATGAAAGAATACCTTGAACTGGGTCATATGGAAATGATTGCGGATAACACCCATTCTGATAAAACATACTACGTTCCGCATCACGCAATATGGAAGTCCACCGGTACAAGTTCTAAACTCAGGGTTGTCTTTAATGCTTCCGCTAGAAGTCCAGGGCGACCATCTCTCAATGAATCTCTTTTCACTGGTCCGAAACTCCAAAGTGACATTGTCTCCATTCTATTACGATTTCGATTGCACAAGTATGTATTCACCACAGATATTAGACAAATGTATAGACAAATTCTCATAAATCCCAGACAAACTGACTTTCAACGAATCCTATGGCGTTTTTCCCCCTCCGATCCCATAAAGACTTATCGACTCCTTACGGTTACATACGGATTCTCTTGTGCTCCCTACCTAGCCTTGAAAACGCTTATCACTTTAGCCAATGACGAAGCCGTTAATTATCCCGATGCTGCTCAAGCGATAGCATCACACACATACGTTGATGACATTGTCACTGGCGCATCCACCCTCCCGGACGCGCACTCTCTTCGAAATCAACTCATTGAGCTTTTGCAACAGGGTGGTTTTGAACTCCGCAAATGGGCTTCGAATAACCCACAATTATTGTCCGATATTCCCTCTGAACATTGGTCGGATGAAACTCGTTCTCTTAATCTCGACCCCGACAATCCCTTAAAAATTCTAGGACTTCAATGGAACCCGTCTTCTGATTCCTTTTCGTTTGCCGTCCAACCAATAGACACCACGTGTACCAAACGGAATCTCCTCTCCAACCTAGCTCGAATCTTCGACCCGCTGGGAATCTTATCTCCTATCACCTTCTATGTGAAATTTTTAATACAAAAACTATGGATACTTCGCCTGGATTGGGATGCACTACCCCCACCGGAAATTGTTAGGTTTTGGGAGCAGTATATTTCAGAACTCCCTTCCTTATTCCGATTGAAAATTCCACGTCTCCTTATGCCTGATGATTTTCAGGTTTGTGAACTTCATGGATTCTGTGACAGTTCCGAAAAGGGATATTGTGCCGTGTTATATTTTGTATTCCTTTCTCCGTCGAATGAGTTCTCTAGCCACTTGATTTGTGCTAAATCCAAGGTGGCTCCCCTCAAAAGCATCTCTATAGCTAAACTGGAACTCTGCGCGGCCGTTCTACTCTCTCGCCTGCTTTCTTTTACCCGTGATCTCTTTAGCTCCAAAATTCGAATCAATAACGTGTTCGCATGGTCTGATTCCACCATTGTTTTGAGCTGGTTGGCTTCTCCCCCTCACCGTTGGAAAACATTCGTGAGCAACCGTGTGTCTTTCATACAGGAGATAATTCCTTCCTCGAGTTGGTTTCACGTTTCTTCAGCGGATAACGCGGCAGATGTTGGGTCTCGCGGACTTCTCCCTGCAGCGCTTCTTGAATCCCGCCTTTGGTGGGCAGGTCCCTCGTTTTTGAAAGCTCCAGTTAGAAATTGGTCTCCTTTTTCTCCCAATAATCTTTCAACAGAAGCTTTAAACGAGGAGCGGGTTCTGTCCATGGCCGCTTCCGCTATACCCACCCCTCTTTTAGATGGTTTGCTTGAGAACTATTCATCTCTTCCTCGCTTGCAACGTATTCTAGCCGTCATGTTACGTTTCATTAATAATTGCCGTCCTCCTCGACAAAGATTGTCCGGGTGGCTTCTTTCAACAGAACTTCAGGCTGCCTTGATGATTTTGGTGAAACATACCCAATCATCCTACTTTGCGGATGACATAGCGCGAATCTCGCAAGGCAAATTGCCTTCCAGACGGTTGCAAAAATTGACCCCATTTTTAGATAATCAAGGTATTCTTCGGGTAGGTGGACGCCTAGCACACGCGCCGATTCCCTACGATAGGCGTTTCCCCGCTCTGTTACCCAATTCTGGATGCCTTACTACCTTGCTTATCGAATACACTCATCTAAAGAGCCTTCACGCAGGCATTCAGACTGTCTGTTTTTTGATTGCTCAGCAGTTTTGGATACTTTCCTCAAAACGTTGTATACGACGAATCATTTCAAAATGTCTGAGATGTTGGAGACTTAAGCCCACTACACTTCAACCCCAAATGGGCAATCTTCCTCTTGATCGTTTAACGCAAGTCAAACCATTTCTCCACGTCGGCGTCGACTACGCCGGCCCTTTCTCCATTACTCTTTCCAAAACTCGTGGCGCAAAGACCACAAAGGCTTATATTTGCCTCTTCATTTGCTTCTCTACCAAAGCTCTACACCTCGAACTCGCTTCGGATTTAACCTCGGATGCCTTCTTAGCCGCTTTACGAAGATTTATGGGACGGCGAGGACGTTGTGAGCGCATCTATAGCGATTGTGGGACTAATTTCGTTGGCGCCTATCGCCAATTGTCCAAGTTCAGTCAATTCGCTGCCTCCCAAGAGGCAATTGATTGGAGCTTCAATCCCCCTTCGGCTCCTCATTTCGGCGGTTTATGGGAGGCGGGGGTTAAATCAGTCAAGACGCATCTCAGCCGAGTTGTTGGTCTTCAAGTTTTGTCCTATGAGGAGTTAAATACCCTGCTAATTCAAATCGAGGCTGTTTTAAACTCACGTCCAATCACTCCTCTCAGTAATGATCCTCACGATTTGTTAGCTCTAACCCCAGGTCATTTTCTCACTATGGCCCCCTTGACCGCACCTCCCGAACCAGATCTTACGAATGTGCCTTCAAATCGGTTACGACGCTGGGAGTTGGTGCAACGTATGAATTGGTCCTTCTGGGTGCGTTGGTCTCAGGAATACTTGCATACCTTGCATCAACGCAGCAAATGGGCAAAGAATGATACCTCCATCACTCCGGGAACCTTAGTTTTGATTAAAAATGAAACCGCCCCTCCGTTGTGTTGGCGCTTAGCCCGCGTTACCGACGTCCACCCAGGTAGTGATGGGATTGTCCGAGTGGTCACTGTTCGAACGACGGCTGGTTTGTTTAAGCGACCGGTGGTAAAATTGTGCCCTCTTCCTATAGAAAATTAGAAAATGCCGATGCATTTTGGTGGGCAGGATAATGTTCCGTCCATCCTCTCTTGTATATGTTTCACTAGTTTATTAAATTTCATTAGTTACTATAAGTTCTATAATATATCTTACTTTTCGAGTACCCTCGTATCTTGCGCGATAACGAGAGTGTTCATATTTTAAAACCTGTTGCGCCTGCCCCCAGACGAGCGTGTGGGGAACGAGACAACACGGAGCACAAAAGGACGAGGCGAAAAAAAGAAAAAGAAGCACCATAGTTCCCCTATTAACAAACAAAAAACCTCGACACGATTTCGTTTGATAAGTGATCAACACACTCAGTTTTGCTAGTACGGGATTTCTCTCAATATCCATATTAATTGTATTTTTTAAGTGCCGGCCGGCGTGACATGCGAACATTACCGCCGATAGTGCATGTGAGGTGATTGGGATAAGAAGCAAGAAGTTGTCTACCACATTTGGCGATCTCAGGAGCTAACAAAAAGGTATTTATTATATGAAACTCTCACGAACTTACAGTCCTCTACCCTCTCACTCTAGTGAAACCATTCTGGAGAAAATCCAGCTGTTCCCTAGAACATTCATATTGTGCCAATATGGATATATTGTGAAAGTAAAAAACAAGAGGACAATATTGATACAATATTACAAAATGAATTCATCATCATCATTGAAATTTTTATATTGGCCGAATTTTCAATACACAATAATAAAATGAATTATGATTAAACTTGGGTAAGAAACCGCTAGGTGGCCCCATATATAGAACGACAGCTGAATCATAGTAACATATATTTAATAAGGCTTCTCGCAATACGTTTACAAGTCAATCTACTCTACTCTCAATTGAAGTGGAAATGAAGTTGTAGAATTTTCAAATTATTCGACATTTTCTGGAAATATTTCATCAATATTTCCAAGGCAACATATATTCACTTCTAATATTTTACCACTATATACAAAATGATATTATACCAATATCCCTAAATATTTGAAAGCCAATATTGCTTCCACAATATTTCACTGATATTATTTGTATAATATTCAGGTAATATTGTTCCAATATCCCGAAATAATCATAATTTTATCTCGCCAATATTTCGTTTGAATATTTTGCCAATATTTTACCGATATTATTCCTATGTAAGTGATATTGTATCAATATTGCTCAACGTTTTGAGGATTGCTCAACGTTTTGAGGCCAATATTGCTTCAAGAATATTAGACCGATATTATTTTCAAAATAGTGAACCAATATCGCCGAATGTTCACATTTTTTCCTCGCCAATATTGTTATTTGAATATTTTTCCAATATTTTCATAATATTGTACCAATATTGTTCCACTATGAGTGTGCTACTTGGGAATAGGCACCGTTGAAACAGAGGAGAAAATCAAAGATAATAATAATAATAATAATGATTGTTAAGTTTTCATTGTTATACCTAATATATTTAGTTTTTAGTTTTTCTCTTTTTGAAATAAGTACTTTTTTGATAATTATTACTCTTACAATTTACCCTTTAAAAATTGGAATACCCCGCCTATGGATCGATGTTGCTGGTATTCATTTCCAATTGAGAATTTATGAATAGACTTTATTGGGATAATAAATTCGCTACATGAGTTTGCAATTTCTAGGACAGTAATGAATAAAAATTGAGAAAATAATATCCTAAAAGTTGAGCGTTGAGATTTTGGTGTGCTGTAACCATCTTCAACGACCGAACAGAAATTATTACTTCCATCGGACTTCACGGTGCAGGTACAGACACACTCCTAGGATCATATTTCGGGACGATTAAGAAGTAAGAAATGTAGTGATCCTGAGCCGACTCTGTAATTTGTAATAGATGAAGAAATAAACCATAACGCAATTCAGTCAAGTCGTAAATAAGATGACGTCACCTCGTAAGTAAGATGACGTCACCGCTCACGTACGTCGGGAGGCCGCGAAGAGAGGTATCCAGAAATATCCAGAAGGTTTCTTCAACTATAATAAATGAGGTCGCGACAGTCGCTGGGGACAAGTCCGAATAAAAGATGAGATAATGAATACAAAAATGATCAAGTGAAGTACGACTGGTTGCATATAAATTATAGATGAGTGAAGTGTAAATAAACGATCTGATTATTGTTTGTATTCCGCAGGTATTAAATACATTTCTTAGAGTGTTTAACTGTATATTTACTACAATAATGAAAATGATTTACTTAGAAAAATTGATTTGACGAGTGTTATCACTGAATTTGCCCAGATTGAATCTCGGAAAGTCTTTTTGTAAACGTACTTTTTTATTTTATATTCTAAACTTCAATACCTAATGCAAATCGAGGGGCTCTTGTTCACATTTGATACGGTGCTCGCGCTGGCTTTATCCGGCACTGGTAACACGAAGGAAGTAGGTTATGTGAACATCCCAGTGAACTAAGTAGACAAACTCAATAGAAGTTGGAGAAAAACGAACTTTTCCCAGCGCCGTATTTTCCAATCAATTTGTATGTTGTAGATAAAGGATATGAGAGTACTCGGAAAGTTTTGAGTGCGTAAAGTTGAATTGATGTTTTCGCTGGGAATAAAAAGCGGCGCGAGGTTTTTCGTTTCATTCGCTCCATTGGAGTTTGAGTGGTCTAATTGAGAAGCGATTGCTTGCACAAGCACTCCATTGGAGCAGGTTTGAAAATACGTGACGATACTCACACATTCTTTCTCTCGTAGTGACTTTTCAAGTGATCTATGCAGAATTACATCCCTTTTAATGGTATTGAAAAAGTTTTATCCTATGATATATTTTGTTTATCTGAAGCTACGTTTCCACCGGAGGAACTTTGAGAAACTTTTTTGTTGCTCACTGTTCATCTTTGCTCCCATGAAGAGAAACTTATGGCAACATTCGTAAACTTCTCGGTTCTACTGAAGCAACTGAAATTGTCAATAGTCTTGTTTATCAAGTACTCAACTAGTATTTCCACTGCAAGTTGGAATATGGAGCAAGATGATGATGTAGTGTTAGCAGCGGTGGCATTTTCAGTGATATCATTGATATCTGCATGGAAGCGAAAAAAAAAAGTCAGATACTGGATTAGGACTAGTCTTCATGAAGGAAAGAATTAGTATAAGAAGAAGGCGATTTACACACGGAAAGAATAGCTGATGGTAGTGTTCAAAATTTTGTACGAATATCCAGCATCGATATGGAGTGGTAATTTTGTCAGATTGCTCCCCGAATTGGAAAAGAGAATACAAATTATTGGCAAGCTATTTCTCCAACGAAACGTTTTCTTGTTACATTGCGATTCCCTGCTATTGGCGACTCATATCATTCGTTGATGTACCTCTTTAGAATTTCAGCTCCAACGATAAGAATGATACGAGAAGTATGTGTGGCAACGGAAGCTATGAAAACAATGTTGGTGTTGGAAGTAATAGAACACGAGCAACAGATCGGATCACAATAAGATAAAGGAGATTGTGGGAGGCAATATTCTCGAAAGGAAACCAATGGACCACATGACTCCCAGGTACTCTTTCAAAATCAACTTCGATATGCACAGAGCCAGGCGTCACTGAAGGCCCTCATGAATCCAAAAGTGACATCAAGACTGGTATGGGAATGCCGAGAAGAACTCAGTATTCTCACAGAACACAATAAATTAACTCTGATATGGGTTCCAGGACACTGTGGAATCGAGGGCAATGAAAAAGCTGATGAGCTAGCCAGAGTGGGCTCATCAACTCCATACATCGGCCCAGAACCAGCACTCGGGATTAACGAATCCGACATTCGAGGATGCATTCGGGACTGGGAAAAGCAAAAACAAAAGGAGTAGTGGAACGAAGCCCCTCTCATGCACCACGGAAAAACATTCATTGGAAGACTGTCAAAACACAGAACTGAAGAACTACTCAAGTTGAGCAGAAATCATGTTAGAACAATAAGCCTTCCCACTGGTCACAGCCCAATGAGGAAACACATGTACAGAGGCTGTACAACGGAAAACTTTCCTGCAGACTGCAGACAATGTGGTGAAGGGATAAAAGCAGCCAGACATGGACTGTTAGAATGCGAGGTATTAGACCGCAATAGACAGGCAATATTCGGTAAACCTAGAGAAGAATACAGCAGTCAACCGGTGAAGTACCTTCATAGACTGGTCCAGGGGACGAGAGTTATGGAGTGGATACTGTAAAACTAACCCGGAAAACACAAAAAGCTCAAGAGGCTGAGGTGTAGCTGGCGAAGGTACAGCATCCAAAAAAAAATAAAAATAAATCATGTGTGGCATTACACTACTGCTGACTAGTTGCATTCTCAAAGTTTCCGCTGCGATAGCAACACGGATTTGTTTACCCATGTTTCCTATTTGAAGTTTACCGCTAAAAATTAAAACCAGTGACGAGTAGAAACAGTCAAAATTTGTTGCCGAATCATAAAAAAATTTTAAGGAACTTTCAGAAACATTTTGGAACATTCTCGTTAACAAGTAACATCAACAAACAAGTTTCTCAATATTCCTCCGATGCAAATGTAGCTTAAAGTTGGTGTAGACTGAATACTGAATTTTGGGAATTCCAACTATTATATGAAAGCAGATGCATATTGCATATTGCCGATTCGATGAAATACACAGTTGAGCATACCAGAAAATCATTACTTAACATTGAAAAAAACTAATTTAATAACAATAATATCGAAGAAATATCATTTTGGATAATAATCAGGAAAAAAAAACTTTTAATTCACTGTGTGAATTCACAGCATACATTGGAAGTTTTTATTTACTCTCTATTCATCAAACATGATGAATTTACACATATTAGATGCCAACACCATTGAACATCATTTTAAATGTTGCGGAATATTCTTTGAAGTAAAACACATCAGTGTGTAATAAGTTCTTGAATTTTTCCAGTCTTCTGGTGCAACTAATCAATGTTTTGCAACATATTAAAAATTGTCCTGTCATCAATGGAAAATATTATAGCACAGATCAATCCATTGAAATAATATTTTGAGAGTGAGAGATGATTTGAAGAAACTAAACTCCTCTGATATTGAGGTTTTACAAATCTTTTCAGAGTTCTCTCGATGATGAAACCCTAAGACAAAAACTGGAATTTATCTGGAAAACGGTGAACGATAAAACTGGAAAGCAAAGCCCACAAAATGTTTCATCAATAGAAATTGCTAATAGAACTGTTTGAAACGAAAAAGATATAGCCAATGCCCTCGTGTTTTTTTTTATTTGTTTCTGCGAATCTCCTAGGACTTCGTAAAAAATTCCTCCAAAGCAAAGTTTGTCCGAGCAAGGTGACCCGGGACCGAAAGCTTAAAAAATAGATTCCGAGCCACTTTAGCTCCGTGACGGCGGAGGAGATCGAACCCAGGCCGCCTGGGTGAGAATAAAAGCTTTTAACACCTCGACCAATTCGCCACTTCGCGTCATGTGCAAGCAGTGAATCAGGGATGCCATCAGGGATTCTCGAACTACTTAACTTTGTTTATTCAAAATTGTTATTTTCCATAAAATCTAAAGCAGCAGGATGATTATTTTTCTACATGAATCTTATTATTCCTTATATTACGAACCCGCTGGCGCAGTGTTTTTCAACATGTGGGTCGCGCATCTCTAGGGGGTCCCGTGGCCTATTTAGGGGGGTCGCAGTCACTCGAAATATGAAAACCATAATAGTTCTAAATATGTTTATTGAGGAAAATCTATTAATTTTTAAATTGCGGGTTCATTTTCTCTACGCAAATGATTGAGTATTCTTCTAATTTTAGACGGTTTCTCTGTTTGATTTTCATTTGTGCCATCGACAAAAATATCGAATCGCATAAGTAGGAGGTAGAAAATGGAATCATACAAAAGGTATCCAAACTGACAGACTGGAATTTCAAAATTAACATCACGACACCAGATACTTTCAACAGATTTTCTATCAGATTGTTCCCCAAACTCACCTCTTCTATAGCTGCCTCTAAAACTGGGTTAACATCTCTCTGCAGTTTGTAACGATATTTTTCTATTTCCGCATAATAGTTAGCAATGATTGTGTATTTCTCCTTTATTTACAGTTCAGAGGAAAAGCAACGTGTAAATTTTCATGTTGGAGTACAAAAATATATCCTCGGCATAGCTATAATAAATTTGGTCCTCCATACGCAATACTCCTCTACTTTTATTAAGTTATTGATTTCATTTTATTGTTACAGAATGATGGTGGAATATACCAACTCGTCGAAAAATGCCCTTCTCAAGATATCTGAGGTGGAGGGAGAAGACGAGGCAACGTACAAGTGCGAAATAACATATCTGGAAGTTATCGAGAACTGCGACGTGGTGCAAATCGTCAAGCTGAAGACACTGAGTGAGTAAAATTTCAAAAACTATAAAAATACCAATTTAAAAAAAAAAATTCTCGATGAAAGCAAATAAGTTATTTGAGTATATCAAAATTAATCCCAAATCAATCAAATATAGGATTCCATTTCTGATTGATTCTTGTCCATTTTTCAATAGTTATACTAAACTAAACTGAAGAAGTCTGTCATACTGATATTCATGACATAACAGGTAACATGATGATTCTCCATCGTTATACTAAACTGAACTAAAAAAGTCTGTCATACTGATATTCATGACATAACAGGTAACATGATGATTCTCCATTGTTATACTAAACTGAACTAAAAAAGTCTGTCATACTGATATTCATGACATAACAGGTAACATGATGATTCTCCATTGTTATACTAAACTGAACTAAAAAAGTCTGTGATACTGATATTCATGACATAACAGGTAACATGATGATTGTCCATTGTTATACTAAACTGAACTAAAAAAGTCTGTCATACTGATATTCATGACATAACAGGTAACATGATGATTTTACATTGTTATACTAAACTGAACTAAAAGAGTCTGTGATACTGATATTCATGATATAACAGGTAACATGATGATTGTCCATTGTTATACTAAACTGAACTAAAAAAGTCTGTCATACTGATATTCATGACATAACAAGTAACATGATGATTCTCCATTGTTCTGTTTGGATTCGTAGTTGCCCATGAGATAACGAGTGAAACTATCATGGAGTTTTGCTTGATACTCTCAACTGAATGTTGTGATGGGTGGGGGGGGGGGGATGAGACACCTATACACTTTTTCAATCTTCAACTAATTGAAGAAAAATATCTCCATTTGACAGAATACTGAAAATGATCAATGAGACGGAGTAGACAAGTACATGTCACTGAATACATGCAATTCTACGGTTCGTCAGCAGCATAGAAGCGTCTAACAACTATCATATTTTTTTTGCACGTGCGAATTTTTTCGTTATTTCTGGATATGCTATTCTTCATAAGAAGCTGATTGACCTCTTTAGAACAACTACTTCGTATATACTTGGTGGAGCACAGGTTGTATTTTCGCTGGCTATGACAAGTACGCGAGTTCGAATCGCCGTGCCCACCGATCTCGTACATGGCATCACACGTTGAAAGGTAAGGGCTGCATCTTCCCCAGCATGCACAAGTCTCTCGAAGACTTCTGAGGGTTTCTCGTAAGGGGGCAGCCGGTTGATGGAAGTAACAATTATAACAAAAAATTTCAACAACAACAATTCATAGGGTAAGCCAAATAATCGTTGAATGTCGGTTATCTATTATAGGACTTTTCATCTAAATGTGCAATTTTTATTGAGTTATAGATATGAACACCCCAATCCAGCCGACTGCAATTATTATCATTATTCACTGTGGTTCTGGAGCTGATTTTGGCCACTATTACACCTTAGCCAAAGATAGAACGGACTGGTACAAATTTGATGACAATTGTGTAAATAGAATACCTTCTTTGGAACTGGACCTTTTGGAGCCTTCGAAGACACCATACATCCTATTTTACCATAGAGCAGATTGTCACAATTCGTCGGACCTCTTTAGAAGTTCTCTACCAATGAATTCCAACTCTTCAGATGATGTGGTGTAGCAGGTTTTTCTGGGTTTCCCTGCAGCTCTGAAAGTGAATGCGCCACCAATATCATTTTAGCCGCCCCGGAGAGCCGAATAATCATTTTGATGTTTTTACTTTGTTCTTGTTAGTTTCAATATGTTAATGTGAACTTATAAGGAATTATTAATAGATATGAATTGATGAAATAGTTTTTTGTGGATCAAGAAATGTATTTTTCTCATTAGTAGAATTTGTATGCCTACTTCGTTTGCGTATGAGAAAATCCTATCGGAAGTCACACTGAATAACATACATTTCAAATCAACAACTCTATTTCCACGTGTGTTCAAAGAGATGAAACGGATGAAAACTGATTCTGCTGTTCCACGTGTATTCATCCCGGAGCGGCGCTTTCCCACACCTACATTTTCTTGTCCAGATTTCCAAATTTCACTTAGTTTTCAACTTTTTTTGTGGGGAGAGCACATTGTATGATTATCTGTGAGTGGAAGTAGTCCACCTTGTATACGAGTAGCTGAAGGATCTTTAATAATTGTCAGAAGTTTGCGAAATTATTTTCCGTCATTGTCAACTATTCACATCTATAAATTCGGACCCTTCGCAAAACTGAAATACTTAAGATTTTCGGGGGCGCGAGAACGTTTCTCGGAGGATTCGAACTTCTGACACTCCTTTGATTTCTTACCGGTAACGGAACCACGAACGATACACACATAGTTCAAACGTCTCAGTTTATGGCATTTCTCACACCATTTATCGATATTTCAGACACCGGCGATATGTTACGCCGCTAGAACTTCCTTCGCGGCCTTCTTTCTACGTGGCGGTTTTTCCTCTTCTTCTTCTTCTACTTCTTCTTCTTCGCGAAATTAAAAAGCATCGCGAGGGCCTGTCACTGCGGCGATATCTCGAAATGATTTATGACGGAGTACTGCTGCTATAATAAATCGCCGGGAATTTTTCGACGGTCCGATAGTTTGGTTATACGTTTCCAGAAGGCCAAGGTAGGAATGGTTATTTATTTGGCTTGTTATGCCGAGTTACATCCCGAAGTGGGTCTAATGGACCGCAAAGGGTAAATGGAGCATGAATTACTTCAATATTGGTATATGTTTGTTCGATAACGATGCGAAGGAATTGGTCCTTGTCAAGCCTATTGGGCTATAATACACAACTTTGTTTATTTTCGATATCGTTGACCTCGTTGGTTCTTTTTGATTCATATTGTTGTTGTCATCCTTCGTATTTTTTAATGAAGACTGGTAATAAACCAATTAAATTCCAGTCGACGATTTGTCATTTGTACATCAACATTCAAGTGATGTTATGCTATTTGAAACTCACATGGAAAATATCTCCAAAACAAATAATAGATTTCTGCAAACTCTAGCGATGCAGATGAAGAATCCAATAAATCAGAATTTTTCTAAGATAAGATTACTCTGGGGTTTCTTTGATACAAACCATTAAACCGTGATCTTCTTAGATATATTGTGTGTGCCCTCGAAATCATTAACATTTATCTATCTAGCCCTGTACTCAGTACGAGACTCCATAGGATAGTTTTGAAAACCCCATGTAACCGGGTGCTCTTGGTTTTTCCTTCTTCCAGCATACGAAACCTTAGCCTCGAAAAGCTCTCGAAGTAGCATAGTATGTGCACTGAAGTTAAGTTTTCTTCCTGACTGAACATTTGTAGCATTTATTTTTCCAGATCGATTGTACTCATATGTTCGTTGAGCCTACAATGTCCTGCGAGAAGTTCAAATAATATGTTAGTAGTGCTTTTTTCTAGCTTATCGGTGGTACATTGCATGGGGGTTGTACAGGCTTTACGGCCTCATAAACACTTAGACCTATTAGATCTCCTGTAAATGATCCTCAATCTACTTTAGGCCCGGTAATGTATGAAGTTTATCAATTTTCTGCGAGCTGATTTCCCAAGAAAAAAACTATATACTCTCCGATAGCCAAGCAGCACGTCGATCTCTGAAGTCCTACACTTGTGAGTCTGAGCTGACTTGGAACTGCAAACTATTCCTGAGACCACTGAAAGAAAACAATCAGGTAGCTGTGATGTAGGTGCCAGGTTACAGAAGTACTACGGGCAACAAGGAAGCACATTGATTTGCAAGAGAATGGCCAAACACAGTGTTTTCCTGCCTAGAACTCCTGTTACACTGCAAAGAAAACGTTTGGTACTAACTAGCGAAAAGGCTAGTGAGCTTATCGCCAAGGAAAGATTAAACAACATTTCGAGTCGGACCAGAAAGACTCTGAACTTCGCGCTGAAACTGCAAAACATTTCCTTGGCAAATGCCCAACGCTTGTATGCAGAGGCCCCTTCTAGTAACTTGAACTTCTTGTGTCTGTGGGTGCGGCGATTCGAACCAGTGTACCTTGGCATAGCAAGCGAGAACACAATATGTGCGCCACCAAGACCCAAGTATGTAAAATACCATTCACTAGAAAAACAAAACTTAGTATGTAGAATGATAATGTAGATGAAATTTTTGCTAAAATTATGGAAATGAATAAGTCAAACTCATATAATTTCACACCAATATTTACATATTATAACTTCAGCATAACTTTCAGTGTCTATAATAGTACAATGGGTTTTTCCCGCAGTTGAAATAGCAAATGCGCCACCTATATTGTCGCCCCCAGTTGCACATAATGGTGGTATTTCCCTCCCATGCTCTGTTGTGTAGATGGATGGGAGATACTTTTTGATTATTAATTGATTGAATCAGTTTCAATATTATTATTAGTGTAATAAAGTTTTGTCTGTAAGTTTCTATATCTTCTGACAGTGAAGGATATTTCGACTCATGCTTTCGTTATATTTATGTCAACATCTCTCCCAATCAGATCTTTCATCTCTGCTTTGGATCTCATTCCACTACATATTTCAACCATCGAACTCTACCAGCCTCATAATAGTGATAACAAACTTATACTGACCTACACAGTAAAAAACACTTTCTCCGCTCTAAGAAATGCATCATAAACTCCAATGGATCTGGTCATCACAACTGTCGATGATGAAGAAAGTAGCTGCAGCTAATATGTTGGCCGTACCCATTCTGCTCTACTCTATTGAAGTAGTGAATAGTGACAGGTGGGCCGTGGACTTTCAAGTTTGGAGGTTCCTAATAACAGAATAGTATACTGGATGCAACCTGTAAACATACCCTCATCTGCGAACTCTGTGATCATGGAAATACAAGGAACGAAGCATTCCTTATCAAGGCTAACCCGTGCGTTTGGTGAAATTCGTAAAGTATTCAGCACTAAATGGGGTGACCCAAGTTCTGTCACTGAGTTGGAAACTTTTCAGCAAAAATCTCACATTGAAGCTATATGATTTTGGCTTGTCCAAAAATATGTCTTTCTTATTCCTCAGTTGAAGTGGGCGGAGGTTGGAGGACTAAGGATGTTTTCTTCAATTCTCTCATTGCAAATGAATATTTGGAATATTTGGTGTGAATTCAGTTCAAGAAATGGAAGCTATCCAAAAACACCAAAACTACGTCACTTTCACTAAACGCGCCTTTTGCTAGCAAAGTAAGCATTCTCAAGAGCTGTTACTTTGTTAGCGAAACGCGCGTCGAGTAAAAGTGACGTAGTTTTTGTGTTTTGGGTGGCTTCTATTTCTTGAATTTAATTCTCTGCTCTACCAAAGTCGCGTGATTGGTAAAGAAAACCTTGCAACTGGACACAGAACATGTCGTAGACCACCTGACACCGTAATGCATTTTCTTTCAGCTTGTTGAGCTTATGCGGTCTCAGCCTATTTCCACAGGCATAACACGGCGCTAAAAATGAAACGCTTGTGAACGCTCGCGAGTCCATTGTAGACATTGAAAAGTGAGATATCTATTGGAACTTCTCTTTCTCCAAGACAGGAAAAATACAAGCCAATAAACCTGATGTAGTACTACTCGACCATCAAAGTGGGATGACTTTAGTCATATAGATTTCCGCCCCTGGCAAACCAAATATCGTCCGAGAAAATGAGAAAACAAAAACAATGACAAAATATGGAGATTCACTCTTTTTTTAAACCATTCTGGTGAAATGGTGGTTCTGATCATAGGGTTCCTTGTTGAAACAATAGACAAGCTGCTCTTGACCTCACGGTTTGACTGGAGTTGTATCGTTTGGTATTCATTAGTGAATAAAAATGCAAGTGAATAAATAACTGACTAAATAGATGAAGTTAGGCAAACATACCCTGCAAACTAAATGACGTACCGTAATATAATATTTGTTCAACTTTAGTGTTAGCCTTCCCTCATAAGTGTGTAGGAAGTAAAATAATTGGACTCTGGATTGGCTCACTTTCATCACCGAGCGGAAATAAATCTACAAAGCTCTTTCGACGGCATATTATTTTATAATAAAGGTCTTGGCTGAATATTATTTCAGCGTACGGGTCTAGAAGCTATACTTTCATTATCGCTGGTTTGACGTTATTCGACTTTATCACTGTCTGTTTGTTTATTTCTTTTTGAGTTAGTCGACACGAGAAAAGACTTCGGGCGATGAAGCCATGTTTCCAATTGATGGGTTGTTGCTAACTTTATTTGTGTTGAGTTTTGGTTGTGATTTGTTGTTCTTGTCGTGACATAGAAGCTATAATTTAAAATATTGCAATTTCTGTAATGAATCTACATTTTTGAATCAATGTTGGTTTGGAGGTATAGCTGATATTGAAATATTCATAAATTCATTCCATTCAATTCACAGAGTTTGGATCAGATGACTGATGATTGGATACCTGAATTGATTTACGACTTGACCAATTGGAGAACTGGAGAATTTCACCATTAGACATTGCAATTTCCTAGTACAGTCTCCATATCTGTTACCTGATGAGGTGATGTATTATCTTTCCATGGCAAACACATGGTTTTCTCAGTCAGGAATCTCCGAAGATTGCTATCTTCTCCTCAAGAATTTTTTTAGAAAGACATTCCTGTTCTCGTGGACTACCCTCTTTCTGGTAGTGAACTCTTGTGCGTCCTGTGAACTTTTTTAAAAAAATTGACTTTTCCTGTGTTCCTTCCGGTCTGTAGTCACTGTATTGTATGTCATCTTAGTCTCCCTGTGATTCTGTAGCTGTCTGTGTGAAGGATACATGAGTGTAATCTGAGTCAAGCTCGTGTATGTAGTTTAATATCTAGCTGATGTTTTTGTCTATCAAGTAGGAGGAATTCAAAGAATGCACCATCCCACTCCCACGGCTAATGGGTGGGATCATCCGAGAATTCGATGTTCATATCGTTATTCGTGGAATATTCTCAGCTAGTCTTACCAACAGGATTGGGCTAGGTGGAACAGTTCAATTTCAATCTCCTGGCATTGATGACTCCACAAGCAAGGGTCTGATGCCAAGATGCCAACAATAGAGACATTGTCCAAAGCATTAGCGTGAACCTCATGTTTGGTGGATTGTATATCGCAGACAGCGGTGAACCATCCTCTAGCTCATGTCCATGCTTCTTTTGAAAGAGGATAGCCACCCCTCAGCTCTTCATCACCTCAGGCCCATTGGCCCTGATGATCGTAAATCCCCTAATGTGCAGTATATGATCTAGTCGGAGTTTGATATCAGAGAATAGTATCACATCAATATTTTGCGTGTTGAAAAAATCATTGACCAGCGGGATCTTTCTGTTGATTCAATCAGTGTTGAACATGCATGCCCTTATTAGTATCAACGATCATATGTTTGAATGTTTTCCATAAACGCCACTCCGGCGTCACGGGCCAGAAATGGATATTGCCATCCTCCTTATTGTTTGTATTGGCCAACAGACAATCTGCTCTTAGCAAGCCCGCGATGTCCAGGGATTGCCGGAGAGCCCCGAACTTCTCTCTGTATTGCATGAATTCCCCAAGCGTCGTTACCTATCTCTGGTTTTGATTCAGTGATGGGAGAACGGTTTGAGGGGTATTGGGGAGTACTGCTGCGAGGTCTGCTGTAGCTGCTGCTGGATTGGTGCGTCATCCTTCATCTTTTGCTACATCTGTTACTGTTGGCTGAATTTGTTTTTGCGTTTGTTGCTGCTGCAACATTTATTGGTACATCTACTGCAGCTGCGGTTTCTCTACCATCGTCTATTGCTACTAGCGTTGGCCTGACTGTGGTTGTCGTTGTTGCAGATATTGTTTCATCTACTGCTCTTGTTGCTGCTACTTCAAATACTTTTCCGTTTTTATAAGCTAGCAGCTATAATTTCTCAATGACTGGCTGTATGTAATGATAAAAAATTTAGTAATTGACCCTAAAAGAACTCGCTTCCCAGAATAATGAATTCTAGGATGTTTCAATCTGGATTATAGTTAGATAGAATGAACAAATCAAATCAACTCACTAATGAACGTCATTGTTTGAAACTCATTAGGACTGTAGGCGTATTAAAAATCAAATCAAATACACCTGGAAGTGATGGAAGCTATTGCACAGAATGCCGATTCAATAAAAAGATATTGCCCGTCTGCTCCTGACAGAACAATTAAATACGCTTTTTTCAATGAAATGAGACGAGCAAACGGTTGCAAAAAGCATCGATGGATTCACCGGAATATTTGTCTACAGAGTCCATGAAAGGCTCGCTGGTGATTGCATACGGAGAATAACGGTTTTTATGGCGGAAGTAGGATCTGAAATTGGAAATTGTGAATTCCCATGAATTTTTTACTAATGTATGAGATTCATGAAGAATGCTATTTCCTCATTTTCAGTATGAACTTTCGAAGAGTAGATATTGATTTCCTCATGAAAACTGGTACATATTGTGAAAATGTCTAGATTTATTTTCAAAACTTTTGTGATACGATTTTACCCCACGATATTTGGGGTCTTCTCTATATTTGACATAGAAAATCAGTGCAAGAATGATTATTAATTCGATGTGAATACAATACTAGAAAGAGAGATTAACTAAAACTGGATTAATGTTAGAACTATTACATAAATACCCACGAACTAACGGAAAAAAATTGTCAAAAACTAAGCAGTTTTCAACCCATTATTTTGGTTCGTATTGATGGAAAGTTTTTGATCTTATGGATAAAATAATATGCGATATCTCCGTAGTCATTGCACTCTGACACTCTGAGACACTCTGTAAAAATTAAATTTGAACCATTGAAGAGATCGAATGGAACCCCACAACTTATAACTTATGTGTTCGACATTTTTTTGTAATATGTAACAGGAAGTTACGGGCGGTGCTACGGACTTTTGGTCCTCACTGGAAAATTAATACCATTATGAAAATGGTGCTTAGAATTAGGTACATTGATAATACAAGAAGCTAGGATAGTTAATGGATAGATTTCATTGTGGATGAGTTTATGAATACAGGTGAGGACGACATTTAATTCATTTGAGAATAGATTATAATCATAGAGTCTTATTGAATATAAGCCATGAGCATGAACCAAATTTTAAAAATCTACGTTGAATATTTTCCAGTTTGTCAATACACATTTCGTGGTATGGATTCCATATCAGGCTGGCGGAAAATGTTACAGCAAGTAGGTCCCCGATTGTTCGATGATGACAAGCTGTTATATAGTAGAAGAGCGTTGATCAAGAATAAACAGTGGCGGCAAATTGTCTATAGTTGGTTTAAGTGATTTGTCCGTAATGGAATCGAAAACTTTTCAAAACCGCGGCTCAGAATATATCGTAGATGAGAAAGTGTCAGAATTTGATGACATCAAAATAGAAGTAAAAAGTGCAGGGTCGGCGCCATCAAAAGCTAAACGAGTTGAAGTTAGTAAAAGTGTATTTGATAAAACGAAAAAAATTACTGATTATTTCATAGTCTAGCAAGATCCTAAGGCTAATAAAAATACTGACAAAAAAGGCAAATGTACCCTATGTTTTGAAAATAAAAATCTGCGGAGCATCTTCAAAATTGACCCAGCCAATCTAATTCCGGATCAAATATCCCTACAGGTTTGAATAGGCGTAGCACAATTTCAGTTTCGAGTTGGCTTGAGAAAATGAAACAATAATCAGATTTTAGCTATAACTGATAATAATAATAATAATAATAAATGATTTTATTGCAACAGATAGATACACGTACATGATATACATACATACATATTAAACATGAGTATAATAAATAATCTCAATAATAGGTATATAGTTGCAAAAGGCAGAGTTCGCACTTCTCTAACTGATAAGTCAAGAAGCGGTGCTCTTACACTCTTACACTTGAACTATGTAGTAGTTTGTGATATTATTGAATAATCTACACGGTGGATCAAAAAAATATCCACATCTTATTATCTTCAACATTTTTTTATTTATGGCTGGTTTTTTACAAAAATCTTTAAGATTCAAGTATCTAGTAAAACTTGGGGAACATGCTATACATTTTTGTACAGGTCATTTCAAAAATATAACTTACTTTGCCATTTAAGAGTGGTACATTATAACGTGAATATTGGTGGACTGTATTTTAACAGTTTTTATTACTTTGCATCCATATATTTTTATTGTTATTGCGTTTTGATAGCTAATCAGATCAATACAAAAAGGTACTAGTTTTTCAAGAAAAATCAAGTAGGTAGCTTGATCTACAAGTACTTGATGTGTTCTTGACTCGACTTGAATTTCAAAAATTAATACTTGACTTGAGCTTGTCTTGATTTCAAGTCAAGCAAAGTCAAATAGTTAGAAAATCGAGTCAAGTAGTGAATCTCTGATGATTGCAATGAGCAGTCCTGGCGGGAAATTTTATTTATTCACACTATAAAAATTCATAAACTATCAAAAATTCCATCCGTAGGGCTGAATGGTCAATTTTTCCAGGCTTTCGAAACAGTTTTCATTGTTGATTATTTATGATGTTCACGTTCATCTATGGATTTTTCATTTGTCACTGCAGTTTGTCCGGTTCGAATAATCAAACGTCATGAAAAGACTTTATTGCTCATGAAAATATACACATGTTAATATTCAGTTTTATTGACTATTTGTGATAAAAAATTGATAAACGAGCCGAACCTTTATGGAAAATGTGTGGAGCACGCATTGGGTGAATTTGTTTTCGAATTTATATTCTGCTCTCACAATATCAGGTCGCATGTAGCTTTTAATTTCAACTGTTTCCTTCCATGTTCAATTCTCAGTCCTTTTAATTTTTTTTTTATTATCCAACTGTTCTTTTATTGTGAAAGTAATAGTCAATTATTCCATTTCATTAGGAAAACATTCCTTATTGAAACTTGGTCAAAACCTCTTCAATATCGGGGCTACACGAAAATATAGGGGGTAGTTGAAAATTAATGCAACTGAGAGGTGCTGCTGCTTGACGTCATATTTAGGAAACATAATAATAAGTCATCCGGTAGAGCAGATGAATAAAAATTTTGCATGTGGAACTCAACAAAATGTAAGATAAAAAATGATTTTTTCTTTCTATGAATACTTTCTATCGTCTGGACATACTGAGAATTACTCCTACAGCGATTTACTTTTTTTTTTTCAAAAGTATCATAACCGGTCATGACACTAAAATAACTTCAATTCATCGCTGTTGCCAATTCGAAAGCCATAGATTTTATTTTTCGATGTCATTTCAGGGGCTTCTTGAAAATAGTTAGCAAATACATGAGACAGGTGGGAACTAGGCTGTACAGCAATTATACCAAGGAGGCTTTGAATAGAAGTATAATAGTGGTAATTTAATGAAAATCAGTAAGGAATGTAATAGACCAAATGTTATATTATATGGAAACATTTCTGAATTCTCGACATTATTATTTATTTATTTATTTTTTTTTTGATAAAATGAGATGATTTTTTATGAAAATCGTAATAGTTAGCACCCGGCGTAAGTGAGTATAAATCCGGTACTGATTTTACAAGTAGAGGCATGTTCCAATGAAAACCATCAACCAATTTTCATTCTTCTCGTATCAGATCATTGTCGAAACGTAATTGGAAACTTCCTCGACACCGTTCCCAGTCGATCAACTCTTAATGAAACAGACTGTTCTACCTTCTTCCAATCACCACTTCCATTATCCTCTCCAGCATCTTCCGTATTGACATCTTTACCGGAGTGATAGATCGAATATCGGTCTCGTATTCATCCGTCACAAATGATACGGTATCGTGATAAAATTCCTCTCTGGGGTGATGCCATCATTCAATTTCTCTCGTGGCGACGACGTAACCACCACCGTTTCTGTCGGACCCAATAAGATGACGAACGATGTAAGATCGCGGTCGGCGGGCCAGTGACGTCAATTAATCAGAGTCATTGTGACAGCTGGCGTTTAACGATGGGGTTGCGACGGTTCTGGAGGGAAAACAGCACGGTGGTGACTGCGAACACGAAGGTGATTCTGCTTTGTTGATGGCTGACGGCGAACTGCGTCGACTATCCCGAAAAATCGGTTCGTACCATCGTACCCAATCAATTTGACAGCTCATTTGATTTTGAAACACCTCAAGAATGACTTGCTTTACTGAATTCTGTTAAAAGTTTTTCCTTCGGTAATTTGATATTTTCGTCAAGCTGATTCATTATCGAACCTAAATTAATTCCAGGAACTTCGAATAAAAATGTTCAAGGGTCTCTTCTAGACTATAAGCCTTCCTCTAATTCAGTTTTCAGTTCTGCAACCTTCAAGTCTATCAATCTTATTCTCCTCCACAGTATTTTGTCTTTCGTCTTTCGTCTTTCGTCTTTCGTCTTTCGTCTTTCGTCTTTCGTCTTTCGTCTTTCGTTTTTCGTCTTTCGTCTTTCGTCTTTCGTCTTTCGTCTTTCGTCTTTCGTCTTTCGTCTTTCGTCTTTCGTCTTTCGTCTTTCGTCTTTCGTCTTTCGTCTTTCGTCTTTCGTCTTTCGTCTTTCGTCTTTCGTCTTTCGTCTTTCGTCTTTCGTCTTTCGTCTTTCGTCTTTCGTCTTTCGTCTTTCGTCTTTCGTCTTTCGTCTTTCGTCTTTCGTCTTTCGTCTTTCGTCTTTCGTCTTTCGTCTTTCGTCTTTCGTCTTTCGTCTTTCGTCTTTCGTCTTTCGTCTTTCGTCTTTCGTCTTTCGTCTTTCGTCTTTCGTCTTTCGTCTTTCGTCTTTCGTCTTTCGTCTTTCGTCTTTCGTCTTTCGTCTTTCGTCTTTCGTCTTTCGTCTTTCGTCTTTCGTCTTTCGTCTTTCGTCTTTCGTCTTTCGTCTTTCGTCTTTCGTCTTTCGTCTTTCGTCTTTCGTCTTTCGTCTTTCGTCTTTCGTCTTTCGTCTTTCGTCTTTCGTCTTTCGTCTTTCGTCTTTCGTCTTTCGTCTTTCGTCTTTCGTCTTTCGTCTTTCGTCTTTCGTCTTTCGTCTTTCGTCTTTCGTCTTTCGTCTTTCGTCTTTCGTCTTTCGTCTTTCGTCTTTCGTCTTTCGTCTTTCGTCTTTCGTCTTTCGTCTTTCGTCTTTCGTCTTTCGTCTTTCGTCTTTCGTCTTTCGTCTTTCGTCTTTCGTCTTTCGTCTTTCGTCTTTCGTCTTTCGTCTTTCGTCTTTCGTCTTTCGTCTTTCGTCTTTCGTCTTTCGTCTTTCGTCTTTCGTCTTTCGTCTTTCGTCTTTCGTCTTTCGTCTTTCGTCTTTCGTCTTTCGTCTTTCGTCTTTCGTCTTTCGTCTTTCGTCTTTCGTCTTTCGTCTTTCGTCTTTCGTCTTTCGTCTTTCGTCTTTCGTCTTTCGTCTTTCGTCTTTCGTCTTTCGTCTTTCGTCTTTCGTCTTTCGTCTTTCGTCTTTCGTCTTTCGTCTTTCGTCTTTCGTCTTTCGTCTTTCGTCTTTCGTCTTTCGTCTTTCGTCCTCCGTCCTCCGTCCTCCGTCCTCCGTCCTCCGTCCTCAGTCCTCAGGGGGGATATATTTTGATAGTAAAACCAATCCAGATGGATAGCGGATTTTCGTCTTGTAAGAAGAAAGAAACTTGAATTGATTGCATACATATTCATCTGTTTACAGTATGACATCTGATAATCAATTACATTAAGAAGTGGTTCACATAAAACATTCAATCCCAATTAAAATCCTGTTTGTAACACTACAAAGCCTTCACTGTATTCTCAGTGCAAAGTTATTAACTTTTTCCCCACTGACATAGATTTTCTGAAGGGATTGGCCTATTAAAGTAAAGCCCTGCTGCCTGACTAGCTGTCTGGCTAATAGACCTGCTGACACATTTATCAATAAGTCCACAGAAAGCGGTAGTTTTTCCTTTCGCTCCGCGTGATACACTTTAATGAACGGGGACATTTGTAACGAATTTAAGATTTTTGAAAAATACAATTTTCCTACGAGCGTGCGGAAAAGTAACTTTTCCGCACGATTTTTCGTTTTGAAAGTTGTACTTTTCCGTACGATTTAAAATCGTGCGGAAAAGTTACTTTCCCGCACGATTTTTACTTTTCCGTACGATTTTTACTTTTCCGCACGATTTTTGTATTGTTGAAAATGAGGATATTTAGGGCTAATTAAATGATCTATGTAACTATTCTGTTTTATTAGTCATATTGTAGCATTATTATGGAAACTTGTTTATTAAAAACCTTGTTTTTTCATAAATAAGATGGACAAAAACACTCGTAGGAAAAATATTGTACCTAACTCTTACGGAAAATGTCTTTTCCGCCCTTAACGGCTTGCCCGAACTCCGCTCCGCGTCGTTCGTGCAACTGCCGTCGCGTGCGGAAAAGTACTACTTTCCGCACTTGTTAGGTAAATAACTATTTCTTCATTTACTTCGAAGGTTGTTCTGCGTGTTCCGTGTATGGAATCCACTTATGAAACCAAAATATGTTTGTCGTTCGTTCATATTATAGAGCCATAGAAAATGATTGGACAGGTGAATTTCAGTTCTTGCAAGGACGTCAAAAAAATCAAATGTTCTGGCAGACTTGTACGAATGCGCAGGAGGGCCACAGGCAGTTTTTTTATCACTTTGAAAAAGAGAGAAAAGAGAAATTTCGACATTAAACTCGAAATTTCAAGAAAAAAGTCCGAGTTGTAACACGGAATTTTTAAACTCCGAGTTATAACTCGGAATTTTAGGGAGGATGAATTTTTTTATTTTGGGTGTCCCTTTCAGAGCTTCGTAGATAATCACAATTTTCCCATGAAAAGGATTTTTCGATTATTTTTCATACCAATGGAGCAATGTGAGCGATGGAACTTTCCTAATAAATATTCGAAAGTTTAACACAACGCTTTTGATGAATGGATATATATAGTTTTGAACTAAATATGTTAGGTTCTTGACCAATTTGTCTGCAAAAACTTGTGAAAAGCTTTGAGGAAGTCCATGTTGCTTACAGCTTATCTCTCAATATTTTTTCTGAAAAAGTAATCCAAATGTCTGCTATTTATATCAAAATTCTGACTTTCAGACTTTGTGCAACATCAATTGTTTTTCACCATATTTTACCAGAAATAACGTCAAGAAAACTCAAACCTGCATATTAATCTATTCAGACGTCAATATTAGCAAGAACTATTTTTACATAACATTCTTCATCTCGAAGAATTCAAGTGCCAGAAATATATTCGAATGCATGAGAGATTGTGACTCGAAAGTAAAGTGCTCAGTATAGGAGAATAAAAACCGATCTTGTAGACATGCGAATTTTTGTTTCCAGTTATACACAGAAAACACGACTCGGAAACTTTTCCTAGTCATCAAGTACAACTTCTTTAACCACCCCGTTTCTTCTTGCTCGATATACGTTGAATGTTCACTCAAAGGGTCTGTTTATCCACGAATAAACATGAAACGGATGAATCCTTTCCTTTCCGAAAAAAGGGAGTTCTTTGCGAACGTTATTTCAACTACAATTAACATTAATTCAGTGGTTTTTTCATCAAGGATTTTTTTTCCTTTTTCGGTATCATAATAGGGTAGGGTCGGGTATATTGTACCGCATGGTATATCGTACCACCACTATTCTACTTTAAATGGAAAACCAAAATCGACATCTGTTAACGGGAACTAAAAGTTTATTACATTAAACCTAAAGTCATAATCGCCCGTTCAATTGTCGTCTATGGTTTGGATGTACGACATCTCCCCCTGGCTTACTCTAACATATTCAACAAAAATCAAAATATTTGTATTCATAGAACCATTTTTATTGGAAAAATGAAATATCCAACTTTTCACGAGCTCCATCAACAAAGTATGTTCTACAGTTTTTATTCTATAATTATTCACTCAACTCAATTGACTGAAACCTGCTGAATGAATGAAAAAGTACAACTTGAAAATAACGAATGCTGAATGAAAAACCCCTTGTATGTAAAAATTTCACTGGCTGAGTATATACCCCATTTCCAGCTATTGAGTGAAACTCCATCCTTCAACTGCTTTCCTGTATGTTCACTCGAAAACTCTGTGCATTTGCAGATGCACATGAAATGATTGCGACTTTACTGCAATCCAAAGTGTTTTGCTGACGTAATAAAAGTTCCAAATTAACGTCTGTTTTATATGAGCGAGCTCGCTCTAGTCCTCCGCCGGAGCACAATGTTATACTTTGTGCACACACATTCTTTGAACAAGCGACTCGAAAATAATGAAGTGTTTATTTCCTTTTTATATTTGCGGTATGCAATTATCCGGATCGTAGCAACATATTTTTGCCCACAGATGCTTTCCAGTTATTCGATGTCAGTTTTATGGAATCCGCTTTTATCGTTGTAATTGCAACTGCCTGTTGGAGCACTTTGATGTTGATTTCCATAAGTATAGCTTCAAGAGAATGGGGACATCGTTAATATACTGTTTTTACAGGACGGAATGATTGATAGTGTTTGAAAAGAGAACGTTCTTGAAGTATGGTAGCTATTAACCGACTCTTGATGCCCGATAACATTATGGGAGGCATTATGGACCATAATGCCCTGATTTGAAAAAATTAATGTTTTTGTTAATAAATCAGTTGGTTGGAAAACCTTTTTATTCATAACTACATACAAAATTACAATTTTTACTGACGTAGTTCCAAGTTTGTACTTCTGTGAGTTTACCGGTGAGAAAACCCTCAATTTTTGGTTCATATTTTCTCGTAAATGTTCATGGTACCCATTTCTGTTGGAGTGAATATTCCCTCCATAAAAACACATTATTTTATCTTCTCTACCAATTTTTAATGAATAATTGGTTATAATGAACTTCTACATTCAGTAATATTCTCCCTTCGACTAAAGATGTTCAAAATCCGAAACATGTCTCGTCAGTTTGGAAAACCGAACTTAGACGTATTAAACCTATTTGTGGATGAGATGACTCTGAGATTTTCTTCCTGTGTCACAAAGAGATTCAATACTCCTTAACTTCATCAGTCACGACGTTTTGTATATCAACATCTGTAGCTGTTATCGAGTGTATGAATGCGACAGCCTCTTATGGATACTTCTAATGAAGCTAATTTCTGTCATTAGCGTAATATTAAGTTGCCTGTCATTTGGTAAATAAATATGCTACTTATCTTACCTAGGCCTCTGACTTGATTAATTAGTTTATCGAAATTTCTACTAATCTAGGTCACTGATCGAAGGTTTCCACGCATTTCGAATCTCTATGCTTGGTAGACGGATTACGTTGTTATTCAGAATGTATGCAGACCTATAATTTCCTTCTATACCAATGTTCTTCTCAATTGATAACTTCGGCTTCAGTCCATTTAATATTATGCTGAGTCGTCCAGATATATGATCTGCTATCCCTGATTTCGATGTTTTTTCTCGTTGATTATTTTGCTTGTGTTAGCGATTCTACTATCCAGTGGTATCTTCGTTTGTCCAACATAAGCCACACTACATACGCAAGGAATGCGACAGATGCAGCTTTTCCTGAGTTGGCTGCGGGTTGTGTTACTCGACCAGAAGCATGTTCGTATGTTGGTTGCATTTTGACCCAATTTGTCTTATTTTTTCCGATAGACCTCTCACGTAAGAAAGGCATTCATTTCTGCTGATTCATTTGTTTCTTGTTGTTGCGTCTTTTGCGGGCCACGGCCTCTCCTATATATATATTTCTGGGTATCCATGGTGTCATAAATCTTCCTTGACATTTTCCAATTCGATTGGTGTTATAGAGGCTGTAGGCACGGTCAACCAGCGACTGGACAATTCATCTCTTCGTCGCTTCATGATGGTGTGATTCAAAGTTCAAGTTTGTTCCGGTGTGGGTTGGTTTTCTGTACACTGATGTTTGGCACTTACCATCTGTCTTTTGAACTTTTCCAACGGAAAAAGGTAACCCGTATTAGGTATCCTTTTCCATTGTGGAGTTTGTGGACGGACTGACGTTGTTCAGGTGTGGCCGAAAGGCATCAAGTTCCATATCTCCTTGATTCAATATAACAATTTAAAAAAAAATAAAAAAAAAATTGTATGTCGTTGATTTTCGCTTTGAAATTTGAGCCATTTTATTGACTTGAGAAAATAGATTCAAAAAAAAGTAGGGACTTGGATAATTTTTTTTATATAAGCACCAAAATCTCAAAAACTAAACGAGGTATGGAAAAATTTGCGGAAACAATATTATTTAACTCCATTAGTAATACAAAAAGTTTCGTACGATTTTTTTTTTCGTATTTCGAAAAGAAAAAAATATGTAAAATTTGTACTACTTTCTAAAATCGTCAGAAACTCGGAAACCGATATCGATTTTTTTTTTATACAAACTGTTTTATTGATCCTGAATAGGTCTACAAAAAGTTGAAAGTTCAAAAACAGACACAAAACAGTTGATAAAATTAAAGAATTCTTTTTATGTCAGTGCCCCCCATTACTCCCCCCGAATTATTCCAGCGCTTCGCGCTCGGTTTTCTTCTGATAATTTTTTTAAAAGCAACGAAAACGAACAGAATTAGGCCCGTATGCCGGGAAAAGAAGGGACGTACCCTTCTTTTCCCCCTCTTCACCAATTTTTTTATGTCAGTACCTCCCACTATCCACACATTATCCATTATTCACCCCGCCAATTTTTCCAGGAGATTTCTGCCTGGATTCATTATGGACATATTTTACAAATGAGACAAAAATAATCAGTGTCCAATTATAGTTTCAAACGGATTCAATGATAAAAAAACACACACTGATCGTAGTATTCACATAATTGGTGTCCAATTATAGTTTCGAACTGATTCAGTGATACAAACAGACAACCTTCCGAAAAGTTCCTATTGAAGTCGTAGTATTTGAATTATAGTTCACACCATTTTCAACAACTTCTGGGCTAGTTGAGCCGCCGGCAGGCCGATTGTGGGTGTGAGGCGTATCCTAGCGTAGACTCCGCCCGTACCGCCCTAAAAATTTTGCCGCCTGGTGCTATAGCACCCAGAAGACCCCTAGTTGAACTCGCACTGGCTCATAGTAATTAATTGTAGGGCATAACTAAGACAGGTCTGATTATTTCCTTCTGTTTAGTAATACTTAGTGATGAGGATAACTTGGTTATCGAAATGCGCATTTGCGAATTGAATCATTTCTTGGGTAAACGGTCCCGCATAAGAACCGTGTGGTACCCCTGAATTTGCTCTGAACCAATATGATATATCACCCTTATATTCGATAAAAAAAATTCTTCTTTCCAAAATTTTCTTACCAATTGCAAAATATTGCGTGCCTGCCCATATTATAATAGGCAAGAATGGACGAGAAAAGAATTTTCAATTGCAATTTAAACAAAAAAACTATTTCTCATTCTAACTGGTGATATTTCGTTGAAATTCCCCCCTATAACGTAGAGTAACGCTCACAGACCTTTCTTCTTTCCCTGTTGAATCGGATGAGGGACTAATGCAATGCATATGTTGTTTTCCGGAATCCATTTATACCGGTAGAATGGCTCGTGTTGGGTTAAGTGCACAACGAACTCGTTGCTGAATGTTCGCGGCCAACTTTACGGACCGAATCAGGTCTCGACGTATACCGATTTGTGTGCGGATTTCAAAAACTGTTGCCGGAATTGGGTTTTTATTCAAATTAGCTGGCGCTACGCCCACGTCTGTGCCTTTCGAGAGATTCCATCGGAATGCGTCTAGTATCAACCGCGATCGAATGTAGACGGCTTTTCCTGGAAATCAGCGGGTTGTGTCTATCTGCGATGGAGATTTTATGCCGCAAAAACAACTCGATAAGTATTTATGAGAGTGCATGTCTTTTAGTCGAGCGGATTGTTATTCTACTAACAAGCGGAACACTAAAATGTCATGGCAGTGATTTGGGTCCAGTTTCGTTCATTTGGAATGCAAAGCATTTTTTAAGAGGCCATGAGTGCGATTACACTTGGGATGCTTTTTAGTCTAAAAGAATCAATGGATAACTCAAAAATGGTTCGTCTTATCGATTTCAAAAAATGAGGTTGAGGTGAGGCTCGTATTCAGTATACACAACTTTGCGGGCGCAGTTAGATCTGAGGGCTTTAAGGCTGAGGGCTTTTTTTACAAAAGAAGGCTGTAAGTTACCTCTGTAAAGCTTAATCCAGAAACATATGTAAACATTGTTCATGCTCAGAAAATATTAACATTTATACATAAAAAATATAACAATAATATTCAATCTGTGTCAATATACAACACGAAGAACGATAACTCCACATTGTCCCTACCAATTCCCAAAAGGTAATTATTACAAAATCAATCAAAAAAGTTTGAACTACCCGCCTTTCCATATCCAATCATTGGTGACACATATTATATTCAGAAAGGCTATCAAAGAGTTGAGGATATTACAATATAAGAGTTTTATGACAATTCATTACAATAATTTTCCTCAATTCGACATGAATTTTCGCTTAATTCAATTGGAAAAATTCTTTTCATATACTACGAAACCTCCGTTGTACAAAGGGGGCAGATTTGATAACGAACCAATTCTGTATAACCAAAACAGCACGAGTACATTATCATTTCGCAAAAGTCGTCTTCGCTCTTGATTCCAAATACACTTGATATCATTTATTTCACTTGTGTCAGTCAGTTCAGTCACCAATTATAACTTTTTCCAAACCTACTGAAAGCCACCAAAAATAATGAGAAAAAAAACAAGAATTTTCCTTCGTAATGATCATTTCCTTTGATCGGACAAAGTAATATTTCGCGGTCTTCTTTGAGGCTTTCGTTGAAAATACCGAATTCATCTTTCACAATGGCATCGAATGAATTTCCATGCAACCGTAAGAAATCCCTCTGACTTCACACTATTCCGCACTGTGGCACCTTGTGTTTTCATGATTTAGCAGTTGTTTTTTCCCTTGTGGTACATTTTTCATTAGTTTCCGTGACGCTGTCTGATTTACGATTGTCTGAGCTCTCTTCGAACGTTTTTCATTTGGGTCTCTGCATAAATTCTTGTCACTTATACCACATAAGCGAATTTTATATTGTCCCATAAAAATTGAGATCAAGGAATGCCATAAATTTTTGTGTGTAAGTAGTACGGAAAGCGTGAAATGAAATGTTTCATGGTGAGTAGTAAATACGTGAAAGTTTCATTTACGATTTCAGGCAATGATGAGAAGGACTGATTCCGGAAATTCCTTAATCTGATCGTGATGAGAGGAAGGAATTTTTAAGGATGGATGGAAGAGCAATCTCTTTTCATGTCTCGAGCATGGACGAAAAGTTAATGTTGAAATTTAATAAAGTACTGGGTATTTATGAACCTAAGAATAAAATAATTATAATTTTTATCCTTCAAGGATATCCCAGTTATACCCTTTTTCCGGAACCCTGATACATCTATGGAGAGCGCTTGTATCATTTATACGTATCATTCAGATACATTCCACAGCAATATCGTCGTCACAAATTTTTGGGAAATATCTACGTTTGTGCCTATAATGGAAAAAAAGTTGTTGAATAAGATAACACAGAACAAAAACAAATCGGAAATTTTCAATGGATGGTAATGCAAAATGAAAATATGAATCAATAAAAACGGTTCAAACCAAACTTATTATTTTTTGTTTTGTTGATGTACAACGTGGTTAAACAATTGTTACTTGGAAAAATTTTCTGGCATGCCGTACACTTCTCTGGGACATCACAGAAAGGTTGGCGATCTGTCTCTGTTTCATAGATATTTTCATGGACGATGCTCGTTCCACCGTTTTTCGGTCCCATTGAGACTGACCCGTTGAGCTCAGCTCACATCCATATGCCGTCACTATGGAGACTTTCCGAACATCTCATTCCCAGTGAAGCTTTGAAACTCGCCGCCTCGGGAGGTGTTCTCTGAGGCATACAGCCTTCAGAAATTCAAGAAGAACACCAATTCCTACCTACTGTCCGTCGGCTCTCACGATGGCCCGTGAACAATACAAGATTTGATTTTCTTTTTCGTAGGAACCAGAACTTTGAACAAAGGGAATCTTCAAAGGCATCTGTTAAACACGAATAATTTCTTGAACTTTAGAAAATTATCTGTTTCAGAATGTTATTTTAAAAATCGTACTATGCTTCACTACTTTGCAAATGACTACTTGTCTGGCTAGTAACTCAACGAATATCTGTTGATTCATTATCACTGTGAAGGTCATCTGTCCGCCAAATCAAGTAGGTAATTTTTACATTGATATTCTTAATTTCTCCAAGACAGTGCGGATTTAGTCTTAACAAACATGCACTACTTCTGAAACTCTTGGCATTTCAAATTTTTTTCTCGAATTCATTAGACTCCAGTTTCAAGATTTTCTTCAGAGAAGCATTGCTCTGGATCATGTTCTCTTATTAGGAACCAGATAGGGAAGTTAACGATCTGTCTATTTAAAAAAAAAAATGTATGGCTGGCCAGTGTATACTTTTCTTGCGACTGGTTATTTTGACGAACAGCAAAGTAGAGTTAGTCATTTCCCGATTCTTTAAATTGGATCGGAAATCGGGATTTTGATATTCAACCAAGAATACCAAGTTGAAAATAGAGATTCTGAATCACAAATCAGAATTACCCTGATAGGTGAACATTAACAAAAAATTTCACCACATCTGGATTGCCGAGAATTTGTATTATTGCAACTGGTCTCAATATTTTTTAATAATATTTTCAACTTACAGGAAAAAATAGCGTAATGACTAGTTATGTCGAATGCCATCGATTCCATTTTATTATAACTACTTTTTTAACTCTGGAAACGAACAAAATTTTTGATCTCAAAAAAGGCAAACTGCAATTCTGATTTATGTTTTACAACTTCTCGTTTCCTTCAAACAGTATATGTAAACTTTGTAGAAGATAATAAATTTCGTACTTTCGATAAAACCCCGCTATCCAATAAAAAGTAAAAAAGTTCATGGATTTTCATTAGGATCGTTTCGGGAGCTAAATGAATGAACATTTCAAGGGAGGTAACTGGAAAATTTCCCAAGTCGATTCTTTCTTAACATAAAAATTTTGTGCGCCCGAATACAAAAAGATAAATCCATTTTTGTAAGAAAGTTTTGAAGAATGTTGTCCAACACAAACTGTGACTATCTACCTTTTGACGTACTAGGGACACGGAGGTTTTTATGCATCGATAGAATTTGCTGTAATAATTTCAGTGTGTCCGTTGCGTTATATTTGTCGACTGTAACCATAACTGAGCTATGCTGACGTAGGAATCCTAACCGAATAAAGCTGTTTGACTCTAGGTGAAACAACATTTGAAAGATAATTTTTGCCGTCGATAAAAGAATACTAATAGGCCAAAGTGACTCAAAACCTTCAGGATTTGATATTTTGAGTGGTTATACTTCACAATATTAGCTTTTTTGCAGCTGCATCTTGCCCAATAATGAATAACCGTATAGAAGCTGTCTTAAGGTGCGTATTCACTAGAGCTTTCGTTCCACATGAGCACCGAATGAGCACCGAACGAGCGAATGCTCGGATAGTGTGGAGTAAGGACATAAGAACCATTTGTTGTAGGCATTATAGTTATGGTCTGCAGATACTGACGTGATCAGAGACCAGAAGTCGGTCTTTAGGTGGTCCAAATGTTTCAATGAACATCTCTATGCAACTGGCAATCGCGGACACAGCCTTGTAGGAACTCCTCTACACGGTAATTCATTAGATGTAATTCAACGTTCGTGGTATTAGTCAGGAAAATAGTTGTTTTCTGATGGATTTTCGACCCAATTATTCATATTGTATAGGATTATGGCAATGAGCGCCGTCCTGGATTTTCAATAAAAGCTTATTTTTAAAAAGATTTTTTCACGCTTACTTATATTCTCATAATTTTTTTTATATTCCTAAGATTGTAATATTATTAGAATTGATAAAATATAATAGATTACTAGTTTAAATTAACATATTGAAACTAACAAGAAGAAAGTGAAAACATCAAAATGATTGATCGGCGCTCCGGGGCGGCTTGAATGATATTGGTGGCACATTCGCTTTTAGAGCTGCAGGGAAACCCGGAAAAACCTGTAACACCACATCATCTGAAGAGTTGGAATTCATTGGTAGAGAACTTCTAAAGAGGTCCGACGAATTGTGACAATCTGCTCTATAGTAAAATAGGATGTATGGTGTCTTCGAAGGCTCCAAAAGGTCCAGTTCCAAAGAAGTTATTCTATTTGCGCAATTGTCATCAAATTTGTACCAGTCCATTCTATATTTGGCTAAGGTGTAATAGTGGCCAAAATCAGCTCCAGAACCACAGTGAACAATGACTGCGCAAAGCTCGTAATTGCAATCGGCTAGACTGGGGTGTTCTTCTAGCTTAATTCGTTGAAATAGTTTGATACATCTTTGGGTTGCTGAGTCGTAACTGAAGAGCTTCAGAGTTATGATCAGATTTGCAGGTATTTCAACTTTACTTGTTTATTTATGGCTGTCTCTTGTTATGGCACAGATTTGACAGTACAGTTGACTATTACCTGTTAGGTATTCTGGTCTCAGGTGATGAATGAGTAGATTCTGTATGGGCTGAATTCCTGGAAGATTGGGAAACGCGAACTCTAATTCAAAAAAGTCATTGAAGATCCTGCTATTCATTCTGCATTTGCTAAAACATGAAACTGTAAGGATCTTTCCTCCAAAAGATTGTTGTACCGAAGAAGTGATAGCTTTTAATTCCTCACCATCAGGGCATTCAAAAATATCGATTGAATTATTCTCCTGCTCATGAAATGTACTCCGCAGGTATCCTCAAAATTCGGAACTGTCTTGTTGTCCTGACGAAAAACTAGTTGTGCCCAAACACTGTATGAAATCATACGGAGAAAAATACACCTTTTCGGAAAATTTAAGTTGTTCGAACGAATGTTGCAGTTCCGAGAATAATGGGGCAATATCATTATTGTTGGTTAATATGTCTTCCCTAAAACTCTCTGTCATAAATAGCGCTTGTAAGACGCTATTCATAGTGTTTCCCAAATTGTTTAAACCAACTTTACGCTTGTGATGTTCAAGGTGACTTGTTGAAGTTTCCAAACACTTGACTGCCAGATCATGAACAGCAACATCTCCAACAAAACCATTCTGCATATGGTAATCAATCCTTCCTAGTAAAGTGGAATCTTCTAGAGGGATCAATTCGGTTTCTGCTTGAACTGGTTGACTGGAATAGGTCGCTGTAACAGCTAATTTATGGTCTGTAGGAGTGATTATGATTCTTGAGTGCTCTGAAAAGGAAAGAGGACCAACAGTCAAATGTTCATCATACATTGTAGATTTCAAATGCACTGAGTCCTGCTTCACGCAAATAGATTTTGCATTCTTAGTGAAATTGGGGATATACATAATTTCATCCAAACCATGAGAAGGAAGAATTATTTATAACGCTTTGTCAATAAGATGCGCTAGTAATTTTTTGACGTATTCAAATATTCGTCGTGACAATAGACAGGACATTTATTTCCTAACAGATTTTTTTTTTATTTCCCACTTTGACTTTGGTTTCTCAGACCTATTCTCACTAACTTATTCTGAATATTTCCGTGAGTTTTCAACGAATGTTGGAACTCACAATAATGTGAATGGGTGAGTTCTAGCGAACTAACTGACATTATTTTCAATGGAAATCCTCTAAGATGTTGTTTCCGATGAGTCTGTTCGTTTCGCTATTTACGGAAAGTTGAGTGCGAGCGAAAACTCCTTGGCACCCACAACTTCACTGACAGGATTTGAACCACTTAAATAAATTATTTGAGGAAACTTCATAATAGTTTGATCCTCGTAAAACTGTTCTTGGTTTCGGTTGAGATATTCTGAATAGTTAATCTGTTGAATGAGAAAATACCCGCGGGAAATCAGAATTTCATAATCACTTTATATTTAGAGTTATCGTGGGTAATTTGATTCATAGGGAAGGCAATTGAGTTCAATCTGGTGAGAAAATATACAGCAGAAATTCAGTTGAGTAGTTATTTTCTCATAGAAACACTGAATTTGCTGGTTGTTATGCTGAATAGTTATGGAAAAAAAAAAGTTGAAGTATAGATGTAGGTGTCGAAGAGATTTAATGTGTTTTGTCGATTACAAATACAAATCATTGAATACACGGTTACAGATTCCAACCTTACTAATTGCAACTGTGTCAAGTGCATCTGGAAGCAGAAAGTTCAATGATTTTTTCACAATGACTTCTCGAAACAAAGCACGAATTGCAATCAGTAGTTAAAACCGTGCTCACAAAACAATGTACACCTGAGGAGTTCGATATCCATAAACAGTTGGTGAGGTTATGAGAGAGAAATACAATAGAGAAATCGAGCCGCTACAAAAATTGTTGGAGAGTTAAAATTGCAAGAGGAAGTGACAATATTACTATTAGATAAATAGAAAACACACAAAAGTATGAATATTCCATTTTTAGAAGATCTAAAAATATGAAAAAAAAATAAGGAAAACTATTTCACATGTATTCAACGAAAAAATTAAACTTGTTTCTGAATATGATTTGAGTAGTATGTTTTCGTGTGTAGTCTGCACATGACCCTCAAAATCCTGAAATTAAATTGTAAACAGTTTATTGAAATAAGTTTAATTGCTATCTTCAAAACTAACTAACTTTCTGTCCATTAATAATGATCTTTTCGAAATTGCCGACATATTGGTGGTCACGATATATATGATAATAAAAAATGTTTCCCATATATTGCAAAAATTATGACCCACACCGTATGTAAGACATATAAGCAACAGGTCACCAGTCAGTCTGTTCTCAATGTTGATAATTCAGAATTTCTGATTATTTCAAATATTCCAGGAGCTTTATGAAGATGGCTTTTCCACGGCCTTCTAGTTAACAGAAAACAATGCGATAGGTCTGCAGTTGCTGGGAAGATCCAGTGGCGGTTCTAGCAATTGATGGAGGGGGCATACCATCGCTAGGAGCTGAGTATTCGGTAAAAAGGCAGAGGCGCGTATACATCTTTGTTCTATGGGGGGTAATTTGTAGCGCGGGGGTAACAGAAAATAGGAAAACGCCTCACGCATTTTTTTTTTTCGTCCAAGGTTGAGTGCCTCTGAATTGATAGTTAGGTTTGTCAGTGGGGTATCATAATGGCAGGAAAAAATTATGTCAAATTCAGTTTGTTTTATTCAATATGAAAAACGAAAAACATAGTCGAACAAACAAACAATTACACCTTCCAAATGGAAGAGAAAATCAGTCTGATAGAGATTAGAATTATAATTAGATTATGATTAGATGCTTAGATGAAGAAATAGATTATATTTAGATAGTTAGGGGTTAAATTATATATGATTCATTTTGTGAATCTTAATGTTGAACCACTAAATTTTTTTTTCTATCGTGAGGGGTAATTACCTCCATTACCCCAACCCCTCTTATATACGTGCCTGAAAAGGCATGGGCAATATAGAAGGTAATAAAAATAATAATACTGCCTCCTCAACACTCGTAAGTGTACTCAAAGGCATAATCTGTGCGGGTAGAAGATAGCTACTATTATTATTTGCCGTGGTGCTTCAGGGCGACTTACGGATTATTGGTGGCCTATTCACTTTTCAGCTATAAGAAAACCTGAAAAACCACAGCACCAAGAAATGTAGCAGCAACCTCTGAATTTTTCTTCTCGCATAACTTACGATAACTCACCCCGTTCAATTTTATCTTTTAATTCATACTCAATCCAATTTGAAAGGTCAAAGAACCAAACCAGACTGCCACTAGTGCCACAACTGCCAGGCCGGGGTGAAATCTCTGATGCATTACAAAGACAGGCAGAGAGAGAAAGAGATCGAGATGTGTGGGATTCACAACTGACCAAGGAATTGAAAGCAAAGTTTGCCACGTTTATTGGTTTTTCGTGCTTTTGGTGGAAAAATTTGTCATGCACATCGTGGTAACAATATATTTGAAAGATATCTGAAATCGTAGGGGGCACTAAGAACGACAATTTGAAAAGGGCGGGGGGCATACTGCCCTTCTTTGCCCCCCCCCCCCCCCCCGTGGCACTGCCACTGGGAATATCTTTTTTGTATTTTTGCAATTTTCCAGTTGAAAGGAAATGCCCCTTGAATATAAGAAATGGTACCTCGGCCTTTTATTAATCTACGCAGCGTTGTGCTGCTCGATAGTGTAGGTAAAGAGCAAGAAGTGCTGATGAGGCTGTCTTTGGTGTTCCCAGGTAGAGCACAAAGTCCTACACTGTTTGGATCATGATCGGTGATAAGAAAAGGGTCAAGTCATTGGTAACCTGGGTGGTTGATATCAGGAATGTGTGTCAGTACCCGATGATCTGTTCTAACAAAGGCCTCCATTTGGCGTCCTGGAATTGCTATAAAATTTCAGGCAGTTCGGGTTATGCACATTAAAATTTTCTATTATGATTACTTCAGCTGTTGAGTGGTTGAACGTCAAATTCTTCACTTTCCAAACTCTCCTCCCATACGATCCAGTACGATTAGGTTTTGAGGCGAGGATGTATTGTAGCACCACCAAACTTGATATGGTAGTAGTTGAAACCATGGTAAAAACGAAAAATTTTTTTTTACCAAAATTCCAGGGGTGGAACATATTTTTGTTGAAAAGGGGAACATTCTCCATGAAAATTGAAAAATGAAAAATGTAATTTATTTGTAATATCTAACAGAAAACAACTACTTCCACGGCACAAGCCACGCTGGAGATTGAACTACATCTCATAGATATTGTTTTTGTTTTCGTTTAAAAATGAATGAATAGATTTTTGCTTGGAAAGTATATGATTCATCGAAAAAACAAATCAACAAGGTAAAAGACAATTCAATTCTCCACGCTCCGCGCTCGTTTTCTCAGAACTTGTGATTAAGCGCCGACATCAAATTTCAGGTTCACGCTGACCCGCCGCTGAAAGTTCTGGCGGAGCCGAATATTTGATTGGTCACAACTCTGCTAAAAATGATCGGAGAAATAAAAGGAAAAGTTTAAATCGTTTCTGAAGGCTCGTGCCTTCTCATGCAAATATAATATGCGAGTATTTGAGTACCTAAAATGTGTTTGGTTGCACTTCACGGAGATGTTCACGGATGATCCGAAAATCAAGAATAATTCAGTAAATATGGAATATGGAAGTAGTGTGGCAGGTACAATTTATACAGCCAAAAAAAAATTTTGTTTTACTGCTGCCTCATTTTCAACTTACCCATAAAATCGGCATTCTCTTCACTAAATGTTGGAAATAATCGCTTATTCATATACTGCAAAAATATATTCAATATAACTATTGTGAAGTGCAAACCTCAAGCTTGAAATCACATACTTAATTTTTTGTGTAGGATGTGTATGAGCGATTATTTTCAACATTTACTGAATAAATTGTCGGGATTATGGGTGAGTTGAAAATTGGGGCAGGAGTAAAACCCACTTTTTTCTTTGGCATGTATAAGTGAGACTTGTCTCACTAGTCTCGAATCGTTGCATATGGTCCAAAGAGGGTACTGATTCATGCTTCAGTATAATTATTTCATATCAACTAAAATATCCATGACTTTCGTATCCTCCCTAAATATCGTAGAAGAGTTATGTGAAGTGGGACAAAACACATTTTAGGTACTCAAATACTCACATGTCATATTTGCATGAGGAAATGAAAGTCTTCAGGAACGATATGCACTTTTTCTTTTCCTTTTACTATAATTTTTAGTAAAGTTATGCCTGAACTTGTCCCAAGTTTCAGAGTGCTACAATTCATTCTTCACTTTTTGCTCGAGTTTGTCTGTCGTTACTGGATTAAATAGAGAATGGAATCAGGGCAAGGCATGTTGTCCTTGTTGGTGACCTGTGTTTCTGTTGGGGCCAGATTATCAGGTTTTTCAGACGTCATTGATGTCCTTTCTCCTGGAAATCCAAAGTACCGAAATAATGATGGACTATCCTCGAGTAAAAAATCGAGAATACTTCATCATCATTTCTGAAAGAATAAAAGTCCTGTAAATGGGTCACGATCCTGTTCACCTGAACTTACGCTCGAGTGCTATCGCTTATCCAATCAGGAGCCCATAAGGTCCCATCGGGAGCTGCAACTACCAAATAAGGGCGCGGTGTAGTCCTCGAAATATTTGCATTTGTAATCGGAAACAAACAGAACGTTTCAACCCTGGGACGTTCAAGATACGTCCCGTGACGTTCTCTGAGGGATACAGCAGGAATTCCGCAATTAGGAAGGGCAACGCAGAGGGCGTCTGGCCACCGCCAGTTATGCTGGGTCGGGGTTAATGATCAAAGGTTGTCGTCAGAATTACGTTTGCATTAAAGCGTCCATAACGTGGTTGGGTTATCGTTGAAGTAAACTGGTATGCACTGTATGCCTTTTGAACATGGCGTTTGGTGAGGTGGTGTAAAGAGCGATTGCCTACAGGATGTGCTGTTGGTAATCCGTAGTGTGACTAGTATGTTCAATATGTGATTAGAGGGAGCTCATTCGGTAACGACGCTTGATTGGTTCAGTGGTTATACATCTACGAGCTTTGCTCATTGCTCATTGGATAACTAATAGGTCTACAAGGATCGACGGAGCTAGGAAATGAAATGGGGAATAATAATAATAATAATAATATTTTATTGCTCATCCGATTCATACATATTGTATAATATACATACATGATGATATATACAGGGTTGAACACATAAAAAAAATACATATGAGATCTGATGAACAAATGGCTTCTTGGTGCCTTTGATTCTGTTCTTCCACCAGTGCCACGAGAATATGAACGAAAAGTATAGAACGAAAATGGCTAGGAGAAAAGAAGAGAAAGAAGACGAAAGAGCAGAAAGCGAAGAGAAAGAGAGAAAAAAATCAGCTATTCAATAGGTGCTGTTTATATTTTATCTTGAATGCATGTGGACTCATGTTGACGTCAAAGAAGCTTAGTTTCATCAAATTATTGAGATTAGTGGCGATGCTGTAGGAAAGGATTCACTTGGATTCACTTGGAAGGAAGAGTATCAAAATTATTTCGATTTTTGTTCGAAAATATGAATAGAATATTCATAATATATGTTGTGGAATCATCTGCGGCTGAAATCATCGTAACCTCTTGGAAGATATTCAAGTTGAAACGGGGAACATTTTCCAGGAAAATTCAAAAATGAAAGATATGATATTTTTGTAATATATAACAGGAAACAACTACTTCCCCGGCTTAAGCCACGCTGGACATTGAACTACATCTGATAAATAAATATTCTGAAAAAATCTGAAAGTGGAAATTCGCAAATAAATTAGACGTGTAGACGCTGATTCGAGCACGAACAGAACGCGCGTGCGGTGCTCGGGCCGATCAGTTTTTTTTTTTTTTTTCGATTTTGTCGTGCTCAGTTTTGACGTTGAAAGTGTGTTAAACATTCTGTTTGTGGTTATTACAGGGATTTTGATTTGGATATTGATGAGTATGAATATTTGAACGCGACTGAGCAGCCTGAGCTTTAACCGAGCATCTCATGTGCTCATTCAGTGCTCATGCGAAACGAATGCTCTAGTGGATACGGACCTTCAGAAAGCGAACTTTATACCCTCGTGCCACCACGGCCCATATCGAATGATGAGTACATGTTTATCTTGTTTTTACAACTGGAAGTATAATTATTTGTACCTCTTCATTGACCAACTTATATTTCACATTACCATTGAATCCGGCAGGTAGGATGGGTTTCAAAAAGTCTGTGATGCAGCTGAAATCGTGATCAGTAAGGCTGTTGGTGTTTTTTGGCATACTTTCCAAAATTTTCAAACTATCGTGACGTTTTGATTTTAGTTCGGAAATACGAATAGGATATTCATAAAATCTGTTGTGGAATAATCTGCGGCTGAAAGATAACCTAAAAAAATATCTCTCAAAGTGTTAACGCATAGGAAATATTTTCCTCATATCTATCCCAGATGTGTATGATTCAGAAGAGCCTGTTTTTTCAAATCCTATCAATCCCCCTGAAGAGATTGGCGAAGCTAAATAGATTTTCGTCGACCAAAATGTATTGGGGATCAAATGCGAGAGAAGCGAACCTTGCTTCAATGAAATGAGCGATTTCTGTCAGTGATACTTTTCAATATCATTCACCCTATCTAATTTATTAAAATGCGAATTTTCACTTTCAGATTTTTTTTTCTTCTCAGTTAGAGTCTTTTCATAATATCTGTCAGATGTAGTTCAATGTCCAGCGTGGCTTGTGCCAAGAAAGTAGTTGTTTTCTGTTAGATAGTACAAATTATTCACATTTTTCATTTTTGAATTTTCATAGAGAATGTTCCCTTTTTTATAGTGACGGGTTTTTCCTTTTCACATAAATGACAATTGTAATTTTTAGCTGGATACAAATGAAGATAATACACAGAATTCTCAAAAATAGCATTTTGAAAAATGAGAAGAAATTTTTGTTGAATGTGATTCTAACAACTGATCATCGCTCCTGCTGAGATGACATGGAATGGAGGAATTAAATTATTACATCTACGAATCAGAATAAAACAGTGCTGTGTGCCACATTCAAATATGTTATCTGTGTTATAGAGTGGTAAAAATTCCTATTGAATTGTAAAAATAACTGAATATGGGTTTCAATCAATTTTCCTCTTGATGGACAAGCAACAATTAACAACTGATTTCAAAGTACAAAACAAACAACAACCAAAAACTCTGAAAGCTGAATCTTCAATCTTCCTTCATCCACAAAGTTCTCAGAACTAACAGGATTCTTTTTGCTGTGTCAACTTAAAGATATACAAAAAGTTCTCAAGTAACTGAGACATACTTCGTCGAAATAAGGATAACAAACGATTACCCAGTTCACTCTGAACACTCAATTCATGATAGTTATCCACGTACACAGTTTACGTTCAGATGCCGGTAGCCATAATAGATAACTGACTGTTTTCCATTTGGAGCACCATCCCACGCTCGAGCTGCACGTTCCAGGAAATCTGCATGAGTCGCGAGAAATAAACCGTTAGGATCATTCGTTGCGTGATTGTTTCCAGATTACTGCTTTGGGGAAATTGATGCGTATACTGGAAAAGCACTACATAATATGTGCTTTTTCTTTTATTTTGGGCTAAAACAAACATTCCGAAATTCCACCGTTTTATAATTCGTATTATTCAACGTTCATATTTTTTCGTCAGCTTTGATATAGAAAGCCTATATGAACACAAACGTGTCCATTGGGGAATCTGTCGATATCAAGAAAAAGTTCGAGGCTGACGAACAACTACACGAAAGACCTTATTCACAGATTTCATCAGTATCAGAACTATCAGAATTCCATTTTTATAATTCCTACTCTACTACTAGGAAAAAGACAATTTTTTGGACTTCTGATGGGGTCCTCCTTATCCCCAGTCATCGCCAACATTTACATGGAGTAGATTTAGAACCATGCCATTCAACAAGATGAAAAATAACCTAAACTAAGGTTGAAATGTGTTGACGATACATTTTCAATATGTAACTATGGAGGCCAAGAGCTTGAACGATTTCTTTCTAATAATAATAGCTTAAGATGTAACATCTGGTTCACAATGGAGAAGGAAGTCAACTCATTACTTCTGTTAGATGTAACACTCATACTGGACAGTATTTGGCCTTCGACTCCAAGCACTCAAATTCAACGAAGAAAGGCATCGTTAAGACACTCCTCAAGAAAGCGGTAACGATAAGCAGTGATCAGACCATGCAGGAGTTTTACCTGAGAAGCAAGACTGACTCAGAAGAAAATTTGAAGAAGCTGTTTATATCCAAGCCAACGGAGCCTCCAGTCAACCCAGCTTTAAGATCTGCAAAGGTTGAAAACCACTCATTTGTGGATGAGGCATGTGGCAGCTGGAAAATTGAACCGGGATATTGGTATTCAAGCATAGCAGAACCCATCATCCAGAAATTGAGATTATGATTGTATTCAAACTATTGTAAACTTTTGGAAACTTTTCAGCAGTTTTCATCTGGAGACTACTGCCGATAGAAACACTTAAAACGTTGTGAACAATACAAATTATAGATTATAGAAGTTCGAAATGAATGTACTCAAGTTACATCATCATCTTCAATTTTCCAACAATCATACAAAGAAGTATTATATTATTGAAAAAGTGGGATTGTTCACAACACCAGTCTGCTGATTGGGCTCTTTACTGATAATGAGCCTGAAACCGAGCTTGGCATGTGTACTTTCAGAGTGGATGCGAATTATTCATGATTACGCCGTGCATGCGTTGCGTCTCTTTTCTTCTCGTTCTGAATAGAATTGTACTCGAGGGATCACTTGTCGTTACCGCTCCTGATATGCTTAATGCAGTTATTGAATTGGCTTGGCTAATAAATTATAAGAATCTATTATGAACGCAATGGAAATAACCAAGAAATGGATGTCAACTCAAAACTCAATGGGTAGCAGATATTTATTTGCTGTAAGTGAGGAATAGTGTTGAATCATAAAAGAACCTATAAAATAAAAGAAATTTCATCCGGGGACAAATTTCACAATCTCGCTTTTACGACAGTAACTTATGTCTAAGTATCCATATGAAGACTCATCGGAAACAGTCAATCAGATAATGGATTTTCCTCGTGTAAATTTAAAAAATACTGTCAATATTTTTTTCTAATAATTTGGCACTGTAACTTTCACTCTTACTCTCTAAGTGTGACTAACATCTACTATTTTTTTTTTAACAAATAGCAACGAGTATTTTTCACCAATAAAACTATAGATTTTTGATTGTCATCACAAAAAAAAAACAAAATAGGGAATAAGTTGGGAGATCATCACGCAATTTAATAACTCTTTTTCATTCAGTCAATTTGCCGGTCGGTGTTTTATTGAAGAACTGCACACAAAATCATCACCATGGTAACATTGGTAGTTCTTCATGAGAAGTAGCGTCCAACTACGCGATGACCAAAAAAAAAATCAACCGGCCCAAACCTCACATTAATTTGTCATCACCTTAGAGATATGCCATGTCTTTCCACATAGATGGTTCTTCCGAAGGGAAAAGCTTTGGAACTCATTGCCTCGGGAGACATATAGCCAGCAAAAACTCGTGAACACTAAGTCCCACCTCCCTTTTCTTTATTCAATGTTTTCCGAAAATTATAGAATTGTCCTTTTCTTGGCAACCAGAGTATAAACGCCCTCACTGTCTATCAACCTGTCAGAGTACAACAAGCTGTCACATGTCATATATCACATGTCATATTCATCCCTCATTTACCTTGTCATCTATAAACTGTCAGTGTTCACCTATCAACTGGCTCTTGTCACATATCACCTATCAACTGTTTATTGAAATCCATCAATGGTCTCTTGTCACCTGTCATCCGTCACTCGAACTATCACCTGTCTGTCGTCGCCCATTGTCCATCAGCTGAGAAATATATGAAATTGATGAATTCGACAATTTCGATTTTGGCTTCTCGCAAAAATTCCCACATAAGGGGAAAGTATAAAAAAAAGATGTTTGGGCAAAGTTCCTCGTTGACGATTCTATTGCAAGTGCTCAATTTAATATCAACCTTCACTTGTCTGGGGATGCGAACCTGTAGGTATATTTCGATTTTTTTTCCTAGTATAGCTTCTGGAAAAACTTCCAAATAGTTTTAAAAAGGCAGAGAGGCATGGATGGGACGACCTCCAATCAATACACCTCTATAGTTGATACAGATGTGGTCTGATACACGGCTCAAGAACCAAGGAAGGTGTAGTAGTTAGAGTAGAAAAATTTTACTCCAAACTTACTGTATGGCTTCTTTAGACCTAGTCTACCACCGTTTAACTTTGTGACTTTTTTGTTGCGGGGGCGCTTAGACAGTACATATGTTTGGCAGACACAAAAATATTAGGTTTTGTCGAGAATATGAGGAAACCCCGGCTCACATACTGTGCCACTTCGAAGGTCTGACTAGGCCAACGATAGGGGAGGAAAAGCAACAACCGTTTCAGTACATGGAGAACCTGAAGTCTGGCCTATGGAGTCTAGGAATGCGGACGGTTCAAGACAAGGAAGTCAAACATATCATAAGGGCACACACAAAAGATCTGCCGAGGTTGCAGTTGATAGGTTCCTAAGCCCCTTGACAATCTAATCTGAAATGCTCGATTCATCCAAACTTTTCCGTTCAAAATTTAGCGCAGGTTCTTCTAATCCTCTAACCAAACAGACACTGAATGAAACCTAAACCATAAACAAAACAATTATTGTATAGTTGATGTTACAATGTCACAAATGAATAACCGATTACAAACTCGACGTACTCTATTCCCCATGCCAATCCTCACCCACACAGAAGATACAATTGTCAATCTTCTATTCACAATGAAAACAATGTATCCCCTATAATCAAACTTCCAGTAGAAATTCCTAACAACCAACCAAGTTTTCTAGACCCGCCTCTCGGCTGTCGCATGAGGCTCAGCCAGGCAGTTTAAGGAGCACCAAATTGGAAATTCGAGTTGATCCTTTTCACTTTCAGTTTCCTCTGTAATAATGACAAAATCATTCCGCTTTGTTGAGTCTGTTGTTAATGCCCAGATGTGAGCGTCTCAAAACCGCCTAGACGACACTAATATACCATGTGATATTAATATCAGAGGCAAGTGTATATTTACGCGAGGGATTTCTTATATAAGTGACGCCTGCACCCTTTGCTGATGGAGAAGAAGGCTTAGGGGAGGAGTTGAAGTGTCCGTGAATGCTCTCATAGTCCTATAAAATAGATTTGATCAAATTGCGGTATGTTTCAGTGGGTATGGTAATTGAATTCTGAGCTGTTATCAGTGGATGTAGATTTTCACAAATATCAGAGGATTTATGTGAAATTTGTAGCCTGAACAAGGAAGTTAGTTCACTTGGAAGTATTCGTCATTAAAATTATTATATTTCTAATACTGCTATACTAGTTGTCATTAAAGGAAGACTGGAGGACAATCTCTGGTAGGAGACTATAGAGAGTTTTTAGAAAATGAGTAAAATGAGCTTTGAAAAATGTAAATCGGACCACTGGGTACGGAGATATAAAATTTTACAATTTGGCGGCCATTTTTATATATGGCGACAAAACTACCATGATCTGGACCATATGACCGCGCAACCAAACTGAGGGGACATATAACTGCACACCTGACAAGGGGTGGGGCCCTTACTAATGATAAATGTATTCTGAAAGATTGTATCGATATTTGTATTGTATTGTATTGATATTTCGAAAACATTTCAAAGTGAATGAAGATCCTCAAGAAAAAGAACTGTCGTTATCTTCAATTTTGTTTCTTCAATATGCATATAGAATACTCCTGTCAAGAAATCTAGCGAATACCATTATTTTTCGAGTCTTGTCATCAATGAAAAACCACTGGGTATCGCCCGAAATGAACGGAAATAACTCAAGCGAATACGGAACGTGAAGTTAATATACCGTGAAGTTACGGAAAATCAGCGAAGGTTTTCCCCTAGGGAAATCCACAATTAGCGCAATGTTCAGGTTATTGAAAAACGTAAGGAAGTTGACAAACCGTACGAAGGAGAATTGAATCCGTTTTCTATTTTCTTCGGATGCGAGAGTTGTTTTCTCGGTGACATTTTTGAACATTCGGATCTCTAGGGACTTGATTCTCTTTCTAGAGGGTTATCGAAAATGAAAGCGATGAAAATTATTGAATTTTCTGTTGAAATGAAATCTCTATCACGAAAAATTGCTTCGTCTCATTTTTCCATTTTTTCCTTCCTTCGACATTGCCTGATTATCACAGTCAGTTGAATTTTTAGCAATTCAATCAGACCATGATTGGCTTGAGAGTTGAAGCCAAGCTGTGATGATGATCAACCTTCTCCAACAATATTCTATGATTGTGCAATGACTAGCTCGGTTTGAACAGGAAATTCTTAAAATCCAAAAAAACTTGAAGGTAAATGAGTGTGTTCAGTCTCAGATGAATGAATTAGAATAGATATTATAAAAAAATTCAAAACTGTTGTAATTATTTCGAGATCACCTTGATAAAAAAAATGTCCACGAATTAAAAAAGTACATGTTCCGGTCAACGTGAAAGGTTGCAATTCTGTACAACTATTTGGCATATTTTTCCTATGTATCTGTCAAGTTTGCAGAACTTTTGAAATTTTTTCAACGAGTATACAGCAAAATTCAAGTAAATTGCAATATTGACAATTTTGCATACTTCTGACAAAAGTTTGAAAACTTTTGGAATCATTATTTTTGATTTTAAATGTCCATCTCTACTGGCCTAACAATAGAATTCAACCAATTAAGTGAATAAACTTGTTTTTTGACCAGAGAGTTATGTAAAGTAAGAATATACCAAGAAATTATTTCAAATATCAACTGCATGTAATTCATCGATGAGTTCGAAAAAATAGGCAATGGAAGGGACGTATAAAATAAGTTAATTGATGAAAAATTATTTTTTCTACATTCATGCAAAAAGCAAAACTGTATTGAACTATTTCTAGTGGAAACAAGAGTTCTTTATTGCACTAGTCAATAAAGCATAAACGTTCAAACCCACTACATATTTAGCAGATATTCTGTGAGAATGGCAATACATTTTAAACAGTATAGAAACGTCATTAAAAAAATATTTTCCACAATTAGAGAAATGAAAGTTTATAATGAGTAATATTAATTATGGCAAAATAAATAATAGTGATCTGTTTCAATGCAAATCAATAGTAATAATTAAGTTGCCCTTTCCATTTTCCTTCACCTAGTGCCACACCTTAATAAATAATTTTTTTCTTTTTGCATGAACGCAGAAAAAATGTTGTATGCAACTCGTGTAGAAATTGTTTATTGCACTCGACGTGTTGATAATTCCACGTCGAGTGCAATAAACACGTTCTTTTTGCACTTGTTATATAAATAACTATCAACCAACTTTTCCGTAGGAGAAATGACGACTTGAAAATATTTCAAATAATTTGTGTTGCATTTTCTGAACTTATGGAACGGGAAAGCAGGTACCCATACTTTAAATCCGTTGTTCTTTAATGTAATCTTCAAATGCACTTCAGCTTTCTACGAAAGTGGATGCATTATTTATCTCCTTTAATTTATGTTGTGGAAATGTTTATTTTATACGATGTCAGACAATGCTGATGTCGACTGAATTTAAAATTTCCTCAGGAAGCGTAAAGAGCTCATTACAAAAAGTGTCCTGTTTCATTTCATTGAATTTGACAGAGAGTGGATTCACAAAAAAGAGAGGAAGTTGAGGTTGTTGAAAACATCAGTTTCAATATCTGATCGAATAGTGTAGAATAGTTATTATTAATAAAAAATAAAATAGAGGGAATCTTTTTTGTACGTGTGAAAAGTTATGGCTCGTTATGAAAACTCGCAACTGCAAAAAAGGGGCTTAATATTCAAAGTGTAAAAAATTAAACTATGCTTTATTATTATCATTTTCAAAGCAAAAAATCAATTTCTATTGTTCTGGCAGTGACGGTGATATTGAGCAGAATTATTTCAGTGAATCGTGATGAAAATTAAAACAAATATTAGGTTGACAGGGAGCACTGTAACAATTTTAATTATTGAACTCGCCATTGCTAAAACCGCAATAAGGCCATTTTGCTATAAAATGTCGCTTTAATTATGGATGGAGAAAGTGATTTTAGTGATACATCTGCTATTCCTGCTGATGTAATAGAGTCAGCTGAGCAGTTAGCTCAGAAATTTTACCAGTTAAGTCCAGGCTACTATACGAAAAAAAATATGATACATTAAATAGTTTCTTCTCTCAGAAAAAACTAACTAAGTTATCAGAACCCGGTCATTTTTGCGTAAATGGAAGAAAATCAAAAACTGTGAAGTCGTCAAACTTATGGTGAAAATTATCCATTTCTGAGTTAACTTTAGCTATCAACAAGAATATACTAAATAATATAAATAATTTTTGAAAAAAATTCGTGTTATATTGTATCATTTTTTGAATTTTTGATTTTTTGAACTCCAAGCAAATTTTGGTTAGTTGGAGATATTCGTCTCTAATTTGACGTGTTTCTTATGTATCCGCATTTTTTGTAAATTGGAAATGAATGTGCGACTTTAAAAGGGTTCTGAGATAGGTAGCTGTCTGTTTTATTGTCCCATTTTTTATTCCATCGGTACCAGGTATACCAGGTGTTATCTTTCAAAGTTACGATGAGAATTTCAACTTTTAACTTATATTGAATCACCTGTAATATGAATCGGTTATGAGGTTGAGGAGTTAAGGTTATTTTCAAGAATCGTTTCATCGGGGCGGTTTCCCACGACGCGAAACTACGACCGCAAAAAGTCCAAAAGAACCGGAATTTAATTTCGAAATCTTATCTACATCTGTAAATCACAGTCGAAGAAACTTTTCGAATGTAAAAATAATTCGCCACAATTAACGAGAAACGGCTAAGGATTTATTCTTCCGCGAGAAATTTTAATTAAATTTTCGCAAGTGCAGGTGCGAGCGGAAGCTTTTTATCTAGCCGATTTATCTACAGGCACAGTGTGTACTCTTTTACGATGCCGTAAAGCGACTACGAGGTGGAGGCGTTGTTATATACGTGAGGAGATAAAGATATTTTTTATTGCGATTTGTATGCCCGATACGAAACTACACATTTATTTCTTTTTTTTCCTCCTGAGAAATTTCGCGGATTACTTGGGAGGTTCTTGCTGATAAGGGTTGGTGATCGTTTTCTTGGATAGTACGCGCGACTAAAAATGATGATAATGGTATAGACAATGCCTCAATCTTGTTAAGGAATAAACTGCAAACATGTCTCTGCTCAAGAGCTTTAATAGTATGACATAACTAATTGTTGACACGAAGTACATGTAATGTACTTTGATATACGCGTAACAGTAAATAGTGCAGGACTAACCCCAGTGGGGCTATGAGGTTTAAATAGATAGATAGAATAAGGTATGTGGGCGGACGGAGCCATAAGCATATAGGCCTCTCAATCGGGACCCACCACTGGGGGGAGATGGTTCAGTTTTGAAGGTAGCCTATCTCGCGAGCGAAAGAGGCCAGCCTTCTAACCAATACCTCCCTCACACTCTCCGGGTTCAAAACGATACTCCCGAGGCGTGCTTCCCGTGTTGCTGCCACTACCGGGCATTTCGTGAGCATGTGGATGGCTGACTCCTCATCCTGCATTCGGTATCATCCGTGAAACCTAAAATGTTGAGGTGACTGTTGAGATGGCAGTGCCCCGTCAGAAGCCCTGTCACTGATCTGATTTCCTTTCTGCTCAGTGTGAGCAGAGTCTTGGTCCTCCTAGTAGAAGGGCCTCTGATGTGGAGTTTCGATTGCCTCATAGGTGCATTTTTTCATTTGTCCTGGAATTTTATGTCCAGAATTTCCTTCATGGTTGAGACGCACCATGATCTAGAAACTCCTAGGATAGGTTCTGGTCCAATCGTTGGGCTTTTCGTACCTTGTCTGGCCAAATAATCAACCCGTTTGTTTCCAGGTACTCCGGTATGACCAGGGACCCAAAGTAGCTTTACTTCATTGGCGGAAGATAGCCTTTGCAGATCATCGATGCATTCAATCACCAGCAGCGAGGTGACTCTATATGATGTGAGAGCCTTGATCGCCGCTTGGCTGTCGGTGCATATCGTGATTTGCTGGCCACGGTAGCCTCTGTTGAGATTATCTCTTACACAGGCGAGTATGGCAAACATTTCTGCCTGAAATACATTGGCAAAAGTTCCTAGAGCGTAACAGGGTTCCGCTTTCGGAGACTGCCCGTATACCCCGGCGCCGGCTGACTTATCATCCTGGAGCCAGCTGTGTACCAGATGATCCCCTTGGTGGGAAGCAGACTGTCTGCGGCCTTTTACTGAATAATATGGCAGGTAACTAACTCTCACCCGGCATTCCAAGAAGGGGACAATCCCTTACCGTCTGATTCCATAATCGAGAATGTCCATACATTCCCTCGCTCCGCCATTGGTTAGAACTTCTTAGGCGAGCTGCGGCTTTACGTGCCTCATGTTCGATGAGGAGGTTCAAGGGGGCAGTCCTACGAGCGTCTCCAGCGCTCTGGTAGGTGCCGTTCTCATTGCACTTGTTATCGCAAGACAAGCAACTACGAGGTTTAATGATTGAATCTATTGAAGTAATTTCAAAATATTCTAGGTAGGGCCATGGTTCGAAACCGAGAAATTAGACTCAGAGTCAGACTCTATTCAGAAAAATGTGAGATGGCTAATACGATTTGTGACTTAATAACACTGATTGAGATATTCCTGTAATTGCCTATTTATTACTGATAAAATTTGTTATGAATTAAAAAAAAAATCACTATATCTCATGAATTAACTCCAGTGAGGGCCAATGAGACTTCAAAGACTTTCCCAACAACACATTGAGTCCTCTGGTACGTTCCTTCTGTGTCCCATAGTGTAGTGGAGTGGATGTTCTCGGTACCAAATTCATCATGCAACATCCCATTTTGGTATTTTTCGGAGTCCAGCGGATGCCCATGGGACTTCCTTGAAAAATTGGGGAACATTTTGCGATATCAGTCCGATATTTCAAAAATAATATCGGTGTAATATTCTCGCAGCATTATTAATGAATGGTAAAATAATTAAGAAACCCTTCAACTCTGACAAAATTTACCGGTATGCCCCAAGTCAAGGCTGAGAATTTACTTGTCTTACTGCTTCAAAAATAACATCTCAACTGATTTCTTGATTTGAGAGTTCAAGGCTGACCAGGTCTGTCCTTCCCTTTGCAGAGGAGAGGGGATGGTCTCACCCCTCAGGATCATTTGGGTGATCGCCCCGTACAAATGGGACTCGCACCAAAATTTGAATTATCTTTCGTGGCAGAAACGATCACAAACAGTGCCCTTTCTCTAGCAAAATTTGCATACATCTTACAACGAACGACCTATTTTTATATAAGTATTATTTGTGACAAAATCAACTGATAATGAAAAGATCGAATTGGTTTGATTTTAAGAAATATCCTGGCCTCCCAACGGCGGTATACGATCGTCAGCATTTTGACCTCTTTCTGTTCAAACTGCAATTCCCAAACGTTACAACTACTTAAAACTGTCCATATTTTTTTTTATAATTCTCTGAAATCTACATTGTTTGTGGCACGTACCTAACAAATTTGGAGTGCGATTCTTGTAACCAGACTTGAAAATTTCTTTAGGCCCTTTTTCCCCGATGTTCGACCATTCTTGAGTCACATGTCTGGTCGCTTATGTAGGGGAGTGAATTCTGTCACGCGATCAGTGGCGTCTCCCAAAATTTTATCACACTATTATTTCAAAGGCATTTGACCTTGAACAAACAAATTTTCGCCTGCGGCCCCTTCCTATTTCCGCCTGTACCATTTTACCGAATACTCGGCGCCTAGCGATGGTATGCCCCTCCCCCTCCGCCTTTAATTTCTAGAACCGCCGCTGCTCCATAATATCAACATACGCAATTTGACCAATCAGATAACAAAACACCAAACAAGAATACGTCGGAACGAACGACCGGAAAATCATCATTATTGTAGTTTTTGATGTTATTGAGAAGATAATATCATTGAATCTACATGTGAGCTCATTAAAAATAATGTGAAAATACGATGAGTTTGAAAATGGTGCATCAAACATTGCGTGCTGTCCGCTTCAAAGGAAACAGCGGTATCACATAAATAAATCACTGTGTGCATACCAGTATACGTTCATATAGGTGAAAATTTAATAGGAATTTATTGCCATAGTTTTTGATTAGTGCGCACACCAAAACAATCCGAATGTGAATTGTGAAAAAGTTGTTTCATTGTTTAGTCATCAGAATTTTCGCCGCGCTCATATATTTCTTTTCACTTTGCGCTGATTATTTGAATCGCCTATTACGTTTTTTCTATGTTTACGTTTTTCATGAGTGTGATAAATATGATTTGATCCTATAAACAAACGGTTATTTGTGTTGTCTAGATACAAAACGATTCGTCAACAAAACTGATTGATGGATTATTTATTCTAGAATAGCTGTTTGGTAAATAAAGCTTCCCCTCACTGTTTTGTGTGGTGAACTGTGTTTATATGCCACTCTTTGGAAATGAGATACTTCTTAAATAGTAATTTTCAGGCTAGATTTTTAAAAAATAATCGATAAGTAACCTTTTTTGAGCTAAATATAAGTTTTAAATCTGGCACTCAATAAAATTAGTCTAATTGACAAATGACAAGCGGTTCTCGAGTTACCGAGGAAAAAGTGCGGTTGCACTGGTGACAGATAAATCACCAGAGTTTCAGAAAATATTCACCGAATTTTCAGGAATTTGGTACATACGGACCGCCAAAATACTAACCAGAGTAACCAAGAATATATACAGACCATACCTTATGATTTATCCGGTTAACAGACAAACGGGAGGATTGTTAAAATATTACGTACTTAACTGGATGATTTTTCAGATATAGCGGAAAAAAAATCTGAAGTGTGCGGCAATTCTTGGAATATTTTGGAATTTTGGAATTTTATTGGAATTTATTGGAATTTATTGGAATTTATTGGAATTTATTGGAATTTATTGAGATTCAAAAAAAATTACATCAATTGCTACAAAATATTTTTGTGATTCCACCCCAGGAGACAGGAGACCCACCTAAGCAATTGATATGCTTGTGTTGTGGCGTTACTGGATCCCAGCGTGGCCTAAATTAACTAAATACCTAAATAATTGGCAGTACAGATAATTGAAACTTACAGTATATGGATGCAGAAGTAAATTGGAAGCGATTGAAAGAGAGTGAAGTCATAGAGAGAGAGAGAGATAGAGAGAGAGAGAGAGAGAGAGAGAGAGATAGAAGAGAAGGAGAGAGAAAGAGAGATAACAAAACGAGAGAGATGGACGTTGGGGTTAGATGTTATTTTTGTGCTTAGATTTGGAGAAATGGAAAGACAGATTTTATTATTCTGTTTTTTAAAAACAAAGTCTTATATATTCATTTTGAAATATAAAGTTTTTGATTGAAGTTGTATATTTAGATAGACGATATAGATTTTTTACGTCATAAGGCAAGTAGTTATAGGCTTTTGGTCCAAAAAAGAAGATTGTAAATAATGAATTTCACATTTTATAATGCTTGTGTGCGTTTGGTTACACCCGTTGACGCCTCAGTGTCCTTAGTAAGTGTATCTAAATGACAGCTCACTTCATCATCATCCTGTAGTGCATCAAGCGGTTACGTTCGCCAACTCCGATGCCCGCTTGCCACCCGCAGTCCAGGAATGCAGCTTTCGCAGCGCGAAATTAAATTCCGACGCCAAGACGCTCAGGAGTAGCCGCCTTCAGCGCTGATGCGGCCTCCAGCGCCACCGGCTGAAATTCAGCTCGCGTCTGATGGTCAGGGTGCGATAAAGACGACTGGCCGCCCACGGTTACTAACTTTAATTACGGAAATGTCACCGAATTCCGAAACAACCGCATGACTCGCGCCTCTCCGTATGCTGGTCCTGATGTTTGGGAAGTTTCGTTCGTAGTCGAGTTTAGAAGCGGAGATTTTCTATGATCCAATCTGCGCTGAATTATCGAGAGTGGCTGGACTCTCGCCTCGATATTAGATGAAATTTCACATTGGTTCAGGGGTGCTATTCTTGACCGTTCGCAATATGAACGAGTGATCGTATCGTTACATTCCACCCTTTGCAAAGAACATCAGAATGTGAGGCTACGTGTTCACGTCATCATTGCGAACGGTCAAGAATAGTTAGTACCCCAGGTAGATTGGGATAATGAGACATGATCGATTGTGGGACAGTATTAATGGGATATGGCAAATGAGTTGTCATATAGACAGGGTAACTCGCGACTAGACTCTAGTGGAGACGGGAGTGGGTCATACACAACAAACTGTAGTGAGATATTCATGATGCGGGCGCCAGCTATATAAATGCCAAGCTCACCCTTTTAGATGCTGTACTGGTTCCCATATAACACGAATAGAGTATTATTTGGATACTTGCCAGCCCAATGAGTTATAATACACTGTATAACTAATGTTTCCTCACAAATGAAGCGGCGACTTACAGTAAAAGTCAGTCGCAGCGCCACCCGTGGGGAAATAACCAACAAGCATTCCTCAATAGCAAAGACATCAGCCTGTACTGAGCATTTTAATTTTCTATAACTTAAAAAGAAAAGACTATAATCCGCTTTCGCTGGTCTCAGATCTGCATACTTTTTGATGATATGTCAAGAATGTTGACATTGCCAACGGTATTGTTTGTAACAATGAATTCTCTTTGTTTATTCATTCTGATGACTGGCAGTAATATTGAAATAATATCACCCTTATATAATTAATCTTCAACGGTCATATAATCAGGCTTATAATCATGCACCACAGATCTCAATTAATAAAGCAACCAACACAAAAATAATCACTTGGTAACAAAAAACTCAACAATGACTGAAATACACCTTCATCATTAAGTACTGGCCTCATACCCAGCCCTAATTCCTTCAAAAATGCTGTTACATTTCTGTCGACGAAAATCTATTTCATTCTTCGAAGATCATCACGGAGATCGGAAGTATTGAGAAGCAAACTTTTTAGGAGAAATTTCATACAGCAACTGTGGAAATGATGGAAAAATGGAAATATTTCTTTTGCGGTAACACTTTGAAAATTGTTAATTGACATACGCCTGTCATAGGTATTGCATTCTGATATTTGTTCCCAAATATGAACAGGATGTTCATAACATCAGTTGTGGAACCATTTGCAGATTATTACAGAACTGATTTCATGAACATACTGTTTATGTTTTTGAACTAGTATCAAAATGGAGAACACCCCTTCCACTATCAGGATTGAAAGTGACTGAAAAATTAAGCGAAATAATATGTTGCTGTAGACGAAAATCTATTTCACTTTCCAAATATCATCAGGGAGAGCGGAAGTATTGGGAAGCAAACTTTTCAGAAGCAATTTCATACAGCAACTGTGGAAATGATGGAAAAATGGAAATATTTCTTTTGCGGTAACACTTTGAAAATTGTTAATTGGTATTGCATTCTGATATTTGTTCCCAAATATGAACAGGATGTTCATAACATCAGTTGTGGAACCATTTGCAGATTATTACAGAACTGATTTCATGAACATACTGTTTATGTACCAAAATGGAGAACACCCCTTCCACTATCAGGATTGGAAGTGACTGAAAAATTAAGCGAAATAATATGTTGCTGTCGACGAAAATCTATTTCACTTTCCCAAGATCATCAGGGAGAGCGGAAGTATTGGAAAGCAAACTTTTCAGATGCAATTTCATACAGCAACTGTGGAAATTATGGAAAACATGGAAATATTCATTTCGCGGCAAGACTTTGAAAATTGTTATTCGACATACGCCTATCATGGGTATTTCATTCTGATTTTTGTTTCAAATATGAACAGGATGTTCATAAAATCAATATAAATAACACCCTCTTCCACTAACAGCATTAAAAACGACTGGAAAATTAAGCGGAAAATAAAATAATTACTGGTCGATCAAAGCAATAACTGTGTTTTGACGCGCGGTATTTATCGGCTTCGAAATGTCAGGAATCAGTGAGATATTCGGCCTCATAACGGCGTTAATGCGATCACGTTTGAACGCAATTTTTGTTGATCCCCATTCGCACATGCTGCGATATGCCTCCGTGAGTACCTCCAGTGTGGAAAGCCGTTTCAATTTCTAAAATGTACCTGCATTTACGGGGATTCATTCGCCATTACCATCAATTTTATTTTTCCTGTTTCGCCAGATAGCAGATTTTTACTAAAGGAAGTATTCCCAATAATAATTACATAATAGAATCAAACAATCATAAAGAAAAAATATAGTTTCGAAAAACTTAAACTCAAACATGCTTTTATAGTAATATGAATTAGAAAGTGAAAAATGTCTTATTCAATTTGTTTTATTGCTGTTACTATTCGTATATGCTGCAGTTGTGGAATAAAATGACATCAAACATTTAGAATACATTTTGGTCAGTTCTACTTTTAAGAAAAGTGTGGCTGAGGCCTTTTTTGAGTCTTGTTGAAGTTGTTCCTCAAGAGGATTAATATTTTTGGACTTCGGTTATGGCTTGAAGGTGACAGTTTCATTTGTTTAACAAACATTCATACCCAATGGTCTGGGTAGAGGCTGAAAAGTCCGTAAAGAAAAATCTCGATATTTCGTCCGTTTTTCCTCCTGTTTTCGGACGATGTTCATTTCGGCAGTGGACAAAAACCATATGACAAACATATTCTTACTTTTTTCTCGAGGAAAACGTATTTGCCTAAACGTGTGGAACCAGTTTTTCCAATAAATAGGTACGACACTTCTCGTTCTCAATAATGGACCCAATATCCTCCAGAATGTGTCAGCAATAACGGTGTCTTGTGCCAACCATTTGAGTGTTCAAAATGGTAATATAACACTTGTAATGCCGCGTTATGTCCATATATATAGACTACATATGCCGAACATGCTGGCAGCAAATATGTTATGATCTCAGGTGCCCCACTGCAAGCCCTACATATAGCATCATGGGACCTCTATACCCATCATGCGGCGACGGTAGACAAAGGTATTGAAAACACCATTGTGGAAGGACCATTTTGAGCCCCCGGTGTCCAACTATAGCCCACTTCACCTTAAAAAGGCTTAGGTCAAGAATAAGCCGAGATCTTCGACGTGCTCCAAAAATATCCCATTCGTATTCAAGAAATAGAAGCTACCCACAACACCAAAACTACGTTACTTTCATTCGACGCGCATTTCGCTAACAAAGTTAGCATTTTCGAGAGCTATACGTTTACTACGCTAGAGAACAAAATTCTAATCATATTTATACCTATTACTTATATGACTGACCCTCTATCCTACCGTGGAATACTCTTCTTGGCGTATTACCTGAAACTGAAGTTCTCGTTTCTGGCACGTATTTTATAGTGCTGATTTAGCGCGCACTTTCTGTGATGGTGGGTTTTGCGGGTACTTTCCGTGCGATTCGGGTGACATGGCTTGGTTTTGGCATCTTTCAATGCTGTGTCGTAGATATATTCTCTTTTCCTCTATGTTGGAGGTCTCTGGCTGTTTGTGTATTTCTACGGCTTCTAAATACATTCTTGTCGGCAATACATGTTCGGCGACTGACGACATCTCCGTTTGTCCCAATCGACAACGACGCTTGTGCTCGACTAGGCGGGTACCAATGCTCCTCCTCGTTTGACCGATATGAACCTCACCACAGTTACAGGGAATCCTGTGTATTTTGCTGGTCCCAGTTATTCCGATATTGTCTTCGTTGGTTTGAAGACGGTATTGATTTTCTCCGTCTATGGATTTTTTCCATTTCGATTGGTGACACCTCTTATGTATGGCAGATAGACAGTGCTCTGGGGTTGCTCTTGTCCTGTATGGTTGGTTGGCTGTTAATGAATGAACTGATCTGGAAAAAGCATTAGACCGTCATACCAGAACGAATATATTAAAAAGTATTGGGTATCAGTCAGTGAAATAAATATACTTGAAAGGAAAAGTAACATATAGAATTTTCGAAGGAATACTATCTTCAGTATCATGATATTTCAGTTTTTCCGTTCTTAGCTCTTGAGCAAACCCCAATAATCTCCTCCAGTGCATCCATCCCAAACTCCGAGCACCAATCTCACTTCGAACGTAGGAAAACGATCCTTGCACACCCATAACATACCTTACACAAAGGGAGTATTAAAGTGGCATTAGAGCAAGCGAAATGAACTTGATGGCTTCATTTCTCCTAGTGCCAGCGTATCCGCGGGACCATTTCAATTATGCGCTCTCTGCAGGAAAGCACTGAATCTTCGCTTTAATTGTTTGTGGACTGGACCGAGTTCTGGTTGTTAGCAGGGGTGAATTAACGAGGATGATTAATAATTCCTTGTTCGAACGCTCAAGATGACCGGCTGGCAAGGATAAGCGATTGGATGCAGGTGACAGATCCGTTTTCGAAGTTCGGGCGAAGTGTTGTTGTTTCCGTCTAGGATTTGTCATGTGCACCGAGTAACAAATTGAATCTGTTACTATTCACGTTTATTTTAAGTGACCATCGGAAATATGCTTCATAAAGTTTCTAGTGATACATTTTCAAGAATATTTCAACAATGTTTTCAAGGCCACATATTCACTACGAATATTCTACCAATATATCCAAATGATATTGTACCAATATCGCTAAATATATTGATGCTATTGCTTGTAGAATCTACCATCACTTATTATAAAAATGTCCAAATAGTAATAGTTGTCAAAAAAAACACCAGCATTTTCATTCCATGTTTATGTAGCAAGAAGAATTACTATTGGTAAGTATGATTTGTACTTTTTGTCAGCCTGAGGCGAAGTAATTTGTTCATTTTGTTTGAACACCTTCGTTACCAATACAAAGAATATTTTCTCTGTGTAGCGAACAGCGATCCGAGACCATTTCTGCACATTTCATCCGGGAATCGTTGGAAAAAGTTAAATGAATTTTCCAGAAACGCGATCGTACCGTTTTCAAAAACAGTTTGTTTCCGATTCATTGCCTGAAACAACATTAACTCAATAATGGTTTACGGACAAAGGATTCGAATATACCATTTTTCCAAAGAGTCGATATTTGCCAGGAGGCAGTCGCATTTTCACGATCAGTAATTGAAGTCTACAAACGTATAAATATTCCTTCCACTCGGCATCCCTAAAAATGTGTATAAAATTGCTGAAAAGGTGGAAATTTCAACAGGGATGCGAATGATAAAAGGAGCTTTTCGATATGCAAATGAAAAATGATTAGCATCACTATTCAAAAATATAATTTATTGATCTGAATTCATTTTTACCAAGTGATAAGTTTCAATTAACACTCTTCGCCTTCCTGTTGATTGGAATTACACTAAGGTGAAACACGATTAAAATTTCCACAAACTTTATTGTCTTTGCGACGTGTTTCGATACACAGTGTCTTTTCCAAACAAATGTAGTACACACCAGAAACTTTTTTTTCTCGAAATGAGCTGAGGAATGCGTGTATTCGAAGGTTTTCGGTCTTATTCTGATTTGTGGTCAAAATATTCGCGTGAGTTGTGAAACACTCAGTAAAATACTACTCTCATCAACATAATATTATTGAGCAAGAGTTTCACATCTTGTGGCAACGGAACTCTGTACTTTTCGGTCAGAAGAATATTGTGTCGGCCGTAAACAAAAAACTGTCACAATCATGAACCCGTAACAATCAACAATCGCAGGAAGCGGATGATCCGATTAGTTTGGAAAAGTGCCAATACATCCTGTGGCACAATGTCTGGCTTACCGTTTTTCCGACGAGAGCTGACAAGCAATTGGCAAATATTAACTCAAACGTTGGCTGTTCTGAAAACCCGAAGGGTAAACATTGCCAAGTTGTATAGAGTTTCAGCCATTACATTAGCTGTTTTATTATGTTTTCTTTGAAGGAGGGCTCGTCCTCCTCTTCTTTTTGTTATCTTTTCAGGGAACTCTCGGACGCTGGACTGGCGAATCAACTGAGTAGACCTGCAGATGCGCTTTTATTTCCTTTGTTGGACGTTAACAGTGAGACGTGTTGTGGCAGTGTTAGTTGGAGCTATTACAAAAAGGAAAAATAATCCTTCAGATAACTCGGTTGGGAGTTTTTGCAGTTCTCATTCAATTAACTGAGCGGAAGTTGCTCTTGACTGAATAAAAAACAGTATGAATATAACATGGTCAATCAACTCACTTCGTTCCTTTTTCGCTCTGATTGAGTGATTGAAAATAGATATTTGTCATCTTAAAGGGCTGTCTCGAATTACAGCAAATAAATGGATTGATAGTTAAGATGGCCGATATAAGGGGAAATATACACCCTGCAGGGTGTCCTAGAAAAAAGAACACCCAATCTATCCGAGCTTTACACACTCATTGTCCACCACTGTGGTTCTGGAGTTGATTCTGGTCAAAGACAGAACAGATCGGCACAAATTTGAAGATAGTTTAAATAATAGAGACACTATGCACCCTGTTTTATCCAATGACATATTAGGGCTAGACTTCGTTATAAACATTTCCAGTCAACCCAAGAGTTGACAAAGCTGAGTTTCTGCTAAATTATCTGCTTATATACAATGTAAATAAGCAGATAATTGCCATGAAACAAGCGGTAAAAACGTCGTGCTTAGAATGTGACCCTGTATTGACTACAGCTATAAGTGTAAATAACGCAGTCTAGCCATGATATGTCACTGATTTTATCACCGTGGAGTTGATATTCCCAATCTCACGGACCTCTTCAAAGGTTTTCAAACAATAAGTGAATTCCAACTCTTCAGATGATATGGTGTTGCAGGTTTTTTCGGGTTTTCCTGCAGCTGTAAACGCGAATGCGCCACCGAATCTGTTCAACATTTAAATGAAATTTTACTCTCTATTTTCGATATTATGAAGAACTTATAATATATTGCCTAGTATGCCTCTCACTTCAAAACTTCATCTCTTTCATCTAACTGTGACCATTTCCTAACTGAAAATTGCTTTATTTTTCGGAAAACATGATCTGATATTTGTGGACACTTGGATAATAACCACACAATAGTTGACTATTACAGTCATATTTCAATGACTCCATACAGTGTGGTACACAATTGGAGAAATAACATTCTCTCAAAAAAAATACTGAAAATATCTTTGTTTTGAAATGGAACATTGTAGAAAATATTATAGGTATGTTTTCCATGAACGCCAAATTTGTCCTTATCGTGAAAAACTGTATGGTCTATTCCGCTGGGTAACAATCAGTTTTTTCAAAATTTTTATGAAATAAAATTGCAGTCTGCAAACTTATCGTTTTCATTTTCAGAGAAACCAGAAAGCGTGAAGATTTTCCGAAGCGGAGATCACACACCAATATCGAATTCTACAGTTATTGGTCCCATGGAAGAAGAAGACGAATTTGACCTCATTTGCGAGGCATCTGGTGGTAAACCCATCCCGAAAGTAAGATGGTTCAATGGTACCAATGAAATACAGAGAGGTGAGTTTGATTTTACATTCCTTTCGAATCTACACCATATGTATCTACACAATAACAGAAATAACAAGTATGATCATACTTTTACGGATAGGATTATGATCTCGACTCGGCTGCGCCTCGTTAAAAAAAAAAATCAGTTCTCGATCACCAAAGTAGCATTAGATACAAATACAAAAAGTAGCAAAGTAGTATTAGATACAAAAATAACTAATTCATATTTCATTCACGTTCACAGGCTTTCCAGGTAATCAAACTCAGAAAAAATCTTGTATGTAACATGTAACAAAATTGCATTTTGTGTAACTCGTGTAAATTTGCGGGAACTCGCATCGCTCCTCCTGCAAACATCCTCTCGTTACACAAAATGAAGCTTTCCGTAACTGGTTACATCAATAGGTAGCTATTATTGTATCCGAAGGGCATTTCACTCTTATTACAAGAAAATTGGTGAGTGCCACCAACTACTATCCCTCACGAACATTGAATTACAACTGAGATACTTCCTCGACCTCAATTGCTCATATATGCCATGGTGGATGTTAAGAGATTTAAAATGGTGATTATCTTCTTTGGTCATTGAGTGTGAATCCAACAAGGCATATACAGGATGTTTCCGAAATTGGAACGATTGAGAAAATGGATTGTTATATGGACCAAATTGTATCAATAAATGGCAAGAATTTTTGTTTTTGAAGCAGTTGAAAATTTTTAAAAATATTTATCAAATTATATGAAATTGCCCTCAGGTTTGGAAGGCTCTGATTTGATTCTCCAGGCCACAGCGTGTCTGCCCGCTGGCAGTGTTTCAGCGCGGTTTACGCAGGCTATAGACCTTTTATCAGTGATTAATAAAAAATATCTTAAAAACTTTAAAATTCAGTAATACCCATGATAATTTTTTTATTGAAAAAAAAACTATATTTTTTCATTTCGTTTTGCTGTGTCATCTTCTACGTACAATTTTGGAAACACCTGAATCCTCCATTATACGGGAATCACTCGAAAAATACCGAAAATGCTCTAGCAACTTTGATACTGATTGATAATATCTGTTATCCTGTGAATACTTTTTTGTTTGACCGAGTTCAAGAAATCACGACATTATGCTAACGCCTGTATGATGATGTTGGTGTAAAGAATGGAGTTATGCGATTTTTTTCGTTATTACCCGACCAAATAAGAGGGTATTTGGAAGTATTGCAGGAAATCATGTTACGCCCGTTCAATTTATTTTCGTTTTTTTTTTTTCGAGTTCTCGCCGAAGCTTTCAGGAAAGCGCTACTCTCGAACTAATTAGAAAATTAATAAAGGACCGACGCAAAAAAGTTAGTGTCCGAACTCGAGTTTAATTAAGGAATTTTTGACGGGGTGTGTTAGTGCTGGAGCGGACACTTTTGAAAAATGATCCTTCCACCTCTCTTTTGACGGCGACTCCAGGAAATTCGCGTAATTGGATTACGTTTGTGAGCGAAGACGATATTTCGAAATGGGGTCGATTACGGTTCAACTTTTTCGATTAGGAATGGTGTCTGTTGTGATTATGTATTTGGTAAACGATGAACTTGATACATCGTGTATTCGTGAATTCATTCACGAGAATATCTCATATTCCATAAATAGAAACATATAAATGATAACTTTTGAATACTGGTGTTCCGCAGGGATCCATTTTAGCTTCAGAGTTAAGCATATCTTTATTTAATTTTCCAATAACACAAAGGATCTGTCGTCAGGATAACCAACACTATTGGACTTGTCAAATGCCTTCGACTGTGTTTTCCACAGCATTCTACTCGAAAAACTCTCACATTATGGTGTAAGAGGTACTTCTTTAGATTTGATTGAAACTTATCTGAATAATCGTTTCCAGAGAGTTTTTTACAATAATACATTTTCTGAGCAAAGACCGATTGACCTAGGTGTACCGCAAGGACCGGTTTTGGGTCCGCTTTTGTTTGTTATTTATATTAACGATTTTTACAACTATATGAAGGCATGTCACAGTGTATTATCTGCTGACGATACATCCTTGATTAATTTCTTCTTACAGGGCTAGGGTGCAAAGTTTGTGTTTCTATGTGTGTGTTTCAGAATGCGTGACGCGCAACGCGAAAAGCAAAAACGATGCATTGGGAACCCACCTTAAGAGCAGAGCAATAATATTTGATTTTTGATAAGCTGACTTTGGCAATTGAAAGATCTCCATCCTAACTAGCGCCACCTAGTTCAAGCTTTCCAGATTGCTTGCCATCAGACCAAGAGGTCTGTTTGGGTAATGAACTTGAAAAAAAAAATTGTTTCCCCTTCGTTCTGATCATAAAATTGAAGGTATAAATTGATGGAGTTTTCTACTTCCATGGCATCGCAGCAGCAATAAATTCTATTCCACTTCTCTCATTGGGTTAATTTGAAACAGCATACGAGTCATGTTTAATCATATACCTACTAAATTATAATGAAACGTCAGGAAATGGCCTACATAAATTTGCCATGTCGGCTGAATATTTCACGTGACACGTTCGTTATCGCACCCAACGATCTGGAATTTGTGCATAGTTTTTCCCTCGCGTCGCCATGAATTCGCACACCGGAATTTATTGCTCATTTCGTGGTGGATCAAAATGCTGTCGAATGAGCTGGGAAATTATCTCTGCAGGTGGGTGGTTACTACGGCATTTTCAAATTATAGTTAGTTTTTCACAAAATCCATTAATAATCCATTGATACAGAGTGACCCATTTGAAAGCGGGCCACCTCTCTAAAACTGTTATTTATTATCAAATTCAGATTTTTTTTTCAATAGATATAGCATCAATAGTTCTAATTAGGTGACATAAATTCGAAATGAAAATAAAAATTTCAAAGCCTACTTAGAATTTTTTTTAAGGCTAAAAATCCAAAAAACATACTAGCGATTTTTTATATAGAATTAGATGGCGCCACTGGATTCACGACATCCTCGAGTGATTTATGTGAAAATTACGTAGAAATGTGTCCATAAATAAAAAAGTTTAATGGGAATGAAATTTGAAACTTATGTCAAAAATTAACCCATCTTTTCAATTTCAGAACTTTCATCAAAATTCTGACTACACTACTGGATTCAGAATACGTCAAAATATATTTGGTCAGAATGTCATCAAAATTTGTTCATAAATAAAAAAATTATAAAATAATAGAATAAAATTTTACTAAAATTCCACTAATTTAAAATATCGTTGAAATTCTGACCAAATATATATGGGACAACTGGCGGAAAACAACCTGGTGACTTTGGTGTGGGTGCCATCAGATCACAAAGGCATTAGAGACAACGAGGCATTAGAGACGTAGTTGCTTTTCCAGAGAGGGGGCAAACACATAATTTCCCGGTCCACAACCCTCATGTGGACTCCCCATGGCCCACTTAAAAAAAAAAATTCGCCGCTGGGTAACCCATGAAATAAAATTCCACAGAAGTAAAGTATGATGACAAAGACTTGGGAAAAGACTAGTGAGGTTATTGTCAAAGAAAGCCTCTCGAGTTGGGAGAGGAGGATTGGTAACGAAAGTCATCACTGGTCAGCGTCCTCTGGGGTATGACCTCAAAAGTATCAGCGAATCGAAGCAAGAACTTCGCTGGAACTGTAGAACTTTTGCTTGTCCGACACTTTTCTGCAAGAGGTCGGATGCCAATTCAGAGGATTACCTTCTGTGATTGAAACTTTCAGCTTGGAGGTTTCAAGTAGTAACCATCTCCAGTCGAATAATGTTAATGATGATAAGTTTTATGGATTTTTGTTTATTGATTTGGATACAAACAGAGGGAAGGCAAATCAACTCGAATTATTCAATAGAAATTTTTACATTTATCACTTGGTGTCCTTTGAGAGTGACGCCCAAGAATCTACTGAGTTTCACTCTAATCCAACGTTGTCGATGAGTCAATATCGACGTTCTATGATATCGTTTCATAATTCAACAACGCTTAAAGAAAACCGCTTCAAAATATCGTAATTTCTCGGCCATGTTCCTATCAAAAATAACTACTGGAACGCCCCAGATTTAACCGCCTTCCCCATTACTGATCGTTTCGACCGATAGACTTACGGTAATATGATATCAGAATAAAGTTATTGGCTCTGAATAGAAGTTTTCATCCGGGAGAGCGCGTCTTTACGATCAAACGTAAAAAAAATTGTGAAATTACTTTGTTTAATATTTTAGCTCATGAATTTTCGACCAGAAGCAAGGGAGATACAGAGATTTCAGGCGAGTGTGGGGGTAATTATTAATTAAAATTATTTAACTGTTATTTGTATTTACACACTTTTTTTACCAACAATGATTTCATCAAAGTTTGGCCAATAGCCCCGTGTGGATTAACTACCTTGGGATTGGTAATTGTTTATTCATATTACCTTGTAAATTGTCATTAATATATTATTGCAATTTTAATGAATAAATACTATTATTAATATTTTGATAAATCTAATGATTTTCCGAGTTATTCACGGGGAAATCTGAAAATATCAATTATAGCAATAATCTCTCATAGCAAACAATTTTTTCCTTAGAGTTCTCCTCAAAAAATACTCGTGTGCCAAAAATCATTTTTATTGGTTTTAGTGTCAGTATGTGAACTGTGGTATCATCGCTTGACAGCATTTTGAGTCATATAGTCTGGTAACAGCCTATCTGAGTTTTTCGTACATCGAAATGAAGTTGGAAGTCACGACAAATTTTGGAAAACGCTGTTTTAGTAATCAAAGGTTTGGAACAAGAACAGCCGATGTCAATTTTTACAATTTTTTCTCTATTAGTTTTACCCAACGTATTTCTAATGATATTTCAGATACAATATTTCCCAGATTCTCAATGCTGGAGTTGGAGAGCCCAATGGCAGCAGTTGATAAAAAAAATATTCGACGAAATAAAATCATTTGAACTGTCATCCGCAGAGTTCTGGGATGACTATGAAGACTCGAAATGAATGACAAATTGAAATAAAGACGGCAAGATGAATCATATTGGAATGGTTACCCAATTAAACAATTTCGGCAATTAAACAATGATATTCATTTTCAAAATAAAATCTGGTAATTCTTCTTCACACATACAAGATATTGTAAATTACAAGTATGAAATTGACATAATTATGATACAAGATCTAGAAATGATTTTTCAATTTATCAAAAAATGGAACAGATTCATCTGTATTTTTTAAAGGATAGAAAATGTATAATCCTCTTCCCCCTAGTCATCGAAAAATGTTCTACACTCCTGTCCTTTAAGTGTAAGTTAAAAAAAAATATTAATTGTAATTCATTGTGTCTTATTTTATGTTATTTTATGTACTGACTGTATGTGACATCATACTTTTTTTATATTAATTTTAAATCATTTATTGTATGACAGATTATTAGTCGTTAACTAAATCAATAATAAAGAATCTATAAATATTATTGGATCCTTCGCCATTTTATCTACAGGTACTGTTGAGTCATTGGTAATTTAGAATCCATTTTACACCATACCGAGCCATCTTCAGGAGACTTGTGCAAACCAGGAGTGACGAAGATAACTTTCAACTTGTGATCCTAAGCACTCTTGTTAGCACGAAAACAAATTAGTGTCAACTTATATAACGGCACTATGCTAATAACTAGTCAAACTTCAACATATTATCGAAATCGCCTAGCATTCTGAAAAATTGCGTGATGTATTGGCGAATGCGCCGCACCTAAGTGGTCCGTTTACATCTGTATATATGCCAAGAAGCAGGTTTACAATTGATTTACCTCAACTTATTACCGTGGGCAATGAAGAAAATGCAATTGCAGTATACATCAATTGATTAATATTATAGCATCATCGATTAAAATATTAATTCAAGGTGAATTTTGCGTTGGCAAAAAGCTGAAAATTTCACAGAAAGTACCTAAGTGATAGTTACCACGGTTCCAACTCAAGTTCGTATGATCTAGATATCAGTGGTTAGATTTCTAGTACACTTTAGTTCATCAGAATTTCTCCAAATACTTAGGTTGAAAAAAATCAAAGCAAATATTATAATTTCAAATATCATTTCAAGCACCATAATGAGGTGGTTTGAAACTGCACCCTGTGCCACGCCACTTTTAGAAAGCCATAAATTTGGATCTGATACGACTTTCAAGTAGTTCACATGCTATGTAGGACTTATGTCCCTGACGTTTGCAAGTATAGTGTCTTATTTCTAAAATTGATTATTCTACTGTTAAGAGTCCCATATATTTACAATCTTAGTTGTCAATTTGAATCGGACAACTAAAATTCTCCAGGCAAGATTGAAGATTAAATTAAAAGATAAAATTATTGTCAAGTTTAGACCATACACTTCAATCTTACCTCGAGAATTTTAGTTGTGCGATTGAAATTGACAGCTAAGATTGTGAATGTATGATTTCTATATACACTTGAGCTTTATCCCAACATCAAACCTCTATTTTCAAACGCTGCACTGCAAAATAGGATAGAGAAAATCACTTTCGTCTAATTTCCACTACTTTTATTCGATACGACCAATTTTGTCTTAATAAACATTATCAAGCAAGTGAAACTTATTTTCTCTATCCTATATTCAACATGAATTTCCATAAAATAAAAAGATAATCAATCGAACAAGTCACTGCAAAATGTAAAGATGGATAAATCAAAATTATTTGCCTAGTTTCATTTCAGGGATTTTAAAAAAATTCCTACCAAATCCAATAACTTTCGCGCATCTTGCTCCCAGACTATTGATATGGAAAATCGGAAGCGTGAGGAGCTACGAAATTAGGTGGAAAACGAATCAAACGCCTTTCAACTCCATAAAACCAACTAAATAATTAAACATTTCCGATGGGTAGGCCAATTAACCATACCGATACAATTTTCTTTTCTATAGCTTTACGACGGTCTGTCGATTGAATGAACGACACGCTAACTCGCGCTGTATATGATGTAGTAATTATCGCATTATGGAGTTCGGGCAGTTGTATCTTATTCCGCACAACGTCGTTATCCTGAGCAAACGGTCTCTAACTCGATCAATTTACTCGACCGGGGCAAATTCTATTCGATCTATGAGTGTAATGAGGTGAGGTCGTAACAACACCTATCTCAATTGGCTGAAATTACTTTAATTGATCTCATAGGAGAGGTTATGTTCATATTGCTAATTATTGTATTTGTTTTAGCAAGCGAATGAATCTGCTGAACACGCAGTAATTATTATTCGAAGGTTCAATGTATATATTAATATGTATTCTTGGTATTTTAAGCATGTATACAGCGTGGTTCAGGAAGTATGCAACATATGAGAAATGTTCCTTTTTCCGCAAATCGCTAGGACATTTTGACATTCCTGTCGAAATTTCTTGAAGGAAAAGTCAAGACATCCTTGCAGTTTTCAGTGTTCTACTGTAAGGAAATTATATTTCCTTGCTGTGAGGAGAGGAAATGATGTTTCCTTACAATCGTTCAAAGCATCATTTATTTGTGAATATACTTATTCTCAATTTTTTCAAAATTAATCAATACCTGTCGAATTTTGAATGATTTGCGGAAAAAAAGGATGTTTATCTCGTAAGAAAAGTCACATTTCTCGGCTCTGTGTTGCTAAGTTTTGGCTTGCGCCTCGCCTTAGCAATCTTCACAGTCGCCCAGGCTTTTCCTACCCGGTGAAAAATACTATTATTGAGGGAAATATTTCAATAATATCACATCAAAAAGTGAGAGAATGTATAAGAATTATAATAGCGGCAATCAGTTTCAGAAAGGGTAGACAAATGGTATAACTTTTAGGTCTTATTCTCCATTCTCCATTCGGATAACCGGACGAGGGATATCCGAGGTGTAGCACCATCATAAAATTTGAAGATTGCCTTCTGTAACTTCCTTGAACTCAACAAGAACAGCAATGATAACCACCATTGCCTAGAGGCGGAAGGACCTGATATTATGGCTCTTACACAAACACAAGTGAACTCTTTCATCAACTAGGCACACATGCGTTGTCCTATTACGAACTCCATTTTGGTTCAGATTTGATGTTCGTATTTACTCTAAGAGTAAGCTATCATGCCAACGCGAAGAGAGTTTGGAGCCGAAAGACTCTGACGTGATGTTCTTCAACCTGGCTGACGCCAAACAAACCAAGTTACTCGGCTGCCTTCACTTATCTCCTAATAAACCATCATTCAGCGACCTATTTGAGTTTTTATTACTAAAATCAGACTCTATCTTGCAAAACCATCCAATAGCTGAAATCATTTTGAAGGGAGATTTCAATGAACACATTTCTACCTGACTTTTCAACGGAACAGATAAGGCAGGTCGTCAAGCAGAAGCCTTCGCTATCACGTATGGTCTAGAACAATTACTGGTCGACCTCAGGGCTTCACGAGACCAAGACCAAGACTGATCAGTCTTGGTCTTGATAGTCTTGGTCTTGGATCAAAATGCGTCTGCAAATTTGAATTATTCAAAATAATAATAATAATAATAATAAACGCGTTTATTGGTAGAAGCAGAGAAAAAAGAATCATTAACATTGAAATATATTAATCTACCAAAATGCAGAGTTAGCTTTTGATTTACCCACAGGGGTCAGGCAAGTGCTTTCCACCACTCAACCTTGAAAGTAAAAATACACAAAATGAAAAGAAATACAACAATGAGTATATACCATGATAGACCAATACAATTCCATAATTAAGTCTACGTTAATACAAGAAGTAACGCTTGAGTCAGTGATAATAACAAACTAATTATTAGGATAGCTCATTTCAGGAGAAAACCCATCAGAAATTCATATCACAGGTACGAAGGATATTTTTTAAATGTTTTTTGAAACTCGGTTTTTTCATTACCTTCAGGGCTTCCGGAATCCAGTTATAAAGCTTAGTAATTGTGTATGAGAAAGAGGATCGATATTGAGCTGAGGTGGGGATGGGTGGCGTGAGCCGAGATTTAAATCGTACATTGACGTTATAGATATCGGTCCGAAAAGTGATCTTCCGGTATAGATATGGTGGTGTTTGGGTCGTGACTATCTTATGAAATGAGGTACAGGCATGCATAATCCTTCTCTTCTCAATATATAGCCATCCCAACTCATTTAGAGGTTGAGATAAATGAGCTCGCCTGCCTAATCCACAGATCAGACGAATACAGGAGATCTGAACTAGCTGGACTCATTGCGAGTCTATTTTTGTAATAGCAGGTCCATAGACTATATCACCAAAGTGTAAGTGCGAAAGAACCAGGGATTCACTTCAGGATATTTTAGCACGTTTATTGAGAACTTTTCTGTTGGTGTATATCAATTTCAGACTGCAAAATGCTCGTCTTCTTACCAAGTTGTATTGATTAGTGAAATTCAAAAAGGAATCCAAGATGATTCCTAGGTTTTTAGCACTATCAGAGGGAGAAATAGACATTTCCTTGATTTTGATCTTCAAGACATCATGACAACAAGATCTGGTCACTTCCCTACCAAACAACATTACCACAGACTTTCCAGGATTTACTGAGAGACAAAACTTTTCAGAAATTGATATGATTGACTCTAAATCTGCGTTCAATTTAGAATTTTCTTCCATTAGACCAGTCTCTGGAAATGACGGATAAATTTGCATGTCGTCGGCATAAAAGTGACACTTGCTGAAATGTATATGATTACGGAACTCATGAGTATAAATAATGAAAAGTAACGGGCCCAAAATCGATCCCAGAGGAACCCCATCACTTTCCATCATATCCGCTTGCATTCTATTAGATAAATAGGACTGAAGTAGTGATACTGCATCTGTAGAAAATCCGATGAAATGTAAAATAGCAAATAAAAACTGATGTTTTATTTTGTCGAACGCTTTTCTATAATCAAGCATAACCAATGCCGTCAATTGGTTTCGATCCATAGCAGAGAAGATGGCATCTGTAACTTTGAGGATTTTTTTCATATGGAAGGAAAAACGTTTTTAATGATACAGGAGTTGAAAATGTGGCAGATAACTATAATACAACAAATAAAAATTAGTTTGTGCCTAAGCTAACACTTATAATTATTTCTATTTCTTTGGACCATTTGCGATTCTGAAAATTTTCATTCAAAATTATTGTATTTGGTGTGTTGCTCCGTTCAGTTGTGTAACCATGTAACTTATTCCAGTTCTGTTTGAGCAAAATATTCCTGAACTAATGCTCATTAACCCACTCACAATTTCTAGTCTCCACACAAATTCGCCCCTAGACAAAAACCAATGCACAGAACTGAACGGAAAACCCTCCACGACACTTGGACGAAATTATAGAGAGGAAGATAATTGTCAGTTAGCTTTATGGCCAGGACCGTTTCAATTCCTTTTTGTCGGACTTCGAATGCTGGTCCTTATTTACAGCAGTCGTTCAGCGGCAATCACGATGGTTGTTATATACGATTCTGAGATTATCTCTAACGGTTCCCGAAACAGCAACGTGGAGGATATCTTTACGGAAAGTAATGCTTCGAGTTTATCGAACAAACTGGGAGAACTGTGTTGTAGACAAATCATTCCAAAACGTATAAATCCATGTGACTGGATTTATAGCCAATTCATCATTTTCATTCAAAGAAAGATGCTGAGGGTGAAGTGATTTCCTTTTATAACAATGCCCTTAATTCAATACGCGGCAACTCCTAAAGTATATACAGATTGTGAAATGAAAGCCCCATATGATATTCATACTGAATTTGTCGAACAGAAAACTATAAAAACGCCAAAACGACGTAGTTTGTGTGTTTTAGTAGTTCTGTAAATTTGGTGGTGCCCAATCCAATATTTTCGTAGGTAATACTACAAGGGTATTGGTGATTATCGAAATGAAAATTCCTTTGACTTTGAGAAACAAATTATGTTGCTTGACACGAGCGCGAAGTGCGAGTGTGGTTTTCTGAAGCAACATACAATTTGTTTCGAAAAAGAGAAAGAATTTATGATAATCCTCCAGTACACGAGTTGTATTTGATAAAACTATTCCATGAATGAAATCAAAATAATTTTCATTCATTTATCAATAATATTGATTTTGAATGTACACTTAGTGTTGTTATGTAGGTATTTTAACATTATTAATATCAAAATCGTCCTTCCTTGTACTAATAGATATATGTTACAATCTACTACTCAATTCATCAAACATTAATCCAGCATTTAAGTTCTAAAACAATGCAACTAACAAAACACAGATGGACGATGTTATGCAATAACGAGTCGAATAATTGAGTTATCATACTCATTGGAATCTCAAAGCGTTATTAGAGAATGAGCAAAAATGATTTAACCCGCAATTGAAGGGGATCCATCCACTGATGATAGTACTAAGGCCACATTCCATTATTCCATGTTCTGCTAAACTATTTTAGAATTTTTTACGGAACTGGCTGACTGTGGCTTGACCCATTATTGCATAACATCATCCAAATATCCACTCAGTTTGCACCAGAGCGCGTCTTTCGTTGCATCTTTACTAACTCTCTTGTAGATGTAGGTTATGTCTTCAGTTTAAATAGTTTTGGTTTACGTTTATGCAAAATTTGTCGAAAATTATGAAGTTGATATGAAACAATAGTGAAGCTGATATGAATTATTGATCAGTGCTAATCATGGTGGAGTAAGTTTGTTTTATAAGACAACCAATGACGAAGCGAACTACAACATCGAAAACATACCACATAGTATCCAATAGCCAATCAAGAGCCGAACTACAAAATCGAAAACATGTTGTTTTCAATTATCAATATGAAAATGTCCTTCAATCAAAAACGCGTATTTCAGCATGAGTGGAATAGTCAATATGAGTACACTAGAAGACATTTTTCATGGCTAGATTTTAGGAGAATTCAAACTTCAAACGGTCTTGTATGAGTAAAGCCATTCGTCCAGTACCTTTTGAGATATTTACAAAAAACAAAAAAAGGACCCTTTTTTTTAATAATCATTGTTTAAACAATTGCACAAAAAAAATTTTGAGTTGCAATTTGGATTTTAGTTATTTATAAAGTATCCCCGAAGTCATGGCGCAAGTGGCTTACTATTAGAATTAATTTGCAAAACAGGCTTTATTTTTGTTATATTAGTTGGACTACTCCTGATTCTTGAATGAATTCCGCGAAACTCATCAGTATTTTGCGGATTATATCATAATCAAGTATTGCCCTGATTTATAGAAGCCCGTATCCAGCAAGTTCATAAACATTTCACCATGAGTCTCCTGTGTAACAATAGCTATGTTGTCAGCATAGCAGATGACATGACTATGAAAGTCCACGAAGACCACGAGTTTTCTTATTCATGACAAGTTGTCCGAAGGAAAGAGACTCGTAACCTAAAGAGATTCATATTGCCGTCAGTAAAATTTCTCTGATACACCTCCTCATATAAACCTCTTACAAGTGTGCAATTCACGTTTCGCTAGAGGTCATAATATATGTCATATTCGCTGACGAGAACATTTTATTGCAAAAATATCGCTCGAGAATTCGATGGAAACGGCACGATCAGCTTCGAACACGTTATTATGTAATTTCGATGAGATTTAAGTATAGGCCAGTAGAGATGGACATGAAAAATCAAAAATTCAACAATGATTCCAAAAGTTTTCAAACTTTGGTCAAGAGAATGGTATATCAAGAAAGCAATAAATCTGATTATGCAACCTCTTCCGAATTCCACAAAATTGTCAGAATAGTAATTGAATTGAATTTTTATGTATACTCGTTGAGAAAATTCCGAAAGTTCTGCAAACTTCAAATGGTATTGAATATATTATTTCATTTCACGAATCAAGTTTGCAACTAACTCAAGTGTACTGAAAATGTTTCTATCGACCTGTGATGTTTTTCTTTGATATACCATAAGAAAAAATTCCAAAAAATCTGCAAACTTGACAGATACATCGGAAAACATTTCCGAACAGTTGTAAAGATTTGCAACCTTTTGCGTTGGCCAGAACAAATATTTTTAATTCGTGGTAATTTTTTGATCAAGGTGCATGGCCTCGAAATAATTACAAAAGTTTGGCAACTTTGTTGCAAATTTTCCGAAACTTCATGCATTTTGAAAAATACAATCAATTTACCAATCAGATTTTTGCAAATTACATAAAGTTCCGGGTGATGTACAAGGTTGCAAATTTGTTAATGCATTAAAACGGATGTTTTCGAAATACGGAATAAAAAAAATGATAGATTCTGTTTTCGCAAATATTCTGCCATTCAATCTTTTCGATTTCAATATCAACTGATTTCTCTTTAACATCAGCTGAAGATACAGATTTCAAATTTGGTGTGTCGCTATAGCACTTGAATACGCATATTTTGAAGCCTCTACTGAAAATTCTCCACTTCTGGTTCAACCGGAAGTGACCCAAAAGTTTTTTTTCCAAATGACACCCTGTACATACTTTTTATTTCATTATCTTTCATTATCAGAAAGAGCACGCCATTTGTGATAAAACTGTTCTTCAAAATTAAAAATCTGTTGAAAAATGGTGGAGAAACAGTTGATTGATCAGTTAAATCTTCACAACTGACAAACGATATCAGAAGTTAACAGAGGAAGCTTCGAAGTGCGATACAGTTGAAAACTGAGATTCTCGTATAATTGCAGATCCCATATATTCCAAAAATTATCAAAAATTACCTAAAAACGGAATGGTATCCATAAAGAAATGCCATTTCTTAAATGGCAACATGTACTTTTCAATTCGTCATCATAAAAAGTTATACATTATCAGTTTACTCGTGTGAAAATTTTTGGAAAATTCCTAAAGGAAACGAAGATACAATTAGGTTTCCTGATGAGTGTTCCTAAAATTCAATGTTCTGTAATGTAGGCGGCTTAGAACATAATTAAGAAAGCAATACACAAAAGCTCATATTATTTCAACGAAGTCAAAGTTTGTTCTACGTATTCAATCAATGCTGCTTTTTTGTTTCGCTTTTTTATGTTCATGGCCACCTTCGTTGAAGAATATGTAATTTTGAGAACACTCATGATGAAACATCTTGTATTCTTCAAAATTTTTCACACGAGTAATCCGATAATTAATCGTTTTTCACCTTGACGAAGTGAAAATAACATACGTTGCTATTTGAGAAGTACCAGTTTTGAGCAACTTTATGGGTACTTTTCCGTTTTTAGAAAATTTCTGATAATTGTTGGATTTTATGGGAGCTGCAATTACACGAGAAACAGAGTTTTCAACTGTATCGCACTTCAAAGCTTCCTCTGATAGCTTCTGATATCGTTTGTCAGTTGTGAAGATTTGAGTTTGAATTTCATGGCCATCTTTGTTTGACTGATCAATCAACTGTATCTCCGCCATTTTTCAACCCATTTTCAATTTTGAAGAACAGGTTTATCACAAATTGCGTGCTCTTCTGGATGATGGAAAAATATGTACAGGGTGTCATTTGAAAAAAAATGTTTGGGGTCACTTTCGGTTAAACCGGAAGTGGTGAATTTTCAGTAAAGGGGTCAAACTATGCGTATTCAAGTACTATAGCGACATACCAAATTTAAAATCTGTATCTTCAAAACTATAGAAAAATTGGGGGGCGTACTTCACCTCGTGGTCACCCGGAGTACAGCTCGGCAAATCTAGCTGTCATTTGACATGCGCCAACAATAAACAGAGAGAGTAACTGTCCACTACCAACTTTCATCGGGAAGGACAACTACTCCACCGGCTGATCTACTGCGCACCCAATATTCAGATATACAGTGCGGCTTTTTACAGCCCCCCCCCCTGTTAACTTTTGAACGGTTTGCCGTAGAGAGATAAAAAAAACCATTTCGAGGGTTTCACCGATACTACTTTTTGAAATATAACGCATTGTGATTGCTCGATAGATGGCGCGGGGGGGCACAAAAACCTAATTTTTTTAAATGGCATGGGTGGCCGAGTGACACATCGTTGAAAAGATAATTTGATTCTCTTTTCAACCATCTAATTTTTTTTAAATTTCGTTGACACGTTTTTTCACAATAAGCATTTGAAGTGTCAAGTGTAAGAGCGGATCTGAATTCGTTTCCTTACCTTACCTCAATAACTTTTGAAGGGTTTGGTGTGAAATAATGGGACGGAAAATATTTTGGGTGGTATTAAAATAATAATGTTTGAAGAAAAATACCTTAATTGTTCTAGTGATTCACAATTGCAATCAATACCACGAAATACGGTCAATAAAGAAAATTCACAACATTAATAATTATTCATTTTGAATTCTTTTCAAAGCTTAATTAGGTATTAGGATATCGAAATTATACCCATTTCAATTATTTTTAATGACAAAAGTAATAACAGGTACTACGAAAGGACTATTTATTGGATTTGTTTAAATGACAATAATTAATTAGTTACCTATAAAAGTACAATGGATTGATGAATTATTGTATTCATATTCACTGAGGAGTTTTGTCTACTTATAATTATTATTTACTTTGAATATTTGATATCATCATGGTTCGTATACGTCCTTTCGAAGAAAAAATTTAAGCAATTTATAATTTTGGTGAGGCCCATCGGAACTACCACGAAGCGGAGAATTTTTGATTTTTTAATGAAAAATTTCCTGAACATCCTATAACTCGGAAATATTTGAGGTAACTAGTTGAAAAATTCAACAGAACTGGCAGTTTTCGTAGGAAAGGTGGAGCTGGTCGAAAATCAATTCCGGAAGAGACAAAGGTTTCGATAATTGCCGAAATGGTGGTAAATCCGCAACAAAGTACCTCTCGTGTAGCAAGTACGATTGGGGTCTCAACAGCTACAGTAAAAAAAAATTTGAAGAAACACAAGTTCCATCCATACAAATTAGTAATGTTACACCAACTCACAGAAGACGGCCCAGACCGAAGAATGGAATTTTGTGAAATTATGGAGGAAAAGATAGCTAGGAACCCCAATTACATTAGGAATATTTGTTTTTCAGATGAAGTACCTTTTTTTTGAACGGAAATGTGAATACACAAAATGTGCGATACTGGAGTGATATAAATCCCCATATCTTTCGAGAAGGTCACACACAGTTCCCACAGAAAGTAAATGTGTGGGCTGGAATTCTGGGAGACCATATTGTAGGTCCCTTATTTCTGGAAGAAAACTTAAACCGTAATTTGTACCTGGATTTACTAAGAGATACGGTTGAACCACTCATACTTGGAATATTAGAAGAAAATGAGAACGAATTTCAGGAACACATCACCTTCCAGCAAGATGGGGCCCCTCCTCGCTTTCAACGTCAAGTTCGAGAGTATTTGGATGTAACATACCCTATGAGATGGATTGGATGTCGTGGACCAATCGAATGGCTGGCACGATCACCAGACCTTACACCTTGTGACTTCTTTCTGTGGGGATACGTCAAATCCAAAGTGTATGAGCAACAATCCAACTCTTTGGAAAAACACAAAGAACGAATAACACGGGTTTGTGCTGGTATAACTGCAGACATGTTGAATAATGTTCGGCAGGAATTTGTGAATCGAATTTTTTATTGTCAAGAAGTATTAGGTGGACATTTCGAACACCTGCTTCGTTAATAGGCAACAATATTGCTTCTAATTATTTAAATACTACATGTCATAATAGTTTGTTTTCTTTTTGTTACATTGACACTTCAAATGCTTATTGTGAAAAAACATATTAACGAAATTTAAAAAAAAATTAGATGGTTGAAAAGAGAATCCAATTCTCTTTTCAACGATGTATCACTCATGCCATTTAAAAAAATTAGGTTTTTGTGCCCCCCGCGCCATCTATCGAGCAATCACAATGCGTTATATTTCAAAAGGTAGTATCGGTGAAACCCTCGAAACAGTTTTTTTTATCGCTCTACGTCAAACCGTTCAAAAGTTAACGGGGGGGGGGGGACTATAAAAAGCCGCACTGTATAGCTGGATATGTCAAGTGGAATTTTTAAATGGCTATCAGATGGTGACTGATAGATTTTTGACTGTGCCTCTCGGTCACTAATTCGGACAAATAATAATAATCATGAAACACCACCCTATCTTTATGAAAAAATCAGTTTCCGTACAGATGTTCATAACCTGAATATAAGATTCAAGGGAAAGCTTACACCTCCCCTACATAATACAGTACAGTTCGAACGGTCATTCAGCTACGACATCGCCAAAGTAATCAATAATCTCCCGTGGGAACGTGGGAATATCCGTCGGTATCAAGTTATTTAAAACAAGACTCTTCGAGCATCTTTTCTCTAAGTGATGTGTATGAAATGTTTATCTTGCCTTTCAAATTAAATCCTAATTATTGAAACTGAACTCCTCAGTATAGTTTACATCTTTGTGTTTTTTATCTATCTTTTCAGGGTTAGGTGGAAGAACAGACGTGCAGTTTCACGACTGCATGAATTGAACCTCGCCCTACTATCTGATTATTTGTCTTGAAACTTGTTAATCTCATTAATAAAGACCTTTATTATTATTATTATTATTTAAAAAAAAACTACATTTCTCTATAATACGCTTCACTGGCACGATGCAACATCAGCTGCAGAAGCTCCCCGTTCCTCGCAAACCGTGTCATTCGAATTTATCGGACAATTTGTACGTTAGTGCGATAAATATCGCAAGACAAAGTGGGTGCCGAATTAATCCAGCTCCATATCGACGTTATCGTCGTTGTGCGGTTAGTTCGCGCGCTGCCCGATATATTGGAGGAGATGCCCAATCTTGAAGTCGACTTTATAGAGGATGCGATGTTGTGGTCCGGACCGGTGGCTGCTGCCGCTGACGATCGATATAAATGAATTACCCGTAAAACAACAGCGATTTGTGGTTTAATCTTACACGTATTTAGTGAATTTATGGGCCGTGCACCGCCCACGCGCCCCTAGCGTACTCCGGGCCCTTTTGTGTCCGCTCGCTGCAAAACCGCACGAAATTCAGTTAGAGCGACCGAGTGTGACCAGTGGCGGACGTACGTATATGTGAGGGGGAGGCTTGGATTTTGTATTGTCAACAAGGTTCGGTGATATGGTTTTAAAAAGGCATATGAAGGGCCTTTTTGGCCTCTACTAGCCGTAACGAGGATTTCTACAAATTGCTCTACTGTGACTGAATCTAGGAAATAAAATCAAAAAAAAAGGACACGAAAAATAACCGAAAGAAAACCTGAAATAAAAACGTGAAAAAAACCCTGAAAAAAAGAAAGAGTAATTATTTAGTCTGATTCAACCAGAACGAACTAACTTCAAGTAGACAGATGAGTGCGTGGACATTTGATTATTGCTCGAAAGAGTTTTATTCGTTTTTTTTTCAAGTGCAGAATACATATATGTATTACCCTACAAGATAACAATACCGAGGATTACCTCGGCTATGGCCTGAATTTCGACTCGCTTTCCAATCAACAAAATAAATATCTCTATTTATTGATTGCAAAATGTTTATTATGAACGTGTATGACCGCCGAAAGTGTACCGAGGAAAAACTTCAATAGCCATAGTACTGGCAATCAAAAAAGCACCTGTATTTGGGACTGGGTCTCACTTTAATTACCATTAGGAAAAACAATACCACTATCAAACTATAATAAAAAAAGTACTTATAGTGGTGAAACAGAGTAATTGGCCTAAATAAATATTTTAATTGTTGTTATTCTCGATTCTATTTGGTATAAGGAAAAAGTTATTTGTGTCGTGAACTAACTGGATTTCCTGAAATTACTCCACCCATCATCACACCAACGGTCTTTGTTCCTGCTGTAAGGTTAGTTTGTTTTGGCTGGACCAGACTAAAAAATTACTCCCTACAACAGATTCTTTCAATTTTCTCAAATCCAAGTACCCACGTAAAGTTAATTCCTTCGTATTAACACAGACTAAAGAATTACCACGCACCAAATATAGAGGTTGGTTTGGTATACGAAACGAGAAGTTGAAAATGGGTTTTTTGATTAAATGTACGACACAAGAATATTTTAGGAAAACTTCATAATGAGTCAGAAGTACTCTTAATTTGGGGAATATCGAAAAAATGTATTCAAAGAGTTGTCTATTATTGAAAAATATATTTTTTACTGTGACGGGAAAAGAGTTTGACATTTTATCTCTGTTGACAGGTACTAAAATATGACTTTTCATGAAATTACTTTTTTCCCGGGAAAAAAGTGAGTAAATTTTGTCCAGATATATACATAGTTACAGGCAGATGTCTGCTATTGCAAAAGCTGATCTCGCACGCATCCGATGTTCAGCTCGGGCCTCTTACCCAACCTCCTACCTTCATCACTCAACATGCACACTACTAACCTAACCGGCCTTCATTCCTAAGTTCGAAAAAAGCTGATAAAATAAAAAAAGAGCCTAACTGTCGCTTTGAACCACGTACCTATGGCGTAGTAAGCCGCAATCCTATTGATGCGGCTATGAACCGCGTTTGTACGTGTAGATGAAATGATTATTCATAAGAGAAAATGTGAAGTACCGTTCATTCAAACGACATCATGTATACAACAGTTCATCAAAAATCGTCTAATATTACAAACTGCCCAGTACTTCTTCTCTCAAACTGCAATAACTTCAAAACTGTTGGTGAAAAGTTCTTTTTATTTTTTGCCTAAACCTAAACTTGTTCAGAATAATACAGTATCGTAACAAGGAAATATTGTTGAATAATATCGAGTGATAAATCAATCATTTATCATATCATTTAAGTTAAATCTTTATTACAAATAATTAACATCATAATATCATAACAACACATAATACATTAGTTACAATATAATACTTTAGTTAGTTTATAATAGATACCAAATGGCACGCTCAAAGTTGTTGATTTCATTTTCACATCATCGCTGTCGATGTCAATGATACGATAAAGCTTTGAATGTAACTAGATTATAATGCAATTTTAATAAATCGCATAATAATCTCGTTACATTAATTACATTAATAGCTACACTAAAATACTTTTTTATTGGGAATATGAAGACATGTGGGCGAACAAAAATGAGTAAAGCAAAATCCGATACGAGATTCAGCCGAACTCCCTACGTGAACTGGGATAACTTCTTCCTGCCCATCTAACTTTTCAGTGATCAAAAGAACATGTCATTATGTGGAGTACTTCGTAAAAAATTATTCAATACAGACTAAGTAAAAATATGACACTTGAGAAAAAAAATTAAATTATCTCAGACAGGAATTTTGACAAGATGATAAATGAGTGGTTAGGAAATGAGAGCAGTGGATGATTTGATGTTGGGTTTATACAGTACGTAAAATAAAATAAAACGACGAGTAATAATAAACGGATCATTCATAGAGCTACATGAATCATAATAAATGATAAACTGCCAATAAAAATTTGGAATTTTACATTTTATCACTTTTATGTCTATTATTTCATCTTTGTACGAACTTCTTATTTATATTTTGAAATTTTATTTTTAATTTAATTTCTCATAGACACGTGAATTTTTTTCGACAAAAAAAGTATGGTAGAACGAAAAGTGAAACGAAAATTCGACCTTTTAAATGTACTGGTTTATTCTAAGTGAAAAAAACAGATCAGCGAAAAACTTGCATCTACCGACCACCAATTGATGATTTAGATATTCGCTCTGGGAATTTCATTCATTCCATCTAATGAGAAATTCCGAAACTCAATCAGTTCGACTACGTCACTGATTCGGACGACGGGCATTCCTGAACAACGAATATTTATCGTCGGCTTACTGATTACAATACGGTAAAATGCGAAAACTGGATGAAGAAAAGGATGACTGCATAATCTGTGTATGTGATTTATATCGCACTCTATCGGCAATCTGATTATCAATTCTGGATTGAAATGCAAATTTCTGGAACCGTAGTTTGACCCACATTCCCGCGAGTTATATGAGTTCGACGGAAGATTTGAAATGGTCATGGGTGAATAAAAAAATGCCTGTTTCCGGAATACAGGGTGAAAACTACGACCACTTAAAGAAAGTTATACACTGGGATCTCCTCATCAAAATAAGTAGAAAACTGAACGAAATTGGGAAATTGAAACCAAAAATGACCTTTTGTGTGTGTAGAAAAGCGCCGCCCTTGGACTCAAACAGTCCGATTCAGTATTTATCCGTTCATCTTCTTTCATCGAAAGTATTACGGAAACTTACGATTTCAATGAAGTTTCAGCATGCCACTCAATAGAAAATTGCAAAACAAATGATTTTTGCAAAAAATCCCACAGCTATCATTTTCCACCAATTAAAGTCCTGTATTTTTTTTCGTAACCATGGCAACTAATAAAATTTCCGGGACTGTTCTCCTCCTCTTGGGGTAAGGAGCATAAAATAACACTGGAATTTTTTTTGGATTGATGTGACCGTTACTTGATGGAAATCCATAGTTATGACACTAAGGTAAAAAACGATACACAGTATCTTTTTCAAGCGAATGTAGTACAGATTTATATCTGATGGCTCGAAAAAGTGCTAGGAATCGCACGTTAAAAGGTAGAACATTGTTAATCCTTGGCTTTTTTTGTTGGAAAATATGGATAAAAAATTCATAAAATCTGTTTTGGAATCATCTGCGGCTGAAAGACAAACTTTAGTAGATATTTTCCATCGTTCTTGAAAGGTATTCATGTTAAAAAGGGGAACATTCTCCAATTGAAAAATAAAGTATGTGATTTTTTTGTAATATCACGCTTAATACTAGATAACGAAGGTATTCTACCTTGTCAATGTGTGTGTGTACTTTTATATTTTATGTAAATCTCGAATGACTATTTAAATTTATTATTTATATTCATATTTTTAATTAATATTTCAACTTATGCAATTTCTGTGAGTTTGGATCTCATTCAAAATTTAACACAAAATTGATAAAATGGATTAGGCTTTCGAGGTCGTTATCCGAAATTGTTTCTTAACTAATTATTAAAAGTTTAACTTTTAGTGAAAATTTGATTCTTGACATGATTTTTCATTAGAACGAAAGACCAACTTTTTCAGAAGTTACAAAGATCCATCTTTCTAAGCTTTTGGTGTGTCTTTCGATTCTACAAAAGTAGTTCAAATCGTAACAGAATATAACAATGTTATGTCATGTTGTCTCCTAGTATTTTTGTCATACTCTACCATATTATGAACCCAACATCCATCATGTTCATATGATGTATTTTCATGGTTTAAATTTGCTATGGAATTAGTTCCTTTCATTTGTTTTAGTGGATGAAAGCCAGGATTCAACTACAAAAAAGCAATAAAAATTATTCTCGCAAGGTGTCCAAAAAATCAGTTTCTGGAGGGAGATGTTTGACGTCATGAGAGTATCGTCTTCCATCACCAATCCCTTGTATAGCTACTGTACTCCCACTCGGGAGTAATTGGTACATGTCAGAACAGAGATAGAGAGAGAGAGATATATATTGGGAACATCCATATCGCTATCGGTGGCAATGGCGACTTCAACTCGTCTGTTAGATCAGATTACTGGTAAGAGAGTCTCAAGAGATCTAACAGCTTCGCTTCCATCCTTCCGGACTATAAACTAGCAGAGGTTTACCTTTAATTAAATGTATAGTCGGCCATGTGCACATCTTCACTTGTTTAACTTTGGACGTTGTCTGTGTTGGATGGAATAATAGACCAGTGGGCGACACAAAAGTAGCCTCAGACGAGATTGGCTTTCGCGATTATTGAAACTAATAATTAGTAGAGTACAGAAGAGTAGTTCTCTGATAGAGAAGCGCCACAGGTCATCATTGTTCATCAACACATTGTCTCTCTCAATAGTTTATATGGAGTCGATGATAAAAATCTTAGAAAATTTGATTTTTTACCTTAAACACCCTTTTCTGGTTAAATCGTACATCTGAGCATATAAAAATCATACATTTTTGGAATGAGCATAAAATTTTACATATACAGTGCGAATTTCAAGTCAATGTAACGACTTGGTATTTTTGATGATTTTTAGGGGTGAACCCCTTGCAACTTTTTCGAGTGATTTTTAATTTCTTTCGATTGACTCGTAATTCACAATACATACTAATTCGACCATTCTGAATCGACTAGCTTTCGCAGATTTCGTCTATCTATAACCGTTCTCGAGTTGGTCAGCTGTGAATTAGTTTTCAAATAGTTTTTTTGGCGCGAAAAATATTTCTGATGAGTTTTCGACATTTTCGTTCAATCGGAATCAGCACGTCGAAATACGTTCGTAGATAAAAATTTGAAATTTGAAAAATTGAAATTTTTTTTTTTGTCCGTCGATTTTTTTCGTTCAAATTCCCAATATATACTAATTCAGCAATTCTGAATCGACGTGCTGATTCCGAATCTTTGAACAAAAATGTCGAAAACTCATCAGAAATATTTTTCGCGCCGAAAAAACCATTTGAAAACTAATTCACAGCTGACCAACTCGAGAACGGTTATAGATAGACAAAATCTGCGAGAGCCAGTCGATTCAGAAAGGTCGAATTAGTATGCATTGTGAATTTCGAGTCAATCGAAAGAAATTAAAAATCACTCGAAAAAGTTGCAACCCCTAAAAATCATCAAAAATATCAAGTCGTTACATTGACTTGAAATTCGCACTGTATATGTAAAATTTATGCTCATTCCAAAAATGTATGATTTTTATATGCTCAGATGTACGATTTAACCAGAAAAGGGTGTTTAAGGTAAAAAATCCAATTTTCTAAAATTTTTTATTTTTCATTTCTCGAACTTAAATTCTTGGACCTCGAACGTATTTTGAAAGCTCATCAGAATATTTTTGGCGGCAAAAAAACCATCTAAAAACTGATTCAGAGCTGACCAACTCGAGAACGGTTAGAGATAGACAAATTTTGCAAACGCTAATCGATTCAAAATGGCCGAATCAGTATACACTGAATATTTGAACGGAAAAAATCAACGGACCAAAAAGTTGAATATATCATCACACATAATTTTTTTAAACTTTTTTATTTTCAATTTTTCGAACTTCAAAATTTTGACTTCGAACGTATTTTGACGTGCTGATTCCGAATATTTGAACGAAAATGTCAAAAACTCATCAGAAATATTTTTGGCGGCCAAAAAAACATCTAAAAACTGAGAACGGTTAAAGATAGGCGAATTCTGCGAACGCCAATCGATTCAAAATGTCCAAGTTAGTATGTATTGGGTATGTATTTGGGAATTATTTTATGACAAGGTTCTAAAATGAACCTTTCTCCTGTTCTCCTTATGTAACCATCCAATCTCCTTCAATTATGTGATACTCGTTGTCGTCTTCTCACACCGAAAATCATACGTAGGCATGAGTTTCGAACTTTCTGGATCTTATTTTTATTCATAAGAGTTAAATTATGTCCATACAACGCATCCGCGTAATTGAATGGTAATTATCTTTCATTGCCCCCTAAAACTTTTTCATTTTTTTTCATTAGAGATAATTACTGCACTGCTTTCATTAGATGTACAAAAAATGACTAGTTGTGTCCCCCTCACAATAACCTAATCTTTGACTTAACCAAGCGACCAACAGGCCAACAATGCTGACAGCAGGAGAATGTGTTTCTTTCATTTTCTTTCGCACTACACGACCTAAAAATATTTGTTGTATTCTTGGCAAGGGTGATTTCCGTTGAAATATCAGCAAAACATGGAATAACCATAACAAGGCATAGAATAATGGTGAGCGGGTCCATCCAGTAATATTTTAGTGGCTGGTTGACAACTGTATTACATACAGTAAGTGGGTGAACTTATATGCGGATTGTCCACTTACAGTGAGCAGAAACCTTACAGCCACAGGCATGTAACTCGCTAGTGATTATTCATTTATGAGATAATAATTTTGTAATAAAAAACTCACTGTACCAGACTGACTGCCTAATAGCGACAGCAGTATACTTGTCTGTGGCAGAAACATCACTTTCAGCAAAAACGTTTTCGCTGCCATAGGATTTCAATGTGCTGATTCTATTCGAAACTTTGTTATAATACTAGTATTTCTTATTATGGTAGCAAGAAATATTTCAGCAAAAACTCAATGGGATGATTTTCAAAAAAGTAACATTGAGACAATATCGCGATATGTTCTTCTCCTCGCCAATATTACTTACACTTACACTACTCACCAATTGTATCCAATAAGGTATTTTGTATCTTATTTGCCATTTATTATATGTACTCCATTGTAGTTGATTGATTGATTGATTGATTGATAATAATCAATATATCTTGGCGACTTGATCCGGTACGTTTCAAACGTTATTCACCGTACTATTACGAGCGAAGACAATCTTAGGGGGGATACCGACTAGATTTGGATTGGTTTCGGTTCACAGAATAAGCAATGTGCCAGTCGCTCTCAAGTTTATGATGGAGTTAAGATTGTTTTGGGGGAGTTTAATTTAGGTGTTTTGTTCGGTTTCTCAGGATTTGTACGAGATTAAAGCTGAAAGAGGAAAAGTGCAGATTTTAATCGTTCTTTTCTTTCAGTTACTCGACTCTCTTTAGTACTGTTTCATACAGTATGTGCGTCGAAACACTCCGAAAAAAATCATAACTTTTTGTTCCGGAATAGAAGTCTGCTACAATTTATAAGTGATTATTTTTTATTGAATGAAAACTATTGACTTCAAGGTCAGATTTGTAACAATCTTCACTTATAGTCTACGAGCCAGCGAACGGCAGATTTGACATATTTTAGGAAAGCCTAAAATTTACCCAGAGAGTCTGTTGTACCATGGTAAGGAGGCTAGCTAAGCGCGGTCGCGGTGGCCCCAGCTACATTCAGGTGCGACAGGTGCGGTAATTTCATGAACTAAAAGAGTATTTTAGGAAAGCTGCTGTTTGGATATGTTAAAATTTACTATCATAGCTATTTAAAAACGGAAACGGTAGACCATTATCACGGTTCTGAAGTGATGGCAGAAATTTTGAAAATTTCGAAAAAAAAACATTTTTTTTAAATACTTTAGGAAACTAGAAATCTTACACTTCTGAAGGCAGACCGGTACGTTGGTTCCTATGATCTTGCAGACAGTAACACCTTTCTCCCCCACGAGTATAAAAATATATAGAACTACTTATTATAGTATCAAATGTAGGGTCAGTGGTTGAGACTTTCACGTTCGAAACCATTGTCAGATTTGGTGCAAAAATTACGACCCATTTTGAAATATTTTGACAACTTTTTTACATTCTCTTTTCAACGTGTTGGTAGCTTCAAAAATGAACCAGTTTTCAGGTTTATATATTATCTCTATTTTTATTTTCAGAACTTGTTATTTTGTCTTGTGAATCTGCAGATTGGTCCGCAGATTCATTATTTGGCTCATTATATGATTCAGGATCACTTTCTTCAACTTCCATTTCTACATCCACTTCTTCTTCAGAATATAAAAATAATTTTCCTAGTTGTTTTTCACTCAAAGAACTTAAAAATAATTATGTCATTTATATTTTCGTAACATCATTATTATCCTCTAAAATTTAATATTGGTTCGCAATGACCCATTTTCCCCATAATTCATTAAAAGACCGTAAAAGTACGTTCATTAATTTGAACAATTCATATTATTTCTTATATTGATAATAGTTCGTGAAATGGTAAGCTGATTTGATACTATAAGAGGTAGTTCTATATATTTTTATACCCGCGGGGAAGAAAGGTTTTACTGTCTGCCAGGTCAAAGGAACCGACGTACTGGTCTGCTTTCAGGAGTGTAAGTTTCTAATACTCAAATTTTTTTTTTCCAAATTTTCAAAATTTCTGCCATCACTTTAGAACCATGATAATGGTCTGCCTTTCCTTTTTTGAATAGCTATAATAGTATATTTTAACATATCCAAACGGCAGCTTTCCTAAAATACTTTTTTAGTTCATGAAATTACCGCACCTGTCGCACCTGAATGTAGCTGGGGCCACCGCGACTGCGCTTAGCTAGCCCCCACCTCATGGTTGTTAGGTACAGGAGACTCTCTGGGTGAATTTTAGTCTTTCCTAAAATATGTCAAATCTGCTGTTCACTGGCCTTTAAACTATTATTAAGTTTTAATTAATCAACTACCAAAAATATGGCTCTCAAGATGGACGATTCTAATCAAAACCAATAGTCATTTCGAAACTTGTTTTGTTGGAGGATTTTCTTCGAGAAAAGTTTTTAATTTCTTTTGAATTATCTCATGATTACACCAAGTATTATTGATTCATTTCAGTTGAAGAAATCAACGCGTCCCTTTTTGTATCCATCCTTAGTTAAGGGCAATATCAGAGGATACAACTATCAAATTACTCATTGAATATATTTTCATGCATTTTGAAATCAAGAAGAATTCCAAAGCTGCAACCCTCTATGAAAGGAAGAAGGTAACGAATTTCAGTTTTTATATACAATAACTTTTATAGCAAACTTTTACACCATGAAAAATACACAAATTATTCAAATCATAATAATATATTATAACTACATCATCCTCATATCATTGACTAGACATAAATGTTTCTCACCAAAAAATAATCTATATTCTGAATTCCTCCTCATAGCAAATGCCCTTTATTACAACAATTTTATGAGGCTCTAAGTCTCTATTTCCATGTTTGAGGCCGAACATTAACTACACAAGTGCGTCTCTTTGAGAATAATATTCAAATATCATTCATAAAGAATGCAATTCCGACGTTCCCCGGAATAGAAAATATTCCTGACACGTACGGGAGTCTTATTTTTTCATCCGCATTCGATTTAGCAATCTATTCTTTTTTTATCGCACAATTTGAGTGTCCAATATCGATGGTTTAGATTTCGCGCACGTCGTTCCAGTTATCTCTGTCACTCTGGCCGGGCTACCGGTCGCTTTGGGATTGTCTAATCGTCCGAACCGCCGTTCCTTTTCCGAAAGGAAAACGATTGAACACTTCGTTTCGAAACGTTTTCACGATTTCAGATGTGTGTAGGTTATATTTTAGTGTGGGTGGACTTTCAACGAACTCTTATTAATACAACTAAATTATATTTTTTTAAATACATTTCTATCAGGTTATCATGACAGGTTCAACTGACAGACCAACGCTTACGGTGTCAGGTGGATTTTTAACAACTGAAATGAAACGGTGGCTGTAGTGATGTATTCAAAAAAGGAGCTGCCATGGCAACGTTCTCAAAAATTCGCTTTGAACACAGATTTTTTTGGGAGCATATTGGAGTTAAAATCTATGCAAAATAGTTCACCAGAATTCGAAATTTTCATCTTCATTTATAACATCCAAAACATACATCAGTGAAAACGGCATGAACATCAGCTTTCGAAACAATCGATTAAGATTAGGGTATCTGTTCAACATAAAAACATAATTTATAAGCATATATTTGCTAAAAAGAATTTGAAAATCATTTACAGAGTTTTAGCATATTATGCATATTATGTTTTAAAATTATGATAATTACTGTATTCAATATTAAATTTAATCAGACGTGGCCAACTGGAATAACAGGAGGAAGAAACTTCAATTGATAGAGAATGAAATTTTACAAAATGAATAATTGTGAATAGGAAAAAATGTGAAACTTTATAGAAATAATGTTTAGTCATTGATTTAATATATGCCAAATATGTTATCAGAATTAGTTTTGGGAAAAAGATCAATTCAGAGTGAAAAAGCTTTATGACACTACTGAAAACTGAAGAGACAGCTAGAGATGGCTGTGCCCATAAGACGCCTTGGATGAGGTTGAGATTTGCTGATGATACTTTGTCATGTGGTGTCACGGAGACAAGGATCTTGATGCCTTTCTGCAACACCTGAACAACGTCAGACAGTCCATAAAATACATACTGGAAAAGAAAAAGGAGACCCAAGACGGGTTTTTACCTTTTCTGGATGTGGCATTCCAAAAGACAGATGGCAAGTGCCAAACATTAGTTTACAGAAAGCCGACCCACACCGGACGACACCTGAACTGTGAATCGAATCATCATGGAGCGAGGAAGAGCGGACATGTTCAATCGCTGGTTGACCGTATCTACAGCCACTGTAACACCAATAATGGGAGTCTTATCATTGAATTGAACACTATGAGGCACGACCTACGATGGAATGGGTACCCAGAAAAACATACAGCCCGCAGAAAATAAGGTAGAACCGGGTAACATTGAAACAACTTTGGAAAAATGCCTGTATAACTCAGAACTGTTAGGAAATATTTACTATTCTTATTACACTTGCTGGTCCCATGATGAGCTACAATTATGATATATCGTCCCAAATACTATTTCGTACCTTTTTAAATTTTTTGTTTTTTTATGCAATATGTCAATGTTACCCTGCCCTGAGAAAACATTGACACCTACATTAAAATCCTTTTAAAATGGATGAAAATGCAATGTTTGAACCAGTTAGGGTAACATGACCTTAGTAATATTTAAAATAAATCACCCAAAATCGAAATTTGAAATTTTTTATTAAAAACGTTGGAAAGAAAACATGTTTTCTCCTAATGGAGAAAAGGGTGATCTACCTTTTCCTTTCTCCTTTCTTTTTCCCTTACACATTTTTTCTAATCCAACAATCCAATCTCTGTCAAGGATTTCGCCTTTAAAGGGGTTTTGTCAATCAATTCGTCTCAAATAATTTTGGATCAGTTGAAACGGATCCATCTCATTTCCAACTTAATTAAAATATGGAGTATGTTCTTGGGTTCAACTAGTAGGTCTGCCAACTGGTCCACATTTGTGATTATTTAGATGATTGATAACAATTGTAGAGGTTTGTGGTCCTCTTGATGCGTATGCCTTCAGTTTAAAAAATCCAGGGTTTTTTTAGTGAGTCGCTACTGTGTCTTGTAGTTGCGCAGAGAGAATGAGTGCTTTTTGCCAGGACTATACTAATTGCAATAATACATTACAATACAATACAACAAGAATAATTAGGTCGGAAGTCCATCAGAAAAACAATTACTTTCCTGGCTCGTACCACGACGAACGTTGAATTATATCTGATGAATTTCCGTGCAGAGTTCCTGAAAGGATTCCTCAGCCATTGCTTGTTGAGTGAGAAACATTTGGACCACCTATATATATATTCCTGGGTGTTGCCTTCGTCATTATATGGTAGGTCTATGCTGACAATAACTAGTCTTTGTGGTATGGTTCAAAGGATTCAGTGAAATTGCTCATCACCGGTATAATAGGTCTGTAATTATTCAATATAGTTTAGAGTTTCCAAATTTGTTAACAATGTGAACTGCTTAAAAATCTGAAAAGAATTCTATACTACACGTCTGGTAAACTTTGGGATATTGTTCTTTTGTCATTGAAAATTTGGTTCAGTCCCACCAGTCTCGTATACAGGACTGATTCTGCGATATTTCCGATCACTCCTCGAAATATTTATCTGTCTTTGTCGCGATTTATATGTGGTCCGGTTTTTTATAGGTTACATTTCGAACCCTCTCTCGGAGGAATCTCCTGGAGAGTGGCCTTAGACGAATTTCCTGTATTATCTTGCCAGGAATGGTCGAGGCCAGTTTCACGATAACTTGCTAACTTGATTTTAGCCCTCACTGATTGGGTTACGTTAGTGCTTTCCTAACGTTTTCGCGGAGTTAAAGGTCATCAGTCTATTCTGATCGTTTCCTAAACGAAGAAGTTTTCAAATTTGAAAACGTCCAATTCGAAATATCTCAACCACTACGGATGATATGAAGTCCGCAAAAAACAATTAAACGTTATATCACAGCCGACTCAATCTCCCGAGCCGTGGTGAGAAAATCGGCATGGAAAGCAATTTGACGTCCCACTCATTAATTATTTAATGTGAATTTCATGGCTTATTCGAAAAACTAGGAAAAAATATAGTAGATTGAATTTTTAGAGGAAAGAAGGACGATTAATATGGTTATTTAATATAACATTTCGGGAGATTTTTTCGAAATATTTTTTCTGATAAGTGCAGAAACCACATAGTTGATCTCTGATTTTTTTCAGATTTTTCATTTGATGTCTGACTGATGGAAATAATATACCAAACTACCTGAGTTTGGTATATTTTGTGCATATTATTTTCATGAGTCAGATTTCAAATGGAAAATCCGAAAAGAATCAGGGATCATCACTGTGGTTTCTGCACTTATCAGAAAAAAAAAAAGTTGAAAAAAATCTCCCGAAATGTGAATTTTAGGGCATGGAGAAACCAAACCTGACAGCTTTTCCATATCTAAGAAATTGAATTAATTGCGATTCCAGTTTGTGATGAAATAACCACATTAATCGTCGTTCTTTTCTCTAAAAATACATTTTTCTATGTTTTTTTCCAGTTTTTCGAATAAGCCGAGAATTTAACATTAAATAATTAATGAGTAGGACGTCAAAGACTTTCCATGCAGTGTTGTCAATTTTCTTACCACGGCTCGGGAAATCAAGTCGGCTGTGGTTATATGCAAAGTGGGCTGGTTTTTCTAATTTGATGACAGCAACCCCTTGGTTGAGATGGAAACACAAGTGTTTCAGTGATACTCCATTTCAAAGCCTGTTCAACCACATTTTCAAAAACTTGAAAAATATATTATACATATTTTCAGCGAAATTAAATTAAATATTTTCAAAAGTTGAGACGTATGGAGTTAGTCACAAGGCCTAGCCAGAACACATGATCATCTACAGTGTGTGACTCATTCAAGATGGAAGCACCCTTATAAAACATATATTTTTCAACCGATTGGAATGATATTTTTGGTAGACATTCTACCTAAATTTATTTTTCAACGTCGAAAATCTTAAAAAAAACTAGCGATTTTTTTTAGAGAAAATTTGACTACATCACTGGATTTGCGATGTTTTCAAATGGACCATATGTAAATTACTTTGAAATGTGTCAGCCCTTCAATTTCAAAATTTTCATCAGAACTTTGACTACACCACTGGATTTAGGGAGTCTAGAAATATGACTGACCATAATTCCATCGAAATCTGTCGATGAATAAGAAAAATAATTTTTTTTATATAAAATGACATTTTCCTGAAATTCCTATTTTTCGAATGATTTTCTTATTTATGAACAAATTTCGATGAAATTTCAACAGTGATGTCCTCCTGAATACAGTGGTGTATTCCGAATTTTGATAAATGTTCTTTGAATGGGTGGTTTGATTAAACGGCATTTTTTTTTCAAAACGTTATTTACATATGAACCGCCTGAAAATGTTGCGTATCTATTGGTGTAGTCAGATTTTTTCTGCAAAAATCGCTGGTAATTTTTTTAGATTTTTGACATTGAAAAATAAGATTAGTTGGCCCTGGAAATGGAGATTCAATCACGAAATTTGGTGACCTAGTGGACTTTTTCAATGTCTATCTGACAGAAAACAAAAACATTTCAAATGTAAGTTTCATAAGGGTGCTTCCAACTATATGTGATCAGACCAAGAGGTATGTTTGGATGTAAACATAAAAAAGAATGTATCACTCACCTCTTTTCCCCATTTCAGATTCAAGTGAATATTTGTATTCCCACTAGAAAGTTAATGTGCCTCAATTGAAAAATAGAGCACAGAAGTTCATGATGAAAATGAAAAAAAAAAATTTTAATCCAAAGAAATTGGGAATAAATTTTTTTTTTCATTTTCAGATTGTGGAAGGTCATAAACCCAAAAAATCATGTCAGGAACTGGATTTCCTCCACAAAATCAAACTTTCAATCAATATTCATGATGAAATTAAATAAAATCGACTCAATTTGTCAAAGACGGTTCGGTATATATTTATTCAAACGTGGCGTAGAAACCGAGAACAATCGTGTGAAAAAATCTGAGAAGTCTGCTCCTCTCCTTTCGAGTTTGACAAAAGTATTAGCGCTGAGCACTTTAAGTTGCCGGAAACTTGGGGAAAGCCGGAAAACCGTAGGAATACGCGAAAAACTAACAATAAACTGAAAGCGCAATGTCGCACGAACCGGCAAAACAAACGCGATGCTCGAAAGAAAAAAGATTTCGTGTTTTTTTTTGGCAGCCAGAAAAAGAAATCATTGTGCAGGCTTCATTTGTTTTCGATTCGCTTTTGTTCCTTATTGTTCGTTTTTGGAAGATTGGAGTATCCGACTGTTATTTTAATACTCTTTTCAGAATATGATTAATTAATTTTTTTTTTCGTAGAACCAGCTGAATACATTTAGGTATTAATAAAAGCTCCCTGCACACTGAAGCTATTCTAATTACTCATTGAATTTCCATTTATTGTATATTTTTTCAATCGAAGTGGATGTAATGAATCACCTTTTGCTTTGCTTTCAATGTGAGTTGAGATTGATATTTACACCTTTTTATAAAATAACAAATTATATATATATATATATTATATATATATATAGAGGTTTTTTCTTAAAACTCTCACATAAGACATTTACAAAAAAATCACTCACATCAGATAATCAGCAATGGAAATGATTTTTTGTACAACTGACATTAAAAATGACGTTTTTAATTCATTGACACATGAACTAAAAACTGACGTTTTCACAAAATCACTTTTAACACTAGTGTTAAAAGTACTTTTAACACTAGTGTTAAAAGTAAAATGACAGATGAGATGATGGATACTCAGTAATATAGATCTCTCTAATAGAAACACTTCAATCAGATATTATAATCAGAACACCCACTCAAGAGGAATCGTTTATAAAAGTTCACACATGTATTTGGTCGTTTGCGCAATTGATAATACTAATTCCTTTTGAAGTTACAAACGAAGTAGTATTTAGTCCAACTGTAGAATGTCCTTCATCACTGACAAATAATGACATTCATAAATAAAGTGCGTTGGGGTTTATTATATTTGAAGTATCTGTCAGTCAGCCTTGTAATCCAAAGATCGTGTGTTCGAATCCTTATGGATCTTATTTTTTTTTTTGTTTTTTTCTTACTAGCAGTAACTGTTGAACAAAAAATTTTGTATGATACATTTGTTAAAAGTGATTTTATTTTGCTCGTGGGGTTGCTCCACTCGCTAGCGCTCGTTTCGCAATATTCCCCACTCACAAAATAAAATGGCACTTTTAACACTTGTATCATAAATAACTATTTTATTTGCAGTCTTGGAGATGGCGTTGAAGTGCCAAATGAATTTTTGTATGACTGGAATGCTGAAATAGCGGAAATCTTATAGAATATTGAATTTTGAAAAACTTTGATTTCATAAAGTATTTTCAATAAATTTGTTTTCGAATCATTTTTAATTATCCATTCACAAGACTACTCTAATATTGTCTGACCTAGCACTGATGAGGGGCAAGTACCTCAAAACATAGGTACATATATGCAGAAGGTTATTTCCAACCAATTGTTGGGTGTTATCCAATTGTTTTATTACGATTGCGTCCTCGACTGCAATCTTCGCACAAATGGATGTCAGATATAATTCTGTCAGATATTTTCCGATTTGTGGGAATGTATGGATGATAGGGTTAGTCGAAATTATTTTTTTTTATTTCATTAATACTCCGACGAAACAATTTTCGGAATTTCTTAGATTTATTTGATACGTATTTCAATGTACAACGATATAATCCAGTTGAAATCCTGTTTTATTTTTATTCTCTCTGCTGAATATTGAACTTTTGATTAAGAATATTATTCTTATATTATATATTTGTGAATAAAGCTATTATTATATTATTTTCATTGATATCTATACTAGATGACAATGTTTATTGAAAATTTTTAACGGATCATAATTAAAAACCGATTCAGATTGAGAATGTGTATGAAAACCAAAATGTATATCAACATTGCCAGGTTGGCTTACAAAGAAACCCATTCAGTGCAAGAGAAAAAGGAAGATTTTGAGAATATATGACACCATCGAGTGCGAAATGGTCTACCCATGTCCTAATCCATCACAGAGATTGTGCTCGTATTCTTAACCTCTAGCAGTTTACAGTGATTCTCTTTTATGAGGGCACAGGAATCGTTTTGTGAATATCAGAATATAAATAGAATGATGAAATGATTCAATGTTATTCATTTAATTTCAGATACCTACCAAATCTTACAAGATGAAACCTCACGAGAACAAAAGAAAATAAAATATGAATGGGTGATTTGTCTGATTGAATAGTTTGGGAAGTATTTGAAGAATCTTATACATTACACATTATGAAATATACCTACAATGCACAACTCTATTAGACTAGTCATTTCACTGAAAATTGAACAGAATAAAAGAAAAATGCGTACGTTATGTATTGTGAATATTATTCTTGAAGGCACCCTCATAAAATCTACATTTTTCAACCGATTGGATTTTTTTTTATTTGGTAGACATTCAAAAAGTCTACTAGAACACTAAATTTCATGGATAAATCTCCATTTGAAGGGAATCTGATTTTTCAAGGTAAAAAATCTACGAAAATTACTAAAAAATTACTAGCTATTTTTTTAGAAGAATTCTAACTATACTAGATTCGCGACATTTTCAAATGGTTCATAAGTAAACAACGTTGAAATGCGTCTATCAATAAAAAAGTTATAAGGGAATGAAATTTGAAAAATATGCCGTTTAATCAACCCACTAATTCAATTTCAAAACTCTTATCAGAACTTCGACTACACCACTAGATTCAGGAGGTCTCGAAATATCACTGACTGTATTTCCATTGAAATCTGTAGATAAATAAAAAAATAAAATAAAAAATTATCATGTAAAATGACATTTTCCTGAAATTCCATTAATATATTTTTCAAATTTTATTATATTATGATTTTCTTATTCATGAATAGATTTCGAAGAATCTTTGATGAGTGATATATCAAGATCTCCTGAATGCAATGGTGTATTCCGAATTTTGATAAAATTTCTGAAATTGAATTTTTTATTGATTGACGCATCTCAACGTAATTCACATTTTAAACCATTTGAAAATGTCGCAAATCCAGTTTTTTTCTAAAAAAATCGTTCCTTAGTGCTTGGCCCTTTTGGGCCTTGCTAAAGTGAAAATACTCAGTGGTGTTGAAGTTTGGTCGTACTTTTAGCATTAGAAATTTGAGTGTATCAAATTATTATTCATTCCGATTCTGTATATAACTTCATTCTGTGGCTATTACTGTTAGTTGATAAAATATTCCTAGTCTGTTGTAATCTTCGAGTTTCACTGGAGATATTAACCCAAAACGAGTTAACGTAGTATCATGTGTAGCTACAACTCCTACCTCGCATTTAGTAAAGGGGTAGCAACCCATTCGCGACAATAAGGGATAACATTCAACCCCTATTCCCATTCAAGATTTCAAAAAATGTCTTCGTTCCTGCAAGAGGGTTGGTGTAATTCAATTTTTGCTCATTCTTAGATTCTCCTAGGGTCTAAAATATTCCGGATGTTATATTTTCAACTGGTACACTGTAAACCTCTGAACAAACATGGATGATTGCCTGTCAAAATATTTATTTACAATCATGAATCGCATAACTCGTTTCGAACGTATAAATTACTCACATCAAACAGATTTTCCAGTCAGAAATTCACAAATTTTCTAGGTCTTTCAATTTTTTTGCAACTGTGCTCTCTTTGACTGTAATACCTCTATAATTCGGATATCATTAACCACTTATGCATTACACCACGTGCATTAAACGTTTTTATGTGGTGATTAATTTGGTTAGCGAGTATGTAGCGTGCTCGCAACCGCAGACAAAAATAAAAGATAACTTTCATCTGCATGAATGGAATATTTTTACGCTTCTGGGCTCTATTAGTGTTGTTTGTACTTATGAAATGCTACCTTACCTCAGATGAACCTATAACACAAGTACAACTTCTCATATTCATATCGTTAAATCGAGTCAAAGATGAATCTGACAAATATCGATTTTTTCGTGTGAATACCATATTTATCCTATTGAAAAACCTTCTCGTATACCCCAATAAAAAATTCTTGTGAAATACACAGACCCAGTACATCTGATTAAAAATGGCACTGAACCCACAAATCGTTGGAAATGATGATAAACCGATAATGAGATAAATCGAGATGAGATGAATATCTACCAAATACTTTATTTTCATTATTAATATCTAATGAAATTCATCTTTTCAGCTGAAAAATCAGAGTTCCTAACTCCTGATGATCATTAAAAAAATTGTTTGGGGTCCAATTTCTGATCTTATTATTCGCGATAAGTTCGGGAGTATCAAATGCAATGAACCCAAAGGCACAGTTCTGGAGCCTATTTTATTCACTAAATATAAAAAATTCTTTCGAACAATGATGGGATAGAAAGATTATCGGTTCGATACTGTCATAATACACAGTGTCTGCTATAAAAATGAATATGATCACTTGGTGATTGGAGCACGTGTCAAGGTGTTGAATATAGCGGTTTGGTACAGGGATAAAAGTATATTCATTGCAGTAATGAAATATTAACTCTGCAACTCCGGGGCCGACTATTCATCCAGCTGTGGCGCGTTGTAGCTGTGGGCCGATATTTGTTAATATAACGGCATCGCTAATTGCACACATTATCAATTTGAGTGAAGTGAAATAGCTCTTGGCATGAAACAGAAAACCAGTGTTTAAGAGGGAATTTTGGTATAGGACCTCACATGGTTTTGTCATGACTTCATTGGTATAGATACCACTGACGTAATCAACCTGACCACTGTTGGTATACCAAATAAACGGTCCCTGCTCGGGCGCCTAATTTATAACGATCTCTCGTCACTTTGTCTCGGGCGCCAGCTTTCGGCGTGGTGTACTCTACACGCTTCCGGCAGGTTTAGTGAAGAAAGAATACTTCCAGGAGTCACTGTGGTATTGACCAAAAGCAATGTGGTCGGTAAGGCAGATTCTACCCACTGTTCCTGAGTTAGAATTCTGGTTACCTACTGCTATCAGTTGGAACTAAACGAAGAAGAAATGTTAAATATTCATATAAATAATCAATTATTCAGTTATTATAACGAGTTCATTACCATACAAAAATAATATAAGTACTGTAAACACTATACGTACACTAACTGAAATTTCAAAGCAGCAGCAAGGAATTCGCAAGAGGCGGTTGAAAGGGAAAGGTACAAAAAATGGTAATCAATTATCTTCATATACCTATTAGCTCACTGTATCTTTTGCATCTGGTGGTTGGCCCAGGAACTGCTCACCCTGTACTCATTTGAAAGGCAGCTGAGCACTGTTGCATCGGTGTTCAGCTGGCTCATTCCTGAGCTCTCCGGATGTCTCTGAGCTTCCTGAAACATGATCTTCAAACGATCGCGTCTGTGCAAAGAACGATGTTGTGGGGCTTGACCAATCTAGTGATGGCGCTGTCTACTGAGGAGTACCGCTGAAATTTCAACGACTCATTGTTATATTCATGTACTTATCAATGACAGAGTTATGAAATAAAACGGAAATGCCTCTTCTGCCTGACTAATAATACTGGGAACTCAGTAACATTGTTACAGACTTTTAGACGTAAAATTTTACACTGACACTTCTGATTATTTATTGACCGTTTCTTTGGTGAAGCAATTTTTTTATCTATGGAACCAGTCTAGGCTAACTATATGTGAATACATCCACGTATTCTCAAACTTCAATAGGAAAATATCCAACGGAAATCGTCTGCGGCTTTATAGTGACACCCCTACATCCTTTGCGTGGTCAAGATTTCTTCCATTAGTTAATCTCCGCAATGAATCTGAGAGAGAATCAATTTAATTAGCGCAATGTCTTCGACCACGGGAGATTCAAGTCCGCCGTCGACCTAAAACAGTTGATGTATGTGTGTTAGTCGGACTAATGACTAGGGCAAAAACATTTCAGTAATGGAATATTGACTCTGCAGCTCCGGGCCGACTACTTATCCAGCTGTGGCGAGTTGTAGCTTGTGGGTCGATGTTTGTTAAAATACGGCATCGCTAATTGCACCTCCCGGAGTGCTGCTTACAATAATGGCCTGATTATGCCCAGTAGGTCAATCAAATCATTCATGTTTCCATGGATTTTCACTCAATTTTCCATCTGAAAATACAAGGTAGACCAATAAAAGTTATAGGAGCTTGATTTTGCAAATCCATCATCTCTTCGAATTGATGAAACGCAGTCTCGTCAATGTTTTTGTTGATGGAAATGTTTCGTCATCATAAATGAGTATATGGCTATTTGATATGTGGAATATATTCAAGGTTGGTGATTTTGTTGTATACGGTTTTTTTTTTATTTGTGAAGTTTCTGTTTGTTAAACTGAATTATCTTCGGTAATAATTTCTGCACAACATTGATCACTTATTTGCAGCGAACTGTTTTGTTAATTTTTTTTTCGTCAAGTTCTGGTTCGACTGCGACTGAGACTGAGATCGACGGATGAGTCTTGATGGGACCGCTAACGACGGAACGATTAATGATGTTTCGGAAAGGTATCGTCCATGAAAATATTTATAAAATAGAGACAGATCGCCAACCTTTCTGCGGTGTTCAAGAAAAATTAACAAACTTGTGAGCAATTTTCACCGATAGGAAGAAATTGTTCTTTTCGGACCGAATCTACAAGTTCCAATGTGTGTTTTGGTGCTGCGTGTGTTTTGGTGCTGCAATCCACATAGTGGAACAATATTCCAGGAAAGATCGGATTTGTGCCTTACAAATCATAATCATAATACTTCATGGCACGAAACAGAAAACCTACCCTTTGAGAGGTACTTTTACAATGGAACTCACATGGTTGTTCTATAGAATGGTACTGCTGATGGTATCACCGAGCATTGAAATGGAACATTTCATTGGTATGGATACTAATGACATAGTTACGCTGGCCACTGTGAGAAAAGACATGCTTGGGTTTTATTCCAAATTGCATTCTACCACGTGGTTGTATCCCCAGTCCAGAATGTCTGTCGAGTCTGGTTCTGGCTGATATCGGAACTATGAAAGAGAAAGTGGTATGAAGAGTTTCATCATCCGCGAAGCTGTGCACTGGGCACTGGGCTTCAAATCATAATAGACGTGGAATTACTTGCAAATAACTTGTGGTAGTGCGAGATTACGATTCTTGAGGGGAACATGTAATTTGGTTCCTAGCTTGAGAAAGCTCAGGTAGTCTCTCTCTCTCCCAGACAAATTACATATCCTATCTAGCATATCAAATCAATTTCTAATTCACTTCCTGTTTTCTACCCGACGGGAACCAAATTGCCAACCCCCTCTCAAAGACGATCTGCGGAATTACGTCAGATTCACTATCTTTCTTGAGGTGCTTCTGATAGTTCGTTGACGAAAGGTAATTTTAAGCATCAATGGATGTGTTGTTCTGAGTTTTTTTAAATATATATCTATGGTAGAATCTGCAGAAAACACAATAGGTAAATAATCATATTATTCTAGTTATCAGTGTGTATAGAAGGTAACCAAACAATTGCGATGAATGTCGAACAATTATAATGGAAAATTCTGTCAACATATAGATTTTCAGTTGACTCATAGATATGATAGTCTTTCAAACTGACGTCTCGATTTTTTTTATATCAAATAATTCGTTATTCAGACATATTTTTCAATTCTCAATTGTGTTTTATAGATCAGCCAGTTTGATATCGATAGGAAAACTATATTTCATATGTTTTTTCACATTTTTATTGATTATTCTGTTTGAAAAGATTCATAATTTCTACCTTATCAATAATTCTTGTCTTATGATTCAACTGAATCGTCTTATGATAACTTTCCAGGACACAGCCTATGTAAAAATGGTCCAATTCTAACCACTATTCAAATGAATTGACCATGAAACTAGGAGTTCAATAAATCTTATTATAATAAATAATTCATGTGCGAAATTTCAATCTGATATTGATTGAAAGTTTGATTTTGTGGAGGAAATCCAGTTCTTGACATAATTTTTTGGGTTTATGACCTTCCACAATCTGATACATCTGGATGGCGCGCTGGTATCATTTCCTCAAATAACCACTTCTTAGATACGTGGGCTAAGTGATTATTCGATTCAAAAACATGTGCTCTGAGCTTATATTTTCGGACGATATTCCTTTCGCCTGGAGCGGCAGAGTCCATGACAAAAATCGTCCTGCTTTGGTGGTGATCTAATTCAAAACAAAAAAAAAAAGACTGTTCTACGTCTCAGTACCTACTCCACAGTCGAGCTACGGAACTGTAGATCGAACTCGAGACTTCTAGGACCAATTTGGATGGTTTTCCATCACGCCACGCCCTAGCTATGTTCCAGTGTGAATCGACTACGTATTATTTTGTTGAGACACCCTGTACGAGAACAGACAAACTGAAGCACGAACTGGATGTCGCTCATAAAGTGAAGAGCGGATGCATCATGCACCAAAAAAACCGAGCCAGTTTCTTTCGTCCTTTCAACAACGACACAAATGGCCGGTCTTTTCGCAGTAATTGGGCTCCAAATCGAGGAATGTTCTCCGGGAAGGGCCCGATTGAGCGACGGTAGGTCGGAACGTGCTCCGAAGGGCTTGATTGACACAATGGCATTGTCGTATTCAATCACGTTTCACATGTCCTTCGGTGTAATATGGCTTCTTTGAATTGAGATAATCAAGTTAGGTTTGATTGGATTCCATAGCGATTGGCCTCACGATGCTTTTATAATGCATTAACAGCTAGTGCTAATGATGTTAGGAGAGTTTTGCTTCAAGGCTAATTGAATGAGAGAATGGCAGATTTCTCGGCGATGCTTTTAAGTAAACTTCGTCGGAGAACTGAATAGATTTACGGGGAAGTACAGATTTTAGCTCCAAAATATTATTGATGGAGAGTACCGAAAAAAACAGTTTCATGGAGTGATATTATATTTACTTTGATCTGTAGTGTTATTATGATTTTACGAAATGCAAAATCTGAAATTTTACAATATTACATATGCAGTATCAGTCACACGAAAGGATTTGATTCATTATTTCGTTATTGAGTGCCCCCAGAAAAATCCTTGAACCCTTGATTTTTTATTGTCGATCGCGCATTCTGCCAATATTTCCACTTTTGTGATGACATCTGTGTGACCGTGATGACGTCATCGATTATTTTTTTGCCAAATAAAAAGGGGCCGTTTGATACGTCTTTTGGAAAGTCTTTCAATTAGCTATCCAACCGAATCAACAATTTAAAGTTATTTGGGTTTTCAGCAAATACAACTAACTGTTTCGATGAAAGGAAATTCCTATTCGACAACTCCAAAGCAAATGCTCAAATTTTTGACCTATCAGCCCCTCCACTTGGATGGTATCATACCAAACCTAGACAACATTTCTGGCTCCTGGGTCATGGAACCCAATCTCTCTTATCGCAAGGGTTAACTTCTGTTTATGACACCGAAGAATATTCAAAAACAGACAAGTGGAACACATACAGTGTTTCCATAAAGTAACTCCCCCCCACCCTGTTAACTTTTGAACGGAGTGGAAATTTCTTTTGAATTTTTTTTCGGAGAACCGGTATGTTATAGGCACTTTTTGACAGTAATGAAAAATGTCTACCCTTCATTCATGATTTTCGGATCATCCGCAAACATTTTCGTAAAGTGCGACAAAACACATTTTAGGTACACAAATACTCACATATTATGTTCGCATGAGAAGGTATGAGTCTTCAGAAACGATATAAACTTTTCCTTCTTCACTCATTTTTAGCAGAGTTATGACCAATCAAATATTCGGCTCCTCCAGAATTTTCAGCAGAGGGTAAGGGTGAACCTAAAAGTTGATATCGGCGTTCAATAACGTTTTCTGAGAAAACGAGATCATTTCATAAGAAATTACTAGGAATAATTTTTGTAGAGAATTGAGCTGTCTTTCACCTTATTGTGTTGTTTTTTTGATAAATCATATACTTTCTGAGATAAGAGCAAAAATCTATTCATTTATTTCTAAACAAAAAAAAAATATGTTCCACCCCTGGAATTTTAGTAAACAACTAATTTTTCGTGTTTATCATGGTTCCAACTACGAGCATTCCAAGTTTGATGGTACTACAATCGATCCTCGTCTCAAAACCCAATCGTACTGGATTAATAATAGATATAATTGTATAACATAGCCAAATTTTCTTGTATCGCTTTCTTGTACAGACAGAAATAATATAATACAATATTCACTTATGATTGCCATGATATTGCTATGCTTAATCGTATTCCATCGAGCAAACAATATTCAGTTATATGTTTTCAGCGTGACTGATTAAACTGAAATATCATACGACATCTCCACATAAACCTAATTGAACAGCTCCTTCCTCGGTTATAAAACCGTCAGGAGGAATATCCTGCAAAGGAACGGAGGTTCGTAAAAAGTTTTACTTCGCAGAGAACGTAGACGGGGCCAAAAGCAATCGTACAGCTGCCTCAAGAAATCTCGTCTATTGCGACGACATCGTGACATTAAAGTGAATCCTATACATATACTCCGAGAGCTGGTGAACGATTGTAGGTAGGTTCTTGAGGCACTACGAATTTTTTTTTAATTTTCGTTGAAGGACCCCTGAATAAGACAGTCGAGGTCCGGCTGAAGGGGAGCGGCCCCATACCAACCATAAATATTTTTTTTTAAGGAAAGTTCCTTCTTAAAAAAATATTTTTGAACAGATCGATTATTCGGTAAAAATGTTAAGCAAACTATTTTGGGAGAGTGAAATAGGTACTTACAGACAAATAATCACCAATCAATTTGATGGAATTTTTCAGCTGCCAGATGATCGAGAAAAGTAATGTTTTTTTCTACTGGAAAAGTCTTGATTGTCAAGTCAGTAACTTCAGTAAATAGTTTCAAGTGGATGTACAATAGTATGGCATCATAAAGACTTTCCTCGAATAAATTATTGGTCATAATATTATATTTTCGATAATGGATATACAATATCTGTCCTCTTATCCATCGATATATCGGCTCTATTTGTTGAAAAATATGAATGGAATATTTTATAAAATCCATTGCGGAATTATCTGCGGCTGAAAGAAAACTTTCAGTTGCTATTTTCTATCGTTCAAGATAACCTCTTGTTAGGTATTCATGTTGAAAAGGGGAACATTCTTCATGAAAATCGAAAAATGAAAAATGTGATTTTTATGTAATATCTAACAGCAAACAACTACTTTCCCGGCTGAGGCCATGCCGGACATTGAACTACAACTGATATATATTGTGAAAAGACTCTAACTGAAAAGAAAATAGAGAATTCGCATTTTTATTAAGATAGATTTTTTTGCAAATTTTCACTTTCAGATATTTTTTTTTCAGTTAGACTCTTTTCACAATATCTATCAGGTGTAGCTCTATGTCCAGCGTGGCTTTAGCCGGGGAAGTAGTTGTTTTCTGATAGATATTACAAAAAATCACATTTTTAATTTTTCAATTTTCATGGAGAATGTTTCCCTTTTCAACACTATTATATTTTAAAATGGTTTTTCGAATAGAATATTTTTCACAGTTTTTGAAGTTTTTTGATCAAAAATAATCACTTTTTCGGTGCCTTTTCAACAAATAACACAAACTTATTTATCAACACTCATTGTGAATAATATAGGATCAAAACATGCAAATAATAACACGTAGGTCACTAAAACGTTGGATCACGTGGTTTGGCGAGAGCCAATCTCGTTGCAGTAACCCTAAGCGAGAGGTACAGCCGATGTATGCTCTCTCTCGCACCTCAAGTAATGCATTGTGCTGCTGACCCGCACTTATATGATACTTTCTCGATCATCTGGCAGGTGAAAAATTCCATCAAATTGATCTGGCTTTTTGCGAATATTTGTCTTCAACTACCTTCATTATTCTCCCAAAATCTCGAAAACATTTTTGCATTTGTTCAAATAACCATTTTTCAATGTCTGGTTAGCATTTAGACTCGACTAATTCATCTGGCGTTTTGTTTTTCAATTCTTTGAATACCTATCTTGAAGAAAAAATTTTCATTTAAGAAACCCTTCAAAAAAAGCCGAGTGTTGGGGACGCTACCATTCAGCCAGACCTCGACTGTCTTATTCAGGAGTCCTTCAAGGACAATACAAATTTTTTTCTTGGTGCCCCAACAACCTACCCAAAATTATTCACCATCTCTCGGACTATAAAGTGAAACCTATACATACAGCCGTGTTTCACTAGATATAAAGAAGACGGTGTCTCAGACGAATGGACGGGCCGAACAATGCTACGGCGTTGGAAAAGAATTCTCAAAGTTTGATAGCGTTTTTTTTTTGTTGTTTTATTTTGTCGAGCAATGAAGTACATAGCGGATGCGGCAGGGCAGGTTCGGGATGACTGTTCATTTCAAATCGGAAAGGACTTTACTGCATCTATTTGGCTGCTTCGTGGATTTGTTTTGCAAATATTCCGAATAGGGTGCACCTGTTAAGATTCTAAATGAGAAATAATAAAAGATATTGGATGAACTGTCTCCTCTTTTGTATATAAACTTTAATTTCGAAATGAATTCAGAACCTTACTTTCGGAAGTTCATATTCAGCTATTTTACTCACAACTTGTTGACTGAATCATGCAACATTCATTATACCTACATTTTTATTACATTATAATAAATAATACTGCATAATATGTTCTTTGACTGACAAACCTTGTTCTTTCCGAAAATCAGCTGCATCCTTACGAGCAACTATCAAAAATCATCGAAAGACTTGTGCCAGGTACGGAAGACAGGGCCCTCACCTTTCAACGTGAGATGCCACTCACAGACGTCCAAGTACATCAGTAACCCTTCCAAATGGTTGGCCGAATGCAAGTCTGGAGTGAGAGCCGTAACTAGGTGGATGGCTCCCCCGCGGCGAACATATAAGTTTGCACTCCCCTTACAATGATAATATCTCAGAAAAACAATAATATTCAAATTAAAACCTATTTTTGCGCCCCCAGCGGTCTAGCGCCCTCGGCCAAAGCCTCCCTTGACCCGCCTTATTTACGGCCTTGCAATGGAGTCCAATTTTCTTATCGAATTTTACTGTTCGGTATCTGAGAGAATAATCAAAAATATTGAGGTAACACCTGATCTCTCACATCGCTTCAGAGAAACATATATTGCAGTAACATTATTTTTTTCTACACGAAAGTAATCTGGAAGAGCTGAGCGATACAGTGAAATAAATAAAAAATACAAGCTTCGCCGTTATTGAGAATTGAAAATTTGCCAATTTTGGTGCTTGAATCACTAGTCTACCCCATTGATTTTTTTGCAAATGAAATATTTCCTAACTCTTCGAAAACCAACATTGTAATTTCTCTTTACAAAGGTCATCGAATTTTGGGCCAATCTCCTTCATTCCAACCATTGAGAAATGAGTTGAAAAATTGGTGAAAAATAGAGTTTGACTCTGAAGTAAACACTATTAAAATTTTTACAGATTTTATTATCCTCGCGACATGTTTCGATACACGGTAGCTTTTTCAAGCGAATAGTACACGAACAGTGTTCTATGGATTTCTATCAAGTAACGGCCACGTCAATCCAAAAAAAAAGTACACTGATGAACGTTTTGATCCTACACCATTTTCTGAACCACTAACAATTTGCTTTCCAACCAAGACAAAGTAAAACGGTGTTTGATTTTTTTTTTAAATATTCAATCTGAGTTCAACCTAGATTACTAAAAAGTAGCAGTATTTTGTGATGTCAAAAGCTTTTGTGTCAGTCATGAGATACTGCTACGAAAACCAAAGCACTATTGGTTTCTCAGACCAAAGCTACTGCTGTTTCGAATCTAGGAACCCAAATTGCGACAAAGAATGGTTTCTCAGGTATGGGTTCCACCAGACATGGTGTTCCACAAGGCTCTGTAGTTGGACTCATCCAGTTCCCAATGTTTTTTACTTACTAGGGAAATATAAAAACTGAAGAAATATTCATTATATTTGCTGATGATATAATTATTCTGTGGTATGATACGAATCTATATAACAAAATGAATAGAGATTTTACTGCTTCTGAAGATTGGTGCGATTAAAATTTTTCAGGGTCTCTGTCACAGTGATGAACAAGATGGAAAATCATTATCAATAACCAAACGCCATAATTATTTTCAGTTGCAATTCAGTCATATTCTGTCAAGTATCTATTTACTTTCCAAATTGATGACGAACGTATTATAAAACAATTCGAGAGCATGTACCATTATTATTCAATTGTATATTCCATTTCAATTACCAGTGAAAACAACAAAAGTCCAAATCAGTTATATGAACACAACATATATATTTTGATAATTCGAATATAATAATGAATTTATCCGGATTGTTTTGAACAAAATGCTTTCACAGCAAATACTCTCATGTAGGCAATAATTCTACATCATGTACAATAAAAATTAATGAAATAATTTTCCTGGAAACCGTTAAATCAACGAGAAATTATTTATGAAACAGTATAATTGTTCATGTGGAAATAACGCAAGTATCTATAAATTTAATAGTTGTGTTTTTGCTATAAAGAGAGAAGGGGAGAGATAGAGAGAGGGGGTACATAGCAATATATATATATATATATATATATATATACATAAAAAAAACAAAAAAAATCAAGGTAGCGTTCTGAATAATTTTCCTTGCACTGTTATAGGTAAAATGTCTCAGTATTCTGTAACATTCTGAAATGCCATTTGAATTCCTGCCGCATGTGGAACAATATATTCTTTTCTAGTTTTACGTGTGTTTGCGTGCCAGTGAAACATAATGTGACTGAAAGTTTAGTGTGATATAATTTACGTTGAAATATGAATTCACTTGGGAACATACATGCCGTAATGAAGTGATATTATCACTCTTTTCCTGATGTTGCGGACTTTACTGCCAAAGTTGGATTTTAATACTTGTAATTTCCAGAGAATTGCTGTACCTTATTGAAGTATTAAAGTTCTGGAACAGTAAAATGAAATCCAATTTGAGTTAAATCCACGAAAGTTGACTGACATTTTGTGGATTAGGTGGCAAATTGATTTTGTACAACGGGTAGATGTAATCCGAACTTCTGCTATTCTAAATTCGCACCAACAACAAAAATTACTACTTCACGTCATGATGGTAATCTCGATTATATGGGGTGTAAACTTACTCCTTGCAATACAGTGGACAAACCATTTTTGAGTTATCGACTCTTTTATCCTAAATAACGGCCAAAATGTGATCACGCTCATAGCCTCATAACTTGAAAATCCTTGAATTCCATGCAGATATTATATTGCCGTTATCCTAGATGTAACGTGGTCAAATCCCACATCCCAAATCCCACGGTATGTATGTGAACACTACAGGCGTTATTAAGTGAGGAATCACACTGATCGACCAGGACCGACCGTCCGCGACCGTCCACCTACGACCAAAAGTAGAAGTGGATAATGAAAACTTTTAAAGTCACACTGATCGACCATCCACGACCGACCACTAGAATAATTTTGTAAATCTGACATTAATTTGACATTCGAAAAATTATGTGAATTGTCTGTTCATTTATTGAAAATAAGTTAAATTCATAATATCAATAGTTTTGCTTTAAATAATGAGCAGTAGTGATACTGAAGAAGAACATTTTATTTTTCCGGTAGGAAACATACCTATTTATATGAGTTTTGTTGAAGTCAAAAGTTCATCATAAATGTGTGTCAAAATGACATTACGTCAGGATAGTGTGACACCGACCAAAATTTCCAGCAGACTACAATTTCGAACATGGTCTTTGAAAAACGGTTGAGGACGGTCAATGACGATTATACAGTGTGAGTTGTGCGATAAGAATATACGTATTGGAAATTTTGGTCGTAGGTGGACGGTCGGTCCTAATCGATCAGTGTGATTCCTGACTAATTCCAGTGTAGTTCGTTATCGCCTTACCAGTAATCAAAATGGATTCGTTCGTGGCTAAGACGATATCAACTGAATATCATATTATATTCCTCAATCAATATCCCGATCTGGTAGTAATAGCTCGTTGCATAATTCATAGGGATGTTTATGGTACCATTAAAAGTTCCTAGCATCAAGGAAGTGTCATAAAGTGCGAAATGGCTCTGATACAACAATTTATGATGACGTTTATGTTCAGTTACAGTCGAATATAAAATATGTTCCGTGACTAAATTGATATTTTAGTAGGGTAATGGGGAATAAGTATATATGATTTCGTTTTTACGACTTTTGGAACGGATTATATTGGATATCGAAACACAAACAAGCCCACTCTATTTTCTCGGCAATGCACTCAGGTGCACCGATGTTATCCTAGGAACACTCGAGATTGGCAGGCGCTGTTTCATCCAATTGTGTAAAACTCAATTCCATGAAAGTTCAAGCCCCAAATGGTCTGTCATTGTTTCCTTTTATCTTGTTTCAAACAAAGGAAGAAAATCTCATATTTTTATTTTATCTTGAAGGATGAAAAATAGCGACTAAAGTTTGTCTTCCATCAGCCGCAAATGATTCCACAAATGATTTTATGGAGATCCTGTTTAAATTTTCAAACTAAAATGGAAAAAAAAATCCTGTTACGTCCAGAAATGATCAAAAGGACTGGTGAGGTTTTGGATTTCGATCTGTGACACTTTTTGTAAATATCTGCCGTCAGTTGCAGAATTAGTTTTGGAAATCAGATACTCTACTATTCGGCAATTCAACTATCAATCAATGAAATATTCTATAGAGAGATATAAATATTTGTGAGTATGAATCTATTGTTTTTAAATGGACTCTAAGCCAGGAATCACACTGATCGACCAGGACCGACCGTCCGCGACCGTCCACCTACGACCAAAAGTAGAAGTAGATCAATGAAAACTTTCAAAGTCACACTGATCGACCATCCACGACCGACCACTAGAATAATTTTGTAAATCTGACATTAATTTGACATTCGAAAAATTATGTGAATTGTCTGTTCATTTATTGAAAATAAGTTAAATTCATAATATTAATAGTTTTGCTTTAAATAATGAGCAGTAGTGATACTGAAGAAGAACATTTTATTTTTCCGGTAGGAAATATACCTATTTACATGAGTTTTGTTGAAGTCAAAAGTTCATCATAAATGTGTGTCAAAATGACGTTACGTCAGGATAGTGTGACACCGACCAAAATTTCTAGCAGACTACAATTTCGAACATGGTCTTTGAAAAACGGTCGAGGACGGTCAATGACGATTATACAGTGTGGGTTGTGCAATAAGAATGTACGTGTTGGAAATTTTGGTCGTAGGTGGATGGTCGCGGACGGTCGGTCCTAGTCGATGAGTGTGATTCCTGGCTAACTATTTGTTTTTGAAAAATTATGTGGATAACTGTGCAATCTCGGAAAATTATGACAATCGGAAGAGAGGGCGTATATAAAAAATAGAAAAAGAGTTGTAATTTTTTGGTTTGACATGAACAACGATGTTTAGGCCTGGTCGTACTTACTTATTAGTAGCGGGTTGACTCACAGAATTCGAAAAAAATGTGAAAAGCAACGTCGAGAGCGTTTCTGCCGTATTCCGTAGAAGTATAGAATGTATGTAGATGAAAATAAGATGCTTTTTTCACACAAAATAAAAGACGCAAATGGCCAATACCACTTTTTATAATGTAGTTTGTGAATAAAAATTCCAGTTTTCAACCCATCAAAATTGCGTTGTGGAATTTTTTAGGCATAAAACTTTTGTAGTGATTTATAAAACCTACAAAATAGTTTTTTATACGAGCGAATCGGTTCATTTTCCACTGAGAAAATCCGGTAAAACCTCGAAAAAGAGACCATTATTCAAAAATTCATAATTTTTATGAATTTTTAACTGAATCATGTGAGAGATATATTTTAGTAACATATTTTGTTTGGTCAAGTCTTCATTTTATAAGGTCGATTAGGAATTTCATTCCCAATAATGCTCCACCTACCATGTATCCAACAATATTTAAAAAAAAAACTATATCTCCAAAATTAGGTTATAGGATGGACTAGTGCCATGGAAACTTTTGTTTGTTTGGTCGAACCCTATAACATACCAATCATTTAAAAATTTCCACCATTGACAATTTTTCCGTTCGCTGCCTGGTCATTGAAAAAAATATATAAAGCCAGTCAACTGACCAAAATAAAGTATATGCAGCAGAAACCATAGCTCCAACAATAGCAGACGAGGGAAAAACTTTCCAAAATTCATCAAGGGGTGGACACCGTGAGTATACTGAATATTTCCTATTCAATATAATTGGTACAACTTTTTTTGCTTACAAACCAAAGCAATTTTGAAATCTTCTTAGAAATGTCTACCAAATAATATGAATATAAATATTTGTTAAATATATGGATTCTGTTACAACATTTTCAAAATCATACTATATTTTCTCATTGAAACATGAATCATTTTCACTTCCACAAAGGAAAAATCATAATGAAAAAATCCTTCATCTGAAACACCTTCAGTTCAAAAATTATTCAGCAGATATTACATAAATTATATTGGGACATTGAAAGAAAGTGATCCAATCACGTTTGGGTATTCTCCGGAAATATTCGTACGTATTCCGGGATATCGAAAATGGCAAGCTCTAAACGAACTCTCCGTGTATCGGTCACCAACAAAGTGTTGAATATTTCAGAGATTGTATTGGACTCGATCTGGCCGTCCTTGTTTTCATCTCCGGTTACCGACAATTTCAAGAGGACCTCATATCGTTGCGGTCCGAGGAAAGGAAATTGGCTCAAACATTCCAAGCTTATCCCTGTATTCGCAATCCACACGTAGCCCTTGGCCGACACAACGATAGTCAATAGTCCAACAACCAGGGATGGTTTTCTGGATTGAAGTCGTAAAAAACGATAATACTTTCCTTCTCTCGATAGGAGATTACTATTCGAAAATACTTCTGGAATTGCAACTGAAGACGCAATTTCCACTCTGTATGCTGGATATATACATATATAGTGCATTCCTAAGCGAAGCGGATGAATTAAAACAAAATTAGGAAGGGAGCCTTCAAAAACAACGATCGGACCCGTCGATTTTTGTTTAGAAATGTTCTACGTAAATGTAGGATATACAGGATATTTCAAGAAAGAGATATGACGACATCTACATTTCTTCAAATGACAGCCGTCATTTTCTATGGCAAAATTGGAAAGGAATCATCTCTTGACTCACGATAATATAGATGGGGATGTTTTGTGAACATCAAAACTGAATAAATTTCCTCTAACTATTCGCGCAGATTCAAATGAAGTTTTTTGATATCGTCGGATAGGTAGAAGAGGGCCGAATAAATGGCAGCTAGATTGCCAGACTTGAATCCTCTTGACTAACTCTTTTCGAAATCTTAAAAAGTGTGATACACGTGACTTGACCAGTGAATTGGGAAAATTCAAATAATGAATGTGCCAAGAAATTGGAAATATCAGCGCAGATGTTATCGATAACGGTCAAAATAAATGTTTTAATCGCCTTGGCTATTATCAGATTGATGACGGCGCTTAATGGCATTTTTCAAATTTTTTTTCAATATGGCGATTTTTTGTTCACATTTTGAATGTCAAAATGACGTCCATATTTGCACAAGTATGAATATAAGATTCATATTGATACTAGTGTGAATATGGAAATGGTTGGTTCAGATTTATTCGGTAGTACCTTCAAAATCACCTTATCTGCGGCATCTTCAACATAATCAGGGACATTTTTGGTATCTACCATCATTACTCCTTTGGTTTTTGCTGAAGATTTGGGGAAATAAGTAACCAAAAACTAATATATTTGATCGAAAGACATTCTGATAGATAATTTAATTGTGACAACTTGTCAACTGAAGGTTAGAGTCGGGGAGTATATGCAATTCAATATAAATGTAGATATTGTCTTATGCCCTTATTCAGTGTGATCCATTATATTATACGAATGAAGATTCCAACGAAATTACAAAAAGACTTGTATATAACACGTTGCATAATGGCGGGTTTTATGCACACGACGTGTTAGACCACTCGGTGTGCTCGTGTTTTAATGTCTACGTCAGATGCAAAAAACACACTCGTTTTGCAATTTGTTATACAGTGAGTTTCAAAAAGTTTGCACCATATAGAAAACTATTTTATTATCCATTTGTCAGAAAATTTTACCCTTCATAAAAATTGGTACTTGGTACTTTTGTTTAAGTTATCAAAATTCAAAATTTTCAAACAGTACACGGTAGAACAAAGAATAGGAATTTTGATCAAGAGGAAATTATTTACCCTTATTTTTAAACTCATCAATAAAGTTCATTTAAAAAGTTGTTTATAATTGAAAATAATATTTTGATTCAGAATCACAGCCATCTATGCAACGTAACAGTTTACTCTTTCTTTATGATTCTAGCCTCGTCAACTTTTCTTTATATCCATAATATCAAAAATGAGGATAGTTTACGCTCAATCAAATTCCTATATTTTGTGCTCCCCTGTACCCTGTTTGAATATTTAGAATTTCGATATATCTAATAAGTACAAGTTTTTTGATATGCACCAATTTTTATGTAAAATAAATTTTTTTGGCAAATGGATAATAAGAAAGTGTCCCATATGGTGCAAACTTTTTCAAACTCGCTGTAAATATTGCTGTTCTGATCTTATAATGTCCATTTTTCTTCCAATATTTGCTGGTATAGAGGACAACTGATATGCTGAAGATGAATCACTTTAGCACTCACTAACTGCTATGGATCCACCCACAGATTATTACTAGTTTACAAAAGGTTTGGGATGGTCCTACCTAAATATCATAACTGATAAACTTCTGTCTGTTGGATGACAAATCTTCCAGAATTGCGATTGGTCTCAAGTTGGGATCAGCTATTGGCGTGCCTCATACTTGTATATGTGGTAGTGGAGTTGATTAGAGAAGTTGACAAGGTTTCAGTTATAGAAGAAGAGCAGATTAGCAACTTCCCTCTAATCTGAAAGTTCAAAGTCTGCTGGATCTGCGGCCATTTCCGGTGAAAGTTTTGAGAGTGAAAAATACCGGAATTTTTGTAATAATTATTTGTTCTGTCTGGTAGCTGTTGAAACTTTCGATGTTCATGGTCCAAGTTCACAGTTTGCTTAAATTATTTGGAAACGTTCTCCATATCAGGAGCCAATAAGAAGCGAACAGGACAACAATAAATTCCCGAATTTTCAGTATATCTGCTGAGTACACTTCGTGAATAGGAGAACAATTCAATAAATTGCCCTGTTATTGAAGAATATTTTTCTTCGGTACAAAAATCTTGTGGAAGGAATATCCTCACAGTTTTACGTTGTAGCAAATTTTACTACTCAAATGAGTTTTTGGAATTAGAGCTCGCTCTTCCCAATTCTCCAAAAATTCAGCCCGTGCAGAAACTTTCTCATTCATAACCTGAGAACTCAGTACCTAAGAGGTGATAGTCAACTATCGAATCTGCGCAAAAACATCTAACAGCCATAAACTGAGGAGTATTGCACCTGCAACCTGCAAATCTGAGCATAACTCCGAAGCTCTTCAGTTATGACTCAACATACGAAGATGTATTGTAACTATTTCAACTTATCAAGCTGAAAAAGGACCTCAATCGAGCGAAGATGCCCAGTGATAGGGTGCAAGTCGAATTACGATTCCCTAGAAAATAATATCTTGGTATTTTCTCTCCCGGAAGACGAAGAACTTCGAAAGAAATGGATTTCTGCGATACCACGTAAGAATTGGTGCCCTTCTCAAAGGTCTGCAGTTTGTGCGACTCATTTTCAAGATACTGATATCAATTTGGTTGTGTTGTAAATAGAATATCTTCTTTATTACTGGACCTTTCGAAGCCTCTGCAGACCCAATACATCTTATATCAATGTAAAGCAGATTTTTACAATTCATCGGACCTCTTTAGAAGTTTCAAACAAAAAACTCCAACTCTTCAGATGATGTGGAGTTGCAGGTTTTTCAGCTGTGGAAGCAAATGCGCACCAAAATAATCCAAGTTTCAAATTTTTTTTTTAGTACCACGGACTAAAATTCTCCACGACAAACGATGCACTCGCTGGGGATAAGATCTCGGTCTTCACGAGAGATGACTTCGATGTCGTTAGATTTATATCTGCTAAGGACGCGCGCCTAAATGAAATGGACGCCGGATTTTTCTCTCGCCCGGAGCTTTATGGGCTGCTATCTGTTAGGCCTTGTGAACGACGGTAGCTCGCTGGGGACTTCACAGAGAGTTATTGTCCGGTTTTTAATTCGATTCAGCCTATGCAGCAGCTTTTCGTGCTCATCGCGGTCATTGGTTTTATATCAACGATGGAGAAATGGCAGTCAGATTTGATTGGAGAGCTTTGCCGGTGGTTTTATTTCAGGATAACGATATGAAAAATATTTATTAGCGAAATCTCAGGGATTGCTCTGACAGTCATTAATGTATCTGATGTTTCCTGTGGAAAGGGATAATTCTGTAATGTTCAGAGAGCCAGAAGCCTAATAAGATTAGATATGTATTGGTGTTCATCTTTGATTCCTGCAGTCTGTATGCCCCAGGGAATACCACACGAGGCAGTGAGTTCCGAATCTCTGTCGTTCGTTTAAAAAATAATCCCTGAGAAAGAGATTGATAATATTTCAGCAGAGCGTCGTCCATGAAAATATCTATGGAATAGAGACAGATCACCAACCCTTCTGCGGTGTTGCAGATGAGTCAGCAAGCTTGTAATTCTCATCACCGACGAGACGAATGCTTTTAATTGAAATCTACAGAAACTGCAATTGATAAATAGAAGCAATTTGCAGGACAGGTCAGATAAATGTCTTATATATCATAATAAGTTAACGAAAAGTAAAAAAGCTCTTGGCATGGAGCAGAAAACCAAGTTGGTGAGAGAAACTCCTGGATCTCACACGGTTTTTCCATGAAAGGGTGCAGCTGATAGTGATACCTGTTATTGAAATAAGATATATCATTGATTTGAATACTCCGGAAATAATTAAGATGACCTTTGTAAGATCGGCCTTGCAAAAGAAAAAACATGCCATTTTGTTGGATTTCCATGCCAATTTGTTGGAACTCTGTGCCAATTTATGGGATCTCCTTCTATTATAGATAGCAATGCGATAGGTTTGTATTTGATAGGCACGGTCTTTTTCCTTTCTTGGGACTGATTTAAATCTTGCAATAATTCTGTTGGACGGAAATACTTCTAGATTATGAAGAAATCGATCAGATCTACTCAATTTGTCAATCTAAGACCCAGCCAAATTGCATTTAACTCAGGGATTCATCAAGCCGACTAACTTGAATTTTTTCTTAAATACTTGACTTCGAAACTCAAGCTTTTGAAAATTTGATATTTGACTTGACTCGATGTGAACTACTTGACTTGATATCAAGTAATATCAAACTACTTGAGTTTGATATCGATCCATGAAAGCACACCGCAGCATTGAAATAGGGGATTCACCAAGTAAGCAGGTCCCCGATTTCTCGAGAATAATTGTTTATATCCGATACAAGTGATTTGTCCGTAATGGAATCGGAACCTTTTCAAAACAGCGTCTCAGAAAATATCGTAGATGAAAAAGTGTCAGAACTTGATTACATCCAAACAGAAGTAGAAAGTGCAGGGTCGGCGCCATCAAAGGTGTTGGAGTTAATAAAAGTGTTCTCCTGATGAATCTAGTTCAGAATTTGCAGTGAACATTTTGGGAAAAATATTTCCGTTTTCCTGGGCTTCCTTAGTTCGGAACGGAAATGTGCTGAACGTAAAATTTTTTCACAGAGTTTTGGCAAATTACCAAAACGAGCGTGACGTATTAGGACACTCAATGAGTTTTGATCGTATTTTGACGTTGTGAGCCTCTTTGCGAGTATTCGACTGTTTTCTTGTCTTGTACATTCGATGGTAAGTCGATAGCTTTGAATCTGGGTTTATCAGATGATGTTGCTCTTGGCGTGTTATCACGAGAAAAAATGAAAATGTGTTTTTTCAACACGCTTGTATTAGCTTCACTTGTATCTATGTATGTAGGTATGTATCTATGTAACGAAAACTTTGAACGTGATTTTCATACCCACTTCCAGACGTCCGAATTATTTGAAATTAGTCCGAAATTTGTGATTATGGTCAGATTTGATTCGAAATTCGTATGTGGGGGTATATTTTGAACTTTTTGTCGAAATTCATATATTAAAGATGGCGGCTCCAAGATGGTGAACGATATTTGTCATTATGGTCTGATTCGATTCAAAATTAGTGTGTGAGGGGTTTTCGGAGTCAGAGAATATGAATTTTTCGTGGAAATTTATGAATTCGAGATGCGGCCCAAGATGGTGGACGAGTTTTATGATTATGGTCAGATTCGACTGAAAATTAGTATGGTTTTCGGGGTTGCAGATTTCGATTTTTTAGTAATGAAAAAATAAAAGTTTAAACAACTCTACAAACAAACTAGTTGAAAATTATTTCGATAATGTAGTGAATATCCATCTGATAATTGAAAATTATTTATTTTTCCGCTTGTGATTAGTAATTGTTTATAATTATTACATACCGTAATTCGTAGTGACATAACAATATTCTTTTGACAAAAGTAGTGCATTGTTCCACCTGTAAAAGTTCCAGTAAATTCATTATTCAGAAACAAATACGAAGAAAGCCATGGAATACTCAATTTTGAATGTGGTTAAAGATACCATACGACAATTTTCACTTTGCATAAGTTAAATAAGGGCATGCATTAGTCATAATATAAGTTCCCCTATCTCCCCTAACGGTGAGCAACAATTGAAAATTCACACACCGTTAGATACATATTAAAATACCTTATAAACTTGCTGCTAAGTGATAAGTAGTATTTATGGTTTCATATAAGTGTGCCGAATTTGGTTGGAAAATATTGAACCGTTCAAAAAGTAATAGGGGGGACGGAACTTTTACGTCCGCACTGTAATTTTGCTACCAATACAAAAAAAAATTCCATACGGTTGGCGGCTAAGAAGTGATTTATACAAATCAGTAAAACGCAAAGTCGTCTCCAAATTGTGGAGACGACTTTGCGTTTTACTGATTTGTATATCCATACCACTCCACTTTGAGACATAATGGACTTCTACCACAGGTTAAGAAGTGATTGTTTGCTTTGGTGAAGCCTCGAAATAGAGAACACCCACCCTAGATTTGGTATTACAATAGGAAAAATCGACATCTTTGGAGCGTTGGACTGCTGAAGATCCTTATCAATTTTGTCAGAAAATGGTGCCATTGAAAATATCATTTTATTATTGTATGCTCCTAGAAAACTCAGATTGCTGCCTGTCGCCAACTTACTAGTCGTGAAATCGACACGTTTAGAGTTGTGAACAAACTGGAGGTACCGAAACTTTTTTTCGGACAATTTTCTTAGATTACTCCTAGTGAATATCTTTCACTTTAACTTAAAAACTAAATTCTGGAAAACTTACCACTGTCAAGGTTTCCTCTCTACGAAATTTTGGCGGACTCGGCATACTTAAACAGTATACGAAGTTACAACTTGCTGGTTATCACTTAAGATTTTCGTTTTAGGGCGAAGTCCAGGAGCAGGAATATATAATTTTATTTGTGCCAACAAGTACTCACATTCGATATAGTTATTGGGGAACAGCTTATACACAAAGGTTATTTTATTGAAACATCTACGATGTTCCAGCCAAACTATGCCAAATTCATCACGGATTGGTTGAACTGAGTCAAACCCAAAATTAATTTTGTATTTTTTATAATAGATCCATTCGAAAAATTTCGTTTGAATAGTTTCTAAGACCTTTTTAATTTTTTTTTGAGGGGTATAAAGGTAAACATTTCACGATATTAATAGTTTTGGTGAAATATTTTCGAAGCACAGTATAGCTGTAGCTGTTATTCAAAAATATTACTAACACAAATCGTTCATTTCATTGAAGCAAGATACACTTTTGTCGCATCAGATCTCCAATGTATTTTTGTCGAAGAAAATCTAACTCGCTTCTCCAAGCTCATCAGGGTGATCGGAAGAATTGGGAAGCAGGCTCTCCAGAAACAATTCCACACAGCAAGGATGAAAGTGATAGAAATATTTACTCTGCTGTAATACTTTGAAAGTTATTGTTTGACATAAATCATCAGATATGAACATCCTGTTCATAATTCCATACAAAAATAAAAAAAATTTCACGGATATTCTCAGTCGGAATAGTTTTACTTCAACCATTTCATCAATCATCAATATTGTTACAGTATGCAGGCAATACATCGATTAGTAGTCTATTTACACCCTCTCTAAAATATAAATTCTTGGAGAAAAAAAATAATAAGTAAAATTGAGCGCTGGATGGCAATTTTCAGTCGAGGCGTTATTTTCAAGGAAATAATAATTTCGGTACTAATTGTCGGAAGCTACTTTGCTGAAATATGTGTCGAGGTCCCCAGCGGCACAATTATGAAAGATAAGGACAGTTTGTAGCGTTTACGGTGAATTAATTGTATTTTAATTGGTGCTGAAAAGTTTGGTGAAGAGGAAACAAGTAGTTTATTTCCATCAGAAACGCTAATGAATAAGTTATTTCATTATCCAATGATACGATCTTAAACCCATTTTGATTTTGATTTTGAGAAATTCATATATATTATTCTTTCCATAAATAGTACCAAGTGGGTAAGAGATAGAGGAATAGAAGGCATAGAAAAAATACTATACTGGGAGTTGAAGAACACTAGGTACGACACGATATATGATCATTTCATGTCAAAGGTCATTATCAATATAGCGATAAACGAAACTGCAAAATACACTCTTGATTTATTTTTGGAGATGAGTAAAACAACACACACGTTATACAGCTCACGTGAATTATTATTGTTTGAATTTTGTTTAAATTTTTTTGGTGGAATTGTTTCAAATGAGAGTGATATTAAATGAAATCAGAACGCGAAAACAACTACAAACAACTACTTTCCCATTCTAATTCGTCTTTTGTGGAAAACGATGCGATGGCAGTTCATGTTTGATCATGTAGGAGCATCACTATCTAAACAGCAACATGGTTTTGTTTGCAAAACGACTGTATAATTTTTGGGAATGTCTGGCGTTACCCAAGGATCCAATCTAGGACTTCTTTTGTTTTTATTATTCGTTAGCGATACCTGTGATTCAATTAGATCTAACAAACTGCTTTTCGAAGCCGATGATCTTGAAATATTCAGAATTATACTATATTATAAAGACTTCGACGTAAATTCTCAACAACTTGAATGAATGGTGCACCTCCAACAACTTTCCTCTGAATATTTGTGAATGCAAGAATATTGTCGCCAATTGAACATTAATATACATTGAATTCTTACCACCATTTTTACAGTGCCTTGTTTGATATACTATATGGGCAATTCAATAGATTAGGAAGTGTGGATATATTTTGCACTTAACTAACCCTGTTCAGGAAGAGCCTGTTTCAACAGACCCCGAATGAGTTGATTATTATTTACAAATTGTGAAAGTTTTTCGCAACCGTCGTTCTTTCGTGAAAATTCCAATATGATGAAAGAACAAACTTATCCTATAATACTGTCAAGAGAATGTGCTCTATACAGCCTTTTTGGCCTTCACTATAAGCCACAACTAAGGTTGCTTGACTAGGGGTCGCAGCTACATATGGTAGCACAGAGAAACTTTAGATAGATGATAACAAAATACAAATATTTCATTCAAACAACCATTTGAGGCAAAGTAATATCTGAGAGCTGACAATACACGAAACATTTCTTACCATACAATATTTACATACTTACTTCTACTTGGTGCAAGGCCCAAAAGGGCCAGACCCATAGCCACACTGGCTTTGAACCTTAAAAAATGAGTCAACAAACTAAAATGAATCTTGGCTGGATTTCGAATGTCAATCCACCATAAATGAGTCTTCATTTATAGTAGTGATTTATTTACATTTGGCCGATACAATGACACTGTGATCGGTATAACAGAGTGTCATGGTCAAGCTGTCATCAGACTCATTCATGGTCGGGCATGGTTTTCGAATTGATCAATGAATAATATCATACCAATGACCGAACATTACGTACTTCAGGCATACACAGGGTGCTCTTGCCATTCTTGACATATGCCCCCTCTTCGAGAAAGCTGGCCCCCAGCTTTAAAATGTGAAATATAAACTTACGACATCTCTATATAAGCAAAAATTCCTACCCCACTAATGTATGACATGAATACTAAAATAACAATAAAAAAGTCTTTTTTTGTATCCTCTTCCGTTGTACACACATTGTAGCTGGCATCCTCTTCTGCTGGAACAATGACTCTGTTCAGCTCTGGCCAGTCGCCTGCATCCGGTAACACATTTCGGAGCGGGACAGGACTAAGGACTGCATCATTGGATACCCTGGATCACTGACTGTCGACATGCATTCATCGGCTGGACTAGCTGGACTCCGATAGGTCCCGTTTTGGACCACAGCATCCTGGAACTACAGGTTTTTTGTACTACAGCTCTTGGAACAATTTCAATACCAGCTTCTGGGAAAGCAACGATTTCATCTTTTTCATCTATGGTACGGGTCCCTTCCAATCGCAATTGCTCCTGGAAACGCCATCTTTGAGTGACCAAATGCGTGCTAATCCTTGCGTGGGAGTTTTTTGCGTGGGTCATTTCTGAAATCCTTTTCGGTCTCACGTTCCATTCACGTGTGGTTGGCATTTTGAAGAAAGATGTTCAAAGTTACTCCGTTCAATGTTCACTGTTTGATGTCCGTTGTCTCAACCAGTATGTATGTGTGCACTGATTTGGTATTGGTCCACTGTGTTAGGAGTCATTAGTGCTATTACTATCCAGGTAATCGCCAGGTATTGGCACTAATGACCCTAGGGGGGGCACCTAACACAATGGACTAATCCCAATCCAGTGCACAGACACATGAATACTGGTAAAGACAACGGATATCAAAAATAGTGAACAGTGAACGGAGTAACTGTGAACATCTCTCTTGAAAATGGCAACCACACGTGTTGTCGAAACGTCGAGTACATTGCATAATAAACGCCGGCCTAAGAACTCGAAAAACCATCATTCATTATGATTTGTTAACAATAAAAATAAAATAAATGAACAATAAAAATGCGTTGCGATCTCACGAAAAATCCGAATCCTCCACGCCACTCCACTCATCACCAATTTGCATTGTAAAAATCCACTTGTCGGTATTGCTCCTCGAGAATTACTCCGGCAATTTCGCTCTCGCCATAAGCACTCTGAATAATATTACCGATGACTTTTTCTTTGTTCCAGCCAAGTATAGTGCCAACGAGATCGACAACGGAGTGGGCACTGGAATTTCGAGGCTGCAATTGACCCTCACGAGGGGCGATTTGCTGGCCAGGTTCGAATGCAGGGTGGAAAGCGACGCTTTGGACGAACCGATTATTTCCTGGATTCAAATCGACGTACACGGTGAGTGAATATTAATAATTATTGACCATCTCAATCAAATCGTACAATTATAATGTGATGAGAAGGTACTCGACTCCAATTAATTGAAATACAACTGGTTAATTTATATACTTACTGAAAATTAAAAATTTTCACTTATAATTTCACAAGAGCTTGAATTATTTCCGGAAATTTTCTTGAGGGCACGAATCTTTTGAAAATTATCATGAGTCGCTTCGAGTTGCAAAAATGAATTATTAAGGTGTAGGTGTAGGAAAATGAAAATCGCAACTTAAATTATTGATTATTGCTATCGATTTGTATTGAAACAAATCACTATCATCTATTTTTTCCATTATTATTACTCATTTTGAAACTTTCAATTCTGTAATTGTCATATTACAGACAGTTTGCTCCAAGATGGATAGAAACCCTGGTGGATTGACTGATTCGCTTTTGTTTCACCCAAAGTTGTTAATGCTGTAATAAGATGGGGTTAGCTTTTCCGTTGTCAGTAGATGGCGCATTATCAAAAAATAGCCGAGTTTACATTCCGAAGTACTGACAAAGATTAATAATCTACTCTGTGGTACTGAGTCATATTTTTTTTTGGAATATTTGAAATTTGTCTGTTTATGACTATGTTTATAATTTTTGATTGACTGTGATTTACACTTCATCGGAATATTTATCGTTTTTTTCTGTTCTTTTACTACTTTTCGTTCAGTTCGCAATGATTAGTTATTTGTTTATTGTTGAGTTTTCTGTAATTCTTGTATTTGTAGTGCATAATGTTTTTTCAAGTTTGTACTTGGACATGGCTGCGTTTGTATGAAAGATCTAAGGTTAGTATCATTGTTTAAATATCCCGTACATATCACATATCCAACTAGTTGATTTAAAATTACTGTTCTGATTTTTGATGAAATAAGCACGTTAAATATGTTATGTCGTATTTTTTAACAAAATTGAATAAATACGAAATGTAAACATGTCATGATAATGACAATTGTCCAACGTCATCATGACAAGTATTCATTTATCAATCTGTAATGACTTTACCGCCATCTACGAACGATCGTGAAGCTAATCCGATCTAATAAAATATGAAGAATCACGTAGGCCGTACCTTAACAGTTTTGGTAGGCCGATTTCACATGTATAAATGAACGCACCAGGGTTTCTATCCATCTTGGTTTGCTCTATGCAGGTAGGCGGTTTAGAACAAAGCAGATCAGTTTTGATTATGGAGTTATTCTCGGGAAGATACTATTTTTTCAAGTCTGTCTGCTAACATTAATACAAAATAATATAAAATATTAAAACTTATTGCCAATCTCACAGAATATCTACTTAATATGTAGTAGGTTTCAACGTTTATGTTTGTCATGATGACAGCACGTTGAAGTAGTATGACAGATGAGTGCAATAGAGAACTTCTTTTTCCACTGAATATAGTTCAAGAAAGTTTTGCTTCTTGCATGAATGTAGAAAAATTATATTCTGTAGGACAGGCAATTACATGAATCCTCACGTAGATGATGAATCTTACTTAAAACAACTGAATGCATGTAACGATTCTGTTGAGGCCTATTTGATGTTGGTATTCAAAATGTTAATAAATAAACTAACATCAGGAAAATGGAGGGTATCTTGACCAACAAAGCCCATTAGAGAGAGTGTTGAACATTATAAAATTATGAACACGCACTCATAAAATGCATGACCTATCGATCCATATCTATATTCGAAAACACATAGTTGGTCATTTATGGGCTGAGATATACATCTCGTGTTTTCTTTCACAATGCAAAATGCAGGTGGATAACGCATAACTCCGGGAAAAAAAGTGCCTCTCTGTTATACTACTCATGTTCATCATATCAGATACATATTCTTCGGTTTGAATACAAATAGTGAAAATCAATAATGAAACTGTAACTTCAATAATTTTCATAAATTTAAAATTCAAAATTCAATATTTAAAATTTTAAATTTCACATTTAAAATTAAAATTAAATTTTAAATTTTAAATTTTAAATTTTAAATTTAAAATTTAAAATTTAAAATTTAAATTTTAAATTTTAAATTTTAAATTTTAAATTTTAAATTTTAAATTTTAAATTTTAAATTTTAAATTTTAAATTTATTTAAATATAATATATATAGAATATAACCTTATAATCCTCACTATTATTTCACGATGGAATAGAATCAGAGAGGGGCAATTTAACCGACTTTCTTGGATCAGCAATAACCAAATTGAATAAACACAATCTCAATTAATAAATGTTGATAGAAAGAACCATAGCAACATAGAGAGCTGCATATCAGCATCGAAATAGATGAGCTCCTTTACTGGAGAAAAAAATTCTTGGGTTTTTCTGGATTCAATTACTTCAATTTTTTGGATCCCATTCTATAATTTTCATCCCTCGTTTATTTCTAGTTTCATGGTGCTATGATGATATACATTATTAGAACTCAATAGTCAATTAGATTTTTCATCATGGTTGATATACTTAAGAGTTCCTCATTTCAAAATACACGAGCCGCCACTGTTCAACTATTCAGGTGTTTTTTATCAGTCTGCAATGTTCCCAATATGATTATGCCGAAATCTAATCAACGATATTATCACCAGAAGCTCGACATAAAACCGCTAAACTTATTGATTTTATCTTCTTTCCATAGGAAAATCAGCTAATACAACTCAGTTTTCTACGTCGCGCCATCGTATTTTCTTGTAAACTGTTTTTGTTATCACCAAGCAGGGTATACGAGCGATATCATAAAAGTTTGTGTGAAAGAAACACCACCCGACAGACTGGGGAAACTTTATGACGTGTATTCAAAGGGGTAGCTTTTAGTAGCGATATAAACGTTTACTGTGCGTTATTGAAGACGCATTCTCATCAGATCCGGAGATAGCAACGTGCAAATTCCACTGTGCAATGTCTGTTCTTTTTGTGGATTGCGGAAGAATCGAAAGAGTCTGGTGATCTCGTAAATCCGTAACTTCCTTGTATGTTAGATCTTCGAATGGCTAATTGTTCATTTATAGGAGAGGAGATAATATATTGGATAAGAAAAACTTTTGTTTTGTATATCTGTCGAAGGTATTGTCAGTTTTGTAACCGTTCGTACCCATACCTTATCTGTTCGTCTTAAATACTGCCATGTTGATCCTCATTTGTCAATCGGCCTTTCTGCTACGATGTCAGCTTCCTGCATGAAGTAGGCTCGCAGCCTAGTATGAAAGAAGCCCTCCTACATATTTTTTTCATATGTTTCGGCACGTAGCCTTAAGAAGTCAAGGCTGAGATTTCCCTGTACCGCAAAGTTATATGACAGTCAGTTCTGTATATGTCTTTCCATGTATTCAATCCTAATGCCATTCCACTTGTTCTATGCAAAGTAGAATTCTACGGCACAACGGATCCCAACCCAGACCTCTCTTGCTTCAAGACATTTCCCCCACGTTGTATTTTTTTTGTTTGGTTCTTTTAGGATACAAAGTTCTGTCAGCTGAAGAGAAATAAAATGCGGAATAAACAAAATGTTATCTATTGAAATGCTTTAATACATATCAATCAATTTTTGAGCCTTAAACTTCTGGTATTATAATTTATTCTTATAAAGGTCTCATGTGAAAATACGAATGTTCGAAACGATTTGAATCTGAAGAGAAAACTCAAATTCAGGGAAATACCTGGGATCTGAAAATGTATTAGGAATCGACATCTCCAAAGTATAAGAGTCTGAATAGTTAGAAAAGTTCGATGAGAATAGATTTTGTCGCCAATCGTGCTAATGGGCTTCAAGTAAGTCCGTCACCCCCTACAACCATGTAGTTCTCCGAGGTTCATCACCAAAGGGTTCAACTTTTTGGGTGCACGCCATCTATGGGAACCAACCCAATACCGCGTCCTCCCATCTTTTTGATTTATTATTTGTGCACAGCAAAATAGTGGGTTTATTTTTATACCTCTTTTTGCCTCTCAATAGTGGAGAAGGATACATCTCCATTTTGGGATGAGGGTAACATTGCAGTAGGTGGAAACATACTTAGTTCAACCATCTCACAATTTAGCGTCAGATGGGAAAAATAGCACGGATAAGTTTTTCTGCAATCGAGATTTCGAAATCCATACACACTGGAGACATCATAAAACAATTTTCAATACTAGTGATTATAGATATTTCCCCAGTTACAATCTCTGAATTTGAATTACTGAGTTTGAGAATTCGAAAAGAAGTTAATTGAAAAGAATAATGAAATGACTTCAGAATACTTGGCTCCATATTCTTACGGACCTGTGCTTCCTTGTTGAGGTGATCATCCGATCTTGTGGATGACGCCATCTTTTGGTCGGATCCCGTACCAAAGAAAGATTCAAGTCCAACTTGAGTTGTTGCCAGGTGGAAGGTCCAAGAGAAACTGCTTCTCCTGAATTTCGGCTGGTTATTTATAGGGAAAATGATGTATCCATAGATACGGAGGTTGTCATGTAGAATTGGATGTATTTTGCCGTAAAATCCAATTTTACTTGGAATCCACACGGACCAGGAATCTGAAACTTACAGAAAATGATGCTGAGATAACTAGTCTTTCATTATGGATCCAAGCTAGTTGGGTCCCATTTACTCCCAACACCCCCTGAAAGTTAGACAAGTACGGGTTGTTGACAGGTGAAGCTTCGGTGCAAGACCTGAGAAAAGGCCCCAGTGTGCCCCCTTTTGTCCAGAGGAGTGACTGATTTTAGTGTCAGCTTGTGAGGAAGAGTATCTAGCACAATTCCAGAGTAGTTATTATTATGCCAAGCTGATCAGAACTGCCCCATGTCTCTGTGAAGTTGGGCTATTGTATCAACTGGACATCGAGCAGTCAACTCCTGCTCTTTTTGTTACGAAACCAATGCTGTTTTCTCTTGAGGGTGGTGTTGAACATCAGAAATGGGTATCCTGCCCTCTCGTTGTACAACGTTAGTGTTCTATCCTTTTGTTTGAGATACTTTCACTTCCAAGAAAGGAAGTCTGCTAGATCCTTTCCTTTTTGTACAGGTATGTCCAGCGTAGCGCCTTGTATACTTTACCTATCCGTTTAGCACTTCTCTGCTTAGGTAGAATCCTAGAATCACACAAAACAACCATCACCCCGGGTCACCTTGTCTCTAAGGATCAGGAAGTTCATGAATCAATGTTACCTAGAGTTCTGTTAGATTTCGGGGGACTTCGAAGATTATTCTACTAGTAATAATGTCCGCTCAAACCTTTCCGAGTTTTCTCAATTTGAGCTTCTATCGAGCAATCTGAAACTGAATAGGGTTGGTGTCACTATGTGAGAAAACGTAGCCTTTGACCCATGGTATGGAATATGTATTACATACTTGGGTTAGCAAAGTATCAAACCGCGGTTACTTGAATGCAGTGTACATGACAGTGGAAATTTAAAAACTGTATCACTATTTTGTGACAGCTGTAATGAAAAATAAAAACAAGACAATGCCAGTAATGCTACACACATTTTTGAGGGGAATCCACAAATATTCAAATCATTTGAACAATAGAAAAGCAGGTATTCCCATTCCGGCAAAATAGAGGAATTGGTATTACCAACGTCGCCTTGTGTATCCAGGAAAAGTACGTTTGCGAACAACCTTTCAGCTTTGTGAAAAAATTCTCATAACTACAATTATTTTGGTTCCAGGTGAAAGATCGGAAACTACGTTATCAAGGAATATGTATATTCTTTCCATTTGTAAATTTATGCTTTGAAATGCGCCGATCATTTTATTTATTGACAAACTATCATACAACAATATTCAATTAACATAAAACATTTTACTGAATTTCATTGACATGAAAAACTTTTCAACGAATGAACTGGAGTCCCAAAAATTGAGACTTCCAAGTATTGTTAGAAAAAAACATAATTTCTCTTTTGCGGCGCTAATCTGAGCGAGCACTGAAAAAACTCATTATTAAAAAACTCTAAATGATTTCGTGAATTAGGGTTGCCTCATAAACAAGTGAAGTCCAACGATTTGGAAAACTGACCTTTTGCTTATATTTTCTCACCAACCAAACATCTTCAGTTCTGGGAACTGGGAAAATTCGATGTGAATGTCGACTCAAGAGTTAATCAATTTATAATTTATTAGTAATATACAGAATCGGGGTCATAATATCCTGAAGTGACCTCTTAGGAATCAGCCGAACATATGGCAAATTCGCAGATTTGTATTTTTCCAAATTGAATTTTTTCCAATAGCAACATATTGATTTTTACTTTTCCATTTCAGATTTTTTCTAAACTTATATGATGAATATAATATAAAATTTTAAACAGTCTCACATACCAGAAAAATGCAATGTAACTTCGAGTACTTATACAGTCTAAACTAATAAAAAATTGTATTCGTAGGTTATTTCGAATACTTTCTGATAAATAATTCCTAGGTGTTCTGAGTCACTCGTTTCATGCAAGTGACACAATTCTTCTCGCATGGAATTCTGCGATGATGAGAGGATTTTCTCCCAAGCGTCTCCGGAAATAATGACGTCGTCTCGAACTCTACCCTTGTTTAGCTCTTTTTCCGAAATTTCAAATTGAGCTAATACCTCTTGTTACCGAAACAATGCGAAATATTTTTTGAATAGTTGTCGACCTTCCCCTGTTCTAATAAAGTTATTCAAAAACTCGAGGGGCGTCAAGTAGGCAGTGAACGTGTTGTTAGGAATTCGAATCGAGGCAGGGGGTAATTCTGAAACACGCCACCTTGATACTTTAAGAATTCCGATTACACGATCGTTTTAATTAAACTCGAGATACGTTGAAACCCCTTAAAAAGCACTGCCGTGAACATCCACCAAACTGCCAATTCCGGAGCTCGTGCTTTTTCACGTTTTGCTCCTTGGTTTTTCGCTGGGGGAAGAAGTGTATTGGCCGTTGGCGCCTTCTCAGCTTCGTCATACAAGTAGACTAATTAACAAAGAAAGTTTGTCAATATACATATTACAGTTTTCCTCCTCCTCCTATTTTCATGCCAATATTAAGTTTTAATTCTCGTTTGAAAAAACATAGAAGACATCATTATGAAATGCTGGAATTAATTAATTAATTCAATGGAAACGTTCTGCTCGATTAGATTTTCAGGGGTAATATAATAAGTGGTATGATTATTACCGATAATTTTTTGGAATATTAATGAATTGCAATCCCAAAGCTGAAAATACAACCGCAGGACGAGTTGTATTTTCTTGCATTGGGATTGCCAATGAATTGATATTCCAAAAAATTATAGGTTTTTAATCATACCACGAATTAAATTTAGGACGACAATATATCAATTTGAAATAAAGAAAAATCGTGTCACCTGGTAATTGATGCTTTACTTCTAGCCGTATTCAACGAAATACTCTTTTCCACGGCCTCATCTATCATACCAATGGAAATTTGTCCCCAACGATCGCTCATATTGATAAATAAAGATAACTAGTCGAAACACATAAATTTGACGTTTATAATTTAAATCATTATTTTCACTTGGCAGATAGTAAAACAAAAACTAAGCAGGTTTATCACCGTGAAAATACAGCGACAAGCTATATTTTCACTGTAGTTCCGATTCTATTGGCTGAATTTCAAAATTTGAAATCCACTGATTGGTTGTTAAGCAAGGAAATATATTGTTGAGAAAATCGTATTCATGACTCCAAACTGTTGTAACTACCGAAATATTGCTGCGAAATTATGTCTCTCATCATGTGACCAGTCGTATAATCACTTATAGCTTTTCCTAGAAGATCATTTAGATTGGTGGACAATACTTCGTTTGAATAAAGGTTGTGGAGGTCTGACCATTGAAGCATTACGGGTGTTATAACAGCGGATATCTGATTGTAGACATGAATTTGAATTAGTGTGTTGAATATGTGAATTACCCGGAGTGGCATTATGCCTAATTTTGTGAAGAAATAACGACAATGTTCTCGGGTAACAACTTTTGATATTATTCTCATAGCCTTTTTTTGAAGTGTAAAAACTATTATGGAACCAGAGATGACTGAAAGAAAGAGAGAAAAATATGCTGTTCTTTGAATTTCTAGGCTGGTCAACCTACTCAGTTGCCTGAGCATACTCGCCAATTTCCTCTGGATAAAATCGATGTAGTTGCGCCAGGACAGTTTATTACCAAGTATAATTCCTAGAAAACTGGCATTACCTGTATTTTGGAACAGTGTGTCATTTGAAAAAATTGTTTTTGTGTTTTCTGTTTGTTTAAAGAAAGTTTATGTGTTTTGAACCAGGTTTCAACTATCTTCCTAAGATTTTTTTGATCAATTATCAGAGAATCGTAGGAGTCATGACGACTTATCAAGTTAGTGTCATCCGCAAAGAGAATGCATGTATGGTAGGGTGAAACAAAATCACAGAGATTATTTATTTATACTAAAAACAGGAGTAGTCCCAGAACCGAGCCTTGGGGCACTCCATGCTTGACAGGGGTAATATCAGAATAGTATCATTTGTCCAGGCATATTGGCCTCTGTTTTCCAGGTACAATTTAATTAATGAAAGTGGTGCTCCCCTGACTCCATAGTAGTTGAGTTTCTCAATCAAAATATCGTGAGAGACACAGTCGAAGGCCTTGGTGAGATCACACATGCATGCATTTTACTGAGCATATTGCATGTTCCAAATTTCAGGAAAATACCTGCAGTTTTATAGCATTCAACACGATATACTCGTGTGATAGATTTCTGTACTGGCACTTCAAAAACATTTTCTACCCCACTGAACTAAACCAATCACCAGATTTTTCTCTCGGATGGATACATTCCAAGTATTTTTCAGGTTATCTCCAACAAAATTAGTTTATCAACCTCGTTATACATTATTCAGTTTGGGATACATTTCTAAGAAATTATGTTTATTTTACTTTCAGTTTCTTCATCTTTGTGCTTGCTTTGGCTCGTTGTCCAGAATAAATAAAATCTATTATTTGAAAGAATCTTCGAGACCCTATGCAAAGTTCGAGTGAAAGTCAATTATTGTATATTTGGAAAACAAACTTCTCATTCCATATCCGATATGAGATGAAAGATTCCACATTTCCATGATTTCCAGATCATTCGCAAACATCTCCATGAAGTTCAACAATACACATAGGTAGGTACAGAAATACTCGCATATTATGTTTGCATGAAAAGGTACGACTCTTCAGAAACAGTATGAACGTATCCTTTTCCTTCTTCAATCATTTTTGGCAGAGTTATGACCAAACCAGAGTTATGAAAACGAGCGCATTCCATGAGAAATTGCTGGGAATCATTTTTGTGGAAAATTGAATTGTCTTCCACTTTGTTACCTTGTTTTTTCGTTAAATCATATACTTTCCCAGATTACAGCAAAAATCTATTTATTCATTTTTAAACAAAGAAAAAATATGTTCCACCCTTGGAATTTTGGTAAACAACTTTATTCGGTGATTATCATGGTTCCAACTACGAGCATACCAAATTTGCTGATGCTACAATCGATCCTCGTCTCGAAACCCAATCGTACTGGATTACTAGTGGCATGCAATCAATGACAATAATCTCACATTCAAGTACTATAACATTAGTAGATCTAAGAAAGACTAATACTATATTTCGAGTACTGTCGGAACAAGTATCAGCGAAAATATTTATAATTGCACTCTCATTGTGTTGATCTTCTTCATCAAATGGATATATGAATTCATCACTCCACAGGGAATTAGGCATTCACTCCTGTGGAGTAAATAATGTTTATTATTGTTATAGTTTTCCTAACTAACAAAACACGACTGTTGGTGGGTATTCATTGTGAAATTTCCAGCGAATGCATGAATGCAGTAATGTGCGTTGAACATTTTAAGTTACCAGCTAGCAACTGAGCAGAGATAAACATCGAACTGCAATTATGCACATACCAATAAAATTAACAAAACTTCAACAACAACCATGGTGGTCTCAAAGTAACAATAACAAAGTTCGAATATCCACATCAGTTGTGCTTGGATAACCGTGAAAATATGTTCCGTAGAGTTTTCCACTCAGTCTAAAATCAACACAGTATCAATTAAACGGAAGGAAAACAAGAGTTGGTCGTGTTCACGAGAGCTTTTGTCGGTGAAGAGAGTGTTTGTGTTGCGCTTGAAAATGACAGTCCGGCTCTTGTCGTAATAGTGATCGTTTTCGACGTACTCGTTGTTGTCAGCTAATAGTACAGTAACAACAGAAGTAACAACAGAAATAAATTATTATTTTTGTAAATAACTTTTTTTTTGAGTTCCACCCCTGATATTTCAGTAAACATTTTGTCTATAACAATATATGATGTCAAGAAGTCATGTGTCAAGTTTCAAGTGCTACGACTCCTTCTTCACTTGTAGCTTACTGTACTAGTAGTAGTAAAGTCCAACAAAAATAATAATTTTTACAGAAATTGCTTGAATCAAAACCACATAAGGTGGAAGAAATTATTTCAGTAATGACTACTGAATTTATTACAAACATACTGAGTATGATACATCATTGAGAAGGAAATTTTGTGGAATAATGAATGTTACAGAAACAAGACCATATTGAAGGCAATTCGCCCTATATCAATTTTTACAATTATTTTTCTATGTGAAGTTACAGGGTGATGCATAACTCATGTTTTTTAAGGTAATATCAATATATCTCCGGATATAATATTTTTTGAATAGTCAAAGTAATCTCTATACAACCATATGATTATAGGGTCAAAATACATAACTTTGGTTCGGTGCACTTTTCTGGGTCATTTTGTATACTTCGGAATATTTTCCAAAGATACTCTCTTAAGAAGGAAACATGCTTACATTAAGAAGAAACCTATAAGTTGCGCTGTTCAGAAGTTATAGACCTGTATACACGAACTGTTGACTTGATTGCATTTTGCAAATAATCAGTAACATTCGAATCTTTCGGGGAACATATATAATTCGATTATCGTAAATATATATAGCACATGATTCCACAACAGATTTTATGAATATTCTATTCATATTTTTGAACAAAGATCAGGAGGGTTTCCTTCTACCAATACTTAAACATTGATTTCCCTCATCTTATCAATAATAAAACTTTCTTGGTTGAAAGTTTCTCGTCTTAGTTGTTTGTTCGCAAAGGGGAAATATTGAAAACATGGGATACCTTTCAGCATACAAAATTGCTGCGTTTTTCGAATATTTTTTTTGGATTCGCCTAAATAAGGAGAATGTTCATTTTTTTATTTCTTGAGTACATCTCCTGTGTTCATTTTTGTTGAAGCACACTAGGTATACGAATTTTTTAAGTTAGAGAACGAGTACGAAATATTGAACAATTTACCATGAATCCAATGCCCTTACCAAGATTGAATCTTGTACCCTTGGAACTTTGAAAACCACAGCTTGTCTAAAGATTACGTTGACAGCCGGTATAGAGAAGTTTACCTTTTAATTAGAATTCATTATTACTATTACTGAAATAAAGTGTATACAACTAAACTGAACTGATAATACTGACGAAAACCTGAATCTTTTCATCCACCTTAGCAATTTTTCAGTACATCTCGTTATAAAGAAATCCAATCCATTTGTAAGTGAGGGATTTTATATTAACAAAATATTTCTGATATCCCCAGAAATATCAATGTTATTTATTCTCTCTCTTTGCCAGAGTTGTATAAAATTGTTTTGCGTTGAAGACAGCTTTAGGGCCATTTCTGCAGAATAATGTTTATGGAATCAGTGAGAGCACGAAATTCAGACAAAAACATAGGGTATGACAAGGGGGAGGTTCTTGGAAAATCATAATTGGCTCTTCTTGAGAGCGGATTATTATTAATTAATCAACAACAAAAAGCAAGAAACAAGATTAAAACATAAAGGCGAAGCAAATAGCTGAAGGAAGTTGAATAATCTCCCATTAATGTCGTTTAATTGAAATTCTGGAACATCCCGTTACCAGGCATAAGCTGTTTGTGATCTGATTTCATATCTTGAGTTTTTATAGAAATCCCATTTTATTAAATATTCAGAGAAATCCTCGAAGCATTCAAAGTGATTTGCCTTTTAACTGCTAATGACCAAAATGAATGAATGTTGTATTTTTTTTTCATTTCTGAAATTTGGGGATATTTCAAAATAAGACCAACAGAACAAAAAATGACTACACTCTCAATTTCATTGACTATTCCAATACATCATTAATGCCTCGATAGTCTTTCTCTATCCAAGATAATTCTTGAATCCCCTCTACTTCACCTCAATTTTTGTATAAATTCAAAAAGTTCTCAACTCAATCATCAGTGAGTGCGTGGATTCGAATCACAGCGCGGTAACCGTTTCCATTTATTGCATCACACGTCAAATGGTAAGGGCTACGTTTTTCCTAGATCTTAAAGACTTCCCAGAGTTGCTCGTTAGGGTGAAGCCGGTTGACGGAAATAACAATTTGAGTGTTAGTTTTTAACTTTTTCTGTATAACTGCTTGCTTATGTCTCACATATGTGGCAATAATCTATCAAAAAATATGGTGGATATCTGACCATTGCTCTTGATAGCTCCAATGCGTTCGATCGCGTTTGACATCAAGAACTCCTAGCCAAGCTTCCATCTTATGGCCTGCCTCCCCAGTTGTGTTCCTTGCTATCTCTGTCTCTCTCTCTCTCTCTCTCAGACCGATCTCTCCTCGTAGATGTCGATAGGGTATCATTCGATACTACCAATGAATGCTGGTTTTTCACAGGGATCCATTCTAGAACCAATACTGTTCCTTCTTCACATCAATGATATGCTGAGAGCAATCTCATGTCCAGTTCACCAGCTTTGCTGATGATGATAGTACCCTTCATACCACCAAGCTCCTCAGGAGGATTGATATAGGATTGAAAAAAAACAGGCTGTTCAGGAGATATTACAAATAAATCACATTTTTCAATTTTCATGGAGGATGTTCCCCTTTTCAACATGAATACCTCCCAAGAGGATATCTTGAACGATGGAAAATAGCGACTAAAGCTTGTCTTTCAGCCGCAGATGATTCCACAACAGATTTTATGAATATCCTATTCATATTTTCGAACTAAAATCAAAATGATATGCTAATGACAGGTCTATGTACCAAAAAATAACTTCCGAAGTGTTACCGCAGAAGAAATATTTTCCTCATATAATAATAATATTCATCCCTGATGTGTATGCTTCTGAAGAGCCTGTTTTTTCTAATCCAATATCAATCCTCCTGAAGAGCTTGCAAAGCGAAATAGATTTTCGTCGACCAAAATGTATTGTGGATTAAATGCGAGAGATGCGAACCTTGCTTCAATGAAATGAACGATTTCTTTGAGTGATATTTTTTAATAACATTCTCCCTATCTGATTTATTTAATGAGTTTTTTCAATGAATGAATAAAAATGCGAATTTTCACTTTCAGATTTTTTCTTTCCTTTTCAGTTAGAGTCTTTTCACAATATCTATCAGATGTGGTTCAATGTCCAGCGTGGCTTGTGCCGGGGAAGTAGTTGTTTTCTGTTGGATATTACACATAAATCACATTTTTTTCCCTAACAACTCCAATCCTGTTTGCATTCATTAAAAAGTTTTCAATTCTTGTACACGTAGAGATGAAAATGTTCTGTAAAAACCCCAAAAAAAAAGTAAATACTGAACTAAAATGTTGAATGTATGTATTACAGGTGAAATCTCACTTGCCCAAACGAGAGGGGCGAGATTTTGAGTATTCAATATCAAAAATATTCCTCCAAAAAATAATTTTGTTCGTTCAAACTAATCAATCAGTTAGTTAGAAACATCTAAATGAATACACAAAAAAATTGAGTGCCATTAAGATATTCAAACAAATATTTTCTCGCCTTTCAAAGTTTTACTAATGAAAAAAGTAGTCGCACTTACTTCAACGCACCTTATAGTTTTCATATTATCGTATGTACGTCTCAAAATTTAACTAACACAAAAATCCAAATCATAACCGGAACGCCCTTACCTATCAAGGTCCCTAAATCTATTTCACTTTTTATTTTTTGTTCTGATCTAACCAGAACGAACTAATCTTATGTATTAATATTAGATAATTAGTGAATAGTTCCTATACTTTTGTGGCAAAAGTTTTATCATTAGTATGCTGAAGTATGAATACATTTTCAGGAGCGGATTTTTCTTCCTGGTGATTTTGTTTTCAACGGATTCATGATCCGGATTTTTTTTCTCGGTTGCTTCTGTTCTTGTTATCGTTTCCATACTGCCTGTTTTTGGCACCATTCGTAAAAGTTCTTCATATCCATTTCTATACCAACCAAATATTCATGTTCAAGTTAATTCCATTCAACATTTCCAGGTCGAATTGTATGAGGAATAATCACTGCTCTGTTTTTTGTGTATTCATATTAAGTTTTTTACCTGTTGAGTAGCTCAAATATCCCAAATCACTAAGATGCTCCGAGCACATGAAAAAAAAAACTGATAATATCCGCATTGCAGATGGAATACAGAACAGATAATAACATCGACTAATCAATTTCACAGGTATCCGACGAATGGGAAATTGAACTTTCCTTCCGTAATAGTTTCCACATGACAGGCCATTCGCATTTAACAGTTGAAATTAAATTATTCGTAGTGAGAATGAAAGCTCTTTCCATATAAAAATTCCGCAGATCTCCGTCCATTTCATTCTGAGACGTTTGTTGCACACTAATTTTGTCGATTACGAACGTGTCTTCCCTCTATCCATTTCCTTCTGATGATAATGGGTCATTAAATTCATTATCCATACCAGTGAATAGTCATTTCCGATGGGACTTGGTCCTAAACGCAGCTAAGAGGTGTTGAATCCAAAATCAAATTATTTTCTGCAGCGAACTCGAAAAGAAACTTTCTTGTAATTATTGTATAGATAACTCGAAAGTAATGAATTTCCCTGAGATTTGTCGAAAGTTCGAAATACAAAGTGATTGAATGAACTTGATTCTACCGAAAAGCTAAAAAAAATATTCCGAAATCAGATAAGTTAACCTACGAAGGAGTAGAAGGGCCATATAATTTTTTTTAAATATTTTTCACAAATTTCCGACTTCTATATAATTTAATAAAATTCTGACTTCGAAGTCGGAAAACAATTAAATTCCGACATCGAAGTCGGAAATTAGTAAAAATAGTTATTTATGCAACAAGTGCAAAAAGTAGGTGTTTATTGTACTCGACGTGTTGTCCAAATCGGCCTGATGGCCTCGTTGGACAATTTCACAACTCTTTTTGCACGAGTTTCATTCAATATATTTTCTACGTTCATGCAAAAACCAGAAAATGTTTCATTTAGGTGGCACTAAACTATAAGGAAGACATTGTTTGTTTAAATGTATCTGCTAAAAGTAATTCAAAAACATATTGTGTAATTCAGATGATATTCGAAGAAAATAATTTTATTTTTAACAAATTGCATTTTCTTGTAATTTCATAGTCCATTTTAAAACGAATATGATGAAACATGCAACTATTTAAAACGTAATACAATCTCACAGAGAATGGGTTAAATTTGGCGTCGATTTGAAAGTTTACGTCTGTCATGATGACAGAACGCTATAGTAGAATGACAGATGAGTGCAATAAAGAGACAGTTTTTCTACCAAATATAGTTCAATAAAATTTTGTTTTTTGCATGAACGTAGAAAAACATTTTTAAAAAATTATATGGCCTTCGTATAAACCCAACATTGGAGTTAACCATAAAAAATGTATACACTTCATTGAATTCGACCTTTACTTCTTGTCTTTTAAAGTGCTCGGAATCGCACGTCAAAATATAAGACCCCGTTTTCCCTTGGTCGTTCGAGTCTTTTGAACGCTTCAGGGGGTTCTTTGTAAGGATGCAACTTTTTGAAAGAAAAATAAAACCTGAAACTTAGACACACTCATGGTTGAAACAAGGTGTTGATCATATAGTCCAAAAACCGTTAATTTTCTATTTTTTCAGGTGCATTTCGGTATATTCTGAATAATGACAAATGCATAGGCATATGTTTGATTCCTTAAGATTTTTTGAAGGCATTAAATAACATAGGTCATGAAGTACTTTTATCCAATTTGATAAAAGTATTCAGGATGTTCATCAGAGTTTGTCGAATGTGTGAGAGGCTATCTGAAAGCCAAGAACCTGTGTGTATCAATGACGCAAATTGGGTAAATCATAATTTAAAAAAATGACAGTTATCAATTAGAGGGTACCGCAAGGATCAGTAATGGGGCTCCTCTACTGAAACAGATCAGGATCAGGCAGCCAAAGCTGCTGGACCGCGGTGGAGGGCGTAATGTAGGCTCACTCACTTTCAAACTCAATCTGACCTAACCTTTCATGGCTGATTTGATTGGAAGTTATTGTTAATTATCATTAAAAAGCGAAAAAAAATATTGTGTCAAAATCCACAAACAAATTCAGAGTGCATGAATCATTTCAACTTTCACCCCTGAAGAAATGGATACCACTCTAGATATATTTCTGGATTCGACATTATAACATATCTGCCCATGAATCATAGTTTTTTTAAAAAACAGCAAATAGAGGCCTACACTTTGACGGGCTAAGTATTTTGAAAGTGGATTCGTCAATGATTGTGAAGTACAAAATATCTATATAAAAATACAGTTGTCAGTAGAGTATTGATTGAAAGTTTGATTTTGTGGAGGAAATTCTTGATATGACTTTTTTTGGTATTTACTTTACTAATAATAATTATAATTTTATTCAAGGCAACATTATTCAATTGTAAACACAGTAACTTTCCCGTCAAATTAATTATTTGCTTTTCTACACCTGTTTTTTTTTCCGATTGTGGAAGGTTAGGCTTAGATTTTTTTATTTTCCCATTGTGGAAGGTTAAATATCATGTCAAGAATACAGTTATAGTTTACCACATGAAACTTGGGTAGTTAATGTCCCCAAAATTTTTTTTTTTTGATCAATACATCGAATGCCCGACTAATGCCCATCAATTTTCGAATAATACCCAATAATTCCCAACTAATACCCAATAATTGTTAACTAATACAACTAATACCCAAGGCATGTACACCAAAATTAACAAGCGGTTTTCCCCTCGATAACAACCTTCATCCAGGCAAAGAGTCCATGACAGTGCCGACGCTTTCAATTTAAAATCTCGCCGTCTGCGGCCGGAACAAAACCGGGAAAAAAAGAAAAGCGTCGCTACGCGGAAAGTGAGCCAACAAACTAATTAGGTTATTTTATTTGCAGTGAGTCCGACGGGCATGAATTTGACCGGAGTAGAGAACCACGTCGTGCAGGGCACAAACGTCAAGCTGGATTGCGTGGTGCACGGCGCCCGGCCGCCGGCCACGGTGCGATGGGCCAACGGCTCGAATTCCATCATGGAGGAGGACCTCGTCGTGTCGACGCAGGATGTAAGTGCAGATACTTTTTATTATTTTTTTTTAATGTGTTGTTTATGCGACAATACACAAAGTTGGTTGAAAAAAGTATAATGTAGAGAGGGTATAGTATTGAATCTATATATAAAAAATATTATCGGCAATTTAGATATGAAAAGTAAATGTAATTTTCAAGAAAAAGCTCATATTCATAAACGTTTGAACTGAGTACTGAAAGATATTATTCAGAGTTTGAAAAACATAGAAGTAGTGACGTTTCATACCAAAAGCTTTTTAAATTGTATTATTTTTTTAAGGATATATACATATCATTTCATTCGAGAATTTTTGACGGTAGGTATCAAATAAATGGAATAGTAAAATCGACAATGTTGAAGTACCCTTCTCTCCAAATATTTCCACCATGTAGACAATATTAGGCAAACAACTGACAACAACTACTCACCTGGCTAATACCATTACGGATATTTAATTACATCTGACAGTTATTTGTGCAACATTCTTCCAAGAAGACCCAAGATGACGATTTATTTACTTTGATTTTATTATTAAATTTTCAGTATTAAAATTTGTTCAATCATCAATAAGAGACCAGAGCGATACGTTGATAGCATGCGTATGTTCAAAACCCATTGACATCCAGCTTCTTGGCATGTAATACAGTCGGTATGGAAAATTCCTGTAATGTAATCCAATAAGACCTTCATGTTTCGAAATATATTTATTATACATGATAACCTGATCGTAAATTTGTCTTTCATTTTGTTTAATGACTTTTGTTAATGAATGACGTGCACGTTTCTGTGAAGTACTCATAAAGGCGGAAACTTTTCAGGTTTTATGTTGAGTTTGCAGATTTGCGTGTGGCATTTCACAATTTCTCTTATCGGTATACTGTATGTTTCATTAGAATAATATTAAACATAATTAGCTATCTCGTTGTCGTTGAAGGTGCGTCAATAGGTCATATAAGTATAGATAATGTTGACGAGAAAATTCCAAATTCTAATTGAGTGTAATTTTTATTTTTCTGTAACCTCATTTTATTCTATCTACATAATGAAGTTCAAAAGTTCAAGTACCACAATGATATTGAAATGTACAGTTTCTGAATGTTTAGCATGAAAAAACATTTTATCTAATTCAGTTTCGAAAAGTCAGGTTTTACATGATGTTTGTGAATTATGAAACGTCAGTTTTTTCAAAACTGTCACTTGAGACAAGTGAAAATGAGTTGTGTAATACTCATTAACCAACTAGTTGTGTAATGAAATAGAATAAGAAACTAATAATTTTATTTTTGAAAATAATCAAAACAGGATTTGCTGCGTCATATCTAACTTTAGATTTTTGTGGTATTAATAACTCATTTTATGCTTGATTCTTCTGTATCAGACGCTATTTCGTCGGAACAACTACTCATTTTTGACATAAGTCTGACACGTTTGATATTGCTTATTAAATATTCATTCTGACAAGTGCCAATGTCACTGTCCCATATCAGGAGAAAACAATTGTATTATATTCATGAAATGCTATCATTAGATAAAATTTTGTACGAAATACGTTATGAAAAGATTTATTTGTTCGACTCGCGTAATTTGCAAAACTCACTCACTCTATTCGCTCGTTTTGGCAAATATTACACTCATGGAACAATATCGGTCTTTTCATAACTGATTACGTAAATAACTAATATAAAATTCAAGTAGGCAATATCAAACAATTCGATTCATAATACAAAAGTTCACCCTCAAAATCGGAAGGTTAACTATCATCGGAATCATCGACCTTTTTTGCATAAAATCACATAAAATCGTCCATAAGAAAAGTAAATTTTGGCAGTTTGATATCGGATAAATAGGAACGTAACTGTTTGCAAGTGGATATAAACTTGCCATAATCCAGGCAATAGGAAGAGTTGGATCAAAAATCCATCAGAAAGCAACAACTTTCCTGGCTAATACCACGAAAAACTTTGAAATAAAACCAGCCCATTTTGTGAGAAATTACTAGGTATATTTCTTGTGGAGAATTGAATAATCTTTCGCCTTGTTGAAATTGTTTCTTGATACATTTTATACTTTCCGAAACAACAGCAAAAAAAAAATATACCTATATCTTTTGAATAACAATTATTTTGGGTTCCACCTCTGATTTTTGGTAAACAGTTGTTGTTCTAACAATGGGTAATGTCAAGAAGTCATGTGCCGAGTTTCAAAGTGCTACGATTCATTTTTCAGTTGTGGCTTACATTCATCTGTAGTTACTGTACTATTACAAAAAGATAATAATTATTATGAATGTCTAATGTGAAGGGTGGGACAGTTAATCAACGGATAGAGTAATAAATCCCTTCAGCAACTAGCTGCCTCATCTTAAAAAGTCTTGAAGGTAATTGGAGTGATGTAATTATATAATGAGAATGAATAATAGCATAGTGAGTTGATCGCGAGCTGCTTAATTACTAAAAAAGTTGTAATTGAAGCAATAAATCATGAGTTTAGTTTGGAAAATGGAAGCACAAGTGAATTATGATATAGTTATGAACTAGATACGCTTTTAAACCCCACAGACATTACAATTAGTGATTATTTAGTAGCACAATCAAATTGAAATACACCTATTGTATAATTGGAGATCAGTAAATGTGAGGATTTGAATTTTTTCTTGAAGTTTGCGAGAAAGAATTACTTTAAATAACTTAATTGATTGATGCAGTTTGATTGTATAGCTTCACTGAAGGGAGAATCAATCCACTTGGATGCAGTCCTGAGGTTACATGTATAGGTAATAACAAAGCCTACGCTAAACATACAGGGAGCGCATCAATTAATAGTTTCTCATGGCTGCAATACATCCTGATTTTAAATTTTTATGGACCATAAAAGACTGAAGTAACTGAAATATTGAATGATTCATAGAAAAAAAATCATCTTGGCAAAAAAGTAAACATTTTGATATGAATATTCACTTGCCTATAGACGGTCATAAAATCAGCCCCCATTTTGTTTTCCATAAATAGTTTTCAGATTATTTGAAGCATATATCATTGAATTAGCACACACCTTGCCAAATTGAAAGCCGTTGGTTTTCAGAAATAATAGATTGGGAGGCAGCGTGTGCGAAATGTGTGTTTCCTAATTTTTTATGGTTTTAGCCTCATAGAGAATACTATTATTCCATTTACAACTTACGCGCCTTCCCCATATTTGTATAATGATATTTCAATACAGAAATTCGGTCCAATTTATATTCGTACTAGAATGTCGTTTGTTGAAAATGGTTTGACTTTTTGATTGTTTTTCAGTGCCACTTTGAGATTTCAATCTGTTTATCCAAAGCACCCTTATAAAACTTACATTCTTCAACCGCTTGGAATGATTTTTTTTTTTTTTTTTTCGTTAGGTAGACATTTAAAAATTCCTCCAGGACACCAAATTTCATGAATAAATAAATCCTCATTTCCACGGCCATGTAATCTTATTTTTCAAGGTCAACAACAAATACACCACTGGATTCCCGACATTTTCTAATGATCCATATGTTAATTACGTTGAAATGCTTCAATCGATAAAAAAGTTATTAGGAAATGAAATTTGAAAAATATATGCCGTTTAATGAACCCACCAATTCAATTTCGAAACTTTTAACAGAACTTTGACCACACCACTGGATTCAGAGAGTCTCGAACTATAACTATAATTCCATCGAAATCTGTTGATAAAAAAATTAAAATAAAATGGCACTTTCTATCTGCCATACAAAGAAGGTATTACCAACCGAATTGGAAAAATTTTGAAGAAGGAGAAAAATAACACCATCTTCAAACCAATGAAGAAAATATCCGAATATCTGAGATCAGAAAAGGCAGCAGAGATCCATTTTTAAGTCAGCGGAAGTTTACAGGATTCCATGTAACTGTGGTAAGGTTTATATCGGTCAAACAAAAAGGAGCACTAGTACCCGCGTAGTCGAGCACGAGTGGAATTGCAGATTAGGACAAATCGAGAAGTCTGCAATCGTTCAATATGCACTGTCCGTCGGAGACCACAATTCGAAAATACCAAGTGGAATCATTATTCAACAAGACAACTTAAACAGAAAGGAAGAAAAAACATTTCCATCAAAGATCTGGCATACAGCATTGGAAGGTGCCAAAACGAAGTCATGTTACCCGAATCGCGCAGAAAGTACGCGCAAACCCAAGTTTTTACCTTTTGAAGTGGCTGAGATAATCCAATAGAACAGGTATACTGGAACACCCGGTATAGTTTGGATCACATTTTGATAAGCAACTCATTTAATGCGTCAATTTATGAAACTTCATAAGGAGTATGTTTCTTCAGTTAAACAGAACGGTGAAGGTCGACCTCTCCAATGGAAAAACCCAGAAACCAGTCAAAATACTCGTGACAGTATCCCGGAAACAACTTGGAATGCCATATATAACCCTTGTATAAATGTGAAAGTTTGAAGATGCAAAAACTGATTCATTACATAATTCATTGTTGATCATGACAGATGCGAAAACAAAACCCGAAGGAAAATTCACTTTCGTCCTTTTCCCGCCATCTTTCCGGATGCTCGATGAAGATTAGGGCCTCGGTCGGAAAGATGTCTCCGGGTATGACGTACTCTGGTGCTTAAAATTAGAAATAGTATCTCGAAGGCGGCTCTCGTACCCATATCTTTTAATTTAGGTCGGGATTTATCTCGTATAAATCTGGATATTTGCAGCACTTTTCCGTTTCTTTCAACGCTTCCGCTAAGACTGATGCGGAACATTTATAGGCCCCTTGGCCTTTGCGTACATCATAACTCGGTTGTTTCGTGGCCCGGAGATTTTTTGCGGATAATGAGAGCTTTTATCCTGCAGATAAGTTGAAGAGTGCATCGGCCGGGTGAATAAATGTCCTGTGAAGAAGTAAGGCGAAAGGGAGAGAGAAATTGTTGGAGAAAAATTGTTAAGTTCATTCTGGTTATGAGAATACGTTTTCTCTAAATATTCCTGGTTTCTTGAGGTCAAGTATGGCAATTGCAGTTATCTAAACAGGTATAAAGTTCGTTAAAATTGGACAAAATGGCACATTTTCAAGCAGATTGATAATTCAAAGAAAAATTCCTGAAGTGATGAGCGTTTTTTAATTCCAATTTTTCAAATATCTACAGGATAAAACAAAAATAAGCTTAATCGATAATTATCATTCATTGGGCCTTTGATGTTTTTCAGTGTAATATACCGGGTGTCCCAACAGTGCGCATTTGCTCGATATATCGATAAAGCTGATTCATATGAAAAAAAGTCTTATATAAAAGTTACACGGCACCAAAAAGGCCATGTTTTGAAAATAGTTCTAGATGCACAGGGTGTTGCATTTTTCCGTAATAGCAAAAACAATATTTTTTTTAAATGGAACAACCAGTTTATTTTTTTGTCAATGAAATGGTCCCTTCGTTCCCTATTCAGCACTGAATTTTTTTCCAGCCACAATGCGCCGGTACCAAGTTATTAATTTTTTCGACAAAATGGGGGGTGATGCAGGCTTTGATAACTGTAATTAAGCTGTTTCTTCAAAGATCTGAATTTTGTCAGGTAAAGTGAAAATACCAAAGTAGCCGGTATTGTTCTGATCATCATGTATGTACAGGGTACCTCAAATATTACGTTAATTTTCGTCCACTTCGATTTAAGTTTATGCGAATTTTTCTATCGGAACATCCCGTATATTAGTTTGTCTTCGCATTCTACCTATCTGAGGATACCAACATGTTATATGTTATTCCCAACCATTTTTTGATTATTGGTGTTTTTTAAATTATTCTTACACAATTAAAGGAATAGCTGTTTAATTTTTCAAATGTAAAACTAGCTATTATGAAAATACAAGAGACCAAAAGTTTTATTTTCAGTTGCTCAATATGAAAAAAATTGAAATCTACAGGAAAAAGTCGGTTGTACTTTTTTTAACAATCTTGTTGGCTGTGGTGCCGACTGAGACGCCACTGGTCCTAATAATTTCAATCTAGTTGGAGCTAAATGAGCGCCTTGTTAGTTCAAACAAATTTTCTAAATTTCAACCAAATCGGTTCAAGGATATTTATTAAATTTTATAATAACCCTTTGTTTTTTTTTTTAATTTCATGCCCTGTATCTCAGAAACAAAGCAACTCCGGACATATTATGTTCATAAAACTTTTCTTCTTAAATTCACCTAAAAAATAACCACCTGCAGTTAGGAACCATAGTTAGAAAACACCTTGTATATTCCGCACGTTTCGGTTTACCTGTCCGGTGCTCATTGAAAACGCCCGTCAGTTTTTTTTTTCAAACTTTACAATGAATGAACAAAATCCTATAAGTTTGAAGCTTACAGCAACAAGTTTTTCTTTTAAATTTTATCTACACTTTCAAAAATATAGGGGTTGATGCGTGCCAGGTGATGGTTACCGTACTTAGCCTGCTAAGACTCATTTTCTAGTCCTACAGCAATACCGTTACTTGGAGGGTTCACTTACTAGCTCTCCTACTATTACCGATACCGACCATTACAAAACTCACCCCAAGACATTCTGGACTACTATGTGAATGATATATTTAGATTTTAATATTTCAACGGTGCATGTGATTTTAACGGTTGTAACATTTTTCTGTCAAATCACAAATACTTAATATTTCCAATATTCTCACATTTCAGTGAATAAACAAGTTTTATCATTATCGATTTTCCGTAGAGATTTAATTTTTTTTAATGAAATGGTGTATCTCATATGAAATAGGAAAATTCCTATCAACATCTCGTATAATCATTAATCCTTTGCGGTCCATTGTCCCGACAGTAAAATTTTAACGTTCCGGTCCGGTGTCGGGTTAGCCCCGACACTGGCTTTGGTCGAAGTCGCTACTTTTTTGTTTGAGATATGGCCATGGTTTTGTTCTCTGCATGTTTTGAATATGCTGTTTTTCATTTCCTTGATTATGACAATTCAATTGGACCGCAACGGGTTAATGGAGAATTTTCGTCGAAAATATTTCCGGTGAATCAGGAATCAGGAATTGACAAAAATATCAATAATTTAAACACATTTTGGTTTGAAAATCCGTAATATTTCGACCATTATTTTTCATTATTCACCAATATTTTTCATTTTCATATTATGGTATGCACTTACTTCACTCATAACCACTGAGGTGAAAAAGACCTTCACACTCTCACCATCAATATCTCACGAATCCGTTTTCTTGATTTTCAGTTCCCCATAAGTACCAAAAACAGAACGGAGGTAAGAAAAAACGACCTTTAGGGTGGCTTTTATGTGTTTTATGTGCATGTTAGCATGTTAATATGCATGCTTTTTTCATTTCACCAAAGATTTATGCCGGCTGCTATTCAAACTGGAAAACATAACGCCACAACTCCTTAACACATTTATAACACTTAAATTACTCAGGAAGTTTCCTTCAAGCTCAACGGCCATTAAATAAATCCGTATGAATGGTGTTCAAAAGGGAAGGGCATTCCAAACCCGAGTCGATGTTTTCGACTAAAGGTGCTCTGCGCCATTTAAACTGCAATGCTAATGTAGATGGATCCACTTGAAGTTGAACGCTTTCACATATATGGTTCGACTATAATGGCTTGATTGGTGTGATTCTGTATAAAATGGAAATTCTTTTGTGTTGGTTTATTTTCGCAAAGTTGTGTTTTCTTCAACTTCACCAATTCCTTATCTTTTAAATGTCCAAAATAACAAGTAAATCCATGAAACTCTGCCTCAACTTCATAACTTTGAGCTATCTCATTTTCAATTTCTACGATCGGCTGCATAAAAGCACCATTGGCTCTGATATATGTGGTTTCTATGAATTTTCCTTTGAACTAATATTCTTCTCTATAAAAAACACTAGCTTCATCCCAAAGAATTTGGTGCTCAGTCCATGCGTAGTCAGCAATTCCAGATTGAGTCAAATTTTTGTGTTCGTTTATTCTTACGAATGATGGCCCCTTGGTATCTCCGATGTAGGACTCTTCACATTCATATGAGACCTCGTAAATATAGTTTTTGCTGGACCCTGCTGTGATTTTACTGGTTCGACACAACAAAATCCTGCAAAAAAGGTATGTGCATTTTGAGATTCCTACATCGGAGAGACCAAGTACCCATCATCTGTTAGAATAACCGAACACAAAAAGTGGACTCAGTGAGAGAAAACATCTGAATCGGAAATTTCAGACCACGCTGATACTGAGCCACACTAAATTTTTTGTAGCTAGTGTTTTTCATATAAAGAGGAAAATCGGTTCAAACGCAAATTAATAGAAACCGCCTTTGTCGAAACCAGTGGTGCCTTCATCCAAGCATGTTAATCAAAAACGTATTAGACCAAGCTATAGAAGTTTTTTCACTCGGCATTTATCTCGGCTGTGTGCCCAAACAGTTCTGCTAAATGAGCCTACGTGTTCTTTGAAGCAAAACACACCGTTTCTAGCACTCTTAATAACCTGATCTCACATCTTGTCTCAAGATTCGTCCCATCCAGCAAAACCAATAATCGATGCAAAAATCAATATTGAAGATTTCACTGATCATCATGCTAGCTGGCTCGGATACTCAAGTGGGAAACAAATAATAATTTCGCACTGCACTGTTTGGTGTAGTACTATAGCATACTGGAGTTTCACCGAAACACCAAACTGCTATTTTCAACACATCGACACGTATTCCAGTCACCAAGTGACCATGTTCAAGAGGAAAGATTCAACTTCCTTTAAATTCCATCAACTATGGTTATCTTTTCTGTTTCCTCTTGGAAAGGCAAAACGGTACCTTTAGTCCAACCTCTTACGCATCTTATATACATAATCATAATGATACTCCCTCATGAACACCCGTGTACGCGAAGGCAGTGTTGTATTAACTTTTCAGAGAAAAACCCGGAAAACCTATACTGCCGTCCTAACCTAAAGAGCAGTATCTCCACTTTTAGCCCGTTTGCAGTTAATCCACTTGGTGTGTTCATTATGACTATATCTATCATCCTACGAAGCTAAAAAGCAATGAAAAATATAGATCTATAAGAAAAAACATAAGCACCATGCAGTGGCACAGATATAAATACTTTCATGCGCATTTTCTCGGAAGTACCAATTTGTGAGATACTGCTCTTTAAGTTAGGACGGCAGTATAGCAGAACGCCTGGAGCATTATAGACATTGTCAATGAATTACTCTTTTTATAGAAAAATATAAGTTTTCATTCTGATGAGATCAACTACTTTGAATCTTCCGTAACATTCTCCCCCTCGGTGCAACTTCCTGATTAGCACGAACATTGAATCAATGGAGTTTTCCTACAGGTCGCTTGTAGATTCCATGTGTTGTCTGGACATCAGCAACCCTAACAATCCCATCTGGGCCCATATATACCTTCTCCACTCAACCCATTTGCCAAATTCTTCTCGGAAAATCTTTTTCATCCAAGATGACTAATTCTCCTCCTTAAAGGTTAGGTTTATGTTCATTCCATTAACAGCGATTCACCAAATTTGGGAGGTACTCGCATAGCCAACGTTTCCAGAACAAGTATTGAGAAATGCTCCATTGTTTTTCCAATAAAAGATTTTTCTTGTCAAAATCTCCTGGTGTTAAAATGGTGGCTGATTTACCGATAAGAAGATCTTTCGGACAAATACTGATCACATCCTGTGGATCTGTGGAGACGTGGGTGAGAGGCCTACTATTTATGATGTATTCTGCCCTACAGAACAAAGTTTAAAGAACTTCAGAGCCCTCTTGAAACAGTCTATGAGGCGTTCCCAACTAATTCCCATAGTCAGACTTCATCCAAAGCTTCAAAGTTTCTCTTCTGATGACATAAACTGACAAGACTATTCCAAAATTTCTTAACGTCAACTACTTTCAAACTGAAAAATACAAAGTGATTCTATGAATCTTCAGTAACATTTATTCATTCTATCCTAATTTCACTGAATGATCATCATCTCATGAGCGAAATGAAAATCATGTTCTATAAGCATAATTCAACTAAAACACAACTTCCTGCTTATAATCCAAACCATTTAACCAAAAAGAACAGCTATTATTGCCGCAACTTTGTCACAAAGACGAATCCTAATCTCATTCATCCGGTTCGGTAATATTTGTCTCGCGCCATGCTGTTTTATTGGCTCGAAGCAATGAAAAGTCGCGTAATAAGACATAAAGCAACGGAGACATATGGCTCGGGGCTTAAACACTGCCGAGAATCCAATAAATTAAGGAAAACTGCCGCCTTTCATATGTAAAACTGCGTACTAGCACGACAACTTGAAACGTTGAAGAGGGAAGCTTTGGTGCTTTTATTCCGACTCGGAAGCCAGTCTGCTTCGGACGCTTTTCTGGGTAGGAACTGGAATACACGCGTTTCGTACTGTCCTTTGAATTCAATCACAGGGTGAGACACGACAAGCTTGACTGTCGGGTTTCACTTGAAATCAAAATATGTCATTTCAAATGAGGGATTTTGGACGACCTCAATCTGGAAATTAAATGGGGTATCCATTCAATGTAAATGGATCAAAATGAATGAAGGAATTTAGGAAGGACTGTCATCGTGGAAGTTAGGAAGAATTTTTTTACTGGTTCCCACGAAAAGGAAAATACTCTATTGTAAAGGAAATATAGTAAAAGCCGAAGGAAAGTACGAAAGTATTGGTGTTCTTTTGAAGGCTGTATATATCAGGTTCAAATGTTCCAAATCAGGTCCATCGCCTGATGTCGACGGTAGAGAGTCCAGCACAGCACGTACCGTTGTTTGCTGGAAATGATCGGAGAGCTGTACTTTTCCGGCGACGGAATCTCTTTGCTGTGCCGTGCCGGGCTAGTGGGCGATTGTCCACTTATTTGCATTGTTCCAATCCTATCCGCACTTTGACGGAACGGGCCGTGCCGTGCTGTGACGGACAAGTGGGCGACAAGCTTAACTCTCCTGCACATCACTGTACAGGAGAGTTACTAAAGCATACTTAAAAATAACATCAACATATACTTCGACATCCAAGCGGCTGTAAAAGCAATCAGCTCCATGCAGATTAATTGCAAATATTTGGGATTGCTTGAAAACCCTTCAAGAGTTGGGCAGTCAATACAGACTGGTTACAAGGATAGTGGAGAGGCAGATCTAGTCCAGAAAATGAAGCATTTGGGCTCGCAATTATTTCTTCCCACATCGATTTACTCGAAATTTTGAGAGTAGGTGACGTATAGCCAAAGAATCAAAATATATATCTTGCTGAGGGGCGCTTTTATCATGGGGGTGGTTGCCACCCCATCTCGGGGATGGATATTTTCTATTACATTGAATATACGTTGAATATAAAAGTTATATTGGATGCTTCTCCACATACTCCTTCTCAGAGAGATTTCGTCAGATCCTATTGCGTTGCTCTTCAGCATAATTGAATTTGAAATTGGGAAACTCAAGTATATCATTATACTTATTCAATAAATCCATTTGCTCATTAATTTTTTCTTGGTGGTAGATATTTTGAAGCAGGGAGTATATATGCATTGAGCTATTTTGAGGTTACTCCCAAAGTCGGACTAGCTTTTACTCAGTAGGTCTCATTCGTCTTAATTCAGGACTACCATGCAGTTGCCTACTCTGTCATATCATTTCACAGCATACTCACTTAGCCAAATCAAACTGAGGTGAAACAAATATTCATTGCCTAGAAGCGAATCATTAGATTGGTCTTCAATATGCAGACGGTTAAAAGAAACAAACAAAATTCGATTTCAAATGTGATCGACGATTTCCTATCAATATTCATTTCAATCTGCTTCTATACTTCTCGAGGGCTGAGAATATTGTGTACACTAATTCACAAAAATCGTAATTAATGCCTCTAATACCCTCCTAATTCCCGAGAAATACCCAGTAATTCCCGAGAAATACCCAGTATTTCCCGAGTAATACCCTCCAAGTAATGCCAATAATGCTCGTCAGAAAAGTAAGACAAATATAAAATAGTGTCTCATTGTCTTAATGTTAGGTTTGCTGTCGGAAGACATTTGTTTTTTTTTGTTTCCATTGCACAGTTTCCGGATTTTCGTTACTGATCTCTAATTTTTCAGACAATTCCAATTCCCATGTTTTACAAACCCTTTTTTTTGCCTTCACCGATTATTATTACTGTGCAGTAATTGTTCTCTCACTTCCGAATAATTGCTCTTCTACCTGTGTAATGCTCGAGTAATGGCCACTAATTTCTCTAATGCCCGAGTAATACACCAGTAATACCTGTAATGCCCAATAATTTTCAAGTAATACCCCTAATTCCCAAGTAATACCCGAGTAATGCCACTAATACCCAAGACATGTACAGTTGCGTCCTATAAAAATGGGATAGTTTGCGGACAATAAAAAATGGGACAACTCTTATACTTAATCTGATACAGTAGAGCTGTCCCATTTTTATTGGCCGCACTGTCCCATTTTTATTGGCCGCAACTGTACACCAAAATTGCCCAGCGGTTTCCCCCTCGATACTTCTATATCAGTTAATTCGCTCTGTATAGAGGAGCAATACCTGAACAATTGACGAAATTTCGAGTTTCAATTTAAAGCACTCGATAGGATCATTATTGATGATTCCATCGAAATTGGAAGCTGACCCGTGAAAAACTACCCCCATTTCAATAGAGGCACAGAAGTATGACATCGATTACTGCACGCAAGAGCCACTTGTTTCAGCGGGCTGGGATTGAAAAAGATCAAGCGTGATGTATGCCAACACCTGAAAATCATTCAACCCTGAAATGGAACTGAAAGAAGACTGAAAGGGAAAGGCGTTAAGTTCTTTAACGGGATCATTCGCTTCGGATACCACACATGTGGTGAATAACTGCCAAATGATACGCGAGATGAATATTGTTGATTGCCATTGACAGTTGTTATATACCGAGTTCAAAATTGGCAATGATTCAATCTGAATCCTGCGGACTCGTGGTGTTTTCACGAAGCAATTCAGTTCAGAAATAAATCGACAGACTTATCGCGAAAATTCAATCACTCGTGGTATTACTCCTGATAATGACAAAACTTTATCATTTTCTCCAAACCAGTGAGCACTAAATTAAAAAAAATGGATTTTTACACAACCTGCCTGTTACATTGGTTCGTATCTAACAGTTATATCATAATTCCACGACCATTGTGATGACATGACATGGTGTTTTCCAGATTATAATGAAGTTTTGATTATAATCGTGACAGAAAATTCTAAGCCTCTTTAATTTGATGCAGTATTTTTAAGATTATGTGCGAAGTGGATTTCCCTACCATCGCAATAATCATGGATTCTTATATAACTGTTAGATACGAACCAATGTAACAGCCAGGGTTTCGACAAAAACCAATTTTTTTTTTGTGCTCTCTGGTGTGGAGAAAATGAGAAAGTTCTGTCGTTATTATTGAAATACAAATGGTTCAGTATGGTCATGCTATGCATAAGAAAATAATATGTTATATTTATACAGCTAGGAGAATAGTTTTAAAAAATAGCTATTTTCAATTTTCTTGTATTATCTTTTCAAACTGCGCGTGTGTATAATTAATTAAATTCTTAGCAACTTTTTCAATTGACTTTTTTCGATATCTTGCCATTTTACGCCACCTTTTGCCTTTTCATAGTAATTTTGATATTGATTTTTATGTTATCGGAGATGAAAAAACTTTTTCCCAAATTTTTTTTCCAATACCCTAATAATAAACTTTTTTTCCATATGTACATACTTTTTGGCGGTCACCTTATAATAAAGATGCTAGAAACTACGAAAAATTCGTCAGAAACAATTTCACTTAGAAACTGTACATACATGTTTGATGTACTGTCTAGTTTGAGTCTCCAAAGTGGACCATTAATTTTCCTTCATAATTGTTGTTAATTGAACTAACATTTTGCATGCTTCGAACGAAATAACTCCTATTTGGGATCTAAAAAAAAAATTGATTTATCATTCAACAGTTTCCATTCTGATTCACTACCATCTCAATGTTTGCGTTCATATCCTCAGTCAGATGTTACTCCTATTGATTTTGGGATTCGAACTGTCTCCAACTGAAATATTTGTTTTACCACCGAATGACCGACAACAAATGAAAACAGGCTTATTCTTATGTAAGATAAATCCTTTGAAAGCATTAACTTCCGAACGTTGCGTTTTAAAAGCTTTCACGGTCTATGAATATCTCATGAAAATGTTGTTCGCGGAGAAATGGTGGCTTCCGCAGTTGCATGGTCGTATTCAGCCGCATATATTTATTCGCGAATTTGTGTAGGTTGCAGTTTGCATATCCGAGTTCCAGCTTTGTCTGAAGCCTATGCGCCACTGATATCTACTTGCCGTCTAGAATAAGAGAACGGTTAAGCTTATACAAAGTTTGTTCTACATGGACCTAGTTATGCAACAAAGAACCAACAAGCATAATCAAGATAATCAGGAAGAACAATTTTCATCTTCAACCAAATTAATTTATTACCAAACAAAAGTTTTTATGTATAAAATTAGCTTTTTGATGAAATATGAAAATTAAATCAATATTCTGAGCAAAAAAATTACTTGAAACTAACTTTTGAGTAAAGAAAAATCAGTTGGTTCTCTGTTGCTTAATGTTAATTCATGGAATTTCTTCTGGGTCAAATTCAATTTCTCTTCGAACAGTTTTAGCAAACTGCCTTGTAGTGATCATTCCTCAGCAATGAAAAAGTTTTGTGCATTTCTAAAGTTATGGCCACGGTATTTTCGTCTTCTTCTGCTATTTTGAAGTCATGATCCATAATTCTTTCAGCTAGTTCTGTTTCCTGCAAGTGCATATGTTGGTCACCAATGAATTTTTTCTTCTCTTGTTTCACGCTCATATAAAAAAGTCCTACTCTACTTCTATCATAAATAACTATTTTGTATGATGAAAAACTTTTTCATTTTGATTTAAGAAAAAAGTTCCATGTAGGAACAACTTTTCGTTTTACCTGTCTCACATACGTTGGTATAAATGCAGTTTCCACATTCCAATCTACTAAGTTCCCATAACTAATTCTATTCCGACGTTAATATATCAGAGAACATCGCTTCAATGATAACAATTCCAATATTTTCCACAGTATCAATAGGACAATTTCACAAAGATGTTCCTAATGAGAAAATATTGCTATAGAGAACCAAGTAGATTTGGATCCAATCATATATTAAATTTTAGTCCATAGAATATTGCAAAACGGATCTATGCGACTCTAGTTCTCTATTGCAAAACTTTTTTGCGTGGATATTCTTATATTTTTCAATACAGATCTATTGTTCGTAAGGTGGCGCTTGGGGTGCTGATATCTGGTTCTTCATATATTTACAAATTGTCGGTTGGTTCCTCAAATACGTTTAGAGTTTTGGTTACAATTTGAAAAAAAATACTGTCAGTTGTAACCAAGGTGCTCCAAAAGTCATGCAAAAAATTCAAGAGATTCATCTGAGGTAGGTGAATATAAGGAAGCATTTTTCATCGATGAATCAACTCGTGTAGAAATAAACGCATTCAAATATGACGTCTGAGTCATTGTGAAAGCAATAAAAATGGATGCACCTTTTTTATCGCCATAAAAATGCCTGTTCCTCAAAACCAGACTTTATCTAGTAAGCGGCCGTCTCTTCAATTTCTGTCGTGAAAGCTATGATTGTTCAGTATTGTTGATACAATATGAATCGTATTTTTAAAGTTTCAACACTATAACAATAATTGTGTTGTTAATAACTTCTCTTTCAAAAATAATTGTTTTGATGAAGGTGATTATTATTTTGGTGTATGTCTATATTGTCGTTGATTTATCTTGCCAAAAAACAATCGAACTTTTCTTTTATAGAATAAATTTAATTTCTTTAAACTAGATATCTCCAAGGGCATCCAATTGAATTGAATTGAATATGGATCTTCCTCTATGGATTTGAGAGTCATCGTCAAAAAGTTGTAGCACTCTCAACCACCGCAGCAGAATACCTTGCAGAAGAAGTGGTTTGGCTGAGACAACTTTTGAAAGATGTTAGTGAAAAAGAAGGAATAAAATCAGCATCTCCCATCTTTATTGACAATCAAAGTTCCATACGTCTCATCAAAAATACAGAGGTGCATCATAGAACAAGACATATAGATGTAAAACTGCATTTCATTCGAGAGTTGTATGAATCCCAGATCATAACTGTCCTTTATATACAGAGTGATCATCAGTTGACAGATGTATTCACGAAACCTCTGAAAAAAATTGTTATACTCAAACCAATCGCACTGAAGTGAACATCATATTTAATATCCCAATATATAACTTGATATTGGACCAATATGTAGCTCAGTAAGAAGTGAATACATTTTATTATATCTATGCTCTATTGAATCATAGAGGCAGTACTTCCCATAGACACTATACGGCATTTTATATCCCTACATCCGCATATTCTATCCTTCGATGATTCCCTTGTGCTCTCAAAACTATGGATTATCGCATATCTCGAGGAAATGATCAGCATTTGATAACCATTGGGGAATCAATGAATCATATGAGAAGACAATGATGTTAACTTGCTACTATGATGACTATAGAAAACGGTACATAAAGTGGATCAATGTAATTAATTGTTCAATAAATACAGGAGCTAAACGTCAATGAATGTTCCTAGATTCATATCATCCTGATTCGGAAATGTATGAAGCTTCTGAAAACAAATGTCTTAGTATAATCTTATTCTTTAATTTGCAGAAAGACGGTACCTACACTACCATCAGCTCTTTGTCCTTCAAAGCCAGCCACTGGGAGAACGGCAAGACGATATACTGTTATGCCGAGAACGAAGTCATGAAGAAAAACGGCGAACAAGAACTACACACCAGCCTGATTCTCGATGTTCGATGTGAGATTTCCAATGTTATAGTTTTCCATATAAAGAAATAATTGTTTTTGTTATAGATCCACCAGTTATTACTGTCAAGCCGCCGAAAGCTACGTACAACGAGTCCACTTACATGAACGTTACTAGTGCATTTCTACAGTGTGTTTATTTTGCTAACCCTCAAGAGCTCAAATCCGCACAATGGTAAACTTCTAATTAGTAATTTTATTTGAATCTATCTCAACCCAACTCTGATAGTGAAACTAACAAGATCTGATCGCATACCTGAAAATATAGTGATCCTAGTTCTGCTACTAGTGAATAATGTTCCTCAAGAATTTGAGGACTAACGAAAAATGAGAAAAATTTTGATAATACCAATCAAGATATCATGATTCATATTGCATAATTTTTTTTCATGTTCTATCTGGCATATATTTAATGAAAATTAAAGATTTTGATAATTCCCAAAACAATTTTTCTGCGTGAAACGGCATTTCGTTTTATTCGAGATGCATTATTCAAGTTTTGATATAAAAAGCGATTCATAGATGAAAAGAGGTAGGAGAAAGTTAGAATTATTATGTATATATATATATATAGAGGAAGGGTAGTCGTTGCTGACTAGTTAGGTATGGAACTAGTAAATAGTGGGGCTTTGCAGCAAAATCAAAGAGTACTACTTTAAAGTTTGTCCAAGCTTTCGGAAATTTAATAAATCATTTCCATCATCAGGGATAATCTTTGTTGAGATTGTGAGACGCGATATTATTCAACAATAAGTGACACATTGTGCAAGATGAAAGTTGATATAAACATGTAAAATTGGTTGAACAACAATTTTAAATGTAAAATTTTAAATGTAACGTATTTTATGAAAAAATTTTAAGACATCCTACCAATTTTACATGTTTATATCAACTTTCATCTTGCACAATGTGTCACTTATTGTTGAATAACATCGCGTCTCACAATCTCAACAAAGATTATCCCTGATGATGGAAATGATTTATTAAATTTCCGAAAGCTTGGACAAACTTTAAAGTAGTACTCTTTGATTTTGCTGCAAAGCCCCACTATTTACTAGTTCCATATATATATATATATATATATATATATATTCGAGTGCTCTGTCTTTCTGAACTCATAAGGCCACCATCAAATTTTGATTAATTTCTTTGGTGTAAAAATATAGTAAGGTTCCAACATTTTTTTGATACACAAATAATATTTGCATGGGAAAATAGTTATTTATGATACGCAGGTTTTTTTCAGATCTGAATAACAACGAAATTCTGTGATTGGTGGAAATTTTTATATTGATAATAGAAAACAAAGTGTTTTCGATTTTGTAGATCGCTTCGTCATTGGTTGTTTTATAAAACAAACTTACCCCACCAGCAAGCTGCTATGATGACACAACACCGAACTTTGACCAAAACCATAATGAGCACTCAGTATTCACTATTAATACATATCAACTTTACAATTTTCGACAAATTTTGCATACACGTAATACAATCACTAAAACCAAAACTATTTAAACTAAAGATATAACCTACAGCTACAGGATAGTTAGTAAACATACAACGAAAGACGCGCACTGAATAGATATTTATGTTTTGTTAAATGCAAAGTTTCAGAACTTAAATGCGGGATTAATGTTTATTGATTTGAGTAGTAGGCTGTAACATATAAATAATGTTTCATAATTTCATTATTGCTATAAAAATCTGAACTGGTTGTCTTCTTTGACAGTAGTTATACAGCATCGTGTATCAGCCTTTTCCCCTCATAAAATCACAAAACGTGCCCAGTTAGTCGTGCATAAATCCCAATTCATGAAAATATAAATCTTAATAAACTTTTTGGGTGACTAGCCAACTGCCACATCCTAATCAAGTAAAAGTCTGATTACATATAATTCAATTTTGGCGGATGCCCCAAGTACATACCAATATTCTAAACAACTTCACTTTGAGACCTTTCATCTGCCACGAGGTGTAGTGTACTTTACACCACATTTTGAATCGTGTGAAGTTAAGTGCAGTTCACACAAAGGACTCAATTTAATCCGCAAACAAATACTGAAATCGAGTGTAAGTTAGACCAGGTTTATTAAAGTGTTGCAACTCCATGCAAACCAAAGAACCTTTTGTTTTCTGATTTTGCCTGATGATCCCGTTAACTTTTTCATCTCTCTCCGCGAAAGAAACTATTCAATTTTAAATCAAGTGACGCTCACTCTAAGTACAATGTATTTATCTCAGTTTCAGAGAGGACAAGCCGCTGTACCAGCAAAGGAATATTATATTATTGTCCGATGTGCTATTGTCGACATAAATGCGGTTTGATTCTTTTCAATTTTGCCGAAAGTAAAAAGTAAAATAGGATTTTTCGCCATTTTTTCGAATATTAGTGGAACATTTCTCTAGTACAAACGACCCATCAAGTCTTTTGAATTCCTATGCCCCTCATAGAAACCTATTGTCATTGGGTGAATATATTGAAGTCTGTATTGTCATAAATTCTATATTGTCAATAGAGTCAATATTGTGAATACAGATAAAGATTACAGAACATTGGTTAATTAAACTAGTTTGACTCTTTCATTTTGGTGAAGGCATTAGCAATGGGTTGTTTACGCCATTTTTTTGATTGTTTAAAACAACCACAAATTTTTCTGACACAGTGCTCAATCTCCCTTCAATTCCTTTTTTGCATGATTTAAAACTTGGTATACCTATCTATTCCATATTTCTATTTCTAGGTTTTTAAATTTATATTTCTCAGTCATAGTAACACTGTCTTCGAATATTTATAGATTAAGTGATTTCAAACATATTTCTGTCTCGATTTTATACACAAGCATCTTTTTGCTTCGTTCATTTTGAATAGTCTCAAACTATATATTCCTAAGTTTCATTGTTATTATCTTCCAACTGAATGAACATCATTATTATTATATCATTATTATTATCTCATTTGAAAAAATTGTCGGTGATTTCACCTACAGCAGTCACCGGATGTCTCGTCTCTTATAACCAATAGACGTGTTGCGGCATATCGGTGCCAAAACATGTTTTAATTTACTCCATTTATCTGAAACATACTGTATTTACTAATACAAGTGACGGATATAATTCAGACCATACATGAGCCAATTTCACCGAAAGTCATTTTCTATCACATCTGGTAATAATCGTATGGGGACGATATTATTATTATTACAAATGACGAGAGCAAAGAAAAATCTTTATAGCTCTTAAGAAATACATCAGCAAGTACAGAAAATATTATTAATCATCAGGTAACGAATTCCACTGTTGGAAAATACGATTGTCATCAGTATATGTTGTACTTTTTTTGGTGTTTACTGGCAATTCAGTCCGAGAACCATAACAAACAACAACAAACAAGAAACAAAACTATCCTTATCCAGAAGCACTAAATGAACTTCAACAAATGTACTTCTATACTTTCAAAACATCTGATACACATTCAACAATTATTTGTTCTGATCAACAAAACGTCATTTATCTTTCTCAATTAATAATTTTTCACCAATTATTATTATCTTTACAATTATTATTCCCAACGCCCCTAACTAATATTTTCCATGCTCTTGTCTCATATTCCAAGACCTATCAATGAATATGAAATATTTGTATCATCACTTGGAGATTACCAATTTCAAAATTCATTATTTAGTATTGGGAATTTTAATGTTCCAAATGCTGCAATGAACGCCGTTGAATTCAAGATTCACATTCTCTTTACCTTTTTTTTTTGCTGGAGTTCAAGTTATCATCTGCTGAAATGGCAACAGTCATATCATTAACATCTTTTATATTGAAATGGTTGTGTCTCCATGCTCAATTCAGCAGCAGTTCGCTCACCGACATGTGAGGGTTATTTAATGCTAGAACACTTTCAGTACGATCTCAATTCCTAATCCAACATACTCCATTACAGGATCAAAGACGGCAAAAATCTCGACCTCAGCGATAACAGCAAGTACGTGGGGGGAACGATCAGCAACCCTCCCTTGTACATCAACAACGTAACTCGTGAAGATATGGGGGAGTACAGCTGCTCTTTGGGAAACGATATAGGAACCGAAGTATCCGAGGACAGTATATTCCTCAGTGTTTTATGTGAGTTAGCAACTAGTTCCAAAGGAACAGCACTAATTTGTTTTCTGTCCATAGACCCACCTGATGTGGAGGTCATAATTTCGCCCTCGACGCCAGTGAAATCGGTGGACAAGAGCACCGTCACACTGTTATGTAACGTGAGTTCGGGGAATCCGTCAACATTACAGAAGGTAGGTGTGGAAATTGATTGACTATTATACAGTATAGAGTTCAGAAAAATATACAGTTCGACTTTTCATACTCCTTCCTCCCCTGCTAACTTTGGAACGGTTCGATGGACAAACAAACAAAAGAAAACGTTTAGGGTGTTTCACCGATACACTTTTTCGTAGTCAATGACTAGTAATTGCTCGAGAGAGGGCGCGAGGAGGCACATCAACTCAAAAATTTTAAATGACCGGGGGGTCAAGTGTCACATCGTTGGGAACAGATTTCAATTCTCTTTTCATCCATTTAGTTGTTTTTTCAATTTCATTAATATTTTTTTCACGATTCGCATTAGAAATATCAAATATAAGTGCGGATCTGAATCAATAAATTTTCACAGTTTGATGTGGAATAATGGAACCAAACATATTTTGAAGGGTATTACCGATAATAATTTTGGGAGAAGATATATTGCATTCACTCGACAGATGGCACTGGGGGCACATTTCGAAAAGTATAAATATGGGAATTGTGAAAAAATGTATTCAGAAAATTCGAAGATATTCAGACGGTTGTAAAGAGACTTGAATTATATTTTTAACGATGCGAAACTTGACATTTTCAGAAACTAGTATCGGTGAAACCACCCAAACTGTTTTTAATTTTTTCAAGTTTGTATGTCGAACCGTTCAAAAATTCGAAATCCGCACTGTATATTAATTTACCCATTGAATTCATTATTTCTGAAAATGAGGACATTTCGAAAAAAAATACTCAGCCAGTTTTAATCGACATTTTTATCGTACTAGATGATGAAAATGACTGTCTCATACTCTTAGAGAATTTGCCAAACACCATTTCAATGTTCATGACATTCAATACAGTGTTCTTTGGAAAGTTGACATCATATGGGAAAAACTCAATAATAATTTATCATGAAATTCGACCTGGATGTTGGGTCATGCTTCAAAAGAGAAGAAAAATGGCCTACTCCAACAGGGTCAGCTGACTTTAGCTCTCTGTCAAAAATTATCAATAATCGCTGAAAATGGGCTCTTCATTTGAATTTCAAGAAATAAAAAAAAAATTATATATATTTCGATTTTACACCCTGTTACAAATTTGAACGTTTTGTTGCAACTTCTAGTTAGTTTCTGCCATTTTTATAATATCTACGGAATTTCGGTTGTGTTAAAAAAAAACGTAACTTCTACAAAACTGTTTCATACCACTAGCTTCATGATGAAACCATATTTTTTCAAGAAAATGAGGAAACCATATCAAATTTTTATTTTGTTTGAAGCAAAATTGATGTATCTCGAGGAAGAAACCGTACAATTTTGAAGAGGTTTGTTTTTTCTTTCAGCAAACCAAATTTCCGCCAGTGCCCTAGTTATTCTCATGTTTTGACGACCTTTTTTTCACTTCTATCAAATGTTCTTTAATCATTTATTCTCTATCCAATTTTTGCCACCTGGAACTGAGTCCGTCCAAGCATGCTGGTAACCCATTCAAATAGTAACCGCTTCCACGGTTGCTTGATTTTCTGATCTACAACACTCGATTTATCCAATACAGCTTCCTTCTCGATAAGTTGCCAACTTTATGAAGGATACATATACCCGTTACAATAAAACTTGGACTCCTCCATAATCGGTCACAAATATTCATTTTATTATTTTGAACTATAGGTCAGATGGTCCTTGGACGGAGACATTATGAAAGAATTGCCCGAATGCAACTACACCAGCATCGATGTGAACGGAACAACAGAAACAAACGGCGGCCCCTTTTGCAGCTTGGATCCCAGTATCATGAGTCTACAGAGGGTGGATGAAACCTTCGCTGGCAAATATACTTGTCAAGGATACACCGTAGCCGGATGGGGTCCTGTGTCTGAACCAGAGGAACTGATAGTGTATTGTGAGTATGAATCGTTTAAAAAATTAGGATTCAGCAAATTCACAAATAAACTAACCAGTTATCGGGCGTATGGTAGTTATTGAACAATTGGACTATAATAATCAAAAATAAGATTCCCATTCAACTTTCAGTTCATCTATTATTCCAGAGATGGCACCATATATTATTATATTATCGCTCTTGAACGCGATGCATACAACAGCCTGTTTCAAGTTTATGTTCTGAACCACTGTTTGACAATGACAATTGGTGAATGCATTTCTATTGTATATTTATAATTTTTTTTTTTTTTCAGATCCTCCAAACGCCACAAGCCTGCGTTTTTTTCCTTCGACGGTGATCAAGGGTGCCTCGGTGACCTTGCAGTGTTCCGTAGAAGATCCTGGCAGACCAGATAACGTGACCTACATGTGGTTCAGGGGATCTCATCAGATGACGGAAATAACGACGCCCAGTTATACCATCAATAGCGTGAGATTACAGTCTAGAAGTAATTTCACGTGTATTGCCGTAAACGAGGGTGGGAAAAGTACCCCATCTACGGTGTTCGTTGATGTTTATGGTGAGTGATAAGTTAGGCTACGTGCATAAAAATAATGGAAGGTATTGTTTATCGATTTCTAAATTTTATTGCACTTCAAGATAGTTTTGATTTGATAAAGCTAATCCAATTTCTTTCTTTCCCTTATTTTCCAGATTTACTTTTGATATGATATATGAATTTTTTTTATATTACTCTCAATAAAATCCAATTTTTTTTTCTCGTTTTCATAAGCTTTTCAAATTGGTTTTTGAATTATTGTTCATTCAAATATCTACATAATGTATTGACGTTATTACATTTGAGTGATACATCCCAAGTAGCAAACCCGTATTAGGACAATATTGGTAAAATATTGTGAAAATATTGGCAAAATATTCAAATAATAATATTGGCGAGAAAAAAAATGTGAATATTGGTCTAATATTTTCGAAGCAATATTGGCCTCAAAATAATGGCGATATTAGTACAATATCGCTGTAGCACACTTACATCGGAATAATATTGGCAAAATATTAAAACATAATATTGGTGAGATAAAATTATAATTATTTTGGGATATTGGCACAATATCACTTGGACATTATACAAATAATATTAGTGATTTATTGGCGAAGCAATATTGGCCCCAAAATATTTAGGGATATTGGTAAAATATTAAAAGTGAATATGTTGCCTTGGAAACATTGATGAAATATTTCCAGAAAATGTCGAATAATTTAAAAACTCTACAATTTCGTTTCTACTTCAATTTACCACTGAGTGAATTGACTTGTAAACGCATTGTGAGAAGCCTTATTTAATACATGTTCAGTTGTTGTTCCATATGTGGGGCCACCTAGCGGTTTCTTACCCAAGTTTATTCATGATTCATTTCAATATTGTTTATTGAATATTCGACCAATATTCAAATTTCAATCCTAGTGATAAATGTATTTTGTAATATTGTATCAATATTGTCTTTCAAATATTTGCGTAAGGTTTTCGTAACAATCTCAATTAATATAGGGTCAATATAATTTTTAGAATATGTATTAAATAATATTCCACCAATGTGCTATCAAACTTGGATATACGATATTGTTATTTATCTCTAAAATCGATATGAGAGTAATATTGAAATCACAATATTGGAGCTAAATGCTGGAAACAATATGTAGGCAATATCGCTCTATCGATAGTGGTGAAATTAATTGAACCAATATTGACCCAATATTTCATGAAACAATATACATTCAGAACAGGTTGAGCCAATATTCCACCAATATCATTAATGAAATATTGTTTTTCCAATATGAAATCATATTGGTTCAATATTATTTTTACATTTACAATATATCCATATTGGCCCAATATGAAAACAAGATTCAGCCAACATGAGGTGCTACCTGGGATATTGATAAATGGAGTTTTTATTGTCTTTTTTTCAGCTCCACCTACATTCTACAACTCTCTCAAAACCTACCACGGAGTACTTTACTCGTCCAAGCATATCAACTTATCGTGCATAGTTGAATGTTATCCGAATTGCACGATAGTATGGCATAAGGATGGAGTGAAATTGGATGTCGACTACAATCCCCTGTATTACGTCGAAAAGACCTTCCTGCCCCCGAATCTGCAGAAAAACGATTTCGAATCGATAAACTCGACTCTGGTAAGTTTACGGTTCTTTTATTGAAAAACTTTCCGGTGCTACTTCATATCGCATTCCTGTTAAATGTTTTGCCGAAGTCGTTTATTCAGACTTTCGCCCGGGTTCTTCCTATATGGAACTTGCGGCGTTTCAAAGCTTCGATGAATCAAAAACTTTCGGATAAACCCGAAAAACTTCTATGGGGAAACGTTGGATGATCTAGTCGCTCAAAATTTCAAGGTAATTGATAAGCAGTCGCAACAGTCGAATATAAAAAAGAATAATTATTTTAAACACATTTTAAATAATCCGTTTGTACGGTAAGTTATATCTGAAAACAAAAATATGCATCAAGGGCGTAAAATTGGCGTTTATGACCTGCGGCGTGGATGATGATGGCCTGATGGCGCAGTAGACCATAAACGCATTTTACGTACGTGATACATACAAAATTTTATGCACTAGTGGTTTCATAGCGCGAATCACAAATACTGACTCGAATTTCAATGGTCTACACGTTTCATACGTTATGTATACAAAAATTAATAGTAAAAAAGTAAGAGGAATGTGAAACTATAGTAGCTGAGAGCAGTGAGAGCTATATTGAAGAATCCATTTCAAATAAATTGATCATCACTGAAAAAATTGCAAACGATTGTGCCGGAATGATACCAGATAGTTGTTTGAAAATTTCCATCTTCAATATCAGTAACTGAACCAACTAAGTTTTCAATATTCAGGCTTATGACTTAATTACATTTTAAAAAAATATCGGTTATGAAGATATGTTATGAAAAGTATTTCTCTATTGAACTGAAATAATTCTAATTCATGTTAGATCTTGCATGAAATGATGTGTAAATAAAGAACAAGTGGCGGGCGGTAAAGTGACACTTTACCGCCCGCTAGTTCATGAAGATATTTTCATTTTTTCACCCTTTGTGCATCAAACTAATAACATTCAAGTAAGACTGAAAACACTTATAAATTATATCAAGGAACTACTGTAGGTAGGAATGAATATTTTTTCGATATTTTCAGCGGTTGACGATTTATACGCAAACAGGCTATTTGACCAAAGGGGTTGGATTTTAGCGGTGAATCTATGGCTTTTCACTATAGTAGAGGATCTAAATTAGAGACGAACTTCACCCATCTGTTTATTGGAATAGTAATTTATATCAAATTTAGTATGTTGAAGAATATATCGCGAGTGGGTTGACGAAATATTTCCTAATCAGATTATGATTAATTAAAAATTCAAAAATGAGAATTTTTTCATCATTGCACTCCTCCAAAGTTTTGGAATCAACTGATCAAATAACAAAAATAATTTAAAAAGTTCTAAAATGAATTCAGTGTTTGAATTTTTATTTTTTCTGGTAATTTATTAGGAGTTTCTTTGTAGCTAAAAATTGGATAATATAGATGAAAAGCACCCAGATTTTTTTTATATTTGAGTAACTACATTGTCGAATATTTCTTACTTTTCAGTCCATGATGCAAATAAAGCATGTTCAGTTTTTTAAACTATTATTTTTTGACATATTTTTGTAATATGTAAAATAATGCAGTTTTAGGTGGGCGACGGACTCTTGGTCTTCACAGTATACTCAATTTGATATAAAATACTTTTTATCCATTAAACAGATGATGGGTGAAGGTCATCTTCAATTCGGATCTAAGACTACTACGGATTATTGTGGTTTTATGAGATATGCGCGTCTACTCACAGTTTATGAAATAAAATTTCCATACCAGATAATTGTGTAAGAAATGTCAAAACAACTGTACTAAAATAGCATGTCAAATGCAACTTTGAATTAATCCGAGTTAAACTGTCTTCAACAACATTCGTCCTCAAAAATCAAAGCTTGTTAGTATACAAATTATTTATGGTGATTGTGGATATTGGCCTTCATTTTTCCAAAGTTATCTCGACAGAAATATCGTCTCATTATCAAATTAAAATAGTGTGACCCATTTAAGATGGAAGCACCCTTATAAAACTTACATTTTTTCAAACGATTAGGTAGACATTCAAAGAGTCTACTAGGACACCAAAATTCATGAATAAATCTCCATTTCCATGGTCAACTAAACTGATTTTTCAAGGTCCAAAGCTAAACAAATTATGAGCGATTTTTTTGGAAGGAATCTGACTACACCACTGGATTCTCGACATTTTCAAATGGTTCATATGGGAATAACGGTGAAATGTGTCAATCAATGAAAAAGTTATGAGGGAATGAAATTTGAAAAACGAACCGTTTAATCAACCTACCAATTCAATTTCAGTCGGATTAGAGAGACCCTTCTGCAGAGTTTGGTACCCGACAAGTTTGGTGTCAAAACGGCACCCGCTGCGCCCTTTTAAATTCAGTCACATATGCTGCGGAATTTAATGAAAGCTCGTCACTTCCTAGCGAAACAATGAATCTCATTTATCCATTTATTTTCAGATTTGGAATATGACTGCATGGCCTGGTGGAAGTTTGAACAAATCAGCTCCAAACTCCATATATACTTGTCAAGCCACGTCTAACTCATATGGTCCAGGTATCAGCAAAGACTTCGAAGTAGCAGTAGATTGTAAGTGGCGTTTTCATTGAATAAAATACATATCGAAGTTTGAAGAATTGAAAAGTACATGTTACCATTTAAGAAATGGCAGTTGTGAGCATTGCTTTATGGATACCATTCCATTTTTAGGTAATTTTCGATAATTTTTGGAATATATGGGAGCTGCAGTTATATGAGAATATCAGTTTTCAACTGTATCGCACTGCGGAGCTTCCTCTGGTAACTTCTGATGTCGTTTGTCAATTGTGATGATTTAAATTAAAGTTTCATGGCCAACTTTGAAGAACGGTGTTATCACAAATTGCGTGCTCTTTCTGATAATGAAAAAATATATACAGGGTGTCATTTGAAAAAAACTTCTGGTTGATCCGGATGTGGAAAATTTTCAGTGGAGGCTTCAAAACATGCGTATTCGAGTCCTTTGGCGACACACCAAATTTGAAATCTGTATCTTCAAAACTATAGAAAAATTGGGGGGCGTACCTCACCTCGTGGTCACCCGGTTTAGTTAAGGGTGGTTTACCAGGGGGTGGATTTTGCTATACTGCATGAAAGATCTTATGGTCTCCTACAACATGGATTTTTTCAATTTATTTCTGTAAATAACTGAAATATCCGCTGGCCTAAAAGCTCTGGGACACCCGGTATACATTAATACATTGCCAAAGATTAAATCAAGACACATTCAAAATGAGATGCACCTGAGATGAATTCCAAACTGTCAAAACGAGGTGACGCAATGCATTTCGTGCTAGTTGACGCCAAGCAGACTGGTGTAATGCACTTGTACGGCTCCAGGTCGTTACAATATGATTTCCAGTTCTATATTCATTTTCAATTCAAGACAACTGAGGTAGGGTTGAATTTGTCTGCAACTATTCGGCTTTTTTCGCCTGCAGTATTCCTATATCATTTGAGCTCAAGAGGCACTGCAACCAAAACCACGTATTGAATTGAACTATTCTCCTCATCCATCGATGAATTATATATGAGAAATTATACAACTGTTATATATTATTGCAGATCCACCTGACGATATTAATGTTTATCCAAAAATAGTCAAAGTCGACGAAAACAAAGCTCCACAGCCCATAAAATGCCACGGAAGCGGTCGTCCGGCGCTGTCTTACCAGTGGAAAAAGAACTACACATCGGACCCTATCGCACGAACCGAAGATTTGGTTTTGGGTCCCGTAACCAGGGCTGATTCTGGGGAATACATATGCGAAGCCAGTAATAAGCATGGAACAGAGACGGCGAAAGCATATATCAACGTTCAATGTGAGTTTCTGTATAGTTCTGTGTTGAATCAAAATAATTCAGTATAATATAACGAAATAGGTGTTGCTGATAAATGAATTTGTAAGAAGGTAATAGTCCATACTCGAAGTGGAAGACCAAGTTTTTTTGGATAAAGAACACAAAGTCGTCTCCACAAAATTTAATAGAGCAAAGGATATAAATCCAATCTCAAACATGTTTCGAACATATATATGTTCATCTTCAGTTGGGTACAATTAATAATAAAGAAAGTGTGGAGAGAAAAAAATACAAAAATAGTAGGACTAACTAATTAAGCTGAAGGTACATGATGTACTTTTAGTGTTATTTATATGAAAACAGGGGTGGAACCCCAGAATATCAGATCAAAAGACATATTTGAATGTGAAAACTATATCATACAAGAAGCGACGCTTATTCTTTACAAAATGGAAGAGAAACCTAAAGTACATCATGTACCTTCAGCTTAATTAGTTAGTCCTACTATTTTTGTATTTTTTTCTCTCCACACTTTCTTTATTATTAATTGTACCCAACTGAAGATGAACATATATATGTTCGAAACATGTCTTGTTTGAGATTGGATTTATATCCTTTGCTCTATTAAATTTTGTGGAGACGACTTTGTGTTCTTTATCAAAAAAAAAAAAAAAAAAAAAAAAAAAAAAAAAAAAAAAAAAAAAAAATGAATTTGTGTTTTAGGGTTGATTTGGTTTGATCGACTGCTTGTTTTTCAGTATAATTATTCCAGAAGTTTGTAAATAAATATCAAGATCGGAAGAGATAAGACTTATCGGTCGTAGTGCTATCTGCCATCATTCATAACCCTAAATCTATTCAAGGCATGCGATTCTGAGACTTCATATCAGGTTCATTAGTTTCCTGGAAGCTTAGTTTCTAACGTCTGATGCGAGAAGCTTCTCGGTATTTTTTTAAACGATATGTTCAACAATGAAGCACATTCTGAAAATATTTTCATTCTTATAGAGAATGTCCCAAATCAAAATTCACAACTAATTCATGTTCTTTTAAATGACAACCCCCATTTTTGTTACATTTCTGGATTCGTCATTAAATTTTCAATATAATGCACTTGTTCTTTAGAGACTTATCTGCAATAGTTTTTGACTTATACCAATTTATGTGTCAAAATAGCGTGATGAAAAAAAAATTCACAACTTCAGGACTATTCAGAATGTCTAAACCAACTGTTTCCACTCGATTTGATAAGCTGCCTCATATTGACAATAGAATGGCTTATTCAAAAATGTGACAAACATTGGGGGTTGCCATTTGAAACATAGTTGTGTATTTTATTTTGGCACAGCCTGTATATATTAAAATATCTCCAGAATGTGCTTTATTGTCGGACCTATCATTTGAAAAAAAATCAAGTCGGTAGCTTGTATAGAAAGAAAGATATGGACTGTAGCGAGGGCCATTGCATTTAATAAAAAATAATCTTAAAACGGCCCTGTATGTAAACATCCAGTTGCCCTACAAGGTTACAACTTACCGGCATTCTCGAAGCCAGGGCCATTTTGGCATTAACATCTAAACTTCGAGATGGTGACATACGCTGCCAATTATAGGAAAAGAGCTCAACACGTGGGTGCCAACGATATGGGAATTATAAAAAAAAACAGAATACAAATAACCTGGTATCATCTGTTACAGAGCAATGTACGCACCCCTGTATGAACCTGCATGTATGACCCATTTCTTCCACAACATAGTAGTTTTTCATCATAATCCCACGAACTATTTCGCAAACTGATATTATCTCATCTTGGATCTGAACTTGAACTCTTTCAATTATTTTCAGCTACATTTTGCATTATAGTTTCGAACCATATTATCATACTGAATATATATTATTTCATTTTTTTTTTCAGATGCTCCCGAGTGTTCCATAACCACCATCGAACGAGACGGGAATCCTGCTCTGGTCTGTACTGCCCAAGCCAATCCATCTGAAGTGACGTTTATCTGGAGGGTACGAGAACTAAACGAATCGTTCATCGAAACCAACAATATCATACAAGAGGGACTGAAGAGCTACCTATTGCTTGACTCTAGTGTGGACAACTTCAGGACGTACCTTTGCTACTCCAACAACTCAGTAGGCTTTGGAGTACCGTGCGAGAGAGATGTCGCAGGTGAGTTTGGTGCACCGGAACTTTATTGTCGAACCTCTTTTGGTAATCATATTTTTTTTTGCGTTTCAAGAGATGGGATATGAATTACTCTTTTGCGACCTTCACTCACTACTCATTTTGTGGAAATTCATGTTCCCGAAGAGCTTGTGTCTATTTTCCAATTATAATCTTATAATTTGTTAGTTTACTTTATTTCAAGAATAACGTAAATTCTTAAAAATATATAGACATATGCACACCGAATCAGTTTGTTTCCTGAAAATTTACTCTACGTTATTCTTGAAATAGAGTATACTGTCGATTATTACGTAATTTTCAGTTCAGTTATGAAAATTATGTAATAATCTAAACTCGAACAGTGGAAAATACGCAAAATTGTATCATTATATTCTTATTGAATTATTTATTTTTTCACTGAAACTATTTTCCCAATTTTTGTTTTCATTTATTCTTCAACTCATATCTTATAAATGCTGAAATAAATTTTTTTGTGTAGGTTTTGAAGTCCTTGCTATATTGAAATTAAGTAACATGAAAGGAACTACTTATTTTGTTTATTTTTTTAAATAAGAAAATCTCCATCCTATTCCTACGTTTTTATTGAATCATTCAACTTCATGATATGAAATCAAATTTGTTGAATTGATCTTTCACCGTGTCGACGGCAAATTTTTTTATTCTTAAAGTTCCGAATTTTCAAAGATGCACAATTACTTACCAACGATTAGTAGAATAGGCTTTACTTGAACGAGACTAGACACCCAGCCAGCCGGCTACCCTCAACGTTTTTTCGTTTCCGTTAACACGTGCGGTGGTCACCGTTTAATTTTTTTGATTCGATGCCAGGTATTGGTCAACGTTTTTTTGTTTCCGTTTTCGTTAACACGTGCGGTGGTCACGGAAACAAAAAACGTTGTCCAACACCTGGCGGTGGTCACCGTTTTATTTTTTCCATTCGATGCCAGGTATTGGTTAATGTTTTTTTGTTTCCGTTTTCGTTAACACGTGCGGTGGTCACAGAAACAAAAAACGTTGTCCAACACCTGGCGGTGGTGACCGTTTTATTTTTTCCATTCGATGCCAGGTATTGGTCAACGTTTTTTTGTTTCCGTTTTCGTTAACACGTGCAGTAGTCACGGACGCTAAAAAACGTTGTCCAACACCCGACCTCGAATCGAAAAAATCAAACGGTGACCACCGCCAGGTGTTGGACAAAGTTTTTTGTTTCCGTTAACACGTGCGGTAGTCACGGAATTAAAAAAACGTTGACCAACACCTGGCATCGAATCGAAAAAATCAAACGGTGACCACCGCACCTGTTAACGAAAACGAAAAAACGTTGAGGGTAGCGGGCTGGCTGGGTGTCTGGTCTCGTTCAAGTAAGGCCTATTCTACTCCGATTCACCTGAAATGAAGAACTTGATATGAAAAACTAAAAAAAGGTTTTAACACGGTGACAGATCAATTCAACAAATGGCATAGCCGAATGACATTCAATACTAATGTAGGTATATATCGGGGATTATCATCATAAAAAATAAATAGAAAACTGAAATAAGTAAGTTCTTTTTATGTTTTGTATTTCAATATAGATAAGAGTTTCTTACTCACCCCAAAAAATCATATGTAAACGTTTAAAAAACGAGTTTATTGGTGTTGAAAAATAAAAAAAACAAAACTGGAAAAATACTTCACGTCTGCATAGTGTGAATTCATAATGTGAAAACTTCGACATCGAATAATTGTTACTCACATGCTATCGTTTCATCTTCCATAGCACACTTTCATGAAACTTTTCCGTTACAAGGGAAATAAAAAAAGTTATTTTCAATATAATCTAAAATATATGAGTTGTTTGTGAATTGGAAGTATGATTGTGATATATCGTTGGAAAGGTAATTTTGTACCGAATCGAAATTTTCAAAATAAAAATTTTACTTTTCATTTGAACTAAAAAAATTGGATGCGCTTCCGGTCATATTTGATCTGATACTTGCTACTGTACTTTCATGACATCAAATAGAGTTACTGAATTTGAAACATATATATATATATATATATATATATAGTATCTACGAAGATACAGGGGGTAAATTGGTTCCGGGCCACTCAGTATATTCCTTAGTGGGGTGTGAGGAATCTGTGTTCAATTGTATATTTAGGAATACCTGAGTACATTCTGGTATAAATTTTCCAGCGAAACATCTATATACCGGCTTTTTTATGAAATTCAATACATTATTCCCAAAAAATCAATTAGATGCATGGATGGTTGAGGATGAAATATAGACTTAGCTTCAACCAAATTCATATTCCATTATTGATATTTTATATTAATTGTCACAATGTGTGTAGATGTGTAGATGATTAATTACACCCATTTTATCCACCCTTCTCATACTCATATAAGATCAATACTATTTAGCACACCAGGAGCAAAGTAGTCAAATTGGAGAACCAGGTAACTTTTCAGGCATGAAGCATGCCCAGATTTATGCACACACTTTTCTCCTGGTTTCTGAACAATCACAGTTGACTCACGAAAAATCGCATTTTACTCATGAAGGTTCGTGGGCTTCATGATATATTCTACAATTTGAATACCTTCAGTAGCCTGAATGCTAAGTACCGAATCTGATTTTTGTATAAACTTCACAACCAACAATATAATATTTTCAGAAATATCTGGGATTATGTATATGACGGCCAGGTAGCCGAGTGGTTAAAAGCGCCATCTTTCAGTCGTTCTGGCTGCCTGTCGTGTGGGTTTGAAGCCTAGCGACTGCAAATTTTTTTTTCTGATGGCCCGAGAAAGTGCTAGGAATCGCACGTAAAAAGGTAAGACCACGTTAATCCTTGACTGCCGTTCGTAGAGGGGCGACAGCTGATTGGGGGAAAAACAATTTTCAGCAATTTTTTATATATAAACCAGATATATATCCATAATGTGAACTGTATGAACATGATCGAGTGATTTTCTGTGAGACAACTGGTATACTCAGTACGGAGTTGCACTAATCTACCTTCACAATGCACCTAAAACATCATTTTATATATATATAACTTCAATCAAATATTACAATATCAACTATCTGAATGATAATGCGAATTTTCACTTTCAGAGTCTTTTCATAATATCTATCAGATGTAGTTCAATGTCAGGCGTGGCTTTAGCTTGGGAAGTAGTTGTTTTCTGTTAGATACTACAAAAATATTTCATTTTTCATTTTTCGATTTTCATGGGGAATGTTCCCCTTTCAAAACATGAATACCTCCCAAGAGGTTATCTTGAACGATGGAAAATAGCGACTATAGTTTGTCTTTCAGCCGCAGATGATTCTACAACAGATTTTATGAATATCCCGTTTACATTTTGTAACAAAAATCAAAATCCTGTTGATATTTTCAAATAGAAAACAATTTACGCCACTGTGATAAGCATACTATGAACTCACCATCTTATCCCCAAAAAAATTGTTAAATATTTTGAATATATGGAGATCAGAAGAAACCTTACAAACTACCTGATTCTATATTCAAAAAAATGTAATCATCATTCATTTACACAATCAACTATTTCATCAAATATCACTAATCCGAAATATTCAGGAATGTATACGTATAATGACAAACAAATGTATTGGTATAGAAGTGATTTTTCAGAAATGACCTCTGAATTTTTTTCAGGTAACCTTTCCTGGTGGAAGACACTCAATCAAGAAAAACTGATAATCATCATCTCAGCTACAGTGGCGATCGTAATTATCGTTATCATTATTTGCGCGATAATAATTATACTTTGCCGAAGAAAACGAGCAGATACCAAATGTGAGTTGGCTTTGTTGGGTGTTGTAGCAACCTTACCATACAGATGTCCGAATAGATATAATCTTTTTTTTTAAGATATTCTGTAACATTCCGAGTATTAACTATCTATTTATTTTTTTTTTGCTAACACCAGTCAATAATCCTCTGGAGATGGAAGAACGAGAGAAGTAAGTTTTTGTTTAATTTTGTAAGGCAAACATTGTAATATAGTGTAAATAAATTTATACTTGTACAAGATTGGTGGTGGTTCATTTCGGGTTGTTTGAATTCTTTCATCGTGATCCTTGTAAATATATATATATATATATATATATATATATATATATATATATATATATATATATATATATTTTCATCATCTATTGCTAGTTTAGTCTTATCACTTTCGCTCTAGAGGTAAGAAAATGCCGACCGATGTTATGGCTTAGTTCAGCAATGTTTTGTTGTTTTTGAAACTTAAGATTCTGCACATTTTCATTTTCTTTCTTCTCACACCGATAGATTTACTGAGCTAGAGTTTCCGCTAAAGAGTTTTGCAATACTCATATTGGGAAATGAAGCTGTTCATGTCTGACACAAGTTGATAAAGAATATTTGGATCTAGTTTATGACACAATACTGCTAGATACGAAAGCATTTGGCCAAAATTCATTTATGACCGAATTCAAATTGAACTACCTGAGTCTCTCTTCGTAAACTATTGTGTAGAAATTATTTTGACGAAAATTGTAGTAATAATGATATCCGCGATCTGCGGATGTGGAATATGTTAATGATACCAGCGCACCCACCAAAATTCAAAGAGATGACTAGTCGATGTTGAACAGTTTTTCAGATTTGATTGATATTTTGAAGTTCTTCTCCATTTCAGTATAAAAGCAATAAAGGTCTCACAATTAAATTAACGACTTCATTTATAACTTTGAACATTTACCTTTGGAAAGGAAGTCATACAATACATCAATTCTGACTTCTGACGATTCATTTCAAATTCTAATAAGTTTTTATTTGAATCAATACCGTCACTGTTCTAATGCACCTCAACTTTGGGACTATACACGAATTCTAAACTGAAAATGTTCAGCTCACTTTTTACGTTATTTCATATAGGGCTATAATTGTTATTTTTGTAATAAGGATAATGACGACGATCATTATCATCATAATAATAGTTTATGATCCGAATTACATACAAGACTTTATCTGCTGACATCAATAAATATATAAAAATATATTTAAAATTCTAAAAACCAGCAGGGATATCTTAAATTCATTAGTTTTTAAAGGGAAAATAGAAAATATTCAGAAACAGCAAAATTTTTGGGATTATACATTGATGAACAACTTTCTTGGAGGAGCCACATTGAAAATCTTCGAAAAAAAATATCTCCCATAATTGGTATTTTGTTCAAAATTCGATACCTTACAAATCTTTTACGACTTTTTTATTAACTGTACGTCATGTAATTTGTGTATATTAGAACTCTTCCTCCTGTTGAAATACAGGTACTTACACACCCCTTTACCCTATTTATAAGTGAAAGATGTCAATAATAAGGTCAATTTCACATGCCCTATATAACTATTTTACATTCAAATAATTAAAATTGATGAAATTTTCCATATCATATCCTTTTTTGTTTGAAATAATACGGAAATTCAAGTCATCATCAACTATGATTGAACTTTTAGTAACAAAAATAACTAATAAAAATAACGAGTTACTTTTATTCATCGTAAACTGGATGTTCCAGTCTGGAAGTGCATTGAAAAAAAACATATTTTTTTGTGTCCTAAAAGTATAATATGATCGACATCGTGAGAGTTTGATATTGTTTTCAGTATATTCGTTTCCAAATTTTTTATTGGACGTCATCACTCACTTCATTTAAAATATTGTAATCAAAAAGTGTTGAAATTCTCAAGATTTATATTCCAAATCATTCATGAATTGGAAAATTGAAAAATACTTCACCAGAGAATGTAACAGGCTTAGAATAAAAAATACAGGTCATGACAAAAATATAAAAACATATAACATATCATCTTTATTTATTTATTTATTCATTCATAATATCCCAAGAAACAGGACTGTTTATGATAGGGATACAAAAAATAATGATAATAACAATATCTTACAAATCTACATAAAAAATAATATACAATTGATATAGATACAATTCAAAAGCAACTTAAAAAGAGAAGAAAAAAAAAGTATACATATTGATTGAATTCAAAATAGTTAGGTCTTTCAAATATGCTTGAATATAACAATGATAACGTGAACTGTGCAAATGCCAAATGAGTTAGCGCAGATAAATTGTGAAGTTTTCAGTCGAAGTATAATATCCTAGGTCAAGTTTCCAAAGTTGAGGTCTTTATTAAAGTGACTTTTGAGTTTATCCTTCATCTACATAACATTACGACGACCTTCAAGCATAATTCCCAAACATAAATGAACTGCCATAACAAGATGAAGCAGGGTGTGAATTTCTCGTAAGTTGCAATTTGTTCCATGATCTAATTAACATATTACTACCCTTCTCAGGTTTCTATGCTCACAAAGTCCTGATGTACTTGGCTTGCCTTTAGTGCCCTGCGGTAGGGTCACTTATCTAGGAAACCAAGGTACTATCAACTTCACCAACTTCACGTCAACACGCTTTAATTTGATTCAGTGCATGCATGTTGGACGGCTTTGTTTGAAGTTATTTTGGTAGAGTTGCGGATACCTCGTAATTACAACACAGATATTGAATATCAGAGGTTAGGGTTCTCTTTGAATTCAAGTTGAGTTCTAATCGTGGGAATGTATTGATATGCATGGAAATTTCGTTTATGATCAGTCATCACAAGTGATCCTACCGACTGCGCTATTCGTTAGAGAATTGCATCAATTTGAATTCATATACATTTTGAGTAATACCCAATTTGAAACATGTGAAGATAATTTTGGATCTACTTTCACGAGTATCTTTGGCATTATCTAATTTTAGTTTTACGTCCTTCGATATTTTCCCTGACAGAGCCAACTTTATTCCATTTCAAATTAGCAAAATATTAAAGTTTCAATAGGACAAGACTATCCTTTCTGGCAATTGTAACGCCAGAATAGATTTTTATCCACAAAAAGGAAAATCCTGTTATATTCAAAAATATCGTGAGTGCGGAAGAAAAGTATATTTATTATTGAATACATCCGGCAGGTTTGAAAACCCATTTACAGGTGTACCCAATGTCTATTGCGAACATGATTGCATTAGTAGGTAAATTAATTAAGAAAGGATAGTAAGGCTGATGAATGTATTAAGTTGTTGACAATTTTTCTCATGAATATCAAGTCGCATTTTTCACGGTTCTTTCAAAAAACATAGACCAAATTCTTCAAGCAAATTGTAGTTGTATCTTCTTTCCGCACATGCTTTTTCACATAGCAAAATTTTTAAAATTTCTATTCAATACTTTCAATATTTGAGATGAACTTCAAGTGATTGGGATTCCACGCCAATGACATATTACGGCTAGACTCCGTTCTAAAATCAGTTTTTGATTCATTACTCTAAAACTTTGTGGCTGATTTTGATAAAAGTTGGCATGCTTATTTCCGCTAATAAAAGGCGTATTTGAATGTACTTAGAATAAAAAAATATATTTTTTGTAAAAATTTTGACACCCTGTTTCTTGAAAAAGAAAAAAGTTGAGACACCTGCTTATATGAAGAAAAACTTTTGTTTTCACCTAAAAAACCCATAGTTGTTTAAATACTCTATGGCTATTTTCATGGACGGAGGAATCCTTGGTATATTCAATTCATTTGGTGCAATGTTCATTTCAAATGATGCATACGATATTCAACAGAGCGTAATGATAGTCCTACTCGGTAAAATAATATACAGTGATCAGCAGAAAGTACGCATCATATGGGAAATTTTTTTAATAATGAATTTTGACGTATACCGATATGCAAAATCGCTTCTTCATCAAAAAAATCCCTAAAGACGTTGTACAGTGCCGTTCATCTTTTCGTGTTAGGAGAGAAATTTAAAAAAAAAAAATTTTTCTCAAAATACACTTGTTTGAGAAAATATCGAAAAATGTCATTTGGAAAAGATGTTTAGAATGACATTTTGTAGCTATATACAAATTTTTAAAATGATCTGGAATAAAAAAAATTCTAACTACATTTTTGACGAAAAAACACATTAGTTTTGTGAAGATTCATACGTTAGTTCTATTTTATTTTATTTTTTATTCAGCTGCTTCATAAGAGGTCTCTTGAATACCTTTATGACATTGTAATCTAGATACTGTTTATTATTGATGAAGGACCAAGTAACTACACAAATAGGAAGTATGATTTCCACAATTTGCCAAAAATCAATTTTGTTTTTTGTTCCAATGAAAAATTGATATTGAAATTAGTAGATAATAATAATAATACTCCCTCATAAACACTCGTAGGGTATACCCGAAGGCATAGCCTGTGCAGGTAGAGGACGGCTATTATTATTATTTGCCGTGGCATGGTTCTTCATCATTATTAAACAGTATCTGGATTATAATGTCCTGAGGCTATTTCAGTGAACTCTTATGAAAAAACTGAACCCATGGGAAATTCAAATTTTCTCCGAATAAACTAGAAATAGCTTGCAAATCTTTACAAAATCATATTTAAAATATTGGTTGTTGATAAGTTTTTTCGTCAGAAATGTACTTTTCCAAATAGATTTTTATTTCTGAAAAAAAAAACATTTTTTCTTTTTTTATCTCAGGTCTTTATCAGAATTTGTACACAGCTATGAAATGTCATTCTGTACATCTTTTCCGATTAACATTTTTCGATATTTTCTCAAACAAGTGTATTTAAAAAAATAATAATAATTTTTTGAATTTCCCGCCAAAGTGGAAAAAATGAATGGCACTGTTCAATGTCTTCTAGGGTTTATTTTGATGCAAAAGCGATTGCACATATCGATAATTGTCAAAATTTATTGATAAAAAAATTTCCCATATGCTGCGTACTTTCTGCCGGTCACTATAGAACTAATAATGAAAACTGGATTGAACAATCCATTATTCCGTTCAATCCTGTACAATAGGCATATGCGTCAGCAGATCTCCAACAAAAAACGTGTTTGTTAGTTTCTTGGCAATGAAATCTCAGATCCCAAATTGTTTTTTTTTTCAAGCTCAAAGATCAAGAGATCATTGCATTGTGCTTCTTGTAAATACTTAGTCAAAAATCTAAAATATAATTCAACGGCCTTCGGGGACAATAATTGTTTTCTGTTGAAGACTCACCTACGAATAGGCATGAAGAAATGGTCACCTTATCTATTTTTTCACTGTTTAACAATTCAGTAGATGATTTCGAGTTTATCACTTTCTATAATTATGTATAATTTAGTTACTACTCGTTGCGATCTGTCAGGGAAATAATTGTTTAATGTCAAATTTGTCAAAATTGTTTTATTATTGAAGAGGAACGTATTTCAACGTTCCTATAATTTAAATTTTTTTCTTTTTTTGCACAAATTAGAACTTCAATTCTTCTCGCAACTTGCATGTTTGTATAAAAAATCAAGTTCAGCACGTGACTGATTTTTCATAAATTTTTTTAAGTTACCTAATTTAATTACCTAACGCAATTTTGTTTTGTTTCATGTTTTGCTTTTTCAACTTGGCTTGTTGGCTTGCCGCGCATTGTTGTCGTTCAATCGGAAATTTTTCCACATTGGCATAATTCTCTTCGATAAAACAGTCCCGATGGACAATCTCATAATATGTCAGACCAGTTTCGTTGGCCTTTACAACCTGGCGTTCTTGTCCAAATCAATAAGATGAATAACGTCAATATCAGTCAGTTGACACCTAGGGTCACACCGTTCAAAACCACTTCGGTATCGAGAATAAGGACATTTTCGAAATACCGAAGAAAAAGATCCAAAGTTTATGCTAGGTTGGAGAAATTGAAAGATTTCTTGAGTTTGAGTAATGGACGGGAACGAATTCCTTCCGGAATCATAGCAAGCGAGAATGGAGGTAAGGGTTTGTTTTTTATTTTGTTCCTGCTGTTTTAAGTATGCTTTATTTTTGGCATGGCAGTTGTGACGTTTAAGAAAGTTCAATCCGACTCACCGATGCAAAGACCTGCTGTAGTTGCCTGCCGTAAAAGAAAAAAACCGGGAGCAGGTAAGTTTCTTCTTTTTGTCCTGAAAAAGTGTGAAATATCCCACCCGGGTCATAAACATTAATTGAATAAATTTTGTAGAATATCTTGAATAAATGATTTTCTTTCAAATATATAAGTGTGCAAAGTTAATATCCAATTCTGAGCAATACCTGAATCAGAGTTATGACTTGCATATTCACCGGAAATTACTTCACTATTTTGAATGAAACTTCCTGTAGGTACTTCATCATTATCTTGGGAACGAGTGTTGCTGAGGGAGTACTATTATTATCATCAATATTCAATTATGATCATGTATATGATAACATGAATCCACATTTCAAAGTGTGTGAAAATTTCATGCAACCAATGAATCTCTAAAAAGCTTTCTAGCTTTGAACTCACCCTGTATATCTTGGATAGGTGTAGGAAATATAATACTTTATGCTGGATTTGTATCAGCTATATGAATAATCCATGCATAGTCGATTTGGTTCATATTTTCGAAAAAAATATCTTCACAATGACCATTTAAAATTTTGGAAAAGAGAATTCAAGCGATATTCCCGAAAGCCAATTTTCTCTTAAAAAAGAAAGAAAAAGATTCGATTAAGAAAAATTACGGAACTATTATTTGATTTTGCTACAGAGTTCCACTTAGGAATGTCTTAAAAAAATTGTTCATTAATGTTTTTAATGTGATGTGAAAATTTAATTTTCACCCAGAATGAATTGCCTCGAACTCATAAATTGATGCCATTTTCGGTGAAAATGAAGGTCGCTTTCTGAATGATTGTTATAATTCAAATAAATTTCCAATATGCAAGTTCAATCCTTGGGCGTAAACAAATGATTCATGTAACATATTTCATTGTCACCTGGTACAAGTAGTAACTTCATAGTTGAATTAATTTTATTATTATAATGTTTGACTCAATAACAATTCACCTTCAACCCCAATTTACCAAAAATGAAAAATGAGAAAGTTCCGAACAATATGACTCACCCATGCTGGAAAACATTCTTACAATTTAATATCTGCTGGAATATCAAAATATATTTTAATTTCTCATAAAACCATTTTCTCATTTTCAGCACCCAACCTGTCTTCTATAGAAGATAAACCGAGGCTGGGGGTTGCCCTACCGCTTGGAGGTATAGCAGACCCCTCAAGTGATCCTGACAAAGGATTTTATGAAAATCTTCCGTTTCATGGCATGCAGAACCCACCAAATAAAGTGAGAAATATAGCCGAACCTTCAAACGTTATACTCTGTTTAATGCAGTTCTGGAAACTCTTGTTCAAAATCAGTTGTTCAGTATTCCATAATCAGCAATGATAATCACTTCCAAAAATTCACTGAATAGTTTTTTGAAATAATAAATCAATTTAGATTTCAGATTGAGTTTTTTGCAAGGGTTTTCATGATCTCCATAAACAATTTTCATTTTATGATTATATTGTTTATTTTACTTTGCCGTTCTCACCTATGTTTGCATGTTTTGTTTTGCAGCCCATTTCAATAATAGCACCATTTAATCAGGGAAATACTCAGTGTTTCACCTCCTCAACCAAGTCCTTGATTTCCTCCACCAAAAATATCAATTCAAATCCACATCCTCTTTATGCAGGCAACTCTGCTAAAGACATAAAAAGACACCAATCTTTCCACGGGTTTCAATCCACTAAACCATATCCGACAGCTTTCATGAATTCTCAACAAATTTTCCAACTAGCTGGAAATATAGGAAACTCTTACACCCGCTCGATTTCTTCCCAACAGTTGAGAACGGCTAACGATTCTTTTCAGCCATCAATTTTCAACCGGCTACCACCTAACTTCAGTCAAGTAACGGGTGCAAACACTATAGCAGGAATTTCACTCAACCATAGGAGTTCTTCCAAAACAAGTTTCAGTACAGCAAATAACGTGAATTCATTTCCAGTGGGCACAAACAGAGTGACCGGAAGAAATGAATCAAAATACGAAATCAGAAGAACCGTCTCTGGAATCAGCCTACCAAATGAAAGAACCTTGGGAGCTCCCGAAATCATGGAACCCAAGAAGAGAGACAAAAAATCATCCACAAGAAAACTACATACAATAGTCGAAAAGAGATTTGGCTCTTTGGACATCAGAAAGCACAAGTGTTATTCGCCTACTTTCTACTCGATGCGCTGTAAAAAACACGCTAGAAAACGCCCTGTCATCGTGACTTTACCAAAAAAATGTTTCAGTGACTTGGCGCTATGTGATAGGAGCATCGAGAGTAGGAAAGCTGCTCCCATAGATGATTCTACCAATAGTATTGAAATAACGGAGGAAGTTGAAGAAAGCCCAAGTGTGGAACCGATACCTATTCCTGCTCCGCGATGTAGCAGGAAGAGAAAAGGAGAAATTGTGTACGCAAATATCTCAAATTCTTTGAAAGGGAAACCTGACTCAAATGTGGAAAACTCATTGAATAGTTCTACAGAGAGTAGTGATGCTACAACAAATACCACTCTGACCACTGAAGTTGTAGTACATACAGACAGTGCTAGTCAGCCAGAGTCTGAAGATAAGACAGACGGGAATAAACACGACGAGTCCATCCACAAACCGAAATTAGTCGCCATGAGTCCAAAGTCAAACTCATCCCTCCCAACCATATCTCCTCTAGCCCTCAAGAACTCACCGATACTCAAAGTCAGTCCCAATTTCGTCAAGCCAAAAACAGAAAGTCCCAAAGGAGCTTTATCCCTCCAGATTAAATCTAAAATAAAGCCATCTCCCGTTCAGAGTCCTTCCGATAATCCAGACAAAACTATCCTTTCTGTAGGAGAGAGTGAGAAAGAAACTACTGAGCAATTTCCTAATGTACCGCAAATGCCTATATTGCAACCCTCGAATAAATGGAGCCCCAATATCGCTAATGCCAATGGTCAGGTGTGTTGCTTTTGTTTTTTGTTTTGTTAATTATCGGTAGAGGCGTCTTTCTGAGAATCCACATATGCGAATGAGTTTCATAGTAATCAATTAGTTCTGTTTTTATATGAAATATTCTTTTGAATATTATGAACAGAAAAATCAAGTAATGTTTAGTGATGATTCTAGTTTATTTCTTCAAATATTGATATACTGTATTTTTTCAATTTTTTTTTTTTGAAACTATTTCCAGCAATTATAGTAGAGCGTTTCCATTCTCCTCATTACGTTGAATGGAAGAAATAATTTCAACATTACACATTGAGAAAATAATTCATGTTGATACAAAAAAAAAAAAAGGTTTCCCAGTAGTTTAGTTCAGTGACGTTGATCCTCCAAATAGGAACAAATATACTTATATAAAATAAATTTTAAATAAGTAGACACACTTTTCTCAAGTATTTTGAGCTCGAAGGTTTAATATTCAGGAAAAGCTCAAAGTCTCATAACATATGTGTCATAATGGGAATTGTTCGAACGCATTTGCACACAATATTGCATTTCTAAGTGCCTTTTTTTCATAGAGCTGCTCGAAAAAATATCATTGACTGATCATAAAAAAATGGATCATAAATAATCTAGACTTCCATATGACCCTATACAAAAGGCATTTTCATCTTCAACAAAAACAACTGCTACTCCCTATTACCGTCGAGTTTCATCTGTTATATCCTTGACAAAGTTTTCTGCAAGAACTACTTTGTGCTGCTCTATTAATCCATAGACAAAATTCATGGAAACTATGGTTTCATCACCTATTCCAATGAAAATATGTACCCCTGTATATGTTTTTTCACTTTCGACATATTTTTTTTTTAAATAAAGAAGTTAAACAACCTATGCCTGAGTCCGTCCGTTAGGTTAGCCGTATCATGGCAAGCAGGTCTGATTTCCAGATTTGAAAGCAATATGACCATCATTTCCAAAAAAATTAGAAGAATCAAAACCACCATCTCAACAAAAAGGTTAATGTAAAGCCTGCGGAGTCCAAAAACTGTTTCTCGATATTTTCTCCAACTCGATGACAGAGTTTGGGTCATTCCGTGTCGAAAACGGCTGCATACACTGCTGCCTTGAAAAGGACTGATCTAATCTCTGGTCACGGATAATGTAGAGAAGGGTCTCTGAACTCTTGATGACTTTACGGGCTACAACCAGTACCACTCTGCCATATAGACACTTCAAACTCGTCCAGTGCCTCCCTGTTGTTTGGGAATGAACAACTGTGAAACGGATGATTTGCGATGCAAGCTCCTTGAGGATGCTTAATTTGGTGAATTTCCACATCGACTTGTCGCAGCTCGTCTTGAGTCCATTTCATCACTCCAAATGAGTAGAGTAGAATCGGAATGGCAAGCATATTAGTTGCAGCAACTTTGTTCTTCCCCGACAGTTCTGATGACCAGATCTGTCAGAGTTTATGCTCATACTTGCCGCGGAAAGAGTTGTTTAATAGTGTTTACCTCTTGGGAGTGGCATTGTTTCACCCATAATCAAGGATACGTCTCTCAGGCATCAAGATGGTGCAGTATGCTTCCGTTCAAAAGATGGAAATCTTCTCCGTATTCCTCGCATCGTCCTTCCCTGACATGAACCGTGGCACATTTGTCGATCTCAAATTACATTTCGATAGCATGCACCAACCTTAAGAACTGATGTAGATCCTTCTTTCCGGAGGCATATAGTTTGAGGTCATCCATGTGAAATGAATGGGTGACCTTGTGCCTCCAGTTGCTAAGGGTGTCGCAATTGTATCCACAAGGGTTCCAGAGTGCAACTGACAATGGCAGTGGTGAGATGCAGAAAAAATAGGGGTGACAAAGTCTCCCTGGAATACGCCCTTCTGACGATTACCTTCTCTGTTTAGACTATGACTTGAAAAGGTCTTATGGTAAAGCGAGTCCTCCAGAGCGGCATCAGTTGTTCAATGCATCTCACTATCTGATCGAGTTAAAAACTCTCCTTAGATGGAAGAACGTGTTTGGAAAATGTTTCCACCAATATTTATTCAACACATCAGGATCTGAAGCAGCAAAGTTTTTCGAGCCTTTGAAGGCCTGTCGAACTTTTTTCGGGTTGTGCAGATCATTGTAGTCAGGCTAACGAGGTCTCCTGCAAAAAACTTTGAACGGTCTAGGGCTTCAGCGGTTTCTACCCGATCAGCGGCCGGTGGGTTATTCACAACACGTAGGGGCTCTTGGAATAAGTCATAAAGTTCATCGCGGAACTACATGTTTTCTCGCCAGCCTCACTAGTGATATCTTTGCAGCCACCAACATTTGTATCCCATGAGTGCTGTTCAATTGTAAACAGTACGCCTTGATTTAGGGTGTGGTGAGCACGTCTCAATTTTGTGGCAATTCGCAACAATCATTTTAATTATTATTATCATAGGTTTAAAGAAGAAGTCTAAATCATTTATAATACCTTATTCTAAGATGAATCCAAGTGTTATTCGAGCAGAGATTTTCAGAATCAGTCACCCCCTAGGGGTCCCACAGATTTTTGAACTGTTCATTTTCCGTTTGTGACAGTCTTTCTTTCTAAACATAATCCAATAGTTGTTAAGATCTTGGCAGCAGCTGACTTTTGTTGGATACTCGCTTGGCGAACTCCCATTGTTAAATAATGCGGAGTTATGAACACTTATATTATTCAACTTTCAAAGTTAAATGTCCATTATGAAAAGAGGGGCAGATCTAGGCAGAAAGCCATTTCAAGTTTGTCAATTAAATTTCCCGTTCGAGTTTCATTATTAAGAAGCATGATCGAAATTTAATCAGTAAAGAGAAAATACTAATTCTTTTTAAGAATGTTGTTCAATTTTATCTCACAATTTTTCAGAAGGGCGCCTTCAATCGAAACCATTCGCTAACTAACAACTAACTATTTTCAGAACGCATTTTATACGTTAACAACCCCTCATTTCAAACAACATACCGTCATGCCACCCCAATATTCTGCGACAATACCGCATCAAAAACACGTGAAGCTACTACCCAAGGCTCTGTTCCAAGAGCAAGTCCAAAAGAGCAAGTCATTTTCTTCGAAATCCAAGCCGAAGAAACACCATTTCCAAATACCGCTTCAGAAGTGCCACAGCTTCAAGTTCCAAACGGCCGAGAGCTATTTCCAGCCCATCAAAAACATCCACGAGGAGAATCTGATGAGGAACGGCTATCTGTCCGACTATCCCGAAAGTAGCCATAGGCCACGCCATACGAAGAAGCCCAAGCAGAAGACAAACAAAGGGCCGCTTGTAGTCAGGAGGCCAAGTGACTACCAGGAGAATGTGCACTTTCAAGAAAACATGCAGAACTCCGTTCAGCTGCAGTATCCTCAGCCTATGCTCGGCAGAAGCATGCTTTCTCTTACTAACAAACCTAACGGCGTCGTCTACGCAGATTTAGACATGCCAGCTGCTAGGAAGAGTCCGCATGACTCAAGCTCTTCCAAAAGCAAATCTCAAAATTCCAAACCAAAGACTGAGTATGCGACGCTGCAATTTAATGACGTTGGTCAGGAAATTGACGTTTAACATACGATTTCTCGATTAACCATAAAGTAAGGTAAGCTTTGAAGAAAGTGAACGTTATTCTGAAATGAAATGAAAGTACCTAGCATCAAACAAAAATTTGTAGCGAATACAGCTCAATCGCTGTAGTTGTCATCAAATGGAATACTTAGAGCTATAGAAGTTTTTTCACCCACAAAATAAAAGACGCAATTGGCCTATGCTTAGTTTTATAAGATAGTTCGTTAACGAAAACCCCAGTTTTCGCCACAGTAAAACCGCTTTGTGGCAGAACTTTTGTAGAGAATTATTAAACCTACAAAATGGATTTTTGTACGACCAAATCGGTGCATTTTCGTCTAAGAAAATCCGGCAAAAATTCAAAAATTCACAATTTTTAAAAACTCTACAAACAATATTTCGGAAACTGATAGATGATAATATGTGGTTCAACTCTGCCCAAGATGTTTTCTGTCCAGTTTTTGCACAATCGCGTTATAAACAAATCAAGGGCTTATCTTGCATAATGCATAGATTTGAAGGAAATCATCATATTCAAATTCTGTGAACGGCATCTGGAAGTACATATCAAATACTATAACTTGTTTATTTTGATTTTTATCTGAGGTGGAAAATGTGTTGAAAATGCAACTATAAGTTGCTCTAAACGCTTGAAAGTGTGTTCATGGCATAGTTGAGTAGCAGTAGTGGGAGAACTATCGAGGAGAGGAGAGTATAACCGCGCAGCGATTTGAACACACTTTCAACATATTTTCCACCTTTTAGGTGAAAATCCAAAATATACAAATTATAGATATAGATTAGATATAGGAAGCTCAAAGTAATGGTGTTAAAAAGCGATGAAAAAGCGATGAAAAGCGGAAATGACTCCTTAGAGTTCGGCCCAAATATTCGTTCTCTTCAAGTGTTTTTATGAACTTAATTTTTCCCATGTTGAAAACATCAGAAGTAGTGTCACAATCGCTGATGGATGCAAGAACATTATATTGTGCCCCACTATTTCTGCATACTGTAGACTTCGAGAAGAGTGAATTTTTCGAATAATCGGAGTTTACTGAAACTTCGAGAGAAAATATATCAATTTCGCGAATTGTAGAAATTTGCTGAACTTGGCTCCGCTATACAATTGTAGATAATTTCAGGTCCTATAATTTTTATAATTATAATTTTTGGCCTAGGTGGCACAAGGTCGCAAAATCGAATTATCAATAAGGACACCAAACTGTACGAATTTACCAAATTAAAACCCTCCTTGACCTTTTGTAATTAAAGTCTCCTTTGATGTGTTCAATGCATAGATTAAAGATAGGGAAGTCTCATCAAGAGCCTTTTCAATGCTGTCAATAGTGCAACAAGCAATGGGATAGAAACTGAAATATACGGGAAAAGAAGGCAACAATATTTATATTTGCACAAGAAAGCTTTCAAGGAGACGTCCTAGTCTCCAACACGTAGTTATTTTCTCCGAAAGTCATGTAACAATGATAAGGCCTTGCGATCATGTAGTTTTTGTAGAAAAAGGTAGTACTTGTCCAGGTACCAGAGATCACAGGGTCATCCAGGGAAATGAGGGCACAGAAGAGGTCCTTATAAAGAGCGGGGTCAGCAACAACTCCCATTGGACCAGAACCAACCTGTAAAATCCTGTTTGGAGGCAACAAGGGGGAGACAAAGAAATGTGATCAGTCCCATAATAGATCTTCCTGGGAGAGTGCCTTAAGCAAAACTTATGGGATGGAGTCATCTGACTGGCTATCAAGACACCTCTAATTGAGCCAGAACTCTGTCGGGAAGGTTTTGAGACTCCTGACAGAGTACTGCTAGCTAAGAAAACATCTTAATCTGCATATGCTGGGTCTACATCTGCAAGACTTCTCACTATGCAGGTTATATGGTGATCGAGGCGAATCAACGCACCACATACATTTTGAATGCGATATCTGGCTTGCTTGAGTATGGATATCTTTCGGCATTGTAGTGCAGAAGGTATCATCCCACTACGAAATCTTTGTGAGAAATCTCCAGGACTTCATCAAAAGATCCAGATTCAACAGATTCGGCAGATGAACGTCCCGACCACACGATAATTACAATAGAAATTGTTATTATAAGAAATTTTCTTCAGGAGCAAAAAAGTGATCAAATACTGACGACTTCTCCATTAAGACCATTCCATGTATATAACATCAGGTTGGTAAGAAAATGTTCTACCATTTCAAATAAAACAAAATAGTTTCGAGTGGGGTACTAAAAAATTGATATTTACAAATATTTGGTTTGATATGACCCTCCATTCAGTAATGATATGTCCAAACTTGTTTTCCACTGCATATAAATCAACGATATTCGTTATTATTGATGATCGAAAGCCAATTTGCAATAATATCATCACCTCTTTAAACTCACTGATTTGCTCCAATGCACCCAAACAGTCGTGCCTTGAGTCGAATGAGTTGAAAAATATTCAGATTTATCAGTTCATACTCTACATTGATCAAATTCAGAAAAGGTGCGTACACTACAGTTTGAAATAATGTGGGATTGAATCAGGAGATCTAGGTGACCACTCTAGAGCAAAATAATTAAGCTCATTGTCCTAATGAGAAATGATTTTTTATAGTAATGTAAGGGTTCTGATTCAAATAGGTTCAGGATTTGAAATGCTTGGACCGGCGTTGCGACTGATAATGCTCATTATGGGTGAATGTTTGCATTGCTCCATTATTTTTGTGTGAAATTAACGTTCTTAAAATCTTTTAAATTCATACAACTGTTTCATTTTGTGTATATTTCCATCCATTGTTGCACTAAAAGATATTATACAAGTACTTCGAACAAAGCAATCGTTAATAATTGAACTTCCATTCAATTTTCTCGAAACATTTCTATTCTAACAAAGGTCATTCATTGCTGGTTAGGCCAAAGACTCGTCTTATAACATAACGCTTTCATTGAAAATTGTGACTAAATCTACAATTAAAAATGTCTAATCTTTTCTAAATTTTGTTTTAGACTAATGGGACAACCACTACTGCTAGTGATACTTATATTTTTTAAGGTAATACGATTTTATTGTACAATAAGACACAATTCCAGATTTAATTGTATATTTAGAACACAATCAAGACAAGTTTTTTTTCTGTACTTTCCTCTCCCGATTTTTTTTAACCATTTCTGCAATGTTTGTTTGAAAGTGGTTGACAATGTATCAATATGAGTAGAATTTTTCCAATGACGTGTTCAGTCAACCGAGCATAGAGATTCAAAATGTGTAAAAACCACTCTTCACTCAACTAGATCGAATGAAATTTCAATAAAGTCTGTGTCGAGGACGGTCGTCAAAAAAAACGCTCACCGGAAAACCCTATTGAGTTTGGTGTACCTGAAAATTCCGAAATTAAATTTGTTATCTCGGAATCATCCCTATCATATTCATTAACATTGAGGGTATGAAAGAGACCCCACGCAGAGCATAATTACCCTATAGCAGGTACATTAATTGCATGCTCATGACATAGATTGAGATATTATAAGTATCAGAGATATCTTGTCGCATTCACATATCTGATAACGACATTAGATGTTGAGTGTTGAAATGGTCATGACTCAAACACATGCAAATAATTCATTTTATATGATTCTGGACAATGGGAGTTAAGAAGAATTCTACTTATATTTCTTCATTGTTTCATTCCTTCCATTTACTTTGCACCGACATTTGCGTCGAATTTTCACTGTTGATGATGAGAAAAAATTTCACAAAATCAATCTTTTTTTTTCAGCCTTATAGGCCAGATCCCTGTGAACTAGATTACGCAGATGTGGATTACAAATCTTACGGTCCCATCAATTACAAGGCTGCATCTGTTTACGCTGCGGTAAAGCGAGCAAAAAATAATAATAGACTCAATGAGGTCGACAAGGAAGATCTTCTGTGAATTTTGATATGATATTGTAGCTTTTTTTCATTCAACTAATCCATTAATTCTTCATTTGTAATAATATGTTCAGATGTTGCAGCATTTCTAATTCATGCCATGGATGTTTATTTCTGAGCCTACCAAAGGTATGCATGTGTACCACTTCAACATTGAGAATCAATGGGACCTGATTCTTGTCAAATGATTTGCAGTCATAATGTTTTCAACAATTTCCACAAGAATTTCCGTCCACCTGTTTTGTTTTAGAATTCAATTCCTGATATCGTGATTTCAACTGAATACAAATTAATTCTGACAGAAAAATTAGTGACGTCAATGCCACATACTGATAGGTATATCAGCAGATCAGATTATTCAAAAACTGTGAAAAAAGCATTGCTCCCTCTCTGTATTTTTTAGTAAAGACCTTCCCCATTTAGGAAATGTATGATATAATTGAGAATATCTCAACCATATGCCATATTGGGAATATCCATGCAAATCATTGTTTTTTCATATGATATTGATCAGACCATTTTTTCTTCTCTTTGTGGTATTGGAAGCACACTTTTTGTATTATCAAGAGATTTTAATGTAAATATATGAAGATATATATGTTGAATTGTTAAAATTTTTGAACATATCGAAATTTTTGCATGGAATTCATTGTTGTTAACTGCGAATAATAAAACTTTTGTGGTATTCGCTTTTGAGTTAATAAAATTTCATTTTACCGTCAAACACTATCTGACTGCCTCCAATAATAAGTTGATTTGTTCTTTAGATTTAAGTTGTTCGTTAGATTTAGGTATTTTAATTTTGTTCACCATTGTAGAGATGAATATACAATAATTGAATGAACTTGATGATGGAGATTTTCAATAAACTGATTTGTGATTCCAAACTGTTGAGCTAAATAATACACTCCTATTCTGACAGCCAACGAAATTCCCTCAATTTCCTGGCAATCAACGGTTATTTACAGTGATTATTTCCCTCATCTGTCAAAATTTATTTGCTGAAAAACCCGCTTCGTTCCTTTTGCGAATAAACTGCATGGTCCTTCTTGACAGTTGTAAATGTATGCAATACATTTCACAAGTCGTGTGACATATTGCCGTAAATGATTATGTTCATTAATTTAATAAAAATAATTATGTACGTTGTGGAATAAATGTTATTGGTTAATTGACATGTCTGGGAAATAAACTGATCAAATATAATTCGACCGTCGTTTATAAAACGTATAAATTTTGGAATTTCCACTCAAACATTTTTGTTTTAGAAAATTCATCTCGTTAAATTCGAAGAGAGCTTGAAAGCTCTAGGGTTTCATTCAGAACATAAATCTCCGAATTCAACTCGATAAATTTTCAAACAAAATCGTTTTTGTTGAAATTGTATGTATTGTATTGTTGTATTGTTGAAAAATGTATTTACTAGTAAACGAGGTCTTGCTCGAAAAATTTTATCTAAATTTCCATGCAATCAATGATGTATTTATCGATAAAAATATCATCTCTTATGTATTTACCTCCGAATAATCTCCAAATCTAGCTAATGAAAATACTCAAAATTTGAAAACCTATATTTTTGTCGAATTAATTATTTGTATCTTCATTTCTCCTGGATAATTTTGCACATTTTTTTTATTTCTATTTATTTTCTCTTTACTCTGGCTCAACCAAATACTTATGCTAGATAGATATTTGATTTTTGCGAGATAATTTTGATGTACACGTTCGAAAGTAAATTTCTACTTTTTATCGTAATTTTATCACCAAATGAATCAAAGATTGTAACGAAAAACTGTGTGTCCCTTGAATTATTTTAAGAAACTGTGTAACAGTTCTGTTGACAGTTCAAAAATCGAACATTTATTGAAATGATTCGAAATCATCATAACTGATTTCTATATAATGACAGAGTTTATATTTTGAGTCTACTTTATTTTGTAAATTTTATTATATCCTTCATTCAGAGTCTACTTATATTTTAAAGAAAAGCATTCTTTCGAATAAGCCTTGTAGGTCATCAAAAACGCTCAAACGACTTTCATTATAGATAAACGCATTTGCAAGTCTTATTCGAATCGAAAATTCTGTTCGGTGCCAAAGAAAACTAGTGAAATGTGACGTCCATAAAAACTCTTTTGGTGTGGTGCTGCGAAATTTATTTTAACTTTAATATGGAAAATCTATATTTAGTACATTATGAGTAGAAATTGTATAGCAACTATTACCTTCGAAATATCTCTGTATCATCTTGTAGATATGTATATTATAAATTTTAGTCCATATGCTGTTTAATAAATAAATCATATTCTGAACGTTGGTTTAAATATTCAAAATTTGACTAGTTTTTATTCGCAGACTGTCCTATACTTTGCTCCCAGGATTCTCATATACTCGGAAAGTTTGCTGGTCTGGGCCCATCTCAAACAACCGCCCGGTATGGACCCGGTACCACCGATGGTTTCTGAGAATACGAGAAGGATGGAGGTAAACTTTCTGTGCCATGACCATTTCAAGATCATTATCACCCAAACCCGACATAGCCTATGAATACTCGAGGTTCGAGAAAAGTCGTTTTTTCACTTGGGGGATAACAGGACATGAATAAATATCAGGTGTAATGCAATGTACGTAAGAAAAAAATTGCCTCAAATTATCGTTGTGTAGGACTCAACTGAAAAATATAAAACTACCAGGATAGCACAAATAACTTGTGGCCCTTTTGAAGCGTTCACAATATCGTCGCGAAAATGTCGAGGGCATACCTGAAGACGTCCATAAGATGTCTTTCTGTTACCGTAATCTATTTACAAATAATGTCCCAAAAAATCGCTATGAAGTCTTCTGTGACGTTCATAATCTGTTGTAGAAAAACTTGAGGCCGTATTCTAAAATGTCTATCAAACGTCACAAAAATCTTTTAAGGCGTTCACAAGTCATCCAATGTCGAGTGCCAAGTTGAACTGTTGAACTATATATTCAATTGAGTAGTACATAGAAATAAAAATAGTTCAAAAATCAAAAGCGTTTTGAATATAAAATAATATCAAGATAGTTCTCCTTTTCTTCATCGTGCTTCTCTTATTATTCCTTTCTGCTCCTTTAGGGTTCCTTTTTTTGTCGTACTTTACCTAGTTGCTTCGTTTTGCGCCTTCGTTCTTTAACAGTTTGATGCTCTTCAGGTCTTCCTTCCCGTTTTTCTTGCTATTGCCCTCCATCTCTTTCTATTTATCCTTCCTCTCCTTCTGTTTCCTCCAGCCACGTGGCTCCTTTCCAAGATTAACAAATCTTCTCTAAACGTCCTTATCTTCAGTCAATATTATGAGCCTCCCCTGGGTACTTAGTACAAGCATGTAGCCAATAATCCTACTTCTGATGTCAACTTCCCAAATCTTTGGTGAGTATCGACCTCTGTTAGTGTTACATGGAATTGATGGGTTCTTGGAATTGTCGCATCGCAGCGGATTGGCGTAGGGTATTCCGAAACACCACAAATAGATCTTCAACAAAAAAGGCGACACCAAAAAGATCACCCAGTTGGCAACACAGGACAATATAGGACAACAAGCATAATCAGAACCAAAACCTAAACAAGCTGAACGTTTCAAATGTAGAATACTATAGTATAGCTATAGTCGAATGAAGTTTCCAAAATTATATATGTAACAATAAAGTGGAAGTTAAATGACAAAAATGAAACAACACTTCGAAACAAAACGAATACTATCAATTGTAAATAACAAAGATTCTGGTAAAAATGTGTCATATCTGTCTATGGTCGTGTCAAATTGGATTGACGTTTTCCATTATCATATGTCAACACCAAGTGTCGGTATCACTCCTTAATTTTTCATCAATTCGGTAAATATGGACGGCGAGAAATTCATGGATAACGTAAGCAGCATTCTCAGATTATGTAATTAACCCTTGATCAAAGTATAGGAACTATTTCGATAATTGCAGTTGAGGGCTCAATTGATCCAGCCAAGTAGCTCCTTTCAAAATCCACCAAGTGAGTCAACCACCAAGGCTGTTCCCAGCTCATCAAGCATCAAATCGAAAAAGTCTTCAAACATTCTGTCCGCTTTCGTCAGACGCAGCAGGAACAAATCCAGAACCCAAGAAAAGCATTCAAAAATCGCAGAAGGTTCATCCCAAACTTTGAATTCCCTTCCGAGCAATTCATCCGTTGGACTCCGCACGGAAGAAGTTGAATTTATTGTGGAAAATTATGAGAGGAAACTAGAATCACTGGAAACGGGACGTAAAAAAGATCCCAATGGGAAGGACTGTAAATTTATCACATCCACTGACTCTGAGGTAAGAGGAGCTATTGTCTCAATTCACGCAATAACTTTTTTCCTGTATGAATATTATTATTATCATAATCACAAAAGGATGAAGCCTAGTGTATTATGTCCTTAAAGCTAAAAGAAAGCTTAGGCAAGTCAAACCAATGACATAGTCAAACAGGAATAATTATCGGAAATTTGTAAAATAACAGTGTCAGAAGAGAAGGATTATATTCGATCCATCACAAGTTACTTTCATCTTTCATGATGATCTCCTACCACATAGTAATAATGGCTACATTCATCAATTCATTAAGTTACACTCACTTGGTACTCCTTAGATGAGGTGTGTTTTAGGGAGGCTCCCTAAGCCTGCCCTTTTCTGCATCTCCATCCTTATTGCTATTATTGTCAGTTGCATTAAGAAAAACCCTACTGCGACACTTCCAGCCAAGGTCGATTTATTTTCCATCGATGACGTTGAACCTGGGGATGGAACAACGCCGCTTCCAAGAGGTGACAATAGTTAAAATCACTCCTTGGTGAGTATCAGCATAAAATCTGACAGATCTGGTCACCAGAACTGTCGGGAAAGAACAAAGTTCCTTCAACTCATATGCTTGCCGTTCCGGTCCTATTCTACTTACTCCTTCAGAGTAATGACATGGATTCAAGAGGAGCTGCGACAACACGACGTGAAAACTCTCAAAATAGTTTTTCTTCTTCTTTATAAGTGCTGGAATCGTCCGTTCCACTGTTATACTTTCTCAGACAACAGTAAATCCATGGCCTATTGAGTTAGGAGTATCTAGATAACAAACTGGATGGAGCCTATTATGTCTTCAGGATTTGAGATCCTATTCTCTGCTTGGTCTGCGACCATGAAGAAGCAGGAATAGGAGGATTTTTTCAAAGCAGCAACCCATGCATACGAAGTTGTTTTCATTACTGAACGAGGTGACTCAAAGTTGAAACTTGTTCAGCAAAAATATTATGTCAAAGCTGCAGAGAATGTGTCAACCAATGGATGGAGTATTCTTCAATGACGTCAAAAATTTGACCTTTGCTTCCCTTAGCCCGAGTGGACTGAAGTCGGAGACCAAAGGATTCATAATGGCCTGCCAAGATGGTGTCTTGTCACCCTGGTCTACCACAGTCGCGTAGTAGGTGATGAGGTGCCTGACACTAGATGCAGATTAGGTCGTGGCGCTACTGAGACCATAATGCATTTGCTGTCTGCTTTTTGAGCTTATGTGGTCTCAGCCTATATCTTCAGGTAAAAAGTGGATCCACCTGCAAAACTCTTACGACAAGACACCGGTGTTGCATTATGCTCCGGGGAATATTGAGTGACAGATTAATTGAATCTGCTCATTGCCCACCCTCAGGCGAATTCAAGCCCACAATCCTGTTGATGTAGTCCACATCAAGTCGATCATCAAAGTAAAAGGATTTTTGCCATAGAGTTTTCAGCTTTTCAGCATTTTCGTTCAGAATTATTTATGTACGGCTAGGGCTGAGCTTGGTTGACAGGTTAGTATACAAGGTGTTTCTAAATGATCCTTTGGCTTATTTCGTTCCCAAGCCAACCGTATTTGGTTGCCTCATCAAAAACTTTGTTAAATCCATGGTCGCCTGGATTTGAGATATTAAATTTTCTGTGCGAGGTTGAGAGTGACATTTGGCTGACTAAGATGCAGCGAATACTTTTTGAAGATTTCTCCGTGTACATATTAACTTCGATATCTTATTTTTTTCTTTCACACATTTCCGTTCGAAATGTACGTCTTTCAAAATGAGATTTTTCCGAATATGCAAACGCAGACTAAATACTGGTGAAAGTCGAATAAAATATTACATAATGGTATGAATATTATTTTATTGACACATAAATTCGCTAATAGCAAAATACAAAACTTTAATATAAAAAATGTATACAGATTTTTGACTCGACAGAAGTGCCAATGTCAAAATAAAACTCTAATTCTTCATCTTTTTCTTGGAATCTCGATTCTCTTGACCAACAAAGTTGTATGGTTTACTTAGCCGCTTTTACGATTATGTTGTTCCCTCTCTTCTGACTTCTACAGAATTTCCTCCAGACATCCTTTTCCAAAGCTATATTTTCGTTATTTTATTCGTTTGATCTAATGATTATGAGAAGTTTTCGATTAGGTTAGGTTTAAACGTGAGTGAGCCCATACATCAGGCTCTCCACTGCGGCCAATGGCCTATTGTGTTTTCGATTACTTCACTAGTAAAGAGTATGAATTCATCAAAATCCATATCAAATTCATTTTATAATCAGCAAATAAAATGAACAATCACCCAATAAATCATTATCGGTGTTTTTTTTTTGAGAAGCAGACCCCAATCCTTCACCCATATTTTAAATATACTATTCAAACCTAAGACTTTCCAAAAGAAATAGATAGATAATTCATGAATAATGATAATGTATGTGTTTGTCTATAATTCGCAGCATTCCATTCGTTCCGGAATGAAGATTAAACATCAGTTCTTCCGTAAACTGATCAAGAGACAAACTTCAAACGAATGCGAAAAGAAGAATATACTTGGCACTCAGTTAGAAGGCAAAAATGACGTTGAAACTATAGAAAAGTCTTGGGAACACAGTCAACAAGGAGATCATACTTCATGTGTTGAGGTGATTCCAAAGGAAGAACTATCGAGCAGTGCCATTGTTATTCCTAGTTCATATATGTGAGCCGAAATTAATGTTCAAAACAGTTTATAATATACAGTATCGGAAACTTTTCATCTGGTGTATAGACAGAAATCTACGCGAGCAACAAGGAACGCAATGATGCAATGATATAATAATACCACATAAACAAGAGGGACGCACTACTGTGCGCCCTCTCCTGTTATCTCTACCCGACGCATTAACGGACCACGTGACAATGCGATACACCGCACTCAGTGCACGTCGATATCCCTTCCTCGAGCGAGTAGAGGAGAAATTGTAATGCTCTCTCAACATATAGCAAGCTATTCTTTACGCTCTCATGAAACCACCATACCCAAGATGGAAACTTTCCGATACTGTATAAAGTTCCCCAAAAAGTAATCAACAAATTCAGATTTCCGTGAATGTACATTAAACACTTGTTGGGGTGAATTCAGGAATGACCGAGAAAAATCCCTCCTCCTCAAATAATATTATGCGATACTGAATTTACTGATTTCCTTACTAAACTGATCGAAGAAAAGTTAAGGATATTGTAAATTCTATGAGAAAAAATTTGTTTTCGAGAAATATTGTATAATATACATTTACTCCCATCTCTTTCAGAAATGAAACACATTTGTTCAACTGAAAAAAAGGGTCAATCAGAATTAACAGGAAACTTTTTCCTAATAACTAATCTAACAGATAATTATCAAAAATTAATCCTTCACTTCCTAGTAACAAAAATAAAGAAAAAACGTGTGATTTCACCTCTATTGGCTTTCACTGCTTCAACTCGGCGAGGCAAACTTGAAATTGAATAATCCAAGTTATTTTGATCCAGGGTATCCCATGAAAGTGGAATAAATTGCCTCAGTGACCTCACGTCCTGAACTGATGGTTGATGGGCTACTAGTGCCCTTCTGAGCATGTTCCGAGCATGTTCAATGCAGTTTAAATCTGGAGAGTGCGGGTGTGATAGCAAATTATTAATTTCATCCATTGCAAGCCGTTCTTGTACCACCCTGGTTCTGTGCGGACGGGCGTTATCATCCCAAAATCTGATTTTCTGAAATTTCAACGGTAACTATTGACCATGTTATCAATGATGTCGCCGGCATGAATTTCACCGTTCATTGTACCTTCACAAACATACAACTCCGTTCGACCTTAAAATGGATCTACTCCTTGATTATATCAGTCAGTAACTCTTGAATTTCTTGGTCTCCAGATACGAATTGTACATCTGTCAGCATGGAGACAAAAGCGGTTGTCATCGCTGAACACAGTACGCTACGCATCATTTCAATTTGCTTTTTCAGTACACCAAAGCAAACATTGAACTCTATTGTCTGCGGTCAATGAAGGACATCTCATAGGCCCGTAGTAGTGTGAACCACCTTTGTTCAATCGATTTAAAACAGTCCGAGGGGTTATACAAATTCTGTTGGCAGTGAAATGGTCCTGGATGAGCAATATGCAGTTTGCTGCAGGATCCATCCGAGCTCTTCTCTCTAGTTTTCAGGCCTTCCTAGCATTTGTCGATCTTGGTCTACTCACCCTATGCCTGTCCATGACAGATTCAGTCTCATTTGAACCGTTTATCGGGAAATTACACTTTGAGACACATCAAACCAATCAGCCAAGAAGCAACCCAATGCTTCTGTTAAAGGACGTCTATTCATATTGATGATGTTAGAATAACTACAAAATCACAAACTGCGCCTAACAACACACAAACAAAACTTAACTCCATAAACATAAATCTACTTTTTTGGTTATAATGCTTTTAATATGTCGGGTACCATTTTATATGTCTACAAACAACTTATTTTTTAAGCAAACGACACAGGTGTACTAATTTTTTTTTTAATTTCGGCACAGCAAAAACACAATATCCTGAACTTTCCTCGATCAATTTATTTGACTTCGATCAGAAAAATAAGATTCGAATCATTTGAGTGGAAGTTCAGAAAATGCTCCCCATTCACCGGCTACAAAGAATGAGACCGTAAATTGAACTCCACCCTTTCCAGGAAAATTGTTTTTTGAATCCGGAATAAAGACTATTATTATTATTATTATTATTTTCCTGAAACCGTGATGATGAAGTTTGAGCAAAAGTAATCCATGATTCAAACAATCGAAATATTTTGAAAAATTACCAAATACAACAGCTGCCATTTCCCCACCATAAATTTTTCAATATTATATTTCATATAAAAGAGACAATATAATCTTCTGCATTTTTTTTCTGAAATCTGAATCGAAGGTTGCGTATATTAAATAATGTTTTTCTCGAATTACATTATTTAATTTTGCTGAAATATTTTCAAGTTATATGTGGCCAAAGTAAACTGGATCGTCAAAATCACTAACTTTATATCCATATTGAACTATCCAGAGACCCTTTCAGAAAACATGGAAAATTGCCATAATGAAATGAATTCGAGAATTATTTATTGAGTCAGCACAAGAATATACTGAAAGTTCTTTTGGGAAAAAATATAGTGGAGAATTCATCCACATATAATTCTCTTTTGTTTTTGATATTCCTGATAAGTTATAAACTGGCCCTGAAGATGGCACTGTGTGTAGAAGTAATTTTTCTGAATTGAAAGAATTTATTTCCTTTCTATTTATCAGTCAATCGGTCAATAGTTGGTATCAAATCATCCATTGGATAACGCAATTTCAATCGATTCATTGGTTTGTTTTCGAAAATATGCGCAGGTAACCAATAAAATCACTCTAATCTGCATTACAGCCAATTTTCATCACCTATGCTCAGTATACCGTTGAAAAAGGGTCTGCAAACTGTCCAAGAACTCTCATTGCGCATACAAGAGAACAAAAAACATCTCATCGAGATTTTCAAGAAGTATATATCTGATGCCAATTTCCAAGAAGAATTAGGTGAGTATGAATGCGTTTTGCTACCAATATTAGCCACCAATACAGACACTGATTCAATCAGGCTACTTAGAGAATTTCAAAAACAAATTTTTACATCTTTTTGGGGTGATTTGATTTTTTTTTCAGTGAGTATAACAACTGAATACTCCAAACTCCAACGGGAGGCTGAAGCGAGAACCAGTGTCATTGCAAACGACATGTGGATGTATCAAGTAGAAGTTGGAAGGAAACAGGAACGTATTCTACAAGAAAGTCTGAACTCACTGGTTCGGCAGAATAGGCAACTACAAATGGACTACGAAATTTTGTTGAGAAATCACGAGAAACTTTCAAGAGGATTCCAGGTTACCCAACAGCATGGATTGAGACACAAATGTGTCAGAGGTATTTATATTATATTTTGAATAAGACCTTTGTTTTTGCATTGAGGAAATAGACAGGGTGGGGCACCGAAAACGAAACAGATCGAATATCTTCAAAACGCATGTGTTCTGAAAAAAATGCAAAAACACGTCGATTTTTAATCCAAGGGGGACATCTACCTATCATAACCTCAACTGTCATACCTCTCCCCCCTCCCCTTGGTCACTATCACCCAAACAATTTGAATAGGGAAAGTAGTGAGTGTGACACATCATTAAAAAGGTAATTTCATTCAGCCATGTCAATTTTCGCTACCTAACTTCCTATTTTGGCGCCCTCTTGCGGGAAAAACAACTGTTCCGTATTCCAAATTATGATACTTCATTTGCAAGCCAATTTAACATAAATTCGGTGACAATGAATTATGGAATTTTTCTGAGGAAAAAAACAAAATAGCGGCTTCAGAATCGGACCATAATTTCAAATCTTGCCTGCCATTCTGAAGCCGCCATTTTGTTTTTTGCCTCAGAAAAATTCCAGAATTCATTGTCACCGAATTAATGTTAAATTAGCTTGCAAATGAAGTATCATAATTTGGAATACGGAACAGTTGTTTTTCCCGCAAGAGGGCGCCAAAATAGGAAGTTAGGTAGCGAAAATTGACATGGCTGAATTCCTTATGAAATTACCTTTTTAATGATGTGTCACACTCACTACTTTCCCTATTCAAATTGTTTGGATGATAGTGACCAAGGGGAGGGGGGAGAGGTATGACAGTTGAGGTTATGATACGAAGATGTCCCCCTTGGATTAAAAATCGACGTGTTGATGCATTTTTTTCAGAACACATGCGTTTTGAAGATATTTGATCTGTTTCGTTTTCGGTGCCCCACCCTGTATAGATGTATCATTAGTTCATTTCTTGACATTACTAAATGAATTAATTATAAATAATCCGGACTTCCTATAAACCTTTCGATCAGGTCGCAGAAATTCCTGTCATTATTTGCAATCCATAATACTCATAGTGAAACAAGATCTGATGCAAGGGTACAATACACTTATTGATTCCATCAGCATCATAATATTTTAATAGCTGAAAGTTATCTGCATAAAGGAAAACTGCAGAAATTCTTTTTCCAAGAATATTCCAGAAAACTCTTCGAAGAAAATGAAATATGACATTTTTCAAATGTTTCATGAACTCAGTTTCGATTGATGAATATTCATTTTATCGAAATAATTCATAATTGGAATGATTTGTAATTGCAGATTGTAACGGACAGATGGAAGAGCTAATGACACATAACGAAAATCTTCAATGCAGAATAGAATCATATATTCAACGAGTTGAGGCGCTCGAGGACGAAATATTCAAATTACAAAAGGAACATGGAAACATGGATCATCTACTCAATGAATCATCATCACAAATCCAAAGTTTGACAGGTATGTATGCCCTTACATAAAGAGCAATCTTAAACTGCTTTCATACAACTGAACAGGTCACCTTTCGGTAATTTTTTATCACCTGCGGTATATAGGAATATTTATAATAATAATAACTTTCAGACTCACGCTTACCGACGCTGCAAGTTCTGGCAGAGCCGAATATTTGATTTGTTATGACTCTGCTAAAAATGATCAGAGAAGGAAGTAGAAAAGTGAATAACGTTTCTGGAGATTCCCAAATATAAGATGTTAGTATTCGAGTATCTGAAATTGTTGTCCCACTTCACGGAGATGTTAGCGGAGGATCCGAAAATCATGGATAATTCAGTAAACATGGAATAATAATTTATACTAAAGCAGCAACCTATACCCTCTTGGACTATATTCAACGAATCGAAAGTATAGTGTGACAGGTTCCACTACTATATGCAAAAAAAAAACTTTCTTTCACTCCTGCTTCATTTTTAACTCACCCATGAAACCGAGAATGTTAAAAATAATCGATTATTCATATCCTGCATGTATGTTCAATAACATTTTCGTTAAGTGAAAATATCAGGCTGTAAATTATTATATATTTAATTTTTCATGTTGGAAGTGTATAAGCGATGATTTTTAACATTTACTGAAAAAAATGCCGGGATTATGGGTGAGTTGAAAACTGAGGTTGGAGTAGACCCAGTTTTTCCTTTGGAATGTATAAGTGAGACTTGTCTCACTATTGTTGGATATGGTTCCTACTTCAGTATAATAATTCCATATTAACTAAAATATTCACTCATGAAGTACTTTCAAAATTCAATGACTTGCCCGAATACCTAAAAATATGTTTAAATATCACTGAATTCAAAATCAAAATAAAAAAATATTTCCTCCAAAAAAGAAATCGAAATTGAATGGATTCTTTCTTTGTTCTATTGTATGTTTTTTTGTTTTTTTTCTCCATTGTAATTCTAAAAGTTTTTTTTTTGGTAATAGAATATATAAATACAAAAAGGTTCATGAACAGTCTCATACCAGTTTTAAACTGTTTGATTGTTCATGATAGTCCTTGCATACAAATCATATAAGCATATAAATATACCCTTTTATAATGTTATAGTTACTTAAAAAAACACTGTATCTCTGATAACAATAGTTATTAAGAAATGGGTATAGAATTTTTTTTTTACTATTGTAGCAATGAATTATGATTAATAAACGTTATTATTATTATTATTATCCATGATTCTCCGATCCTCCGTAAATATCGAAGAATGGTTAGGTTGTGGGACAAAACACATTCTTGGTACTCAGATACTTACATTAAATGTTTCTTGGGGTAATAAAGTTGATGATGATAGTGAATATGTTTCTAATGTAGTATGTATTTTCTAAGTTTGTTCTTAAATTTCAGGATTGTCCTGATACTTTTTAGTTCTGTTGGCAAAGAGATATATATTTTATTTCCATCATAGGAAATACATCATTTTCCATAATTTGTTTTCATCATTTATTTTCAGTTCTCTTACATGAATCCAAGACAAATCACGAATTGGAAATAGCAACTCTGAATCACGCTCATCAAAAAAGTCTTCAGGAAGCATTCGAAGCAAGCGATAGGTTGATGGAAGATTTGGACAGCATAAAAAGGCAAATGAAGGAAATCTCTCCGGATATCAGTTGGTCGAAACTCAAGGTAAAATGATTCAGGAGTCCATGAGCGCGGTTATATTTGGGACGCTTTTTAGGGAAGAAGAGCCAATTGATAACTCAAAACCGGTTTGTCGTATCGATTTCAACCAAGAACAGGCTTTCAGAAGACGTTCGATTCTATGTACGTGCTGTAATGGAAATTAAAATTTCAATCTACTTTTTCTCAAAAAAACTCCCAAAAATCATTACAGCACATACATAGATACGTGGCGAGCAAAATTTTGATATAATCGGGAACGTGGCAGACGTTATTAATAGCGATGATAATACCTTTAGATACATCAAGAAACGTGTCTGCCACCATGGTGGCGCAGTCACTATGTCCGGGAATCGTGTGCCCTGAGCAGACGCGATGAACTGGGGATGACAGCTACATTCTACCGGCTACGACTTCTGCTGTCTTGCCGGTATGATTTTTTTCTTAAAAAGTAGTGCATGTATCACACCGCGAAGGCGCCCTATTATCAGAAAAAACATTTCTACAGAATTACCGGGGTAAAGCCTTCATAGTACGAGTAGTAAATCTCCATATTTCGTCCATTTTGTTCCTCTTTTTGGACGATGATGATTTTGAAGTTTCGCCGGGAGACGAGAACTCAATGACGAACTTGTCGAGGTCAGGCTTATTGGCTTGTATTTGCCTAAGGGTGGGAAACGAATAATCCCAATAATTTCGGCACTTCTCATTCTCCACAATATCTTCTGAAGCGTGAGGCAACACCGGTATCTCGTGTACACCGTACGAGTGTCGTAGATGGTAATATAACACTCTCAGCTCCGAATAATGACAAGAGCCAAGATCTGTAGCTCTTTAAGAAATATACCAGCACCTTAAGAAAATATAGGTAATGGTAGGAAATTAAATGGTTAGGTTAAGCAGTACCGCAACTCACCAAAGCTCAAATAATACTCTCATTGCCATCCAACGTATCAGAGATACGGAACTTTTTCATTGGTATGAAACGACTGTTCCACATCAAATTTCCACAAATGTCGAAATCGTGTTTGTTACAAAAGTGTTTTCAATACTCTATGCAAGATGACTTCATCATCTGAAGTACATCAAAATTTTCATTCATTATTGAAAAAAAAAAACAGTTCGGAAACTAGGATTTATTTGAATACAATCATTTTAATATATCATTTCTTTTTCTTTCCACCTCCTTTCTTGTCTTTACCTTTTCCTTTCTTTCTATACGGACCTAGCTTTTTTGTATACATCACTCCTCTCCACCAAGCCTGAAATTGATTTCATCGATATGTTTTCTCAGAAAAATATCATTTAGAAAAATAAGTTTCTACAACTTGCCTGTATTTTCGTCGCAGCCCATATCTCCAATTGTATTCGATCGTCCTTCTCTTTCTTTAATCTCTTATACTCCAACCAATCCTCAATTTCTGCTTTGCGAGCATAGTAAGTTTTCTTGAGAGTCGCGTAAGTCTCTATGACTTTTTCTAGATCATTTCTGAGATACATCATTTCCGTTTCCCGTCTTTCAACTTCTGCATCGTAATGTTTCATCCAATACTGAATCTCGTCAGCAAAATCCTACACAACATATTGAATCAAAGTATTCTAACAAAATTGGATACCAACCAAAAATTATATGGTTTCAAATGGGTTTACTATGTTTGATCTACCAACATTCAATCCGCAAAGAGATACAGATCATAGAGCTGATGAATCTGAGAAGAATGAGCCCATTCAAAGATGGCATGGAAAATTTAAATAGTTTATAAAATTATTACAATGAAACTTTTCAAAAATTGATGCTTGATATACTTTTTCAAAAATTTCATAGATGAAACGTGGTCAATCAGCTATCAATAGGAATATTGATATGAACAATTTTCAATCACTATCGTTGGTGCTATAACGGCTTTCAGAATTTTTTCACAGTAAGTAATTGAATAAATAATAATTCTACTGTTGATTTGGTGTTACTATCGGATCAGCATCAATTTCTTCTAAAATGTCAGTTCAAAACTTACGTTCCTACTTTCTTTTATATAATTGTCAAAATCCACGTGACATCTATTCTCCAATTGTATTTTTTTTTTCATTTCCATTATGAAAGAGTTGTAAGCATTTTCTTTGCTTTCGCAAAACATAACATTCTGTTCTTGTCTTGCTCTCTCCCAGTTCTCGAAGTACTCAATCTCATATCGTCCATACACTTGAAAACAAAACTATAATCAAAATTTTACAGAAAAAGTTCAGTAGGAAAGATATTTATTTTATTGAAATCAAAACTGTTAATGCCAACACCTAAAAATATTATATTTAAATGACAAAGCTCAAAAGGTTTTCGGAAGAGTATTCGATTTCATATTTTGTTTGATAGTTATTGATGAGTCACAATATACTCGAACGGGTAGATTGCAAATATCGCAAGAGTTTGAATTTCACTAAGAGTTAAGGAGTTTTCGCTAGGATAGGTAGGTATAATAAAGGTAGAACTATGGCAATTTTGAGAGCATCTTGAAAATTTAATTTTGAGAAACGTTCATTCACTTATGAGTAACGAAATAATATGAGTTACTATATTAACCAACTCTTGAACAATAAGCATTTTTAAAGATCGTAAGGTTTCTTTTACTTGCTGAAGGCTGACTGGCGATGAAAAAAATTATATATTGATGAATTTGAGTTCTTCGGGAAATCAGAGGTATCGTGATCAATCAATCAATCAATCAATCATAAGAAGTTCTTAAAATTTCAGTTCCATAACAATGTCAGTACATAGACCGTCAGATTTCATTCATTTTCTCCGTTCTGGGATTTTAACCACTGAAAATCATGAGAGAAACAAGATGTCCAGCCCTACCAGGACGACGCTTATTGCCATAATTCTATACAATAGGAATAATTGGGTCGAAAATCTATCAGAAAATAACTACTTCCTAGCTAATACCACGTCCTTGGGCTTAATGGCAATACAAGGCCCCATTCAGGACTCGATATCTTTTTCTTAATAGGTCAAAGAAACATTAAGTCGCTCGCGAGATTATCGGTCTGCATTCATTAACTTTTATGTTTATGTGATATTTTTCCGAATGAATACAATTTTTAAGATTGGGTTTTTCATTCACGAAGCAGAGTATCGTTCAATATGAATTCATGAATTTGGGAAATAAACTAACCGATATGGCAATTGTTACAATTATTATTATTATTATTATTATTATTTTTCCTTGGTGTGTTGGCATCGGCTGCTATGATCATTAGCCACGTGTTCTGGATAGACCTTATTACTAACTCCATACGCCACCTAGGAGCAGCACTGTTAATTATTACCGTTACAGTGAATCGTGGAGGATTATCCTCAGCCAGCAACAAGATTCACTCAATCAGATCATTATTATTATCATTTGGTGTGAATATTATTTTATTATTATTGAAATATGGTAAATTCTGATGGATCGTGAATTCCTTACCTATCACATCTTCAACCTCAAATCTGAGCTTTTGGATTTTGGCATTAGTTTCTTCTATTGTTCGTATATTGTAAAGTCTCTCCTTTTCGCACTGGTTTCTCAGCAGCTCAATCTTCTTGTCATTCCCTTTTTTATCCCTTAGTATCTGTTTATCATCTTCTTCCATACGCTTTATCGCTTCGATACTCGTTGTCAATCTCATGAAGGTTCCGGAGGAAGATATTTCATCGTTGCCTTCCCTCAGCATATTGATGATTGTGTTGATGTCATTCGACAGTTTCTCATAATTGCTACCCTCCGAATCTAGTCGGGAACTGGCATGATCTTCCACTCCCATGTACCTGAAAGGATGGGAACTTTGGGAAAACAAACCATACCAAAGTGTGTATAATTATTTGGAAGAGGGGCGGGGATTTGGAGCAGTAGTTAGTGCTGCGGCTCGTGATCGAAAGGTCGCGGGCTCGATCCCCAGACAGATCAAGGTTTTTTTCAGTTTCAGATGTCAAAATCTGAGTGATTGAATCTAGAGGAAGAGTGCAAAATATTCAGTACTGCTGGAGTAAATGAAATAGTGTTTTAACATTTATTTCAGATGGAGTTTCAAATAAATGATGATGCAATAGATATTTATGATACAAGTGTTAAAAGTAGCATTTTATTTCGTGAGTGGAAAATATTGCGAAACGAGCGTTAGCGAGTGGAGCAACCCCACGAGCAAAATAAAATCACTTTTAACAAATATATCATGGACATTTTTCTGTACAACAGTTACTGCTAGTAAGAAAAAACAAAAAAAATAAGATCCATAAGGATTCGAACACACGATCTTTGGGTTACAAGGCTGATTGACAGATGCTTCAAATATAATAAACCCCAACGCACTTCATTTATGACTGTCATTATTTGTCAGTGGTGAAAGTCCTTCTACAGTTGGACTGAATATTAATTCGTTTGTAACTTCAAAAGGAATTAGTATTACCAATTGCACAAAAGGCCAAATACATGTGTGAACTTTTAAAAATCTTTTTGAGTAGGTGTTCTGATTATATCTGATTGAAGTGTTTTTATTAGAGAGATCTATATTACTGAGTATCCATCATCTCATCTGTCATTTTACTTTCAACACTAGTGTTGAAAGTATTTTAAACGAAAGTGTTAAAAGTGGTTTTGTGAAAACGTCAGTTTTTAGTTCATATGTCAGTGAATTAAAAACGTCATTTTTAATGACAGTTGTAAAAAAAAATGTTCTATCAGTCTTGACGGGATCGCTAACTGTTGAATGATTGATGATAATTCGGAAGAATATCGTCCATGAAAATACCTATAACACAGAGACAAATCGCCAACCTTTCTGGGGAGCCACAGAGAAGTGAGCAAGCTTGTGAGCTATTTTTCATCAATGAGACGAATGGCACTTTTTTAAACAGAATTCAAAAGTATAGTATAAGTGCAGTATATACGGGAACATGATTCCAGGACAGGTCAAATTTGTGCCTTATAAATCATAATCAGTTGATGAGAAATGAAATACTTCCTAGCACGAAACCGAAAACTAACTCTTCGAGAGGTACTTTGCAATAGACCTCACATGGTTTTTCCATGTACTGATGCATTGAAATGGAAGATTTTATTGGTATGGATAATCCTGACATAGTTACGCTGGCCACTGCGAGATCCGCTTTTCTGGAGAAAACACCTTATGGGATCTCCATTCATGGAATGGAAGATTGCCAAGAAGTTCCTGGTGCAAAACGCGATCAAACGCCTTGGCGATATCTCGTGCAATGGTCAGAGCTTCACTGCATTTTTCGATATATCTGGCAAATATGTGAGACATAAGCAAGCAGGTTACCAGTTGATCTTTTATGTCGAAAATTATAATTTTTCAATAACTGTCGAACTGACAAATGGCAGTGCAATAGATCTGCTGTTGCTGGGTAGGGTCTTCTATTCCATTTTGATGACTGATTGTACACTTCCAATCCTTTAGTTGGACGGAAATACCTCCAAATTATAAGAGAGCCTGAATAACTTGCAAAGAACTGGTGTTAGTTCAGGAGCACATCCCCTGAGAACGAGCAAAGAAATTACGTCTGATGCACTAGCATATCACACGAAAAATTGTGCAATGAATTACTAATTATTGGGTGTTTATTTATATCGATAGTTGTGAGCACTGAAGTTTATAGACTATATAAATAGTCATCACATGCTATGGTGCGAAAGTTATCAAAACAATAGGGAAATACAATGACAGTCCCCGGTATCATGTCACCATTGAATGCAACCGTTTTCATTTCTTTCGAATGCCCTTTTTTCGGACCCATCGAATTCAACTTTTTGTGAGAACATTCGAATACAATTTTTTCGACACATACGGGTACTATTTTTCTTTTTTCGAAACATACGAATGCAATTTTTCCGTGATATTGAATGAAAATTCTTTCACAATTGTCGAATCAAACTTTTTTCGAAAACTGAACTCAAATGTTGACATTTTTGTTAAAATCTCAGTTGGCACTTTCTTGTTCTAGAACGTAAAAGATGTTTCTCTTCTAGAACGTAAAAGGCGTCCTATTTATCATTTATTACGTTGCTACCGTTACGATACTCGTGCAAACAATATCACCTAGATCGTTCGCTTTGGTTCAAACACGAAATGTCACGAAATGTCAATTAACAATGACAGGTACTTATTTATTAATTTTTCAATTTTCATTTCAGTTTTAATGCAGTTTTCCGAGTGGTTATTTTAAATTAAATAACTTCCATTCTCGAACGCAAAAGTATCGTTTCGTATTCTAGATATAAAAATATCTATTTTCGAACCATCTGAAACACTTTTTTTTTTTTTCAGAACAACCGAATGCAACTTTTTCTCGTAACCATTTTTTTCTGAATAATTTTACCAGAATAATCCGAGGTTGTGAAAGATTGGTACCAAAGAGAGTAAAGTAATTTCTCATTCGGATTATTTCTATTCCATACCCTACCATCGAGCATACCCTCGATTTGAGTGACGTAATGTTCCTTATCGTACTGGATGTATTATAATAAATATCTCTTCAGTTCACTGATTTACCTGTCTTTGACCGACATATACTTCACCACGTCTTCACTGAAATTGATGTAGTTTGGAACATTTATACTTCTCAGGATATAGAGCTGGTCCAAGCAATCGTTGAAAATACCTCTCACCACGGCTTTCATAAATTTACTTCTCACACCGGAGTTATCATGGCCGAAAATGAGTTCCAAATTCATTTTCGAAAGTTCTGTCTGATGGAGTTCAGTGCCAAAATGCAGTTTTTGTCAAATGCAATTTCTGTCAAATTCAAGTCACGCTTGATCACAATATTGGTTGTTCAAAATTTTCCGAAACACAGTATGGTGGTCATGTCCTACGGATTTAAAAATTCAATAGGTAACTGATTTGATCAGTTTTGTGCCATTGCCAATTGATATTGCTTATCCTTATGTCTCATAAATATATTATTTTCGGGTTTGGAAGAACAAAAGAACACGTTGAAAAAAATAATAATTCTACATATCGTGAATTGTGTATCCGGGTTTGTCCTCCTCAATATCGAATTCGCCCGAAGTCAGTTCTTCTTCTTCTTCTTCTCTTTCCTCTTGAAATCCAGATTCAGGAGAGTTTTCGCATCCATGCTGACTGCAATTCTCGCACATGTTGGAGCACAGCCAGTCTTGCTTTCTTGCAGCTGCAAGACTGTTGTGCTGCACTCTTTTTGCAATTGCAGGAAATAATACTAATGATATTGTCGGGAGTTGCATTCCGTGAGATGATGATATGGACGATTCTTGTTCTCGTCTACGACCACCCCTACACCGATGGCAGTATTTCTTTTCCCAGATATGTCTGCACCTGCGATGAGCATCATCGTGGATAGCTGCATCAAAATGATTGGAACTTATTTATATCAACAGTACTTTGAGGTTTTTTTATTTGTTTTAGTTTCGGGGAAGTGGAATAGCAGACATCATCAATCTGTGTCGATCATTCATAAAAGAAATGGCTGAAACGTTGCTAGCGTTCCATAATAAACTGACTTCAAAAGACAAGGATATGTAAGAATATGTATTTTAATCTCTCGTATAATTTGAATTACAATTCAATTTCATATTGAAGTTGAAGAGTTATTCTTGAAAAGGCCACTATATGGCGAAACAATTGTGGTTTCATAAACCCATAATTTTTGAAAGGCATCCATGTTGAAGTTGTATCATAAAAGTTTCCAGTCTTCAGTATTAATTTCTTTCTCTAGAGATGCATTGAGAGACACCAACTGCAAGCTACAAGAAAGTCTAAAGAAATCCACAACGGAATTGAACGACTTGTCCAGGAAAATTGAAGATAACAGTGGTATGGAAACAGATAAGATAATATTCGAGCAGAAGTGCAAACTTCTAGAAAATGACCTGAAAAATGCTCAAGAAAATTTGGAAAAACACAAATTAGAACATAACCTGGAGAAGAGCAGGCTACTGAATACTATATCACAATACGAACATCTAAATAATGAGGTAACAGGATGGAATACACATCAATATCATCTTCGCTTTGTTCTCGACGAATCCAATCACACCTAGACATAAGTGGTACACGTTGAAATTATATTAAATCGTCTTTTCAGAATCCGACTACAGTAAATCAGAATTGCTTAAGCTAACCGGCAACCATTGAACAGGACCTTCCTCAAGACTGTATACTGGGGCCTTTTCTCTTCCTTGTATATGCTAATATCTGATGAATTATTTCAATAATCTTTCAGAAACTTATGCAGATGACAATTTTTCCGTTAAAATAAAGCTTTGTACAGAAGTGAATATCATGCCGAATGACAAACTGAACGGCGAACAGTTCCGCAAATCCTGGCCGTTCGGCGAACGGTTCGCGGCGTTCCCATCATTGGTGGGTTTTCTCTCCGACATCAAAGAAAATGCTCGCGAATGCGTTCGCAAGTGTGCTGCTAGCCGGAGACTTCAACGCGAAGAGCCCTCAGTGGAATCTCAACGGTTACAATAATGCGAATGGAAAGACGCTCTGGGAGTATTCCATGAACAACAACGTCGTTGTGGACTTTCCAGACACACCGACGCATTTCCCTTGGAACAGACTGTTTGCTGTTCGGTTCGTTGTTCTGTTTGTTGTTTGGCGTAATGTTCAGGTCTGTACGAAGCTGTACAAAGCTGTACAGACCTGAACATTCGTCTATCCGGTTTCGCAGAACCCTGAACTCCCAGGGGAGATTGATGTTCTCATTCAATTTCCTCCTCGACCAAAATGTATTGGGGATTAAATGCGAGAGAAGCGAACCTTGCTTCAATGAAATGAACGATTTCTGTAAGTGATATTTTTTAATAACATTCTCCTTATCTAATTTATTTAATGATTTTTTCAAGGAAAACTAGAAAGAAATAAAAATGTCAGCTATCTGAATGAAAATGCAAATTTTCACTTTCAGATTTTTTCTTTCCTTTTCAGTTAGAGTCTTTTCACAATATCTATCAGATGTAGTTCAATATCCAGCGTGGCTTGTGCCGGGGAAGTAGTTGTTTTCTGTTAGATATTACAAATAAGTCACATTTTTCAATTTTCATGGAGAATGTTCCCCTTTTCATCATAAGCTCTGTTTTCTCCGGATTTAGCTCGATTTTGTTTCTCGCCACATACGGTACGACCGCCCTTTCCAGGTGTACTTTCAACCTGGACGCGGCCATCACGCTATACTTTGGATGCGTGTACAACGCTGTGTCGTCTGCGTAGATGGCCGTATCCACTAGATTGGACATGGAAAAGTCGTACGTATATAGCGAGTACAAGAGTGGAGACAAGCTCGACCTCTGCGGTAATGCCGCTCCGATTGGCCTCATCGATGAGCCAGTATTATTGACCCTCACCCGGAAGGACCTATCAATCAGGTAGGAGTCCAACAATATTACCAAGTGGGCCGGCATGCCTGCCTTTGATATCTTCATGACCATGCCCTCTGTCCAGACAGTATCGAATGCCTTTTTAATGTCCAGCAGGACCATAAGCTTATTTTGGCCTTGCTGAAAGGCCCTCCTCACCCCCCCTCACCTTCACCACTCCTGACAACCTGGGAGGACGTGGAGTGCCCTCCCGCGGAAGCCGAACTGCTCCTTCGGGATGAGGCGTAAACTGTCCTCAAGATCCAAAAATCTCTTCAGTAGGATCCTATTCACCAACTTCGCGACCGTACTCAGTAACGAGATGGGACGGTAGCTCTCGACCCTCGAATCTGTCTTGCCTGGTTTCAGGATCGGGTTAATCTCTGCCTCCTTTAATTAGTGTTCTTTTCGCCGTTCGGTTCGTTGTTCTGTTTGTTGTTCGTCATAATGTTCAGGTCTGTACGAAGCTTTAAGGTTTCATATTTTCAAGAACCTGAACTCGAAAAGAACTAGTTTTGATAGGGATAGTATTTTCGCATGATTTTTATTATGATACCTACATCGTTTCTAGTAAAAGTAAAATGGTTTTTGTCTTCCACGCATACCGATCCCAATCCTAACTAATAATTTCAACGAATACCAGTAACAGCATTATGTTTAAAACATGCAATTATCTTCGTTTAGAATTTCATAAACTGTTCAACGGAAATAAATAATGTTAGTACGAGTTATTCTTGATGAATATGAAAATATTATTCAGAATATGAATTTCCGAACAATATCTCACTATATTTCCTCCAAATTTTTTACAGATATTGGAGAAGAATAATATGATTGAACAAACGAAAATGTTCATCATGAATATATCTTCAGAAAATATGGCATTACGAAGTCAGGTGGATGGTTTAAATAAAATATTATCAGAAACAGGTGCTGGAGACATGGTTCGAGAACTGACGAGTAATCAGGAGCAACTGATATACTATCAGTCACAGTATCAGCAGGTGAGTCCTTCAACATTCCAAAAAAGTTTTGCACTCGGATCAAACTGAAGTCCTGTCTTTTCTTATAGTTCAGGTTCGAGACATGGCTTATCAAAAATCAACTGTCTTTTGCAATAGCACAGTATACTCTTTTTGGCTCCTGTTCATCACTACCAGATCTGCGTTCTTTTATGGCACGGTCCTATGTATGTATGTATTCTTTCATGTGTTTCTTCCCTGGGATGCTTTCCCAGTTGTTTTTCTGTTTGTCCCCAATCCAGTCTCTTACAGACACTTTTACTGTACACTTCGGTACCCATAGTGTTTGCTCTTGGTTTGAAAGATTTTCCGAACCTTTTCTTGCGAGTTCATTCGCTTTCTTATTGCTTGCAACGCTAGGGTGTTCGATGACCCATATCAGTCTGCCAGTTCTCTTTGCAGTCCCATGTCAGTTGGACGTCACTTCCTTGCTGCACAAGGCCATAAGTGCCGCTTGACTGTCTGACAAGATGTTGATATGTGCGTTTTCAACATTTCTCCTATTGTTCTCCTTCGCGCAGAGGTGTGAGTTCCTCTGTAGAATATTCTTCAGCTACTAGCAGTCCCACAAAGTTCTGTCCGGGATCAGCACCATGAATTGGTTATTGGAGCATTACCGTTTCGAAATGTAGACCGTTCTCGTTTCGAGTTATCGTGCTTCAGCTTTCAAGTTGGATGTGTTCTGCAGTCTAGAGGCACCATACCTCGCCTCCCCCTGTACTACTAGGTGGAGAGAAGGCAGTCCCAGGAGTGTCTCCATGGCTGCACCTGGTGGTGATTTGATTGCCACTGTGATTCTAAAACAGGCTAGTCTTTGCACCTTGCCTAGTCTTGTTATGGCTTGGCTTGGGACACCATACTAAAGAAGCGTATGTCCAGTCTTATATGTACGTTCATTTATTTCGTTTCAGGTATTGAATGAGAAGCAACGCCTCTTGGATCAACAGGAGATTCTGAAAGCAGATAATAAGGCAATGTTGGAACATCAAGAAACGAACTACAAACACCTTCAGAAGCAACTACAAGAACTGGATACTATATCTAAAGAAAATAGAAGCCTCAGACAACAGTTCGAAAAAGAACATCATACAGTGTTATGTTAGTTTGAATCTTCATGCGTTATTCAATGTTTTTTATTTTCGTTTTACTTCAGCTCTACAGAATGAGAGAAAGAAATACTTAGAAGAAAAAGATTTGTTGAAGGCGATTTTCCATCACCTAAAATCTGAAATTTCTCGAGTCCAAAAGCTGGAAGGGACTGTGTCTGATATTAGCAAGGAAGCAAATAAACTTGCGGTAAATAATGTATTTTTGAATTCCCAAAAATTTGAAATTTATCGATAATTCTTTTCAACCGGTTGGAATGATATTTTTTTCCGTTAGGTAGACATTCAAAAAGTCTACTAGGACACCAAAATCACATGAATAAATCCATTTTCAGGGCCAACTAATCTACTTTTTCAAAGTCAAACCTCTAAAAAGATTACTAGCGATTTTTTTAGAAAACTACTACGACTACACCTCTGGATTCGTGACATTTTCAAATAGTTCATATGGAAATAATGTTCATAGGCATCAATCAATAAGAAAGTTATAGGGGAATGAAATTTAAGAAATATGTTGTTTAATCAGTCCACACCATTTCAAAACTTTTATCAGAACTTTGGCTCCACCACTGGATTTACGGAGTCTTTCACGGAGTCTCGAAATATCACCAACCATAATTTCATCAAAATTTGTTAAATAAAAAAATAAAAAAATTATGAAATAAAATGACATTTTCCTGAAATTCCTTTAACGCATTTTTCAAATTTTATTATATTATGATTTTCTTATTTAAAAACAGATTTTGATGAAATTTGACCAGTGATATATCTAGACCTCCTGAATACACTGGTGTACTCCGAATTTTGATAAAAGTTCTGAAATTGAATTGGTCAATTGATTAAACGGTAAATTTTTCGATCGACGCATTTCAATGTAGATTACATGAACCATTTGTCAGGAATCCAGAGGTGTACTCAGATTTTTTTTGAAAAAATAGTACTGTTTTTAAATTTTTTACCTTAAAAAATAAGATTCGCTGGCCCTGGAAAGGAAGATTTATTCATGGAGTTTGGTGTCCTACTGGACTTTTTGAATATCTACCTAACGAAAAAAAAAAAACATCAAAACAAAGGAAGGACCGAAAAAAGGTTCCCGTTGAACTCCTATAGAATATATAGTTCTGTCATGTTGACGATTTCGAACATCATTGCAGTTTTATTATCTTTTTGTCATTTTAGATGATTGCAGAATACAATAAACAACTAGGGAAAAAGTTAAAAACAGAAATCGTTGAAAAAGACAAGACGATACTGCTTCTAAAAACCAGTGTTGAAAAACTGAATGATATTCAAATTAAAGATACCAAGGAAAAATTATCATTATGCTACGAACTTTCTGAAGTATGTCAAATGAAGGATCAGCTGAACAGTGTGTTGTCATTGGAAGTCCAAAAAAACATGGCGCTGGATGACTCGAAGAAAGAAGTTGTTCAAACAGCAAGTAGTCAGGTAAGATGGTCAGTTTATTTATACAGTGAAATTCTGAAGAGCTGTCAAAAACTGACATGAAACTGGAATTGAATTTGAGAGGAATAAAGCTGAAGCTATGACAACAAAGTTAAAGCTGAACATATTGACGAAAATACTTGAAATCTCTCAAGGTAATTTTCCTTGCAAATATATCAAAATCTAGTGAAAATAGTGATATTGAAGGAATAAAATCAAATGGAAAACGCCTTCGATTATCGATACAAATCATGTTACCATCGCCTCATTTGAAAAATTTCTAGGATCAACATCAGGTGATTGATTTGAAGATAGAAACCTTGTTGTTGTTTGGGTCCAACCTATCATTCATAATCCTAATATCCTATATTGACAAGTATCTCATCCTAAAAATCGAATGATATATTTCATTGAATCATAATTGGATAGTCTTCCATTTCAGCTTAAAATGTACGAGAATTTCCAAAAGCAAGAACGATCGCTTCTTAAAGATTTATTGAGAGACTTGAAGACTGTCGTCAGACAAAGGGATGCCCTTGGGAAAGAAATAGAGGATCTTCTAAAAGAGGTAGTTTTTTTTTTTCAATTGAATGACTTCGAAATCATCTCTGGATATTCACAGCTTGCAGATTTGAGAATTTCACATAGCGTACAAAAGAAGAAAATTGAAGAATTAATTTCAGAAAATACTGGGACAAAAATAAAGCTGGATGATATGCATGCGGAATATGACAAGGAAAAGGCTAAAGCTGTATCACTCCAGGATACGGTCTCTTATGAAGTTGGCAGATACAACGAAAATTTAAAACAACTGGAGAAACTCATAGTTCAGGTCTGCAAATATATTTTTTCTACGACCACGTGGAAATATGCCCATTTTATGTGCTTTATCGATCAAGGAAGTAGGCCGATTGTATACAGTTTTTCATTTCTACATCCCGAGCTGTACTATAATTTCAGTAGAGTATATTTCATTTTCTACAACTTTCATGAACTACTATCTAGTATCTATTATCTAATAGACTGACATTTTTATGATCATGAATAATATAAGATCGAATCGTTTGTTAACGTTCTAATAATTTGACATTTCACATCAGTATTCACAAAATTCTTTTGAAAACAATAAGTAATCGAAAATGTGTAGTAATAGTGAGGATGATTTGACATTGAAACCGCTAGTATTCGTAACTTCAATTCCTTTTTAGGTTGTATATATTATGGGAATCATGACGGCAGGAAAGTTTATGATAAAAAGTGTGATTGGAAATATTACAGATTGTGTTAATATATTATTTCTGATCCGAAACAAAAATGCTAGGTCTTCCTCCGAAAACATCGTTTTGATATACTGGGTGACCCGAAACCAATTTACCCTACTCTATCTTCTTTGTTATTTACTATATATATTTCAAATTTACTACGTCTACTTGGTGTCATAAATGTAGGATTTAGCGCGTCAAATTTTTGTATCAAATGGAGATTTACATAATTTTTTGGTAAAATATTACCTTTTCAATGAATCACAACCATAGTTACAATCCACAAACTACTCATATATTGAGAATGAAGTGAGAATTCTACCCTCGGAGTTTGTCCCCTTTATTCTGGGACACCCTGTATATATTTAAATACAATAACATTCAAAGAACCGCCAATTTTTGTTTCCTCTTTATTTTTTTATGAAAATAATCTCCATCTTATACCTACATTTATATTCGATATTTCGACTTATCTTCATAAAGATAAATAGGAAACATAAATAAGTAGTTTTTTTCATGATTTGTATTTCAGTATAGGTAGGAGTTCCTTACCTACACAAAAAAAATAATATGTTAGCATTTGAAAGAAATGAGTTTATGTTTAAAAGTAAGGAAACACAAAAATTGCATAAAAATCATAGTGGGGACACCTTCGTCTTCTATAGCACTCTTTCATGAAAATGTTCATTACAGGAGTAATACAAAAAGTAATTTTTTATAAAATCTCAAATATCAAATATATCAGTAGTTTGTGAATTAGAAGTATGATTGTGATAAAAAAATTGGATACGCTTCCGCTCAAACTAAATTGTACATTCATGACGTCAAATAGATTTATCAAATTTTAAACATCCATACATAACAACAACGAAAATAGAGGCGGTACATTGATTCAGGGTCACGCGGTATAGAAGTTTTTTCAGAAAATATCAAATTCAACTGATCAAATGAATCTATTATGTTGAACGGAGCCCTCAATTTTCAGCTTCGTAAGGAAAAAGGAGCTTTAGAAAACAGTGTTGAATATTTACAGAACAACCTACAGAAGTTACACAACGACTTAAATGAATCAAGGAAAAGCGAAAAGGTGGGCATGAAATCAATGACTTGTTAATTGGTCTAATGGAATACTTCTAGGAAACGAAAGACATGTGCAACGCGTGCCTTCTCGAAAAAACAGCTCTCACTGAATTAAAGTACGAACAAGAAAGGAAAATCGAAACATTGAATGACGAAAAGGAAAAACTGGCCCGGGAAATTAATCACGTGAATTCACTATGCGAGAAAATTTTAACAGGTTAGATAACGGATTGATTTTCTTTACATAACCTGGTGGGTATCGAGCCAGGGGCATTTTAAGATATTTTTTCGACAACCAACTTGAAATACATATCATTTCATACTGTATACTAGTACAAAAATAGGTATTGATAGTTATTTATGCAACAAACTCAATAAACAATTTTTGCAGAGTTGCGTACAATATTTTTTCTACGTTCATACAAATAGCAAAAAAGCATTTATTAAGATACGGCACTAGGCGCGTAACTTAAAAAATTATTTATTACTATTGAAACAGATCACTATCACCTATTTTTCCATTAATAATACTCATTTTAAAACTTTCCATTCTGTAATTGTCAGAATTAATTTTTGACTGACGTAACAATTCACCGATTGGATGATTCCCCGAAAGTAAAAATCTCATTTTGGTTTTATAGTCTGGTTCACAAGTGCTCTTTTCCCAACTTTTTTCAACAGAAAAATATGAATTCTATTCGGAATAGCGTCTAGATGATTTTTGAAAAAATTGCAAAGTTAAAAATAATTTAGTAAAACGAAATCCAATTGAGATTTTTGGAAAACGATGCAGAAGAGAGGAGAAAATTTTCTGAGGAAAAGTCCCTACTCTCGGAACTGTGGGACCAATATTTATAATTTTTCCAAATATTGTTAACGTTACGTTTTTTCTATACCGCGCAAATAAATCAAAAATATCGCCGCCATCTTGGAGCCCCTATCCTGCAATTCAGACAAAAAATTCATGATTTTCGACGAAAAAATTTTGTATTTACAAATTTTTATTAGAATCGGACCACAAATCACAAAACCAAAGTAAGATTCTCACCGTCGGGGAATCATCCAGTCGGGTTTTCAAGTAGGTTGACGGAAAAGTGTAGTGTACAACTGGTACCGAAACTGGATATTTTCCGCACTCGTTATACAATATACTATTACCGTCCCGTGCAGTTAACGAAATTTAAGCCCCCTTAAAAATAATGTATTGTCATCAAATAACAGACAAGTCGATTCAGAAAATTAGTAATGTTATTATGTTTCCAGATTTTGAATCGAACATAAAATCATCGATGGAAAAGGAAGAACTTTACAAAAAAGAAATCCAGGAATCCAAACTGATGATCTTGAATAACAGTCGTGAAATTGAACAACTTTCCAATGTATGAAAAAAAAAATGGAATCAACAGGTAGAATAATTTAAACTCATGTGTATCCATAGGTGTTAGCAGCAAAACAAGGAGAACTCCAAAACATTATCAGTGAAAGCAATCATTTAAAGCAAAAGGAAAAACAACACATGGAGGTTATGAGAGCTTTGGAAAATCAAAAAATGTAATTCAAATTGAGTTTGTTTTTGTCCTTGAATATTGCGATAGAGTAGGTATTTCGCCTGTTTTTACAATCTTTTATTCAGCTTACTGTTCGTATATCGTTCTATCGTTCTTTTGTTCTGTCGTTGTGTCTTTCTGTCTGTCTTTCTGTCTGTCTTTCTGTCTGTCTTTCTGTCTGTCTTTCTGTCTGTCTTTCTGTCTGTCTTTCTGTCTGTCTTTCTGTCTGTCTTTCTGTCTGTCTTTCTGTCTGTCTTTCTGTCTGTCTTTCTGTCTGTCTTTCTGTCTGTCTTTCTGTCTGTCTTTCTGTCTGTCTTTCTGTCTGTCTTTCTGTCTGTCTTTCAAGTATTTACTGGCATCCAAATGAGTTGAAATTTCGCACACGTGTTAAAAACAGATGACAATACAATTATGTCAAAAAATGTACCCTCTTGCACACCCGAAGGCTAGATACAAAACGCGTAAAAAAACTGGAACTCTCGCGAAAATAAAAATCCGTAAATATAGTGAAAAACATGGAATACTCGAATATTATCATTTATGGAAAAATCCGTTAAAATGGTGAAATATATAGGATCACTGAAAAAAATTCACTTCCATGTCCCCCTAAAATCCAGAAAGAGAATGCGTAAGGAATTCGAAAAAACCTTTGACGTTTTCGGACGTCGAAAAAAAAATTTTGATCGGCAGGTTCAGACCCCCCCTCCTCCTCGACAAAAAATTGAACAATCTGCTAAAATAATATAGGAAAAATCTGTAAAAATAGCGAAATATGTGGGAACATCCAATAATATAATTTAAACAAATTTTACCCTCTGTCTCCCTGAAAGTCACATAGACAACTCGCAGAAAAATTCGGAAAAAAATCCGACAGTTTCGGATGTCGAGAATTACGGGAAAAAAATGTCAATTGTGGAGCTCGAATCCCCCTCACTTAAAAAAAAATGCAGAAAGTCGCGAAAATAAAATCGGAATGATACGTAAGAATTGTGAAAAATATGAGACCAAAAATTTATCAAATATATCCATTAAAAAAAATGCCCTTCCACCCCCCTTATCATCAAAAAACTTGTGAAAACTGGAAAAAAAATCGGAAAAATCCGTAAAATAGTGAAAAACATGAGACCACCGTATGATTCAATGAATAAATACCTTATTGTCCTTCTGACGGCAAAATTTAAAACGTCTAGGAATTCGAAAAAATATCCGAATGTTTCGTATGTGGAAAATTACGAAAAAAACTCAACTCTTCGAAATGTGGCCAGTACATAGAGTTTTGCTTTTCATGCTATGGTTAGCTCTTCCTTCAAAATCTGAAGCATTTTAGTAAGTACACTATTTTCATCAAATATTTAGAAATAATGTTTGAATACCTATATCGACTAGGTCATGAAGAAAGTCTTTTCCCATAAATATTATATTGTATTCTTGTTCTTCGTTCACTGAAAATATTTCCATATCTTGTGAAAAAGCACAGGAATTTTCATTTTATAAGTATAGTCAACGAAGGTAGTTGTACATGTTAAATCACAATCTTGTAAGCTTTTTCAAACAAATATTCTAATGAACTACTCCGATAATCATCAACTTCCATCTATAAACTGAATATAATTTCAGAGATACAAAAGAACTGAAAAATAGAAAAGAAAAGCTCGAGTATGAAGTTTCTGATCTGAAATCTGAAAACGAAAATATAAAACTACAATTGGCCAATGCCAAACAGGAGCTAGAATCGCTGTATAAACAACTGAAAACTATTATGGAACAGAAAGAAGAAGAATATCGATTCTATAAAAAACACATGGACGACACCTTAAGGTAATTCCATACCATCAATTCTGGATTCAATGCACAATGAGTAAAATTCTGTTCTGAAAATAAAATAATACATTTTCAAAATATTTTCTTGTACACTAACAGGTCTTCAGAACTGTAACTCAGCATATTTTTTTACTGCATTCAAAATAATAATCATAATGACGATTTTGACAGTTTAAGTCAGACTTTTGCTATGAAATATGAAACCTTAGAGAGTTGATTTCGAGGCACCCAAAGGCTAACCTCAGTAATTGAAAATATGTTCAAGTCACGTGAGGATAGAGACGCCTACAGTATTCTTCAGAATACCGTTCTGAGACCTGTACTTTTTACGATACATCAGCGATCTTTCAAAATTTCAGTAAAAAATTACATCATAATCAAGGCTGATGTTACATCATTTTTACTAACACAGAAAAATTTTCTTTTGAAATTATCACTTGTACAAAAAAAATCATATTCACAGGCAACATGAAACTCTACAAGAAAAAAATAAAATTGAATTGAGCGAACTCAAACTGCATCTCAATGATCTGGCTCAGAAATTGGAAAACGAACGATCCGCCTACTCCGCTTTAACTGAGATACACAAAGACGTTTCTGCAAAATTCATCAAGAGCATCAAAGATGTCGTTGATGAGAAAAGCATCCGGCAAGAAGTGGCAGCAAAGCTGAAGGAAGTAGAAGAAAATATGGAAAAACTGAAATCTGAAAAAGTTAGTATAATGAACTTGAAAAGATTCACTGTAGGACAGAGCCAATCATTTTTTGAACAAAAAAAATTCTTGCAGTATGTATGTCGGAAAATCTTGGGTGATCTATAGGTGAATCAAGTAGAATAAAGACGACTCAGAGGGGGGTAGGGGTAGCTAAATATACTTTTGAGGGTTGAAGCTTGGTTTTTTTATGATTTGTGACTGAAATATGCATTCTATCGGAGAAATTTTTTTCAGTAATTTTCTATCATAACCTCTAAATTAACGAAAAAACGCTGAAAAACTTTTTTATTTGTTTTTCAATTTTTACCTTTAGAATTTTTTTTTTATGAAACGGTGAAATGGTTCTTTTTAGTGTTTTAAATGAGCTGTAATATTTCTAGAACAAAATATTTATGTTTTTTTGCATTTTTAAAAATATTTTTTCATACGAACAATATATATATATATATATACCCTGTCAAAGTTTGGAAGAAGAAAATGAGTACTGATAATTAAAAAAAAATTCGTGAACTTTTTCGATTGAAAATTATGCTTTTTTTCAAATTTAAATTCCTGTACCATCGAAAGATAAATATGTTGCTCTGAAAAAGTTACAGCTCAATTAAAGCACTGAAAATAACGTTTTCCTACGAGCGTGCGGAAAAGTAACTTTTCCCCACGATTTTTCGTTTTGAAAGTTGTACTTTTCCGTACGATTTTTACTTTTCCGCACGATTTTTGTATTTTTGAAAATGATGATATTTAGGACTAACTAAATGATCTATGTAACTATTCTGTCTTATTGGTCATTTTGTAGCATTATTATAAAAACTTGTTTATTAAAAACCTTGTTTATTATGAATAAGATGGATAAAAACACTTGTAGGAAAAATATTGTACCTAACTCTTACGGAAAATGTCTTTTCCGCCCTTAACGGCTTCCCCGAACTCCGCTCGCCGTCGCGTGCGGAAAAGTACTACTTTCCGCACTTGATAGGTAAATAACTATTTCACCAAGTTTCATGAAAAACATATTTTTTCTGAGAAAGATAAAAATGCCAGTTCTGACAATTAGTTATTAAATTAATTCAATAAGCAATGTTTCCACTTTGTATTTTTTGAAAATTATTGATAAAAACTTTTAGAAGATAACTCATTCTAGATTGAAAAAAATTTAAATGTAACACTATATTACAAGCATTTGAAAGAATTTAAATGTTTTTTTATGAAAAGCATATCATCCTTTTCACATAAACCGATCATAAATTGTTATATTGAAATACACTTTTGGAAAATCCATCATAAAATACAAATTTTCCTAATTCACAACGATGGAATTAGAGTAAAAACAATATCATATGACATAAAGAAGATCTGTCCAATTATTTCAGTCTGATTTGCAACAACAAGTAAACATTCTACTAGATGGATTGAATGACGGAAAAAATCGTATAAATGCATTAATACAAGAAAGGGACGACTATCAACATTCTTTAGAAGATTTACAAACAAGGCATAATGAGATTCTCAAGAAATGTTTGTCATTGGAAAATCAGGTATGTGTTTTACGAAACCTTTGAAACTTTGTCGATTTCAATTTCCTCGTTACAGATAAGAGGTGCAGACCTCATAAAGGACACAGAAACGGAAATGTATAAGGTAATAATGATATTTTTGTGTAGCCGTGAATTATTACATATCAAGAAAATGAATGTCAAAATAACAAAGCTAGAAATTTGATGAATATTCCCAAAAAATTCAAGAAATAGAAGCTACCTAAAACACCAAAAGTACGTTACTTTCACTCGACGCGCGTTTCGCTAAAAAAGTTAGCATTCTCAAGAGCTATACGCTTACTACGCTAGAGAACAAAATTATAATCTTATTTATACCTACTACTTATTTGAGAAACTTGCTTGTATTTCAAAGACCTGACTATTTAGGTATAGGAATTCAATACATCATTTGAAAGCAAATTTAATTGTTTTTCAGAATATTCGACAATATACAGGGTGTTCCCTTTGAAAAAATGCACTTTTCACCATTTTTGTATTTATCGGTAAAATCACAAATTTTGAAGGACCCTGTATAATGGAGGACGAATTCCTTTATATATAACTAATACATAGGACATTGTCAAACCACATCCCAAATTTAAACTCTCCACGAATCCAAATACTGAGGCAATAAACATTTAAGTAAAGCTATGTTTCGCAGAAAAAATAAGGAAATCAATGAATTTCTCGAAAACCATTGAAGATAGGTATAGGGAAGTACAGAAATAATCAAAAAGTAGTAGCGAAGAGAAAAATTGCAATAATATACTTCAATAAGTACTTTTCAATAGAAGCGGCAACACCGCAGCGCTAAAAATATTTTAGATCGATAGAACAAAACCAATTACCTAAGAAACTCAATTTTCAAATTGATCCTACGTTCCGTTCTCCAGAAACGTCTAATAGGCCATCAAGTTTGGGATTTAATCAGCATAAATGGTTCAAGAGATAATACCCAACCAATTTTTCATTCATATGGTACGAAGGGCTTCAGTCAGTTCTTGCTTCAAATTAATTGAAAAATTGAATATGAATCTTGACCACAATAATCAGTTCACCCCAATAAAACAGAAGAATGAAATTCAATAATTAGCAAAGCTCTAAAGCCCAGAAAATAGTAGTTTTCCATCGAATCCAAAAATCGTAATAGAGGTGTATTATTTCTAACAATTATTATAACTCTATATTTTTCAGGGTCAGATAGATACGCTGAAAAAGGAATCCGAAGATAATCATAATTTGATATCAGATCTTCAACAAGACCTCACTGACTGCAGCCAAAAAATCACAGGCTTGGAATTCCAAAGGTAAGTATATACCTACAAAATATTGTTTTTTATTGTTACATTACGATGTATTCCGTTAATCGACTTTAGTTGTTTTTTTGTGTCCCCTAAATGACATATACCTGAAAACAGTGAAAACCTTTGTTAGAAAATCTCGGCTTAACCACAGGAATGGATATTTTATATAATTTCGACTCAAGGTTGAAAATTTTCTTCTTCTACTGACATCTGTTGGCGCTTTCGATAAGTTTAGTTGGGTGATTACTCTACTACTAGGTCTCTTAGCAGGGAACTATCCGGTTTGCCACAGAGCTTATATGCGTAGGGCCACGTGAGGCCACCACTACTTGTACGTATGTCCTTAAAATAGATTATTCGTTAATTTATCAGAAATTCAGTTTTTGAATTGGTTTCTAGAAATTTTTATGAGGATTTCAGTGGTCCTATCACCTTCCTGGGAGACTCTGTCGAAGTACCCTTCTCTCCAAATATTTCTACCATGTGGAAAATATGATGCAAAAATCTGACAGAAAACAACCACTTCCTTGGCTAGTACCACGACGGACATTGAAATCACATCTGACAAATATTTGTGCAACGTTCTTTCAAGATGACCCAATTGCAAATGCTATCGTAATTATACAGCAGATGAATGAATTTCCACGAAATAAAATCATCAATCGACAAGTTGTAAAAACTAGCCGCTGATCCTACAGCTTCGCTCGCTTATATTCTTTGAACCTTCAATGACAGAGATTTTTTTTTAAATGGATGGATATGATGATATGGATATATAATTTGAACGTCATTTTCCTTTCTGAACACCAACTTCAATATTGTCACAATAAAAGTACTTTACCAGTTTACCAAATTTTTATTTGTGCCACGACTCGTTTACAACCGACAAATTTTTAAATTCGATTCTTCAGAATTATGTTCTAGTACATGCAGGGTCGAAATTTTAATGAATATATTTTTCCCTAAAATTAAACATAAAAAAGTTTTTCATTTGTCGCCAACTCAAGTGGATACACACTATCTTCACCAACACCGAGTATTATGTAAAGACTCGTTTTTACCATCATTATGTTGATTAATTTATGTTGTAGGTTATTGTGGGTTTTTTTTGAAATTGTCATTATTACAGATCGGAACTGACTCTCAGATTGCATGAAATGCAACGGAAATTCGAGACAGAACAAAGTTTGTGTCAACAGCTGCAAAATACATACAAACTGATTGTTGCTGCAGTTCTCAAAATGAAAGACGATGGGGACGCCAGTGATACGCATTATAACAATTTATTACAATTAGTGCAGAACAACTGTGGTGTGGAAGTGTGTGAAACTGAAACTGATGAAAATTGATTACAGTATTAAAATATAAAAAATTGTTTTTTGGTTTGTTTTTGTTTCATTTATATTCCTCATAACGTCCTCTGTCGACTTAATTATAAACTGAACAAAGACATTCGTAGAATGCAACAAAACAAAAAACTCAAAGAACAAAAAAAAATATTAATGATTGAAAACAAACTTTCTCAGAGCCGTTTCGCCAAAAAACCATGCCTCCTCCATCTTCTATAGCCCTTTGAAGGGTTTCATCTGAGAAGTGTTCTGAGATATTTGCGACTTCCCAAACGCCTTTTATATTTCGACGGAATGTCCCAAGTCACCCCAAAAAAGCACAGAAAATATAAGAAAGGCAAAGTTTTACGACAAGTAGAACCCCAAAAAAACATTCTAGACGTGACAGTATCAAATACTCTATCGTGTGTCATAGGAAGTGTAACCGTCAACCGTCATAATAAATCGATATGTACATACCTATATTTGATATTTATAATATAATTTTTGGATCCCGAACAACCTGTGGTGTGGACGTGTGTGAAACTCAAACAGATAAATTTGATTACAAAATTGTAAAATGAAAAATTGTTTTTTTGGTTTGTTTTTGTTTCATTTATATTCCTCATAAATTTCTGTTGACTTATATCACTATATTGATGAATATAGTCCTGAATTTATGAATATTTCATAATAGGATACATTCCTAATTATTGTTAATAATAAACTCTTTGTAAGGTTTGCTGCCCTCTAGTAATATAATATATAAACAAACGGAACTGAGAATCTGGTCTCTGTTACAGCTTTCTGTTCCATACAGTTATTTGTATCTTCACCGACTGTACAGTTGGGAAAACTTGTGCGAAGAAACAGTTTCCTCAATTCGCAGTCTGCGTAATGAGTACGACATCTATAATTATTTGGTTGAACTGATAAAAAGTAGATATGGTCTTTCCTGCCATAGGTGGTAGCGTATCTATTTCAATTGTTTTCTTATTATTACTCGTTATTTGGACAATGAATTGAGTTCAGTGATATTCTTTAGTGTTCATAGCTTCAGAATAAGTCAATTTGAAATAGCGGCAGGAGTCAAAAGTTCCATTAATAAGCATATTTGCTCAGTGCCGCAATGCTGAATGTACTCCCAATAGAAGCAAAAACAAAGTTTCTTTACATCTCGAGTACTTCATTCAAAGTTGAATGAGACTGAAATTAAACACTATGGTCTCTTATACAATTTTGCAGCTGATCACCATTATATTGTTTCGCTCCTAAACTTTTAGCGCCACTTAGCGGGAACACATTTCACTAATTGTTCGAACAAAGACAAATAGGGAAGAAGAAGACAAAGGAGCAGGTTGACTTGACATAACCAAAACAAATAACAACTAAACAAATGAAATTATATTTTAGGATTTTTCATTTATTTGAACTAATATAAGTGATGAATGTTTTCGAAAAATACCAACTCTGATACTTTCATTCGATATAAGGGATGTTTTCGTTTGGTGTTGTTTATTTTTATCTTTATTAATTCAACATGGAATTAATTACTTCAGATCAACTGAGCAAATATGATGAAATCTTGGATCAAATTAGCAATGAATACAAAATATCAGAAGAACTAAAGAGAGAACTAGAAAAGGAAAATGACAAAATCATTCTTTATAATTTAACAGAGCACAGGATCACCCAAAAGCTCTCTTCCACAAGTGTCAAAATATTTTCCAATATTCTCAATTTGCTCTCCATATATGAAGATGAACTACAGATGGATTTCAGAGAGTTCCTGAAGTGTCAAGATTCTAAATACTATCTAATTGAGGTCTACATTGCTAAAGCATTGTTCCAGAAACTGAAAAGCTTGAGTTGCATTGTTAGTATTACCATCATAACAGAAGACAAATGTATTAACAAATCTGTTAGTATGCCCAAACAATTACCTTTGGTGGAAATCATTGCTATAGATGAGACAATTGTTGATTGTGTTGTAGAAACATTTTTGGTGTTTCCGGATGAAAACTGGATGACAATCAAACTAGATACTATAAGTGTTGATATATCCTATCATCTCCATAAACAAAAGAATACTTGTATGACTTCCAAAACCAATGATATCCTCAAGTTATCAAAAACATATAATGAACACTTAGATTTCAAAAAGTACCAAGACGAAATGCTGTTGGAATATGATCTCAGATGTGAGATAGATCAAAGTGAATTTGTAGAAGCTATTTTGAAAAATTCATATCAGAATTTGGGCATGGAACACTTTGTTGGGTTAGCTAATGATGATAAAAATGAATTTGTTATGGAATTATCTCATGGGTTTGGGAAATATGAAATCACATACAATAGAAGGAATAGCATACAAATCAAATGTAATGTTGAAGATCTACGGAAAATCAAAAAATATTTCTGCAAAGTTTTCCACAAGCAAACTGCTATAGACCCTAAACTGCCAGATGTGAACGAGGTAAATAAATCTGCTTTTGTGATCAAATCTAAGTCTAGCCCCCACTGTACTAATAGTAAAGTTATAAATTAAACAGTTGTACAACTTTTCAACGTAAGTCATAAATATTTGGCTCGTGTAATAACCAGGATGTCCTTTGAATATCTTATTGCAAAGAATGTATCGAGGGGGAAACTACTTTTTCATTAGGTGTACATCATAACATTTTCATTAATTCACTATTAATTTTAATTAAATCCATTATTCGAAATGTCAAAACTCGCCAGAAATTATTTTTGCGCAAAAAAAAGCATTTGAAAACTGATTCAGAGCTCACCAACTCGAGAACGTTTAGAGATAGACGAAATCTGCTAACGCCAATCGATTCAGAATTGCTGAATTAGTATATATTGGGAATTTGAACGAAAAAAATCGCAAAAAAGGCATCATAATAAATAATTTTTTGAACTTTTTAAATTTTAATTTTTCAAATTTAAATGTTTCATCTCCGAACGTATTTCGACGTGCTGATTCCGAATCTTTAAACGAAAATGTCGAAAACTCATCAGAAATATTTTTGACGGCAAAAAAACCATAAAAAAACTGATTCAGAGCTGACCAACTTGAGAACGCTTACAGATAGACAAATTCTGCGAACGCCAATCGATTCATAATGGTCGAATCAGTATGTATTGTGAATTTCGAGTCAATCGAAAGAAATTTAAAATTACTCGAAAAAGTTGCATGTGGTTCAACCCTAAAAATCATCAAAAATACCAAGTCGTCACATCGACTTGAAATTCGCACTGTATACGTAAAATTTTATGCTCATTCCAAAAATGTATAATTTGTATATGCTCAGATATAAGATTTAGGCGGAAAAAGGTGTTTAAGATGAAAAAAAAAAAAATTCTGAGATATTTTATTTTTCATTTTTGAATTTCAAATTTTTGTCCTCGAAAGTAATTTGACGTGCTGATTCTGAATCTTTTAACAATAATGTCGAAAACTCATCATAAAAATTTTTGGCGGCAAAAAAAACATTCCAAAAACTGTTTCAGAGCTGACCAACTCGAGAACAGTCAGAGCTAGACCAATTCTGCGAACGCCAATCGATTCAGAATGGTCGAATTAGTATGTATTGTTATTTTCGAGTCAATCAAAAGAAATTAAAAATTACTCGAAAAAGTTGCAAGGGGTTCACCCCTAAAAATCATTAAAAGTACCAAGTTGTCACATCGACTTGAAATTCGCACTGTGTACGTAAAATTTCATGCTCATTCCAAAAATTTATGATTTTCTATGCTCAGATATAAGATTTAGCCGGAAAAGGGTGTTTAAAATTTTGACGGTAAAAAAACCATCAAAAAACTGATTCAGAGCTGACCAACTCGAGAACGGTTAGAGATAGACCAATTCTGCGAACGCTAATCGATTCAGAATGGTCGAATTAGTATGTATTGGGTATGTATTTGGGAATTATTTTATGACTTTCTGGATCTCATTTTTATACATAAGAGTTACATTATGTCCATACAACGTATCCGCGTAATTGAATGGTAATTATCTTTCAATGCCCCCTAAAACTTTTTCATTATATTTTATTAGAGATAGTTACTTCACTGATTTCATCAGGTGTACCAAAAATGACTAGTTGTTTCCCCCTCGGAATGTATACAACATTTCTAATCAAATACTTAATATTATATTATGATATGACTTGAAATTTGAGTTTATTTTAACAATAAAAGTACTCGCATTTTTCTTTGTTATCAATGAGTACTTACTCCATGATTTTTCTCAAAGTAATAAATGAAACAGACAGAAAAGTAACCCCTACTATAATAACGGACGCAAGGTGTATTTGAACTTCATTTTAATATTGGAAAAGTAATAAATTTCTTTCTTTGTAGCTCAAAGAAAATGTACCACTATCAGTACGAGATGTTAAAAAATTCTACAATGACATCAGAAAAAGCTGGTGGAATTTGCCTGTTTGAGAGATAATGCTCAGGATTATTCGGTATGTCACTGGACTGGATAAAATTCAGTTTTCATTTCCTCTGATTTCTTGTACTAAAAACCATGATGAGCTTCACAGTATGATGATGGCTACTTACTTATATTTATTGCGTGATAAAAAGTTGAATTATGTTATCAATAATTGTATTTCACAGAAAATAAAAAATTTATCTTTCTTCAAGGCAAAATATTTTTTTTACAGTTTTAAATATTTAAGTTTATGCCGTGTCCGTCATAAAGTTCGCAGCATATGGAAAACTTTTTCATTATTGATTTGTCAAAAAAAAATCATGTGATAAAAACCTCTGCTTCATCCCAAATCTGAATTGCAAACACCAGAATTGAATTTTTCACGACCCTATACGAGGGAGGTTAAAAAACATGTGTTGTTTTCAAAAAAATATGGTCCTGTTAGTTTTTATTATTTTTCACGGTAGAATTAAAAGGCACTAGGAAATATTGTTCAGAATCGAATGTCTATCCAGAAATTCATATCATAGCCATCTATGACCAATTTAATTTTTCAACCTTTTTCCCCATTTTCTCCTCATCGCCCTGTACGACATAAGGAATACTAAGCAAGACGAAGGGCATATTCTGATATGGTGATATCACTCTCTGGATGTTATCACTCTCTGGATGTTATCGCTCTCCTCGATGTCGGAAGGAAAATTAATAGAATAATGGGGCATATTTGTATCAGAAAATGTTATTCGCTGTGTGAAAATGAATTAGTTTTCATTCTGGTATCATACCTTGGAGACAATTCAGTTTTAATAACTACGTGCAGCAAGATTCTTTAAAATTCTATCACAATTCAGTTAATGTGATATTTCGTTGGGTGGGAAAAAGGAGAAAACACCCCAAAAGTGATATCATGATATTTATTTATTTATTTAGAAACAAACAGGCCGAGGCCTAATTATATGTTTCTCATAAGTTTTTCATACAATATTTACATGACATTTAAATATATCATAATATAAATGTAAAAGAGAACTGAGGGATTTCTTCGCACCAAAACAGATTAAAAATTTCTGGAGATTGACGGATATAGTGACGTGACATGATTATCCATAAGAATTACCAGGATTTTACCAGTTTCTTTAACTCACATTTAAATTTCATAGGGTTAAGGTCGAATATTCCATAAACAAGTTCATCACAGTGCGTATTGTATTCGTTACATATTCTGTTGAGGGGGCCACTATTATTTACTCGAAAGCATGCATGACGAGGACGGAGTCCTGGAGGTGGTGCGTACAATTTTACTTGCTCAAGCAGATACGGGCTATCTAGCATACTGTTCAGCACTTTTGAGAGGATCATAATGTTATTTGCAAATCTTCTGCATTCAAGTTTTTCAATACCAAATTCTTTTCTGAGTGGGCTGTAGGAAATAAATCCAGGACTTACACCATGTTTTTTATAGTAAAGATATTTAATAAATTTATTTTGTATTGACTCAATACTTTGCTTCAAGTTTTGTTGTGTTGGATCCCATACAGCTGAGGCGTATTCCATTTTACTGCGAATTAGAGAAAAAAATAAATATTGAATTACGCCAAGATCGGTGAAATCGGAGGTGGTACGTTTAAGAAAACCTAATAATTTGCTGGCTTCTTTGGCAATGTTAAAAATATGATGATTGAATTTAAAATCGTTTTGAAAAAGAATACCAAGATCATGGGCTTCCCACACCCTTTCTAATGCTAAGCCTTGCATCGTATATAAATAAAGTTCCGTTTTCTTAAGAATATACCATCCGTCTAGTATAGTATTCCTTATGTCGTACAGGGCGATAAGGAGAAAATGGGGAAAAAAGTTGAAAAATTAAATTGGTCATATGATGGGCTATGATTTGAATTTCTGGATCAACATTCGATTCTGAACAATATTTCGCAATTTCGCAATTAATTCTACCGTGGAAAATAAAGTAATGGGATCATATTTTTTTAAAAACATAGCAAGTATATGGTTGTGAAAAATTCAATTCTGATGTTTTGCAATTCTGATTTGGGATGAAACAGAGCTTTTTCAATGATAAAAAAGTTTTCCATATGCTCCGAACTTTATGCTGGACACTCTTCGACCCTTTTCCGACTTTGAACTCGGAATTTAATAAAATGCCGACTTTAAAGTAGAGAAATAATAAAATTCCGACTTCAATAGCGACTAAAATTTGTCTTTCAGCTACAGATGATTCCACAACTGATTTTTGAACATACTGTTCAAATTTTAAAACGAAAATCAAAAGAAAACAGTTTTAATATTTTCCGACTTCAAAGTCGGAAATTACTGAAATATATTTTTAAAAAATTGTATGGCCCTTCTACGCCTTCGTATATAATTGATTAAGTCAACAATTTTTCAAATTTCAGCAGAGTTATGAACAATTTCAACTAAATTTAATTTTGTTATGAAATATCTAGTTGTAATGAATGAGTATTGGTTAAACCACCGAAATAGCCTACTAGATATCGATTAATTACTTTTATTGCGGACTTCCATTGTCTGGATTGTTTCTGTAAACAGTATCTCCGATCGTTATCAACTGTGTACTGACCGCCAGAGTAATGAGGTATTTTATATGTCTTGATTTTGTTTTTTTAATTGTCCATAGGCAAACGTGGTAATAGGTAGGGGCTCTTATCGTTTGTATTCTTCTAGAATCGACCTGTTATTGATTAATGTGTTCCATACATTCTTGATTTCTACGCTGAGTTGACTTAAATGGGTAGCTGGCTTGGATGTATAGGAATTCATTAAATATCATTCCAAAAGGAAACCGCTTGAAAAATCCCCAGGAGTCAGGAGTTTATCAGAAAATCCGGAGACCTGACAGCGGCGGCCAGAAAGGTTTTACACGAACTACCTGCACTTCGGCTGAAAGCCAGCCCTGCTTAGCAATAATAATAATACTAATAGTCAGGGCTAGATTTGGACATTTGAGCGCCCTAGGCTGATATCAATTTGGCGCCTCTAAACCAGGAAAGGTTCACGCATTGCGAGTCGTCAGTCGGCGCCTGTTTATCTCACGGCGCCCTAGGCTATAGCCTATGCCAGCCTATTGGATAATATGACAATGATAATAGTGTGCTTCTTGGAGCCTCTCTTCTATTACATTTGGCTCAATTTACAGTCTTTTAGCTATTTTTCAACTGTTTGAATATGTGAGGAGTCGTTGAAAGAATCGATAATAGTTTCAAGTGAGTGTAGTACATCTCTCTTTTATTTTCTTCACTGGACTATTTCACTGGTTAGTACCTACTCACTTGGGAGGAAACTACTTTTGTACTAGGCATATATTTTGACTTGTTGAGCAAATTCAAATGTAGGCCAACCTAATGAATAGCAGAAACAGAAACCATGTTTACATCCTGAATAAAACACAGACATGGATATGTCGCACATGTCGACCTCAAAATTAAAAATGAAATTTATTATTATTATATGAGCTACGAGGTGGAACGAGCGTCCGTCCACATTGACCATACGATACTCCTCTATGCATGGTTAAACCCCCGCCGTGCCTGTGAAATTTCAAAATAGATTCTCTAGCGGTTAGTTCGTTGACGAGGTGCACGTCAGTTGGATTAACCGCGGGCATTTTTTTTATCTGGAGCAAAGGGCGCGCGATCCCTCATTAACGGAACGTTCATTTGTTTTTTGTGGTATTTTTGCAATCGATTCAGTGTGCTTGGTTCTAGTTTTACGTTTTTGTTTCCAACGATGGATTTGCTCTATTTCTGCACGTTGGCAGCTGGTTTTATGAGTTACGGTAAGATTGCGTTTTCGCTTGTAGCGTATTTTCAGCTTTTCCTAGGTGGAAATCTTAGTGTTGGATATTTTTGCTCGTAAATCTTTCAAAATATTTTAAGTTCAGTAACGATTATTAAACTCACAAATTGCCAAAGTGGTTTGTTAGGTGATGGGAGTATTGTTTCAAAGTGTGATTTCGTAGTGTTTTTGGATGATTCGAAAACTTTCAAGTAAATGAAACGAATAATTTCGACGAAATCGAAATCCCCTTCGCTCCACACTATTCCACGAAGTGTAGAATTTGAGGCGAATATCTGTCAGAAAACAACTATTTTCCCCTACGAACATTGAATTACATTTGACATCCAGTTGTGCGGTGTTCCTCCAGAAGGACACAATTGCAAGTACGAATTGCACTGAATATCATCCCCCATTTGTCGGGAATGCATACCTGTAGACTTTTCATGTTTCACGATTTGTTTACCACTCATCAGTGTCAGTCAGTTGTCTGACCTATCTGGCATGGGCTAAATTCTGCTATTTGGATACAGGGGAGCACTTGTAATTGTCTCCTCTGCAATGAGACATATTGCAAAAGTCTCTGTTAGATATAATTCAATACCTGTAGAGGCATTAGCCAGGGAAGTAGTTGTTCACTTACAGGTATTTGCCACAGTAAGCCTACGTTGTAGGTGTATAAGAGGGTACAAAAGGGTAAAACATCAGTCGGCCACCACTATGGTTATTTATCTCGTGAATTAAAATGGCGATTACCAATCTCGGACATTAACGCATGAGCGGAGCAAGCGCGTTGAATTATATCGATTGTTAAAAACCTTCATTAATACACTTGTTCGTTACAAAACTTTTTCGTCGACCGTAGCAGGAATCAGTATCCTCTTTGGACCATATGAAACGATTTAAGGCTAGTGAGACAAGTCTCACTTATACATGCCAAAGAAAAAAACAGAAAGAGAATGCCGATTTTATGGGTAAGTTGAAAATGAGGCAGGAGTACAACGAATTTTTGCATATAGTCCAAAGAGGGTATGGGTTGCTGGTTCAGTATAATAATTTTATATTTACTAAATTATTCATGATTTTCGCATCATCCGCAAACATCTCCGTGAAGTGCTACAAAACACATTTTAGGTACTCAAATACTCGCATATTATATTTGCATGAGAAGGTAGGAGCCTTCAGAAACGATATGAACTTTTCCTTTTCCTTCTCCGATAATTTTTAGCAATCAAATATTCGGCTCCGCCAGAACTTTCAGCGGCGGGTAAGGGTGAACCTGAAATTTGATGTCGGCATTCAATCACGTTTTCTGAGAAAACGAGCACATTTCATAAGAAATTACTAGGAATAATTTTTGTGGATAATTGAATTGTTCTTCACCCTGTTGAGTTGTTTTTTCGATAAATCATATACTTTCTAAGATTACAGCAAAAATCTATTTATATATTTTTAAACGAAAAAAAAAATATATATGTTCCACCCTTGGAATTTTGGTAAACAATTTGTTTTCGTGTTTATCAATGGTTCCAACTACTAGCATATCAAGTTTGGTGGTGCTACAATCGATTCTTGTCCCAAAACCCAATCGTACTGGATTATAACTAATTCCTCTAATGCCCGAGTAATACACGAGTTATACCTGTAATACCCAATAATTTTCAAGTAATGCCCCTAATTCCCGAGTAATGTCACTAATACCCAAGACATGTACACCAAAATTCCCCCTCGGTTTTGTGCAGTTGCAACCGTCGTAACAGCTATCCCAAGTTAGGAGTCGTCTGGGGCTCCAAGGACACTATCAAGATCACGATCAGCAAGTGCAACACGAGGCAAAAGGTATGTGCCCTTTTATGATATAATGTGGGATTCATTTAATATTAATTTGAAATCGATTCAGTATTGATTTACAGTACATTTGCGATCTCGCCCAAGCACAAATACTAATATACAGTATTCTGCACAAATTTTAATTTTTCAAATAATTTTTAGATATCAGCCACATGAAAATCATTTATTACGCTTTCGTAGAATCCAGGATACAATACGCAATCCTAGCATGGGGAGAAGTCGCGAGCTACCCCCTGAAAAAACTCACTAGCCTCCAAAAAAGATTTCTCAAAATAATGTATGGCAAACAGAGGGGATATCCTTCGGACCTCTTATTCTCTGAAACTAAAATTTTCAATATCAGAAAAATTTTTTTACAAAAAATTCTTACTCACCTGTATAAAAAAAACCGCTTCACTCTCAACTCAACCAGAAGAAGACTTGCTACATTCTTGAAAACAAAAATTCCAAAAAAAACTGTTGGCCAAAGATGCTGCACCTATATTGCGGCAAGAGTTTTCAATGTACTGCCAGACGAAATAAAAAAAAAACTTATTGGAATTGAACCCTGTAGATATGTTCAAAAGAAAGCCCAAAAAATACATCACCTCAATGGAGGATCGGGTCATCGAACCATTTTTTGATGATACTACCAGTCATACATTCATTATTTGTTGTTTTATTGTTTTACTTCTGAAATATATAAATATAAAATTATCATTATTAAGAAATTGTATCACTAACTATTATTAGGTTATTATCAGTATTATTATTATTATTAATTTATAATATTATATGTATAAGCAAGTTCATTAAAAACCCCTTGATGTTACCTTTATAGCAAAAAAAAGGAAAACTTACTTAGGGCCGGTATTATAAAAATGTTTGACAGTTAACTTTAATTTTAACAGTCAACTTTTACTCTAGAATGTCAGCTTTATAAAGGTCCCATTTTTATTTTAAATTTGCTTCAATGTGTGCAGATTATCTGAATAATCGAAATCGGTTTTTGAATTATACCTATTTCATTCTACAAGTTGAAATAGTTTAACCGATATCTAAACATTCTTAGTCGCCCTGGGCCTTCAATCAGTATCTTCATCGTCGGTTGAAAGTTCCTCAAAAATGAAGTGGATATCATTTTAACAAAGTCAGAAAAATAATACAACAATAAACTCAAGTATGTGCTAAATTATTGACAGAAAAACTGTCGAAAACTATCATTTCCTACAAAGTTAACTTCAACTGATCCCTATTCCACCGGATAAAGTTAACTCCTTCATCTAGAAGTTAACTGCAAAATGTGACGTCATTCCTCAAGTTAACTTCTAGTTTTCTGTCAAAATAGTTTTATAATACCGGCCCTTAGTCAGATAAGTTACCACGCACAACTTCAAGTTTTTGTGGAATGCTTTGACCTGCGTTGACTAGATCGTAAGATAAAATCTATGATGTGAATTGCTTTATTGTTAATAAAGGTTATTATTATTATTAGTATTACAGTGCTGGGGGCTAATCAAATTGCAACACGCTGTATAAAGGAATTAAAGAATCATCTCGGAGTTTGTCGATGTTATTATGTATGTCTGCATTTGCCAACCAATGAATGGATGGCAAGAATATGAATTGATAAAAGAGGAAAGAAAACAGTTGCACATATCGATGGGTTAGAAGACAAATATTGTATGTCCAAAAATGTAGTTTTTAATAAAATAAATTTATAAATGTATCAATTTATGTTTTCCTTCACTGGAAAAGTCTTGACTGTCATGTCTGTAACTTCAGTAAACAGCTTCAAGCGGTTGTACAATATTGGGGCATCGCGAAGACTTCCCCTCGATTGAATTAATAGTCATAATATCACATTTTTGACAAAGGACATACAATATTTGTCCTCTTAGCTATCGATATTATAAAGACGAACCCCTGGGGCGGATATGCATATACGCGTTTCCGCTGGCACGTGCCACTGTCTGTAACGTGCGCCTTGTGGTACGTTCCGGTACACCGAAGGAAGAAGTACCGTCGGTGCTTATGGCCATATTGAAGAAAGGTCAGGTTTCCGTGAACTCCGATATCAGCAACAGATGGTTGCTAAATCAGCGGAGCATGACTGTTTGGGGTAACTGACTATCGCCACATTCGTTGGGTGTGATAATAGGGCACACGATCCATATACAGGGCGTTCATTTCAGGACTTCCCACCCTAATTTTCTCGAAATATGTGTATTTTTTTTTTAAATCCTGAGACACGTCAACAAATGTATCGAAGGGGACAAGTTTTCATCAGAAAATGAACGCGCCCCCTTTCATCCCCTGCAAGAGGGAGCTTCCATTTTCCATTTGTGTGAAGCGAAAGGGATTTCGACTCTATCGAAATTATTCGTTTCATTTGTTTGAAACAGCTCTCCGGCATACTCTTCGAACTCTGTTCGAATAATGAATCAATAAACATATCCAAATTCATTTCATATTTGCAAAAAAATATGAACTGGTTATTTTTTTGACAGTTGTCGAAAAAATACTGTATGAAACTCGTGAGCAAAGTGTTTTTTTTTTACTCACTTGATACATAAATTATTTTATGGTAGAAGTGTTAAAAGTGGCATTTTATTTAAATTAACAAATGTATCATAAAAATTTTTTTGTACAACAGTTACTGCTAGTAAGAAAAAAATAAGATCCATATGGATTCGAACACACGATCTTTGGATTACATGGCAGACAGGCAGATGCTCTAACTATAATAAACCCCAACGCACTTTATTTATGAATGTCATTATTTGTCATTGATGAATGACCTTCTGCATTAGGACTGAATACCACACTTCGTTTGTAACTTCAAAAGGAATTAGTATTACCAATTGCACAAACGGCCAAATACATGTGTGAACTTTCATAAATGATTCCTCTTGAGTAGGTGTTCTCATTATAATATCTGATTGAAGTGTTTCTATTAAAGAGATCTAGATTACTGAGTAACACTCAGAAACCAAGTCGAAACAGAAATAACTCAATCAGCTGGTAGGTTTGTTCTGGTCCAGTTGCCATCTTGAATTTGCTTTGACAGCATCTTGGAATGCTTAATTTATTCAAAAAAATTCCCTGTAGTCAACAGGCAAGCTAGGTTAGCTTGATTAGGTTAGGTTTATGTGTAAATTACGAGCCAAAAACTAATTCACGCATTTTTGACTCGCAAGCTAGGTTAGGTTTGTGTGTCAATTGCGAGCAAAGAACTAATTCACGCTTGTACAAAGTGCACCACGTTTTACTCCAGAGGGGCAGAATGCACCTGTGTTTGGTCACAACCAATCAGAGAGCTAGAGTATTTGCCGATGACTGAAACGTGGTACGTTTTGCTTATAAACATCCTTGGCAGGTCATTATGAATCCCTAGGTCTCCGACTTTAGGCCCACTTGACCTAAGGAATTATTATTATTATTTTTATTGTAATTATGATTTAGAGAGTTCTCATAAAACTTGTCACATAATATAGTGTCACTAAAAAAAATTATATATTATTTTATAGTGGTTGAGGGGATTGTTAACGTTTCGAAGCTGTTTGATTTTTTATAAAAAAATGTTTGCCTGTCCGGTTGTTTCAAATGATTTCATTTCATGAAGCGGGCGAGGTCATTGTACTGTCATGCTGATATACAAATTGAGGAAATGAATAAATTTTTTCTGTATATGCGATTGCATTGGTGATTTAGCTTGTATGAAAAAGCCTTGAGGACAATACTTTGAAAGGCCCGTTTCTACCTAAAATTTTCACTTTTAATACCACTAGAGCTTCAATTATTATTGGAAATTTTTTTGAGAACACGAAATTTGTAAAAAATATTCGTGTTCCAAAGAAACAATTCTGTTTTTAATTAAAGCTAGAGTGGTATTTGGTAAGAAAATTTCACACCAAAATATTATTAAAAAATTACTATGATAATGACGGTTTTTGATGGTTTTGAAATTTAAATGGTCTTTGTATGTTAATTCAAAAGCAATATAAGATAGAATATCAATCAAACATAAATAACTGAATGTTTGAAGGGAAAAAATAAAGAAAAGTTCCAGCAGTGGGATTCGAACTCACTCTTTAAATGTCAACTATAATCGCCAAAAAAATTGGTAACGATGTCGAAATAAAGCATTGATTGGTTGAAAATGACTGGTATAAAATTTTCATTGATATTCATACTTGGCAATTTGACAAGAAGATGGTCAGTAAATCCGTGACAGTTTCAGTAGATTCTTGTATATAAAAATGTTCTTCCGTTCAATGAAAATTCCTACTTTTCAAACCTTTTATCCTCTGAATATTTTTTAGAACGACTCAACCATTTTGATTACCTCAGCTTCCTCAACTGTTATCAACTCGATTCATGAAATTGTTGCAGGTTTTCAATCTTCTTCAATGATAATATTAAAACTTCCTCATAAACAGTAAACAGTTTTTCTTTTTTTTTTCTTTTATTCTTTTTTTTTTTTTTGAGAGGCCGTTCATTATTATTATTAGCCGTGGCGCTCCGAGGTGACTAATTTTTGGTTGCGTATTCATTTTTCAGCTCTAGGATAACTACGAAAAACCTAAAAAACCTAAAGCACCATCTACTTTATATTTTCAGGATCACTGACCACTTATTTGACATTAATGTTTTGCTGAATGTCGATATGGTAGAATTACTAACGACATACTCTTTGATTTTTGTTCGAAATTATGAATAGGATTGATAGGGGTTGAAAGACAAACTTTAGTCGCTATTTTCTATTTTTCACACTTTTTTTATTAATTGTTTAAACTTTTGCAATTTTTGCAAGTGGAACTTCCTTTCTTGAAACACCGGTTTCCTATATTTCGGTCTTTCCGAAAAAATAGTCCAAAAACATCTTAACCAGATTACCTCAAAACTAATTTCCCGGGAAATGAGTTGTATGTATTTGGGAGCCTAGATATACTTCAAAACAACGCCCATTTATTTTTATATGGTCTCGTCATATGCTGTTATATTACGTGAATTTTAGATCATAGTCACTAAAAAACAAAATTCGTGGTTACTTTCACGCCAAAATATAAACATAAGCAATGGCAAACGTCCAAAAACTCAAACGCCAACGATTCATATGTGGTTTCGGCTATTTCTGACCTGATCAAGCGAAAATGTTGATATTATCAAGATTCTGTTTCCGAAGGAACAAAAAATCGTTACGAAAGAGTGACTACAAATACTAGGATAATAAATCAGATTTGGCAGCGACACTCTTACGTCTACAGTCAATGAAATCATCACCAATATTTATGCGGGTGAATGCTAGACATTATCCTATTAAATTACGCTAGATTCGTTTCATTACGTGTAATGTGAAACCATCTAAATCATGTTTATACTTATTATAGCCTGACAAGTTCATTGTTATCAATACAGAATTACTTTACCGAATAAAGCCATTGGAAAGACAAGACAGACACTAGTTTAGAAAAGGGACTGTACACTTTTTTGTTCGGATACCAGACACATTTCTTACTTATATCCGAACATGAAATGTCAATATTCATCTCATGCAGTCAGTGATTGAAAAATGATGTGTTTATATTCATTGTTTTTTTTTAACTAGTGAATGAACCCATCAAAAACTGATGTTATTGGGCCAGTAAGAATCACCAATCGATGATTGAGTAACATAGACTCAACCAAAGAAACTCTAGTTCTAAGCAATTTGTACACGGTGTGTCTCAAGGATCGGCACTTGGACCCCTTCTGTTAATCGTTCATAACAACGATCCGTGTTTTCATTGATTTCTAAATGAAAGTGATTTAGGCAGATGATGTAACACACTCATAAACGTGGATAAAAATACAGAAAACAAAAAAAATTGTTATTGAACTTGCCGAAAATAAAATTAAGCGGAAATAAAATAATACAGAGTTAAACGGAGAAAACACTATACATTTTTATTTATAATTTTATTATTTTAATGAACGTAATCAATATTTTTGTTCTGAAAAGTAAAACACTATTAATGTGATAGGTGGCCAATAAACTACTATTCTTCTTCTTTTTCATCACCCATTTCTTTGTCCAGAAGATTATGCAATAGCATTTCTTCGTGGATGAGCTAAAATATATTCGGCCATTAATTCTTGACAAATTTTCGATAGTGAGTGCATAGCCCAAAGAAACGTCTCACTTCGTATTTGTCTCTGGGTCGTGGCCAAATTGAAATATTTTTACAGGATTCATTTCAATTCCTTTGGACAAGATTGCCTAATCATTTTTTTCTTATATATTAAACCGCTTATTTTGAGATACGTTGTTGTTTTGCATTTTCCAACATCATAAATACTTCTTTCCAACTTTGCAAGTGATCGTTGAATGTCTTTCGTATTACCTACTATGTCATCATATTCAAGTTTACCATATAATAAAAATTCATAAAATGTCAGGCCTCTCATTTGCAGTTCCATAGGTCTTCCAAAAGTGACGGGAGCGATAGATAATCCAAATGGATGGATTATGAATTGGTATAGCTTATTATTACCATCCAAGAAATTTATCTCTAAAAATTAGTGTTCGAAACAAAATATCCCCCTTTTTATCTGATCGTAATTGAGTGCACATCGATAGGTACCACAGATATAGACTGATATTTTTTTATTGAAATATTTTCTATCTTTGTATCTAGTTCATCTGTGCAGTGAAATATATTTATATTGAAAAATGACTTTTTTCTGGGATTGAGTCTTATAATTCCCGAGTTAAAATTCACCATATTTCGATGGCTAAGAGAACAAATATGTCCAAAAAAGTAGTTTTGAATAAAATAAATTGATAGATTCATCAATTTATGTTTTTTCTACTGGAAAAGTTGATTGTCATATCAGAAACTCAGTAAACAGTTTTCATAATATCACATTTTTAAAAAAGTACAGTCCCTACAATTTTCTAAGAAAAAATCAGTGAAAACAACCCCCTAATTAAAATTGAACGTCGCACTCCTGCGATTCTCTTTATTTATGTATTATCAATAGATCCTAGAAGTTTGACCAACTTGAGATGGTTAATTTTTGAAAAATTAAAACTTAAAATAAAAAACGAATTTCTGCAATTTCGTAAAAAATGTCAATTTCTTTTAAACAATAAAAATACTGGAGATTCGAAAAAATGCCGGAGTATCGCATTTCCAATTGCGAAAATTTTTCTTCAGATACATTTTCTGTACGATGAATATTTGGCGAGATATGTATTCCAAAGTAAAGGTGAAGAAACATGTGTCTACGTGTATGAGTTTATATGTCGTTGATTCCTCGTGAGTTCTCAATTCTCAAATTCGAAAGAAATAGCACTCGCTCTGACAATTTTTTTGAAAATTTTTCAAATGTGTTTGTTATAGTTATAAAAATAAATCGGTTAGTGCATAAAAAAATTCATAATTATATTTTTTTCCGTCGACCGTTCATTTATGATGTATTTTAACGCACTCAAAATCGTTGACTAATGACCCCTGTTAATGAATGATTTTCTATTAATCAACGATTTGATTATATGCAACCCAACATACATTGCTCTTATACATTTTATATTGGTTAGTACTATCTGTCATTATTTATTTGTCAATTTTCAAATAAAATTTTAGAAAATGTTTATTACACCAGTTGTCACTCACAACCAAATATGGTCCCGTGGCGTAATGGTAAAGTGCACCTGGCTTGCAACACTGAGGTCGAGAGTTCAAAACCCACCGAGGGTAAATTTTTTTTTCTTTATTTCAATTTGAAAATAAATAATAAAAAATAAAAGAAAACTACCACTGAGAAAAATTAAACTATCTTTGAGTAGAGTTAATATAAATAGGAAATAGTGATTGTTTTTTATCGTAACGTTAAATAAATAAACATTGAAAATAAGATATCTCTATTTTTGAAAACTTCTGTCGACGGAAAAGTTTTGTAACAAACTCGTGAATTAAAATGGCGATTAACAATCTCAAACATTAACGCGCTCGCTCCGCTCACGCGTTTGTTAATCGCCCTTATTAATACACTTGTTCGTTAAATAACTATTATTTTAAGTGCCTGAGTTTTACAATTCTTCTTTAAAAATGCGTCTATAATTTTAGGATTTATTCGTACATATTTCTAAGATTAATAGGGTTTGAATTATGAGGGGTGAAAAGTTGTAAAATGAAATTAGCACATATTTTAAGTGACAGAATTCTTAACTTCAATCAATGTGATAAATCATTCATTTTTTAGGGTAAATATTTTTTTACATTAAGCTCTAACAAGGATTAATTTTTAAGGGTAGAAATATTTTTATATTGTGTTCTAAGGCATAAAACAATCATCATTTGACTAATCCAAACTAAATTTCACCCATCTTAAGCATCAATATGTTATTTAGTTTTCATCCCTAAAAAATAAACAGCGCTCATCGGCATGATACAGATATAGATAAGTGGAGGGTAAGACGAGCCTAATTCCAAATTTTTATGCAAATCGATTCTGGACAAAAAAAATGCGAGGTTTTGCAATTTGTTGAGCTTGATATAATTGACTTAACGGACATACAATAGTTGACTTCTTAGCCATCGACTTGTTGAATGAAGAAAGGAGTTTTGGTGGATCATCATCTCACATCAAAAGCTCTACACCTCTCCACTTGAGGCCCCAAGCTATTCCTGATCGACGATCTCTCTCTAGCACATCATAAATATATAGTTTAACATAAGCGTCTGTATGTGTGTGTGTTTGTACTGTGCTATACAATACATATTTGAAAATCTGTTCATAGATATTTAATGAGTTCTAAATATTATTATTATATTGTGAATCTGGAAGTGTTTCATGGGCTGACCAGCCAAACTTTCTCCATGTGTTCTTTTCTAAGAGTCTCAAGGGCAAGTATCAATAATAATAGTAACACACTCGTAATTTTTGTTCCAATGGTATACATTCATCAATCAGATTTTGTTCAGTCAATATTCATGATCATAATGTATGATGATATATTCTTGTTGCTTTACAACAATACATTTTTCTGTGTATAATGAATTCGAGTCTTCATTTCTAAAAGTGTTCGATTCGCAAAAATAAAAAAATATGGAAGGAAACCATTTCGTTCAAACTGGTATTCAATTACAACTATGTAATCCCTTCTTATCCCATTTTATAGCCTAATCTATTATTATCTCCAGGGGTAATCTCTGTTCAATAGGGTTTCACTGGATAATTTTCCAAGGTGTGATATATGAAAATCTAGACTGCCGATAATGTAACACCGTTGCAAAGAATTTCTCCTGGCCCATATCGTTGTATCATTTGATGTGTTTATTTTTTATTCGCCGATTAACCCTTACAATATATTTTTGTTAATGTTGTCGGACTTATTTTATGGCGAAGTTAGTTGTCTTATAAAAATCTTTGAACTTGCAATAAAAAATATTGAGGTTCACTTATCGGGATGAAAACTATCCTATATTTCATGTAAAACACATCAACAAAAATTCATTAAAATCGGTCGAGTGGTTTCGGAGCTTAGCGTGGACGAACTACCGATCTGTAAAGGAGGGAACGCATTAAGCGGTCGCGGACCCGACGCATCGCGACCTGAGCTGGTCTCGACCCTGCTGAGTAAAGATATTCCCCATGTTTTATAATGCATGCATTTGCACTCGGCGTTCTCGGGAGACCGAGTTGCGATCGAGATGAGCTCGGGAACGTTTAGTACACGCGTTTTTGATGATCGCGTACCTCGCTATTTCTATGAATCGTTTACAATCGCAATAAATCGGCAGCATTCGTCACCACTGACGCTATTTACATTCGTTTTGTTGTTGTTGTGTGCTATAGTTCTCAAGTAGTGCAATATGGATGATTATATTAGTTGAAAAATATAATATAATAAGGTTTGAAATTCACCTTCTACTTGTCTGCTTCTCTTAATTGGATGAATCCAAAATCTCGCGCTCCTTTTTGGCGCTTTTCTTCCTCTTCAGATAGAAGAGCCAATATAAAAACCTCTGCCACAGAACTCATTTTCTTAACTAAAATGAAGAGCGTGAGCAGAATTGTGTGTAAATGCCAAATGCGACTGCTTTTGCTACGACCGCGATACCCCCTGGACCCTATCCATCGAAACATCCGTCTACTCAAAAATTTGTGTGGCGGAGGCTGTGGTTGCGATGTGATGATTCCAGTCTTTTGAAAATCACATCAAAATACATCGCCAGTTGTCGAAACAGAATTCATCATTTCAAAATTTATTTTCACGTTTCAAAGTATAGAACAGCATGTGGCTGTGTTTGAAATTGTCACCATCAATAATTATTTTCCACTGGCATTTCAACAAAATGACAGAATAGATATTTCAGGTTTGTAGAGCAGACATCACTCTATATTTCAGTAACAGACACAGTAACGTTGAAAACGTTATTACCGCCGACCAAATCATCGCGAATTAGCAACACAAAGAATGTTCTGCACGTGTAATCTCGGGCGACAAACAAGTGAGAAATATTTTATTATAACCTACGCGGGAGTCCCTAATAATGATGTAAAAATAGATCTCACACACATTTCATTTTATATTTCAGAGTTGGATTTTTGCCACCTCTTGGGCAAAAATATTTCATTTATATCGTGTGATCTAATGCAAGTAAATATTTATCAGCGATTTGAGGCGTTTGCCGAGAATCTGCCAAAGGTTGTGGGTATTGCAAAAGAATTATGCAATTTTTATGTTGGGATATGTGAAACTGGTGTTTGGATACGAGGCAAAAGGTGGAACAGCGCAATTTCGAAATATAATCATTCATTTGTTTTCGAATGGCAAATATTTAATTTAACCTGAAGTATATTTTCAATATCTTATATACTCAAAGTTTCATTGACGAATATCCAACAAAAGTCAACTATGATCCTGACTAATACATCACAAAGCTCTCCCCCCCTAGCTGGTGCCACTGACTGCCATTAATCCACCTTGTAATTTATTGCTCATATAGCGACATTCGAAGTGCTTCCTTCATGTTTCTGAAAAAAGCAATAGTGGTAACTTATTTCGTGTTTTCAATGCCCACCGACGAAATCCATTTCTGTTGCAATTTTGTATTGAAGGGACTAACTCACTTCTTCTGATGAACAAACGAGTAGTCTCTGTAACGTCGTCATTCTGGTTGTCCTTCTTGAACAAAATTGGAGAATCGTTGTCTCGCTATTCTGCTTACCTCTTCATATGATAAACATTTAGTTTGCTTTTTGAGGTGTGTCTTTATTACTACATGGAGGTCTGTTCAATCTTTCTGTAGCTTGTGATATATCCCAATTTTTCTTTGGAGTTAGTAAATTTGAAAGGCATCACCTGGCTTGATAATAGTATCTGGAGTGTAGCTGTCAAGTAATGTCTTTTCCAGTCCAGTCTTTCTTGCGATTCTTCAATATTTTCATCAAATAATTTTGTTTGTTGCATTTTTAGGTGGCATTCCAAATAGCAGATTGCATGGCATTGTAATTCAGAGAATAACATAAATGGGTTATATCCTGTGGACTCATGCTAAGCAATTTAATACATATGAGAAATATAGTCATACCAGCTCATTTCAATTAATATGCCTAATTTTCGAAGATTAAAATCGACATGTATTATGTCGATCAACAATTCCGTGTATAATAAATTTCAACAGCCTTTTTTATATTTATTATGAAAATAAATACACTATACATCTACATCATATCGATAAAATTACATTAATAGATTGAATAGATTTGCGGCTATGGTATGATTGCTATCTTGGATAGCTATACTGAAAATAAAATATAACGATTCCAATGCAATGTATTTTTTAATGACCTGCAAAAATATATATTATATACACATCATGAAATGTATGTAGGTAAATAACGATGGATAATACATTGTATTTCATCACTCGGACGGAATCATTTCCTTCATCCTCCTCAGAGCTGCTATCTGACAGTTTCTCAATGACAAGATGTTCTTCTGCTTCCTGTTGGTCATCATCGTCGAAATCTTCCAGTGTACCCAGAAAAAAACATTATTATAAATCTTCAATTTGTATTCAATAGCATAAAGAAGAATTTCAACAATACCTGTTATTTCAATATCATCAGTGGTAATTTCATCGATTCGATGCAATTGATCTGCTTCGAACCAAATTATATCAGGTTAGGTTTGTGTGGCAAGCGCGAGCGAAAACTATTCCACTCATTTTCGACTCGCAAGCAAGTTAGCTTGCCCAGGTTAGGTTTGTGTGTTAATAGCGAACAAAAAAATAATTCACGCATTATCAACTTGCAAGCTAGGTAAGAAAAAATCTATGTACATATAAAAATAAACTTTTTTGATAATGTTAGAAAAATAATATAACTGCATTCGAAGATATCTAAGTTATCAATAAAAAAATGACTTAAATTCTTATATATCGAAATGGTAACTAATGTGAAATAAGTTATATTGTGTATATAACCTTCACCGTTTAAATCCAATTGGGCTTGTCAATCTCATGCAATTCCATTTTTTCAGTAATATTATATGCTACAGAGCATATGCCACCTCATATCCGGTCAGGATATTTCAGTATCCGGTATTTACGGTGTGCGGTCAATGTCTGTGATTTTGCTTATTTCCCCTGGAGGAAACATTGTTGAACAAAGGGTTCGTTCGTGCAATTTCCTTTATTTTCTCCAGTCTGTATTCATAATTGATTTCTGTCAGGTGGAAACATGAATATTGATAGTTCAAACGGGGGACCACCTGTATAGATCGGTTTCATAGTTATTACCAATCATGCCATGTTATGACCGACCAACATGAATGGGTAAAATCCATTTGTTTCTCCGAATGAAGTAAAATCACTGTGAACGTTCATTTTCAAATTGATTTTTCATAATTTATTGAAATCGAATAATTCTGTGAACTCAATAATGTATGGATATACAAGCGAATCCGTCAGACTTTGTCCTGCCTGACCGTTGAACACAATGAAAATATAAAAACAGCGTCAAGTATTCATAAACTTATTTTTTTTTTTCTAATGAGTTTATTTTTGATTCGCCGACTAACCCTTCCAATACAATAATATATATTATTGTCGGAATCGTTTCATGGCGAAGTTGCGGCAGAAGCTAGTTGTTCTATAAAAAATCCCTAGAGCAATAAAAAATATTAAGGGTCACATATCGATATAAAAACTATCCCATATTTAGAGATATACACACTTGACACGGGATTTTCTATACATCTTATAGCTGCACCACCCGGAGTGACCCTGGTAGAAATATATGATCTTAGATAATATCGCTATTCCAGTACGTTCTAGAACATTTCCGAGAATCTATTATTGTTAGTTCAACTTTCGAGAATTTCACTCGAGTGTCTTTTCACCTTCCGTGGCCTCTGTTCTGGTTCGTTTCATGAAGATCCCGAATTTTTTTGAACACTCCAGGAAAGTTGTTATGTCTTATTATAGCCGATTTTTTTCTGAGAGTTTCAAGCCCTGGGGCTTCTTATTCTAGGCTTACTATTGGTGGATTAGGACAGATGACATTTTTCAGCCAATAATTGAACTATAATAAGAAGCCCCGGGCTTGAAACTCTCAAAACGAAAACGGCTGATGTGAGTCTGGAATAGTAATTTATGTATCAAGTGAGTAAAGTGAGTCTTTTTTACGGCATTCATACGAGTAAAAAAAAACCTCAACTCACGAGTTTCATACAGTATTTTTTCTACAACTGTCAAAAAAAATAACCAATTCATATTTAAACGAATAATTTCGACAGAGTCGAAATCCCCTTCTCTTCACACTATCCCGCAAAATAGAAAATTTGAAGCGAATATTAAAATAACATATTCATCGAGGTCAATATTATTATTATTAATGTTGACTTGACTTTCGAATAACTAGTCCATCGAAGTAACTTATTATTAGATTTGTATTAAAAATAAATAAACAATCCTCGTGAAGCAACGAATACCTTTTTCTTTCTTTGAACTACGTCAAGGAAATCCAATATTTGCATTTTCTTTCTTTGAACTACGTCAAGGAAATCCAATATTTGCACTATCCACGATTTTCTCCGTTCAATTTTCATCACTTTTCATTTCTACTTAAATTAAATTTATAGTTATCAAGAATTCGTTATCTGGATAGAGGCCCAATTTCACAAATTTTATTAATTGTTGTTGTCAACTAGTTTCTGACGGCCAAACAGCCATATTCATATACTTATTTGCTGAATTTCATATACCCGGCGTGACAGAAGAACATACACCTAAGATTATCCGACGAGAGTCACCTGTTCCAATAATAAGCTTTGGTGTTTTGAAATAAACTGCTTTCATATATTCCCAAACAACCAATCCCAGAGGATCAGATGGCTTGGTATATTGAGCTAGAAACCCCGTTCTACCAATGTAGTAACCTGGGTATGTGAAAATCTGGTCGAATATAATTAGGTCCCCAAGATTTGATGATTAGTTACCTCGTTTTTTCAACCCAGTATACCTATCATATGAAGGTGAAGATCTCATCATATTAATCTGAATATCTTGTCATATAAAGCTTATAATCTTGCCATATGAATCTAGTAGCCTCGTCGTATGAAGCTGGTAGTCTCTTCATATAAAACTAGCAATCTCGTTTTATGAAACTAGTAACCATACCCTACGAAAGTTGTGAAGATATTTTCAATTTTTTTTTTATTTCAGCATCAGCAACGCTAAAAATAAAGGAAGTAAACATACCCGAGTCTGTAGAATTCGGCTCAACAAATGAGATCATAATGGACTGTGACTTCGAAGCCAACAACGAAACGGAGTTGGAGGTGAAGTGGTTCTTCAATGGGAATATCGAACAGATTTACCAGTGGATACCAGGAAATGACCATGGTTTCGCGATGGGGCGGTTGAAAAATAGAGTGGATCTCAAGTACACTGTATCTAACGACACCAAAACGAAGTACAGGGCGTTGCGGATAATCAATATAACTCGGGATTTATCGGGGAATTATACTTGTAAAGTGAGCAGCTTCAATAACGAAGAATCGAGAACAAAACAGCTCATCATATATGGTAAGTTCGTGTAAAGTATGCGATATTAGGATATATGATACTAAGGTGGGTTACCAGTATCTTTCTCAAGCGAATGTAGTATTTATGTAGTTTTTTACCTTACTGTCATATACTATATGGATTTCCTGTCTGAAGTCGTTTGAGTTACGAATATCCGTACTGACCTTGTAGTATCTTGTTGACATATTTTTAGATGTATGTTTTATGAGTAATAGAAAAGAGAATAGAAAAGTCATGAAAAAAGTCAGAACTTTATTATTTAAAACAATTATAATTTCTCATCACCAAACCAGTATTCGCTCCATGACATTTGAACATTAGAAGTACGTCTTTTGTGCCTTCCATTTGGTGACTAGAAAATCTGACTTTCCTTTGTCCATTTTGTTTTTTGTTTTGGTACATGCTTGCGATTGCTACTGCATATACCAAGAATTGGGTAGTAGGAGTATAGTAACTGCTAGTTTTCCAACAAAACATTATCCCAGTGTCCCATCCACAACTTCAGTCTCGTTTCCATAATAGATGTTGAAGTCATATACTTATGTAACCTTTTAATTGATCAACCCTCTGACATAGCTTTATCGCTCTTTGTGTTTTAGTGGTAGGTACTATTTCAATACTATCTCATCTTAAACTCTGTTTTTCAACGACAATTGACTGTTAGGAATTTCCGGTTCTGGCCCTCTGAAGTGTATAACTCAAACATGAAACTACCCCTTTAAGATAGTATGTTTTGGATGCATCAACTGTTTTCTCTTGATTGTACAGTATATTTTTAGATACAGGAATACGCAGCAATCTCCAGCTATATCCAATTTGAAACTGTTGGCAAGAGACCTTTTTGCTTAATTGTATGTACCTACCTTGTAACACATAACCATCGTGAAGCCAAGCTTGCAGAGGAGGAGATCGACTCTCCCGATGACTTCACTGGCTCCATACAATACCATTCTGTAAAATAGATATTCCAAACTTGAAAGTTCACACCCTTCCTGTTGTTTGAGACGGGCGATTTAGAGTACAAGCTCCTGTGAGGTACATCGTTTTTTGCTATTTTTCATATCGAGTTTTAGTATATTTGTGTTTTGTTTCCTAATGTCTGTATACCCAACATCTTGGAATGCCTAATAACGAAATACTCAGAGAGAATTCAAGCCTCGCCAGACTTTCGAGATCAGAAACACCGATTTGATAACACAAGACGGTTGCACTAATTATAGTTCCTTCAACCAGGTATTTTTTATTCCATTAGAAAAAACGAGTTTTATCGATGTTTCTCAGTACATTTTGAATTACTTGTACAAAAGTATTTTATGACCAATTTCAACCAGCAAGCCGCCTCATCCGGAAATGCGCGATATGGAACATTCGTTTTCCATTAAAACAATTGATTCATGCGTGCATGATATCCAGTTCTCAGCGTTGCATATCATTATTTCTGATATTTGCTTTGAAGAGAATGACAAGTGAAAAATTATACATTTTGTATGAAATGATCAATGCACATTTCGCACTTGTATGAATATCATAACTCTCGCAATTTTAATTCTCGTTGGGTGTTTAATTTCCTCAAACATTCATTATATAGCACAAAACTAGGGAGTAAACTTCATGGGGAAGTTATTGAGAAGGTATTTTGATATTCGACAATTACACATAACGGATTTACACCGGAAACTGAAAACAATGAAAACATCTTGCCCTGCCACTGCGCCAACTCCCGCCCTCACAAAAAATTATAAATATTAATATAATATGACGTTATTCACAAGAAAATTCAGTTTAGAGAGATCTAACTATGTGAATATATAATACAAACCTTTGAGAAAGGTTTGATTTCCCGCTAACAACCGGTATCAGCAAAGCAGAATTTCATTCATCGAGAACCTGCAAAAACAAGTCATTAGTCAACAACTATAATACTATTGCGTTGTATTATTGTTATCAAAGTTATTTGTGCCATTTTAATGACACCATTATCATCACACAATTACAAACTTTAGACAGATACCTAAACGAGCATAGATAACAGCGTTTTTCGCCTTTCTGAGTGAGTCATAGAGGTACTTGTTATTTTTCTTGGTACCTCATCGTTTTTTCCATCAGCGAATAGTTGTTGCTATTTAATTCCTTATTTTTTTCTTCGTTGTTCAATACTCTGGCGCGTGCCACACTCCGTTACCCTCCGTTGATTCCTTACAAAAGATCTTGGATATGCGATGCGATATCTAGTACATATTAATAATAACTTGAATTACTACCACGTGGCCATGACTCAGTAGCGTAACCAAACAGGAACTCAGGAATTTCTCGTATATAAAGAACAGAGATAACCTTCGCGATGGAAGCTGACTAAGGTTTTGATTTCCGAAGGAATATTCTTTACAACGATTAATTACATCATAAGTGGCTAAGTTATGACTATTGTTTCACCAATATTTAACTTAAAGGAAGCTTAATATTCAATGATACGATCAAAATTATAATAGTTGTCTATGTCCTGACGTTTTCTATAGCAAAAGTATCGGTGTTGAAGTAAAAATATTCATTATTTCTGTACAGATATTAAAGTCCATACTCTTAGGCTTCTCAGCTTGAACCCTGTGCACCTACATGTTTGGGTTCAGCTGGACACGCCAGCTTTCCTGGCTATTCTACAGGTGACTGTTTTGGTTGACATTTTGGTTTGATAGACGTATTGCATATCTTGTAATGGGATTCTGTGCATCGACTGTTGACTTTGATTTTTTTATGTTCTGGTTCCCACGAAAGGAAGAATCCTGTAATGTTCAGTGAACATCGTGATAGCCAAGGGAAGTAGATTGAATTGGTGTTCTTCTTGAATATTTGAAGGCTGTATGCCTTAAGGAACATCTCCCGAAGCGAGTTTTTGGCGAGAATTTTGGCAAGTTTTCATAATGACGGCGTATGGATGTGAGGACTGAGCTCGATGAGTCAGTCTCGATGGAACCGCTAACGGTGGAACGATCAGCTTTTCCAATGATGTCATGACAAAGGATGTCAGAAGATTGGCTTTGGCTTGGAAGCAGTCGTTTCTCTCAGGCTTTGGCATATAATCGATTACGACCAACTTTTTAGCACTAGACATAGTAGCCTAGTGCAAGGCAGTATCGTAGAATTCTCATCAGCAGAGGTATGATGGTGTACAAACCATCCTAGAAGAGTACGGGAAATATACCATCCTTCCTTGACTTTGCTTAGCCTTGCTGCTGATTCCATTGCGTTTCCACTCCAATATCAAATTGCCCTACTTTCAACACTTTAAGTTAACATGCGAATTTTCAAGTTCAAGTTTCATACTTTCAATTATTGACACACAATGAAATTATCTTTTCAAAATCACAGTAAATTCTCGAACTATGTCCCGAATTATCTCCTACTGAATAAAGAGCAAATGGCAAATTTGCTTTACGCACCTAGATCAAATCAGTTTCAATTCCAAAAAATAATCGTTATAATAATTTTTCAATTTTTCAGCACCTGCAAAGACCCCACTCGAAGTAATTCTATTTGAGAAAGAATCCTTCGTGATTTGTACGACCAGCGGCATTTTTCCAGAACCTCAAGTCGATTTTTACTTACAGAAACAGTAAGTATCTTCCGCATATCTTTTTTGATTGATAACATGCCAACCATAATCAAATATATATTCATTGAAATATATCAATTCTAGGTATATATCTTTGAAATAATAACTGAATTAATTTCTATTGGCTATCTTTTGAATTGTCTTCGCTATATATGACTTCTAATAATAATAATAATAATAAATGATTTTATTGAGTAGACATACAGAGCATAATACATAAATGAAATTATGTCGATATGACACTCAAATGGCAGAGTTCAATTCCACGATTAGATCGCTTATTGCTCTTCCACTCAACCATGAAAAGGAGCTCATATATATACATAAAAACAAACTTTCCAGCATCCAAATTAGAGAAAAGCATCTTGGAAAATAATAACCCTGTAACTTGTAAATCATGTACCTATTCAGACTGATAACATCTTTCTGAAGCATCATATCGTTAATGGCAATAACAAAATTTCTCGTCAATTCACAGAAATAAAAATTGATTTGGTAATTTTTAGTTGAATATCATCAAAATTATGGTGAATGAAGTCAGCATTCAAAGAGGATTCTGTTGTGTTGTCTTTAACTTTTGCCCAAAGCTAAATCTGTAAAGTTCTGCAGGATGAGAGTATTAGAGACCATGTTCGATATCCTTGAATATATCCTATCGTTAATCTCATTATTTTGAATATGTTCTGAAGCTATTCTATCTTAAATCTATGACGTAGTATTATTGCCAATGTTTTGTTTTATTTTTCTACAAATGTCACTTTCAATCTTACAATAGTCAATTCAAAACGACAGTAATCATGACAATTACTGTTACTTTCGAACTACTAACATTCGTTATTATATTATCAAAACTCTGAGGGCCGAGCATTCTACCATAAGGTATTCCTAGATCCTAACTATTCATATTGAATCTCACATTGATGCTCATATTTCATGCCGAATAACTGTTCTTTTTCTCAGGAACGGTACGCAGGAAGACATAAATGAAGACATTGATACAGATATCGACAGAGACGGGTACTACAACGTGACAGCAAAACATCGGTTTGATAATTACACTCTGGATGGACCAACAAAATTCGTTTGTAATGTGAGCATCGCTGGAACGAATTATTATTTATCTAGGACACTGGACTACCTAAACCGTAAGTAATATTCCTATTATTTTCTATCCTTATTTCTACTTCAGTTCACTCCACTCACTCACTCTCAATAAGAACGCCGTGGACACTAAGAAACATGACCACTCCTACAACTGAAACGTGTTGAGGGATTAATTTCAAATATTGTTCGAATAGTGGGTAGGTTTTAATATTTCGTTCTACCACTGAATTTCTTCTATCATGAACTCGGTCTTTCCACTCTTTTATGATTAACCCAGAGACCCGCTGAGGAGTTTCTCATTCGCTCGAAAGGCAAATCTTTATTGCTGATTTCCTAGGTATTTCTAGACTTTCAACTCTGAAGATGTAAATAAAGGAAATGGTAGTAGAAACCGACCTTTTCGGCCGCTCGAAGGATTGGTTTTTCAGTCACAGAAAATTATATCTTCGTTAAACTTCTCAATTATGGCTTTCATTTCAAAAGTCGACGACAAAACTGAGAATTTATTTATACATTATTTCATCAGTTTGCACACTATCAAATTCTGAATTTATTCAACAACAACTGCATATGCAATTCTGATAATATTATTTATAAACAGATACTGACAAAGTGCTTGAAGAAGGCTATTCTGTGATAACGAATGCTTCAATTGTAGACGAGATTGTCAACAATACATTCAATAATTCAACAGGTATTCCAATGGCTTTATATTTTGATAGTATTTTGTTTACGTTATTTGTTTTTGTTACTAACATTCAATTATGTCTAACGTGACATATAAAATTGACTTAGAGATTACTTTGGAAAAAATTGGAGAGTGTTGGAGTTTTTTTGTTTTGATTGAATAATTCTAATTACAACAGAGATTTTCACAAATCCTAAAAAATATATGAAAAATTTGTTTTTTTCGTCGCTTGCCTACACCCTCAGAAATCTTCAAAATTCTCGCGCAAGGTAGAGAAAAAAATTTTAACCCTGCGATCCCAAGCAATTTTCAACTTCGTATTGAAACTGATATTTAACAGTCTTTCAAATATTAGATGTATTGTATACTCATATAAAGAAAAGAGTAATTTCCCTTATGCATGTTGATTGAAAAAGTAATAATATGCAATAATTCCTTATTTTATTGGTCACGTATGTGTGGGTTCTTCCATTGGTTTTATTAATATAATTGAAACCTTTATCTGTAGGTATTGATTATTTTTGTACAACCTATGATTTTATTGTTATTCAATTCAGAACGGGAAGGCTTTGCAAATAATTCGATTCTTGTACTGTTCACTCTTTCTTGACATTTGGACTTGTGCTTGTGCTTGTTTTCATCCATTAATGATAATAATTATATATCATTTTCTTTAGTGCTTCGTTCTGTTTGTTTGAACACAAGACATTTTCCGCTACACTATTCCTTTTTGTAGTAAATAATTACAACTAACTCATTTTCAGATCGACTGCATAACTCAAATACTTTGGTAGTCGAAAACTTTTCGTAACAAGAGTTTTTTTTAATACTGCAGAAAATAAATGCGAATTTAAAAATCTCACATAATTTCACTCTGTACTTGTAACTGAGGTTATGGAATTGTATTTCAATTTTACGAATGAATGGGCATGACCAGGAAAAAATCTTTTATAACCCAAAAATTTTGTGAAAATTACTCGATGGAAGAAATTACTATTATTGTATCATATAAAAAGGTGACAGTTTGATCAATCCAAAATTTAATGCATTCTTTTAAAAAGGGAAACATTTTATTTTACTAAATGCTAGATCAATTCAACAAATCTCAATAATTCATTTATTTTCTCTTATACAGAATATTTTTATTATAATCGAGATTTCCTGAATAATTTTTTTTTTTTTTCAGAAAATTCCGGAATGGTCCCTACTTCTTCTGCCTTCTTCTCCCTTCTCCTGGCAGTGGTGTTGCTGATGCTCTCATCCAAGTGAATTTCAACTTCCACGTTTTTCTTCATTAATTTGTGATAATAATACCAAATTGTAAAAATGTAATAAATTGTATATAAGAGTGTTATCGTAAGGAAATACCTCACATATATATTTTCTAATGTACAGCTTGATTTATACCAAAGCTATCTGATGAGTTTGTAAATATTCAAATACTGTACTGTAATTATTTTATTATTTTATTTTTTATTTCGTCTGTGGATGCTAGTCTTCAAAAATATATTTTATAGCCCATTTATCATACGGAAATAAACAATAAGTACAACAACGATTTTATTTACAATAAAAATAAATACAATATAATTGGCGATAAATTATAATACGGTCTAGTCGCTAGAGAATAAAACTGAAATAATTCAGATAACAAAACAATAGCGAAATACTAATTCTAAATTGCACTCGCCCTCATTTAGGTGTAGCTAAAATAAATAATAAATATTTTGGCTCATCATAGAAGGTGCCATACGATATTGGAATAGTTAAGAGAAGGACATAAAAAAAATCTGATGTCCAAAGATTCATTAAGAAAATCTACGTTTTGTAATTGTTCGAATATTTCATGTCAAAAAGTTGATGGTTTGATGTATTCAAATAACGACATACCAGTTTTTAGTTCATAAATGTAAGGAGTTTTTTATTGGAGAAATAATTGAATTTTTTATCCTCAAACGAGATGTTAAGCAGAAGAAGAACGGCTCAAAAAGTAACAAGAAGATAAAGAAAAATGGCACAAATAGAAGCAAGATGAAGAAAAAAGGCGCAAAGAAAAACAAGAAGATGAAGAGCGAATGCGCCAGAAGAAACAAGAAGAGGAATCACGGTGAAATGTGGAAATAAAGAACGAAGGTTTGAAAAAAGAAACCGCGTTAGAGAAAAAATACAAGAGCAAGAGAAACCTGCTGGGCCTGTTAATGGTTGGAATGCTGAAGAGATGGCTGCGGCCTCAATGATTGTTGTGTTGCGGATACTGGCTTGAAATCTCATCAAACAGCACCCATTATTCATCTGAAGAGTTATTAAAGAAAAAGCATCATCGCTGAGGTCTCAATTACCACCAGAGAACACGATTTTTCATCAACTAGAACTCGTTAATGAAGGATTCGAAAGATAACATCAATAACTAATGTTTACGGAATGAATCTAAGGAGTCGCCAATATTGCTACAGTATAGAGAGAGATAATGAACAACATAATCGAAAGAATCCAACGCACAACAGAAAATCAACCATCTCAGTGGATAGAACGACTATCATTGTAAAGACTTATCGGGACGATTGAAATCAGAGAGTACGCAGTACGAAACCTTTGAGGAGGCCATTTTAGACGCAATAACAGAAAATCTTTCCCCAGTTCCTTGACATAATACTTATGACCTAATGGCCTTACTGTTTGCAACAAAGTTACGATTGACGATTTCTGAAGGGAGCCACCCCATTCGAAATCGCATATATTCTACTCCGAGTAATGGTGAAATGTCGTAGATCTTGATCTCCGATTCATCTCGGTCGTCATCCAGAATTTCTTTCACGCATTGCACTCCAAGTTCCTTTTACGGACCCTGAGTGAACTGTATTCCGGGTTCATTGCAGAAGCATCAGCTTTGGTAACGTACAGCCCAGGACCAACGATCAATACGTGTACGGGGGCTCTGTAGCCCAAGCATTCCGATGTGATATCCTCTGCTAGATTAACATTTTCTTCGTCAGACTTGTGCCACTGGGGAGACCCAGGTTCATTCTCGACAGATGTGTTGGAAAACACATCAATAACAAGCGAAGCCTGCGTTCCAATAAGCTGACGTATCAATATTTTTTGAGTGGCCTACGGCCGTCACCTTTAATTGTTTTGGAAGTTCGACCATTGAGATCGGACGATACGATGTAAGCAACCGCAGCGGCCGACAAGATGCTGTGATGTAGGCGGAATTTAATTTTTGAAAATGATTACTGATTAATGAACTGTAATTATTGCTTGATTTTGTAATACTCAATTATTGCGTTTTATGGAAGATACAATTAAATTAGGATTCATAATTGAAGTCAATTGAAAATATTATAAACCATCAACTCCTGACAGATGCCTCATAGTGATGTTCAGTTGATTGAGTGAAAAACATTTTTCAACCCATCCTTGAGAATTTGATGATTATCTTATTACTGCTAAAAATAAATTCTTTATACAATAGAATTGATACTTGACCTATACTGATCTAAACAAATACATGTCTGTTTATAAAATTAAAATATTCAAATGGTTGACTGTGGGGATGACATCAAACTCTTTCTAGTTATTGGGCATACTCATCTGAACAACAACCAGGATTTCCTTCAACTCTCAGGATCATTTTTCACGTATCGTGTAGTTGCCTTCTGCATTCGACAAAAATGTCAATTGATATTTCCACTTGATGAATATTTCTCGGATATTCCTCAGCTGTGTTGGGGATGTTCATATGTAACCTTGGCGTGATAGCCGCTAGTGTCAGCATAATACTCTACGTTCTGCTTGCGTCCATCTGGCAGTAGAACGTAGTAACTACCTTCCGCACTTTTCCCAATTCTTTTTTCTTGATGTCCAAAGTCGTTGCCTTCTTTTGCGTCTTTGACCCTGTACCCAAATGCGTACCTGGCAGCATATTGAAACTGTAATGAAAAATAAATATGTGAAATATATCAGCGAAGAGAACAAAGCAACATAAAAAATATACTACGTAAAATACAGGTAGGTATAAGAAAAATACGGTATATACACGGATAGTCTGAGGAAAGGAAACGACTTTTATAACACTTTAATTTACTACCAAATACTAGCTACTGGGTTCAGTTTTTAATGGAACAACTAGGGCAAAGTCTGAACATAACGAACTAGTTTTTTGTTCAATTTACTGAAAAAATAAACTGAAATTTTATTGCTGGACTTTTTCAGGTAAAAATTCTCTATGAAAAATGTCAATTGGCCAGAGTAGTCACAGCATTTATCAAAATACTGGGCGTAGGCTGGTTTCGTCAGTTATGCTTCGTTTACGGGTTCGCTTACTTTTCTGGAAAAATTTAGAGAGATTGGTGATCTCTCCATGTTTTATAGATATTCTAATTGACGATGCTTTTCTGGAATATCATCAACCCGACGAGCTCACTCCTCACTCCTCACATTAATTTTTTGTCGACATGACGAACATCTTTCTCCCTGAGCTCTTTCTTTCATCGAACAGAAAATTTTTAGAACTCACTACCTCGGAAGGTGTTCCCTGCGGCATATAGCTCTTAAATTTTAGTTTTCGTGAGAAGCAGAACATTGAAGAAGTGTGTTCAGTTGTATTATAATTATTATTGTATGCGTGTTCCATGATTGGATGATTACATGATTTTTTTAAGGTCAACGAGCTTTTTGGCCAGAGGACAACAAGAATTTTGAGGGTATCTCCGAAATACACACTTTCATCACTATTTTCATCAATATTTTTGAGTGTCCAGGTGGTCCTGAATCATACCATATTTAGATAAATACAGCATTTGGAGGAAAAATCTTTTTGTGCTATAATAGATAAAATTGATATCGTAACCATTAAAAAACTCATCCGTTTTCAACAATCCAGCTGTTTCACAGTGGAGAATTTGCGGCAGGCGGCGAATAATGAATAAATTGTGAGTCTCGTTGCTCAATCTACGTTATTGAAGATTAATAATATATTCACGAATAACCATAACTCGGCTGGAGTCAGTTCATTAAAATGGATGATGCACGTTTGGAATACCATCTGTTGTTATGTTAAATATTACCATTATTCTCGAATTTCTCCTCCAAAAGAAAGTGAAAATATTTACATCGAAAGTCCTGTAGATACTAACAAGTATTTGTTTTGGAACAGCAATGGGTGAATATAATGTCTCTTTACGATTCTTAATTTTTATTTTCCGTTAATTAGCTAGTATAAATGAAATTTCTGATAAACAATTTCACCAAGTACCAGTTAGTGTATAACTCATTTTACTCAGTAGCCAATTGGTTGTCTAGTGAGATGTGTTAAAGATATTGATGAAACAAATCCCTTCAGTAGTCCAGTTGAGATCTAATTTCTGATGGTATGTGAAATTTTTAGTAGAAATAGTTTTTCATTGATACAGCTTTTATGATTATTTCAGTGTGTTCTCGGTTCTTGGTTTCATTCAATATATGTCTAAAGAACGATTTGAATATTGGTCATTCAAAATGCTCACAGGATTTCTAATTTCATTATCAATTTTAAATTATAATCTATTATTTATGTCCATTATAGTCACCCATTCAGACTAGTCAAATTTTTGTTCAGTCTTTCCACTGAAAAAGAAACGGTTAAGTTGAGTAGGTGAAGAATATTATACATAAATAATTCAAAAGGTGACAAATTTGAAACAGAATCTTAAAAAGAATATCGAAATACTACTGTCTACTACTGATCAAAACTAAATATAAAAATAAGAAAAATACAAGAACCTATGTAAATAATATTTTAATTCAAATAATATCGTTTTTTGTTATGTCCAGTCTTCAAACAAATGAAGGAGATACAAACGATCCGATAATCAGATTGAATGCTTCCATCAAACTAGACCTGTTGTCGGAGAAAAGAAGAAATCGAAGTTATTTTCCTTTTATAGAAACTTGTATATAAAACAAGTTGTATGTGTTGAAATCGTTCACATTCAAACGTGAATAATCATGAAAATATTCATTTGACAGAAGAGTTTCTATATGTATTTAATTTCCTAGTAAAATTAATATGTATATTATTTCTAAATTCATAAATCATATCGAATGCTATCATTGGATCAAAAAATCAACGCAAGTTTGTAAATTTTTGAATATCTGGTAGGTATTTCTATATCTTTTTGTTTCAGTTCAGCAAAAGTGATTCATTTTCAAAAGGAGTTCATTGATTCTGACTATAAGTTCTCCTTCAATGACATTTATAACTTTTTTAAAATCATAAAAAAATATTTTATTGAACTTGACTTCTTGTTATTAAATTTTAAACCAGTTCCACCCCACCCATTTGCGCTGAAATTTGGTATACATATGTAACTTCGATGACAATGCAATAATATATTACAATGGAGGTCGAACCCCTGCTTCTTGAAAAAGAAAATAAAATAAATTTGTAAAAATAGTAGAAAAACATCGGACAGTTGCATACTTTAATTGAATGAATGAAGGCTGGTTGCAGAGCACGTACGAGGAAGAAAATTGCTGCAAATACTCATGAAAATTAAATCTGAAAATCCAGTAAAAATAGTGAAAAACATGGTACCTTCGGCTGGCCGCATAATTTGTTTCTGACAACCTGAAGGCTGAAGGATAGGATATTTACGATAATTTCGAACGTGGAACATTTGAACAAAAAAATTTTTGTCAGGGAGCTCAGACACCCCTCTTTTTTTGAAGGAGTGGCAAAAACTCGCCAAAATGAAATCGGATAACTCCGTATGAAGAGTAATAAACGTCCGACCGTCAAATTTAATTTAAAGAATTCCTCATGAGCAAAAAAAGTAGTTTTACCTGTAGGTGTGTAAGTGTTCATTAAGGTTGGATACGTTCCATGAAGCTGAATGGCAACACTAGTTTATAAATAAAATGTTGTTTCTGACATGTTTTTTGCATTTATTTTTTTATCTGCAGGTTCACCTTGTGAAGAAATTTATAGAGAACATTTCGGGGACACCGTGCTAGGCAAGTTCCGAAGCTTTGATTTTTGTTTCTACAAGTTGATGGTGCAAGTATCGTACCGTGAGCAGATGATTTTAGAAAAAGACTTGGAGGAGAAGTGCCCTCGCGGTTGTCCTCAGAGAGAGACCCGGGTTCACTGAGACCGAAGATATTAGGAACGAGTTGGTAGATATGGGGTTCTACCCCGAATCAGTAACCAGAATGTTCAGATCAACCAAACAACCGAAGCCTCTTGTTCTTGTCCTGGTCCCCAAGACAGTGCAAGTCATCTACCAGATCACCAAAATCATGAATCTGGTGATTATGAACAAGCCTCGAAGGAATAGGGTGCTGTAGAACACTGTCACAGATGCCAGAGTTTCGACCATGCCGAGAGGAATTGCCAAGCAATGCCGATCTGCGTTAAATGTACCGGCAAACACCTGACCCTAGAATCCAAAGGCCCAAGACTGAAGCCGCGAAGTTCAACAACTGTGAAGCACCTCACACCGATAGCTACAGGCATGTCTCAGCCTTAACTTAAGGGCGCCATCCCCGCCGACCCAGACCTCAAACCAAGAAAAGGCCCGCAGTCTCAACCAGCGACTCTAGATGTCAATTTATTTTTCATTATTATTGTCTTCGCCGTAAGGTGTTAATTCAAAGGGAATTCGTTTTGGTTTCGAGAGCTTCATAAAGCTGCTCTGACGAGTTGTGAACAACGAAACGTCCGTCAGCAGATTATGGAATTAAATCGAAATCATTATTTTCAGTTTAGATTCTGTTTGCGCTCCTCTTGACACATCAGAAACTTGATTTTGAACCTTGTTCAGAACAACAAAATTGTTGACTGCCTGCCAATGAGTAGAAAATTTTCTAATTTTGGATTCCGTGGTTCGTTTCAAATTAAGTCTCAACTAGTGACTATAGATGTCACAAGTTATTTTTCATTATAAAGTCAAAGCATGCTTTATTATCTGAAGAATAGAATTCTTATTGACAAAGCCTCTAAAAATAGTAAAATTACAATAAATCGTAACTGCTCAAAATGAGAAGGTGGTAATGGAGATCAACTAAAAATAAAATTACAATTCCATTAAAATTATAAAATTATTATACAAATCTATTGAAAATTATTCTCAGATAATAAAAGTATGAAGTTATAAATGTATATGTACAATTGTATATGTGTACAATCACATACACACAGTTATGGTACTATAAAATATTTTGACAACAATACAGTAAACAGGTTAAATTGAGTAAATCAGATATTAAAAGAATTTTCAAAAATAACTGATAAAAATTGTCCGATAATAACCACCCTAGAACACATAAATAAATGAGATAGATAAGTCATTGTAGAATTAAAACAGGAAATATATTTGATTTTCCTGACAAAAAATCGAAGCAATTTATTTTTTTCCGTTCAGTCGGGGGTGAATTGTAATAAATCACATGCCATCATGACGTAATGATTTTCTTCCAAAGTCACTTCTTATATTTCGAGACTTCAAAAATTTGCTTGTTTTCTTTTGTGATGTATCTAATTTACTTTAATAAAATTTATATTTGAATGGATTAACTGAGCAAACTAATTCTTAAATCATAGAGTAAATTTAAATCTAGTAAACTTTTGGGTTGATTATAGGTTGGTGTTGATTTTGAAAATTGATTCTGAAAAGTTGAATATTCATTATGAAGACTTTTTTGGAGTTTTTCAGGGGTTTCAAAACTAAATTTATTAACGACTCCCCAGCTGGAAGTTAATTACTATTAGTTTGAGTGAATAAGACTATAATAAATATTTTTTATATATAGGGTGTTAATTAAGTACGTTAACAAACTTTGCCGTTTGGGACATATGTTTTATATTTCCAGTAGTAACTTTACCGAATGGAGAAGATTAATGAATATTCAAATTCTCAATAATTTCCTCTTTTTCATCAATATAGGTACATTGGTATCAAAAACATAGGCATAGATCTATCACCCATAAAATGATATTATGTTTTGATCGCTGAAGATAGTTTTGCTCCAATAAATTACAAAATTATTATTAATTTCTTCGCATGTGTCATGGAATAACTAGTTTTTATTTTACTCATGGTTATGTTTCTTTTTGTAGAACATGGAAGGCATTTTTTTGGGTTAGGATCGATTTTTTCACTTATTTGTTGTAACGGTCATAATCTTTTTTGTAGAAATCAGACTGAGGATTCAACATTTTGTAATCACTCAATGTATTGACTAAATATACATTTATATTTTTTTCATTCGTTATAAATGTATGGCTTTAGTAAAAAATTATACAAATTGTTGCGAATTTCGTGGCTAATATTCAAATAACAATCAATCAATGAATTAATACATTTGAAAAAGAAAACAAGTACACAACAAATGTCCGTTATTCAACGAAGGTTTCTTATTTGCTTGAAGGAGACTCATACTTTTTATACAAGGTGTAAAAAAAAAGATTCTCTTGCACTCCCTTGAAGGACAGATGTATAATGCCATTTTATAACGAATAGCATGTTTGAAAGATTAGAAAAAATGTGGAAATTTTAAATTTTGTTGGAAAATTCGGAAAATCTTGGAAACCACTGTTCGAAATTACACAGTTTCTTCCATCCGGCAGTTCCAGTATTATTGCGGCTCTGCTCCGGTCAGCTGACGTTCGACGGACAGCGGTTTCCAAAATTTCGACGAATTTTTTAACACCATTTAAACTTTCCACCATTTTTATTCGAATTTTTCACACTTGCCATTTGTTATAAAACGGCTTTATACACCCGTCCTTCACGGGAGTGCAAGAGGTTAGATTACACCCTGTATAGTTAGTAATTTTGCCGAGCAATGTTGGTAAACTGTTTTTTCGTTGACGTAATAAATATTTCATTGTTATTACAACAAAAACGTCAAATTATTTTTGTTATCTAACGTAGTAGTTCGTTTTTTCGTTAAATAACGAAATATGACATACTGTGTACGTTGATTCTTAAATTTCATCCTAACTATATAAAACGAAATACAATGAGACAGCTGTTTGGGACATATCTTTATATGAACTTTTTGTCCTGAAAACTTTCAAAGAATCTTCTCCTAAAGTTTCTCAACGTACTTAATCAACACCCTGTATGTTTACGTTTAAAAAGAAAATTGATAATCAATCTTTTGAGTCCTATACGCAAATACATTTGTAATTTCGGCTACAGAAAAAAATTCTTGATCCTATTATAAATTCAAAAGAATTCCACCCAAGTATTGTTTTTTTACATGACTCAGTTTGTCCCAAGCCTTGTTGATTTTTCTTTCAATCAACGCAGAACTGGGTCTTTTATGGATGTGATGGTAGCGATGCTGGTGAAGCAAACGACGACGACTGTATTTATGGGGTCTTTTCCTTTTATGATACCTTCGTATTTCACAACCACAATTTCTGTTACTATTATAAGTATCAGTATCTGTTATAGAAACAGGAGCATAGTCGCCCAGTTTACGTCCACCTTCATAAAAAGTAAAAGACTGCCGAGTATTGAAATAATTATTTTTTGATGGGAGGGAATAATGACTTTTCGGAACATAAGAGTGAAATGAAGATTTTCTTCTTATTCGAGGAAAAATTTCAGGGTTCTGTATGACTTCATCATCTTTTTCATCAAAATCAACATTTTTGTTATCATACTCATAATCGGAAATTTCAGAGACCTGATCTAAACTCCTCTCCTCAGTTCTGTGGTCACTTTTAGCATAACGATAACCCTCGAAAGTTGAATAATTTTCAGTGCTATGTCTATGAATAACTTCAAGGTCATCAAGATAATGATCATTTTCATCACTATACTCGTAGTTCTGAAAACTTGTGTCATATGAACCAGAGTCTTCAATGTTTACATCCTCACCAACTTCGTCATTGGGTGCATTTTCATAAACGTCAGTATTGGAAGAATTTTCATTCCCAGTGTCTCTTTTTTTAATATAATGCCTAAAGAACAATAATTTTTTACTTACATCATTTGCCTCATCCTGATGATTTGCCGCCTTTTTATGGATATTCTTGACTTTCTCCGAATCCTGGTGGTCAAATACAATTTTTTGGAATGTATCCACGACTCTGGGTACATCTTTCAAGATATGTTGGGCGTTAGAGTGCTTCCTATAACTATTCAATACGGCACCGTTTTGAGATTCTACCTCAGCTACCAGAGCTTTTTCAGCTTGATGAACATGATTGGGGGCATAGAACTCAACATTCTTTGAAGGATAGTGGTGCAGAGGCTTGCTCCTAGTTCGAATAGAGGGATGTTTTGATACATGTTGAACAGGTGTGGTCTGATGCAGCACTGCATCATGCTCTGCCGGAATATTAACTCTGAATACTTCTTCATTATTATTTTGTGGAAGGTAGTTAACAGGTGGTGGTAATTCCGCATTACTTTTGGTCTGTTCTATTATTTGACGAACATCTTGAACCTCAGGTTGAGGTGTGGGATAAAAAAAGTTTGGGTTTTGTTCCACAGCTATTTGCTGGCTTTGGTAATTCCTTGGTGGTGCGTATTCTGGTAACTCCTTCTGTACCAAAGCTAATGCCTGGGGATTTTCGTTGAAATTGAATTTTTGAAGTATCGCTTTCTGAGCATCTTCAATGGCTTTATGTTGTGCTTCAACATGTGCTTGGGCATCCTGGGTTGCCTTTTCCCAAACCTTCTGGGCTTGTATACTGGACGCCTCGTCTAGCTGCTTCTGAAGACTCTCCAGAGAGTTTTGACTAATTGCGGGAGATTGTTGAATCAATGACGCAACATCTGGTGGAGCAGCTTCTTCATGGTTGACCTGTACATTAGGTCTAGATCTTGGATTTGGAATATCAATGGATTTTTCGACGATTGGGGTATGATCTTTGGGCTTGAATGGTTTGGGTCCTTGTATTACAGGATAAGTAGGCCTGTCCTGAGAAACATCTTGCATTAGGATCTGTTTCAACCCTTCTAATTGAAAGTTTGGATTTTTTCCTACCAGGTCACTCAGGGCATTGTATTTCAGTTCTGGAACACCGCCAATGGAATTTGGATTTCTGATGGCTCCGTTTTTGTCTATTATTTGCTCGAGGAGACTTGGGTTAACGTAAACTATTTCTCCGCCAAAGTTGAGAGGTGGAACGTCTTGTCTGTTGATGTCTTGTTTTTCAACTTGCTTTTCTGAACTTGCCGCGTCCAAGTCGTTCACAATTTTCCTGTTTGTCTGATCGCTTTTTCTTGCAGCCTTCTGTACAGTAACGGATTCAGTTGAAGCACTAGTTTGCATTTTTGATTTCCTCTCCAAATTTGGTTGAGGTTTTGTGCTTCGGGGTTGGAACGGTTGCCAATCCTCAATAACTTTGGACTGTTCTGGTTGCAGATCGGACAAATGTCTGCCTTGAGGGTACGCGTTCGCAGCTGGTCCTCTCATATACAACTCATTTTTGAAATCAAGCTTTTGTTGTTGGACATATCGATGCTTCGTAAGATCTTGTTGTCGGGCTAATCGAAAGTTGAAGATCGGAGGCTGGAATGCAGCCACTTTTTGTTTGATATCTGGGTTTCTAATATTTCTCACACTTCCACTCTCTTGTTCAGATTGGTCTTCACGAACCTTTGGATTATGTTTGGTTCCGGAAGTAAAAGTTGTCAGGCATACAACAAGAAGTATCTGAAAAATAAGGAAATAGTTAGTCGATTTAAAATTATAATTGGGGGATATGATGGATTATATCCGGCAATGACTAGACGAATGTGAAACTGAAAACATAGAAAGTCATTTGCTATGCATGTATTATTCATGAATATTCCGATTCATAAATGAGTATTACAAATTATTGAAAAATGTGTCGTTTCAAGACTTATAAGAACTGAATTTATATCAAGACAGAAGTTCATAGCTTTTTTCAAATTACAAGACACAATCTAAAATTCAGACAACAAAGAGTTCTTTACTTCCTTTCCTATCAAAACAAATTTGCTGATGAGAATTCTCATGTTATGAAACATTACACTTATTATAACACGCTTTCATTTTTCATTGTTTTCTAAAGCGATTAGCAGATTCACTACATTATTTCGATTCAGCGCACCGATTCTGTCACAATTACTGATTGCAGATGTAATTAAGAGAAGTGTAAACTGAAAAATTGTTCTTCATATGGTGAGGCTTATGCAAATCTTAATGGAAGAGATGTCACTTTCAATTACACCGGAAGAAAGAGTTAACATTCTTGACCAAAATGAGATGATGTATTGAATCATATTTCCGTATTGATTAAGAACGATAGCTTCTCATCTCTCTCACATAATTAATGTGCTTGACTGAATATCACGTTTGAATCAGAACAACTTATACAAGGAAGAAGTACTTTTGCCAATTTCTGTAAAATTTTCAACAAATCGATTATTTCTCCAGAATATGGTCTTTGGTGACTGAAACACGTATCGCGGTGTTTGATGTTGGGATTAACATCCATTGTATTAATTTCTTCACCAAAATTTCCAACAGTAGAAGAACATAAATTCTGAAAACTTATTAATAATTTTTGTCAATATTTACCAGAAGACATTCAATACTTCTCCAGCATACAAACCTACTTTTCAGAAAATTGGAAAAGATTATAAGGTCTAGTTCAGCAGTATGTACTATAACAAGGATATGGAAACCAATTAGGGTGAACGATATTAATAACAAAGGCGGCGGATGTCAATTACTCTGAAGTTGACTGACATGAATATAATCGACCAAGTACCCTTCTCTCCAAACATTTCTACCAAGTGGAAAATATGCGGAAAACATCTGACAAAAATGAGTCTCACCATGATCTACCGACCGAATGACCGAGAAAGAATCACAGAGAGTGGTGTTTAGGTGTAATGAAACAAAGAGACGACTTTGAGTTTTACTTTGCCCCATTGCTATAATGTTCATTCTTGCCTTGGGAAATTCAATCCAACTAACTAGTAAAATTAACTGTATAGTATAGTAATCGTCACACACTTAATGAAGAAGTCTGGAGTTGAGTTCATTCATATAAATATAAATTTGTCAGGTGAACAAAGGATATGAACTCTAAATCCGCATCCGCATACATATATATATATATATATATATATATATATATATATATATAATTTTTTTTTGGGAGCAGGGTTAGTGAAGTTTGCAAGGGAAGTCATTCAGCCTTTCAATAAGTTAATTTTAAAGAAAGTACAGGCTATATGTAGACGTCTGAATTGATCATGTTGAGACAATACTTTAAGTTTGTGGTATATTGTGGATCTACTTTTCATACAAGAGATTAGTCTCATGCAGGAATTTTGTAGTTTCTGTATGCACTTTGTCACTGCTATCTAGGCAATTGTGGTATACCACATCGCGGTGATTAGAGACCAAACTAGAAAGTCAGGTGCAGGTGGATCGAGGTGATGCTTGGAAGTAGAATCGCATTCCCTTTAGAGAAGAAGGGACTTAAGCCTGCCTTGTGAAACCTCCTGATGAAGAACGAAGAAGTTTATAAATAAACTCAGTATGAGGGGATTCACCGTCTTAGGCTATGCCGTCATTTCGGTACTGTATAATGGCCATAAAAAATGACCTTGCAAACTGTCCTGAACGAAGTTCCAAACTGGGTAAGTGGGGAGGACATGGAGTCAGCCTTCAAAAAATTACCAATGTCGTATTCATCATACTCTGAGGAAAAAAAAATTGATATCAGGAAAGCAACCTTGATACTGAAAAAGTAAAGAAGAAATCGGAATTTACCCTTGCGGTCATTAGACGAACATAAGGCGAGGGACTCTTACTTAGTATTACATTGAAACTTCACCAAGGTAGTCTCTCAGTATGATTCAGAGAAGTGTATCACACAGGCTAAAAATTGTGAAGACTTTGAAGGATAGTATTTCTCTTTGAGGACACCATCACGTTGAAGAGACCTCGTTTCGTCGGTGATACTTCACTCACAAGCTCGTTTAAGTCTCTTGAACATCGCAGAAAGACTGGCGATGTGCTTCCCGGGGCTCGTTTTTTTATCGAACGGCAAAGCTTTGGAACTCGCTGCCTCGGGAGGTGTTCCCTTGGGTATACAGCCTTCAGAAATTCAAGAAGAACACCAATTCCTACCTACTTTCCCTCGGCTCTCACGATGTTAAAAAAAATTGTTAAAATTTGATTTTACGGATCTCCTAGGTTTTGTAGAAAACCCCTCGAGAGCAGAGCTTGACAGAGCAAGGGATATCCGGGACTTACAGCTCAGAAAGTGGATTCCGAACCACTTGATGGCGGTGGGGAACGAAACCGGGCCGCTTGCGTGGGATCAAACGCTCTAATACCTCGACCACTTCGCTACTTCGCGATGTTCTCTGCAGACCCTGCCGAAAGTTGACAGAAAGAGTGTACATTACAATATATGCGAGGCAAGGCACTGGGTCGTATAAGACATAACATATTTGTCAATTGATTCTCACCGATTAGTACAGGATACAGGAAGAGGAGGGTGGGTATTAAAGCAACTATCAGGGAAAGCATAAAGTCTTCTTGGCAGCAGTGCTTACGAAGGTACAAACGCTGAAGGACCATATCGACAAAACACATTTTCAGAGAATTTTTCTGTTTTCTAGATCAAGGATTGAAAATGGAATTGCATTTAAGACTCATCATATTATCTTCAAATCTGTTGCCTTTATCGGAGAGATAAATCAAACTTCCTGGTATATTCTAACCCTTTATTAAATTGCATTTAAGACTCATCATATTATCTTCAAATCTGTTGCCTTTATCGGAGAGATAAATCAAACTTCCTGGTATATTCTAACCCTTTATATTACCACTAATGAAAGTGCTATTTGTTTCATCAACACAAAAAAAAATTCTTCTAGGTCTACCTAAGGCATCCGTTGCAAAGAGACCTAAAGGGTGCATTCTGTCTGCTTCTAACTTGAATGAGGGTGAACACCTGAACACCTGTTTCCCTGTTTATGACAGTGATTGGCTGAAGGTATTATTGCACAAGTGTATATCAAAGGTATTTCGACATGCATTGGAGCAATTGGACTTTTATTTTTTTTCACATATACATACTATTTCAATCAAAAATAGCTCAGCTGCGTAAGCCGAAAATTGCGAAAATCTCTATAGACAGCTACGAGAAAATTGGGGACCATTCCGAAAAACTTGACGGAAAAATCGGAATACTCCATGATTGTCATTGATTTCCAGTTCACACCTGTTATGTCCAAAGAATAACGGAGGTACTAAGAAAAGCTTAAGATAGAAGGTACTTCAGAATTTTTTAAGGTTTTGAAGTGTAGGAAAACTTTCTTTGTTATCGGGTTCCACAGTATTTGAGGAAATAAGTCCTGATCGAGGATTATTCTGATGACACAAGGGTAAAATAATTGATTTATAATATTTCACCATTTGCAAATATGTACCTACTCTAATCATTAATGCCCTCACAATATCCTCTTCGGTAATATTTTTTTTTTTATTTTATCTCGTTGATTCGTAAAGTTCATTCACTTGACGATTTTTTGTTATTTTTAATTTTTAAAAATGGCACTGATTTTGAAAAGAAAAAAATACTCACAATTTTTGAATACATCGTTCACTTAATTTTTTCGGCACTTTACCACGACCTTGCTCTCAGGCTTTTGTCATTGGCACTGAAAGAAATGCAGGAATCACTTTCATTTCTATACTCGGCAAGTCAGATTTAAAATTATAATCGCTCTTTCCAACGTATTTCCTTGTCTCGTCGATCGGTGACGAGTGCGTATCAGAGAGAGAAAACTAACATGTGCTCCATCCGACATATGAAACTGAGGAATCTGCATTTCTCCTGGACGGTTGACGAACTGTTTCGCCAGTGGTAGTTGATAATTCGAAAGAAACGGTAGTAATTTTATTTCTATTAGGTTGAAAAAAAAAACATCAATTGTCAAAAAAGTTTCATCTGCAATATAGATTTCAATCCATTTTAATGCAGCTCATCCCAACAAGATTATCCCCAAAAAGGTTAGTATTATTCTTCTTTTCTGCTGTGACGTACAATTTCAATAATTTTCTAAACTTTTTTTCATTAAATGTTCGTAAACTTCATTGATTTTGGTTGGATTTTATAGATTCATTTTAACTTCAGCAGGTAGTAAAAGTTTGTCAAGCACCATTTGATATGGTAACATTGGTACCAAGTAAACTGTACCTAATCGTCGCATGCTGAATATTTTCAGGACCTCCAAAACGCTTTTTGGACGACCAAAATATATTTTTTCTGTCAAAAAAGTCTTTTTTGTGTGGTTTGTGTGCGTAAAGTATTACAATATTTCACTATCAACATACGATTTCATTATTAAACAGAAAAGCGTAAAAAAGTGCACTTTTTTTAACGGCTGTTGCTAGGTAACCGACAGTTTCATGCAACAACAGTGACAGATCCGAATAATAACGTAATCCTGTCATAAAGCCAGTTCTCATTTTGTTTGGCAACTAATCTATAAATATCTGATATACAAATGTTTCACCAATAATATTCTTAGCATTCTTACTATTGAATAAGTATTATCAAAATTCCAAACTATCGCGGCGAATATATTCAAAATAATAGCATATACCTCTACAATTGGACCTAATTTACACTAGGTAATCCAAGGCAGCTATGGCTGTTTGGCCGTCAGAAACTAGTTGACAACAATAATTAATAAAATTTGTGAAATTGGGCATCTATCCAGATAACGAATTCTTGATAACTATAAATTTAATTTAACTAGAAATGAAAAGTGATGAAGATTGAACGGAGAAAATCGTGGATAGTGCAAATATGAGATTTCCTTGACACAGTTTAAAAAGAAAGAAAAAGGTATTTGTTGCTTCACGAGGATTATTTATTTTAGTTATTCGAAAGTCAAGTCAACATTAATAATAATAATTTTGACATCGATAAATGAGCATGTTATTTTATTATTCGCTTCTAATTTTTCATTTTGCGGGATAGTGTGAAGAGAAAGGGATTTCGACTCGAAATTATTGGTTTCATTTGTTTGAAACTGAACCCTCCGGCATACTCTTCGAACTTTGTTCGAATAATGAATCAATTAAAATATGCCAAATTCATTTCATATTCGCAAAAAAATATGAATTGGTAATTTCTTTTACAGTTGTAGAAAAAATACTGTATGAAACCCGTGTGAAAAGTGTTTTTTTTTTACTCGTAGGAATGCCGCACTCCGCCTACGGCATCGTGCGTCAACATTTCCTACTCGTATTAAAAATTATTACTCACTTGATACAAATTACTATTCTTCAATTGGTGCCCCTTTTTACCTATTTAAAGAACGCCGCAGCGTGTGCAAATCGCAAATCGGAAACGCGCGTTTTTTAAAGTTACCATGGCTACATCAGCAACTCGAGAACCGTGAATGCTAAATGACAATATTATGATTATTGATCTGGCATAAGTACCTTGTAACGTCAAATGAAATATTACAAACAAATGCAAACCTTTTATTCACACATTAACGAAAGGTATACTGATCAACCAATTTACATTATTGTTTTTTTTTACATTATTTGTAATAATGAAATCCAGTATTTATGATTTCAAAGTGCACCAGTTGAAAAAAATAACATAAAGTATTCGTGGATAACTGATATTTCAAACACTATTTCGAGCACTCCGTCTGCAGACGGGTATATAATGCCATTTAATAACAAATGGGAATTGAGAAAAATTCTAAAAAATGTGGAAATTTTTGATTTTGCTGGAAAATTCGGAAAATCTTGGAAACCGCTGTTCGAAATTACACAGTTTCGTCCATCCGGCAGTTTCAGTATTATTACGGCTCTGCTCCGGTTAGTTGACGTTCGGCTGACAGCGGTTCCTAAATTTTCGACGAATTTTCCAACACAATTCAAATTTTTGACACCTGCCATTCATTATAAAGTGGCATTTATACACCCGTCCTTCACGGGAGTGCAAGAGGTTTGATTACACCCTGTATATGGATGCTGGAAAGAGATTTGAAGGTCCTTAATTTAAAGTTTGTATTGTAGTAGTATTTGTCAGATTCGTAAAAAATTTCGTGATCTAAATACTGAACGTTGGTGCAAAAGTACTCTGTTTTGTGATAGTTGTTGAACCTCAAATATCGCACCAGTGAATTTAAATTTATGTTAACGAAGATTTGCTTTTGTTTTAATTACTTTCTTACATAGCTCATTCAATATTTCAAAATATTCATTTGTGATCGTGAAAGGTAGATGTGATAGCTTCCGGTTAATGTAATAACAGTGTGTACACCGTATTCTTTGAAATTTTAGAGGAATGTTATCCACGAAAATCAGTATTCTTCAAATAGTTTATATGAAAGGCAAGACGAAAAAAAACAGTTCATTGTCATTCAACTAAGCATCTGTGAACTGTTTTGTAAAAAAAAATTAGAAACCCCATTTGCATATTCAATTTGTATTCCATATGCTTTGGAAACCATTCCACCCAAATTCAAATAGTATTTACCCAGTTTTGAAATGAATATTTTTGTGTAGATATGTAAGGGTAGAGGTGAGGGTGACGGTAGGGTAGGTAGTGGTAGATCATTGAAGTAGTTGTTTTCTGTTAGATATTACAAATAAATCACATTTTTCATTTTTCAATTTTCATGGAGAATGTTCCCCTTTTCAACATGAATACCTCCCAAGAGGTTATCTTGAACGATGGAAAATAGCGACTAAAGTTTGTCTTTCAGTCGCAGATGATTCCACAATAGATTTTATGAATTTCCTATTCATATTTTCGAACTAAAATTGAATTTAATTCAAAGCAAGAATGGAACTTTTATGGATTCTGCACCCCTTTTGATGATTTATTCACTGATATTTAAAACCATTTGTGTTTCGAGGTAAGTTATGGATTATATCGAAAAACTTTCCTCATTCCATACCGTTCCAATTTGTTCAAGAGCTTTTTATATCATTTATGATCGAATGATTTTGATAAGATATGAATACTTATTTAATTTCGAAAGCTTCCAGAATGTTCATGAACAATGGAAGAGACCGCAGCTCCAAATGTTTGTAACGGAGTCTAATCGTAGTATGTCTTTGGGTTTCATGGTAATTGCCAATCATCATCTTTAATATAGTTCACCCAGTTGTTTCAGCAATTCAAAAATTAAAATTCAATAGTCTTATTGAGCAGTACCAGTAACTAGTTTTCTGTCGGATATGTGCCGACAAATTAACTATTTTTTATATTTTTTGCGGAGATTGGATTATATATATATATATATCGTTTATTCTTCATGAATGGATTTTGACTTCATATTGCAGAATGTGTCCTCGCTAGATGGCGCTTGGAATTGAAGCGCGAAACAATATAATGTTGATCTTCTGCCAAATTTCATTAGAGACAATGGTATTTAATTTCACTCTCATTCAAATTTGAATTAGTTACTAAAAATGTCGAAAAGTGCAATAGTTTATCAGACATTTTCATCTACGACGACATTGCCATGTTTTGCATAACTCCTTACTGAAAAATGATGTAAATAAACTTTGTCTTGGTATTTTTGATAATACATTCAGCATTGCGTGTACTGAACTCAATTTATTGTCCAAAAATCGATTAGTAAAACAGTTGAAATAGATACACTACTGCTTATGGCAAGAAAGACCTGATCTATAGATGTCGCACCCTTTGCGCCGACTGCGAATTTCTCTCGATTCAGCTTCATTACAGTACTATATATCAGCTCTTATCCCTCACTGATCATTTCCACCTGCCACGGCATGGTTACCGGCGTGATTATTGGGTGAGTTGTTGAGGGATGGAGGAGAATCTTGCTTGGAGCAATCCATGTTCGGCCTCCACCGGTGCGAAAACGGCCTTCCATATCGAAGCTGACACAATCGGTAGTTGTAGTTTTTTTGGAACCTAGAGATGGCGCTGGATATCTGGTTCAGAATTAATCTTAGGAATTCCCAACAAATATTTAAGGATTTTTTATTCAATTGGGTGAACTTGTTTTCTCTGGCGATTGCCAAGAACCACGAAACAGGTAAGCAGGTTGAATCGAAAAATTATTATTCTAGAAAATTCAAAGATCACGGCAAAGTAGTTCTTGCAGGAAAAACTGTCCAGTATCAGAGATAAATATAATTCAACGGTCGTATGGAGCAGTATTTGCTTTCTTTTGAATCAACTCTCATACAGGTTTTTTTTTGGAAGATTGGATTATATAATTCAGTTTTGATTATTATTTTGAATATTGTTAGCCAGTCTTGTTCAAGGATTCTACAAATTGAACTATTAAAAGTTATTGGTAATCGATACTTTAGTATATATCTGCCTGAAATGTTTAGTTATTTTATTATCGAAGTTATTGAAGATGGCAAAATCTCCGATAAATTGAGATACTGAAGGAAAAATACCATCAGGAAGACAACTGTTTATGATGGTTAGTAATACATATTACTTCAGCAATTCAGTACTTAATTATAACCACACAGTTCTTGAGAATTTTTGGTTTCAAGATTATTGACAATTTCTATATAGAAAGAGTTTCGTCTAAACATGTCTGTTTGTAAAGTTTCCATGAATCACAACAATTAGAAGGATCATTCAAATTGTAACGACAAGGGGCTGCGTTTCTTGTTGCAAAGTTGCTTATATTCAATAATAGAAGGTATAACAACATTCACTTTCTGTCTGAATATTTCTGTCGGAGAAGAAAGTTTCAAATGGATCACCAGAGTTTCTGGAAATTTATGAATCGAAATGGCTTTCGTGCACTTCCTACAGTCTTCGCATTTTGGATGAGTAGGTTTCTTGTCAGCACCCAAAATTTCTTTTCTAGTAAAAGGGTCCAAATATTGTGACAGACTCAATTGCGCTATTTTTCGCGGAATCCAAAGAAGAAGGTCCCAGAATGGATCAAACGTGACTGAACAATGACCACAATATGAACTTCAATGTAGATTTCAGTTGGCCAGCGAAGTATTTTACAATCTTGAAGTTGTCCATCCTCAAGTCAATCAAGAGTCTTGACCTCATGTGAGAGATTTTCGTGTTTTCTCTCCTTAAGTAGGCATTTGGTGTTAGATAAACACTGGATTATACTATTCATAGAGCAAGTTTTGCCAATATTTTTTAACCCATTAATAATGATATTAGTAATAATGATAATAATGATAAAGTGTGCCTCCATGATTCACTGTTGCATTAATAATTACCAGTGCTGCTCCTAAGGTGGCGTTTGCAGTTAGTAACAAGGCCTATCCAGAACACGTGGCTAATGACCATAGCTCAAGGCAGAGTTGAGCCAGTGACTGCTCTTACATTCATGATTGAGCCCAAATGATTCGGTTGTACTATGTACTATGGGCCTTATGGGGTAGAAGATGTTTGAGCTGCTTCTACCATTATTATCTTTTTCTGAAAAATTACTAATTTTGCGATGAGACAATGAACTCGACATTGGACATAGGATTGAAAGAAACTATAGCAGATTTTGTGAATTTTGGAGAAGTCAATGAATATTTCTGCTATAATTTATTTACAAGATAACTATTCGGTTCTAGGTCAGATGATTCATGAGGGTGTGAAGGAATTTTATCCAGTTTTTTAGACGTGGGACGTGTACCCATAACTGAAGCGGCATTTCCTCTTCCAATAAATACCGGATAAAACCTATGACACTCTTCAATATTAGAGTCTTTGGGAAATTTCCATTTCTCAGCAGAAAAGGCTAAAGCGCCTTCAGAATTGGAGGTCGCTATAAAGTGGAAAGTCGACACCGTATCCACCCACACAGGTGAAATCCCAAACCAAAGGCTTCCCAAGCTTCCCAAGCTTCCCCTTTATTAGGGTCATTCCGCGTGGACGTTTTCTGTCGTTTTTGCGTTTCCCAACTGGTTCTGATACTGAAGGAATTTCTGCAGTTGTGAGAGCCCGTTTTATGAGATCATTTACGGCACAATGTCTTGAAAAACAACCAGAAATGAACTTGCAACTCAAGATATCTATTCCATTTTCTTCTAGAATGGATCCACATTTACATTTATGGTTGACACATCGATATTCCCGAGCGAAGGCCAGCTGCAATCCCTAATGATTGATCGTCTAACAGATTACCAGGAAAACTACTGAAATGACAATAAGCCAAGCTCCTGATTCTTTCAAACTAACAGCGTTGAGAAGAGCATTTTCAAAATGCAGCTGACTCAAGGATTTATTTGTAAATTGAATCGATAACTGGTAAATCCCAGGCTTCTGGGGATTTCATATCCACAAATAGAAACCCATTTTTCGTATGAGACATCCAGTTCTTTTCATCTTCCAAATAATTGATCAGATATTTCTGAGAAACACTGTGGTAAAACTGATATCATCAAAAAGCTGGCAGTTCAAGGAAAGAAGCCAGTCGGATTCCTAAACCGCCTGGTTTCTGAAGGGTTCGTTGAAAAGACACCCATCGATCTCATGCTGATCTCTGGTACTACCATAAACCCTTTCAGTTATTATAATTCTCTAGATTTTTTTCATTTATAGCGGACAAATATATTTGATTGGAGTAGATCTTAGATTCTCTTGGGTACTAGATTAATGTATTCTATATTAAATCTTGCGGCATTTTATTAAGATCACTTGGGGTTTTCTTATTATGTCATATTTTCACTGTGGTTTTGTCTGAGTTGTCAATTTCAGTAGTTTTTTCAATAACCTATATGTTATGTTCGATCTATTATATTATATTAGTGAAGGGGGACACTATCGCAAGTGTTAATTGTAGTCAAACATTAAATATCAGCCTTCATTTGGTTGGATGTGACCACCTGCATACATGACACTTCATGGGAATAAGGGTAGAAATTATTTTTTTCATTCATTTGATACTCATTTTGTTCGAACTACTGTTATCACAAGTTGCTTCGGTCCACTTTTCCAGTGGCTCATAGGATTATAATTCGTTTTATATTGTTCAAGGAGATCGGTAACCATGTTTTTCTCTAAGTGCAAAGAATTTACATTGAAATCCCCACACATTACTACATTTGCTGTGCTGTAATGTTACCACACAACGATCGGAAAAAACATCACAGCTTAATTAATTGGTTATAAAATAATGAGCAAATATATTTTCAACATTTTCTTTGTAAAAATATAGTAACAATATAATCATTCAGTACAAAAATACACGTAAGAATTTTCAAAGAGCACCTACGGATTTCTTCAACAAAATCAAATAACTAGAATATTGCATTAGGCATTTGTAGAATTCTTATAACTATAACTATGAAATAACTTTAACATAACTATAACAAAAGTCAAACCAAAAGTTCACACTCACTGGTCTACAAAAAAGTAGAGGAACATTTTGAAAAACGACTCATAACGCAACAATACATTTCTTCCGAGACAAATTACATTTTGGAAAAATCAAATCATCATACATTCAGACTATATGCAAGCGTTGCTTTATGAATCAAGCTGGATTTCGGTTTTGATGAAGATTTCAATCCATGTTAGAATAAATATGTCTACTCTACAGAGTCTTCTAGTCCTAGTCTAAATCCCCAATTTTAATAGTGTCCTTTCACAAAATCTTTTTTTCGAGTTCCAGTTTCGAGTTCCAGTAGTTACAGGTAACTAAACTTCACTTGACAGACTACATAAATATATGGCAAATTTCAATCGACATCGCCTAAGAATTATTCATTTTCATTTGTCACTTTTTTCTATAGGATTTCCTTGATCATCTATCTCTAAAGAAGGATTCATTGGAGGTAAAAAACCATGTTCCATTCTTATATTCGAGTCGTCAAAATGCGACCTCGCACTCCTATGCGTTCTGAACTGCTGACCTTGTCCATTACCCACCCTTGGAGGTAACAATCCCATGTTATCATCTTGCTGGATATTACTGACAGACTGATGATATCCACAACCTTGCGGATTTACTCCCTGATTCTTTAAATCCCCTCCGTTAGGAGGTAGGTAAGGATTTCCATGGAATGGGTGCAAATAACCTGTGCTAACCTGCTTGGCAGGCAAGTACCCGTTATTCAAACTAATTTGTTTATTTGGGGGAAGGTACCTGTTGATTTGAGGGGCATAAGCGTAAGGGTTGGCAATGAAATAAAGCTTGGGCTGTGACTGTTGTACATGCTGTTCTTTGTGTTGATATTTCGGCTGATCTGGATGATGCACTTGGGGATTGATCTGGGCATAGTATAGTTTCTGAGGTTTAACCAAATGTGAACTAGAACCATCGCCATTTACGTAATACTGTTGTGGCACATGAACTGGATATGGCCTATCAATGTAGTGAGGAACTGGTTTCTCTACGATCTTTTCCACAGGATATGGCCTATCAATGTAGTGTGTAACTGGTTTCTCTACTATTTTTTCGACCGGATACGGCCTATCAACATACTGTGGGACTAATTTCTCGACGATTTTTTCCACGGGTACTTTAACTTCCACTCGATATGGCCTGTCAATGTAATGTGGCACTGGTTTCTCAACAATTTTTTCCACGGGTACTTTAACCTCTACTCGATATGGCCTGTCAACATAGTGTGGGACTTTTTTCTCTACGATTTTTTCTACAGGATAGGGTCTGTCAATGTAGTGAGTGACGGGTTTCTCTACTGCATAAGGTTGTTTCACGATCTTTTCTACAACTCTATCGACAGGATAAGGTTGGGGGTAAGGAACACGGACCTCCACTGGGTATGGTCTGTCGATATATTTGGTGATCTGAACGGGAATATGCACCGGTTTTTCAACAACTCTGTCTACAGGGAATGGTTGCGGTACCCGCACAGGCTTTTCTACGTACTTCGTTATATGAACGGGTTTTTCAATAAATTTGTGAATGGTTGTAGGAATTTGTACTTGTTTGACAACTGGGTATGGTACTTCAACAGGATATGGTTGGTGAATGATCTTGGTTACTTGTTCGGGAGCTTGTGTTACATGAGTCGATTGCTGAACTGTTACTAGGTTCTGAAAACCCTGTGCTAGTTGTTGATCTGCTTCCAAGAAATGGTTCTTGATCTCAGTACGTGGCAGTTGTTGGACGGTGATGTGATTGTCAACATCAGCAATAGGTTGATTTTGGTACGATATGCTTTCACCAGGAAAATAGAGGAGTGTTTTTCCTAGGTCTATGTTTTCTTTGGCTTTCTCATCTATATTCCATGCAGAAGAGTTGTTATCAGTTAACTGCTGTCCATAGCCGACAGGATATTCATATTTTCCCAGATAATAAGGGATGCTTTCTTGAATCTCAACACGCACGTGTTGTTTATTATCTTCTTGTTGTTCTTCAATATGCTGTTCCACGTTTTGTAATCTGATTCCCGCTGTAATTGGTGCAAGAAACTTTGTACTTACTGGCCTTGGCGTCACAACAACTGCTGATAGCGATGGCGAGGACGTTGAAGCAATTGTAGATAGAGCCTGTGCAGTTGTTGAATATGTTTCTTCTTGTTGATTTTGTTCGACGTTCGAAGTCGAGGACAACACATTGGTTTCGAACGAGTCAGCAACCACGATTGGTTGGTCACTGAAACTGTTCTCTCTAATATAAGCAGGAGTTGTTGTAGAGACTGAAGTGACATCGGAAGTCTTGTATTCAGTATCTGTTTCTTGCGAGTTGATCTTGATATTTGATTCTTGGTAGTTGGTCATGGCACCATTGATATCCAGAACGTCTTGTCCAGACACTAAATGCTGGGTACTTTCTACCAATTTACTAGTTGCGTCATTTCTGACAGCATTAATTTTTAAACCAAACTCTGGAAAACCATCTCTCTCGACGTACTCATTCATATAATCATTAAGTTGCACAAGTTTCTGAGGTTGTATGACACTATTTCCGTAAGTCAGTGATGTTGTTCCACTTTGAAACTCATTTCGCCCATTCTGATGGACTACTGCGTTTTCTTGATAGTTTTTTATTAATGTTTCCTCAGACTGTTGCTGTGGTTGATGATTCTGCAGAGTAGCTCCAGCATTGGAAACTTGCTGTTGTTCCTGGTGAGAAATTAGGTTTTCTCCGAGTTGTTTTCCTTGCTTATATTGTTCCAGAGAACCAACCGAATTTTGAATGTGTTTTTCGCCACTCTGAACGAAATTTTCCTGAATGAAATAATTCTGCGGGGTTGAGATGTGTTGTCTGAGAGGTTGAGCTTGAGGTTGCTGCTGGGATAAAAATTGGGAAAATGAGTCTGCCAAGAGCAGGTCCTTGTGGGATGTTTGTTGTTGATGTTGTTGTTGTTGTTGTTGCTCGAACTGGATGATTTGTCCTTCTTGGATCGGTTGGGCATTCTGTTGTGGCTGTTTGAAATCGCCCTGTTGCTGCTGAGGAACTTCCTGGGTATTGAACTGCAAGTTTTGAGAATTTGTGGATTGTGACAAAGTGGATTGAGTCTGATGGTCTATTTCCTTCAGATTGTTTGTTGATTCTCGTAGTTTCTCCAGTGATATTTGGCTCCCATGTTTGTCGAGGTTTCCTGTTTCAGGAAGGCCTTCCAGTTGAGGTTTGTTGTTCTGAAAAATTTAAAAAAATATTATGGTATATTTTATTAAAGGAAAATATATTCGGTTTAGTGTAAATTTTGTATTTTGTCTGTATCTTGGAGGATGTGAACTTTTTGACACCTTTTCATTGGACAAAAATTCCCATTTTGACCCCAGGAAAACGCCCTTGAAATATTTTTGAACCAGTCTGTATATCGAATGAAAAACCTTTATCTACGAGGTATCACTTGAGCAAATTTGAAAAATTTTAGATGACCCCCTAGATGACCCGCGCTTAGGAGGATATGATTTTCTCTATAATTTGTCAAATCAAAAATTGTACCCCTCATAAACAAACCTGATGAGTGTCAGGTTTTTTTCTACAAGATTTTTTCCAAGCTGTTATATATTCCGGTAAGTTTTCAATGGCCTAGCTAGCATGTATGTATTCAGTAATGAACATTTATTCATTCATGCATCAAATCACTCATTCATAATACACAGAAATAATAAAATATTATATTTGGAATGGGTGACTGTTCTATTACATTGGACACCATCACTCAATTGTCATGAGTTCTTTCTCCGAAAAAGAAAAGAAACTTTAATTATTTTGGCATTCTACTTCTTCTCAACATACTAGTGCAAACCCAAAATTTTTCACTAAAATCATAATAACGCGAAATTAATAATAGGAAGTTTTGAAAAATATTATAAAATATAAACTGTTCCATTGAAAATATAGAAGTTGGTATGCACTTCCAATTTAACCAGACATGCTACTCTACTGACGATATTCCAGATCCATTGTTTTTATTGACTAATGTGATATACCAAATTTTCAGAATTTTTTTCCAATGGGACCATTGAAAACTTCTAATGTAATTTCTGTATATAAAATAGTCAAATGAATTATTCTGCTATCATCTACTCTACTCTTCTATCTCTCTTCAACTGCATGAGAGGAAAAGTGCATTGCGAGCTATCCCGAACCAGTTTCCAATAAACAAGATGACAAAATGAAGTTGACTATAAATAATCAGTTTCACTTAGAGAATCTGCAGTAAAGACATTAGAATGTTAATGGTAATGTTATTCGACGAAGTCACTGCTCTATATCGAGCATGTGGATAAAGAATTTAATCTAGAAATGTACTTTCTTCAAATTCACTTTCGTAGTGAATAAATATGAATTCTCCCTATCACAGCCAATCAACTTCGGATTTTATGCAACAAATCTGAATAGTTTTAGAAAATTTCATTGACATTTCGGAAAGCTGTGAGATATTAAAACTATGGAAAATACAACTATTTACATATCATTGTCAGAACTGATTTTTTGTAATGAAATACAGTCGAGAAGTAGAGTAGAGATTGAGACCAAACTTTTATTTCAAGATCATTTAGATTAGTTAGTTAGATTATTAAATTAGATTTTCATTCTAACCATGTTTAATTTGTATACTATTATATTTTCTATTCTTTATTATCAGCAGTAACCGGTATGACTAGACAGCATCGAACCCCATTTGAAACATTACAAACAACAAGTGAAGTATGAAGTTAAAATCTCTGCTTCGATTGAGTCAGATGGGCACATGCGGATGATCATTGTCCAGCATCTTTCGAATGTAATTGGTCTACATGTCTATGTTAGGTCAGCATGTCCATCCACTCTGAGTTGGTTAGTCCTTTCAAGTCCTATGGAAAGGGAGCGAAATTAAGTTTTTCCGTCTCTTTCACTTCTGCTGCCATTGAAGCTATTTTCTACATATGCCTGTTACCGAAATGTATCTGCCCAATTTGTTAGGTTAGGTTAGGTTAGGTTAGACAAATCAGTAAAATGCAAAGTCGTCTCCACAATTTAGTTTCCCATCTAGTTCAAAAGGATGATGAAACGGTGAATGACCGCTATCAATCAGATAGCAGTCAAAAAGTAGGAGTAGTACATGTTTCGGTCCTATATAGAACCATCATCAGCTATTCAAGAAAATTATGGAGAAGAAAATAAAGTAGTGCGATATATATAAAATGTTAAAATATTATGTTATTAAATAATGTTAAATAACCACATTGTTAATTATTGTGGTGTTCTTGAAACAACCAAAAATTGGTAAGTAACCAAAAATTGGTTGGTAACCAAAAAATTTAGGTAGGGGAGGCTGTAAAGCCTTGGGCCCCTCAATCCTATAGGGGAATATAGGGGAATAGTTCGGACATCGAGCAGAAAATAAATCAAAATTGAATGAATGCACGTGATTGTTGACTGAACAGACGGATATGAATTATGAGATGAACTTTTTGAGATATAATGGACTTCTATCACAGGTTAGGTTAGGTTAGAGGGTTGAAAATACGGCCGAAAACGGCAACTCTCGCTTTCGCACTTCGGGCACTTTTACAATAAAAACAACGAGCAACCCTCAGAAATCTTCTAGAGACTCGTGCGAGCTAGAGAAGAAGTAGCTCTCATCTTTCAACGTGTGATGCGATGCCTCAAATGAAGCGATAAATAAATCTCTTCAGTAGTGCACCAAGCCACAAACAATTTATTCAAGTCATTCTAGTTTCATTCAATACCAGGTTTGCTTTAACGATATCCAGTGATAATGCTAAGAAAAACTATTAGACCAACCTCTTTATTCTTCAGTTGCTGAACTGCCTCATGATCCAGGGCAAATCTGGCACTGGATCTGCTATAAGGCCCTACGCTGCTGTACTCTACGGCAGGGTGGTAGCCCCAATCATCAGCGAAGTACTGGACCTCCTGTGTTGATTCTTTTCCCTGGACGAAGTACCTGTGAAACAAATGAGAAGGTATCCATGGTTCAATACAGATATTATAGGAGTATGATAGTGTTACCCACAGAAACTGTTAGTTTTGAAAGCTTCATATAAAATTTACGATATATTAGAGTATGTCTAGTCTTTAGTCTAATTCTATGATAAGTTTCTTTAAGGATTGTGGCCGTACCAATCAAATATAATTTTCTAGCGCGACTAACAGATGAAAATTAAATTCGGAAATAACCATTCTTTTATAAGAACTGAAGGCAAGAAGTTCTCTGGCAAATAACCCGACGGACACTGAAATACTTCTGAAAGGTACTTGTGCAATATTCCTCAAGAGCAAGGGCGTTTGCAAGTGCTTCCTAGTCAATCAGTACATGCAGAGGAGATCAGGATATGGTCTTGAAGACGTGTTCACGAGCTGCGCCTCGTTAAAAAAAATCAGTTCTCGATCACAAGTAGTATTTCGCGCACTAGATACAAAAATAACTATTTCACTTCACAAAGTGACAATTGTACTGTGGCATATGCGATTTTTCATACATGAGTTAAATTGTCATTGAAATATCAGCCACTGTATCTTATGGCTAGTATGTCATTGACCTCAGGAAACTTTTGCGAACAGGAACATTACGACTGTAAAATTGACAAGAATCAAATAATTTCATTGATTACAACATGTATAGATTTTCTTGATTTAACATTTTTCATTTATTTGGATGTGAGTGTGGAAAATTCCAATTCCCAAATAAACATGTCAAAAAACGACTTTCCTTCAAAAAATCAAACTTTAAATCAATATTCAATAAACCATTTTCATCATATCTTTCTTTCTTTGGTTCAAAAAGAAATCTTCCTCTGTAAAATATCACTTTGAGCTTAACATCAGGCGAATGGGGTTACAACAAATCGGTTTGATTCGCAAGTGTTTTATAAAGGAGCCAAGGTCAACTGGATATATTAATTTTTTTGGAAAATTTTAAGTTGTAGGACATGTTATTACATGTTATACGTCGTGTAAAACAAAACAAAAACTCAATTTGATGAAATCCAATATGTCGCATCATCTAGACAAAAAGTTGATGATGGTGGCCAAAAGAGGAGACGTCGGATGGTAAATCTCGAAATATCTTTGTATAAATATGTAAATATGGTAATATCATTTGCAGTTTATTTTAATATCCTTCTTCAAATGAAGCCAGAAAAGGTAGTATTCGGAATTTCAAAACTCTGTAAACGACATATTGTTATATTCACGTGAAAGCGCAACTTTGCCCCAATTTTACTATCTTTATATTTCATGTAGTAATCGAGATTCCAATGGTAGCTTGAATTTTATTTCAATTACTCAGTAGAATCATGGTTAATTTGAAGAAAATTATTTTTTCTTGCATATTTAATCGTCAAGATCAAGATCGGAAATCGCTGAGTACACAGATGGCTCCAAAACCATTGAAGGTTCAGCGGCCGGCATATATGGAGCCAAGCCGAAGATGATAATCTCACTAAGCTTAGGTAAACACACGACGCTATTCCAGGCGGAAATCGTTTCAATACACCATTGCGCGTAAGAGTTAATAAGGCAGGAGTTCTCAGAAAAAACCATTGTCATTTACTGGGATAGCCAAGCGGCGATAAAAGCAGTCAACTTTATGCAAATCACCTCAAAACTTGTTTGGTACTGCATGGAAGCCCTAAAAGAGCTAGGCAGTCAGAACAGACTGACACTAGCTTGGGTACCAGCACACACAGGTTACAGAGGCAATGAAGAGGCTGATTCACTAGCTCGAGAAGGAGCAAGTAAGGCCCTGAATGGCCCAGAACCGTTTTGCGGTATAGCGAAAGCTGTACTAAAAACCAACACCAAATCATGGATCCAACAGAAATCTCAAAATTGGTGGAACGATTCACCAGGAATGAAACAGGCCAAAGAGTTTATCAAAAAACCGTTGCCAACATTCTCAGAATATCTACTAAACCAAAGAAGGAGCAATACTAAAATAATAGTTGGACTCCTCACAGGGCATTGTAGGCTCAACAAACATATGAGTACTATTGGTCTGGCAGAAGAAATGCTATGCAGGTTCTGTCAGGAAAAAGAGGAAACATCGGCACACATACTATGCCACGGTGAGGGCTTGTCAAGGCTAAGGTTTCTAACACTGGGAGAAGAAAAACCAAAAGCTACCGGATACATGGGAGTTCTGAAAACTGGCCTATGGAGTCTCGTGACGAAGACAGGGCTAGATAAAGAACTCTAAACGATTTCGAGGGCGAACACAATAGATCTGAAAAGGTCGCGGTGTTGATGCTTATGGCACGGAAGCCCCAACTAATCTGATCTAATCTAAACGTCAAGATCGAAAAGGAATGGAACCGTGTACCCGTTCAAATATTGATATTGATATCAAAAATCAACCTAACAATACATTCGTGAAAGTTGAATCTGATATGAAACTTCAGTGATGATTCTTGAAACTTTGAAATGTCACTAAAAAAATTGATCACCGATATTATTGCAACGTCTTATTTTTCATACTTTCACTTCGCGTTATCTATGAATTTTAAGATACTGATTCGAAATCGGAATTCCCATAATTTGATTGATATTCTTCAACAAAGTCGTGTGTAAGTGCCCAAAGTATAAAGAAAAATACCTTCCTGATGCATGGATGCCATCTCGTTGTTCTTGTTTCCCCTGCTCACCTCCTTCCTCATTGGCAATGTTGTATCCATATTCGTATTTTGGAGAATTCTGAAAATATAAAATATTATTGAAAAAAAAACCTCCTGAAACAAAGAACAAACAAAGAAAAGCTGCTACCATTCAAAAGTTTCAATATATATTCTATAAAAATAACATATTTGTAGCCAATGTTGCATATATGTAACCACATATTCTCATTTTTGGCTATCCCCTAAGTTCAAATGATCTTTTTTTTGGGTCATTAAACTGAAATATTTTTTATCATTGAGATGTGTTGAAGATCCCTAGTTCTATCATTGATTATAAAAAAATATACAAAACATGTAATTTTGAGTGCATGAATATAATGTTTTTCAATATTTTGTGGTTTGGAAAATTTAGTGTACATGAATAAAGTCAATATCATTCACTATCCGTTTTATTTCGTTTATATTCGTATACATGAATGAAAGCGTAAGAAAAGAACCCCGCACTTTTTATAGGTAAAATGGTTCTCTGTGAAATTGTCTGAATTTTTTTGTATATTGCAGTATTCGATGCACTGATTAAACGTGCAGAATCGCAAACTTCGTTGAGGGATAGATTTTGAAATACAGGGCGTTCAAGTTAAAAATCAGTAATTTTTATTTAATTATTTTTTCGGGATTTGAAAGTCCCAACTGCATTTCTTTTCTTTCTTATCATCAACGTACCTTCATATTACTGAATACCATTCAGATGGTGCAGATTATATCATTATGTACAGAGTGAAAAATAAAAACATTTTAGTAACGTCTGAAAATTCGATGTAATAATGAAATATTGGAAAAATTATTTTGGCATGCAATATACTAGTATTTTTCCATCATTAATCGCAATTCATACATTTTGTACAGGGTGATTTGAAAAATTGGTGAAATATATGGCCGGTTCTTTCGTACACATCCTGTATATTCGAGTGAGTCATTATCCTTCGAAGATAGCTGATACCGTATAAACCATCATAAGACATGAGTCTTCTGGCCATGTTCTTTTGAATATTTTTATTCAATTACCTCAATTTTTAAATAATTTTCCATTTTTTATTAACTATCACCATGCTTGTTGGTAAGTTATTAATCATGTTGTAACAATCACCACTATACCTCATTTCTAGGGCATTGGACATAGTATCCCCCCCCTTGTTACATCCTAGTAACAAGAATATAGCAAGTTTACTTTTGTTGTAGAACTTGTATAAATAAGGCTGAAGATGGATTCTTGCTGAATCCGAAACACCCCTATCGAATTTTATAGATAAAACGAAAGTAATACAAAATATAAAACAACAACAAAAATTAATTGGCGCTCCGGGGCGACTTGATTGATTCCAGTGGCGCATTTGCTTTTTCAGCTTCAGGAAAATCCGGATAAACCTGCAGCACCACATCATCTCAAGATGCCGATCTGCCAATGTCCTTTCTCTCATAAAATAAAATGTAGGGAGTCTCCAGAGGCTCCAATAAATTCAAGACATCGTCAGAACATTCATTGACACAACTATCGTCAAACTTAAACCAGTCCGTTTTGTCTTTGGCCAATGTGTAATAATGACCACATTCAACGACAGAACCACAGTGGACAATGACTGCAAAAAGATTGTGATAGTGATCCGCTGGAATAAATTTGTGGAGATGATTTTGTGATATTTCTTCCCGTTCAGTCTACACAAATACACTTTGAGCAAAAATGGACTTTTTCCAAAGATTAATTCAAACTTTGATCGATAACAGCGATATTCTGATTGCAGAAAAGTTTGAATCTATTCATAGAGAACACATACCACAGAGATAAAATCTGCGATATTCCTGTATTATGAAAGCGACTGAATTTTCCAATGATTAACTCCCCATATCTCAGTAAACGTAGTTGTTAGTGGAAGGAACCAAATGATAGTAATCAGGTAGAATAGTGTTAATCTTTGCGATTTCGAAATTCATAACTCTGTTGTTAGAAACCATCGACTATATTGAAGTGGGTTAAGGAACTGATACACCGGAATTTATGCACTGAAAGTTATTTGGTATTCTTCAAGTTGCCACAAACTCAAAAAAAAATATTATTTACAACAAAGGCCGAAGCTGACTTAATTTTTTCGAACATCTTCACCAATTTTTTTATCATTATTGAATGCATGATTGATTTCAGAATCAATCATTCAGAACCAATGACTATTGTCATCGATTTGAACTTTATTGATGGTAATAACCACGAAAGAGTGTGTTGTATTTACAATTATTACCAATAAGTGGCTTTCATTTTCGAGGAAAAAATGAAGCATAATTTCTATAATCATGAAGAACGAAAATTAAAACTCTCCCAGTTATTATAACGGATTTTGGATGTCCACTTTTACGTGAAAGCCAAGAAGAAACAAGGGCAAATTAAATATATTAAATGTGGATAATTGAGAGTGGTTTAACCATTTGAAATGGAGAATTATGTCATTATTCTTATGAAATTACAACTATGTGAGTTCCAAATTTCAAAGCCTCTACTCAATTACCTGATTGCAGAAATGGATATTTCGTTCCTATAGTCCAATCTCATTAAAAATACTCATTTATTGTTAAAAAGCGTATTCATCTACTTTCACTATAATTTGCCTGGTGTTGAGCCATCCTCAACTACATGTTTCGTTCAACTGAAAAGGACCCCTTCGATGAAAATTTGTTATTAGGTTTTTCTCTACCGTCCCATCAGAAATTATACAGTATCGGAAACTTTTCATCTGGGGTATAGACAGAAATCTACACGAGCAACAAGGCACGCAATGATTTGATAATACCACATAAATACGATATTTACGGATGATCTGAAAGTCATGTTTAATTTAGTTGATATGAAATAATTATACTGAAGCAGGAATCAATACCATATTTGGACAATATGCAACGATTTAAGGCTAGTGAGACAAGTCTCACTTGTACATGCCAAAGAAAAAACAGGGTTTTACTCCTGCCTCAGTTTTCAACTCACCCATAATTCCGGCAATTTCTTCAGTAAACGTTGATATAAGCGATTACTTTCAACATTTAGTGAAGAGAATGCCGATTTTATGGGTAAGTTGAAAATGAGGCAGCAGTAAAACAAAGTTTTTTTTAAGTGGGACCTGTCACACTACTTTAAAATTGTTGCCTATTGTCCAAAGTATAATAATTCCATATTTACTAAATTATTCATAATTTTCGGATCATCCGCAAACATCTTCGTGAAGTGCGACAAAACACATTTTAGGTCCTCATATTATATTTTCATGGGGAGGTATGAGTCTTCAGAAACTATTTGAACTTTTCTTTTTCCTTCTCCGATTATTTTAAGCTGAGTTATGACCAATCAAATATCCGGCTCCGTCAGAACTTTCAGCGGCGAGTAAGGGTGAACCTGAAATTTGATGTCGACGGTCAATCACGTTTTCTGAGAAAACGAGCCCCCTGTTGAGTTGTTCTTCCGATAAATCACATATTTTCCAAGATTACAGCAAAAATCTATTTATATATTTCTAAAAGAAAAAAAAAATTTGTTCCATTCCTGGAATTTTGGTGAAAATTTTTTTTCGTGTTTATCATTGTTCCAACTACTAGCATACCAAGTTTGGTGGTGCTACAATCGATTCTTGTCTCAAAGCCCAATCGTACTGGATTATAAATAAAAGCTTGTAAGTAATAAATAATAAATTGGAATAAAACTTTGAGACCACTTCCAATTACAGTAGCTACAAGTGGTTTCTAGTTCATTAACCTATTATCAGGACGAAAAATGAGTTTGAAACACTCCTGTTGATTTTTTTTAAGTAGGTATGAAGTTATTTACTTTATTTTAGTGTAATTATATAGGCATAAGAGCGTACGTAGCTTCTTAATAACTTGCCAGCTCCTCAATAACTTGCTAAATAGTCGGAATTCAGGACAACTAAGAGTACCTTTCAATTTAAGAAAAAACTCACCGGATCTGCATCTTGTTTTGGTTCCACATATCCTGGCGGTTTCACTGCATCTGCCTGCATCAACGATATCATGAAGAGAATCAAAACCTGTAAAAAACGAAAAAATTAGATTTCGGTTTATTCACTACCCTGTACTGATGACGAGGCAAGAACCTCGAAACTAGTCTGCAGGTGTTTCCCCTGTCCGAATCAAAACAAAATTCTGCCATTTGGTTACAGGGAGCGCTTGCAATTGTTTCCACACAGACAACATTTTTAATTTTCCATACGAGACTTTTATTCAAAATTCTTGATTATTTTCAAATCTATATTAAAAAAAAATCAAAAAAGAACTCACAAACGTTTAATATGTTTTGAATTTGAGTGCGCTAAAGAAGCAATTTAAATTTCAAATAGAAAAATATGTTGTAATACTTTCATGGAGCTGACAGGTAGCCCATGAATTGATACATAGTAGTGACCTGGCTGAATCGGAATTAGGCGTATCCCTATGTTTGCGAATGGTAAGCGAAGCTCCGGAAAATAAGCGTTCTGCTGGAACAAATGTAGCAGGAATACTTAGCAAATCGCGTGCCATTTTGGTTAATGTAGGATAAGCAAACTGATGCTTGCGCCACCATACAAGAATAGCTTCTTCTCTTGGAGCACGTCGACTTTAAAGTTGAAATTTCGAGAAAAAAAGCGGAATTTCGACTTCAATGTTGAAATTTCGACGTTTATGTCGAAATTTCGACTTTTTTCTTGAATTTTCGACTTTAAAGTCGAAGTGATGAAAAAAAAAACTGCTTGTAGACCTCCTGCACTTTCGTACGTTTACTTGAAAGGTACTCATCAATTTCTTTTCTCCAGAGATTTGGGTTGTCAATAAGATTTTCTGTAGAAGAGGAAGAACTTTCAAATAAAAAACTGAAGTCAACTGGACTATTATCTTCAGAGTCAGTTGTTAAATTCTCATTATCAGCTGGTAAACGTTGATTTTGGAACTTCATCAGCTTCAGCTCGATCGAGGTGGAACATAATAATTTTGTTTGTACAACTCCACGAATTTTAGAACAGAACCATCTCGCAAATCACGTCCTCATTGGGTCAGTTCGAAGGTTTGATTTTATGTCTTGGGTCTAAAATTAGAACGGCGCCGTACACCCAGTTTGTCTTCGCATAGTGCTTGAGAATTTAGTCGCGAACAGCTTGCAGAGCTAAAATTATAGCTTCGTCTACTTCAGTTCTATTAAGTTTTTGATCTAGATGATGTGCGTCCTCTTCTAGTTTGTCGATTAGAATTGTGAGGCTCATCACTACCATTGGTAGTGTAACGTATTTTTCTCCACCAAGAAGAGTAGACAAGGATTTGAAACTATGAAGATGACCACATATTTGTTTAAGTAGATCCCACTCATTGTCATTTACGTGTAAAAATTTCAGTTTGGCGTTGTTGTCGCAAAGAGCATTGAGGGGATGTCGCATTTTCAATGATACTTTAATCATGTCAAACGTAGAATTCCATCTTGTAGGCACGTCAGTGATCAGCGGTAACATTTTGACATTAGTTAGCTCGCAATAGGTTTTTAATTTGAGCTGCTATTGCTCCGACGCCTTGATTTTTTTGCATAATGCTCGAATTTTCAAAACAGCGGAAGTGTCAACATTGGTATTTTCTTCTTCATCACAGTTTTCGTTTTCGATTTCCATTTCTTCGTCTTCAGTGTCAGCTTCAATTTCAGCGTCAGCACCATCATTCTCAATTTTTGATATCTTCAATAAGTCTTGCACAGCTAAATTTAGCACGTGAGCAATACAACGAAAATGTTGATCTTCTTCATCAAATAATTTACCATATTTTTCGTAAATAATTTTTGAATGTTCTGACATTAGGTAAACTCTTGTCTTGTCTTGTCTAAACGGCAACACTAATAAGAAGTATGTTTAATCCATTAACCAGAACGGTGACGGTCAACCTCTCTTCAGCTCTTGAACTATATTAGTTGAAATCACCGAAATGTCATATTTTTATCTGTAAAAAAATATCTGAATAAATACAACTCTTGCTCACAGCACTATCAAAAATTCTGTCAGGACTCTCAAACTCTAGATCAAATTGGTTTGAGGCAAATTTATCAACTTTCTCAATCACATTTCTCCTTAGATTTTTTCATGAAAGAGGAATTCCTAAATTTTTATTCACATTCTTAATTAACAAAATCCTGTTACTGTGAAAGCCGCGAGGATGAGTTTTTTCATTCCGACGGTTCTGTAGATGAGTAACCGTATTTAAAATCCAATTCATTGTTTTGTGTACAATCATACGGTGAATGTCAAGTGTATTTGTTATTCGGACCAGAACTGATTTACTTCTTGCATTCTCGCTACTTTCAACCGTTATACGATTCGCAATGAGGTTTCAAAATAGAGGAACAAATTCTGACTGTAATGACCAAGTTATTAATCATGATGTTATTTATATCATAAATAAACATGCAATACACCCACTGGAATGCTGTAACAGCATTCGTTTCGTTTAGTAGGGCATGATATTCGAGATTTTCTTAGTACTCTTTCCTCTTTTTTATTGTATTCCACCCTCCACAAGAATGGCAGTAAAAAATCAAGGATTAGTATAAATATATAAATACAATAATGAAGAATCCTCTGCATTAATCAGTACGCCCCCCAATTTTTTTATAGTCTTGAAGATAAAGATTTCAAATTTGATTTGTTGCTATAGTACTTGAATACGCATATTTTGACGCCTCTACTGAAAATACACCACTTCCTTTTCAACCGGAAGTGACCCTGAACTTTTTTTTTAATACCGAACAAACGAACAAAACAACTCAACCCTAATCTTGAAGAAAATGCAAATTTTCACTTTCAGATTTTTTCTTTTTAGTTAGAGTCTTTTCACAATAGTAGTTGTTTTCTCTTAGACATTACAATACAAATCACATTTCAATAGGGAATGTTCCCCTTTTCAATACGATGTAGGCTTCCACAGCTGGCGTCAACAATCTGGTTGGATTTCGATTTCTTAGCACTTCAACTTCTAGACACTTCAGCTTCTAGACACTTGGTCTTGTAGACTGTTCAACTTCTAGGTATTTCAACTTCTAGACACTTCAACTTCTAGATGCTTTAACATGGAAACATTTCGATTCATACAGCACTTCACTTTCAAGATCTCCAATTTTTATGAACTTCAACTTCCAAGCAACTCATTTTCTAAACAATTCAACATCTAGGAACTTCAACTTTCGAGTATGTCAATTTTTAAGAACTTCCACTTTTACTGCTGCGACTAAAGATCCTCATGCATAATTGTTTCATAAACGAGGGTATGTATCAGGGATATTGGCATTTTAACAAGATCTGTATATGATTTCAATAAATCAAATTTTTTTTCAGTACATACCTGGTGAAGAATTATTTTTATGTATCAAAAAGAGATCTCGTAATGTTCAAAAAATATACTGAGAGCCGAGCAAAAGTAGATAGGATTTGGTGTTCTTTAATTTCTGCATAGTGTATGCCTCAGGAAACACCTTTCGAAGCAGTGAGTTCTAAAGCTGTGCCGTTCATTGGAAGTACAAACCCCGCAAGATATTTTTTGCATGTCTCCAAAAGTGACAACAAATGAATGTGAAGACTGAGTTCGACGGGTCAGCCTCGATGGGAGCCTTATAAATCGTAATCAATTGACGGGAAACAGAAAGCCATTTAAGCAGTGAACTTCACATGATTTTTCTGTGAAAAAGAAATTGGAACTTTGATGGATGAATCAACTAATCATCGTTTTCAGTTCAGAGCTGTCAAGCTAATATCCACTTCGATATCGAATGAAGATTAGAAACTGTTTCTTGTTGAAAACGAAGAATTTGCATGTTTTATCTTTCTGTAACATCAGTAGTGGAAATGAAAATAAAAGGTTTTGTCCATTGCCAACCTACTTTACATCGTTTTGCACGTCATCTGAGAAATGAATTAACTTAGTGAAGTGGTTTTAATCAGTAATCACCATTATTTATTATTCAGTTACATCCTTTCTCACATCAATCATTCTTTTCCAGCGAAATGATACCAATGCTGTTGAAATAAATTAAATCGATGTTTATTATGGCCCACGTAAATTACCTGAGTTTGAGGATACACAAAAGAAGATGTGTGAATATAAGTTGGGATTCACACATTTTTTATGTTCGAACAATGTTTACGATTTTTACTACCTGATTTTACATAATCACGACATATGTTTCTTAAAGACACTGGAATGAACTGTATTTATGTCGAGATTTCATTCATTCTAAACTTAACTTTTTCTTTTTGGACCAGGAGACGACCTGGCTAATTTGTCCGACGAGAAAAGGCCATAATTAGAGAAGAAGAAGAACTTTTTCTTTTTTATAATATTTTCTGTAATACCCCTCGAGAAACACAGACAAAAGACGGTGCACTAGGAAATTCAAAACAGCAAAAGAGAAATCCTGTAATGCTCAGAGAACATAGTGAATGTCTGTGGTAACTGGGTAGGAATTGGTTTTCTTCCTGAATTTCTGCATGTTGTATACCACAGGGAACATCTCCCGAGGCAGTGAACTACAAAGCTTCGCCATTCGTTGGAAGGGGGTGCCATGAAAAAGAGATGTTGGGCATGTCTCAAAAGTAACAGCATATGGATGTGAGGACTGAGCTTAACGGGTCAATATCGATGAGACCGCTAACGGTGGAACGATTGCTGATAATTCAGAAGAGCATCATCCATTAAAATATCTAATATGCAGAAACTGTTAAGTTCGTGGACAAGTTAAATAACTTTTAAGTAAATTTATAGATGAACTGACACTGAAAGCTTACTTTCATCAAACTAACTATAAATGACGAAATTATATATAGTATTTCAAGACAGGTTGAATTCGTGCTTTATGGGAATATAGAAATATAGGAGAGGTTTTATTGATAGTGAAGTAAATCCAACATTTTATTTTAATATAGGTAACCACAAAGGGGCATTTCCTTTTCGATTTCTCGCATATTGCAAATGAACAGCGCAAATTCTATCTCTCTGATTGGAAATAAATAGATCTCAAAATTTTCAAAATTGTCTAATAGATCAACCATAATTATTAAATATCTCATTATTTTTTAATTTATTTTTTTGGGAAGATTGTAACTGAATTGTTTTGGTCGCACTGGATAGAGAACTTCAGTTTACATTGAAGAGGCCAGTAAGTCATCCTTGTGTAAAATTAAAATTGAACAAAGATCTAAAGTGAACTGGAAATATTGAACAATTTTTGTTCTTTAGTTTTTCCATAGCCCTTGCAGGTAAGTAATGGATTTCAAACCAAGCAAGCGTTTAATTTTCTTAACTAGTAATATTCTGTTTGGACCCGAAGTTCAGACCCATATGGAAGTAAGAGGTAATTATGAATGGAATGTTAGCATCAACTTGATATATTATAAATATCCACCTCATACTTTACGAATAGATGAAAATGTAAACATTAATTTATTTCAATCGATTTTTTTAAGGATACGATCACTATGGTGAATGGTAAAGAAAGTAGTTTGATATAACACAACCATATACTCGAATGCAAAAATTGCAGAATTTGGGTGTGTTCACAGGTGATTCGAAAGTATTTCCCTATTTTGCTCTAGTTTGTTGTTGAACCAGTTTTGTTTTAGTCATTATGTCAGATGTAGAATTTCATAACGAGGTATTTGGCACAGGAGGACGAGGAAGCTGAAAAAAAGTGATTATGTAAACTCATTGCTATTCATTCCTTCAGCACAATCTCAATCAACAAAAAATCACTCTATATAGGAAATATGAAAATCAGAGCAGAACGGGGGATTATTTGAAACATGGTAGATCATAAAAAGTTGCTGAGTTATAAATCTTGTTTTGCGCTAATGGCTGGAAAACATAAATAATGCTGTTTTCCCGAAATGTTTTTGAAAAAATATTCATATCACCCTACTTTTTGCCTATTTGTAGATTTTTTCAAAATTTGCCGCTATACCAGTGATCACGTGACATGTGTCAAAATCAATTTTCAGGCTGTCAGATATGCTCAATTATTTCGACAATTATCTAATGATACTTTTCCATATTTATGTTGCATACTTTATTGCGGGCAGACGTATTTCAAGGGCCGTCGTGATATTAGTCAGAAAATTATTAAATATTAGATTTTAATCAATTTGTTCTTTCTATATGTTCCCATTACCATATAACGATAGAAAAACGTTTTCATTGAAAATCTTTATCTTTACGGCACTCAATAAAAAAAAGAGTCGCATTTTAATACTAATATCATTTTCAATTCTTTTGACAAACATTTCAATATATGAATTCAAACAAAGTGTAAACAGTGTTGCGGAAAATATTAAGCACCTATCTGACAGAAAACAACTACTTCCCCATACGGATATTTAATCACATCTGACATCTTTATGCAATGTTCCTCAATAAGGACACTAGTGCAAGTGTTAATATTGTAATCATTGAATATTATACCCCGTTTGGTTGGAAATGACCACATGCATAGATCTGTCAGATAGTTGCCCAATATTTTCCACGCTGTGGAAATGTGTGAAAACAAGGATATTTGGACTTTGTTAAACTTATTTGTTTAGACAATTTTAAGACTAGAATAGAAATATATCATTGAACAAATGCTTTAATAATGATATTAAACAAATTCGACCTGGTGGTCTGCAGATGAATGAACAATATTATTTCTCAAATAGAATATAACTAGGAGGCGGTAAAATTTGTATTTTTATCAGTGGGGACCAGATATTCTGACTAGGTATACACCAGAATTTATTGACTGCCTTTAAGTCAGCCAATTTAACCTTCAGTATCACGTTATTTGAAATATATTTTTATCAATTATGTATTTTGTAGTCATACTTAGTTTATATAAATCTGATGTTATTGAAAAGGTACATATATCCGTTGACACAGAAAAAGCATTTGATTTGAAAGCATCATCAAAAAGATAAATATATATGTATCGGTCAGATTCTTATTGAGAGTTTGATTTCCGGTATACAAATTACATTTCTTAATTATAACATTCGGTATTGATAACCGATATGGATTGAAAATTCCTTGCCAACTGAGGATGTGATCTTAATCATTCGAGGATGTATTTAAAAAATGTTAATTGAATACATTTATTACAACCAACCTGAAACGTCCCTAGACATTAATTTTTCTGACTCTTGCTCTGCAAACAAGGCTACTTTGATAGAAAATTTACGAAGTTGTTGTTCGGACGGAGCCAGAGTTTGAATGAATGAATGAATAAGGGGGGTGTTCGGGTAATTGTACAAACCGTTTTAAAAAAAAACTCCTTTGAGGTGGTATGGAGGGCCATTTGAAACTCTCGGAAAATTATGGCATGGTGATTTTCTTGAATGGCTACTCGACGATGGTAAACTGAGCACAAATTGGCCTGGTACAAATGACTGAATCGTTTTTTTTTTTTTTAATTAATATGTCCTCGTCGTTATTGCGGCTGAAAGTCACACCAGAGAAGTTTGGCATTATGCTACCGTCTACTTCTTTTTTCATCAACTAACGGAAAATACAAGAATTTTTGTGTAACAAATCTTTTGATACTCGGAATTTATACGACATGATCGATTAACGCCCACTCGATTTTGTGTCTCCATCTCCCGGTCTATTATGGTAGTTGGGGATATTACCACTCAATAATAATAAAACTTTCTTTATGCGCCTTAGTTTCCTTGTAGGTATTTCAATGGAGAGAGAGAGAGAGAGAGAGAGGGAATGTTTGTGGAATGAGTGAAGGGAGTTCCCGCAAAATGACCCGAGTTACACAAAATGTTATTTCGTAACATGTTACATAATACAAGATTTTTCTAAGTTTGAATATCCGAGAATCGTTCGAACGAAATAATTATATGGATTTTTTTATTTGAAAATCTGGAAAATCAAGTGGATATCTATGTAGGTATGTTTCAATAGTTACTTCTGTTACTGATGATGCTAACACTGAAGTTCAATATCAAAATTCATAAACGTTAGATGATGTAGGTAAAGAAGTTTTTCTAGACAGCTAGGAAAAGTAAAACATTTCCTAATTGGTGATGTACTCTTAGTTTTGAAAAGTGTCACTTTATAATATATATCAAAATTGAAACGAATGTGTTGGCACTGTTTTAGGTCCGGAAAATTCATATATCATAGAACTAACAGAATCACATATGAAGAAACAGTCCAAAAGCAATTCTGCCTGAAAAAAAACTCTTCCTTCGAAACTGTTATGAATACTGTATTTCCTCCATCACCTGGTATAATATATAAATAATTTGTAATGACATCTCATTCACTAACAAAAAATTAATTGAGTAGGTAGTCTTCTAGCTGTTAAATCATGTCGAGCTTCTAATCCTTCACCGCTGTGGGAAAGAGGACACACATACTTGGCAATTAAGTTCGCGATATTAATAGCGATAATCAACTTTAATCGAAGTGCAAAGTTAAACTATGTTTATGGGAACTGACAAGATAAAACATATACTGAAAGTTTTGAATGTGTGATCGGTCTGGTATATCCATTTATCATGAAATATATGATTTCATTTTCACCTGGAACTGGATCTGGGATGGGTTCAGTTTCAACTTTCGATTTTAAACCACACTGGCGCATAGCCGGCGTGTAGTTGCCTAAGGCCGCAATTATACTTCGAGGCGACAAGCGTCAGGTGTCGGGTGGTAGGCGACAGGCGATATCACTTGTTTCATATTACCGTTTATACCTAAAAGAGGGGGCCTACAGACACACAAACATTCCTTGAGATATGTACGCGCGTACAAGTACGTTTAACAAAAATGCCTACATACGGAAGATAATTCCATATCCATATTCCATATTTGTTAATCAAAATGGGGACAGTGAGTAACAGTGATTTAAATTTATTAGCAGTGGCGTGTGTGGGTGGGTGTGTGTGTGTGTAGGTATAATAAAGAAGAAACACAACAGAATTAAGGAAAGCCAAGAAGTAAATGGGTAAAGAAATGGCTGTTGCAGCGTGATCTTTTTTCACATATAAATCTACTGGAAGAACTGCGATTAGAACCGGATGATTTTCGAAATTATCTTCGTGTGAATAAAGATAGCTACGTATTAGTTTTAAATTTAGTAACACCACTTATCCAGAAACATGGAAAATTATCAGTCACCCTTCGATACCTAGCCACTGGGAATTATGAAGATTTTAGTATTATCTCACCTCAATCGCTAAGTAAAATAATTCCGGAGACCTCTAATTGGTTCGTTCACTTCGTTGTCAGGCTCTTGAATGGAGATTCCATCATTTTGAGATGAAGGTATCTGAAGTGACTGAGTGGTAGGTACCTGCCTTATTGATTGCATGTCTTGTGATTGAAATGAATAGGTTTGGTATGAATGTTGTGACACATGTTGCTGGGGATGATCAATCTGGTATGGATAGGTATTATGCTGACGATAATAATGAGAAACATCTCTGTCAGCGTAACAATTTTTGTTGCTTTGGTAACATGGCCTATTTCTGCCTCAAACAAGGGTGAGATTCATAGAGCTCAATGAATTCTTGCAGGTCTTTTTCCGAAGTAGCTTTGTTTGGATCTTTGTTAAAATAGAGTCGGATGTTCCTACCGACCTCCGCATAAATTCAGAGAATTTTTCGGGATGATTCCTCAGATTTCCGTACAGGCGATGAAATTCGCCATATCGTCGACGTACTTTGTTCATAAGGTGAACACTAAACTCCCTTCTTCGTCTTCTCCTGCTACATTTCTTCTTCGTCTTCTATTGTACATTTCTTCTTCGTCTTCTATTGTACATTTCTTCTTCGTCTTCACTAATCAATAACAAAAGCGCACGACCTGTTTTGAACGACATTCTTAATGCATACGATTCTAATTTGTTCCTTTGTTGGTCTGTAACCCACAGCCAACACCCTATAAAAAGGATGAACACGATAACACCCAACACCTTCAACCTGTCGCCTACCACTTGTCACCTGTCGCCTGTCGCCTAGAAGTATATAGTGAGTGGCAGTCGCGTCTCTCCAATTCATGTCATGACAGCAATGATTGTTCAGTATTGTTGGCACAATATGAATTGTTGTTAATAATTGCTCATTCAAATAACTGTTTCAATAAAGGTGATTATTATTGCGGAGTATTTATATATTGTCGTTGATTTATAAACACTCAACATTTTTACAACAGTAATTTTCTCGAAAAACTGACATTAGACAAAATTAGACATACGCTCTCGAAATTTTTTCATCTTAGTTTTTCTCGTAAAGTTACTGATAGGCAAAATTATTTCGTTGAAGGAAGAAATTCATCCTCTCGTGTTTTTACTGTTGATAATTCAACTCATGTATAAAATTGTATATCCTCATGATAATGAGACATGAATCAATGAATTGTCGTATTATTATTATTATTATTCGGGTACGACTTTAATCAGGCTGCCATGTTTTTCATGATGAAATAATAAATTCGAAATACTCGAAAAACTATTGGCAGCCCGTTAGGATGGGTCCAAATGGCTGGTATGGTCATGTGTATTTGAAAAAGGGATTTCTCCGCCCATCCATTATTTCATTACAACACACATGCAGCCTGATTTGAATCGTAATGAAACACATAATTTTTTACATTAGGATGCATGTAAAGAATTCAGCCGGAATTTTTTCACTGAGGCGCGGCGCCGTAATGTGGTTCAACCTTATAGTTTGTCTGTCAGCCGCAGATGATTCCACAACTGATTGTATAGGCATCATGTTCATAGTTTCAAACAAAAATCAAAGTTTTCAGTACGTTATGGGAATATGGGGATGTTATATTTGAATGTTTTGAAATTATTATAATACATTTTGCAGTTGTTTGTTGAATCAAGTATTGTCAACAATTTTAGAATATTTATTTTGAAATTCATAAATCCCTTAGAGTCTGTCAAAATTCCGTAATCTGAAGAGAAGTTTCCTTGAAAAAAATCGATGACTTCAACGAATGGTTCCATTTGAAAAAAATGTGCAAATAAAAATAAAATATGACATGTTAAAGCGATTTTTCTAAAAGTTATAAGTACCTTGTATTTTCTATTTTTCAAGTTTCATCTACAAGTGACAATAAGTAAATAAGTGACCAGAAACTTACTATAGAGCACCACGACAAATGAAAATTATAATAGATGTTCTCTATCCGTACAAGATATGACTTTGCCTTCTATCAAGTGCAAATGTTTATGAGGGACATCATTGTTATTGTCATCACTACTATCAATCATAAAAAATTAAGTGCAATAATAAGAATAAAAAATGCCCCCCTCCAATACCACACAACCGAAGTTTGACCCAAATTTCAATAGTATTTCAATAGTATTACTAAATTTTGTGAATTTCAAGTATTCGGGTTTGTTTGTCATTCAGATCTTTCTTTATTCTGAAGTAACGTGCATTTATTTCCTCATTAAATATCCTAGACATCTGATTACATAATACACTTTCATGTCATATTGCATATTCATTGTTCATTTACATATGTAAACAATGCACACATTTTACAGGTGGGTGACTCTGAACGCTTATATTGTTTGAGTGACTTGCAAAAAATTACAAGCTAAAAAATATTGCAAAGTGCCGGAAGCAAATAAGTTATTTGACCTCACTCCTAATTATTGAAGTAGATTAAATTTTTCCATATGCTTTTCGAAGCGTTTTAACTCCAATCTAACAGTCCTTTCCGTGATTTGGAGTATACAGGGTGTCCCACGACGATTGACACTGGGAATATTTCGGAACAATTTTAGAGTGTGTGGCAGGTCCCACTTGTACATGCCAAAAAAAAACTCTGTCTTAATCGTCGTGGAACACCCTGTATATTTAAGTTTGCTTTTATTTACTCGGCACCTTTTACTCTCTAAAATCTTCAAAGAGAATTACCGCTCCATCATTGTGAGAAATAAAAATTAACATTCTTCTTGCCAATTAATTACTTAATCGGATCTAATGGAAGAAGCTATTGCAAGATTCATTAGGACAGGTTTCTGAAGATGAATTGAAGAAAAAAATAACAAATTATTGTATTTGAATATTTCATTGGAAATATATAACTGTATGAGTAACAATAACCTCTAGTTATTAGAATCATTTGAATGAATGAAGTACGAATTATTTTATTAAAATATAATAACCACAAAAAAAAATACCGTTACCGGTTCATAAGAAAACAAATAACCTCATAAATCAAATGAAACCCTAATCTTTAACATATTCATGGCATTATTATTATCATTCTGAATCAGAAATAAGTGAACTATATCAAACCTTATCGAAAAATACTTTTAAGACGTAATGTATTAGGTACTTGAGGGCCATTTCATCAAATCAGAGCTCTTGGAATTTGGTTTGAAATTCATTTAAAGTCGAAAACACCTGCAGACTACAGGAAACACTTGCAATTGTTTCATCTGCAATGGATTACATTGCACAAGTATCTGTTTGATATAGTTCAATACCCGTCGTGGTATTAGCCAGAGTATTTGTTTTCTTGTGTATAGGTATGGGAGTAAAAAAGGAAAAACATCGGTTGGGGACGATTATCGTTATTATCAACATTATTACAGTTGTTGGGTTGGCATGAATTTTGTCGGAATGTTGAAGAAAACCAAATTTTGAGTCGTCGACTGTATTGTTTCATCTTTAGGACTCTGAAGTACAAGAACATAAACATTTAGGTATATTCGAATGGAATTCATAAATGGCAATGAAAAATAAAATAAATTATGTGGGATTACAATTGTTAAAAAATTAAAATGAAAAAAAAAACTCGAACATTATGCAGAAAAACAACATACCTAAATGGTTTTTATATTTAGGGTGGCACTTCCTAAAATGGATTAGGAATAAGTGAAATCGACATTAGATATATTTTGGATTAGAAATGAATAAATTCGACATGAAATATATTTATTAATATCCAATTCATTTTAACTCGGAGAAGTACCCTAGAACCATTGATTTTGTTTTTCTGTATAATGTTCAAGATGTCTTTATCCATTTTTATTTTTTAAAGATTCTATTCCCACATATTTTATTTTATTTTATCTGCATTTAGGAACTCCATTTCAATATACCTTTATGTTTTTGTTCTTATAATTCAGAGGCCTGAAGATGGAACAATAAAGTTTCGAAACATCGATGATTGGAAATTTAGTTTTATTCAACTTCCCGACTGAATTTCCGCCAACCCAACAATTGTAATCATAGTTAAAGGGTCGATATCTCTTTCGGTTATTATTTCTATGTAAAATTCACGTCCTTCAGTATAAGTAGAGATTAGATTCGCAGGAATGAGGACGAGAATAAATGATTTGAACTTACGAAATTTTCGACATTTCGACGTTTATTTACGTTTTCTTCAGACCCAAATATACATACAGTGCGGCTTTAAAAAACCGTTCTGAGGGTTTGACCAATATTACTTTTTGAAATAAAGAATATGGTGATTTCTCAATAGGGAGCGCAGGGGGCCTATCAACTCAGAATTTTTAAATTGCATGGGGGTCAAGTGGCACATCGTTGAAAAAATAATTCAATTCTCTTCACAACCATCTAAATATTTTTTAATTTTGTTTATATTTTTTTCCCCTATTCCGATTTTTATGCCTTTCCAAATTTTTAAGTCAATGAGACCCCAGCGCCATCTGTCAAGTAATTGCAATGTTTCTTTCCTCAAAAAGTAATATCGGTAATACCCTTCAAAAATTTTTTGGTTCCATCGTTCCACATCAAACCTTCAAATTTATCGAGGTATGAATAGTACTCAGATCAGCATTTATATTTTATATTTCGAATGTGAATTGCAAAAAAAACATTAACGAAATTCAAAAAAATTTAAATGGTTCTAAAGGGGATGGAATTTCCTATTAAGAGCCGCAAAGTATAATTTTTACATGTGTGATCCAAACTTTCATATAATTACAGAGAAATAATACTAAAATCAATAATATGGCAGGCATCTAACCTACATTACACAAACTTATAAACAGTAACAAGTTGAAATATTCAGAAGGATGAAATAAAATGATAATAAATAAATAAAAAACAAAAAATAATGAACAAATGTAGACCTTCCTATTATCAGTTGTTCATTTATGTAATCTTTGATAGAGTTAAAGCAGTTAAAATGCATCATTTTCATACCCGTGGAGAAATGATCTATATTAACAAAGCTTTAATTTCATCAATGTTTACATACATGAAAAACTGATAATAGCTAGGTCCATATTTGCATATTATTTTTTATTTCTTATTCATTTATTTTTTTATCTATTTTATTATTTCAATTTGTTACTGTTTATTGTTTTTTTTGTGTCCCCTTACGAACGGCAGCCCTCAAAAGTCGGAACTTGTGCGAGCCAGGGATTAACGAGGTCTTACCTTTTAACGTGCGATTCCTAGCACTTTCTCGGGCCATCAGATAAAAATCTGAAGTCGCTGAGGATTCGAACCTAGCCGACCAGCAGTCAATGGTTTTGAACGCTTCAGTCTCAACCACTGAGCTACTTGACCCTGTATAATTTATAATTTGTGTAATATAATGATTTTATTATTATTTCTCTGTATTTATATAAAAGTTTTGATCCCACATGTAAACATTTCATGTATTTTTAGCACCAAGAAACACGTCAATAAACGTCGAAACGTCGACAATTTCGTTAGTTGAAATTATTATTATTATCATTATTTTTATTTTTATTATATTGCCTGAGCATAATTTTAGTAATAATAAACTCTGCTTTTAAGTTTCGGTATGAATAACATAAGAATTGTTGTACCAAAGAGTAAAAATCTGCGGATAGGAAGAATGAAAAGTGAGATGGATTTCGTAGGAAACAAACGAAATAACCCTGCACCACACGACATCACACACGCGAGGTGAAGGTTACTCACCTGCATTAGGCTCGGCATCGTGTCGGTCCACCTTGAACTGAGAACTATCACCAACTGAATTCCTAGACTACATCCACACGGCGTGCGCGGAGACTTGCAATAAGAGATGTACTCTCTTCGACTGATCTCTTTTAGAAATGTATCGGATTTTCATCCGAATCCTTGCTTGCACGAGTCCTTTCACCTGCCCAGCCCAACGCCGAAACGAGAAATTTACATGCGGGGACGGGATATATGGGATGCAGCGGGTCGTACGGAGCGTTTTGGGCGTGATGGCCAATTCCAATAATTTTCACAGGAAAATTTTGGAAAATATACAGCGTGATTTACGTAGGCCGTGCATTAGAAGTTTTTTAACTTGCAGTTGGACTAGAAACTTGAAATTTGGTGTGCTGTCATAATTGATCATGTGCGTTCTACCTCAAATGTTTTCAGTCCCACAACTATACAGGGTATGCCAAAAGTCGGTACCAACTTTCTTATTTTAAATGGAAACCTAATATTTTTTTGTCATGGTTCGATTGGCCTTCTAATTATGACTTCAGACAACCTAAGTTATGTTTACTTATCTATCACAGTTTTTGAGATATGTCCATTTTTCTGAAAAAAATTACGGCTGTAGTAGTTTACGAAAACACGTGTAGCCTGCAAACCGTTCAAAATTAGGAAACCAAATTTATGGAGCAGTTAGCTGGTAGTCCAGGCTAACACCTGATGTCCCATCGACGGTCCCATTTTGTACCATATGGGCGCAGGCGATTTTTGAATGTCGCAATATAAAATTGTCAAAAACTCAATTTTTTCAAATGGCACCTACCATTTTTTTTAAACCATTCGAAAGAAAATTGAATTTTAGGATGAGTTATTTCAGCATTCCCTATACCCAAGTTCCACCTCTATCGAGTTATTCAATAAAAATCAAGAAATGCCTTATCCTGTCGAATGCTTTTGTGTTTATTCAAGTATGCCATGAAAACAAAAAACAACTGTAAACAAGAAGGTGCTATTCTGTCAAAGTAAAAACGAGTCGTGCTAATTCTTAAATAAAGTTGATTGAAATATGGAAAATTATACAAACGAAGTTGTGTTTGACTTGTTTGTTATCCACGGCATGTGTCAAAAAATTGTGCAGCGAACTGTCCGAGAGTTTAATTTGAAATATCCAAACTTACCGAGGATTACACGGGGCAAGTTCTCACGATTGAAAACTAATTTTATACATTTTGGGAAGGTGGCTAGACCCGTTACGAGAGTCAAACCACTAACTGGCAATGACGATAATCAAATTACCATTCTCGGATATTTTCAAGCATATCCTCAAGCCTCAATACGAACGGCGTCTTTGGAATTGGGATTTTCATACTCTGCAATACAAACCATTTTACACCGCCATAAGCTACATCCTTTCAAATTTATACGATTGCAAAAATTACACCCAGGTGACTTTCCCCGTAGAGTAAACTTTTGCGAGGACTTATTACTCAAAATACAAGAGCACGCCGGATTCTTAGACAACATAATTTGGACTGATGAGGCAAAGTTTTGTCAGCAGGGAGTTTACAATAGGCGCAATCGACATTTTTGGGCTTCTGAAAATCCACATATGGTGTTCGAAGTTGAAAATCAAGTACAATTTCGAATAAATGTGTTTTGTTTGGTAATGAACCAAGAGGTACGCTACTTTATGTACGATGAAAATCTGAATAGTGACAGATATGTAGAAATTCTTCAAAACGTAATAGAAACATTTCTTGACAATTTGCCACTGATGGCTAGAGCTGCACGTTCATGGTACCAGATGGATGGGTCACCACCGCACAATACACGAACTGTGTTTACCACATTGACATCCATGTTCGAGGACCGTTGGTGGGGAAATCGAGGACCCTTTCTCTGGCCTGCAAGATCTCCAGATCTTACCCCTTTAGATTTTTATATTTGGGGTAGGGTAAAAGATTTGGTCTATTCTTCACCAGTTCACAATATAGATGAGTTGAGACTTAGAATAATACAGACTTTTGACAGTCTCGATCCCAACGAAGTCAGACGTGCTACGCAATCTATTGAAAGTAGAATAATAGAATGTTTGAACAACAATGGTGGTCATATTGAACATTTACGCTAGAGTTCTGTCAATATTGTTCAATATTTTTGATTAAATTATTACAATTTTCTTTTGTTTCCATGGCATACACACATAATCATTCTGCAAGATAAGGCATTTCTTGATTTTTATTGAATAACTCGATAGAGGTGGAACTTGGGTATAAAGAATGCTGAAATAGCTCATCCTAAAATTCAATTTTCTTTCGAATGGTTTAAAAAAAATGGTAGGTGCCATTTGAAAAAATTGAGTTTTTGACAATTTTATATTGCGACATTCAAAAATCGCCTGCGCCCATATGGTACAAAATGGGACCGTCGATGGGACATCAGGTGTTAGCCTGGACCACCAGCTAACTGCTCCATGAATTTGGTTTCCTAATTTTGAACGGTTTGCGGGCTACACATGTTTCCGTAAACTACTACAGCCGTAATTTTTTTCAGAAAAATGGACATATCTCAAAAACTGTGACAGATAAGTAAACATAACTGAGGTTGTCTGAAGTCATAATCAGAAGGCCAATCGAACCGTGACAATAAAATATTAGGTTTCCATTTAAAATAAGAAAGTTGGTACCGACTTTTGGCATACCCTGTATAGTTGTAGGACTGAAAACATTTGAGGTAGAACGCACATGATCAATTATGACAGCATACCAAATTTCAAGTTTCTAGTCCAACTGCAAGTTAAAAAACTTCTAATGCACGGCCTACGTAAATCACGCCGTATATAATCCAGTACGATTGGGTTTTGAGACAAAGATCGATTTTGGCTTGTTGTTGGAACCATGATAAACATGAAAAAAAATTGTTTACCGAAATTCGAGGGGTGGAACATATTTTATTTTTCGTTTAAAAATAAATAAATAGATCTTTGCTGTAATCTTGGAAATATAGAATAGAATAGAATAGAATAGCTCTTTATTTTCAGGAATTACAATCACAGTAACAGTACATGTAAAATATACATTATTACAGTAACTAAAATTAAAGAAAATAGTGTCAGGTACAATTTGAAACAATACAAGAACATGAAGACAAGTATTTGTATTTATTAAAATATTAAAATGAATAAAAGTAACTCGTTAATTTTTTTTTCCTATATTATGTCCAAGTTTCACTGCAGGATCTCTTCCTGAGATTATTGTTCCAGATATTCTTGAATAGAGTATGGCTCTAGATCCACCAAAATATTGATTACGAGCCTCTTGAGCACCTTTATGTCAACTTCTCGTTTGACTTTTAATGGTAATTTATTGAAAAATTTAATACATGCATACTCTGGAGTCTTTTCTGTTGATGATAGTCTATGGATTGGAATATTATAATCCGTGTTATGATTTCGTGTGTTTGAACTATGTTGTATTCTATGAGACTCAAATTTATTACGATTTTTAAATAGAAACATTAAGCATTCAAATATATAGGTCACTGACAGGGTCATTATATTATATTTTTTGAATTTACCTCTACATGATTCTTTATAGTTGAGGCCTAGCAATATCCTGATGGCTTTTTTCTGTAAAATAAAAATACTGTTTGCCAGGCTACTTCCTCCCCAGAAGATGATGCCAAAACGCATTATTGAGTGAAAATTGGCAAAGTAAATGGTTCGCTTTGCTTTATCATCCAAATATTTCGATGTTACCCTAAATGAATAGCAAATAGATGACAGTTTAGTGACAGTTTCTCTGATGTGTTTTTCGAAATCTAAGTTTTGGTCAATGTGCACCCCAAGAAATTTTGTGTTTTCTGCTAGTGTTATTCTCTGTGTTTGTACTTGATGAGTTTCAGGTATGTTATTGTTTTTCATTTTAGTTCTAAAGCAAATATAATTTGTTTTCTCTTTGTTTAGTATGAGTTTATTCGTGGTGAACCACTCCTGAGCCTTTTCCAGTATTTCATTCGAGATGTCTAAAAGATTGTTCAATGACCAACCTACTGCTAAAATATTTAAGTCATCTGCAAAATTTACCAGATTAATATGTTCATTATTCACAATATCTAAGGCTAAATCATTTATGTAGAATATAAACAACAAAGGGCCTATGATACTGCCTTGAGGTACACCTACCACTGTCGTACTTTCCTCTGAGTAATATTTAATGCCTTTGCGATTTATAACTACTTTCTGTTTACGTTGTGTTAGGTAAGACTTTATCCAGTCGTTTGCGGGACCTCTGATACCATATCTCTCCATTTTTTTCAAAAGAAGATAGATATAATTTATCGGAAGAACAACTCAACAAGGTGAAAGACAATTTAAGTCTTCACAAAAATGGTAATTAGTAATTTTTTATGAAATGCGCTTGTTTTCTCAGAAAACGTGATTGAACGCCGACATCAAATTTTAGGTTCACGCTTAGCCGCCGCTGAAAGTTCTGGCGGAGCCGAATATTTGATTGGTCATAACTCTGCTAAAAATTATAGAAGAAGAAAAAAGAAAAGTTCATATCGTTTCTGAAGACTCCTACCTTCTCATGCAAATATAATATGCGAGTATTTGAGTACCTTAAATGTGTTTTGTCGCACTTCACGGAGATGTTTGCGGATGATATGAAAATCATGAATAATTCAGTTAATATGGAATTATTACACTAAAGTAGCAACCCATACCCTCTTTGAACTATATGCAACAATTCCAGAGTAGTGTGCCAGGTCCCATACATGCAAAAAAAATGGTTTTACTCCTGCCTCATTTTCAACTTACCCATATCTTCAGTTAATGTTCAAAATAATCGCTTATTCATGTTCAATAACACTATTGTGAAGGCAAACCTCAAGCTTGAAATCACATACTTAATTTTTGGTGTAGGATGTGTATCAGCAATTATTTTCAACATTAACTCAGGAAATTGCCGGGATTATAGGTGAGTTGAAAACTGAAGCAGAGGAGTAAAACCCAGTTTTTTCTTTGGCATGTATAAATGTATAAGAGAGACTTGTCTAAAATCGTTGCATATGGTCCAAAGGGGGTACTGATTCCTGCTTCAGTATAATTATTTCATATCAACTAAGATATCCATGACTTTCGGACAAAACAAGCGTATTTCATAAGGTATTACTGAAAATCATACTTGTGGAGAATTGAAGTAACTATCTCTCAACCTATCGAAATTGTTTTTTGATAAATCTTATATTTTATGAAATAACAACAAAAAAAAATTATTTTTTTTTAATGAAAAATTTTTTCGGTTCTACCCCTGATTTCTTGGTAAACATTTTTTTTTCTAATAATACGTAACGTGGAGATGTCACTGTCACTGTTACTGGATTATTCAAGAAGCTTGTTCTGGGTCTATCCATTGTGATTACCATTTTGTCTACTGCATGATAATCCTTCGAACATCTAGTAAACGGCATTATGGAAATAACTAATTTCATATGGAAGAAATTGTTTTCCGACTTATTGAAATGGAATTGAGGAATAATTGGTTTGGATTCCATTGACCTGATCATCCCTGATGAGATTAGTAACAGACATTTCAATACAAGTACACCTATTATATATCATTATAACACATTTGTCATTAGTGACAATCACCAACTACCTGTAGACACCAAACCGATCATACTCATTTATCAAATGAAATTCTGCATGTCTGGTACCAGTAATTTCGACACTAATTTCGGACATGCGTGGATAATTTGTGACCGAAAACAGTCTGTATTTTCAAAACTCGAACACGAACCGGCCACACCATGGGTAATAATTACTAGTTTTTTCTTTTTAAAAGTGAAATCTTGTCGTTCGGCAAATAAGTGTTTTCAGGCGGTGCAGAGAGTGAGGTTGAAGGTACAGAGGTGGAAAACTGGGAGTTCTGCTTCCAAAATATATCATTTAGAGACAGTTTCAGAAGTGAAAAAATTAAAACTATTGCAAAGATCCCTCATCATGGAGTATGGAGATGGTATCCCTTCAGTTTTCTGAAAAATATGCTTCTTTGTCTAAAAACACGTGATTTGAAACGTGATTTTATAATAATAATAGTACTCCCTCATAAACATTCGTAGAGTGTACCCAAAGGCATAGCCTGTGCGGAATCTCCGAAATTGCAATTGCAAACATAATCATTCCTCACAATATTTCATCAATTTCAAAACTAAGATTGAACTGGAATTGAAAGCGACAGTTCTGAAACTGGAAATACTCCACTAGAAACTAAGAGAACAAGTTGGTTCATTGTCACTAAATTCACTATTTTCAAAATATCAATTTATCAGTTTAATTTTTAGCAAGAAGTGTGTTGTAGAAAAAGTATAGTGTGCAACACACGCAGAAATGCGATTTCTCTCTCATTTGAATTTTCAACAAAGTATTGAGAAATTAGCACTTTTCTGCATTTGTTTCAAATTCAAATTCATCTTCTGGAATATTTGAATCAAATTTGGAAGTCTATTCTCATATCTAGCATGAGTTCATTATGTCGAACCCTATTTTCCGATCGATCCGAAGTCGGATTCAGTCTTTTCCTTTGAACAAACCAATGTTTCATTTTGATATAAAAAGGCGCTATCATCAGTAAAAGTAACAATTTTTCCATTGGATTCCATTAGGACTAAGTAATTTATATACCAGCAGTGGCCCTAGCACGATTCTTTGTGTAACATCACAGGTCACAGTCCTGGAATCACTAACGAGGTCAGTTATATTTACTTTCGTTTGATGATTTAATATATCACTTTTCGAAAAAAAAAATTCCTTCATTCCACAGTGATGAACTTTTTCCAACAATGATGAGTGGGAAATTATCAGTAGTAATAACCCAAGGACATTGATAATTATAGCAGATTCCGAAAGCTTGTTGCTTGGAAACAGATCGACGCCGACGTTGTTCTGATTGGTTGTATTCAATCACATGACCTCAGTTTGACTAATTTCATTGGATTTCCGCTTGAGCAAAAATTTTTTTCTGAAACCATACTGATTATTCGATATTATTTCATATTCATTGAGAAATACGACTATCCTAAACTCATCAGTTTTTCGATTATTTATTTTGACAAATAAGATATTGATTAGTAACATTCAGACGTCCATAGTCTTGTTATTTGAGATTTCTACTTCTTTTTCACAATTGAAACGTCGTGAAAAATAGAAAGTAATAGAAATCTTTCAACCTTTAAGAGGAACAGAACGGCAAAGCTTTGGAGCTCGCTGCCTCGGGAGGTGTTCCCTGAGGCATACAGTCTTCAGAAATTCAACACCAATTCCTACCTAATTTTCCTCGGCTCTGACGATGTTGTTCGAACAATACAGGATTTTTCATTTCGTTGAAACCCGAACTAGAAAAAAAAATGGACATCCGAAATGTAAGAAATCAAGTTACCACATCATCTACAACATTCAAACAAATAAGATATCAGTAAAGAAATTGGTATATATTATCCATTTTGGATTTTTAACCACTTTTGGATAGTTTTGATGATACTTGACTCAGGAACTGGGAGAAAATTTTCGAAGTATACATTGATTATATGAGTTGATGGGGCAGATATTTCACAGGCAATTATTCTCAAGGTTTTAGCCCGAAGAACATCATAACACCCATTAGTCACGAAATAGGTTCTTCAAACTTCTTTTTTCTACATTCATGCACAAAGCAAAACTTTATTGAACTATATTCAGTGGAAAAAGAAGTTCTTCATTGCACTAGTGCAATAAAGTTTTTAATGCACTCATCTGTCATTCAACTTATTCAACTTTAACGTGCTGTCATCATAACAAACATAAATGTTCAAACCCACTACATATTTAGCAGATATTCTGTGAGATTGGCAATACGTTTTAAACAGTTACAGCCGGAGCAAATCGATAGTAATAATCAATCATCAAAGTTGCGCTTTTCATTTCCCGACACCTAGTGCCGTACCTTAATAAATCATTTTTTGCTTCTTGCACGAACGTAGAAAAAATGTTGTATTTAACTCGTGCAAAAATTGTTTATTGCACTCAACATGTTATGTTGTCCAACTTACACTTACTTTTTGCACTTGTTGCATAAATAACTATTAAACTCTCCCGAAATTATGGAAGATCAATCCTGAATATTTATAAATCAAGGGTGGAAAGTACTGAGACACGTCTGTTCCTGATTCCTATTGAATGTCTCAGAAATATTTCGTATTCATTACACCTCTGGAGAATCAGTTTCCTTAAAAAATATTCTAGTTTTGAAATATTATTTGATGAAACTGACTTTCCCTATATGATAGAATCCATCTTCGGTAACCGAGGATGTAAATTTACTCGCACTACAAGTGAACGTAACTACGACAGGTTCATTTCTAATTTGAATTTATCGACTTCGTTCAATCGCCTATCCACCTGCCACAACCCACAATTACATTCATGTATGCCTCCGATGTACTTTGTGCCATTTACGATCGGATTATTAAAGATTACAAGTACGCTCGAAATGTATTCACATGGTTTTAATAGCCCTGGAACTTCGATCCAAAGTAAATTTACTTATTGTTGAATTGTTTATGTTTTAATCAAACCTGGGACCCTATTCTCAAATGTCGAATACCATTTGTCGCATGCGACAAAATACTTCTATCACTTTTGTCGACCAAGCATCAAAAAGAGATGGAGATATTTTGTCGCATGCGACATAGGGTAGTAGACATTTGAGAATCGTGCCCCTGAACTCATAATAAAATCGACAAAGTCAAAGTACCCTTCCCTCCAAATATTTCCACCAGGTGGAAAATATGAGGCAAACATCTGACAGAAAACTACTACGTCCCTGACATTGAATTACATCTGATTTATATTTGTGCAACGTTCTTCCAAGAGACACAGTTGCAAATGCTTATTGTAATTATACAGCAAACTATCCTTCATTTGTCTGGGGAAGACCATCTGCAGACGCGTTCCGAGGTTCTCGCCTCATCATCAGTACATGGTAGGTCGGACAACATTAGAGTCCTCGTGCCACAGCCAAATGAATTATGATTCACTGTATAACTAATATATCCCTACAAATGAAGCAGCGACTTACAGTAAAAGTCAGTCGCAGCGCCACCTCCGGTGAAACCGAAAAGCAATTCTCCCTGGCTAGTACCACGACGGATATTAAATTACATCTGATAGATATTTGTGCAACGTTCTTCCAAGAACCTTGCATGTGGTCTTTCCCGGCCAAATGAACGAAAATCTGCTGTATAATTACAATAAGCATTCGCAACTGGGTCTTCTTGGAAGAACGTTACACAAATATGTATCAGGTGTAATTCAATGTCCGTCGTGGTATTAACCAGGGAAGTACTTGTTTCCTGTCAGATGTTTGCCTTAAATTTCCACCTAGTGGAAGTATTTGGAGACAAGGGTTCCTCGACATTCTCGATTTTACTTTTATTTGATTCTCTCCGTCAAAAATTCTTGGACTCTAATCAAACCTCACAAAAAAATCTGGGAAGTGAGCCTAATGGGACTAGCAAAGAAAATTAGATTTTCTTATTGTTGTTTCCACTACATGGAAAAACCAACAAGGATTTAGAATTCATCTTTCAACAATTTCAGCTGTAGTTTCGTTATTCAAAAAAGTTGCAAAATATTTTGAAGCAGGAAAATCCCTGCAGGGCAGAGCTGTCCCAATGCAAAGTTCTCAGTGCTTGTGAAAGCACTCAAAGCATTTTTTCGCTCGTGAGCACTATGCTCTCAAGCACTTTCTTGGATCAGTGCTTAGTACTTAGTGCTTCGAAGCATTTAGGAAAAAGGCCAAGTGCCCACTAATCCCACATTTGGACCACCCTAAGATCGATTTCTGGGTTGTTCCCCCCATCAGTATAGGGTAGGTCTCTGCAGACAATAACTGGAGTTGAGATGGCGCCAGTGGTTTAGTGAACGCTAGGCTGCGGGCGGTGTCTCAGCTTCTGTCTTGACATGGAGATTTTGTTGAATCATTTGTTGCAGACATTAGTTAATGTGTGCAGAGACCTACCCTAAACTGATGAGGGCAAGCACCCAGTATCGATGTTTGTTGAAAATAGTTTGTTTTCACTAGTTTTTTGGTGCAAATCTGATATTTCATCCTGTACATATCTCTATAACAACTATCAGTATGATTTGATGGGATTATATAATAAATTGATCAATTAATGCTAAACAGTTATATGATAATAAGACCACTTCAACAACAAAAAAATGGGAAAAAAATTGTTGCCTGTGATTTCAAATTTGAAAGTTGTTTTCAATTCTGAACAACTTTTCTGATAATGTCGAAAGTGAAGGTAGTTGACGCCTGAAAAAAAATCAATTTTTTTATTCACAATGCTTTCTTTGTACATTTATGAAATATAGAGTTATATAATTTTTAAAAACGAAACTGAATTCTGAGTAAATACAGAGTGTAATCTCTCTTGCACTCCCATGAAGGACGGGTCTATAATGCTTTTATAACGAATGGCAGGCGTGAAAAATTCGAAAAAAAAAATTGTGTTGGAAAATTTGTCGAAATTTTGGGAACCTCTGTCCGCCGAACGTCAGCTGACCGGAGTGGAGACGCAATAATACTTGAACTGCCGGATGGAAGAAACTGTGTAATTTCGAACAGCGGTTTCCGAGATTTTTTGTATTTTACAACATAATTTAAAGTTTCTAAAAAATTTTTTTTCGAATTTTTGACACCTGGCATTCTGCACCCGTTCTTCACGGGAGTGCAAGAAGTTAGATTAAACCCTGTATAAATACACTACAAAAGATAATTTTTATTTTTATTTTAACAACTCGCTTGCATAATCGGGTTCGATGATCACTAACAGATTTCCGCAAGAAATAAAAAAATACTTATGAAAGTGAGTTTATCATAAAAAGAGTACCAATTAAAAATTGTTTTAAATCTTTGGAAGCATATTTCGTCATGTGATATAATGAATATCGCTCCATCATATAATGCTAACTAGTTCCGTATAATTTTTTTTGCACTCTGTTCCTTTATGTTTGACTATTCATATGACTATTCATATATGTATGTCTTATTAAAAAATGAACTTAGTTTATTAGAAGGCTACCCAGAAACAAAGCAACAGGAAGAGATAAGTTCGATAAAGTTTTCCTGAGGAATCTGCCGAGAAAGTCCCTCGTTTAGTTAATATACTTTATCAATAGAATTATAAAATGACAATTTTACCCGATATATCTATCATCTCTATCTTGAAGTCAAGATAGGATGAAATGTGGTAGGAAAAACAGACCCATATCACTGCAGAATGCTGTGGAAAAAGTGGTGGATCGAATCCTGCTGAACTGGTATGAAAAAAAAGGCACAAACTTGTTTCAAATGAATTCGGTTTCCGAAGGACTACATCCTGACAGATGGCAGTATTGCTCAGGAAATAAGAGAGGCTTTCAAGAAAAGCTCAGAATCATGATGGTCCTGCTTGATATATAGAAAACTTTTGACACTATGTGGATAAGGAAATAGATGGATTGAGTGAAACACATGTTCACATTCTTGAGTCATATACATATATCGTATAATATTTTGCATAGCAGTCCTTACATTTAATTTCGTAAATTCCAGACTTTTCCGAATTCTCGACTAAAAGGTTTTGTAATGTTTGACTTGTTTCAAATACCACCTTCATACCTAGTTTCTTGAAAATGTTTATAAAGTTCTCGGTGTATTGGTGCTAAGGTTTATCTGGTTTCTCATTTTTAAATGCGAATCGATATTTATTCAACTTTGTATTCAAAAGCCTAGATTCCGTTTGGAAAGAATTTCAAGAAACTGGGTATGAGGATAGTATTTGAAACAAGTTAGACACTACAGAATCTTTTGGGCAACCTAAAGGAAAAAGTCGAGAAATCGGAAAATCCGGAATTTGGGAAGTTAAAGGTAAGTACCCCTCATTTTGTTGATTGGCGGTCAGCAATAAGCGGAATCTGATGATGCCGGTTATAGAACAATTTTAATAAGTTCAACAATTTTATCAATTTCAACAATATGTAATAATATTAACACTTTTAACCATTTTAAAATTTTTAACAATTTTAACAATTTTAACAATTTAAACAATTTTAACAATTTTAACAATTTTTACGAATTCAACATTTTTAACAATTTTAACCATTTTAACAATTTTAACTATTTTAACAATTTTAACAATTTTAACAATTTTAACAATTTTAACAATTTTAACAATTTTAACAATTTTAACAATTTTAACAATTTTAACAATTTTAACAATTTCAACTATTTTAATAATTTTAACAATTTTAACAATTCAAACAATTTTAACAATTCAAATAATTTAACAATTTTAACAGTTTTAACAAATTTAACAAGTTTAACAGTTTTGACAATTTTGACAATTTTACATATTTTGAGAGTTCTGAAAATTTTAACATTTTTACCAATTTCCCGGAAGGCCAGTAATGAACCCTACACTCACCCCACATGATGGAGTCTCCATTTCTTCTCATCCCCAAAGGCGAAACATATTGTTTTTCAGTATGTGTCTTCATTCATTTAATTCTTATCTTCTTATTCATCAATATACGGAAAAGCCCCCAGAAACTGAAACTTAAGAAGAACTCTCTATGATTATCGCTATATGATTTGTTGATTAATTGATAGGGGTTCCATTTCACAATTAACATTTCATGACATCTTAGAATTCCTTCTTTCTTTACCCAGTTGGTCAGGGGAGAATGGGGGTGGACGCATAGTATATACTCTTCTGCTCCCAATCAGCAGCTCAGAAGCCCGCCTTGCCAAGGGAATCTTAGGGCCTCGCGAGAGGACGCCGGGGTCCGCCCGCGTTGGTGGTAAAATATTTCATTACATCATATTGAAAGCTGATACAATACACGCCTTCCGCACAGCTTATGGGTATTATATAATTTCAGTGGATGCAGATATTCCTAGCCGTATAAGGCTGGTTGGTCCGATGACAAAATCCTGGAAAAATTTCATGCAAAAGCAGGCTCCAGTTAACCAGTCAATAACCAATACAGGGTGTTGGTGCCGGACAGAACTGAGTGGAACGGCTCGCAGCTAAAGCACATTTTGCAGGGGAAAATCTGGTATACGGATGGTTCCCAGACTGAAAGTGGGGCTGGCTCAGGAGTGTTCTCCAGGAACCCAAGCACTGGCATCAGCTACTCACTGAGCACATATATCTCTGTCTCCCAGGCAGAGGTGTATGCCATCCTCCAATGCGCGAAAAAGAACAACAGGAGAAACGTTGAAAATGCGCATATCAACATCCTGTCAGACAGCCAAGCGGCACTTAAGGCCTTGTGCAACAAGGAAGTGACGTCCAAACTGGTATGGGACTGCAAAGAAGAACTGAGAGCGCTGGCAGACCGGAATCACGTCAAACTGATATGGGTTCCAGGACATCAGGGAGTTGCAGGCAATGAGAAAGCAGACGAACTCGCAATGAGAGGTTCGGAAAATTCCCCTTACCAAGGACGGATGCTAGGGGTACCAAAGTGTACATTAAGAGCGTCTGTGAGAGACTGGATTGGGGACAAACATAAAAACTACTGGGATAGTATCCCAGGAAACAAACATGGGAAAGAATTCATCAAAGAACCGTGCCACAAAAAAACGGCTGATCTGTTAGTAATGAACAGGAGCCAGCTGAAAACCACTACGGGACTCCTGACCGGTCACGAACCGGTGAAGGAGCACCTTAATAAAATGGGACTGTATAATGACAATGGACAATGGAGACCTAACCTGCAGATTGTACGGTAAGGAACCAGAAACAGTGACACATATACTGTGCTATTGCGAGGCACTAGACCGTAAAAGACAGGCAATATTCGGACAGCCTTCTGCCAGTCCAGAATCATACAGCTCCCACCCAAAAAAAAAAAAGGCGCCAGTTACTGTACGTTTTAGACATTCTACTTGGTTTCCCATTGAACTGGTTCTTCCCTATGATCCTGGAAAATATCGAGCCATGTTTTCGGGGCTCACTATTCTACTCCCTGAGTCTTCTAAGGTCTCTAGTGAGAGGTCTTTTGTAGATAGATGAAGTATTTCTAAAACTTGTAAGACAAGCTTTTCACATATGTCGGGGTAGAGTCGATGCCGACAAGTTCCCACAAAGCCTTCATGATACGGAACACCTTGTTCTCCATCCTGTTCAATCTCAGCAATGGAATTGGTTGCAGGCTGCAAACCACTAGGCAAGCGTTTTATACCTTTTTAATATATGAAAATTTAATCTGAATAAACATTTTTCAAATTTGAAATTTGAAATTGTTCAATTGCTTCATAACCCACTTTGTTCATCCATATCTTATGGATTCAGTTAGCTAACGCAGTGAATTTGTGCATTTTGCTATTTTTTCGCAGGAAAAAGGGAACACCGCATCTCCCGCCAAACTTTCCCGAACTATGAAGTAAAGAGACAAGGTCGCCTTCCGAAAGAAAGCAGGAAAGTACTCTCACGAACAAGGTGCGTCCACGAGCAATAATTCTTGCTTTGCTCTACACGCTCCAAGGGGCCGATGGCAGATCGGTTACTCTTGCCGTCTTGCCGCTACGTGCACGCAGTGCCGGACTGGCCAGGTGAGATATTGAGAAAAATCTTACGGGGCCTACCCCCCACCCATTTGGGGTCTCGGGGCCCCTAGGAAAACAGACATGGAAACAATAATTTGAAAATTTAAAATTAATTAAGAGTAAATGTCAAATTTCGAAATCGGTTATTGCCAGAAACATGACAAACGGAAATATTCACTTTCGATTTGGTAGGATTTCTTGAGGACCTCTTGCAACGTGGCAACAGTGATGCGCGAGTATGTAAGGTCGGTGGGCGGTTTTAATTTTGGTGCGCGGCGCGCTGGATTACTGATTAGACTAATCAGTATGCGAGACACTGAGGCAGCAGGAAGTAAAGCCTGTCTGTGTCCAAAAATAATTTTATTTGGCGTAGTTGCAAACGCGGCCAGGTAAATACAACTCTATATATCGGGTATCGGGTCGCTCAAAGTTTGTTATTGAGTATGAAATTAATGTTTTAGATGGCAGATAGCGAAGAACAAAATATTAACTTACAGATCTGGCGCAAATAAGCGTCAAGAGAAGCGACAGAAACTATTAGAAAAAGCAGGCACTTCGAAAAATCAGTCTAGCTTAAATATTTTCCTAAAACCTAGTACATCATGTGAAATGTCTCATCAAATCAGAGAAATTGAAACAATGACGATTCCAGAAACTAATTCGGATACAACGGAGAAAATCCCAGTTTCTCATCTTCTCCGGCGAGTAGTGGCAAGACTGAAATTTATATTGATTGTGACACAATTCTATCAAACGAGGAGAAAAAAGGAGTATTTATTTTCATAGGAATATTTATTTGGTTTGATTTATTAAAAAAATTATTTATTTTTATATTTTGTTTATTTTATCTTCCTGTGTTTATTTCATTTTTTACTCTAAGACAAGTGTAGTGCTGATCTTGCACCTCAATCATTAATAGTACGAAAACCAATAATTTGTTGAAATTTCCATATGTGACTCATGAAATAGAATGAACCTGGTAATTGGGGGCCCCAATTTCTCAAAATCTCACTTGGCAAAGATAGGCCAGTCCGGCACTGCGTGCACGTGTGGATCAACCGCGGGCTTTTCAGAACCCGATGACTTCTGCTTAAGGTTCGATGAATTCGGGTGCCATATATAGTTCGTTAGCGACTATTATCGAACGTTTCGACATCAATGATATTTCATACGGGAAGTGTGGGATAAGTGTATGATTATTTTACACAACGAGATAGAAAAGCAGTTATCTTTGATGATCCCAACTTAGACTTCAATATCGATGATTTAGATGAACCAAGTTTTTATTTTCTGAATCATGAGAACTATTCTTTAGATATCCTCTCAAGGCAAATGATGAAAGTGAGATATTGTTCACCTAGTTCAACTATACCTAGTTGGAATCTAAGAAAATTCGAACGCTGCTACACAAAGGACCCCGTACATTTTCTATATGAAATGGATATCGGCTGATTTTGCTGAAATTTTTATGATAAAGATTTTGGCATCCTCATCACATAGTCCAGTTCCATCTTTCGTGCTACAGGATGCCAAAAAACAGATTTTACAATTTGGGGTGTTAAGGATCGATTTGATTTTTGTGCTCTAATTCGAAATTGAACTTTCTTAGAAATGAACCCATTACATCTCAGTTGTAGCGCATGAGTCTCTGCATTTGCATTAACAATAATCTCACAAAGGGTGTTGCATTGGAGCATGTTAAGACATTGTGCATAAAAATAGATAAATCAACACAATCATCGTTTTGATTTTCACTCAATCCGTTAAAACTGGAAAATAAACGGCTAGAATCCGTTTTTGATAAAATATAGGTGTTTGTCATATAAGGATTCTTATTTTTGCAGTCCAACGGTATCTAGTTTTCCATATACTGGGTAATAATTTTGATGCTGACAACTGCTTTAATATCTATAACAAAATTATATAATTATTACGAATTGTCCACAACTGTAACTGGGATATGGAAAAGAAACTAAAATGACTCATGAATTAATCCAGCCCCATCAACCCCCCGATTTTAAGCCAACCCATTCAAATAATTTCAATGCAAATCCCTACTCGTTATACCGCATAGCAAAAAATGCTTTCTTGTTGGATAAATTGTATTTTGAACACACCAGAAAAACAGAAGTGATTCATCATCAATTTCAGTTCGGTTGTAGTGAATGTGCGTGGGACATTTTGTGGGGTTGACGGGCGAAAGCAATTTTTTATATCATAGAAATATTTGTGAACAATTTTTTAGTTTCTCTTCAGGATCATATTTTCTGGTAACTTTCTGAATTTCCCCCCACTTTCCTTCCCTCCCATCCTCATTATTCAAGTGAATCAATATTATTTCAACCATAGATGGTGGATGATATCAAGCCTTTTATCATTTGATTTGATTCAAAAATTTTTATTTTTTATTTGTGTTGAGTCGATTAGAGAATAGATATGAGATCACAGTATGTATAGGTTATCCCATTTTTCATGTTATCGTCTATGACATTCAGCCATTTACAATAGACTATGTTTCATGAACGAGAAAAACAATAAGAATTAAAAAGAGGGTTTTTAGGAGAAAAAGAATTGTTCCCGCACGGCAACCCCCTAATTAGCCCCCTGCTCAGTCACCCCAACCGGAGTTATATTAATAATGAATAACTTTTGTTGGTCCACCATGTTCGAAATATTATCCACACCACAGGAATGCATTTTTTATCATCTATTCAAGTATGGATTTTTATTGATATCAGAATATTTGCCGGACAGTATCAAATTCATGAAACAGTAAATTCGACATGTCGAAGTACCCTTCTCTTCAAATATTTCCATCATTTGGAAAATAAGAGGCAAACATCTGACAGAAAACAACTACTTCCCTGGTTAATACCATGACGGACATTGAATTACATATGACAGATATTTGTGCAACGTTCTTCCAATTATTACAGCAGATTATCCTTCAATCGGCTGGGGAAGACCACCTGCAGACGCGTTTGCGGTTCTTGCCTCTCGTCAGTGACATGGTAGGTCGGACAACATTAGAGTCGTCCTGCTATTGTTCTTAGTGTTTTACTTATTTTCTCAGCTTCGTACGAAAACGTGTAGACAATGAAAGATGACTCAGCCGTAGTATTTTTTCTAATTATCACTTTTCTTTCTAGGGATTCATTTATTATTTCAACTTCATTTGGAGCGTCTGTCTGTGGGAATCACTGAATTTCTTTCAATGGTTAATGTGAACCGCTCATTCTGCTTATGTAAATAAGTGAAATTATTCTCATAAAAACTACGCGTTCCAACTGAATATATGGACAGTGTAAATTCCAAGAGATAAAAACATAACACACCTTGGATAGGGCAGTAAAGAAACGATTATGTTACATTAATTATTTTAATGAGATCACATCTGATCTAATAAAAATCACCGGCTATAATTAAGAGTGAAAGTTTTTTCTCTTTCTATCTAGGTAGAAGTAGATCGCGTTAAATCAAATATATCAACTTCCACTGTTTAGGTAATCGACAACAATTTCAGGTTGCGCTGATCGAAGTTGTAATTGAAATAGTCATTACAGGAGTGCCAGACATCAAATCATCAAGATAAGAATTTCAATCTGACCAAACAATAGTGTCAGGTTCTTCTAGTTTTTGATTTGTCGAGAGATATCATTGATGCTGTTTGAATGATAGATACTGTTGCGATAGTAGCTACACATTACTAGTCCATTAAATGAAGCTCAACAAATCGCAAAACCTCGCAATTTTTTGTCTTGGAATTGGTATCAGATTCATCTCACCCTCTACTTCAAAATCTGTATTATGTCGATGGGCGCTGCTTATTCTTTAGGGGTGAAAGCTTGAGATGGGTAAAATTCAGCTTGGATTAGTTGAATGATGATTGTTTTATGCCTTGAAATACAATATGAAAATTTTTCCACACTTAAAAATCAACCCTTGTTAGAGCTTAATGTAAAAAAAAGAAAATGTGCATCTTGAGACACACGACAGAAGTTATAACTTAAACTATTCTAAGTTGACCTATTTAATATTGAAATTGTTTAACTTGAGAAAAGTTTAGGTTATTACCTAAATTTTATCATAAAGCAATAAATATGGCCCTAATGAACAAGGGAGTGGACAGAACCACATCCAGATGGATGTGCCAAATGCTGGCTACAAGAACTGCTGAAACGAAAGTGGGCGAAAGCAGCTTTTGGATCAGCACAAACAGGGGCTTCCACAAGGAAGGGTACTATCACCTCTGCTGTGTAGTCTCGTAGTAGACGAACTACTCAGAACACTGACCGGGAACGGAGTCACTTGCCTTGGATATGCAGATGACATAGTCATTATGGCCAAAGGCAAATTCGAAGGAACCCTCTGCCATCTCATAGGAAGAGAGCTAGAGACAACCAGAAGGTGATGCCTCTCGGTGGGGCTGAGAATTAACTCATCAAAAACCACAGTAGTACCATTCACCAGACGAACAAAGTTTCAGCACCTAAAGACTGTTCGCCTCGACGGAGTAGACTCAGAAATGGCAGATGTGAAGTATCTAGGACTTACCCTAGACTCAAAACTACTCTGAAACAGACACATAGAAAAGATCGCTGATAAGGCAAAATCATCACTGATGGTGTGCAGGAACATTGCAGGAAAAACATGAGGCTGTAACCCATCAGTACTGCGATGGATGTACACCATGATAGTGAGACCTATTATCACCTACGGGGCAGTAGTGTGGCATGGCAGAACCGAGCTCGTCACAACAAAAAAGATCTTGGAGAAAGTGCAAATACTAGCATGTCTTTGTATAACAGGAGCAATGAGGTCGACTCCAACAGCAGCAATAGAGGTCATTCTGGACCTCACTCATTTCCATATCATGGTGAGGAGAACTGCTTGGGAAGCAAACCTCAGGTTGGCTGAAGTCGGACTCAAAGGGACTGCACACGGTGTAAGGGGCTAAACCCCCACCTACTGTGCGCACCTTGCCGATCTCCCAACTGAAGAAATTACCAGGAAATTTAGTTTCGAACGGAACTCAAGACCAGGCGAGAATGGAACGTAGAATCCATTCGAGCACTGGGGAAGAATACCATAACATGGTACACGACGGGTCCAAAACTCCCGAGGAAACTGGAGCAGGAGCCATGGGCCAGTTCCCAGCATTTCAAGCGGAAATTCACGCCATAGAAAAGTGCATTCAGTTCAACCTCAACAGGAAATACCGGAACAAGGAAATTGTAATCCTCTCCGATAGCCATCAAAGCGTTGAGCTCTTCTAACATCAACTCGAAGATGGTTTGGGAATGTCTAGACGAACTTAATGATGTAGGCAGGAATAACAAGGTGACCCTCCTCTGGGTGCTGGGGCACATCGGAGGGAGGGCAATGAACAAGCAGACACCATGGCACGGAAAGGCGCAGCAACGCTACTCATCGGGCCAGAACCATTCTGCGGACTTGGAAAATCTTACTTCCAAGAAGAACTCAATAAAGCTGAAGAAGCAATGAGAGCAACATGCTGGCTAAGACTTCCAGGGCTGAGGCAGGCCAAAGATCTCCTAGGCAATTTCAACCAAGCAAGATAGAAGACACTGATTAACCTCTGCAAAACTAATCCAAAGACAATCGCGAGATTTTTAACGGGGCATTGCAGACTCAAAGAACACCTGAGGAAGCTAGGCTTAGAGGACAGTACCTGCAGATTCTGTGGAGAACATCCAGAAACAGAGTGTTACTGAGATCCGCGAATGATGTTTCTATGATATAAAAAAAAAATTAATAAGTATAGTTAATCTTATCGAGGATGCATCATGGTTTTTTAATTCTTAAAAATTACCAAACAATACTGGAAAGAAAACACGTTTGTTCAATCTCAGAGAAGTTCTACTATGTTATAGACATTTCATGACTTATCATAAATCAGAAAACATATTCCAAAAGCGAATGTTCAATCGATTAACGAATTGAAGTTTAATTTTTTCCCAGATAAGTACTTTCATTAACATATCAAAATTCTCATGTCACAAATGACCTTCAAAAGTGAAATGATCAAGCGGATTAAATCTAATAGCGTTTGGTGCATTAGCCTCCGTTCAAATACCGTTACCGGCAATAAATATTGGTGTTGAAATAATTTTGAAAGAAAAAACGTTTTATATTTCTTCATCACATGAGATGATAACCAGTATATATATGACCAATTTCTACCCACCGCCTTTCTACACTTCACCACAAAATTAACGCATTAACTTCAAATTTCCCATATTATTTTCATTGATAGATTCCAATGGATTGCTTCCCGAAAAACATAATAACTCATGATGTGAAATTTTTCTGCATTGAACCAAAAGTTGAAAAAAAATATTCATCAGGTCTATCACCACGTTTTGCTCTAACAATAATGATTATAATAATTTTATTATTCAGCATAAAAAAAATTATAAAATAAAAATTTAATATAAAAAAATTAATTTCTGGACATCGAATAGATAAGGTTAATGACTGGTACAGATAATAGTAGGTACAGCTTGGCAATTCTACAAAGGAATGTCGATAAACGTATTCGGACAATAAAGAAGGTAGTATAAATTGTACATTCAGTTAGAATATATACTAGACGCCGATTTCATATTTCTTTATAGATTTATCAACCTGTGAAGTAAGTGACTCCTCAGACAGAGAAGAGTGCAGAAAAAGAGAAAAGAAAAGAAAGAGAGGGAAGGAAGAATTAAAAGCTAGCGCATCTACTATGAGCGGATTTGGGTAGTGAGTAAATTGCTGTTTGTATTTGAATTCAAATGCTCTGTGGGTCGGATTTTTTTTTTTCTTTATTTTTTATAAATAATTAGTTTTTAGTCTAGTTTTTATGTAAATAATATTGCTTATTGACAGCCGTGCGGAAAGTTGCTTTCCGCACTCGTGCGAAAAGTACTTTCCGCAGGCGTGAGAATCAGGTCAGTTTTCATGGGAGTAGAGGGTGCAATTTGTGTTACTTTCCTATGTGGTCGTAGGAAAATATATTGATATTTACAAATCAATAGTTCACACAAGGAATAAACCATTGGCGCAGCCAGGAGGGTGGCTTTGGGGCTGTAGACCCCCCCAAGCCACCAAATGACTTGAAATGAATACGGGAAAAATATTGAAAAAATTCTAGAACTTTCGGAAGTATTTTTTTTGCGGTTTTATGTGCTAGGAAGCCGGATCCTAGCGTACCTTTTACATTTCTCACATTTTGCGACCATAACGAGACAAATACATAGATATATAGCAAGAAAGCTAAGAAAATTTTCTACAAGAGGATGTTATTGTTTCCTGGCCTTACTGTTCGCTTGAAGGTGTTATAGGTGGTTTTGTATGCCGGATTCGGGCGATACAATTTTTGTTGCACATTTATCTTTGTTTTATGGTACACCGTGTATCCGAACAGATTTAAATCATACATTTTCGGAATCAGTATAAAATTCTGAGTATATCAGTGATGATTTCGAGTGAATCTGATGACTTTGGATTTTTGGCCATTTTTAAGGTATATCCTCTGATGTTTTTTGGGCTGAAAATTCATTTTGTGCCAATCAACTTGAAAATCACAGCATATACCAATTTTGGCATGCTGACTCGATTGGCGTTCGCAGAATTGTTCTAGCTCGATTCGGTCGTCGGTTGAAAATGTTATCTAGAGGTTGCAGGTGCCGTTTTCCCGCCAAAACTTTTTTTAATTTTTTTCTATGTAATATTTGTTAAATTTGATCTTTTTTCTATACGCTGACCAAATTTGAAATCGATTGCTAGTCAAACATAGATTTGGTAGGCGTTTTTACGAACGCGTGTACTTTGAGTTGGACCGATTTTTAAATTTATTATTTTTTATTTTTCAATTACTGTCATATCAAATTGATGGTATAGAATACGGAAAAAATATAGAAAAAATTCTAAAATTTTCGAAAGTATTTTTCGTTGGCGGTTTTATGTGCTAGGATGCCGGATCCTAGCGCACCTTTTACATTTTTCGTATTTTGGGACCATAAAGAGACACATTCGTTAGGTACATAGGTACATAGAAAGAAAGCTAAGAAAATTTTCACTTATAATCTCCCTAGCGCTTGAATTATTGCCGGAAATTTTTCGAGTACATGAATTTTCTTAAAAAATTCATGTACGAGATAAATTTCCAGCAATTAATTCAAGCACGCGGGGGATTCGGTAAGAAAATTTCACACCAAAATATATTAAATTAATGATTAATTCAACTGACTTGTAGATTATTCTGAGAGAAAACAAGTTGTAACATCAGTGGGCCATGAATGGTTGTCGTTGATATAATGGCAGTTACGCGTTAGTATTAGTGGCGGTGTTTGTATGTGAGAAAGGAAAATTCATTTTGCGACATTTTCAACCTAAAATTACATTGCATATCACGCAGAACTAAAATAGTTTTGACTGGTCCACGCGGATTATCTATTGGGAAGTGCTGTGGAAAGAAATTCTTGCAAATTTCAGCCGAGTATTCACGAAAAGATAAGTTGAATAAAATTGTTTCAAATATTGAGTTCATCAAGTAAAGCATAGATAGATTTGATTGATATAGATTTTTTATTCATCGTTGAAATGCAAGTTCTCAACATATTTTCAGACACATTCGAAATATTTGGTGAATATATAATTATGAAATATTATCTCCTTTCATATGAAAAATAACATTCCATTTGTACATAAAAGCAAAATGTTAACTATCACATGTCAAATATTCAACAGAAAAATTTCCACTTATTAATTTCGCCCCGGGTACCCAGGAGGATAAAAATTTCCGGAAATTTTTTGGGTTGCCATGGCAACTAAATAAAAACCAATTTTTTGATTGGCTGAAAAAAGTGAGATGTGAAATTTTCTACAAAATGATGTTATCGTTTGCGTGCTCTAAAGTTCGCTTGTAGGTGTTATTCATAACATCCGGCTGACGAAAAAAAAAAGTTCTGGTAACTCATAAATTGTATGTTCAGACCCCTCAAACTGAAATCCTGGCGAGCCACTGGAATGAGCCTAATTATTATGAAGAGAAGAAACCTTTATTGTACTATTAACTTGAACAATTGGCTATATGGAATTCATACTATTTTTCAACTTCGCAATTTCCAGACTCTCGAATGCTTAGAGAATTTTATGGTCATAAACCTGTCTAATAATTATTTCAAACTTGTGTCATCAAATCGGTGGTCGTGATGCAAAGCATCGATTCTTCTGGTCTCGAAAACTGGATATGGAGAATGTGTTCTTTGAACCATACTTTCATGGCTTTTCTAGTCCGACCCACATATATAAATTTATGTTAGAGATTCACCTAATGTTGATATCCTTTTTTGAGTTATAAATCAGTGATACAGTATCAAGAAATATTTGTCGATTGGATTTGATGAGGTGATGAATGGTTTTCATTCAACGGAAGAAAAAAACACGCATGAAACTTACTTGAGCCTTCAGGGTTCTGGTGAACGTATGTATGTATTCAAATGTGAATATGTGCAGTTTCTAATAATTTTTTTCAATCTCAGGTAATGGGTAGGTGTATCAAATGTATCACATGGTCGGGTCGAATGTAATGAAAGGCACCATGAACTGATATGTAGACAGGAGTTAATAATGGTTAGCACACTTCCCATCTCTTTTCAGTACACCAGAAATAAAACTGTCTTAACACAAACTGGTTTACAACTCCTCGAAAAATTTTCACTTTTAAAATACTACAACTGTCTCAGAGATGGACTGGCTCGCATACAAACCCAACTGATATAAACATGTGAGATTGACAGGAGAATAACAACATCAGATTACTAGGTAGAAGAGGATGCAGGGTTGTTCTAGAGAACCAATGGGCGGATAATTTTTGTTTTATTAAGATCGCATAGTTTCGAGACAAAATATTTACACACATAATTTTTCAAAAAAGTTGCAATCACAGTGCGTTTCTACGTACTTTAATCAAGGTGATGCATGGATATGAATGTTGAGTAAACATATTGTATGCAGTTGAGTATTATTTTTTAAAAGTCAATATTATCAAATGACATCATCCTTCAAACACGCATTTCTTAGATTCTAATTTTCCCGAAAAATCCATTGATGGTTTTTAATCAAAAATCGGGTGTATCACTCATCAAGTGTCTATTCTCAATACGAAACAAAATTAAGTTTCATACTACTTATAATAAAATAATGAATAATGAAATAAATGTTTTTTGACCTACAGTACAGGAATAAACAGTATCGGAAACTTTTCATCTGGGGTATAGACAGAAATCTACGTGAGCAACAAGGAACGCAATGATATGATAATATTACATGAATAAGAGAGACGTACTACTGCGCACCTCTCCTGTTGCCTCGCCCGACGAAATAACAGCTCACGTCGATATCCCTTCCTCGAGCGAATAGAGGAGAAATTGTAATGCTCTCTCAACATATAGCAAGCTATTCTTCACGCTCTCATAAAACCGCCATACCCAAGATGAAAACTTTCCGATACTGTATACATTCAAGTTGATGACAGAATCGTCTACTCATTTTCGATGGATCACTATGAGCAATTTATAAATGAAAATTGAGGGAGGAGTTTTCTGTTACAAAACTAATACCTTTTTATAATGTATCACCGTTAAACCCCCACATCCTCATGCTTGAAGCATGAAAATATACAGGGTTGCTATCACCTGTAACTGGCAATATTTTTACAAGTTTTTATTCAGTTTCACCCGTCCCGGTGTTTGTCTGTCTGTCTGTTAGTAAATATTTCTTAAGATCTCGCCAATCTCGTCTAGTGCTACCTTGGAGTGCACTCCGGCCACCCGAGGTGGTGCTGTAGGTTTTCCGGGATTTCCTGCAGCTGAAAAGTGAATACGCCACCAAAAATCAGTAAGTCTCCCCGGAGCGCCACGGCAAATAATAGTAATAGCCGTCCTCTACCCGCACAGGCTATGCCTTTGGGTACACTCTATGAGTGTTTATGAGGAATTATTATTATTATTATTATTATTATTATGTGAAGTTTAAGTCATTCTGTGAGTTACAGATTCAAAAGCTTGCCGCTTTAGTAACTGAAAACTTCATGTGACAAGCTTTTCAAGTTCTAACTCGCATCTGAAAACATAATTTTTCACTTTCCACCTCATCAGTCAATTCATAATGTATAATATATCTGAAAATCACTTCCTCCTGGCACCTAAAACGTGAAAAATTATTCCTCCGTATTCTCATTCAGAATTCGGATCTCTCTCTTGCTCTCTCTCTATCTCTATCTAGATTCTAACATGAGAGTTATTGAAATATACAAGGTATCATCGGTAACTAGCAACGTTAAACTCTTATTTATCGTTGTTTTTTTGTTTATATCTATCACTTTTTCATAATTTTTAGTCTCTAGCGAAGAAAGTACAACGGATCAAATTGTGGTACGAAAATATCCAAATATTACTTTTTCATGACGACTGTGAACAATTCAAAAGTAAAAAATTTGCATGGAGCAAGAATAACCAATGCCAATTTTAACATTTTTGTCAATTTGTTCTGAACAATGTATTTCGAAAAATATTTCGGATGCACAATATTACTAAAATATTCCCAGTATTTCCTAAATCAGAGAGCCTAAATCAATTATTGACTTTGGTTGTTCTTGTTCCAAAGACACATATATACATATATACAATTATACACCATGTTGTAATTTGGAACACCATGATCCTTTTTCTGGCATCAGTATTAACTCTCCCTTAGCCTTGAGAATTACTTTTTTTATAGCTTTCATCAGACCCTATAGAGAAATATTCTCTGTTATGTGATAATAAATTCCATTCAACCTCTATAGCATGATAATAATAATAATAATAATAATAAAGGCTTTCATTGACAAGATAGTTTTACATATTTTACAAGTTTTCCCAAAGCATTTGTATTTTATCAAAAGGCAGAGTTCAAACTACTTGTTTTGACACAAGTGTTTGCCCAACAAAAATTTTAAGAAATGTATATGGTGTTTAATGTAAAACAGACACTATCGAAAGAATAAGCTTCAAATAATCGTAAAAACCAAAACATGGAATAATCCAAGAAGCAAATTGAAATTTGCAACATCATTGAAATCATAAAAAAAGGTAAAACATCGGACGGCAACGACTCTCGTTAATTATTAAAATTATTATTTCTACGTTTAACTGATTTGGATAATGTCAATCTCGCTGGTTAAAAAGTTTTGCACTGAGTACCCCTTATACGAGATTCGTGTTTGAATAACGAATTCGCTAAATCTGTCTAGTCTGAAATTTCTGCATAATCCAATCCTGCTACTTTGCCCAGGAGGGTCTAACTTTCGATGATCTACAAAAACTAGTGCTACACCTACTTCCAACTGATTTTATTCATTTTGTTATGAAATATATGTGGAACTGACCACTGCCATTTCATTATAATAATGGCTTGATTTAGTGTTAGCTGTCATCTCAAGTGATCGAAATGAATCATTTTGCTTAGACATAATATAGAGCAACTTTTACTTTCATTTCAATCTCCTGGTGAATTCCCACACACATCAATTAATTGATTTCAGCTTCCTGAATATCTTAAAGGAAACGAATAATATTTTATCAATATGGATTTGCATTAGGTAAATTTAGTATTTCCTCTTGTAGCTTGAAGTAATGAAAGGCACTCTAAGTTGGGAAGTATTATTCAATAAGCTAGGTCTTTTCCTAGCAGAGTCTGATTTCAGCAGAAGTTCCTTGAAAAATATCTTGAGAAGATAATAAATTAATTTCTTTTTGTTATGGAATTATAAAAGTATATTTGCCTTGCTTTCAATAATGATTTTTTCCTCAAGTTTCTTCAATACTGCATCATCATCCCGAGTGATGTTGTAGAATTTTCTGATTTTCCCTACAGCTAAAAATCGAATGCAACAAAAATAATCAGAAATTTTTCCCGGATCGATATACCGAACAATAATATTTTAATTTTCACACTCAGTTGAAAAAACGATGAGTTTTAAGGCTTGAAAGTAGTAAGAAATAAACCGGTGGTGTAAACACCTAAAGCTTCGAAAACATCCTTTTTGTAAATTTTTTGTGAATACTGAAACATTTAAACGAAGGAAAACCAGTTTCATCATCCAGACAAATAATAATAATGATAATAATAGCCGTCCACTACCAATACATGCTATGCTTTTGGATGAACTAAAATGAAGTTTGTGAAGATTATTCTATCATCGAAAAAATTTGTAGAAAACATTCAGCAAATTCGACAAAAATATTATATGAATGCATCCACCATTACCTTTGATTAATATTCACATAAATATGCATGCGAATACGATTACCTACTAAGTAAAAAAAAATTGTATTGTGACCAATACTGAATTTTTGGGAACGTAAGCATTCACTACCGGCAATTTATACAGTTTTGGTTTCCAGGTGTGCTGTAATTCTACTCGACGTTTCGTATAGATATGCGGTTGACATTTTCAAAGGCGGTGTAGTAACTGATTCGATATCGGTACTGATTCATTGCCATTGTAGTTACCTACTGAAGGGGAGGGTTTTCTTCACGTATCGATTCTGATTGGCTAGTGATTTCCGCTACTTGGTTGTTATCATTCACTCCACCTGAATTTTCTTCGAATCAAGATATTATGAAGCACATTTTATAGCTTCAGCTCTAGCTTTTCTTTCTTAAAGATTATCAAGAATTGCTTTTTTCCGTGTTTACCTTCCAGTTTAGTCTTTTAGGGAGTATCAGTGTACAGTGTCCTTCAAAAAGTTGGCATCATATGGAAAAAACTTTGAATGATATTTTTTTTGAGAAATTCGACTTGGGCGTCGAAAGGTGCTTTGAAAAATATGAAAAAATGGTCTACTCGGATGGGGTCACGTGACTTTCGCTCTGTCAAAAGTTAACTTTTATTTATTATTATTATTTATTTTTATTTATTGTTTTCTAACTGAAAAATATTCTTTAACTGTTTAGGCATATTTTTGTTTTAGATGTTAAAATGGCATCAAATATCGTATCTAATATTTCTGAAGAAAATGGTAATTTTCATTTCAGTTGCTTATTTGAATCCTTAATTTTGAAATTTTCAGTTAATTCATGTTTTTCAAATGATAAAACTGTAAACCCTTTATTGGATATAAAATAGAAATTGGTACCTGACAATTTTATTAACAGTTCATTGAATATGGAAAGTGAAGGATAATTTGCTGTATAATTACAATCAGCAATTGCAACTGGGTCTTCTTGGAAAAACGTTGCACAAATATCTGTTAGATGTAATGTTTGACTATTTCATTTATTTGATACTCTCCGGCAAAAATTCTTGTACTCAAAAAAGCGTGGGGTAAAACTAAAACTAAAAAAATTGAGAATAGAGATCGAAAGCACCAACGCTTTCTTTACTTTTGAGTATTTAAATTAATCAAATTGTCAATAATTGTTTAGTTCATGTTGGAAGTAAAGCGTGTTATTTAGTGTTTCTAAACTATTATTTTGAAAGTTTTACAACTTCCAAAACAATCGTTGTTGAATACCCTTACTGTCATTTTTCGAATTGAACTCATTAAATTCAATCATGGAATTAGAGCTGAAACCACATATCTCTGTGGCTACAACAACTGAAATGAATCTATGTAAATGCAAATTCAATGTTCTTACTTGTCTTCACTCCTTACTCTTCCGCTTCTATAAAATTACACCCTGCGCGCGACATCTTCTCTCAAATAATCGAAAGTAGTTGGTTATTGAAACAGAAAACGTGGTGATGTGATCGTTTGGTTAGGAAGAAGCAAGCACAAAATCTCCATTGTAAAGTTCATTTATCTTTTGTGCTTTTTTAGCATGATATCGTATGATATCGTAGAAAGATTGTTTGAAGAGATTTTATGTAGGGGTGTTTTGATAAAGAAGCCATTTCAGATCTCAGAGTATTTTAAGACGAAGCAATAGTTTCGTTTGATACAGAAAACTAACTTCTGACTCTTTTGAATAACGACGAAATTGGGAATTGTGTCTATTATTCGTGAGATGGCGCGGATGTCTATACTTTCAAATAATGTGTTTACAATTAAAAATGCTTGGTTCACAAGTGCCATTTTGTCACAAAGCTGACGGAGACCACCACAACTTATGATTTTAATCTCATTCAATTCGAAATGGCACCTAGAAAAAATATTGAATGGAAAAAATGGGGCCGGCAAAAATTGCAAATGTTATGAACAAATAAATGAAAAGATAATGGTTTTTGATTCTTGGCAAATATTTCAAAAACTATTTAAGGTATCCCAAATTAGAAAAAAAATCCTCAAAGAACATGGTATTTCCTAAATAAGTCCTACTTTCATAATTGTACCAACAATATTTATAATTTTGATGTACTGGTGAAAATTGGGATAAAAAACCCTGATTATTTCCAAACTAAGAATCTACATTTTTTTATTTCCTGTAGCTCTTCTTGAAAGGATTTCAAAATGATTCCCATTGAAAAAATTAAGAAATTTCGATTCTTCTATTATTCTTTTTATAAGCAATCTAAATTGAAAGACGTAGGTAAATTAAGCAATCAGATTTTTTCTTTCATTTTTGCTTATTATTTGTTTCCTCATTGCTAAAAGCTACACAACAATTTTTTTAAATCTCTTTTTTTATACAGGGTGTTATCTAACCTCGTGCACTCCCGTGAAGAACGGGTGTATAATAATAACGAATGGCAGATGTAAAAAATTGGGAGAAAACTTGTGTTTATTAATAGTTCCACGAATTTTCCAACACAATTTAAACTTTCCATAATTTTTTTTCTAATTTTTCACACCTGCCTTTCGTTATAAAATTCTCAACCATATATGGGGGACAATATTCAAAGCTATGCAATAGATATCAGATATAATTCAATGTCCGTAAAAAAAGTAGTTATTTTCTGGGAGATATTGGCCATATTCATCACTTTGTTGAAAAGTACGGACAGAGGGACTTTGATTATTAGATTATATATTAGGGACTTTCATGCTACAAGCCTCTACACCGCGAATTTTTCAGATCTATTGTGTTTGTCCTCGAGATCATTTAGAGTTCTTTGTCTAGCCCTGTCTTCTTTGCGAGACTCCACAGGCTAGTTTTTAGAACTCCCATGAATATGGGAGCTCTTGGTTTTTCTTCTCCCAGCGTTAGAAACCTTTGCCTTGACAAGCCCTCGCAGTGGCATAGTATGTGTACTGATGTTTCCTCTTCTTCCTGACAGAACCTGCATAGCATTTCTTCTGCCAGGCCTATTGTACTCATATGTTTGTTGAGCCTACAGTGCCCTGTGAGAAGTCCTACTACTATTCTAGTAGTGTTCCTCTTCTGGCTTAGTAGATAGTCTGTGAATGTTGGCTGTGGTTATTTGATAAACTATTTGGCCTCTCTCATCCCTGGTGCATTGTTCCACCATTCTTGAGACTTCTGTTGAATCCATGATTTGGTGTTTGTTTTTAGTACAGCTTTTGCTATACCGCAATACGGTTCTGGGCCATTCAGGGCCTTACTTGCTCCTTCTCGGGCTAGTGTATCGGCCTCTTCATTGCCTCTATAACCTGTGTGTGCTGGTACCCAGGCTAGTGTCAGTCTGTTCTGACTGCCCAGCTCTTTTAGGGCTTCTATGCAGTCCCAAACAAGTTTTGAGGTAACTTTCATTGAGTTGACTGCTTTTATCGCAGCTTGGCTATCTGAGTATATGGCAATGTTTTTTCGTGAAAAATCTTACCTTATTAGCTCTTGTGCACAATGGTGTATTGCAACGATTTTGAAATATCGTCGCATGTTTGCCCAAGCTCAGTGAGATTTTCATCTTCGGCTTGGTTCCGTAAATGCCGGCTCCTGCACCTTCATCCGTTTTGGAGCCGTCAGTGTAGACAGCGATTTCCGCATTGATGGGAGGCTCCCCCTTCCACGCATCCCTGTCCGTTATACTTGTCTTGAAAGTTTTGTCAAAGCTATACCTGGGAAGAATGCCATCTGATGGCATTCTTGTAACCGGGTCGTTAACCAACTCTTCATATAGCTTGTTGTAGTCTCTCCCGTGCATATTGCTAATGGGTGCTTGTCCTCTAAGCAACCTGCTCGTGACAGACCTGGCTTCGGCTTGGATGTATATGTGTAGTGGAGGTAGGTTGAGCAAGACCTCTAAGCCGGCTGTTGGGGTGGTTCTCATGGCCCCGGTGGCACTCAGACATGCTTCTCTTTGTAGTCCTCCAAGCCGTCGAACCACTCCTGCCTGCTTGGTCTTTGGCCACCATACCACCGACCCATACGTTATCATGGGTTTGATAACTCTGGCGTAAAGCCATGTAGTCATTTTTGGTTGTAGCCCCCAATTTTTTCCGCACATTCTCCTGCACAGATTGAGGGACTTTGTCATAATCATTCATTTCATTCAAAAAAATATAAACAAAGCAATCATTCCAATCCGCCTTGTCCCTTTTAGGTTTTTGAAGAAAACTCTAAGAGCTCTGATGTAGGTTGAGGATAAAATAAATGAGTTCATCCTCAAAACTATTTAGTTCAAGCAAATTTTTGAATTGCCACACTGTTTAAATAACATACCTACGTTTTCGTAACTCATTATTCCCATCCACGGAACAGTAATAAATATGGATTTAAGAATCTCTGGTTCATATTAACTTGATTACAATACGGAGCAAATGTGTTAAGTGCGAAATGTGTAACACTTTCGAAAAATCTTGATTATTCAATCTGGATAATAATTAATGTTAATTAGTCGTTTGGAAATGGCGTACGATTCTCAGCTACATGTTCTTGTAATTTGAACGGCGCGTTGAGAAATTTGTGATGAGAATTAATCTTACCTAATGAGACTTATTGTTTAATTAGATGATACAGATTAGCATTTGATGAAACAAATCGATGGAAGAACAGGCATTTGTTAAAAAGAAAGCTACATCAAATGCAATGAACATGTGTTTTCTGTTTGACTTTTTTTTCAGTTTTATATTCGAATTTGCATTCTATTAATTGACAATTGTTCATTTAAATTGAAGAGAGTTCAAACAATGTATATTCAGTAGTGAATTAATTACAAGATGATGGGTACTTTTTACTACCAAACCAAAATTTATTAGACCATAGTACTAATAGGCACCAAACGATCTCTGCTAAGGTACAAAATTAGTATATAGTACGTGACTCCTAACTCTGGCGTACTACAAGGCTTAATTTTGGGACCTCAACTTTTTCATTTCTATCCATTTTTATTCTGCAAATTATTTTCAATTTTAATACGAGTGAAAAAACACTTTAGTCACGAATTATATCCAGTTTTTTTTTTCTACAACTGTTGAAAAAGACCACCAATTCAGATTTTTGTTTTAGACATGGAAAAAATTTCTTTGATTTTGATATCATTATCATTAATGTCTACTCATTTCATTTTATTAAATAAATTCTTTGTGAGGTACTTTTTCTTCACTTTGATATCGTTGGACCTTCCATGTGACCAATAGTTGCATCGGCATTGTTGATTTGGTTTAAATATTGGGAAAAGTATCTTCACAATTGAAATTTTGAAGAACTGAAGTTCAGCACCCGGTATAATATAAACTGTTGATACAAACAAACTAAAAACAAGTTATTTGATCAGCATCACGAGTTCTAAAATAAATGAAAAATTCGTAAAATAAATGAAATGAAAAATTCGAAAAAAATCATCGAAACCCAATTTCCCATTGAACATTTAAAATATTCATGAAAGGGGGTATATGAATATATTGAAAATTTTTCGATCTGATTCAATCGAACTTTTTCGATTGAAAAGGAGAACATTCTCCATGAATATGATTTATTTGTAATATCTAACAGAAAACAACTACTTTCCCGGCTAAAGCCACGCTGGACATTGACTTGCATCTGATAGATACTGTGACAACAGATTTTATGAATATCCTATTCATATTTTCGAACAAAAATCAATATTTCGATTAAATTTCTATGTTTTTTCTACATTTATGAAACTGAATAACCATCGCTCAGTCTCTGTTTTTATACTTTTTTTATAGTTATAATAATTTGTCCTAGTCGATATTTAACTGTCACATCTTAAAAACAATCTGAAGCAAATGTTACAGTTGTGATCAACACGAAGTAGTCTAGTGCAAATTGAATAAATTAAATAAAAATAATAATTCCTCTAGACTTGCCACAAACAGATCTTCTACATCATCTGCAGAGAAAAATAGGTTCAGAAATAAGGCATCAAAAGTTTCTTATCAAAATCTACTCATTGTGCGATTCCAAGAACAGGGAGGAGAATATCACTAAATACAACCCTGTTTTCAAATTTCAGATACCAAAGAAATCACCAACTTCGTATCTAGCTCATACATCAATCCAAATCTCACAGCAGTCAGCTGTCCGAATATTACAAGCGCTGAACAGCAAAAATTTTGAAAGGTCTGCTATGCAGCTTATTGTTATTAATCTAGTTATTGTTCGTGAAAGAAAAGAAATGTCCGGTACCAATCAGGGATGTCAAAACGTTTATGAATAATCAGCATGTTGTATCACTTACATAAAACAAAGCAAAACTGAATGTTGGTCTCCTGACCGAGAGTTATAGTCCAAGAAATCGCGTACGATTTTTTATTTCCTTGATGAATAATATTTGGTATGGAATGCACGTCTGTGGTACTCAAGTTTTTAGTGTTTTGAGGGAGGATCTGGATATAACGTATCGTAGATTGCGACGTGGAGTGGCCTACTCGCCCGCCAGATTTGAGCCTCTGAACTATTCCTCCTATTTTTATCTCAAGAAAATCTATTGGACGTGCGGTAAAGATAATGCGTCGATCTATATCCCATGTGCGATATTCAAAAATGCGCGATAGAAGTTTTGTATCGATTATTCTACCGCAAAAAGTCTAACGTGATGTGCGAAAGGATTATTCAAAAATTTGTTCATTTCTAATACTAGATTATACCACGAGTCAATAATGATAGCTATTATTTTCGAAGAATCATCAATTAATTAATTAATTATTGTGAATAGTATTCTCTGCTTCATTTACAACTAATTTATTCATTTCAGATTTTAAATAAACAAATTCATTTTACATGAGGTAAATTTAAGCAAAAGAAAAATTTCATCAAGAGATTTGGCAATACCTTTCCTAATATGTATGAATCGCTTGTAATTATTTCCGAACGGATGAATATATCGCATTATCGAAAACAACATTACTGATCATAAAACAACTATACTACAGGTCATAACAGAAAAAATGAACGATGAAAAAACTACAAATAATAGATTTATACAATTTTTGAATTACAAAAAGTTTAAACAAAAAATTCAACAGGTAGACTGGGAAAGTGTGTTTTTGGCTCCGGATCCAAACTCTGCAATGAACGAATTAATTAAATTAATATCCATAAAAAGTAACGAATGCCTAGAAACAAAAAAACAAACAAGAAAAAACTCCAAACTTGCACCATGGCTCACAAATTCATTACTGACGTCAATAAATAAAAAAAATGAAATGTTTGTTAATCTTAAAAAAAACCCGAATAACATTTGCCTGAAAAATCAATATAATCTATTCAAAAACAAATTAACCAATCTGATCAAGAAAGTCAAATGCAACTATTATAAACAACAAATAGAAAAAAATTCAAATAACACAAAATTTTTATGGAAAAAGGTAAGGGAATTGAGTAACTCGAAAACAAAACATAATAAAATACCGGCTGTCCAAAATGAAAAGGGAGAACTTCTCCATGATAGCAAAGATATTGCAAATGAATTCAATCTGATATTTGTTAAAATGGGAAAAACACTTGCTGAAAAAATCAAAACCGATAGAAATCATGAATTCAATGACGATATTCTACCTAATACTATGATTCTAGCACCAAGCAATTCTATTGAACTTTTGAATATAATAAGAAAGTTGAAAGATAGGAAAGCCGTTGGTAAGGACGGGATAAGAGCGGAAACCATCAAATCTATTGCACAATATATTGCTGATCCCCTACTATACATTTTGAATAAATGCTTGGAATTGGAAATTTGGCCTGATGCTTTCAAAAAATCGATAGTAATACCAATTTTTAAAAAAGGAAACAAAACGATAGTTACCAATTACAGACCGATTTCCCTCATCACGCATTTATCAAAGATCTTCGAAATGTTTCTGAAAAACCGAATGACATCCTTCATAAAAAAATACGGCTTGATTTCCCATAAACAATATGGTTTCAAAGAGAATACTTCGACGGAAGATGCTGTACTAGCTTTGACCGAAAAGATACACAGTGCGCTGGAGGATGGACATCCTTGTCTATGTGTTTTCATTGACCTTTCGAAGGCTTTCGATACTGTTAGTCACCGATTGCTCTTAGATACACTGGAACGAATAGGAATGAGAGGTAAATGTGCAAATTTACTCAGAAGTTACCTCAACAACAGAACCCAAGAAGTGAAAGTGGCTGAAACACTGAGCGATCAGAGAGAAATTGAATATGGTGTACCGCAGGGAACCGTTTTGGGACCTCTTTTGTTTAATCTCTACATCAATGAAATATTCACATTGAACAGTCAAGGAAGTATCATAGGGTATGCTGATGATACCGCAATAATATATAAAGCAGAAACATGGCATGAATTAAAACATAAAGCCGAATCTGACCTTCGATACATAAAGGAGTGGTTCGATGGAAGACTTCTGACACTCAACACAGAGAAAACCAACTTCCTACCTTTCAGCTGTAATTCGGCTGGTAATTGCCCTTTTTTACATCTCGACCTAGAAACTCAGGAAAACACGCTCAAAATTAAATCTGAAAAAAATATTAAATATCTTGGTGTTTATCTGGATCAGCATATGAAATGGAACGTACATATAAACTACGTCATCAAAAAACTTCAATCCATCTTATACAAATTTAAATATTTAAGTAATTACCTTCCACTGAAAACAATGAAGATATTATATAACTCCTTAGTGGAAAGTCATTTAAGATATGGAATCCTGACATGGGGCAGTGCACTCCGAGTACACCTCAACCCATTGGAAATACTGCAAAAAAGATTTCTGAAAGTGATAATGATGAAAAACCGAAGGTTTTCTTCGGAGCTACTGTACCAACAATCTGAAGTCATGGATATCAGGCAGTTATTCTATTTCTGCACGAATGTGAAATTCCACCTTTCTGGTGATATAGCAGGACCCACTCATGAGTATAATACCCGCCGAAGACCCATTACGGTAGTACCACGCGTGAAAAAATCAATATCTCAAAGATCTCACTCCTATATCTCGAAATCATTGTACAATAGTGTCCCGAACACTATAAGATCTGAAAGAAGTAAAGGTAATTTCAAAAAAAAATTAAAAGATTACATCTTAAGTAATGACAGAAAATTAATAATCGATCTGATAGAATCGAAAACATAAACAACATATACTCCCTGCATTAATATAGTTCATCCGTTTCATCATTTGACTACTTTCTTATTTTTACTCTGTTCTAGTTTTTATAATTTGTTCTAGTTTTTATATTTTAGTGTTTCAATTTTATTGTTATGTCTTAGTTTTAATATTTTTAAATTTCTGATTAACATTTTAATACGCATTTTATATATGTGAGAATGTGCACTTACATGTATATATTTATTTTATTTCTATTTTACTAATTAATTTCAATTTTAATATTACATATTTCATTTTGTGATAATATTTTCTTTTTCATGTGTATATTATATCTTTGAGCATGTTCATATACACGTATGATTATTTTTATTTATATTTTTTTAAATTTATATTTCCGCTAATATCGAAACAAGTGATTGATCACTTATCGATTATTTCTTTATTCATTAGCTGTAATGCTTTCATTTATTATTGTACCTCATATTTCATTGAATAAAGTTCATATATATTATGCTGCAAAAACTAAAAGTATAATACTTACATTATATATTAGTCGTAAATAAAAGCTCTTATAACATGAGAACCCTTCAGTCAATATATTTTCAACATCCATTAGTGGTAATTCTGTCAGCTTTATGTTGATTTTTACCCATTCAACATATTTTGTTACACGTTTATACTGTTTATATAATTTTCACAAAATAAATACATATTGAAAAGGGGAAACATTCTCCATGAAAATTGAAAAATGAAAAATGTGACTTATTTGTAATATCTAACAGAAAACAACTACTTCCCCGGCACAAGCCACGCTGGACATTGAACTACATCTGATAGATATTGTGAAAAGACTCTAACTGAAAAGGAAAGAAAAAATCTGAAAGTGAAAATTTGCATTTTCATTCAGATAGCGACTAAAGTTTGTCTTTCAGTCGCAGATGATTCCACAAAAGATTTTATGAATTTCCTATTCATATTTTCGAACTAAAATCATAAATACATATGTTAATATGTGTGAACATGAACATACAGGCATAGAGCTTGAAGACGTACCACTATATTTATGACAGAATAAGCAGATGTTAAATAGGTACGAAAATTAACATCCGTTAAAAATTAACTTACAGAATTACAGAATTATCACCATTGAATATTGAATGAACGTATAGAAAGTAACCTCCTACCGACTCAAGATTTTTAAGTTAGTACCTCCCCTGAAGCCATTTCTGAATTGAAAAAATCAATTTATAGTGAAAAAATACTGTAATCAATTTCATTTCACCCTTTTGACTCACGATATACTTCACACATATAAAATTCGAGAATTGTGATCATATCAGAAATTTAATAAAAAATCTATACCGATCCTGTCCGACCTAGACCGATCGACCAAGAACCTCAAAACATGTCAGCAAGTGGTCTTTCTCAGCCAAATCAATGTTTAATTATTTGATACTCTCCTGCAAAAATTTTTGAATACCAAGGTTCAATTCGGTCTATCTTCATAAGTCAGCCTTAATTTCGAATCGTAACTCGAAATAAGGCTAATTTCGAGTTGTGACTCGAAATTAACACTAACTTAGAGTGTCCGCATGTCCGCTCTACGCCTTTGTAGAAACTCCATTTTCATTGTGTATTGATTTTTCACTACTGTCATTGGGAGATAGTTTAACTTGTTGCCTCGAACTAAAACAACATCGTATGTGGTCCGAGTGGGAGTATTCATATTCAACAAATTTGCCTAAACTATAACGTCTTATATAACGCGGCGAACAACTATAAAAGTCTGTCATTTCCATAACAATTTCTTTATTATGCCAATTATTCCGAAATGAGATCGCAATCGTGAGAGTTAGCCATGCGAGTCCTCCTTCGAATCTCGAAATACGCGGCAGTACCTTCTTTTTTCAATGCATCTGATTGTTGCGTATGATGTGATAGAATGTCAATGATAAGCATGTGCAAACGTCTTGGTGCCACAGTAAAGATACAATTTTTTTTCTATTCCTGTACTACCATCACTTCGTCTGCAGATGAATTACGATTTGTTGAAAAATTGCTGTTCAAAATTTATTCATTTTGTCATTTCATAATCTAATGGCTGGTTCATAGACAATACTTTTACTTTTTTATGGATCTTTTATTCACCACTCGTAAAGAAAAAGTAATGCAAGCTGAACTTTGTTTGCCGAACGTAGTGGAGCAAATAATTCAACACTCAGCCACCTATACTCACTTTTACTCCGAAAAGAAAATACGCTTTTGTCCGCAAATATATTTAGATAAATTAAAAATTGTGGAAGATCGAGAGTAAATACCATTAATAGCAAGTAAATGAACAAAATTATCAGGACGCTCTGCAAGTAATGAAATCACAACAAGGCTTATACAAACAAACTTCACGCATCAGTATCGGAATTGGTGTTGACATTTTCGAAAGTGTTTATCAATTTGACAATTTGACTATGTACCTTTCCAGAAGTTATTGAAGCAAAGAAAAATTTTCATTCTTTTTCGAAAATATGAATATAATATTCATAAAATCTGTTGTTTGGTCATCTGCGGCTGAAAGACAAATTTTAGTTGCTATTTTCCATCGTTCAAGATAACCTCTTGGAAGGTATAAAAAATCTAAAAGTGAAAATTCGCATTTTTATTCAGATAGTTGATTCTTTCAATTGTGTCTAGTTTTCATTAAAAATTCATAAAATGAATTAAATAGCAAGGTTCGCTTCTCTCGCATTTAGTCCCCAATACATTTTGGTCGACGAAAATCTATTTCGCTTTGCCAAGCTCATCAGGGAGATTGAAAGAATTGGAAAGCAGGCTCTCCAGAAACAATTACACACATCAAGGATGGAAATGATTGAAATATTTCTTCTGTGGTAACACTTATTTTTTGACTAAAACCTCTCATGGGCATTGCTTTTTGATTTTTGTTCGAAAATATGAATAGGATATTCATAAAATCTGTTGTGGTAGCATCTACGGCTGAAAGAAAAACTTTAATCGCTATTTTATATCGTTCAAGGTAACCTCTTGGGAGGTATTAATGTTGTAGGGGAACATTTTCCATAAAAATTGAAAAATGAAAAATGTGATTTTTCAATTTTCATGGAGAATGTTCCCCTTTTCAACAAAGAAAAATTGTTTCATCTTTCATTTCAGCATTCCAAACACATAATTCTAAAATTAGTAAAAGTAAAAATGCCTAGGCGCAAAAGTAGAAATTTTACTCCATTGACAAAGGGTTAAACTTTTACTCGTGACATTTTGTACCCAAAATATAGCAACTTTTGAAATTTCAAATGAAAAACTCAGCACTTGATAAATAAGAAAAACCAAGCGAATACGTTTTTATTATTACAAGATGTAATTTAACTTACTTTGTTCGTATGTCGTTCTGTCTCTGTTTTTGGTTCAAACCTTGCAATATAATAAATCGTCCCCACTTTCCACCAGAAGCCTTGTTAGATAACGCCGACGATTTCGCAAATTGACACAGCGAAATAATTAATGTCGATAAGAGGGATCGGAACCCCTTTCCTCGAAAAAATTTGCGAAATTTCGCGAAAATAAAATCGGAAAGATCAGTAAAAATATTAAAAATTGGTATCATCGACTAATTTGAAATGAAAAAAGTTGTACTCCACTTCCCCCTTCTCATAAAAATTGTTAAATCTCGAGAAAATAAAAACGGAAAAATTCATTGATATGGTGAAAAACATGGGACCATATATAGGGAGATTTATTCAAATAAAATTATAACCCCCTACCTCTTCCTCGAAAAAAATTGCGAAAACTCGTGAAAATAAAATCACAAAAATCTGTAAAAATAGTGAGAAATATGAAATAACTGAAATATGTTATTTAAAACAATTTCACCCACTGTTCCCCAGAAGTCCAGGAACAGAAAACGTAGGAATTCGGAAAAATTCCTGTCGGTTTCGGACGTAGAAAATTACAAAAAAAAATGTAAAACGGAGGTCTCGGAACCCCTTCCTTGTCGAAGAAAATGCGAATACGAAAAAATCCGAAAAAATAGAGAAAAACATGGAACCACCGTATGATTCAATAAAGAAATATCTTCTCGTCCCTCTGACAGCCACTAATTGAACGATTAGAAATTTCGAAAAAATGTAAAAAAAATTTTGGTTGGAGAGGTCGAACCCATTGAGAAGCGCTTGCAACTGTCTTCAGAGTACCTTGTTTTTTTTTATTATTAGTTCAACATCCTTGAAAAACATTCTAATGATTGGAATTTGGCGGAAGTTTCGAGTGTCAGTAGCTCATCAAGCAAATATACAGGGTGTAATCTAACCTCTTGCAATCTCGTGAAGGACGGGTGTATAATGCCATTTTATAACGAATGGCAAGTGTGAAAAATTCGAAAAAAAATTCGAAAATACATTATTTTGTGTTGATGTTAGTAGCCAGATTTAAACAAACAATGCATAGGATCGGGTTGAGCTTATGGCACTTTTGTAAAGGTGATCAAATACTACGTCATTTCGAAATTTCAAGAAATTTAACCAAATTTCCTTAAGTGCGGGGGGTCCTTTTTTAATATTTCTCATATGTTCTTATTACTGGCATAGAGTTGCCTTTTAGATCGCTATTTCTTAAATACAACTGATAGATTAAAAGTTGGCGACCTTATTTTTTAGAAATTGTCCATCGATTCTACCTTTTATCCCATTTTCAGTTTAAACAACCTAAATTATGTTTACTGATTATGAATAACTAGATGATAAACAATAGTGATCCCAACACTGAACCTTGAGGAGCTCCTGATTTTATATTCCTGAAGTTGAACAAACTGTTTTATAACACTGTTAGTGATGTAGTAGGAAAATTGGGTTTTCAAAACTGAAGTTATCAAGGATAAACTGCTAAACTTTGGTAATGTTCCTTCCTAGTGTAGTTCAAATGAGAGCATGTTTTCGTCTTAAGAAAATATGTATGAATATCCATTGTGAAATATAATGACCTCATGAAGCGTATATATAACCCCTCAATTATCTTCCAATCTAAAGTCGTAAAATTAATATCCATCAAAAAAAGCCCACAACCACATTTTGTAATATCATATTAAGAAAATATTCATTTTATACCACGTTCAATTGGGAAAGGTTCACCAATCTTTTTTAGTGCTATCTGCGAAAAAATTGCAAAACGGACCATCATTTTTATTATTATTACGTTACCGTTATGTCTACATGAGAATTTAATTGGAGTTAATGAGTGGTCATTTCATCGAAGATAACATCGAACTGTAGTAGATCGTTTTCAGGAAGATTTACTACTTCGAAGAAGGGAGAGTGCAAATCTCTGATATTTCCAGTGCGTGGGAGTAAACTAGAGTAAAAGTATTGCTCTAGTGAAATAAACACAATAGATTACCAAATAACTCGAACCGTATATATAAACCAAAATAATTCCGTAAACAGTAGTTGTTCTTTTGTTTGTAACGCGTTTACTCGTCCTTTTTATATAAAGAAATTCAGTGTGTGATTACTTTGAGTGTTCTATTGTCTTGCGGTTTATTTTGCAAGGGATTAATTACTCAAAGATGTTCAGTTCAGTAAGTTGTTAATCTTATGTGACTTATTTACGTCATCAAAAAACTTGTACGGTCTTCTAAGCACAGACCCAGTACATACAGAGGATTGATTTGAATCGGAATTTCACCACAATTAATTCAATTCATCGATCTTTTCGCCAATTAGTTGTAATTCATAGATTGGAAAATTTTCTGAATCACATATACTAATTCATAATTGAAATAATTTTATTCTTGACATGAATTTTTGGGTTTGTAACCTTCCACAATCTGAAAACGAAAAAAACGTTAATCCAAAGAAATCTGTAAAAGTGTAGAAGGGCAAAGTAATTAATTGGCCCGATAAGTTACTGCGTTCACAAGACTACTGTCTTGAATGACATTAATTTTTGTCAGTACCGTATCCTACACTGAATTTGCCAATCTGCAAAAAATGAGATCAAATTAACCAAAAGTATTTCTCTTTTTTGAAAAATATTGACGTTTCGGAGGCTGTATCTGCCTCCGTTATCAAAATTTGCTGAAAACTTGCCAAAAACTGTATTTGAATTGCGTTGTAGAAATAACAAGATCTTTCTTTGAAAGAGTCAAATGAAATCTGTCATACATTCTTTTGATTGACATTTGCTATCTTGATACATAGGGTGTTCGGTATCAATCAATCACCATTCCATTAGTTCCTATTTCATCTATGAGGAGAGTTAACCAGGTGCGGTCCATTTCGATTGAATTGGTTGAAAAGCAGTTGTATCATAATACAAAAGAACAGTATCAAGAACTTTTGGCCTGTTGATTCAGATATGGATTTGAAATTTCAGAACTTTTCCATTGATTATGACAATTTTCCTAACAAATTTGATTTTTGTTTAATATGTATTAAGAGACATTTTTGAAAAAGAAAAAATCCCTTCCAATCAATTGTGGTGGGCGGATAGGAAAGCAAACTAGAAACAACTTTCACGATCAAAATATTTCGACAAAACCTAAAAATCATATATTTTTTTAATTTTCAAAGCCCTAACTGCCTATGAACCCTATTTATATATATATATATTTTTTTTCATTTACATTGCATGTAGAGATTTTGACTTTATCGACAAAATATTTTCAAAGTTAATGCCACAACAATTATTGTTAAATTTTTCTCATCCAAATTTGACACTGCAGTTCTCTGAAGCTGGTTTTCCTAAAATTTCCGAAAAATCATAAATTACGTTAGAAATACTTTAAGAGTCGTTGGGTATACTTTTTTCCCCAACAATCATCATTTATTATGGAATTAAATTTATCTTTTCAACAAACTCTTCATTTTTGCAGATGAAAAGTTTATCTCTTCTCATCACTTGCATATCCATTGCAAGAAGTGAACCTCCAAGTACGGATTATGGCACTCCGCTTGGTACACCCCTTACCAGCTACGGAACACCCAATTACAGTGAGAATAATAACGGCCAAGGTCACCACAATCACCATGGAGATCATGGAGATAATGGAGAGGTGAGTTTGTTTTCAATAATACAAAGTTTATTAGACCATTTCACGAATAAAGTTTCTTCATTAATCTAAATACGAATAATGTATGACAGTCATAAACAAATTATTAAAATCGTCAATTTGCAGTGAAGCGACTCATCCTGACATATCCAGCTATATTTATTATTGGATGAAGAAAAGGTTTGTATCTCGTGCAGATATTTATTTATAAATTGCTATTATTTTATAAATAAATTTCTGCACGAAATACAAACCTTTTCTTCATCAAATTACATTGAAACGTGCACACAGCTTGACAATTTTCACATATTTATTATTGATCGAACTGTCAAACGTATTCATTTCGTCATGGTTACGTCGCTGAAAATACCGAAGCTGATCCTCCAATCAGAATTGAAACTGGTGCTAACGCGATAACACGAGTTGTCTTTGGCTTCCGATTGGTCAGATTAGGTGAGAATTTTAAGATGAGTGAAATAGTAAACATAATGTGGATCGTAATATTGAGTAGCAGTAAGCGTTAGGCGAGAAGCGTTATGTTAATATAATCCAGTACGATTAGGTTTTGAGACGAGGATCGATTGTAGCACCACCAAACTTGGTATGCTGGTTGTTGGAACCATGATAAACACACCCCTGATTTTTTGGGAAACAATTTTTTTCTAACAATACATGTGGTTACTGTACTAATAGAGATGTTGGAGCTTTTGCGCTTGTTTTTTAGGCTTCAATAAGTTTAGTTCATTTTACCATTTTCTCATATTCTTTGATCGATTTCTCCTCGATATGCCACAGAACTTTGTAACTTTGTATAAGTGCACTTTACTAGTGATAGTAGAGTTTTTATATTATTTATCTGGTACAATTACATCCGATGCGGCCCATACCAATCGCAGTGAAAATCGTGAGTAGATTGTGAAATCCGATTTGAAAGAAAATCCGTGCATTAAATAGAACCTTGAAATTGACTAAAAAACGTGAAATGATCAGGTAACCAATGAGTAGTTTTTGATGTTTCGTTGGTTTTAGCCGTGAGTTGGAAAATATGTTTCGTTTGATCAACATGTACCTGTTAATCACAATTACAACCAAAAAAACAAATGATATTCTGAAACAAACTTCCCGACTGGTCTATTCCATCGCGATTAATTAAAATTGGAGCTTAAACTTTCCGTTCCATGATACTTCGTCGATAAAAATTTGGCGTTGGTAACATGAATTGCTCAATTTGGAATACCGAAAGAATCATTCACAATCGTACTTATTGAATTACCCAGCTGAACACTATCATTAAATAGCCAGTCTTTCATTAGGAAACATCTCTACAGAACGTATAATTCATTGCAATAAATGAATGAACGGCATTAATACTACCAGAGGTCAACAGTTCAAACGCAATTTAGACTATCCGTGGAAACAATTCGTGATCACATGATTTTTCTTCATGATTCTTCGAGATGTATTCAGTAAGCAAGGTATTCAACATTTATCCTTATTATATCCACGGTATATCACATTAATTATAAACTAATTAATTGACTCCACCTTATCGAGGAGCATTATTATTATTTCAAATGGTTTCAAACGATCAAATTCTTGAATATATAATATTTATTTATTCATTCATTTATTCATAATTTGGATCTCGCAAGCGACGATTTAAATCTTTTTTTAATTAGGTAAGGTTTTGCTCTTTGAGTTCATCTATATAGACGTCTTGAGACTGAAAAAATAATAGTTTAAAAAAAACTAAAGAACACATTTCACTTCCAACATGGAATAAAAAGTAAAAAATAATTGACAATTTGCTTTCGATCTATATCCTTATAATTTTTATTTTATTTTAACAATATTGAGCATTCAAGAGCAAAAGGGAACTGTGTCGAGCAACCCACGCTTGTTTTAAATTTGAGTAATTGAATTGTCAATTATTTTTTACTTTTTAGTCCATGTTGGAAGTGAAACGTGTTCTTTAGTTTTTTAAACCATTATTTTTCTTGTGACTAAAATATCGAAATCACCGACCCCTAAGACCATACCAATTTTGAATCAATTCTGACCATGATCACAAAACTCGTCCACCATCTTGGGCCGCCATCTTGAATTCATAAATTTTTACAAAAATTCATAATCTCCGACCCCAAGATCCCTCACACACTGATTAACCATACTGGCAAATATCGTCCGTCATCTTGTGGTGGTCGGTGGTCTCGCGGTCTAAGGCGCAGGCCGTTCAGAGCTTCAGTATAGCGGTAGTCGGTTCGAGCCCGATGTAGGTACGAGGGATTTTTTCTCAAGTACCCAATATCGGAATCGATAGACGACCACAGTCCTTGTTGGAAGCAAGTGTATTGTGTGTTGTCTAGATGCCAACTCGGCTAGTGCTAGCTTGTACCCAATATCGGAATCGATAGACGACCACAGTCCTTGTTGAAAGCAAGTGTATTGTGTGTTGTCTAGATGCCAACTCGGCTAGTGCTAGCTTGGAGTGCACGCCGGCCACCCGAGGTGGTGCTGCATGTTTTCCGGGTTTTCCTGCAGCTGAAAAGTGAATACGCCACCAAAAATCAGTAAGTCGTCCCGGAGCGCCACGGCAAATAATAATAATAGCCGTCCTCTACCCGCACAGGCCATGCCTTTGGATACACTCTACGAGTGTTTATGAGGGAGTATTATTATTATTATTATCTTGGAGTTGCCATCTGTATCCTTACATACCAATTTTGAATCGAATCGGACTATTATCACAAATCTCGTCCGCCATCTTGGAGCCGCCATTTTGTTTTTTTTCTATTGCCTCTATTCACAATCACTGGACTATTATTTATGTTCAATCTGCTCTTGTAATACTTGTCTTTAACGACACGCGCAGCCTTATTTATAGTTGGAAATAAACCTTCTCGGCGTTTCGGGACATTTCTACCATTTTCTACTCGGTCCTAAGGATCTTGATGTCGCTACTACGATTGAACGGTTGGTTACAGACTAGTTCTGTTATAATTTGTCTGAATTCGTGACAATACTCTTTATATTGGAAAGCATTGAATACCCAATAGAAATTAAATCCCACTTGAAAAAAATTGTTTTGTTAATTGGTTTAAGGGTCTGCATCCCTGAAAAAAAGGGGGACGGAAACGATTTCTTTCTTGATTGATGAAGGAATGAATGAGTGTATACAGATAAAAATAACAAAAAAAATATTTTGAAAGTATTAACTGAATGAAAAGGATATTTCTTCCCATTTTTGTGCATTTTTGATCAGTGCCACCATCAAAATGAACGAATATTTTTATGATGTTTCCTTGTATTATTGAAGTCTATCAATTACTTGATGGAATGATGGTCTCGTTTTCCTCTTACACAATTCGGTTTATTTGTGAATAATTTTACAAAAAAAGTGTTGTTTTTGCGAAATGAATTTCCTTACATTATTCCATTCGAATTGGGAAATAGCCAATTTTATAACCGTCAAGCTATAAAGGAATGTTTCAGCCGTCGACTAGTGAAAATTAATTATTAATTACAATTCTTGAATCCAAAATAGAACTGAATTTCTTTACGCTCCTCACGTTGCTCCTCCAATACGGTGAAACGTGGAGAGAGGGATCATACAAGTTCTGGCACAGTGTCGGATTTCGGATCACTTAAAATATTCGCTGCGCCTAGACATTTTTGTTGTGCTATTAACTATCGGTTATAATATTAAATGAAAGTACATTCCATTTAACTTACTCGAAATTGTTTTCTCTAACTTATTTGGATATGAACTCTACCGATGATGCAACTATTTGTGGATATATTCCAAAATTCGGGAAAATATAAAATTCACTGGTCGGGTGGAAATTCAAAAAAATATAATTTAAAAAATTACTAGTTTTTATACAACTTGATTTCTGTGTGTGGGGGTGGGTGCGTGTAGACTACAGTCACAAATATCGTCTGATATCTTGAATTTTTTATTTGACGAAAGTAATGCATACTCAAAGTGGAGTTTCAGTATGATGAAGTTAAGTAAAATTCAAAGTTGTCTCCTCAATATTTATTTCAATCCAGAGTAGAGAAGGGAAGTTGTCAATGCCACTTTGGCAATCACTTGTCAAAAAGTTGCAGCAAACATAAATCAAAAACATGTTTTCGAGCATATTAATGTTCATCTTCAGTTGACATGAACAGGAGGTGAAAATGAAATCAGTAAAAACACTAATTACAACTACGAAAAATGTGAAAAACCAATAAATTAGCGTACAAAATCGAACCGGACCATAATCACAAAACTTGTCCGCCATCTTGGAGCCGTCATCACAAAAACAATAATTTAAAAAAAAAATTCACTATCTCCTACACCGAAAACCCACACATACGAATTCTGAATCGAATCCGACTATAATCGCAAATCTCGTCCGCCATCTTGAATTTATTAATTTCAACAAACGATTCCTAATCTCCACCCCCGAAAACCCTCTCATACCAATTTTGAATCGAAAAATCTGAAAAAATATTACAATGCATCAAAAGCTTCAAAAAATAATATACGATAAAGACTTCATACACCAGCACTGTATATTTATGCTGCATGCATGTCATTAGCTTTTATCCAGTATTCTAGATGAGACCATCGGTATAACTTTTTGTTGTACACTTTTCTTCCCAAAATTCTCATTCAAAACATCATCGAAATAGTTTCCGCCCGTTAATCAATTATACCTACTATTTTTAACGCTTCATATTCTACAGATTTTCAGTTTTTTTTATTATACTTTCAATTTTCGATTCATTCTGTGATTGAACCGCAATATTTAATCTCAAATGCTCGTACAAATTTTCAGATTACCACGAAAGCGAATAGGAAAAACAATCACCGAAATACTTAATTCGGTCCTGTACCGCGCAAAAGTTGACAAGCTAGAAATGGTAGTTCGAACATGAACTGCCATCTAGCGATATAAGTTTCTTATACTAAGGGCTAAAGACCGTTAAACGACTGTTTTTTTCTAATATACTTTCTATTCACAGCCCAAATCCTATGAGTTCGGATACCAAGTAAAAGATGACTACACAGGTACCCACTACAACCAAAAAGAATCTAGCGACGGCAATCAAGTTCGAGGAGAGTACCGAGTAGCTTTGCCAGACGGCCGTACTCAGATCGTCACCTACTGGGCTGACTGGCAAAGTGGATACCACGCTGATGTCAGATACGAAGGAGAAGCTCAATATCCTGAGCAATACAACAAGGGAAACAGAGGATACAACAATGGGGGATACGGCAATGGCGGACACAACGGCAATGGAGGACACAACGGTAATGGAGGACACAACGGCGGTGTTTCCAACCAATATGGCGTTCCTGGATTTGGTACCAGTAAGTTTGATTTAGATATATTATGAATTTGAAGCTTGTGAATACAATTTGCGTTGAAAATGACGAGTAGTTCTTGAATCACTATTGAAATGAGATAAAGGTCTGAGGAAAAGGAATTGCTGATGCTGTTCCTTCCTTCCAACCTTTTTCCGATATTCATGGTTCCATTACATTTGTGATTGCATTTGACTTTCTATAATAATTATCATATAGAAAATACGCAAATATACTATTAAAAAATATTTTAAATTCATCTCGTCATGCCGATAAATCGCCCTACATCGCCCAAACTCTTATAGTTTTCTTGGTTCAAAAGCTTCTTATTCATCGTTAGGCTCGTATATGAATCCTGATTCCACGGTCACGTCCCTGATTTTGATATTATCTAAACCATGCTGGTTCAAGAAAATCTGTAATTATTTATGTTTTGCCATTATGAGTAATTTAAAATGTTTCTATTAAAGCCTGAAAAACCAGGAAATAATGTGATGTATACAGGAACAGAGATCCAGGTAGACACTCTGGAGGTGAGAGATACCCGGCATGTCAAAGAAGAAAGATAAAATTGCATTTTGATATATTCAAATGACTAAATCCTTTCCCTATTAAATACTCAGCTTGCTCAAAAATTATGTAGTACACATATGCCAATACACTAGATCTTTTCATCACCTTCAATCCTGATCCACACAGTATAGAAGTTGTGGTCCACTTAGGAACAACCTCATCTCCACTCTTTTATCTTTTTGTATACTATCAAGCAGCACAAGGCTGTCCGGTCTCATATGGCACTACAATTCACCCAACACAATGCGCTGAGACAATTTCTGAGATAATAATGCTTGGGACACAAACATATATCACTAACACTTCAATAAGAACATCATCTGATAAACCTTGGTTCAGTAGAAACTTTTTCAAGCAAGCAGCACACCGTCGATGGTTGAAAACTCAGGGGCCAGTGGTGGGATTTGTGTATCATAAAATTCTATTGTCGATAGTTTTGTCTCTTTTTCTCCCATGAATTCAACCATAATATCATCTCACTTTTTCTATCAACAATAGAATTCTATGGTACACAGAATCCCGCCCCTGTTCGGAATATGTTAAATTAAGAAACATCTGCAACGAGGTAATCGAATCTTTGAAGGAGGCTAACAACGCCAAGATCGATCAGAGCTCATTGAGTGTCATAAAGGGTCCCGCTCTTTTTGGTTATTTGTCAAATTTAACTTTCAGCTCATTTCCTCCCCTAACCTATCTTTGCCAACATTTTTGCTGCAAATTCAGTCATATGTCTGAGATAACATACCACCAGCGAACCATTTTTCTGGGTCTGGGTAGTATTCTGCAGTACCATCGAGTCTGATCCGTCGAGCGCTGTCTTCACATCCATACTCCGTCACTTCAGATACACGCCGAATATATATTTCTTGTTCTTCCGACGAACGGCAAATCTTTGGACTGCCTCGTGAGATGTTCCTGAGTCATACACCTTGCAGAAATTCAACAATTACTACGTACTTTCTCATAGCCCCTACGATGTTTTCTGATCATTACAGGATTTTTCTTCTCATGAGAACCAGAACATAAAAAAAATTGTGACGTAACAGATTTGATTCTTATGATCCACTATATAGCAGTACTCATTGCTCAAACTCAAATAAATGCCAAAGAGACCATAACCCAATTATTTCATAGTTTGGTAAAGTTGCAATGATTATTAAAATTTTGAATGACTTCAAAAAATGGATGGTAAAAATTGTCATTGCTCGAAAATGCTGGGTTATATATCTCAATAGCAGACATTGTTCCAGTTACTTTCGGAGCTCTGCACGTACGCATCCCAGTTTGAACCCTTTGTGCACCCACATGTTGAAGGCACCTGTATAGGTTCTTCCAGTCGTGATTTTGGAGGTACCTTGGGAAGTTGTTTCCAAAGATCCCTGCTTTGGTTCCTTCTCTGTGTGTGTAAATTTCAACTGGGTTCAAGAGATATTGATCAACAAGATTAATGGATTGTTACATACAAAATTACGATTTTCAGAAAAACAAAACTGTTATGACTGTTCTCCAGCACCAAAATATCTCTCTGTACCTACTTTTTTTTTCATATGACCCTTTTTTCAGCAGGTTACGCGGGATCTTCAACGAGTTCAGCAGTGAATAGTTTGGCCGCCCATGATAACTACAACTACAACAACTACAACAATAACAACAATAACAACAACTACGATTCCTACAATACCGGATACAACAAAGCACCACCAAGTAGTGTATATGGGCCTGTTTAGTTGAAGTCATGAGGTGAAATCACGTGTGGACGTCAAGTGTCATGTGTACTCGTATCATCGTATCTCATCACAAAAATTTTAGAGCAGGTACCTTCACTATATGGATGGAAATATTGTTCGCATATACAGCCTAAAAAGAGGCTGCAGAAAAAACTGCATCAGCTAAATAATTTAGTCGTACAAAAAAATGTTCGACGAGCAGTGTTCAATAATGCAACTCTCATTATTCCGTTCACAGTTTGATAATCTGATGAAATAATATTTTCTCTATCCTCAAACAGACCAGCTAGGAATGGACTTATTCCATAAAATGGAAATGTGATATCATATTCAGAATCTCGGTACTTTTGATTTCAATTTCTAACGTAATTTTCGTTGACTTTGACGAATTGAGAACCAGAGTAACTGAGTTTTGGAATATGAAGTCACATTTCAATTCTTCCTATTTCTGGAAGTGCTTGTGCAGAAATGAAAGATGTTCTGATATTCTGTTTAATTATTTCAATAGAAGATCTGTAGATGATGACCTTACACATTGTATAATAATCTAATACATTGTTGTAGTTTTGTTGTCTGAAAAACATCGATGCCAAAAAACTGAGTACTGAGCAAAATCGTTTTTTATGATTATTCTGCAATATTGTGCAGGATAATTTTGTTCGGTTACTATAATTTTATATTGTTGTTTATGTTGTTTATCTGAAATAGCATGACCAATGTTCTAAAATGGAAATATTCAGGATATGGATCATAATTAATTTTCATTTCAAGTAATTGGAAGTTATTCATATTCCAAGTCACTTTTTACTTTTCAGTTACTCTCTGTTGAAAGTACTTGCTCTAAAGACTCTGTATATATTTAGCATATTCTATATTTTTATGTTTTGTATTCAGCCAGTATTTTGTATTTTTTATAATAAAATAATGGAAGTTATTTACTTTGTTTCATTGTGTTTGCCCTTCCGTTGTGTGTGTCAAATCTTCGAAAGGTATTGCTTTTGAAAATGTTCACAATCAATATAAGAACAGAACATTTGATGAAGACAAGTTGAAACCCAAAAAGTATTATGAAGAATTTGTGTTAGTGGTATGAGGCCTTCTACATTGGACACATTCATCAAGATAACCTTTTATGAAGCTGATGATTTTTTTAATTCGAAGTACTGTCCAAGTTTGCACAAAAAAACATGATATATTTCAATAAACGTAGTCCATTGCCATTTTCAATCACTTGGTGATTGTAACACGTGTCGAGGTGTCAAAAAATAGTGGCTTGATGTTGGAATAGAACTCTAGTATATTCATTACCACACCAAATATTCCAAACAGTGCAGTGCACATTGTTGTAACAGAAATCATTCATTTCATTAAGTTTGTCCAAAATAAGCACCTGATTCACGTCATCTAAGGTGTTTTGGTGTTTCGTTATCTGTACGCATGTATACACATTACTGTACAACACTGTTGTAACACAAAATAAGGATGACGAGTCGTATTGATTTCGTTAAAAATGGATTATATGTTTACGAATATTTCAGAAAATAAATCTGGTCATCCGTCTTGAAAAAGTTTCAAATTGATTTGTACCAAAAATGGTTCAAAATTGCTTCATTAAGGAAACATATACCAACGAAATAATTCAATTCATCAAGTTATTGGATGATAATATTATAGATTAACGAATTATATTTATCTGGGACAACGCTACTCAACACTTATTAGAGTATTTATATGAAGACATTGAAAATTACCGGAAAATGAAATGATGATGATGTCAAACAATAGACTAGAGAACATTAAGCCTTTTTTGTTTCAGTGCTGTACGAGTGGTAATGATATACCGTTCCTCCAAGCAAATAAGGGTTCACAAGGACCGATATTTTTGAAGATCTCATCTCAGTTTGTTTACTATAAAAAGTGTGTCCATGATTGGCATTTGAAAGAAGTGTATGGAAAAAATCTATAGTGTTTTGAAAATAAAATTAATAGAAGTGGGTTCACGACAGAAAGCAGAAACACTGAATGTACTGAAGGAGTATTTATTACTTGATGATTATAGAAAACAGTAACCTAACAATCTTGATTCAATCAGTTGGTATTTAACCCAAATAATAATAAACTGCAATGTCCTGTTTCGCACGTTTTTGATCACTATGATAAATCGGAATATCTCATTATCCGAAAAAACTAATATTACGTAACATTTTTATGTCCGTATTCAACAATCAAAACGGCAGCAGAAATAAGTATCAGTTTTTAAATATTTTTCTCAGGCATTTGTAATCCTCCTATGACTACCATTGACAATTCTGCTTGGGAAACATAGCTTCAATAACAAATTGAAGCAATACTAACAACATTTTGAAATTGAAATGAAATCTCCCACAATATTGCTGTTCAATTGTTTCGGTGCGGAAAGTAATGTTTACTTATGGTTGTTACACACTATTCAATAGTTCATCAAATGCTATGGATGCGCCAACCGCCTACTTGATGATATGGGAACATTGTTCCATTGTCCTGTTGATGAAAGAAAACAATTATATAATTCGAAATTTGTCTCGGAAAGGGAGACTGTAATCGATTGTGTCATCTCAAAAATATATGTACTTTGAAATTTCAATAAATTTGCAATTTTCACTTTCTTCGTCGTCGAAGATAACTCAAACTCCTCCTTCCAAAATTTAAAAAACTTCCTGAATCTTTAAAAGGAAATGATGGATATTATGTTTTTTCATATAGAAAACAGTATTATATAATATATTATAACAAACATAATTTTGTTTCCGGTAGTGCAGTCCATTTTCAAAAGTGCAGCTCAAAAACTTGTTTTCCTGTTTCGCACCAGGAGCATTTTTACTTCCCATTAACTGAACTAGGTAGACGGGAGTAAAAAATCTTATTACATCGTTTTGCAACTACTATTATTACCCCATGATCTTTTAAAAAAATTCTGAGCTTTGCATTCAGATACCTGACTGAATATCTAAACCCAGAGACTCGGAGCCTTTCTCGGTCCGCTCGCAAGGTGGAGCTGTCTAAACTCCGTTTCAACAGCGTGAGACCAGGAGTGGTGAGATTCAGACGGGGAACACATAACCTCAAAGATCCAATGAGTTTTATGGTTCAGGTAGTGTATTTATATTTTTTTTTTTTTTAGTAAAACGTTAGCTCTATCTTCGGAATTCTCATGATATTTTTAATGATGAAGGAATAGATATTGTTGACATCAGTTTAGTTCAGAGTTATTTCCAATGCGCTGCTGGAATATACAAGGCATTCAGAAGTGTTTTCAAGTTCAATCCCGAAAATAAAGATATTATTTTTTCGTGATTTACGATCGGAGGAATTAATTTTTTTTTATTTGCTTCCTTTTTTTCAAGGAGTTTACTTCTTGTAATTCTTCTTTGATTTCAGTAACTTATATAATGTCTTATATCTCTTGAACTATCAAATTTTATATTGTAAGCGGATTTTTTGCTACTGAGTTGAGATAAAAAAAAATATCCATCGACCCATAATTCCGAAACCAAAAACATAACAAAGGACACCGCACACTTTTATAGGGAAATTGGCCCCCTGTCGAATCGGCTGAATTTTTGATATGTTGTAGTCCAAGTCATTCCAAACAAAAAGTCCAATTGGCAAAACTTTTTCTATAGGCTAGTTTTGACGGTAGAGAGCGTTGAAAATTCTCATTTTCTCTCTGTTTTTAAACAACAAAAAACGTTACCCTGAATAATTTTCACTATTCTGAGTAATCAAGATATAAACGTTCATCAATATAAGATAATATTGAAAGTTTTGTTCATTGGTGACATTACACATGGTCAATTATAGAGTGTGTTCCATCTTGTATGGTCAAACTAATACCTCAAGTTGATGATAAAACTCTTGTTATTAACACGCTTATATTAGCTTCACTTGTATGTATGTATGTGTCTATGTAATTAATTCCAGTGACAATGCATTATGACATTTTCTGTAATAGAAAAAAAGAAAATGGCGGTTCCATGATGGCGGACGAGATTTGTGATTATGGTCCGATTCAATTCAAAGTTGGAATGATGAAAGAATTTTCGGGGTCAGAGATTATGATGTTTTTTTCAATATTCATAAATTCAAAATGGCGGCTCCAAGATGCTGGTTGAGATTTGTGATTGTGGTCAGATTCGATTCAAAATTGGTATGTGGTGGTTTTTTAGGTCATATGTTTCAAATTTTTTGTCAAAAATTTATAAATTAAAGATGTCGGCTCCAAGATGGCGGAGGATTTTTGTCATTATGATCTGATTCGATTCGAAATTAGTGTGTGAGGGTTTTCGGGGTCAGAGATTATGAGTTTTTTGTCAAAATTCATGAATTGAAGATGGCAACCCAAAATGGTGGCCGAGTTTCGTGATTACGGTCAGATTCGATTAAAAATTGGTATAAGAGGGTTTTCGGGATCGGAGATTTAGATTTTTCAGTCATAAAAAAATATTATTTAGTTTAAAAATACTAAAGAACACGCTTTACTTCCAAAATGGACTAAAAAGTAAAAGATAATTGACAATTCAATGTAAAAAAGCATAGGGTGCTTGACGAAGTTCTTTTGAGCTCTTAGACGCTCAGTATTGTTATATTAAAATAAAAAATATAAGAATGTAGATTGGAAGCACCCAGGCTTTCTTCACATTTGAGTATTTTTTACTTTTTAGTCCATTTTGGAAGTAAAGCGTGTTCTTTAGTATTTTCAAACTACATAGTCTTTTTTATGACTGAAAAATCTAAAGCTCCGACCCCGAAAACCCCCTTATACCAATTTTTAATCGAATCTGACCGTAATCACGAAACTCGGCTACCATTTTGGGTTGCCATCTTCAATATAATCTCTGACCCCGAATACCCTCACACACTAATTTTGAATCGAATCAGATCATAATGACAAAAATTGTGCGCCATCTTGGAGCCGCCATCTTTAATTTATAAATTTTTGACAAAAAATTTGAAACACATGACCTAAAAACCCCCCACATACCAATTTTGAATCGAATCTGACCACAATCACAAATCTCATCCAGCATCTTGGAGCCGCCATTTTGAATTTATGAATATTGAAAAAACATCATAATCTCTGACCCCGAAAATCCTTTCATCATACCAACTTTGAATTGAATCAGACCATAATCACAAATCTCGTCCGCCATCATGGAGCCGCCATTTTCTTTTTTCTATTACAAAAATGTCATATTGCATTGTCACCGGAATTAATTACATAGACACATACATACATACAAGTGAAGCTAATATAAGCGTGTTAATAACAAGAGTTTTATCATCAACTTGAGGTATTAGTTTGACCATACAAGATGGAACACACTGTATAATTGACCATGTGTAATGTCACCAATGTACAATACTTTTAATATTATTTTATACTGATGAATGTTTATATCTTGATTACTCAGAATAGTGAAAATTATTCAGGGTAACGTTTTTTGTTGTTTAAAAACAGAGAGAAAATGAGAATTTTCAACACCCTTTACCGTCAAAACTAGCCTATAGAAAAAGTTTTGCCAATTGGACTTTTTGTTTGGAATGACTTGGACTACGACATATCAAAAATTCAGCCGATTCGACATGGGGCCAATTTCCCTATAAAAGTGTGCGGTGTCCTTTTTCATACTTTTCGATCATCAGTTTTTCAGTGATAAAGGACTTCGCTCATTTCGTCGGTTTTTTAAATAATTTCGACTATGAAAAGTTGCAAAAACTATCAAGATAATTATGTTTAGCAACTTCGTAGGAGAATAGGTGCCTAGCAATTTCATAGCATTTCTCAAACTGAAAATATTTTTCATAAAAAACCATCTCAACACAACATCTAGTTGGTTGTTTCAAATTCAATTCAGCATGCTCTTCAAATTTCCAGGAATCCATTTTATCTCGCAACAATGAAATTGCCGAAAAGAATTATTTTATGATCAACGTTTCTTGAAAATTATCGTTGTATTGGTGATTTATTTGGAGGTTGGCATGCCCATTTTCTTAGTTTCAGCATTAATAAATCAAATGTGTTATATTATTTTTTCAAGATTGAAAAGTCCCAGATGTTACAAAAAATAAATTTATTCATGACATTTTCATATTTTAACATACAGAATAGGTTCTTAATAATTCTGCAGAAAAATTCGAATGAACAATATTGTCTTCATATAAGTTCAGGCAAGAAATCAAAATACTTACATATAGGTACACATAAATAATATTCACAATAATTACATCATGCAAACAAAAACTAGAAATATAGATTGAAACAGATAATGTTGCAGATTTATTATAGAACACAAATTTTGGCAGTGCATGCAGTTTACATGATTTGGAAGCATATGAATTGAGGTTATGATGGTCACAAAGAAAAAGTTTCAGATTATTGTTTTTATCTTTTCGATGAAACCATAGAAAAGTTATTGCCTATTTTACTACTTGCAAGTATGGGTGTAACTTTTAGACTACTGGAATAATAAATTGTAGCAATTGATTGAACAGTAAGAAAAGAAAGTATCATTGATGGTTTCATATTATCCAAATGGATTCTATGAAAACTAACAGAATCAAGAATTTCAGATCTGTTTATTCTAGAGTCTAGGTACGTATTTACATTACTATTTTAATGTTGAGAAACTCGTTCACAAGACAGACTCCCAGATAAAAAGGAATAAAAGTTTGTGTGAAACTCATTTGAGCTCTTTGCAACAACCATTTGATGCCTTCACTTCAACAAAACGATCTTACTAAAATTATTTCGTTTCCTAGAAAATGCACAGGCTGAAGGAATCAAAACTGTAGTGAAAAGTTGCAATTAAATCAAATCATCTCGAAAATTCGTAAAACACTTATTGGTAACTACAAATTGATACTAAGTATATTTTATGTGTTCGTGGAATATCATAGTGGATATAAATAGCTGAAAATAATATCATCGGGTTTATCAAGAGTCTGAATGAATTTACTGTTATGTCTATTCAAAGAGTTAATTTTTATTATAGTTTCAATTTCAGTTGATTGAAAAATGAAGTGTTCTTGCAAGGTGTTTCGATAAAGTAGACTACAATTTTCTTTAGAAAAGAATAACCAAACAAGTTATCAGTAAAAATCTCATTAGTGATGAAATATCATTATAACGTATTGAATAGTATTCATCTTGTGACATCAAGCATTCCTTTTGAGTATCAGTTTGGTTCTCCCTCACGACTGAGGGTTGTTGATTTTGATCTGTGAAACACGATCACAAAGCCTTCATCTAATAAGCATATCCACCTCCTGGTGTATATTTTTGGGATACGTCTGGTGGTAAATATCCAGGTGTTTTCGTGCCACTTCCTGGGAATTGAGGTACTGTAGGTCGACCTGGGGTAGGAGTAGGAAATTTGGGACCTGTTGGTCTTCCTCCTGGATATCCTGGACTTGGTTTTCCTGGAAACCCAGGGCTCGGAAAACCTGGACTGGGTCCACTGGGAAATTTGGGACCAGTTGGTTTTCCTGGACTTGGGTATCCTGGAGTGGGTCTACCTGGGAATCCTGGGCTGGGGCCACTGGGGAATTTAGGACCAGTTGGCCTTCCTGGTGTTGGATAACCTGGACTTGGTCCTGGGAAACCTGGGCTAGGGCCACTGGGAAATTTAGGCCCAGTTGGTATTCCTGGAGTTGGATAACCCGGGGTAGGTCTACTTGGAAAGCCTGGGCTTGGTCCACTTGGAAATTTAGGTCCAGTTGGTCTTCCTGGGGTTGGATAGCCTGGAGTTGGTTTACTGGGAAAGCCTGGACTAGGTCCACTTGGGAATTTGGGTCCAGTTGGTGTTCCTGGAGTTGGATACCCTGGAGTTGGCCTTCCTGGAAATCCTGGGCTAGGTCCACTGGGAAATTTAGGGCCAGTGGGTTTCCCTGGACCTGGATAACCTGGGTAGCTTGGTCCACCTGGGCTAACTGGACCAGTGGGTCTTCCCCCTGGGTAACTGGGGTAGGAGGGCTGTCCCTCGTAACTGATCTGAAAAAATGAAAATATGAATATTCAGTACACGAGATTAATAACCAACGCTGAAAATGGTGGGTTTCCTCGCAGAATATCCGAGTTAACGTAAATAATTAGGGTGTGAGTTGTATATGAAAATACTTTCAAGTTTGAAAATGAATCCTTTGGTCACAGAAGAGAATCTGATATCAGAACTGATGAAGTACCAAGAAGGACGACTTTCCTTCTTGAACATGAAAGAGGAAAGTTAAAGTATTAAGTACTTCCTCAGTTTCTTGTATCATTGACTCTGGTCATTCTTACCTTAGCGTGGAATCCTGTTGCCCAGTCTGCAGTATACTTAACAACTTGCGTCCTTCCATCTGGTAGTTGAACCTTGTAGACACCATTAGTCTGGTCGCCATTGTTGATGGCATTATGCGAATAGTCATTTCCATATTGTGCATCTTTCACTTCGTAATTGAATTCGAATGGACTGGCAGGTTTGTGAGGAAGGAGAAGATGATCATTCTAAAACGGAGAATTTAAATAAATTTTTAGGATAGGAACATACAGGAGTTTATCCCAATAACAATTCACTATTTGGAGCATCTCGACTCACGTGTCGAATTGTTGAAAATAGTTATTCGGTGTTGAGAATGAAACTCCGGTATATTCCCAAACAGTACAGTGCAAGATGTAAATATGCTGTAAATAAAAATGTTGGAAAATCTGAAAAACGTTTACTTGCATTTGAAAGGAGAATAGTGTAAAAGTAAACTGTTGATAGACACTATAAAAAATAGTATTAAACCTTGAATTAACGAGATATGTACTTCTTTTTATTATTTGAATCATTGTTAAAAAGATAATGTTAATCTTTTATAAATAGTCATTATCCCATCATAATTTCAGCATCTAACATCTTCATTAGAAAGAGATAATTATATGCATTCGAAAATATTAATATGACATTTATGATGAATATTAGAGTCAAGAACTGAACAATAAAATTAATAAAGCCAGGCCCATATATTGAGCTGCAAATATTGGTGAATTTATTATTCAATATTGATATACGGGGAATGCAATTCATTTTTTCGTTTGAACATTTTTGAATGATAGATCAATTTGTCTTCATGGAAAACTGGTGGAAGCTCATTTTTTGTTATTGTCTGAGGACGTATACTAGGTTCAAATTTAGGACTTCTGATGATTTTGATATCTATCAAATAAATATCAGAATTGATTTTTTTTTAATAACAATTCACTTTACCACTTTTGTATATTTTAACGTAATCCCACTGGTGAGTAAAAAATGAAGGGTATTTTTTTGTAATATCAAATTCATTGTAGACATTCTCAATATGTGTACACTTCAGATCATTATACGTCAATTTCATCAGATTCTATGAGACCGATAAAAACACAAAAACAGAAACTTATATTGTTGATCAATAATCCTTATAAGACTGAATTTTGACTCAGTTGAAACAATTTGAAGGAGATAATATATTTTTTCTACAAAGGTTCGCGCATTGACAACAATATGCGAAGTGAAACTTTTTTCATTTTCCACCGTGCGCGAAGTAATATGAGCAAAAGCTTAAAAAATAACGATTGTATAATACAATTTCGTTATGAGCTTACTTATACTTACTTCCTGGCACTGGTAGGGGTGGGTTTTGAAGCCCATGCACGTAGGCCTCTTTGCTTTGACCCTTTGTGCCAAGAGCATATATATGGGGGTGGTAATGGGGTACTTACCCCGAAAGAATATTTATAAGGTAGTATTTTCAGTAATTTTAAATTAAATTTGAGCCTTCACCCCCTCCAACGAAAAAAATTGGAGCCTTTACCCACCCATCAGAAAAAAAAAATCAAAGCCTTTTCCACCCAAGAAAAAAAATTGAGATGCCCTTGCTTCGTGCACCCACATGTCTGGGTTCAGCTGGACATGCCAGCTGTTTCCTTGGGGGAATTCAGCGACTTTCTCAGCTGAATCTTTTTCCCGTCCTCTGGGTTGAGTGTACTGTCCCCTAAGGCTGACTTCCTTTGATGCACCAGTACGAGGTCTGGTCTTCCTCCAGGAATCACCTACAGAGCGAATCATATAATCCCAATGAGGACCATGTGCCTGTTCAGGTGATTTTGCCCCGATATCTGTCGCTAGTGTGAGACCTCGTCTTCCAAGGGAGAGAACTTTTCCTTTGAGTTTTGAGGCCCAAATATATGAAGCTTCGATTGTCTCATGCCAGGCGAGTCCTGCCGTATTTGTATTAACAGTTTTTGAAACAGCTCTCAGAAACTGCAGAAACAGCTGCAGAAACAGCTAATGATTCCTATGATGGGTTCTGGTTCAATTGGTGGATTTCCTGATCCGTCCTTGGCTAGCCTGTCTGCCTCCTCGTTTCCGAGGACACTCGAGTGTCCTGGGACCCATATGAGACTGACTTTTCTTCTTTTTGCCAGGTTTTTCAAGGCATTTCTACAGTCTGACGCCAGCTTAGGGGTATTCCAGTATTTCTGCTTTACTGTCCAAGCAAATTGCAATTGGTCTTCAGCGTCAATTGTAATGTCATAATGTCATAAAAAAAGTTTCATTTATTCTCTCCATGACTTCTAAACTGTTTAAGGAATGAAGCGTAATCTTTTTTTTTTAAATATGCTCACCTCTCCAAAACCTGGAATTGGTTGTCCCGGAGAAAATGGTGGTGGGGATCCTGGCCTTGGTGGGGTTCCTGTGAATGGAGGTGGACTGGGCCCTCGTGTCGGAGGTGGTCCGTAAGTCGGTGGCGGCGTAGGCCTCGATGGTGGACCGTAAGTTCCGGGTGGTCTGAAAGGAGGGGATGTTGGAGGAGGTCCGTAAGTGGGCCTTGGAGGACTCGGGGTTCCGGGAGGTCTGTATGGGGGAGATGTTGGAGGAGGTCCGTAAGTGGGTCTTGGAGGACTAGGGGTTGCAGGAGGTCTGTATGGGGGAAACGTTGGTGGAGGTCCGTAGGTGGGTCTTGGAGGACTTGGGGTTCCGGGAGGTCTATATGGGGGGAAAGTGGGAGGGGGACCGTATGTGGGCCTTGGAGGAGAAGGGGTTGCAGGAGGCCTATAAGGAGGGAACGTAGGAGGAGGACCATATGTGGGTCTCGGAGGCGTTGGCAATGCGGGGGCTGGTCGGTACGGTGGTACAGTGGGTCTCGATGGCTGGAACGCGGGAGGAACAGTCGCAGCTGGAGGTCTTGTTGGAAACAATGTGGCTGGACGAGTGGTGTATCCTGGGGTGAATGGTCGAGACGTAGGGCGAGTTGGGATGCTCTGTGTGGGCGTTGGAAATGGTACTGTTGGCCTTGGATATTTGTAGCCTTCTTTCGGCGGAAGATATGCGTTTTGTCCTGGCGCTATAGCAGCGAATGCTATTGCACTCAGGCAACATAATAGCGTGGGAATCTAATAAAAAAAAAAGGAAAATGTTAGTATGTAGGGTCAGAGACTGAAAATTGCATTGTGATGAACCTGAACTGTGATAACAAATCACAGCAGGTTCAACTCATTATTATCAATTGTAGCTGATCATTATTTGGATAAAGTTTCATTCATTCATATGCACAGTTCATGAAGTGAAAAACGCGAAAGGAACATGCAGGAAAATATTTCACCAATTATACAAAGTATTGTTTTCTAATTGAGATATTACCTTTTATGGAGTCGTTAACCTTCACGAAGTGGAAAATAATTGAAATAAAATATGTAGGTATTTTCGATTTTTGGAATAAATAGAACTTGCAATACTAGTAATAAAATTTTCAAACATAGAATGGGACAAACCAAGTGTACGAAATAACATCACAATGGTAATGCAACTCTGACGGCTTTGATGTTTTCAGGGATGATTTACCATTGCACTTATGGAGGAAATGATAAGAAGACAAGGGAAGTAGTGATTTTCTGTCAAATGTTTGCCCCACTTCATTTCGGGTTATTCAATGGGGAGACGAGAAAAAAGTAAGTTCAAAAACTAAAACCCGACAAAAAACACGTTCTAAAAATAATTAAACAAGAAATAATTGTCATCTGTAATTTTTATGTACATATTATTCAATATTTATCGTTTATTAAATAAACAACTCACAAGTAAATATATTCAAATGTATTTAATAAATGTTCATAGTGATAAAGCACCTCTATCCCAACATCATAACAAAATAATACAGTAAGCGATCATGAATTTTTGGGCAAAGGTGCATACGACCTAGACTGTCCTCTGAGCATGATTTTGAATATGCATTATATACATTAAAATATATCACATGTAAGTTGCTTATATTATGAATATTGAATAGTTTCTGCATAACAATTTCAGATGAGAATGATTTCTTGTTTCATTCTTTTCAGCGCGTGTTTTTTCAGTAGTCGCGATTTGGTTTTTGAACTTTCTTTTTATTTCAGTTATTTTGGCGTTATAAATTCGAAAAGCATTTGCAGGGCCGTTTCACATTTTTTTTGTTTAAGTTTTATAATTTCACCTATTAATACCTATACCAAATTACAGATTGGTTATGTTTAAGAATTTAAAAGATTTTTCAACCTTTCCTGCTGCGGTTACTCCCCTGAGTTATCGGATACATAACGACATATCCACGATCAATTCAATGTGACGTTTCATAGCCAGTACTAGGAATCGCACGATGAAAGATAAGACCCCCATAAGCTTTGCTAAGTTTCGACATATGATGGCCGACGTTCGTTGGGGGTCAACAGCTAGTGAAAGAAAAAAAACAACAATAGCCCATAACCAGCGGACGATCTAAACGCTTCCAACTCCAACGATGGTTATTTTTTATTTTCGTCATTTTCCTAGATTTTCCATTTCTTGGGCTTATCAATAAAAATAACGAATATAATGGAGTTTTATCGAAACATTTTGACAAGAGTTTCAATTACTCGACAGCGTTTTGGTAATATTTTTTACTAACTACCCAAACACCAAAACAGGGTAAATTTCACTCGACGCACGTTTCACCAACAAAATTAGCACCTTCAGGAGCTGAAGTTTTATGTTTCAGATTTGTGTATCCAGAATCAACGGTTGTTTGACTAAGAACTCCTTCCATTACTCAATAACAATTCTGATACCATCATCATCGTCATCAAAATCTTCCTCATTATCTGCTTCTCTCACTGTGGCATTGAAAAATGTCTACGTAATTCATAAAACCAAGCACGTGGTCCTATCGACAATTAAATTTTTCCATTTATCATTACTATAAGTAAATGCTCACTAAATACAATATTTTCGTCTTTTATCATTCATCACACGTGAGACTAGACAGTTATCTATTATCAAAACAAAGGATCAAATATCTCGCATATGAAGATAAACGAAGGAACAAGCAGGAAGGTGGTGAGTAATTACGATGCCCAAGGCAGCGCAGTCTACTGCAGATCAAAAAAGGCAGGGCCACACTACAATGAAAATGAATTTAGGATCGTACACGCAGTGTGATGAAAAATGCATCACCTAGGAAAATGCGGTATGGTTTTCTTAAAAATTCATCAAGTTTTCACCGAAGCTGACTTTTCATGTTATGTGTTGTTTTATTTTGTTATATTTTATCAGATTTTTTATATAGTGTTGCTTTTTTGTGAATTTGGGATTACTCCTGACATATATAAAATAATCATGTTTCATTTATATATTCATATATTTATAATATAATTATTATATGTTTAAATTAAAGAAATCTGCATTGCATTGTTCACAATAAGCTTGTCAAGAGAGAAACAAGATGTCCTGCAATACCAGGACCACGTTTATTGCCATAAACCTATACAATAGGAATAATTGGGTCGAAAATCCATCAGAAAACAACTATTTTTCTGGCTGATACCACGACGAACGTTGAATTACATCTAATGAATTTTCCGTGCAGAGTCCTACAAGGATATCTCCGCAATTGCTAGCTGCATGGAAATGTTCATTGAAACATTTGGGCCACCTATAGATCGATTTCCATGTAAAGTCAGAAGCTGAGATACCGCCCCCAGCCTAGCGTTCACTAAACCACGGGCGCCACCTGAACTCCAGCCCCTCAACCATCATGGATGTTCCATTCTCGCTTGGTGTTTAGTTCCGTTTGAAAAAAATTCTCGAAACTAAATTTCCTGGTAATTTCGTCAGTTAGGAGATCGGCAAGGTATGCACAGTCGTTGGGGGTTGAGCCCCTTACACCGTGTGCTCTGAGTCCGACTTCAGCAAACCTGAGGTTTGCTTCCCAACCAGTTCTCCTCACCATGATATGGAGAGAAGTGAGGCCCAGAATGATCTCCAGGACTACTGTTGGAGTTGAACTGTTATACAAAGACATGCTAGTCTTTGCACTTCCTCCAAGATCTTCTTTGTTGTGGCAAGCTCGGTTGCGCCGTGTCACACTACTGCCCCGTAGGTGATCATAGGTCTCACTATCGTGGTATACATCCATCGCAGTACTGATGGGTTACAGCCCCATTTTTTTCCTGCAACGTTCCTGCAAACCATCAGTGATGATTTTGCCTTATTAGCGATCTTTTCAACGTATCTGTTCCAGAGTAGTTTTGAGTCTATGGTAAGTCCTAGATACTTCACCTCTTGGTTCCTTTCTAAGTCTTCTCCGGACAGTCCTTAGGTGCTGAAACTTTGTTCTTCTGGTGAATGGTACCACTGTGGTTTTTGATGAGTTAATTCTCAACCTCACCGAGAGGCACCACCTTCTGGTTGTCTCTAGCTCTCTTTCTATGAGATCGCAGAGGGTTCCCTCGAATTTGCCTTTGGCCATAATGACTATGTCGTCCGCATATCCAAGGCAAGTGACTCCGTTCCAGGTCAGTGTTCCGAGTAGTTCGTCTACTACCGGACTCCAGAGCAGAGGTGATAGTACCCCTCCTTGTGCCATCCCCCCTGTTTGTGCTGGCATCGCATAGCTCAACTTAAATAATGTATTCTTACATAATCTGTTTTTCCAGTGTATGGAGTGCCAAAACTGATGGTGCCATAATGAATTCATTAATCATTGATTGAACTCCATCAACCTTTAACACACTGAAATAGCCTTCAACCTTCATATATGTGCACCTTTCTAACGTCTTTGCAGTAACACCGGACTGTCTGAAATGGGAACCAAAATTTCACAGTCCGGTACAGCATACTAGCCCCATCATGATGAATTATTGTGCGTTCAGTTATTGATTAATATATCGAGATTTTTATGATTGTCAAGGACGAGACATCAGGATGCAAATCGTGATTGGGTAACATGCAGAAATATGGCTGTTTAAGTTTAACATAACTGCATTCATGTGGGTGTGGTCGAACACTGCTGTTGATAGTGATGATCATTAAACGAAAAAGATAAAAAATTTATAGTTCAGATTCAGAAAGAATAATGTGAGTTGTTCTGCCGTAAATTAAACTGGAGGCGGTATTTGAACGACTTGTGTTACGTATTTGCATTTCCAAACTGACGTAATCGCATTATTAATACCTATATTTCATCCTATAAAAGTCGAGTGAACGTAATAATCTGGTAAAAGTGATATCATTCGGTTCGGAATCACGAATACTTAATTGGAAAAAAATCCGTCTTCTGAATTGGTGTGCGTACCATGCGACTAGCAGTAATTTTAAAAATTAATAAAAACAAAACTGACTTAGTTTTTGAAGTTATGGATTGAAAAAAATAAGTTGAAAAACCTAAACAGTTGAAAGTTTTCGAAGATTTCGGAAAGCTCGCAATCACGGAATCAGGACTTCAGAAATACTTTTGGGCACTAGGTTAATATGTACATATGGCCAATTGTGTTTCGCTCATCTTCAAATTTTGAAACTTCATGCCAACAATCGACGAAGTTTTTTCAAACAACTGTTCCTGTGGTAGGGTGTATTAGTGCTATTACCATGTCTAATTAGGAAACTGAGGGTGTCAGAATTGAACTTTGTGGTCAGAAAGTGGAGCAAAATACATATACAAATGTGTGTATTTATATACAAGGTGAGTCAGAATTAGACCGATAAACTCTGATTGCAGATTCCTCACCTCATTTCAAGGTGAAAAGTTCCTCTCAAGGTATGTCCTAAAATGCACCCCCTCTGAGATACAGGGTGTCAAAAGAAAAATTTGGATTCAATTTTTGTTTTCCTCCAAAACGTGATCTTCAGTTTTCCTCAATTATTTCAGGAATCTCCACTTTTAGGCACATGGAATGTGATGACTTTTATGTCTAGTATCGATGATCCTAACTGATGTCAAACGCTCATTTATCCATTCACTTCTATCGATATCGAAACGTATTTATTATTATTATCATTATTACTTAAAGAGCCAAGTAGCTCAGTGGTTGAGACCGTCGCGTTCAAAACCATTGACAGTTGGTCGGCTAGGTTCGAATCCTAGCGACTACAGATTTTTATCTGATGACCCAAAAAGGTTCTAGGAATCGCACATTAAAAGGTAAGACCTCGTTAAGCACAAGTTTGGACTTTTGATGGCTGCCGTTCGTAAGGGGGCGACAGCTGGTTAACGGAAAAAACAATTTTAACAATTTTAACTTATCCAAAGAACATTTGAAGGAAAATATGACCAAATACCGTCGTAACTATAAAGACTTGCCTGTCTTGCGATAACAAGTGCAAGAGGACGGCACCTACCAGGGCGCTGGAGACGATCGTAGGACTGCCCCCTTGTACCTCCTTATCGAACATGAGGCAGGTAAAGCCGTAGCTCGCCTAAGAAGTTCTAACCAATGGCGGAGCGAGGGAATATATGGACATTCTCGATTATGGAATCAGACGGTACGGGATTGTCCCCTTCTTGAAATGCCGGGTGACAGTTCGTTACCTGCAACACGATTTAGTAAAAGGCCGTAGACAGTCATTCCCAAAAGGGAGGACTGGGAGCGGATCGGGCACCGCCTGCTTCCCACCAAGGGGATCATCTGGTATACAGATGGCTCCAGGTACGTCAGCCGGCGCCGGGGTATACGGGTAGTCTCCGAAAGCGGAACTCTGTTACGCTCTAGGAATTTTTGATACTGTATTTCAGGCAGAAATGTTCGCCATACTCGCATGTGTAAGAGGCTACCGCGGCCAAGGCTCTCAGATCATATAGAGTCACCTCTCTGCTGGTGTCTGAATGCATCGATGATCTGCAAAGGCTATCTTTCGCCAATAAAGCAGAGCTACCTTGGGTCTCTGGTCATACCGGAGTACCTGGAAATGAACGGGCTGATTATTTGGCCAGACAAGGTGCAAAAAGCCCAACGATTCCAGGACACATGGAAAGATGCACCGGGCATGAGGCAATCGAAACTCCACATCGGAGGCCCTTCTACGAGGAGGACCAAGACTCTGCTCACACTGAGCAGAAAGGAAATCAGAGGGCTCCTGACGAGACACTGCCATCTCAACAGGCACCTTAACATTTTAGGTTTCACGGATGATACCGAATGCAGGTGGTGCTTGGAGGATGAGGAGTCAGCCACCCACATCCTCACAGTGGCAGCAATACGGAAAACACACCTCGGGAGCATCGTACTGAACCCGGAGAGTGTGAGGGAGGTAACGGTTAGAAGGCTGGCCTCTTTCGCTCGCGAGATAGGCTACCTTCAAAACTGAACCATCTCCCAAGAGTGGTGATGCATAACGGGCCCGATTGAGAGGCCTACATGCTTATGGCTCCGTCCGCCCACATACCTTATTCTATCTAGGCCACTGGTTCACGAAAATTAAAAATTATAGCTTCAAATTATCACCTTGATAAAGCTTGATTAGTGTACCAAGTTTGAGAATTTTTCCGCCAGGAGTTTTGGAGAAAAAAAATTTAAAATAATTTTTTCTTTCGTAGACACGCCGAAACTCTGAGGGGATGCATTTTATGACATACCTTGATAGGGACCTGTCACCTCGAAATGAGGTGAGGAATCTATAGTCGGAGTTTGTCGGTCTTTTTCTGACTCACCCTGTATTTAAAACAGTTGGCTATAAAATATTTCCCAATCTCAATATTCTAACCCATTCTACTTTTTTTCAATTATAAAATAACTGATAAATTTTTCTTTCGTACATTTTCAGTTACATGTTATAAAGAAGTGAATTACATAAGACTATATGAATACTCATCCTGAAGTATTTGTGTTTTCCTCGAAGGTACTTTCTCACACATATCAGCACGCGATAGTTAAATTAGTTGAAATTCGCTAAAAAAAATGTTTACAAAAAACCAGAATCATTAACTCTTGAGTGAGTGGAATCATTAATGAATGAGAAAGTATTCTATTGGGATATGTAGAATCCTCAAAAAATGCCAATCCTCGTCAAATGGTGGCAATAAGTAAGTACCTTTGACGAAGTTGAAAGGAATCATAGCCGCATCGATAGGGTTGCGGCTTACTACGCCATAGGTACGTGGTTCAAAACGAGAGTTAGGCATCTTTTTTCATTTTATCAGCTTTTGTCGTACTTAGAAATATGGGTTAGAGCTGAACATAGGATGCGTGCAATAGCAGATATCTACATTTACCTATATGTATATATCTAGGAAAAAAGTAACTTCACGAAAAGTCAAATTTTAGTACCTGTCAACAAAGATAAAAAGGCAAACAAAAAAAAATTATTTGATCTCCATATCAGTTATTGAATGAGTTATTATAAGATTATTATGTGTCATGTTTTCCGTCAGTGAATGATATTGGAATCCTTCGAATAAAGCTTGCCATCAGTTAAAACCACAAACTGCCAATTTTTCACTTATGGCCATAAGAAGATAGGTGAACACTATTTTCGGCCATTCCACTATCTTCCGATATGTAATATATCATCTTTCACTTATTTATTCATTATTTGATTTTATTTCAATTAATAGCAAAAAGCAGATACTGCAACCCATGTGGAAACATTGACGAAAATCAGAAAAGTTAAATTTCAGTCTCCACCGGCTAAAGTTGAGCTGGCTTCGGATGCAGTAGGTACAACGGCCCCCAGAACAACAAAAAACGAAAAAAAAAAACTTCAAAAAACATCCGATGAATAGTTTCAATATCATGAACAAAATAAGAGAATCTATAAGGGAAACGGAACAGAAGAAGCTAGAGATAAAACAAGCTCGGAAGCTCAATGAACAAAAAAGGAGCTGATAAAAGTTGAGAGACAGAAAGGAAAGGGTGATACGAAATAATAAAAAAAATCAGGGTATAACTCGTCTGAATCAAAAATACTGGAAAAAATGTAGCAGTAGAGCAGATGATATTGAAAAATTATTGATTATCCTGAAGAAATTGAAATGTTCGAAACATATCATTTGAAGCTTGGAACATTCGTTTCAGTGAAGTTTGAAATGTTGGGGAAAAGAACCGTTTCAACATAGGTATGTTTCAGGAATAATGAAATTCCTGTTGTAGAAAGAAGACAGCTTTTTATAAAATATATCCTGTCCTATCCGTACGAAAATTCTTCATGTAATTTTCAAATTGAACTTAATTTCGATTTTTCACGATTTTTTGTTATTTATCGAATAAATTCAAATCAAATCAATTGTGATTTCAATTATATTTTTTTGTGACTAATTAAACGTATCTTTCAAACTCTTGTGGCAGTTTCATATTTTTTCGTAGAATTCTTATACGACTGACAGATTTATTCAACATTGGATTCCAGAACATGCAGAATGTTTTATATTTCGAGGAATTGAGAAATCTTGCGTGTGTCTTCCACTCAAATAGACGGACTGTACTAAATTTTCCTTCAACAACAAATTACTGACAGAACAGAACAAATTTTGCAATCCTTCAATATCATTCTCTATAAACAAGAAGAAAATTGATCCTAAGAATTTTCACGTAATTACATTTCACAGTGATATGCTCATTTGGAATACCAGCAAAAAGTTCAGTTAACAAATGTCTCTTCTGAAGAGGATTTCCAGCCCACTCCTAACATTTTCAAAAAACGTGTTTTGCATAAAGCGGTAATCGAAAAGCCGCATGCAAACAGAATATTTTTCTGCGAAGCCATCAGAAAACCAAGCGATTATTTTCGATTCAATATAATAATTATATAAGTATTTCTTGAAAGGTAATTAATTTGGTGACCTTTTAGATTTGTTATATTTTATTAAACCTGTCATATTCAATGCACTCAGGCATAAATTGGATGAATACTTGCCATTAATATCATTCAACATCAAGGTGATTGTATGCATGAACTGATGCATTTGCTTGCGATGAAAGTGTAATCTCACTTTTTTTAAATCAGAATGGTGATTTGCCTTTTCAGCGGAAAATAATAGTGGAACATGTAAACAGTCAGTGATAAGCTCAAACAAGATTAGGAAATTTTGGAAAATACCGTCAAACGGGGTAAAGTCGATGAAAAATTAAGGTTTTTTTGCAAAACGCCAAAACGATTAAATTTTTTTAAATTAAATTGAAAATGAAGGAATCTTAAACATTAATCCATTTGATGAACCCATTTTTATTATTTAAAATTTCACCATTTAATTTGTATTATACTTTAAAAAGTCGTTCACCTATATAAAAGCATAGAAAAATCGACTTCACCCTCTCAAATGGTGAAGTCGATCCGATCAATAAACAATCCACCGAAACAATTTTTTTAATTTTAGGATGAAAAATCTGTCAAAAAATATAAAAATGCTCCTTCATTTAGTTTTTGACATGCTTCTTTATTTAGTGTTTTTTATATCCATGGGTTGCTATAACTAAATAAAACTTTACTCCTACCTTCTCATGCAAATATAATATGCGAGTATTTGAGTACCTTAAATGTGTTTTGTCGCACTTCACGAAGATGTTTGCGGATGATCCTAATATCATGAATAATTTAGTAAATATGGAATTATTATACTGAAGCAGCAACCCATACCCTCTTTGGACTATATGCAACAATTTTTTGGACTCACGGACTTCCATCTTGTCCACTCGTCCAAAAAAACAGTGTTTTCCGGACTTGTTACGTAAATTACTACTGTTTTACTCTTGCCTCATTTTTAGCTTACCTATAAAATCGGCATTCTCTTGAGTAAATGTTGAAAATAATGGCTTATTCATATCCTGCATATCTAATAACACTATTGTGAAGTGCAAACCTCCAGCTTGAAATCACATACTTAATTTTTTATGTAGGATGTGTATGAGCGATTATTTTCAACATATAAGTACCGAAGAAATTGCCGGAATTATAGGTGAGTTAAAAACTGAGGCAGGAGAAAAACCCAGTTTTTATTAGCATTTATAAGTGAGACACTGATTCCTGCTTCAGTATAATTATTTCATATCTACTAAAATACCCATGACTTTCGGATCCTCCGTAAATTTCGCAGAAGGGTTATGTGAACTGGGACAAAACACATTTTAGATACTCAGTTATATTACACATGTTATTCTGCACGAGAAAGTAGAAGTTTCAGGAACGATATGCCCTTTTTCTTTTCCTTCTACTATAATTTTTAGGAAAGTTATGACAAATCTAATATTCGGCCCTAACAGAACTTGCAGTGGCGGGTTAGCGCGAGCATGAAATATGACGACGGCATTAAACTACATTTTCTGTGAAAACGAGCGTATTTCATGAGGTATTACTGAAAATCGTTCTTGTAAAGAATTGAATAATTATCTCTCAACCTATCTAAATCGTTTTTTGATATTTTCTGAAATAACAACAAATAAAATATGTTTTTTTTTAATGAAAAATTTTTTAAGTTCCACCCCTGATTTTTTGGTAAACAATTTTTTTTTCTAATAATACATGATGTCGAGATGTTATGTACCGAGTTTCAGAGTGCTACAATTCATTCTTCAATTTTGGTCGAGTTTGTCGTTATTGGATTAAAGTTCATTGGTGTTTTTTGCGAAAGTTTCTAAAAAGATTTATCCTTTCACTATTGTCATCACAGCATACTTTGAAGGTAGTCTTTTCATGAATTATTGAAGTTTCACTTTTGAATAATATTAATGTATTCGAATACAAAAAAAAATGCATTCGAACAACATTTCAAATTATGTAATATTTCTCAGTTGTCGGAGCAATGTTGTTTATTGAGTCTACTGACGTCAATTATAGAGATATCGTTGAATCAAATCATCAATCTTTAACAGCTTGATACGGGCGCTTAGAGGCTTGGAAATTGTACAGTAGCAGTGAAAGTCTCCAATCCGAAGACACAAACAAGAAATATGGGATTGAGATGTGAACCTACGTAAAACAAATGATACCAGGCGCCATACTTGACCTCATGTCGGTTCTATGCCAATGAAATATCCACATACCTTCATGGTGAATAATATTTCATTGTGCAACACGAGGAACTTAAAACCCATTCATTATAACAAATCACCGCACTGTATACGATTTACAATCGTTTATAGAAGATTATCCACTGTTGAGAGGTGAAAATTCACATATTTTTCGAATCATTGATATCAAAGAAAGTTGCCTTTGGTATTTATTTGGTGGGAAATCTGTTTAGCTTACGACATTGCATTCCAGTATACCATAATACTGGTTCAAAACAATGGAATGTTCTCAAAGACGCATTCTTTTCACTTATAGAATATTTGTTGGTGTGCAATAATTTCTTTATAAAGGAAAATATGTTTTAAAATTTATCAGATTGTTATGTAAGTTAAGTAGACGCAATATGCCTATACTCAGAGGATGTGATTATTTACTTCGGATTGTGGTATTGCAATAGAAGACATTAATTCGATTCGAGATATGAATGAGAACTCTCTTGTGAAACTAGATGGTATGCATGTCTGGGAAATCTGTATCATGACTATACCGGGTGTCCACGGAAAGTGGCTCGCCCCCATAACTTTTTTGGTTTTGCAGATATTGAAATGAAATTTGGAGGAACTGTATGAGACATAAAACTGCATTTTTGACAAGTGACTCAGATTCATGCGACTTCCGGTTTTCTTGACAAAATTCAGAAATTTAATATGGCGGCTCCAAGATGGCGAACGAGATTTGTGATTTTGGTTCGATTCTATTCAAATTTGGTATGCAGGGGTTTTCGGGGTCGGGGATTATGAATTTCTGGTCGAAATTCATAAATTCAAGATGGTGGCTCCAAGATGGTGGACGAGTTTCGTAATTATGGTTGGACTGATTAGGGTGAAATATATTGTATCAACCAGGTAGTTTCATCATGAGTTTATTGATATATTTCCGTTAATAGAAATAATCCAAACCAGAACTGAATCTTACAAAGGGCTACATCATATAGAATAAGAAGTAATAAGAGTGCCTACTTCAGCTTAGTGAACTGAAGTAATTCAATTACTCATTTTTTCGTGGAGAATATCTGAGGATGAAATATTTAATGCACAATCATATTGCAAGGGAAACCGAAACGGAATTTTAAAAGTAATATAGTTATTGGACAGCTATCGATCTCTATTAATATGTTTTCATAGGACGACCCAGGCTCAAATACCAGCCATGGCGCAAAATATGCAGTTCTGTTCCAACATAAAAGTGTATGTTGTCCCTATACTCGTTAATTTGATGAGAGTGAGCTTTGCTGGTAAAATATCTGTTACAAAATTTGCGTCTATTTTTTTCAGTAAGTCTCAAACTTTTTTGAATAAATAACTTAATTCCATATATCACACTGATATTAACTGGGTTGATCTCGTTACATGAAGCAAAACCAGTTCGCTGAAGACTGTACTCGGTAAGTAATTGCCTTCTTACTCAAAATATCGAAGCAATCATACATGTCGCACAATTCAATTGTAAATTCATCAAATATATATGTATGTAAAATTATTCTACGTAATTCTTTTCTATGTAAATGGTTTTATCAGTACATAAAATCAAATTGAATACGCTAATACGACAGTTATTATTGACTTGTCATGCGTTGTTTTTATTCTAATTTTGAAGTATAATCTTCGAATACGTGAATTCCATTTCAATGTCGATTTAAATCTGTCGCTATGCTGTAAACATCAATATGGACCTGATGATCAGTGGAAGCTTTGTCAGTTGTTCTGGAAACGTCGTCAAATTTTGAGAAAACTTAATCAATCGTTCTTGATCCCATTCCTAATCTCGAATTTTCTAAATGTCTAAAATTTCTTGGAGTTTCTAGAACTTCATTTCATTAAATATGGTGTATCAGCGATGCATGGATGGAGAATAGCTGTTTTTCTATTTGATATAGGAAAACATGTCTCAGATATCTCAAGGCTATTGATAATTTCGAAATAATGTTTCGCTAATTTTCGAAAGCTAGTTGCTTGGTAACAGTCCGACGCCGAAAGCAACTCGCTTGAGGAAATTTAAGACAAATTATCAAAATTTATAATAGTCGAGGGATACTTAGTAAGACATTTTTTTTCAGGGAATAAAAAAACTAGTTTACCTACCTAACACATTATTTTCGAAAATACAAATTATTTTTCTTGTGCGAGTTTACCAGTCACATTCCAACTAGTTTTGATGGTAACCTTTTCAAACTCTGATTGGTCATAAATTCTTCATGTTTATGGCCCAATCTTCAAGTATACGCGGCAACTCTTCAACGCTACACCTTTCGTTTTCTCACCTCACTGAACTCTTTGAACATTTTCCACGTGTACTTTTAACCTAATGTAGTATTTTTGATGTATTTTTACTTGTAATTAAATATATCTATTGAGCCATTTTTGATATTTCCATTTGTGCTCGAAGTTACTGACATTTTAAAAATTTAATTGAGTAAACGTCAAACTATATGTCAGCAGTGATAATTTCTAGGGGGAATTAATCGGGGCACTTATCAGTGTAATGTTTGTCTGATTCTGGTCACATGATCGCAAATACGTAAATATGATAGGTTCAAATTGAATGGAAAACGTTTTCAAAGTAATATTTTTTTTTGGAACACCCTGTATATTTTCACTCGATGGAATTCTTTTAGAATAGTTCCTCTCATAAATATGGTTTCGATGCTTGCCGGAAAAACTCCTATAGCAAAGAAAATGTGCGAAATGCTAAATTATTTTTAATATATTTTCGTTTTATGAAGTTATGGTCTTTCATCAAGTGCCCACAAAATGTAATTATATTCATGATGTAATTTTACCAGCTGGTTTGGAAGTTATGATGTGATTTATTTCGCAAAATTGGTTCATTCAACGCCATATATTTCAAAATCAATTATTTGGAATAAGAATAAAGCTCGGGATTATTTATTTCTCAGTTTTTTTAATAATTAAACACTCTGCAAATAACGGTATACTATTGTGGTATATCGTCCACTCTATGAACTTTCAGAAAATGTCTAATTTGCCACTTGGTTTGTATCGGAAATGTATATGATTCTTAATGAAAATAGTATTAACATCAAAATTCTAGGAAAAAGCGGTATCACGATATGCAGTTGGAACGGTATGTCTTCTCGGTAGCTAAGCTGACGGAGCACTGAACGGCAACCAATCAAGTGGTCGTGGGTTCGAGTCCTGCTCGAACAGATTTTTTTTTTCAAAATCTGTCTGTATGCCGTTAACTTTCTTTCAATATATTTATATCACAGACGCTTACTTACTTCTTTGTTTAACTTTTATTTTACCTTCCTCAATAAAATATTTGTGAGATGGGATTTTTCTTTGTTCTTCTAATTTCTTGGATGTGTATTGAAACATTTTTGTCAAAGTTTTTTTTTCTTAATAATTATTATTTTGGTTTTTTAAAAAATATCACCAAATATCTGAGACTAGTCGCATGCAGCGTTACCAATCAAATTTTAATATTCCCTGAAAATTTATATACGTATCTCCAAACGATTTTTTAATACATGTACAGTGGTTTTTTTTACTGAAATTCTATCGTGTAGAAAGCCCCAAAATTATCAACCGAATTAAAAAAAAGGTACCTACTCAAAAACGATTATTCAACGTCTGCTTTTAAAAAGTCTTATTTTTGGTATTATATGGATCACTAGGCCGGACTAGGCCGGGAAGTACGTACTTCCTGGACTAGGCCGGGAAGTGCTCGAATTTTAATATAAATATTGATATAAAATAAGAATTAGAACGTTTCTCTTAGTACCTATTTTCTGTTGGAATTTTATTATTTAATACAATTAAAAACTAAAATGTTCGAAATATTGTTCTACAAAGAAATATAGTAAATAAATTAGTCTAAGAGACGGAATAGAGGTCGACCTTCACCCATCTGTTAACCGGATAAAACACAGTTTTCGTGAAGTTTCATAAATAGACGAATACACCTATGATGGCTTGCCTATGAAAATGTGGTCCAGAATATATACAGTGAGTTTAAAAAAATTTCAACTTTTTTATTATCGATTTGTCAGAAAATTTCAATCATCATAAAAATTGGTGCATTACAGAATACTTGTATATGAGTGAAAATTTCCAAATAGAGTACAGGTGAGAACAAAAAACAGGAATTTCGATCAGGTGTAAACTACTCCTTATTTTTGACATTATCAAAAAGTTCATTCAGAGAAGTTGTTTAGAATGGAATACAATATTCAAATTTGGAATCACAGCCATGGTGGTTCACTCTCGATCAAAATTCAATTTTTTGTTCCCCTCTGTACACCGCTCAGAAATTTATAAATTTGATAACTCGAATACAAGTATTCCGGATTGCATCAATTTCAATGAAGAATAAAAATTTCCGACAAATCGATAATGAAAAAGTTTTCCATATGGTGCAAATTTTTTAAACTCACTGTATATAGTCTGGACCACGATTTGACAGGCAAGCCATTAGGTGTATGCGTCTATTTCATCCGGTTAACAGATGAGTGAGGGTCGACCTGTCTTCGTCTCGTAGACTAAATGTGTCTCATCGATTCGTTATCTTATACGGTTGCCGAAAAAAGTGTGTACGCAACACGTCCGAAAATAGTTTTTTTTTGGACTCGCAGACTAGAATTTTGTCCTCTCGACTTAATACGAGAATGACTATGTCCTACAACACCAAAAATATTCCTGTGAAAAGCAGACGTTAAATTAATTTTACAACTTCAGTTGAGAAGAGTATGCTTTTCGTTTTTTGTTGGTTTTTCAGTTCAAACTGTCATAAAAACCACTTTGCAAACATTAAAATATCGTTCGAAGAAATATACCTAATGAAAATTCGCTGAATAAAAAACTTCATTGATGAAGCCGCTGCAAGTAAGCAGTCACAAATATATGGTAAGAGCAGTAAAAACCTATAATAATCATAATTTTAAAGAAGCATACATTAAATACAAAACGTTGCAAAAAATCATTATTACCGGCCGGTTATTGTAGGTGTTTTCATAATCAATTTAGAAAGAAGCCGAGAGCAATCATTATGACAACTACAATAAACCGTACAAATGCTCATTTTCATTATCACAGATGAAGCAAACAGGAATACCCCTTGGCATTATTTTCAAATTGATCGAACTAATCATAATGTAAATTATTGAATTACCTTCTCAATGATTGTAACTACCTATGAACTTTTGCAAATACAAGTAAAATGTCAAGTAGTGAACTTAATAATCGTGGTGAAATGGAGTTGGATTTCATAAAAAATTGAACACTCAACCTGTTACTATATACAATAAGTGCCAAGGTGTGTCTAGTAGATAGTGTTTTCAGAAGAATTCAAGAATATTTCAGCGCGGTAAGTAGTCGAGTAGAAACTTGCAAGTGTGTTTTGGACGACCATTCAAATTTCAAATATTATCGATATTTTTTTATCATCCACGAAAACTCTTTATTTGGCAAAAATATGAAAGCAAACCAATTGATAAAATCACGAGTCCGTCCGTCACGATTTTCCGGCTTGAGAGATTCAGTCAGATATCTGAACTACTCCCCTGGTTAATAACGACGGGTTTTGAATTATATCTAACAGATACTTGTTCAGTGTACCTCATTGCAGAGGAAACAATTGATCCCTGTAAACAAATAGCAGAATTTTGTTTTCATTCGGACAGGGGGGATACCTGCATACTAGTTTCGAGGTTTTGCTTCTTCATCACCCAAATAGCACCCTCATATTGGGACAATATTGCTACAATATTGTGAAAATATTGGCAAAATATTCAAATAATAATATTGGCGAGAAAAAAAATGTGAACATTCGGCGATAGTGGTCCAATATTTGAAAAATAATATTGGTCTAATATTCTCAAAGCAATATTGGCCTCAAAATGTTAGGTGTAGTGGACGAATATTTATGTCTTTGATATTATTTCCAACTCACCTTGTGAATGAATCAAGAATAGAGTTAATTCAATATACTTTCAGAACAATGACATTTTTATTTCTATTCTTTTTGACATCTATCTGACATAATCAACTATCCTATCTTAGCAAACTAATACAAGGTGAGTTGGAAATAATATCAAAGACATAAATATTCGTCCACTACATTAGGCGATATTAGTACAATATCGCTGTAGCACACACATTGGAATAATATTGATAAAATATTGGCAAAATATTAAAACGTAATATTGTCGAGATAAAATTATAGTTATTTCGGGATATTGGCACAATATTACTTGGTCATTATACAAATAATATTAGTGAAATATTGAGGAAGCAATATTGGCCCCAAAATATTTAGGGATATTGGTAAAATATCATTTGCATATATTGGTAAAATGGTCAAAGTGAATATGTTGCCTTGGAAACATTGATGAAGTAATTCCAGAAAATGTCGAATAATTTAAAAATTATACAATTTCGTTTCTACTTCAATTTACGTCTGAGTAGATTGACTTGTAAACGCATTGTGAGAAGCCTTATTTAATATATGTTACTATGATTCAGCTGTTGTTCCATATGTGGGGCCACCTAGCGGTTTCTTACCCAAGTTTAATCATGATTCATTTCAATATTGTTTATTGAATATTCGGCCAATATTCAAATTTCAATCCTAGTGATAAATGTATTTTGTAATATTTTATCAATATTGTCTTTCAAATATTGGCGTAAGGTTTTCGTAAGAATCTCAATCAACATAGGGTCAATATAATTTTTAGTATATGGATTAAATAATATTCCACCAATGTGCTATCAAACTTGATATACAATATTGTTTTTTATTTCTAAAATCGATATGAGAGTAATATTGAAATCGCAATATTGGAGCTAGATGCTGGAAATAATATGTTGGCAATATCGCTCTATCGATATTGGCGAAAATTATTGAACCAATATTGACCCAATATTCCACCAATATTATTAATGAAATATTGTTTTTCCAATATGAACCCAAATTGGTTTAATATTATTTTTACATTTACAATATATCCATATTGGCCTAATATGAAAAAAGATTCAGTCAACATGAGGTGCTACCTGGGCAGTAAAGGGTAGGTCACTACAGACAGCTTTGGAGCCATCTGTTTCCCGTCCGAATCATTCCATCATTTCGTCTATTGTCTAGTTAATTTCAACAGTTCAAAGATAAACAAAGTTTCATCAAGGATATGGCAGTTTTAAAAGTATATTGGCGAGAATAACCTGCTACTATTGGTTGGAATACCAAAAACGTCACATTTCGACATGTGAAAACAAATAATTAGCTAGAAGTAATTCAATATGTTATGGCATATAGGAAAAAGTACCAAAAAAAAGTTTCACTCGCAAAAATTACAGAAGTTATAAGGAATTCAATAAAAAAAACGCCAAAAATAATATTCCTTCTATTTTATTCAATTTATTTATATCTTATGCAATTTTTGCGAGCCGAACTATTTTTTTTCCTTTTTCCGAAGAGCACTTGTGAACCAGACTAATATATTGATCAAGACGAACAATACGGAGATTACGGAACATTAAATGATGTTGATGTTGTAATAATTCACAAGGAAAACTCTCTAAGTCTCCTCTATAAGAACTAGAGGCCAAATTTCAAATGTTGAGTATTCCAAACCCCAAACTCGAAAATCCAAAATCTAATAGCAATTCCACTCAAATAATGGCATTTAGATAAAAAGTTCTGTAACACACAATCCCACATTTGAAGTGACATTTTCTATCGTCCTATGTTATTGACCATTAGATATGGAGTAATTATCTATATGGGTTAATATGCTCCTAAATATATTCCTCACGAAGATACTGCTTGGAAAGCTGTAATGAACTCAGAGTGCTGAGAAGTCATGTAATTATCCTAATGATATAATAATGAGTCTTGTGCAATCTGAACCAGTTGATTCTATGTTCGCACATGATTTGATTATGTAAATTTATTTAAAACTATACTATCTCTCATCTTTTCTCATACATAATATTTCACCGATCGATACTTTCGTCGAAGCATTTCCAAAGGAAGTCGTGCAGGAGATATACCTACTTTTAATTTCTCCCTCATTGTGTGATGAACTCATTATATCTTATATCTTTGAACGAGCAATTCTTGCAATTATTTAAGACTCATTTGGCTATTTAAAACTCATGAGTCTTGAATAATTGTAAGAACTTTACGAGGCCATGAGCGCGATCAGGTTTGGGACATTTTTAAGGGTAAAAAAGTCAATTAATAACTCAAAAACGGTTCGTCTTAAATAAAAATTTAGTTTTCAGTCCACTCTCTTAAATGACAATTATCTCAAAACAATGAAATTGTAAATAGGACCTCTCATGTCACATTGAAACCGTAATTTTGTATTATCCTTCAACAAAAATTGCATAACATATTGTCCCCGGAATTACATGAACACCTGCCAAATTTCAAGATAGGCGGCCAGCTAGAGGTGGGTCAAAATTTAGTTGCAAGATTTGACCCAAACATACACTTACATACTGACAGGACAAGTTACATAAAAGCTTGTAAAAAAGACAACCTCTTGATCTGAAAATGTCATGATTGCATACTTTTCCGATTTATCTACAAAGTTGAATGCATCTACGTTATGGTCAAATTACTCCATGCTGAGAGCTATATAGGTACTCAGTACATAAGAACATTTTGATATTACAAAATATTCGAAATTGTGTGCTTTCCTGAAACTTCAAAGTAATAACTATAAACCAAAGAAGTCACAAGTTTTTTCACATGAACACATTGAAACGATAATTACTCAAGTGCCAGATTATATATACTTATTGAATAAGATACAGTTGTGTGCATAAAAAAGTCGTACAGTAGTTAATGGCTATTGTGAGCCAGACTTGCCCATCTTAAATTATCGAATTTGACAAATAAAACTAATTTTGTCAGTAAATGACATTTAGAATGTAAGAATTTTAAGATTACCTAGATATTTATGTCGTATTTACTTTTTAGGTTGCCATTATATTTGATATTGCAGGTGGATGTCGCCGTTATGAACTATATCAATTAAGACATATTTCAATACCCGTCTTGGTATTAGCCAGGGGGGCAGTTGTTATCTGGCAGGTATTTGCCGAAATAAGAACACGTTGTAGGTGAATATAGGAGTAAAAAGGGTAGAAAAACATCGGTCGGCAACGACTGCCGTTATTAAACGAAAAGAAGACTGGTAGAGCGGCTCACACCCGTTTAATCAGCGTGAGACCTGAACAACCAAATAATAATAGTTGTGGGATAATAAGGACGAAAAACAGATGGCCTCAAAACTGTCTGTAGTGACCTACCCTGTACTGACGACGAGGCAAAAACCTCGAAACTACAGGTTTGCAGGTGATCACCCTTTCCGAATCAAAACAAAATTATGCTATTTGATACATTTCACAAGTATCTGTTTTCTTACAGCTATTTGCCAAATCTACTTCGCGATGCCTAATCACCCAGCAAGCATGTCCTACAAATTCTCCATGGGGTTGAGATCTGGCAAAAATGCTGGCCAGTTAATGTTGTTACTACCAACTTTCGCGCATTGCTGTATGTGGACGAGTATTATCCTGCATTAGGATAAAGCCATCGTCGCACTCAAAACCATGGTAGGAGTATAGAACTCGCGTGTTTTTGAAATCATTGTCAACCAGGCATCAAGGTAATGATCAAAGCCACCTCGTCAAGAAATACCCTTTAAAAAAATCTGTTTGTGAAAAGTTCATTTCGTTCTTGAAATGAACCATTGCATCTAAAAACCTAATCAAAATGTAGAAAACGAACAGTTCCTAACACAAATTAATATTTTTAAAGAATTAGGCGATGTCCGAGAAGATAGCTCGAACGGTAGAGTGCGCGGGTTGCAATATCTGAAGCTCATCAACGCAGGGCGAGGTTGTGGTTTGGATGGGTGATTTACACACGACCTCCTTTTGAGATCTATTCTCCTCGGTGCTAGGAATCTCACGTTGAAAGGTAAAACCTCGTTAATCCTTAGCTCGCAAGTTTCGACTTTTGCGGGCTAACGTTTGTTAGAGGACGACAGCTGGTTAAAGAAAGAAACAATTTTAAACTTTTTTTAACGAAAATATTTCACAAGATGACTAATACACTAGCATTCAACAAAATATTGGATATGAAAGTTGAAATTGGTCAGTATATCTACAGTTTGTTAAAAAGTGTATGAAAACTCAAAAAAAAATTAAAATACTGTGAGTCATCAAATGTTAACTTTTTACGATTTTTTTGCTTGCACGTGAGTGTAGATTGTTTGTAAGTAAAGGACAGATTCCAGTCTTGTGGGTGAAAAAAAAATCGTCACCAGAACAATTGATTATTTATTAGATACTATCTAACAATAAGAATGAATATTTTCTTTGCTATTTATGAATGTTTTTGCTTCAATGACAATAACTATTTACAGTTATATTATTCAAAACCAAATTCCTAGTTATCTACTCTTCAATGCAAATATTTTTGCTCACCTAATCCTTTCTCATTCACTCCGGTTTGCTTACCTGAAAAAAAAACAAAGAATTGAAATAGTGAATGATACAAGCAAGTTCCACACAGATTTGGCGATTCCAAAAGATAAGAGTCGATAAATTTCATTCAATGGCGATTATAAGGCGTATCCGAAGTTTACTGCATACGACTTGGACATTCATCAATATCATTGCAGAAGTTTTATTCATTTATTCAAATGGGTTGGCAATTACATACATGAGCGTCTTTGGAATTCATGAAGATAAATCTTTTATCAGTATTCATATGAGAGAAAATTGTTGTTATGAGAAATTAAACTACGATCACATATGCTCATTCATCTCATTTATAGTTTGATTATAATAAAATGACTATCATTTTCTGCATAATCATAGTCATCAATTTACATTTTCAGTTTTTTATTTCAACACATATAAGTAGTTATACGTATTATTTTTTCCATCGTAAGAATCTGCGCGAAAAGCTTTTGCATGGCAACTGACCATCCCTCTTCTGTACAATACTGACGTCAGATTGATATTCTTTAGGGGATATTCAAAAACCTCATCGTGATGATAGAAGAATATTTATTACACAATCTTTAAGGATACAATTTTAGTCTTGTGCAACTGTAGTCTTGGTCTGGCTTAGTCTTGGAGTTGGTCTTGCTTAGTCTTGGTCTTGGATCAAAATGCGTCTAGGAATTTGAATTATTGAATTCAATTGTCACAAAAACAGTTGGAGATAGGTATAGAATAATAATAAAATATTTAACCTAAAATTCAAATAGGTATGCATCAATATACAGGACGATTTATTCAAATTAAAAAATCGTTGCAAAGTTTAGCTGGAAGTGACATCAACGCAGTATGAAAATCATTTCCAAAAATTCCAAATTCAAACCAAATCTATCTTTAATAGTGGGATGTATGAACCACTGCGACCTTACAACATACACCTTAACTGTAAACTGTAAAACTACAATACTGAATTTGAAATATATATATATATTTTTGATTTTGGGTGAACAAAAATAAACACCTACCATATGAAAAATAAATAATTGAAATAAAATCTTCCAACTGTTTATAAATTTAAAATACTGACAACTTATTTGCTAGTTTTCCGCAATGCACCAATTTTATGAAGAATACAATTTTCTGACAAATGGATAATAAATAAGTTTTCTATATGGTGCAAACTTTTTGAAACGCACTGTATAATCCATTTTTTATTATTTCGAGATAAAAGTTGAAATTTCGAGATGAAAGTCAAAATTTCAAGATAAAAGTCGAAATTTCGAGCAGAAGTCGAAATTTCGAGATAAAAGTCGAAATTTCAAGAAAATAGTCGAAGTTATGGACATAACCTTTCTACTTCAATTTCCTTATGATTTTTCAACAAATAATAATATAAACCAATAATCAAATTTGGAATAGTCACATCCATTCGATTTTCGATTCAAAATTATAAATGGGTTCGTCGTGAAAATTAGATTATAAGAAATGCCTGCCTGAAAGATGTCAATATTTTTCACTCATCGTTCATGTCCATCACATTGGCTAAAGTGCGTCCAACGCACTCTAGGTGTAATTTTTTATTATATTTTTTTTCTGAAAAATCGAATTTTCAAATTTTTTATTCGGAAACTATGTGATGGTACTCAGAAACGTCCCTAGAATCGAAAATAATAGTTTGAAAGAACTAAAGAACACGCTTTACTTCCAAGAAAGACTAAAAAGTAAAAATAATAATTGACAATGTAAGTTATTCAAATCTAAAAAAAAAAGCTTTAGATCTATATTATCATATTTTTTATTTTAATTTAACAATACTGAGAGTTCAAGAGCTCAAGAGAACTTTGTCAAGCACCCATGCTTTTTTACATTTGGGGAACTATATAGACAATTATTTTTTTCGTTTCAGTCCACCCTGGAAGTAAAGCGTGTTCTTTAGTTTTTCCAAACTAAAAGTTTTTTTGTCAGAAAAATCGAAATCTCATACCCCGAAAACCCCCACATATCAATTTTAAATCGAATCTGATCATAATCACAAAACTCGTCCACCATCTTGGGACGTCATCTTGAATTCATGAATTTTGACAGAAAATTCACAATGTCTAATACCGAAAACCCTCATACAGTAATTTTGAATCGAATCGGACCATAATTACAAATCGTGTCGGCCATATTGGAGCCGCCATCTTGAATTTATAAATTTCAACATAAAATTTATAATTTCTGACCCCGAAAACTCTTACATGCCAATTTTGAATCGAATCGGGCAGTTATCACAAAACTCGCCCGCCATATTGGAGCCGTAATTTTTTTTAATAACAAAAATGTTATGTTGCATTGATACCGGAAATATGAACACCTGCTAAATTTCAAATCATTCGGACGTCTGAAGGTAGGTGAAAATACACATGTGATGGGGAAGTGTGAAACAAAACAAAAAATTTCAACTCTTGAATCCAATAGGTACCCCTGCCAAGTTTAAATCGCATAGCCTTGAAACTCTGGTATGATGTGGTACTTTCAAAAATTAACCAATTTTCCACAGCGCCTTTGTGATGCATCCTGTATAACTCGTTTTAGTATTAGTGCTTGGTGCAGTTAATGAAAACCCAAAGTCGGTTGAAAATTATGAGGCGCTGTTCGGGGGAAAACGTCCGGGAAGTAAGTACTTCTGCTTTGAGAAAGTATCACTTTCCGGACAAGTCTTCTACAAAGAAATATAATGAATGAATGTGTCTCGATTTGTCGATTCTACACGGTTGCCGAAAAAATTTTGTACGCAACACGTCCGAAAACAGTTTTTTCCGGACTTGTTACGTATATTACTTTAATTTTGTGTCAATATATTTATTAGTTGTAGCAAATATTTTCATTTTACTTTCCGATATATTTATTTTCGATAAAACACAATATATTTACTTTCCAAGCATTACTAATATATAAAAACGTTAATTCCCATATATTTACAAATTCGATCTATTTTATGTCGTCAAGAGATGGCGCAACCGACGCGATTTGTCCAAGCTCGAGCATGTGGCAACATGGCAACTAGGCAGTCATTAGTACATAAAGTGGCTAACAGATAGCAGTAGCACAGGCAGTTTTGTTATTGTGAAGTTTTCTACTTTACAATTGAAGCAATTGGGCACTCATTCAGACTTGCTATTTGCTCAAGTGTGTTCTAGAGAGCTGCAAGTTTATTTTCACTTGATTTTATGTATTTTTTTTCAGAATTTTATCAATTAAAAATAGCTTCGTTTCCATGTTGCTGCCATATGCTCGAACGTGTCACAAATCGCGTCGATTGCACCATCTCTTGATGGCATTAAATAGATCAAATTTACTTCACGTTTTTGTATATTAGTAAAACTTGAAATGTAAATATATTGTGTTTGATCGAAAATAAATATATCGACACGCAAAATAATATATATTGCTACAATTAATAAATATCGGCACGCAAAATTAGATATATTGCTACAATTATTAAATATATTGACAAAAATTATTTATATTTGCAAAAACTGTTTACTCGAACGGCGCCTCATAGAAAATGATCGTCCATGACACGATAAAAACTTTGTTGATCGCACAGTATTTGAAAACATATAGGCTAACACCCTGATCAACCGATAATATAGCAGATTTCACAACAGATTCGGTCCATTCCATCTATTGTTTTCTATCCCAAGAGTTGCTTTGATTATTATTAACCCCATTTCCCGTCCCACATTCGGAATGTGGTCGGTATTGCAATCGTTAATAAAGTTCAATCGAAGCTGCATGCTGCAACCGGATGCTTAGTTTGAATAATCGTGATCTAAGCAGGCATAGGTTAAGGTTGTTCTGCGCTCCAGTCCACAATGGACGGAAGGATGCTGCCTGCTGCTACGCTGACCGTTCACTTTCTAACAAACGAATCAACGCCTGAGCAACTTTTTCTGGTTGTTCTTTCGAGCGAATTTTCTGCACTTGACCTGCTGTCAATCATTCTTCGCGAATGTACGGTTGAGAAATGGCATGCAAGTAAATAATCATCTCAAGATTCTCAAGTCATCAGTCAGCGACAGGTCCGGATTGAGGTAGAAGGCAATGGAGGAAAAAGTTTTGTTATTTGTTTCAATAGTACAAAAATTATGTTTGAGAAGAATAAAGAGATCCCGGCAAATAAAGGACATGGCACTGGATTCCTGGGGCTCGATAGATTTTTTGATTTTTGGATATATCATTATATTGGTCAAAACAAGAAACTTTCTTCATTAGACTTTTTTTCTGGCTCTACAGCGTGAGCTACAAAAATGGGTTGATTGTCTAACGCTAATTATGGAAAATATTTTCTGTGAATGGATTTTTCTTAATTTTCGAGTACAATATCATGTGAAAAATATCAATTTCCTTTGATTATATCAATTATGGTGTGAATTACTACAGGATGAGGCAGAAAACGCAATTTTTCTGAAACTCGTTTATTGACTTCTCGCCCCATTGTGGGCTTTTCTTGGAATTTCTACCAATATTTTTTGTCATAATTTTTCTTATTCAAAACATTTAAAAAATCTGTACGCATTCTCCATCTAGCTTCAGGAGAACAAGAATATTTTTCATTATATTTACATTACATTTTTTTTGGAGTCGTAGGCCACCGACCAACATTTTTTTTCCCAAAACTCTTACAAATTTTTTCGAATTCCTACACGTTCTTCTAAGGGAGGGCAGGTTCATACATTTTTTGAGAATGGAAAATTTTTCCGAATTCCTCGTTATTTTATGTCTAGGACAAGAGAAAGTGGTTTTTATTCAGGTTGCAGGATTTGATGCTTTCAATGATTAATTAATAAAACAAAAATCAATTATAATCTTTTTTACTTCAAATGAACTCTACTAATGATAAAAGCGTACCTTCAGCACTGATCACAAAAAATATTAATTTACGGTGTAGAGAATGAGTCCTTAAAAATCAAACAAGGTGTTCCGCAGGGGTCTATTCTTTGACCACTGCTTTTTTAATATAGGCCAATGATGAGTTGAATTACTTCCTTACAAGGTACCTATTTGAAGAGTTCATGTAGTTGTGTATGCAGATGTAACAATTTTCTTATCACTGAGCAAAATACAGTAAAACTCCTCACTTTTCTCTTAATATCACCAAAGCAGCATTGATAAGATTCATTATACATAACTCTACCAAAATATTTAAAATCTATGGAGATAACCTATTTGAGGTGGTTTCCAACTCAATAGCAGAAACGTTTGGTCCTACTATGTACTCTAAACGCACTTGAAGTCATCATATTAGCTGCCCATAGACGAAACGATCTAGTCGGCCGACGGTGTCGACCGACCAGATCTGATATACCAGGACCGCTGACTTGGTCTGTGAGCGATCTGATTTGTCGTGTCTACACACGACCATACTTAGTCCGCGAGTTGTCAAAGTATCGGTTCCTGCACCTACGCTGCCCTCAAATTAGTTGGTAGATATTTGAAAGTTCGACATACTGGGTAGTGCGACTCCGTATTTTAAGCTGGTCTAAAATACCTCGTCAGTCGGTGTAATATGTGTTTACAAAATAGACAAAAAAATTGCTCTCATGGGTTTATGTATTTCAAAAATCTGTCAAAAGGACAATAGAAGAAAGAAAAGAACGAAATGGGTCAAGAAATGGCTTTCAGAACGAGGAAAATATGGTCATATGTCTTTAGTACGGGAATTGAGACAAACCGAACAAGATGATTTAAAGAATTACTTAAGAATGAGAGGTCCAATTTTTGCTTTTTAAAAATTGTATCAAATCTTCATATGCTTCTCTTTTTAAATTCTTATTTATATAATCTGGGTCTTTAATTTTCCACAAACATGGCCGTTCCCTATATAATTCTATAAACTCTGTTACAATGTCTTTTGTCCACTCCATTGCACCCCAAAATTCAACCCAACATCAAACAGACGCGCTCAACGACTGGCACCTTTCGTTAGTTGCAAGTACAAAATTTGACTTGTAGCGACCTGATCCTTCACCGATGACATATGTCACCGACCAGATCCGTCGTTCAGCACTAACGTTCGTTCCCAATGTGCAAAATCAGACAGACACTGTCTGTCACATACCACGTCGCGCAAAATATCGCTTCGTGTGTACACAATGTGCGACAAACTACAGAATAGTTGTTATGCATTGAGATTCATGTCAAATCACTGTCAAAAAGAAGTTCTGCTAAATCTGCATCATGCTACACTGTTAAAAATAAGAAACCCAGGAGGTCACTAGTATTCTTAGTTAAATTAACAAATCTTGATATTGACAATGTTCATATGTACAAGTTTGTAGTTTTCACACGAATTTTTGCTGTTTAACAAATTCGGCAATGTTGATGCCACAACTACACTGTTGTCGATTTAACAAGAGTACTAATGCATCAAAAACATTCAGTTGTTAGTTTCACACATTTTTTTTCTTAAAATTACTTTCCTAACGTAATTCATTTACTTTTTCCGATGGAGTGAAATTAACATTGTAATATCGTCGATTCCTCCACTAGTTTTGGTAATTTATAAACAGACAAGAAGTAATTTTTAAACCTCATATTGTTGGGATCCCATTATTTTAATCACATCGTGTCCATGCATATATGTAGTAGTTGTAGTAGTAGTAGATGGATTTACATTATTTTTTGTAGTGAAATTAACATTGTAATATCGTAGATTTCTCCACTAGTTTTGTTAATTTATAAACTGATATGAAGTAATTTTTAAGCCTGTTATCTCAATAATATCGTGTCCATGCATAAATGTTGTGGTCCTGTCTCAGTGTTATGTGCGTGCAGATGTTTAAATTTTTTATTCTAAGCAGACGGTTTCAGGCTTTGCTTGTGCGAACATAGATAGATGGAAGATAGAATAATGGAAGTAAGTATTTTTTTTCACTTTGTACTGCATAATAATATAGAAATTACCGTAGACGCGATATGCGAATTATGACTTCACATGTGTGATTGAGAGGCTACAGTAGCCGCCATTGGCGCCGTTACCGCCATCACCACAATTCTATGTTAGACTGCGGTATTGCGGGAAATCAGAGTGGGTCAATATTAACCCCAACAATATTTCAGAAGCAAGTTAGATATTTATTTTAGCTTCAAATATTTGTATCGTAAAAAAAATAAATGTTTTTATTCTTACTCGTTCTAAAGCTTTGGAAATATTTTAATCTAGTTCACTCTGTGTCTGTTTGACAAAATTTGAAGTTTTTTTCTGAATGAGGAAACACGATACTATGAATCTCGAGAGTTGGAGAGAGATGGACTGTTTTGTGGATCAACCGACCAAGGAAGGACATTGAAAAATTGAACTCATGTTGACTTGTTCAATGTCCTTGTAACCAGACACCTTGTTTCATGAGTTTTTCTGTTGGTATTGTAAAACTCCAACGAAGGGATAAGTTCAGTGGTGGCTAAATTACGAGGGTGTGATGGTGTTGTCAATAGTAATACCACAAGTGATTGAATTTTCGCGATAAGTCTGTCGATTCATTTCTGAACGAAACTGAATTGATTCTAGAAAACACCACTCGTCCTGCGGACCACAAGTGTGCCTGGGGGAGCTAAACAAGAATATCTTTGAGTTCACCTGAATAATTCTGTCTTCGATTCCTGGAAGCGCTCAATTTCTAAAGTGAATAGGTCTTTAGAAAGTGGAAGAATGTAAAAATGGTTACGTTGTTGAAACAAACGACACTTATTGTATATAAAGTTGAGAAATTCCAAAAGATGTTACGACCCATCAGTGATAAAGTTTCTATCGAGATGAATACCTCCTATGGCATTCCATTCCATCTGATGGAAATGATAAAAAACCTTTCTTTAATTGAATACATAACTTTTTCGACAATAAATTCACAAATTCCAATAAATCTCTCCAGCAACGTCTTGCTTATTAGCGGAATCAGCATAATTGCATACTAAGTACCAGTAACTACCATCAAGGAGTCATATATGTCAAATAAGTTACCTTGTTATCTCATAGGTCATCATTTTTCTATCGGAAATGAAATTCCATCTCCGCAAATCGACTTCGGCCGATGAATTTACAGAGATTGAAAATCTTATGGAATTGCGGTGAGGGTCAAAGGTTGGCACACAAACAAGTTAATTACTTAGAAGTAAATAAATGTTTACCGTCAACGGGGAAATATTGGATAATGCGGAACTTCTTTGACATCTTGGTGTGAGTTTCAACTGCAATGTCACAAGGAAAAAATAATGACGACTTCATAAAAACCTTTTTTTTATTACAGAGGCACAGCAAGCACAATTTAAAATTGGAAAATCTGAGAAAAATCATGAACATAAAAAGTGGGAAGTGGAGAATCTTCCTTTGAGAGAATAAGGTTGACTAAGAGGATATTATTCTATAACCTACTGATAATATTTCTCTTATAAGGTTAAGGAGTTCTAAAGCCAATGTTGTATAATTAGAAGAGCGGGTTTTTATAAACAATACCGTCATGTGGCTTTCCCATATCCGGATGAAATGAAAAATATATTCAAAACAGTTATTGTTGAATTCGAAATATAGTGTAGGTGTAACCATGTTATGAAGAATGCGGACAAACAACATTCATTCAAATTTCTAACAAATTCTGCCGTCCACTTCGTTTAAATCTAGAGTTAGAAGTAAAATAATATATCAAATTCCTTGCTACACAACTGGATTGTAAACTATCATTCAACAAACATCTATGAAAAAAAATATCCTACTTTCTTGGCACTTTAATCAAATTTTACAAACTGTCAAAAAAGTATTACAATATTTCAAGCGTGAAGAAAAAAAGGACTCTTTTACGGTTGTTGCTAGGCGACAGAAAATTGTATGAGACAACCGATAAGCCGTGAAAGCATCCGGAAAATTTTTATGGACGATTTTCCGAGAGAAATCGAAAAAAAAAATTTTCTTGAAAATGCACCGTTTTCCAGTAAAACGTGCTCAGAATTCAAAAAAAATCGATTTTCTCAATTTTCAGTGCTCTCTCATTCAGTCACAATGATATTTTCAGGATCATCTTTTCCCAAATCATTCATATATATCTCGACTATGAATAACAGAAGTGACGTTTTTGAAAAAGTCATTCGTGTGAATTTTCCGGCACTGAATTTCCCGATACTTTTACCTTGCATGGAACCGGAATTTTTTTATTCGCGAAACTCACGCAGTGGGCGAATTCCTTATAGTGTTAATCAAAACGGCGTCAGCACATAATTTTTCATGATCACAAAGCATTTCAGTAGCGGAAAAACGGAAAATTCTACATAAAAGTAAAAGAATTTTCCGCGGAAAATCGAAAAATTCTCAAAAACAAATGACGCTTTAATATACTCCATAAAATTCTCTACAAAAAGGTCACCACAAATGTTTCTTTAAAATGCACCGTTTTCGAGTAAAATGTGCTCAAAATTCGAAAAAATGCGATTTTCTCAATTTTCTGTGCTCTCTCATTCAGTCACATAATGATATTTTCACACGAATCCACACGAATGATTTTTTCAAGAATGTCTCTTTTGTCATTCATAGTCGAGACATATATGAATAATTTGGGACAAGGTGGCGAACGAGATTTGTGATTATGGTCAGATTCTATTCAAAAATAGTATGTGGGGGTATTTTAGCTCATATATTTCGAATTTTTGGTAAAAATTCATAAATTAGAGATGGCGGCTCCAAGACGGCGGACGATATTAATCATTATGGTCTAATTCCATTCAAACTTAGTTATTATGAATTTCTTGTAAAAATTTATGAATTCAAGATGGCAGCACAAGATGGTGGACGAGTTTTTTGATTATGGTCAGATTCAATTCGAAATTGGTATGTCGTAGATATGTATTTTTAGTCATAAAAAAATATTTGAAAAACAAAAGAACACGCTTCACTTCCAACATGGTCTAAGAAATAAAAAATAATCTACAATTTAATTACTCAAATGTAAAAAATGGGTGGGGTGTTTGACAAAGTTCTCTTGAGCTTTTGAACGGTCAGTATTGTTAAATTGAACTAAAAAATATGAGAATGTAGATCGGAAGCACCCACGCTTTTTTTACATTCATCAAAATATTGTCCACTACCAGATTGGAAACGATCAAATTATATCAACTACAAATATTCTGTGCGTATGAAGTAAGAAACCAATTCAAAGTTTCGTGATTAATTCAATACTAGAAAAATTCTCATGCACTCAAATTCTGATTTCGAATTTCATACAATCTAGTAATGATTGATAATTGCACAATCGGAGTTCGAGTCATGGCGTCTCTGCTATTTTCTTTTCTAGCACACTTATCTTTCGGTCTCTGGGAATATAATCTCGTGTTTAGATCGAGCATTTTTTCCTGTGTGTTGAGAAACCGAAAGAATCGAAAATTAATGGCTCTTCACGCGAACGCTATGAATCAGAACAAGTCAAGTCCTTGAGGTGTAAGAAGTCAACACAACTTTTTCCGAAGCACGTTTTTGTTATGTAATACCTAACTCAAAGTGAAACAACAATGCAGTTTATCTGTGCTGATCTTTTTAAATGCCAGTAATGTGGGTACGTTGGTACAACTGGAATTGTGCTCGCGGGATGATTGAAATCGTCTAAAGTTCAAATTATCAACGATAATAATTTATAGAGAAATATGTAACGAAGGTGAATTGGTTTGAATATTAGAAAAGAAAAAGATGGCATGAAGGTGTCGGGGTTTTTATTTTCTCCAATTCCGACATACACTAAGTGACAATTCAGAAAGAAGAAATTATTAGTTGCTTTGTATATCACTTGATGGACTACAGATACAAGTGTGCCTGGCGATTACCGAGGCTCCACCTTAACGGCAGTAATGGCCCTTCTCGGATTACTTCATCTCCACATGGTTCTGGAGAGAGAGGCAAAATGGGCAACATACAGACTCTACCAAACTTCCGACCCATATCGCTCATTCCAATCCTAGGAAAAATCATTTACAGTTAGTCAAAATTAGGTTGATGAATTTTATATCCGATCACAAAATCCTAAATGCTAATCAATTTGGTTTCCAATCCAAAAAGAATACTGGGGATGCCATTGTCCATCTGTTGAAAATACTTTATTCTGAGTTAAACTCGAAAACGGTATGTGCAGCAATTTTTTGTGACTTGTCGAAAGCCTTCGATTGTGTAAACCACGATATACTGATGCGCAAACTTCAGCACTATGGGTTCAGAAACCAAAGTCTACGTTAGATTGAAGAAGATCTGAATCAACGCACCCAAGTTGTGAGAACTGATACGCTGTCAGATATTGGCCTTGTCAGGCACGGTGTGCCTCAGGGCTCAGTACTAGGGCCAGTACTTTTCTTGCTATATTTTAATGATTTGGCATATTCACAATTATTGTAGGATTTTTGTTAGGATTTCCTTGGGTAATGATTTTATACCGAACACAATTTCCAACAAATTTCTTGGAATCAATTTGGACCAACCCCAATTTTAATAATCACAGTAAAATACTTAGCAAAAAACTGGCTTCGGGATGTTATGCCTTGCGGATGGAGTCGAAAGAATTGAGTATTTCGACCGCAAAAATTGTGTACCTCCGCTGTAATTGAATCTCATCTGAGGTATGGCATATCATTCTGGGGCACCTGCAACCAACAGCACTGCAATGCAGTATTCATTCTTCAAGGATCAAAAATTACTAACACTTCCTTCTCTGTTCATCTTAGAAACTGTGTGCCTTGGCTTTGGTCTTGGCTTCACCCGCCAAAATGACAAGTTGAGATTGCCCATTTCATCATCAAATTTGATAATATATAATGCGGTTGAAATGTATAACCTTCTTCCAGCAAGCATCAAAATTTATTTTATTCTCTTTTTTATATATTTTGAAAACTATATAGAACCAACCATTACCGGCTGGATCTATGCAATGCTCATAAACAGAACAGCTGCTACATTTCTACAAGAAGAGGCCATTCGGTTTGAGTTCTCCAGAGGTTGCCCACAAGGCGTGGTACTATCTCACCCTCTGTGGTCACTAATGGGCAATCTGCTGAATATTCGTGAAAGAAGATGAGTAGAGTTTCAAGCACATCAGGAAGGGTAGCTCCTATTATCCTTCAGAAAGCGTTGAATGATATAAAAAGAGAGGAAATACTGAGTGCAGACAACTGTTGGTTCACAGATGGTTCACAGTCGCTTGTCTTGGATCCTATGAGACTGTTCTCCAGATAGAGATTAGCGCCATCGACTAATGTACAGAGAGACCGGAGAAAACCAACCTCACACTCAAATCAATAAATAAATATCGGACAGTCAACTGGCTCTAAAAGCACTTGGCTTGTACTCTATCTTGAAAGGTAATGAAGCGGCAAACTCTCTTGCGAAAGAGGGGGACTCAAAAGCTTTGTTGCACCAACTTTAGTCCCGTATAACACTAAAATGTATCTTTTAATCATTAATCCTTCAAAATGTATCTTTTAGTCCCTAGGGAGTTAAAGTTGTATTTCAAATCTCTGGGGACATAAAGTAAAAATCAAACATTACCGCAGCTATACTATTGACAACTAGACAAAAATTAGGAAATATTCCATTATCTCTATTCTAATCTTTATTAATTGAAATAATATTGTATGTGATATTAACATTAATACAGTTGATGAAACTAAATGTGCGATTATTTGTATTTGATAAGTGAATATTAGAGGAAAGTGAAGAGATGTCATGATATTGATACCTGAACTGCAAGAAGAGTATCAAACTTCTGGCTTAACTTATCAGTTTTGGACCATTCCAAGCCATTCATTAATCCTTCAAAAAGTATCACCAAACTATTCTTATACTCCAATGGGAATGACTGATGTTTGGCAGTTTCACTAATACCATCGGACCCAAAAGATCATTCACCAGAAAAACTAATCGGCTTTGTGAAGAAGCTGAGTTTTTTCGGTAAAATATGAATTGGTATGAGCTATATACAAGAGATCCTCATAGGTCACACTGGGGGCCAATATGGACCCACTCATTTGAAACCTATCCTTACCTAGTATTTCATAGGCAACTTACTTTGATCTAATATCCCGAATAATAAGCCATGAATTCATATTTCGATGCAAATAACCTCAACTCAATAATTTTATTCAAAGATCTTCAAAAGACTAAATCCTAATTTTCCGTGCGTTTATCTCCATGTGACTAATTCTCATTTACGGCATTATTTTCTAGCTCACAGTCCCCAGTAAAACGTTAAGAAAAACATATATTTCTGAACAGTACGAGATTTTGCATTCGTGGAAATCAGATATAACAAAACACTCTCGAACTTTTGAGACATTGAAGATGGTTCTATTATGAATTATTATTGTTTATGGACATAACGATATTCTTTACGAAACGCCCTGTATGCTCTTAAGACAATGATCCTATGCAAATTTTCCAAGGATATCGAAATCGTGGGAGACAATTAAACATTTCAGATGGTCGTGGGAGATGACTACATTTGGAGAAGTGCACTTCTCATTAGGAGTTTTTGCATGAAACACTCAGACGAAAGATATTAACCTTGAAATGCGAATATTGTTACTTCTGAATCTGTATACAATTTTCAGTGATGACATATGTAGTTGAGATTCGTGTAAATTTCCAAATTTGGCCTACAGTTGTGTGACCAGTGAAATTCAATCCAAACAGAATTAGCACATATGTATTTGAAAAGTATCATTCAAAGGGAAATGAAACTGATAGAAAGGGGATAAAAGTAAAAAAATGAATACTCATTTTTCAAAACATGAAGTATTTTTCCAAAACTGCACACAACTGGTTCAGTGCCAACCATAATAAAACCCAAAATCTTTTTTTTTTCACCAAGGATGCAGGAGATGGCAACAGTGCCAAACTACTTGGGTTGTTATAGATGGTAAACTGACTTGGTCAGCACATAAATCAACTATGTAATAAATAGTTATTTTGGCATACAAGCCTCCAATAGGGTTGAAAAGTATATCGATTTGGAGTAAAATCAAGATATTTTTACGAGTGGGAAGGTGATGCGTGTATATCGTCTTGATTACAGTGCCTACAAAGTCATAATAATGCACGGACTCCGGATGATCGAAGATCGAAACAACTATAACCACTATTATTTATTATTATTATTATTATTATTATTATTTATTTTCCGACAGTTTTTAAAGATTTCTGCATCATTATTTGTTGATGCAAAATGGACTCAAAAGATAAAGATTTTTCCACAGTTGTTTTGTATTCAATAAGCTACATATGTATATCGTGGGATACGTTTTAGAATTATTGGTGGTTATAATGTGTATGCCTTAAGAATTATTCATAAACATCGTTCAAGGCATTGGAGTTTCAATAATTCATTCAAGAGTGATCAGATTGTTTGTTGGTAATTGAGATCCAATTCAGCTATTATACGCTATTTTCTTCAATTCTTTACTTTCATCATAACTAATTGTGTGACAGTTATTATTTCTTTCAGATCCATCACTAAACGGATTAATACACAGAAAAATAATATTTCGGCATGTGAAATAAATATATGTATATTTAACATGTGAAATTAGGCATACTTTTATCATGTTCTGGCTCCCACGAAAATGAAAATCCTATAATGAGCACAGAACATGTGAAAGTCGAAGGATTTTCAGAAGAGTATCGTCCATGAAAATATCTATAAAACAGAGAAAGATCGCTAACTTTCATGTGGTGTTCCAAAGAAGTGAGTGAGCAAAATATCACCGAAGAGACGAATGGCTCTTTTTCGGACAGAGTCTGAAAGTTTCAGGTGCGGCATTCCATATATATCAAGAGTATTCCAGTACATGTAGGATTTGTGGCTCATAAATCTTAATTAAGTAGTTGACCGAAAGTGAAATATTTTTTGAGACGAAACAGATAACCAAGTTTTTGAGAAGTACTTTTGTCAATGGGGTCGACATGGTTTTTCCATGAAAGGGTTCTTCTGATGGTAATACCAAGAACTGAAATAGAAGATTTCATTGGTATGGATACCCCTGGCTTGATAACGCTGGACTCTGTGAAATTAGCCTTTCTGAGGAAAAGAAATGATTGTGTTTTATCGCATTGTGAATTCCACCATGTTGTTCGATCTCCATTCCATAATTTTTGCTGAGTCCATATTCACTGGCTGACATCGGAACTTTAAGAGAAAGCGGTATGAAGGGTACTTTCATCTGCAAAGCTGTTTACTGGACATGAGGTAGCTCCCAACAAATTATGGATGTGAAGAAGGAACAGTGTTGGTGCCAGAATGGATAGCTGCTGAACACCAGGTATTTATTAGTTAAAAAATATTTGTTAAATTTTGTTATTTTCCAAAATATTGTTGCCAAATATGTGAGACATAAGCAAGCAGGTCACAAATTCATTTCTGAACCCAGAAACCATATTGTCGATCACTGATAATTCCTGAGAGTTCTAGATGTTTCACGAGCTCGGTGTTGATGGCTTTTTTCATGACCTTTGAGCTATCAAATAGCATTGCGATAGATCTGTAATTGTTAGGTAGGGTATTTTTCTATTTTTTCGGGTACTGGTTATACTCTTTGCTACAACTGCTGTATATTGCTCGGAATCAATTCGTGCATAAGTCTCCTATAGTCACATCTAATCGAAATGGTTTATTCCTAACAAGCGTGGAAAGTAATACTTTCCCGCATGCGACTGCAGTTGACGCGAACGACGCGAAGTGGAGTACATATGATAATGTTTAATTGACATATTTTACTTTTCCGTACTAGTGCGGGAAAACGATATTTTCCGCACTAGTGCGGGAAAGTGGCATTTCAAAACCAAAATGCGTGTGGGAAAGTGGGAAAAAAGGCACGGTGGTAGAAAACATTTCTTTGATTTCCTTGACACTTCCCAAAACCATAAATGAAACAATGAAATTGCTACCGTAAAATCAAATAGGTCTTCGTGAAATATTGTTTTGACACAAATATCTTACCCACGATTACTATTATTTCACCTCGGTGATGCAATAATGATTTAATTGACTGCATTGTTTTCGCGATGAGCAAAGGACAATGCCCAGTCACACCGACGACTGAGAACACGTTGAGAGTTATCGAGATGTTCGAGGTACATCGGAGGAAACAGAATCTAAGATATATCTACACATGATACAAGATAATATTATAATTGTTGGTAAATCCTGGTGATTCTCAATTGAACTGAGATCGAAAGTTATCAATGGAGAACCCCAAAAAAGAAGTTTGGTGAAAAATGTGACCTATTCTCATAAAATCCCAATTTCTCATCCATACAATCAAATATTTTTTCTACAACTGTAAAAAAAGTCCACTTTTTTGTGTCGTTTGTGTGAGTAAAGTATTACAATATTTCACTATCAACATACGATTTCATTAATTGACGGATATACAAATGCTTCACCAATAATATTTTTAGCGTTTTTACTATTGAATCCAAAAATCCAAACAATCGTGGCGAAGCGGTCAGAAACTAGTTGACATCAATAATTAATAAAATTTGAAATTGGGTATCTATCCAGATAACGAATTTTTGAAAAATGTAAATTTAATTTGAGTAGAAATGAAAAATGATCGATATTGAACGGAGAAAGTCGTGGATGGCGTGAATATGAGTTTTCCTTGACATAGCCCAAAGAAAAAGGTATTCGTAGTTTCACGAGTATTGTTTGATTAATTTGAAGACAAACCTAAGAAAAATTGGAAAGTTTTTTCCGATGGACTAGTTATTCGAAAGTCAAGTCAACATTAATAATAATAATATTGACTTCGATAAATATGTTATTTCAGTATTCGCTTCAAAATTTCCATTTTGCGGGAAAGTGTGAAGAGAAAGGATTCCGACTGTGTCAAAATTATTTGTTTCGTTCAAGGGTCAAGTAGCTCAGTGGTTGAGACTGAAGCGTTCAAAACCATTGACTGCTGGTCGGCTAGGTTCGAATCCTCAGTGACTTCAGATTTTTATCTGATGGCCCGAGAAAGTGCTAGGAATCGCACGTTAAAAGGTAAGACCTCGTTAATCCTTGGCTCACACAAGTTTCGAATTTTGAGGGCTGCCGTTCGTAAGGGGACCACAGCTGGTTAACGGAAAAAACAACAACAACATTTGAAACTCTCCGGCTACTCTTAAATAAAATAAATATGCCAAATTCATTTCATATTTGCAAAAAAATCTGAATTTGTTTTGTTTGTTGACATTTGTAGAAAAAATACTGTATGGAACTCGTGAGTGAAGTGTTTTTATTTTACTCGAAGTAATTGTCAACATTTCCTACTCGTAAAAATATTATCACTCTACTCACTTGATACATAAATACTATTAATGAGCTACGTTCTATTGAATGACTTTGAATCAAAATATCCACATGACGTCACTAATTTCGTGTGTAGACACATGGATTTACGATTTAACGTAAAAAACGGCAAAAAATGAAGGAATTATTATTCACTATAATGTTTCATTAAACATTATTATTTGTTTAATTATTATGCATTAACAATTTATATTTCAAAAAACGTAGGATCTACAAATATAGTAAGATTTAAATGTTGCTTGAATTCTAACCCATCCTCTCTTCTTAATGGTGAATAGGAAGGTGACGAATTAATGTGTGTTTTACGACATATGTAATATTTTGAAACAATTTTGTTCAAATCTCTTTTACGCAAAAGGCCATATTCACTTGACATCTTCAGCAGACTTTCTTCGATTTTCGTAAACAAACCATTCGACTCTAACGCTTTCTGGTCGCAATCTTCCATTAAATTCGTTAAATATATTAATTTTGGATGACATATTTGCACTTGAATCAACTCTTTGCAGTATTTACATAAATTGTACTTTTCAAAGCATTTCATTTTCTCAAATTGTTTAACGCAAATGCTTACAAGAAATCTTTTACATAAGAATATCTTTGTTTGTTGGTTTACTATACAGTAACTCAATGTAATTTACCAATACAAACCTCATCTGTCAAAAGCATGGCCGCCTATATCAAGGCCACCTACTGCAACAAACCATGTTTATATTATATTTTTTTACATTAGAAGTGTTATTGATTACTTTACCACCTTTAGTGACCTAAAATTATGAAAGGGCGATAGACTGATCTAATACCCATCTGAGTTTTAGCATTTGGTGTAACTAAAATTAGTAATATTTTTTATTTAACGAAACATGGTGGACTTGACAAGCAGTGAAATTAATTTAAAATGTCAGATTGGATTAATAATTTTTTCCAAATTATGGTGTGAAATTTTCTCACCAAATACCATGCAAGCTTAAATTATTCCTGGAAATTTTCTTTCGGACACGAATATTCTCGGGATAATTTTCAAAATATTTGTGCCCTAAAGAAAATTTCCGGAAATAATTTAAGCTCTTGTGATACTATAAGTGATAATTTGCTAGTAGCAATTTACAGCGAAAATTTTATACCAGTCATTTTCAACCAATCAGATGCTTCATTTCGACATTTTTACTACGTAAAAAAAACTCTATATTTGCAGTACTGTTGATTTCAATAAATCACAAAGGAATATTTTATTCCCTGTTGGGTGTGAATCGAACAACGGAAATAAAGAAAGAACTGGACCGAAATATTGAATCATAAACCTTATCACTCACTTTTTCAAATAGCCTAATCTAATCACGAAACTCACTACCTGCCATTAAAATGCCACCGTATATTATTTCACTTAATCATTCTATAATTATAGCAATTAATGCCTCTTCAAAGTTATGACCGTCATCAATTCGAAGAGTAACCTCTATAAAACAAACCTGAAAGAGTCTATTACGAAAGCCATTGAAGTACCCTGGTTCTCCTGAAATCATCGGAATCATCAAAGTTCAAACTAATTTCCTCATAATTACACTTGGTTCTGCAGACATCGTAGTCGTTCGAGTTGAAAATGTTAACGATGGTCTGAAATCAACCGAGCAGAATAGGCTGGTAGATCAACTCAATATCGAAGATTTCATGAATTTTTGGAGCCAGAAAAATAACAGTATGAGATATCATGAATTGGAAAAGAAATTTTACAATTTACAATATAAAAGTTGCCAGTGGGAATATCGTAGAAATCAAAGAAGATATCACGAAATGCCTAAACATGTTTTGAGCGACTAAAATAATATGTGAGCGAAGCCAGATACTTTCACTGTACAATAAATCGAATCTGAAACAAACACCAATACATTTATATTCACTAAGAGTAACTCGAATATTGTTACAATTTTCAGTATCTAAGGTTTAAGTAAATGATCCTTAATAAGTATAATCCGGTACGATTCGGTTTTGAGAAGAGGATCGATTGTAGCACTACCAAACTTCGTGTGTCAGTTGTTGGAACCATGATAAACACGGCAAAAAATAGTTTACCTAAATTCCAGGGGTGAAACGTATTTTTTTTTCGTTTAAAAATGAAGAAATAGATTTTTGCTGTAATCTAGGAAAGTACATGATTTATTGGAAAAACAACTCGACAAGGTGAAAGGCAATTCAATTCTCCACAAATTCACAGTTGTACAAAAAATGTTGTTTGTATTTCGTATATAGAATTTTTTTTTTGCCTCGACCTGCAGTCTCGGCCAAAAATTAACACTCTCATGTGCCATTAAATAAACATTTATTTAACGCACTTAATACAAAAATAACTATTTATCAACACTTTTGTTTATGGTAAGTCTGGAAAATGGATTGATTGTTCTTTTCTAGTTTCAGTGTTGAGCTCCTGAAAAATATGGCGATTATTGCATACATTTACCGTTCTATAAACTAATTAGTAGCTTCAGGCAGATTCTGTCCATACCAACACCATTATTCAATCGAATCCAATTTGCGATGAACTTTTCAAAAAACAGTAATTGCACTAAGTGTTCAATTCACTTTCTACATACATCCGTCAAAAGAACTAATCCTCAAACTAAATGAAATTGTTGTGCAATTAATTTGTATCTGTGATAGATGGACTACTGTTTCATTTCTTACGGTAGGTACAGTTGTGTGCATAAAAAAGTCGTACACGACATTGCACAATTTTGACTCTACTTGTCAAAGTCGATAATTTAATAAAGATTGACAAGTCTGGCTCACAATGGTTATTTAACGAACAATTAACTCAAAGACAGTTTAATTTTCCTTCGTGGTAGTTTTATTTTATTTTTCAAATTGAAATTGAAAAAAAACTGCCTGATGTGGGTTTGAACTATCGACCTCTGTATCAGGTCTCAGCTGTCTGCCCAACTTTACCATTACGCCACGAGACTCATGTAATTTTACATGACAACTACTGGTGTATTGAAAATAATCTGAAATTTCATTTGGGAATTGACAAATAAATAATGACAGATATAGTACTAACCAATCTAAAATGTATTAGAACAATGTATATTGGGTTGCATATAATCAAATCGTTGATTAATAGAAAATCATTCATTAACAGGGGTCATTAATCAACGATTTTGAGTGCGTTAAAAAACATCATAAATGAACAGTCGACGGAAATGGTTATTTAACGAACAAGTGTATTAATAAGGGCGATTAACAATTGAGATAATTTAACAAGTGAGCGGAGCGAGCGCGTTAATGTTCGAGATTGTTAATCGCCATTTTAATTCACGAGTTTGTTACAATACTTTTCCATCGACAGTAGTTTTTAAAAATAGATATCTTACCTTCAATGTTTATTTATTTAACGATACGATAAAAAACAATCACTATTTCCTATTTATATTAACTCTACTCAAAGACAGTTTAATTTTCCTTGGTAGTAGTTTTATTTTAATTTTTATTATTTATTTTTAAATTGAAATTTAAAAAAAAATGCTCTCGGTGGATTTTGAACTCGCGACCTCTGTGATGGTCTAGGCGAACTTTACCATTACGCCACGTGACTGTATATGATAATGAGTGACAACTGGTGTTGTGAAGATTATCTGAAATTTTATTTGAAAATTGACAAATAATTAATAATGACAGATAGTACTAACCAATATAAAATGCATTAGAGCAATGTATGTTGGGTTGCATATAATCGAATCGTTGATTAATAGAAAATCATTCACTAACAGGGGTCATTAATCAACGATTTTGAGGGCGTTAAAATACAGCATAAATGAACGGTCAACGACTTTAACTGCTGTACGACTTTTTTATGCACACAACTGTACGTTTTGATGATCGCAAGCTTTCAGATTGCCACCACCGCAAAAAATCTTGTTCACGCCACTGTCTCCATTAAATCAATCGATGTTTTGATCACTATCTTGTCAAACTCTATAAATCGATGCTTTCTGATTGAACATCTTTTATCGGATGAGTCAAGTTTATTTGCAATAATCCGTATTTTCCGTCATCCATTTTCATCGCTCAATAAATAAGTGAAATGTTAGTTATTCCAATTGTGTTAGGCAGAAGAAGAAATTCCTGTTTGTATTAGTCATACCACTAAGCAGCAGCGGATTAAATCAGTGTTGTGTAATCTTGAATTCTTAAGTTTCCTGATCAATTTGTGGGTGGGTTATCATCGCCTTTAATTTATTGTTACCTGTTGGGTACGATTTTTAAGTGGTTTAGTAACACGCAAAGGAAAGTTTTTTATTGGATTATGATTATCTTGGCGTAACTGAACTGAAAAATTAGAACATTTCATTTCTCGATTTCGACTGTTATATAGGTAGTTTTCGTTAATGTTTTAGTCAGTTGCTTTATTTCTTTCTCTGGCTTGCTGAAATTCCCACCTCTCATCTGGTATCCTCTCATTGCTCTTTCTCTCTCTCTCATTTCATGGTCAAGGAATCCGCTTTACCTCTATTGCATCTCATGATGAATATTTAAGAATTGCAGAAAGTATGGAGGTTGGGTTCAGCTATTTGCATGCCTGTACTTGTACATGGTGTTGAAGTTGATGAGAAATGTGCGCATAATTTGAGTTGCAAAAAAGTGCAGGTCGCTTATCTCGGCATTACCAAGTTAACGTTGTCTTGAAACGAGCTATAATATCAGTAGGCCTTCACCATGGTGATAAACCACTTGATGGTTTGTCTGTTTTGTCTTGGAAACACAATAAACCTTTCATCTGGGACTTTAATTGTTTTGTTTCAGTTGCTGTTTCCCCATTTATCTGACAGTTCAAAGAAGTTGGATCTCCTGCAATCGTTTGTGAGAAGTTGAAGAGGATGGGGTACTGGCAATCACCGATTTTTCTTTTCAATGGCTGAAGGAACTTTCGATGCTCATGTTCATGAAGTATCATTCAGGAAATCGTTAACAAATCAGTCCATACTACGAAAGAAGAACCTCTTTCTTGATAAAAAGGATAAGTATTGCTATTCAACGTGTAATACTGCTTTGGTGTTTGTAACTCTTTCTCCATTTCACTGATTAGATGATATATTGTATTAGCTTCATATCTAATCTATATATCCCTGATTTTTAGAATGCGGGAAATGCTCTACAGTATATACAGGCCAAACCGGTAGAAATTTTGACGTAAGGTTCCGTGAACACGTCAGTTTAGACAAAAAATCAACAATGTACGAACATCTACAAGAATGCAAACACAAGATAAGTAAAGATAACCTCAAAATTCTACACACGTGTAATAAAGGGAAGACAATGAATCTGTTGGAAGCCATGGATATTAATAAATCAATTAAAAACCCGAAATTCAGAACCCTCAACGAGAAACTCGATTTGTTTAGGTCTCCACTTTTGAATTTATAAATTTGACAACCCAGGTAATTTCCATCACCTCCAGGGTTTAAATTTATATTGTTTCACCCTTGTTCTCTTAATTACCTCTCCATCCAGCCTACCTGCAAACTCCCTATATAACTAGGCTTAGAGTTCAATTGTATTAGTTAGTTTTTATACTTGATAATGGGATAAAACCCGAAACCGGTCGTAACACTAAAAATCTAGTGGAAATAAGACAAAAGAGTGTTCTTTCGTTTCATCAAAGACTTCGGGAGAAGCCGGATTTTTTTTTATCACCTTCCCAACTACAAACAAATGATCCACCTTCTTCCTTTTCATGAAAGTCAAGCAACAGTCCTTCCTACTCCCAGTATTCGAAATTCGTTCACTACATCTTCTTTCTCGATGTACCATTCACTTGACCAAAGTCCAAAGTTTGAAAACTTCTGGAATTCTCGTTATATTTTCGAATTTTCACGTCTATCTCTACTGAACCACTAGATGAAGTCTGGTTTTGAGGAAAAGGCATTTTCATCGCTGTTAAAATGACTTACATATCATATTCAAATGGGTTTTTTTTTACAAGACCTGATTTATCATATTTAATATAACATAATGGTATAGTTTCATAATTTTTCCCATTTCCTCTTTCCTTTTTCTATCCTAGAAAATTATACACTCTTGATTTGTTCTGGTGGGAAAAATTTAAATAAAATGTCCATTCCACCCAGCCTGCATCGTCAGTAAATTTACGGAATCACATAATTAATGACTGCTAACTAATTACACCCGATAACCTTCACAAGGTCAGAGAAGATTTTGAGCCTCAGCTAAACTATTCTATGGAGATGAATGTTGGACATTTTCATAATTTAACAATTAAAAAACAAATACTGGCCATAACTATTTTATTTATTTCAACATCCAATTACATGGTAAACTGGGTATCGAATTCATCAGATGTTGTGGCGTTTTACAGATAATTTAATATAATTTAAAATTATGCATCAAATAATACCTTTTCTATTCGAGAAAACTGGATAGATGTCTTCGTTGGAAGAACGAACCCCGAGAAAAAGATGTTCCGAATGTTTCCAAAGTGTCGAGATATGGATGTGAGGACTAAACTCGACGGGTCAGTCTCGATGAGACCGCTAACGGTGGAACGATTGATGATATTTTAGAAGAGCATCGTTCGTGAAAATTTCTATGAAACAGAGACAGATCGCCAACCTTTCTGCGGTGTTCCAGAGGAATGAGCGAGCTTGTGAGCGAAATCTCAACGACGAAAAGAAGGGCTCTTTTTAGAATCCTGAATTATTGCTAAGAAAATTGAAAATAGCAATTTTTTTAAATATTTTCCTAGTTGTATAAAAATATCAAATTATTGTCTTATACTGAAACATTTGAATTTGAATTTCAATTTGAATTTCAAAGATTATGACAGAACTTTCCCATTTTTTCCACAGTAGAGAGCACTAAATTGAAAAAAATTGCTTTTGTCAGAACCCTGGCTAATACGTTGGTTCGTATATGATAGGGACCAAGATTATCGTGTTTTCCCGATTATACTCGTAATAAATTTTTGAAGATAATCGTGCACGAACGTTTCACTTCGCACATAATTTTGAAAAAAGTTCGTCAAATTAAAGAGGTTTTCAACATTGCATGCGATGTGAAACGCTCTGTCACGATTATCATCGAAACTTAATAATAATCTGGAAAACACCATGTTTATGGAGTGTCATGTCATCACAATGATATTACTGTTAGATACGAACCAATGTAACAGCCAGGGTTTTGACAAAATCCATTTTTTTTTTAATTTAGTGCTCTCTAGTGTGGAGAAAATGAGAAAGTTTTGTCATCACCATCGAAATTCAATCGTCTTTTCAAACTATGTATATGTATAAAACATTTAATTCTAAGCAACTATTTCAAATAATTTTTTTCGATATCTTGTCATTTTACCCTACTGTTTGCCTTTTCATAGTAATTTTTTTCAATTTGCAGCCATACCAGCGATCACGTGGCATGTCAAAATCGATTTTTAGGTTATCGTACATGCATAAACTTTTTCCAAGATTTTTTTTTCAACACTCTAATAATGAACTTTTTTCCCATATGGCGGTCAATGTACAAGTTTGCATCTCCAGCATTATGATCTCAGATATTGCCTCGGCGCATAATGTCGGATCTCCAATGGTACAAAAGACATGAGAAGACCGTCCCAGTCGGCTCAATTGTAATACCTTATGAGACAGGGCAGCCTTATTATGCTGCTAGATGTGTAGCAGAGAATGATGAAACCGATTAAAATTTAATAAAAGGTACCGTGGTAACAATTGGTTACAGATTATTTTGAGAATGGACTGATTCATTGTTTTTATATAATGAAAAACAGGATTTATCACCGAAACTAGATGAGGTCAGGGAAAAAAATGAAGCTTCAATGTGACATAAAGGTTACAATTGTTACAGAAAATACTAAGATTTGTGTGAATTTACAGTCAGGGTGCTTGTTTCATCGTTATATATTTCAACTCAAGAAACGCTATATAATGGAAAACAGGATTTATCACCGAAACTAGATGAGGTCAGGAAAAAAAAAGCTTCACTGTGACATAAAGTTTACAATTGTTACAGAAAATACTAAGATTTGTGTGAATTAACAGTCAGGGTGTTTGTTTCATCGTTATATATTTCAACTCAAGAAACGCTATATAATGAAAACAGGATTTATCACCGAAACTAGATGAGGTCAGGGAAAAAATGAAGCTTCACTGTGACATGAAGGTTACAATTGTTACAGAAAATACTGAGATTTGTGCGAATTAACAGTCAGGGTGTACTTTTCATCCTTGAATATTTTAATTCGCGAAACGCTATATAATGGAAAACAGGATTTATCACCGAAACTAGATGAGGTCAGAGAAAAAATGAAGTTTCACTGTGACATAAAGCTTACAATTGTTACAGAAAATACTGAGATTTGTGCGAATTAACAGTCAGGGTGCTTGTTTCATCGTTATATATTTCAACTCAAGAAACGCTATATAATGAAAACAGGATTTATCACCGAAACTAGATGAGGTCAGGGAAAAAATGAAGCTTCACTGTGACATGAAGGTTACAATTGTTACAGAAAATACTGAGATTTGTGCGAAATAACAGTCATGGTGCTTGTTTCATCGTTATGTATTTCAACTCAAGAAACGCTATATAATGGAAAACAGGATTTATCACCGAAACTAGATGGGGTCAGGGGACAAATGAAGCTTCCCTATGACATAAATGTTACAATTGTTACAGAAAATACCAATATTCATGCAAATTAACAGTGAGGGAGTTTGCTTCATCCTTGAATATTTCAATTCACGAAACGCTATATAATGGAAAACAGGATTTATCACCGAAACTTGACGAGGTCAGGGGAAAAAGCTGCACTGTGACATAAAGGTAAGAATTTTTACAGAAAATACTAAGTACCTCTGATGTCCGAATGAGAAAAGGATAGTTCCGTAACTCACTAATAATCATGGAAATACAAACAATAATAAAATATACGTCGAATTTAAAAAAAAAAACAAAAACTATTGAAAAGAACAACAGACAAAAAGATAAAAAAACAAAAAAGCTGAAATTTATTTCAGGTGTACATTAAGTTTGATGACTTTATCGAGTTCTATATTATCTTTGTTCCTACCCAAATCATGCATAATATGAGAGTTTTCAATGAGGTTTTTACGATTTCTCAAAATAAATTTACTTTCAATTACTCATATAGGTAATGAAATATTCCGCAATTTGAAATAGTTCTGTTAGTAAAAAATACCTAGTAGGAATATTAGCAAAATATTTTTTCTTGATTTGCTTTTGAGCAAAGAACACATCATTTGAGTTTTACAAACAACCCCAAAAACAAGTCCACATATCTGCGTTGGGATTCACATCAACCAATAGGTATGTGAAACTGTCTCCCGACTGAAAGTGTCCTAATATTCCATCATGATATATAGTTGATGAAGTTAACACAAAAATTTGACACTGTCTTAATCGAATGTTAGATACAGTTATTCAGGCAATATCAGTAAGCATCGCTTTTCTAGTTCATTCTGTTCAAAACTCTCCATCTCCGATAAAATCATGAATGCACTAAATTAACTCAGACACCCGCACGAGATCGCGAACGGAGCAATCAAGAAAAGTGAAATCAATTCCTACCTTTAATGTCATCTCCCAATCGTGCACAATATCACTCTGAAACTGAAAACATCCAACTTCACTTAAAAATATCCCCAAGTCCGACACTGGAACACAAATTGAAAAGGATGCTGCAAATACAATAACAAACACTTTTATACCAAAGTCGCCAGTGGGAGAATTCTTAGAGAGGGGCATCTTTGCAACAATGCATATGTAATAAGTATAACATGAAAATTTGTGCTAATTCTTGTACATCCTCGGATCATCTTTCGGTCCTTAAAAGACGCTGAGTGATTTTTCCAATCATCAAAAATGGTGCAGTCTCGTCCTGACCACAAACGATGAAATATCTGTCAATTGCAATAATTATCATGTATATTTGTTTTTTATGGATATATTTGAATAATATTAGCATACGAATTTGTGGTTAGATGATGCCTACCAGCGTTTTAGGCTTCTTGCGTTTCTTGCTTCATTTGCTTCATGTGTTTTCAGAAGATAGGCGAGTATTCGCAATGACTTAGAAATACGCAGAGTTTTCCTAAAGGAGTATTATACGAGGATGTATCGAAAAATTATCAGCCTACTATGTAAATATATTTTTTTAATTTTTTTTATTCAACATACTCCCCTCTTAATTTAATTCATTTATTATAACGAACCTACAGTGCATGTAGACCTTGAAAAATGTTTTGCCTCTACAGCTTCTATAGCCTATTCGTTTGAAGAAAATTCACGATTTTCAAACTTACTTTTAGTTGTGGAAAGAGATGACAGAGCCAGATCTGGTGAATAAGGGGAATGCAGAGGCATTGTCCCGCAAAAACAAAATTCCTTTGAACAACTTTTCACGTCTTTTCGTCCTAATTTTTTTCTCCATTAGTGGTCAGTACAGTCAAATAGTAATTCCCAGTTATTGTTTCTGATTATCAATCAATGGCACTCCCAAATACTGACGCAAGAATTTTTCCAGTAGATTTTTTAACACGAAACTTCTTAGGCATTGGATTACCAGGGTGTTTTCATTCCATCGATTGCTGTTTTCAATGCTTTATTTCTGGGTCGTAGAAATGTACCCAAGTTTCATCCATAGTACAATACATACAATTTGCATAAATTTTTCTCATGTCCAAATGGACGTGAACTATATGTTGAACACGTTTATATGAAACCATGGCGTCAACAGCATCGATATTTTCACGATACCTACGTTAAGTGTAGCAAAGCCTTCAATTTCAAGGTCAAATAAATTTCGCACATAACCTACAAAAGTTGAGTTATTGAGCGGATCAACAATTCTGCCTACTTGAATCTCCGTGAAAACGCCATTTTCCACCACTTTGAAGAGGGCAGATTTGATGAAAAACGGGGATTGACGTTTTTGGCGTTAATTATTAGCCAAATCTAACTCAACCTGACTAACCCAGCATAAACAGAATAACCAACCAAAATTGAAAATCTTTCAATTGAGTCTACGACAAAAAAGGTACAATTATCGTTAGTTGAAGAAGCGTGAATTATTAGCCAACTCTCAACTCAGATAACCTAATGTCTAGATCAGACCACAAATTCCTAGGTTATGTGTTAGGTCAACGTCATAAAGCAATAACCTTCAAATGGAACGGGGCTGTACACATGAACTGGCCTATCTATTGAAAAAACAAACTTCTGAATCGGATAATAAATAACAGTTTTAGAGAGGTGGCCCGATTTCAAATGGGTCACTCTGTATATATATATATATATATATTTATATCAATTTTATCAATATATCAATTTTTACTCAAGATGAATATTACCGAATAATAGTTGCAATGAAGGCAGATTTTCATTAGCAGTACTTTTCAGTCTACAAAAAAAGTTATTCCCCGATTCCTTCCATCAAGATTTAAAAATGGAACTCTTAAAAGCTTGAGGCCTTATATATTTCAATTGTAATGTGGTGTTATTTTTCATATACTGAATATCATTTTTATAATAATTTTTTGTGCAATAGTTTATAAATGGCTTGTTTTCAAAAAGATTTTTCACAGTCATTTTGTTTTCAACGTTTAGTATTAGAATTTGTTCAATTATCTGTACCAATGCTTATACATACTGGTCAAACTACGAAGACTATTAGTCGGTCCGATGTTTTACAGGTATTTTTTGATTATATATTGACTAGTTTTCACATTTTTTTCGAGAACCCCTGAACCAACTTTTTTTGGTGTGCTTATCCTCAGCCGAAATCACCTAAAAAAATTCGCATTCCTACGCGTTTACAAATGACTTTAAAAGTGGCAGGAGTACTACTGTTTCAAGGATGTGATATTTTTCACTATTATCTATCTTACAGGAAAATCGTTCGAGACGGATAAAAGACATTTACTGGTACTAACCAGCCCTCAAAAACTTCCCATATAAGCCTTATGCATGGAATAGATTTTTTCATGCATCTTAGCTTGACAGGGTCAAGTAGCTCAGTGGTTGAGACTGAAGCGTTCAAAACCATTGACTGCTGGTCGGCTAGGTTCGAATCCTCAGCGACTTCAGATTTTTATCTGATGGCCCGAGAAAGTGCTAGGAATCGCACGTTAAAAGGTAAGACCTCGTTAATCCTTGGCTCGCACAAGTTTCGACTTTTGAGGGCTGCCGTTCGGAAGGGGACGACAGCTGGTTAACGAAAAAACAATTTTTTAACAATTTTAGCTAAACTCATTAGGTTATTCGTATTTCAAAATTATTTCATCATCGTTGATTTATGTAATAAAATTACAAATTAAATGTATCAATAATTAGAAATATACGTATAATATTCAAGAGCAATAACCATGCAATCTGCCTTACTTATGGGTCTCCAGTGAATATAGTATAAGTGGTATCAGATATTCATGAATTTTCGGATGGCGACTCTCATATTATTTGGAATATACCTACTCAAGCTACTATCATCTTTTGTGAATGAATAAAAATACCTTCAATAATTTTTTGCACAATGTGTATGGTTTTCTATACATTTTTCAATTTATGCATTTATGAGAACTGTTCTATAATAATTTTGCTATATAATATTGTTATCATTAAAAGCAATAAAGTTATTGATAGAAACGAGAGTCAAAATTTATTTCACTTGAGCGTGTCCTAAACTTAGCAAAAAACTCCGACTACAGGGTCTAATCTAACCTCTTGCACTACCGTGAAGACCGGGTGTATAGTGCCATTTTATAACGATTGGCAGGTGTGAAAATGTCGAAAAAAAATTTGTGGAAAGTTTAAATTGTGTTGGAAAATTCGTCAAAATTTTGGGAACTGTTGTCCGCCGAATGTCAGCTGACGGGACTGCTCCCGTGAGCTGACAGCTGACAGCCGAAATAATACTGGAACTGCCGGATGAAAGAAAAAGAATGAACTGATTTTCCGAATTTTCCAACAAAATTTTAAATCTCCAAAATATTTTTTCGAATTTTTCACACCTGCCATTCGTTATAAAATGGCATTACACGAGGGTGCAAGAGGTTAGATTACACCCTGTATATCTGTATGAAATAAATCATAACAATGAAACAAAAATCTACGTCTTTCAAATGATTGGGTGATTCCACACCTCCAATAAAATCAATCCATTGTAAATATTTGGTGCCTTCGATTCACATCGGTAGGTAGATTGTGAGTGGGCGTCTCGAATATTATTGGATTCAGTTATCGAGTATTGAACGTAATTGGTTATATCAAATTATCTTCGATGAAGGTACGGTCAATTTGTGGCTTTTCTGTTCAGGTATCTTTTTTGAAAATATGTTTCGCAGCCTTCATCCTCGGTATTAAGGGGTTTCGAATTATGTGTACTTTTTTATTTTTTAACCTGTGGTTTTTGTATCAATTGTAACAAAAGGGGGGTATCTTAAACATTATGGAAAAGGGATCTATGTGGGATTTGCCTGAATTCTTTATATTGTTTAGAGGAAATTTTCCTGATTAAAAGTAACCATTGCGCTAAAGTCCAATAACCAATAGCTTCGAAGATATTGGCCAATAATACTGGAAAATAATTCGCTTGAAAAAAAAAATAGATACAATACCGATCACCGAAATTGAACCCGAGACCTTCAGTTTCACTTGCAGTCGCTTTATGAAATAGCGAGACCGCTTTATATGAAGGTAAATATCACTTTGAATAATGTGATGCTGAACAGTTTACTATGCAGCGACTCCAACTTCAGTACCACCACACTCATTTAGAGTTTTTTAAATATATGATCTATAATTTCCATCATGCAACAAAGGCAGTGGAGGTCGAGCGTGTTGTCAATATTTTCATTGTCCAATATTTCTCCGAAACTGTTGGTTATTGGACTTTAGCGCAATGGTAACTTTCAATCAGGAACACTTCCTCTTAATGATATAAGGAATTAGGCAAATCCCACATAGATTACTTTTCCATAAGGTTTGAGCGGGGTTCTTTGACGAGAAATGTGTATCTTCACCAAACTAGACTTTTGCATTTGCATAATCATCTTCTTTGTACAGTCCCTCTTCCTTCTAATAGTCGCAGTGCGGGCCGTACGCAGCCCACACGATGAATCGACTGTTTTCAGTGAAAAAAAAACGATATACAGGTTGTCCATTGATAACTTTGAATCTGATGTCACGTGACCGAGAACTAAAAGATTATTGGGCAACACAATATCAGAAAAAGCTGCACAAATTGCTTTAATTCACAATTTCAATTCTCTACTACTCTCGAGTTCCGAGATATTCCCTGGCTAAAACCTCGTGGGATACCCTGTATTATGCTATATTATAGTTTTCAATCTACAGTTTACCTCATTATTTATAAGTTTTTGAACTCACACTCGGATGTATATTGGTAGAAATCTGGTCCTAATCTGATACTTCCATCCATACTGAAGGAATGTCGAAGATTTTCATTTGGAGGTACTTGGTCGCTTTACTTTCAAGCCAGTCGCCAGTCGGAATTTGGGGGGGGGGCAAAATCGTGATTTTTTCCGCCTTTTTCATTTTCACCTTTATAACTTTTTTCCCTTGTATCCTACGACTTAAACAATGTCATACACTTGTAGGGCGATACATTTCCTTTTCCGTCGACCGTTCATTTATGATGTATTTCAACGCACTCAAAATCGTCGATTAATAACCCCTGTTAATGAAAGCTTGTCTATTAATCAACGATTTTATTATATGCAACCCAACATACATTGCTCTAATGCATTTTATATATCTGTCATTATTTATTTGTCAATTCTGAAATAAAATTTCAGAAAATCTTTAATACACCAGTTGTCACTTGCAATCATAGAGAGTCACGTGGCGTAATGTTAACGTTGGCCTGACAGCCGAGAGATGTGACAGTGAGGTCGACAGTTCAAACCCACATGAGAGCAATTCTTTTTTTTATTAGAGTTAATATAAATAGGAAATAGTTATTGTTTTTTATGGTATCGTTAAATAAATAAACATTGAAAGTGAGATATATCTATTTTTGAAAATTACGGTCGACAGAAAAGTTTTGTAACAAACTCGTGAATCAAAATGGTGATTAACAATCTTGAACATTAATGCGCTCGCTTCGGTCACGCGTTAAATTATCTCGATTGTTAATCGCCCTTATTAATACACTTGTTCGTTGAATAACCATTAATTCGCATTAGGAAGCGTATTTTAATCCCATACTTACCGAGATACGGGGCTTCTAGAAGTGCAAAATTTTCCAAAACCCAGTATGGCTGTCATGTTCTTCACAGTTAATAATTCATAAACTAACTCTATTCATCTTTCACTGGGCTGGGTGGTACCATCCCAGATTTAATGATTTTTGATCTATTATTTTGAACTATTATACCAATTGAACGTCTTTGCTTATCGTTATGCCTCATCAATATATTTATTCGGGCTTGGAAGAAGGTGAAAACACGTTGTATACGTATATTTCAGAATTGGCATAAGAACATTAGTACAAATAATAATTTTATACATCGTAAATGGTGTATCTGGGTTTTGCCTCCTCAATATCGCATTCCCACCAGTCACTTCTTCTTCTCCATCCTCTTGAAACTCAGGCTCAGGAAAGTTTTCGTATCCATACCGGCTACAATTCTTGCAATGGTGCTCTTGCAGCTTTTTTACAATTGCAGGAAATAAAACTACCCCTCTTCTCGTCAGCGACCACCCCCACACCGATGGTAGTATATCATTTCCCCATGCAGGTATATGACCATGATGGGTGACTGCATCTGTGGTGAGAAGTAGTCTTGCCAGCTGGAATCTTGAAGTCGAGGGTCTGTGGCAATGTTTCCTCCATACAATCGTATGAGGAACTTCTCCCCTGCCTCTGCAATGTGAGAGACAGAGGCATCTGCCACTTTGAAGACTGCTACTAAAGCATGGAGAAAGGGGTTTTTTTATTCGAACAATATACAGATTTTTACCTTGTTCAAAAGGGGCTGAAGTGGTGTCGTACCCTCTGTTGGAGTGGAGGAATGAAATATGTCTTGGATCGAACTTGCATGGGGAAGCTAAATATAGCAACGATGAGACATTGCCTATCCCTCTTGTAACGTAAATGTAGAACAACGCTGGCGGTAACTGAGAACTTGACCTAGCAGCTTCAACCACCACATTTCTCCCATCTTTGTTTTTTCTTGAAAAAAAAAGTACGTTTATTACGATAACATAACAATGTTTTTCATTTTTGTTTCTGCGTTAGAGCTGTTTCTGATATACACGAAATATTGTCAGTTTGAAGTTACAAGAACGTGCTCTGACCTACCTTTCACTTCTTCAGTTTGTCTCAGTAAAACGAATGATAAAATTGCACTCCCATCGTCTGCAAGATTATGACTTCTCCAGAAATATTCAAATTCAAGCGATCATTGATATAATATGAAATGAATGTATATAATAGATGCATATGATGTATCAATGATGTGATATAAAATGTGTTTGCATTGGAGGAATTTTGTTTGGACCCACCTAGCATCAATAATTCAAGAAATAATCGATACAGCTCACCAACTGGCATCATAAACGGGTCTTATATCTGACCTTCCTGATGTTTCTATGATGATGGAATGAATGCATCGCGAGATGATCGTTGTTCGATAGTCCGGTACAGTTGGTAATTATGTCTCACAGGGAACTACGAAAAGATTTACATAAATTTTTGGCAATGGCATTCTACAACTTTTGGTGGATGATCCGACTCATAATGATGTTAATTTTTATAATTACTTTAGTGACCTTGACGCTATTTATTATTATATCGCCGAAAGTAATTAGTTTTTTTGCAAATAGTATCTGTGTAGAAATGTAATTGCAGACCCTGTCATCACATCTATATAATGCTAGTTTTTTCCCCATGGTTGTCAACTTCAACATAACAATTTTTTCATCACTTCAACATTATACATGTTTTGGCTCCAAGCATTCTTCACAAAAGAGAAAAATCAATATAATAATATATCACGTAAGCCTTGTTCTATTTCAGAAAAGCTGTTCGAAGATGATACACACCCAGAAACCAGGAATTCCATCAGGTTGCGAACAGAGTAGACAATCTAACAGATGTACCACAACATTCAATTGAACCATTTCCTCAGTATTCCTTCACAGCTCACGACAGAAAAAGTTATAATAAAAAAAAACTGTCACATTAAATTTCATGTCAATACACCTACGAAAATATCAAATATTTGTGTCCAATTGCTAGTTTTAATTTCAATATCTAAAATTTGACCCATTTAAAATGGAAGCACCCTTATTAAACAAATTTTTTTTAACCGATTGGGAGGGTATGCTTTTCTGGGCAATCTGCTCCCAGTCATAAGATTTTGCACACCTTTAGGTCCAAACCATTTCAGAACATCTTCAAATAGGTTCTTCAACAGCAGATTTGTGAATACAAAAAATGATAAAATATTCATTTTGACAACACATCTTATGTTGTTCTGGGTTTCGATGGTCAATAGATCGAAAATTTCAGTACAGACGATGAGTTATTGAATTGATTCAAGAGCAATGTTGCTACCTTGCATTTTTTTAATAATTGATTTGAACATATTACATAAGATAACATATTTAAGATTGAAAAAAATTTAAATATTCTTTCTAAATTATTATTTTCTGAGCATTTGAACGAATTTTTATACTTTTTCAGGAATAGTCCAAGTTTCCCTGTCAAAAGCATACCGTCCTTTCCATTTAGGTCGTTATGGAGCTAGGTTCAACTGTATTTACTCTTACATGGGAATATAATGTATTCATCTTAGTACCATACAGTTGAATTATACTTCATTGTAGTCATATGCTCAATAATAATAATCCACGAAGTATTGGAATACATTGGAATATATCAATTCTAGTCTTTCAACTGCTAGGAATTGTCATAACCGTTGTAGTACGTTGATTTTTATATGTTCTTATTTATGCATTTTAATTTTATCTATATGTATATTTTTACAAGTAAATATCATTTACATTTTGTGTTGCATGTAATGTATTGTGAAAGCTGTTAACTTTTAATGACTTTGTCGACAAAATGTTCTCATTTTAGACAATAAAGCTTATCTATCTATCTATCTATCTCGATCCTGGTAAAAGTGGAAGTGCTGAAAACCAAATAGACCGAAGATAATCCACCTTCAGTTCAAACTGGCAATTATGTATAATTGCCAGTTCAAACTGACATTTTATGTAAAATTGCCAGTTTAAAACTGGCAAATATGTATAATTGTCAGTTTGGCAATTATGTATAATTGCCAGTTTTTACTAAAAATTATACCTAATTGTCAGTTTAAACTGGCAATTATAATATTTTTTTGATCATGTCCATTCAGCACTTTCGTACAAACCACGCCGCTGATGATCACCTCTTCCTTTCGATATTTTTTTTCCACCTTTCACCCAATAATCACTGGACTAATCGATAGCATCATGCTCTCACTTTCGTTCGCATTGTGATCCCACTACTTCGGCACTCTGTGCTCCTCTTTGATACATTCCTTTGTGAGAACGGTGACATAAAATGGCTTGTCCACTCACAAATAAACGTCTTCCTTGCAATTAAAAGTTGTTCAACCGTCAGTTTCGGTGTCTATGATGTGAATTACTTTCATGTCGAGATCGATGTTTATGTAATCTTTGCCCAGAAGACGGCACTCCAGATCACAGAGGAATACTTTTTGATACAGAATTCGTTTCACGGATGAATTGTTGGCGGATTTCCTCAAACAATATATTCATATTCCTAATGGGTAGGAAAGAAGGAAATGTCGAAATCTTGATGACATCTCACACAATCGTCGAGGTCTAGGTTAGCTTGCACAGGTTAGGTTTGTTTGTTAATTGTAACCGAAAAACAAATTCACACATTTTCAACTCATAAATAGTTTGTATTTTTGTCTTGATACCCATTCAAAAAGGTACCCTGAGGTTAACAGGCAAGCTAGGTTAGCTTGCTCAGGTTAACACAAGCTTTCTCACACCTTGATTTTTCAAATGAATCACGCACGGGCCGTTGGGTATTATGGATATGGGCCGGTCAAAGTATAGTAAATTAATCAGTTTTGTTCATGATGATGGATGGAACCATATTAATACTCCCTGGGATTCACAAGTGGCGCGTAACATATTTATCGGGATACCTTCTATTGTAAAGAATAACCCTACTCACTTCCCCATTTCACATTCCGCCTAATTCATTCCATAAATAATAAATATTCAGTGAGAAAGAGTTCATTAATAAAAAGCCACAATAAATGTTCCCATAACATATGATCTCTTACGAAATTTCACACCTAATCAACCTCATGTAAAAAATATCATAATTACATTATTGCAGTTTATAGTCGGAAGAGATTACACATTACATTTTTGCAAGATGATCATGGGACAATATCGAACATAATGCTATTCAACACATCCAGAGTGACTCAACAAGTTTTATAATAGTGTGTTTATCACTAATTGGCAATCAACTACTATAATGAATCCAACTAATGACTATTATTCATAATGGCCTATTCAACGTGTGGAGCCCAAACTTTATGTGGAATTCTTCGATTTTTTGTTCCCGATATATTGATGGAATTATCTAATACGTGTAACAAACATCCTTGTACTAGATGAGAGATTCATTAAAAATTGACTAAGTATATAGTTTGTATTTGCTTTTTATGATTTTGTACCTTCTATGAACAGAAAAATTAATCTAGTGTCAACACTATTGTGGGATCTGCAAAATTTCCCAAAAAATATTTAATCCAAGATCCCGATCTGCCAATGTCCTCTCTCTCATGAAATAAAATGTAGGGCGTCTCCAGAGTCTCCAATGAATTCAAGACATCGTCAGAACATTCAGTGACACAACTATCGTAAAACTTAAACCAGTCCGTTTTGTCTTTGGCCAATTCGTAATAATGACCACATTCAACGACAGAACCACAGTGGACAATGACTGCATAAAGATTATAAGAGTGTTCCGCTAGATTAGGGTGTTCATCTATTTCGAACTTTCGTAAGAGTTTGGTGCTTCCGCCAGAGGTCGAGTCGTGTTTGAAGATCATCAGTGTTATTATTAGATTGACTAGTACCTCAGCTATACTCGGTATTACCATCAGCAGTACCCTCTAATGGGAGAACCATGTGAGGTCCATTGGTAAGATTGCCTCTCAAAAACTCGATTTTCTGTTTCGCGCCAAGAAGTATTTTATTTGTCGTCAACTGATTATGATTTATAAAGCACAAATTCGATCTGTTTTGGGATACTGTTCCAATATATGGAGTGCAGCACCCAAAAACACATTGAAACTTTCAGATTCGGTCCAAAAGAAAGCCATTCGTCTCGTCGGTGATACTTCGCTCACAAGCTCGCTTACTTCTCTGAACATCGCAGAAAGCTTTGGAACTCGCTGCCTCGGGAGGTGTTCCCTGGGGCACACAGCCTTCAGAAATTCAAGAAGAACACCAATTCCTACATATCCCTCACCATCATCAAGAGGAAACTTGAAGAAGACATCGAGCTTCAAGAAAGGACTGACCTTCCCGTACAAGCGATATTGGAACTACTGCAGTGCTGCCTTCATAACTCTTACTTCCAGGAAAAGGACCGTTTCTTCTCCCAAACTGATGGACTGCCGATGGGTTCTTCTCTTTCTCCAGTAATCGCCAACATATATATGGAGTGGTTCGAAGAATTGGCTATTAGAGAGGCAGAATACAAACCAAAACTGTGGCTAAGATACGTGGACGACACATTCATCATATGGAGCCACGGAGATGAACACCTTGAGAATTTCTTCTCAAGAATAAATAACATCAGGAATTCAATCAAGTTCACAATGGAAAAGGAAACTAACAGTACCTTGCCTTTCCTCGATGTGAAAGCTGAAAGAAAAAACACTGGTATCCTCACCTCTGTTTACAGAAAAAAGACACACACTGGACAGTACCTCAACTATGGCTCCAATCACTCGAATTCCACGAAGAGGGGCATTGTAAGAACGTTGATGGAGAGAGCAATGTGTATTTGCAACAACCAGGAGTCTCTGGATGCGGAAATAAACCACATAAAGAATAAAGACCTACGCCAAAACGGATACCCCGAGAAACTCATAGAGGAAATTCAGAAACAACTCAAAAGGACGAAGACGGTCGAAGAACGATCACAAAACCCCGTTCTTGTCCTTCCCTACATTAGGGGTATCTCCGAGAAGATTAAAAGGATCGGAAACAAATACAATATCAAGAGTTGCTTTCAATCCGGCAGCACTTTACGAAGTTTCCTCACCAAAACGAAACCAGAGAACGAAACAGAATCCAGCAAAAACTGTATTTACGAGGTCCCATGTGAATGTGGAGATTCCTATATCAGCGAGACGAAGCGGCCATTATCTGTAAGAATAGCTGAACACAAAAAGTGGACTCAACGGGGGGAAACATCTAAATCGGGAATAGCCGACCACGCGTGGACAGAGCACCATCGAATTCTTTGGGACGAGGCTAATGTTCTTCATAGAGAAGAACACTGGTTTAAACGCAAATTTATTGAAACCGCTTATATCGAGGTTAATGGTGCTTTCAGTCAACCGAGCGTGGAAATCAAAAACGTATGGAGGCCGCTAATGAACCGTTTTGGAGGGAGAATTAGCGCGAAAACACGCGCGCCACAAGACCGCGCGTAATTTACAACGTAATTACCGGCAGACCTATAAAACATCGTGTAGATTCAAAATTTGTCAGTATTCACCTGAAGACGATTGCAGATTCAAGCAATTGAAACGTAGTGAAAAATTGAAAGAAGTACAAATCTTTCAACCATTAAGACGATGTAAGTCCGAAGCACAAGTAATCAATTCCTACCTACTTTCCCTCGTTTCTTACGATGTTCTTTGAACAATACAGGATTTTCCTTTTCGTGGGAACCAGAACTTAAAAAAAATATATATTTTTTAAGTAAATTTGCTCTCAGAAAAATTCCCTATAACAGTTTGTCATCACACAATTGGCTCTCAACCAATATGTTTTGTAGAATATTGGTTAAAGTGAGTCGAGCATTACTTAAAATTAAACTCTTAAGTGAGCCTATAAAACTGAAGATTTAACCAAACCAAGTATCATACTAAAATGTTCATCGTTATTATAATAGTGCACTTAAACTAAACGTAATGTCAAAAAATTTACCCAACTAAATTCCACACTGTATATCTATTTCAAAAAAGAAGTATTTTGAATTGTTCGTGGCATAAAATATAAAATAATTATTTTTAATTTATCAATATTGCCACAATCAAACAATGAACATCCAAGTACAAAACATTTAATTATAAGTAGTTTTCTTATATCAATATTATTATGAAAAATGGCCATTTTGCAAATTCAATTTCTTATATCTCAAAAATTAATCATAGGATTCAGTTCTGCACATGGAGACGTTCATTCAGTATGTCAAACTCTACAACATAACAAAATTTGAGGAAAATGAACCGGTGACAATTTTTCCCTAAGGCCTCTGCCTGGTCCTTTTGATTTTCATCTCGAAATGTTGGCACTTATTTAGAACTACCCATATCAATGCTCTATTATAATTTTTACATCGGACAATGAGCAAACATTTAAAATCGGCGCAGCTCTTTGAATTGGGCCACTCTATATAAAACGAATCCGATAATCAACACCTTCAGATAAAAAGTTAAGGTTTGTAGGTTAAAAAATCATAATCGAATGTAAATATATAAGAAATTCCCATACGGATCATGATAAGCATTTACCTGAAGTGAATGTATATTATAAACCGTGATGGATTTTTTTTTCCTTTAGAATTGACTCAATTTGATTACTTGTGTTTCGGACTTTCATTAAATGGATTGTTTTATTAAACACGACGTTTCAATCGATCTATTATCTCTAATCGTTTTCAAGTGCAGAATGACCTTACCGAGTTTATAATGCAGTGATCGTGATGGTAGAGCGATCGCTCTCCGACCATAAGGGCGTGGGTTCAAGTTCCAGTACGGTTACCGCTCTTGTGCATTACATTTCACTTTGAGAGGTCTTCCCTAACTCGCTTTGGAAAAAGTGCTGATAAGAACGAGGATATCACTGATGATCAGAGATTCACTACTTGACTTGATTTTCTAACTACTTGCCTTGACTTGACTTGAAATCAAGACAAGCTCAAGTCAAGTATTTATTTTTGAAATTCAAGTCGAGTAGTTACACTTCAAGTACTTGAAAATCAAGCTACCTACTTGAATTTTCTTGAAAAACTAGTACCTTTTTTGTATTAATCTGATTAACTGCCAAAACACAATAACAATAAAAATATATGGATACAAAATAAACAAAACTGGAGTTAGTAAAACACAGTACAACAATATTCATGTTATAATGCCCCACTTGTAAATAGCAAAGTAGATAATATTTAAAACTGTATAAAAATGTATAGCGTGTGCCACAATGTTTACTAGATTGCTTAAATTCTATAGATTTTTGTAGATATTCGATATTAAAAAAAAACAGCAAACAACAAATAAAAATTATAAAATTATTAAATTATTCAGTTGTGTCACAAACTACTATATAGTTATAGCTAAAATTTGATTATTGTTTAACCTTCTCACGCCAACTCGAAATTGATATTGTGCTAAGCCTATTCGAACCTGTAGAGGTATTTGCCCCAGAATTGGGTGGTTTTTTTTTTCGTAGACTCTAGTGTGTTTAGCTTGTGAATGTCGCCTTAGTGAAAATGTTCCGCAGTTTTTCATTTTCAAAACCGCCGTAGATAGGGTAAATTTGCCTTGTTTAGATTTTATTACTCTTAAGATCTTGCTCGACTATGAAATAATTCATAATTATTTTCGTTTAATTTTTTTATTAACTTCAACTCGTTTGTCCTTTGATGGCGCCGACCCTGCACTGTCTACTTCTGTTTCGATGTCATCAAATTCTGACACTCTTTCATCTACGATATATCCTGAAAAGGTTCGATTCCATTACGGACAAATCACTTGAATAAGACATCAACTGGGAAGGGATCCATCAGTGTGATACACAGATGGATCTAAGATGGATGAAAGGGTTGGAGTGGGCGTTACAGTACCAAATTCCAGGCTCTCAAAACCCCTTGCTAACACCCCAACCATCTTCCAAGCAGAAGTACATGCTACAGAAATATGTATCCAGGAATGCCTTGAAAGAGGCACTCGAAGAGCAGAAATCTATATATCATCAGATAGGCAAGCAGCACTAAAAGCTCTGAGGTCATACACCTGTGAGTCTAAACTGACTTGGGACTGTAAAAAATTCCTGAGACAACTGGCAACAAACAATCAGGTCACCCTGATGTGGGTGCCAGGTCACAAAAGAATTAAAGGTAACGAAGAAGCAGATTGCCTTGCCAAAGAAAGGGCAAACACACAATTTCCCGGCCCAGAACCCTTCTGTGGACTCTCCAAAGCCCACTTGAAAGAGTTCCGACGCTGGGAAACCGATGAAATGAAATCTCACTGGAATAAAGTGCCAGGACAAAGACAAGCGAAAAGACTATTGTGCCTATCGCCAAAGAAAGCTAAACAGCTTCTCGAGTTGAACAAGAAAGACTGGAAGATAGTAACGGGATTCTTCACTGGACACTGCCCTCTGGGGTACCACCTCAAAAAGTCAGAGAGTGATAGTTGCCGCTACTGCGAGAACTTCGCGGCAACTGCAGAACATTTGCTTTGCCCAGCGCTTTTCTGCAAGAAGCTTAAGTTCCTGGAAGGGGCCTTCTCAACGCCCTCCGACATCAGGAGCTCAGCTCCCAGGAAACTGATGAACTCCGCAGGAATCTCGGGCCTCGAATAGACCAAGGGTCACGCACAAAAGAACTTATAAGTCGAAGTACTTGTGAGGCTGCACAGCCTGTACGACCTCCCTATAATCTACAATTTACAATATGATGGGTATTGAGTTATATCTAACAGCTACTTTTGCTCTGCAGAGGAAACAATTGCAAGTGCTCCCTGTAACCAATTGAAATAATTTTGTTCTGATTCGGACAGTGCCATATTTCATTATTACTTTTTGACGATGTGGATTTTGTACGGTTTTTGAGTCTATTGTTTCCATTTGAGGAATAACTCATCAATGCTAACCATATCCGCACAACTTCCCAACTCCATAATTGCTCTCAGATCGATATAGATATTTTACTCTGAAGAGATGCTAACCATATCCGCACAACTTCCCAACACCATAATTGCTCTCAGATCGATATAGATATTTCACTCTGAAGAGATTGCTTTCAGTTTGATCGAGTGGCATCCTTGAGATACTCATTGTTACAACAACAAAAATAGCAATCATAACGAAGAATGTTTAAATGTCGCTCCGCGTTATTGAAGATCCGATGAGCTCGGCCGCTAACTTATGTAATTCAGGGCAGAACAGTCCCGAGAATGACGCTCATCAACCTTGACATTTCCGGATTCAACGTGCTCCGGAAGATACGAGGATGTTCTCGAGTGGTTTAAGGACCAGTGTAATTAATTGATTTTGAATGCAAGATTTATTATCAAGAACACCCGCCGCACCAAAAAAAAAGAAACACGAGCGGAATAATTAAGAATTAGGTGATAAAGATAGAGAAGAAAAAAATGTTGCTAACCTGACATTTAGAAAGGATAATGTTGGACGTTTTGGAACTTTTATTCTTTTTTTCAGTGGCTATCTTTATGGCATAATTTATTTAGAAAAAAAATCATGTCTGCTCAGCAGCTTCTTTTTAACTGATAGGTTGAGGTTTGCATAAAATCAATAATAAAATATAGTTCAATGTACAAGAAACGTGAATTCCTATCGAAAGGACAAAGTTTTTTTTTAATTTTTCATTATTTCGACTTTTATCTCGAAGTTTCAACTTTTATCTTGAAATTTCTAACTACTTTTATCTCGAAATATCGACTTGCATGAATAGATTTCGATAAAATTCTGGCCAAATATATTTCAAAATATTCTGAATCCAATGGTGTAGTCAGAATTTTGATAAAAAATCTGAAATTGAAGTGGTGGGTTGATTTTTTGACATAATTTGAAAATCTTATTCCCATATAACTTTTTTATTGATCTATGCATTTCTACGTAATTTTCACATAAACCATTTGAAAATGTCGTGTATCCAGTGGTGTCACTCTGTATATGGAAAACTTGTTTATTATCCATTTGTCAGAAAATTTTATTCTTCATAATATTGGTGCATTGCAGAAAACTTGCAAATGAGTTGTCAGAATTTTGAATTATTGAACGGGGGAGAACAAAAATGGGAAATTTGATCAACTACCCTTATTTTATACGTTATCCAGCGCCATCTCTGGGTTAGAAAAAAAATGGAGCTGATACATACTTGAGTATCTATCTTAGGAATTCCCAAATGAATGATGAAGTTATTTTTCGATTTAATCGGGAACTAGCCTTCGCTGATGATTTGCAAGTACTATGAAACCGGTACATAAGTGAAACCCATTTAAATTGAAAAATAAATTCAGCTATGTATTTAAAACGTATTGCAGAGTTGTTCTTGTAGAAAATGTTGCCAAGTATCAAAGAGATATAATTCAACGGTTGTAGAGGGCAGTAGTTGTTTTCTGTTGGATACTTGCGACGAATTACCTATTGTATAGGGTTTTTTCTGTGGAAGATGGGGTTATATACATATATACTTCAGTATCTATCTCAGGAATGCCCAACAAATGTTTTTTAATATGTTTCTCAAAGTTATATATTGCTTATGCTCATCTGTACTTGATTTTTTGAATTTTGGGCGAGCTTCCTCTTTTTATGTGTCATGAATGGTTGGTAGTTTCGCCTAGTCTTGTCTGTCCAGATTGGGTCTTCATTACCATGCGAATTGTTTATAAGGTAGAATATATCCTTATTATTGCTTGTATGGATGATGACCATGCGACTTCGTTTTTGTTATCCAAATCCACAGCAAACTTTCTGAACCGAAATCTTACAAGACAGTTGGAAAGATCGTTGGCATCTTTATCGCATTATCTTATGTAATAAAGGTTCAAATTAGTATTAAATTATTATATAAAAGGATATTTTCGAGTTCATGCAGGATGTTCATGCGGGATTCTTTTTTCAGTCTATTCCATCATATCGAAATTATTTGTCCATGAAAGTAAAAAACAAATAAAATAAATCAAAAATTGGCCCACGAGCGATATCTCAAAACAATTACAATAATCAAGATGTTCTAACTTATCTGTCTTCATTGAACGAGATGATACATGGCAATCCTTGAACGACTGCCCTCTTAACGAAATTTCATGAACCAAATGCCGCGATTAATTGAAAAGTTTATTTTGTTCTCATGCGATGATTGGAATTCTTTGTCAATGGCAAATCAAAAATTATGATATGAAGACCATCATCCTGTGATGAACACCTCAAGGTCATAAAACTATTCTGTGATTATTAAAAGCAGAAAACGCACCTCTAAGATTGAATTTATCAGAATTAATAAAATCGAAGCATTAACTATTACGATTAATGGGATATTCATCAGAAATGTTGAAATTACTTTTAAAACATGCTCACGAAATGTATTATTTCTGTGCGATGTGGTTTTCTGCTAATACCTGCATTTCCGTATTAATATTACCTCTCTAAAAGTCATTGGTTCAAGAGGAAACTTACCAAGTCCAACCTAAGAGTCCATTCATATATTGAACTAAGACTGAGTTAAAGCCACATACATTTTTGGATAATTTTTTTTTTAGTTCAACAGTCGTACTAGTCCAATCGTTTTTTCCTCTAACCGATACCAAAGTTGATAAAATTCGGCATTCTAGTAGATTTTGAGGCGGAGAATCGAAAAATCGAAGAATCTTTGATGTGAAATGTCGGAAGGGGGGTAAAACTAGCCCATGAACCTTTAAACGCCCTTTTAATCATAAAGAGGTAGTTTTTTTTCTGAAAAATAGTGCTGCCATTCGAAAGAAAATTTTACACTAGAAATACATGTAAAATATTTTCTGAGAAATTTTCACCCCTGAAAGCTCGCGAAACTAATAATTCAAAAATTTTCTGTCTGTTTCCGCAATGAAATTGAGTTTATGAAATATCGTAGAAGAATATCGCGGGAAGTAATACACCAAACAAAACAACAAGTCCAAAGTTTTATTTCGTGCACAAAAACACAAGCGGATTTGTTAATATAAAAAAATAATGCTGTTGCAAAAGTAAGACATGGTCAATCAACCTACATTTTAATTTTATTTTGTTTGTAGCTTGAAAACACACATGAAAATATTTGAGTTCCTTACATTGTGACCTCGACCGTGATCCTGATGGTTCAAGGGGTGAAGGGTTTTCAATTATTATTGCTGCAGCTGTGGTACAATATTCATACCGTACCTTGTTATGGGATGGAAAATCGCCATCTGATGTCACGTATTGTTGAGTGGCTTAGTAATTATTGACATTCCATATTATAAAACTTTATAGCATGACGTGTTTATAATCTCAGATTTTGCACGCTTTTTAGTGCAAATATGCTAAAAATATAAGTGAGCACAAAAATCAAAACAAATAAATATAAAAGGTTATGCTATGTTACTGAACGTTCAAATATTTTGGTAGCAGCAGTGCTAAGCTTGCACATATCCATGGAAACCATTATGCACTATCAATAACTATAAACGTGCAGCAAACTTGCGTGCCGTGTTTTAGACCACCAACTTCATATATGATAGAGAAAGTACACAAATTGAGCTCATTTGTTTCACCTCAATTGAAAGCTTTGCCATAATCAAGACACAATACATTAGTTAAATAGTCATCAGGTGCCTTCGTTCAATTGTTCACACATACTGAAAGGTTTGTCATTGTTGAACGTCCTCGAACGAAACTGTATAGTTGTGTAGTTTTGGAAATATCAATCAATCAATCAATAATATCAAGGAGGAAATCATTTTTTAAACAATGATAGTTGTCCCTCTGTCGTTGTCTTCATAATATCAACACTAAGCATTAAGTTCAGTGAATGCTATGGCTTCATGAAAATATTTTTGTTGAGATTTGTATACAGAAGAAAATAACATAATACAGTCTCAGCCAATACAACTGGGACCCAGAAACCAATAAGACCGGTCCGGGGTCCTTTGCTTGTCTAGAACCGATATAGTATTAATCACTTAATTAATTTAAACACAAGCATATTTAGAAATGAAGCTTTAATCACAGCATTTGCTGGGGTGATCAAGGAACTTGAGGTCAGAAGATTCGCCAGATCAAGTTGTAAATACTATCTCCTTGAAAATTCACATCCAAAGATTGGCTTCTCGTTTCATCGGTTATGCCCAGGAAGATGGTCAGGAGTTCTTAAGATGCCCTTTAAAGGGTTCACATGAAGATGTGAATAGGGTAACGAAAAAGCCAAAACCCATTATGATAGAGATAGATGAGAAATTAAGTGACGCAGGTAAAAGGCTTAAGAGTCATGGTCAAGATATTTAAAAACTGACAATTCCAAAATTGTAGATACCTTCGTCGTTGTTAAAATCTACATTTAAATGTTCTCTGTGGTCACTGTTCAATATCCTTCGATCCATTCTGGGATCTTTCCTTATCGATACTTCAAAGAACAGGCCAATTGAGACTTTCACATTGTTTGGATTCATTCAGAAAGGAAGAAAATTTGAATGGTGACGAGAAGCCGACATGTGCGAAATGCAAGATGAGAAGGAAGTGCATGAAATCTTCAGCAATTCAAAAATTCCCGAAAATTTTAGTATTCCATTTGAAACGTTTTTCTCTAGATAGATCTCAAGGAAAATTGAATGTCACAACTAATTTCCCTTTAGAGGGATTGCAGCAGGCAATGTAGCTCCTTGTCGTTATAGTCTGTATGCATTGTCTAATCATACCTATAGTGGACACTACACAGCCTACTGTAAACATTCATATGCGAGGACATGGCATGAGTATAATGATTCAAATGTGTCCCCAATTTCATCTAAATCCCTCGTGAGCAGTGAGGCCTATGTTCTATTCTATGAACAGGAAGGCACTTAATCACAACTTTGTGATCACTTTCAGTTTTATTTTATGTTTCATATTTTTAGTAATCTATTGATTGAAATTTATTTTTATTTATCACCAAAAAGTAATATTGTTCATAAGTCAATAAACACAATTTCGCAAAATCGCCGTCGACGCTTTCTATTTCCTGATCAACGAAATTATGCTCAATTCGGTTTATTTAATGAGAACTGAAATTCGTGATTTTTACATTGCTAAACATATCCTTGGTATTTACGATGTGCTGTGAAATTACTTCTAATGATCTGTTACAAGTGCGAAGAAAATATCAGATTTTCAGTTCTGGCAGTAACCTACTTCTTATGCCAATTATTGAACCATGTATCAAAAAATCAAATGTTATAACGGCCTTGAAGTTAATTGTCTTCTACGCAGCATATACCTATAGCCGGTAGGACATCTTTCAAAGATGATTAAATTTGTGCAATTTCAATTATTACGGGATATTTGGATAATTATTCACCGTGAACTTTTCATAAAACTTGTTTCAATTATACATAACCATCAATTTGAACTCTCAAAATAATTTTGATTTAAATAGGTTCATGGATATTCATACATAAACGCAAAAAATTATTTAATAGTTTCGATTTCATAATAATTTCCATACTTTTACGTATCATTACACTTGATGAGCCATGAGAAGTATTGAATAATTGTGTAACATTTCCAGGGCTTTCTGACTATTTCAAAAAAAAAAACATTTGTGAGATTATGGTATAGTTTTAAATGACGTTCACACCTATAGGGCCTCGGTGACTTGTAGGTAAAGATTTCGGTTCTCAACCCAATCATCGGTAGGGCCGGTAGGGGTTCAAATCATAGCGCTGTCCCTTTCATAGCATCACACGTTGAATGGTAAGGGTTCCGTCTTTTTTAGCTTGCCCAAGCCTCTGGTGGACTGTTAAGGAAAAATATAATATTATCGTTAAAGATCGTATGCAAGAGGCTTTAAATCTGGTGATAAGATGGACAGATTCGGAGTCTTGGTCTTGGTCTCGGTCTTGATGTTTCAAGTCCAAGACTGGCTCAGTCTTATATATAACCTAAAATTCAATTAAGTATGCATCAATATACCAAATAACTTTTGTATTAAATTTTTTTCTATCTTCAATAATAGAAGATATGGACCAGTGCGACCTTACAACATACACCTATTTGATTTAAACTGTAAAACTGCTATATCAAATTTGAAAAATGTATTTTCGATTTTGAGTGAACAAAAATCAAAAACCTACCATATGAAAAATAAATAATTGAAATAAAATGCCATAACATTTTCCATCAAATTTTTCTCAATATTGAGTAGATGTAAGTTATATTTCGAGGCCAAGACCAAGACTCTTGAGCGACCCCAGGCCTATTATTCTCAAGTGAAATGCCTGGTTCATAGGCCAAACTTTTACTTTTACCTTATCTTTTACTTTTACTTTAAGAAAGTTGACACATTGCCTTTCAGTAGTAGCGTTTATAACATACTTTCACCTCCAAATGCACAATTCTTTCAAATAATTGTACTGATCCGATGCGTTAAAGTCATAATTGGATTTTGACAAACAGAATTATCAGTTATCCTCTTTTCTTTGAAACTTATCTATGAACAGTCAATTCCTTAAAGTTAACGATAAGGTAATAGAAAAAGTAAAAGTAAAAGTTTGGTCTATGAACTAACCATAAGCGACTAAATGTTGTATACAATTGCATACGTTATAACTCGAGAATAGACCCCCTGCACTTATTCTACAACTCAAATCGTGCTTACTTCTTTCATCAAATTTACTACCACATATACGAGTATGAGGCACGCAGAAAAGTGATCCCAACCTTAGACCAACTGCAATTCTGTATGATTCTTCATCCAGTAAGTTCCCAAGAGGAGCGAACTGTAAAGCGTTCAACCAAGCACCAGATTCCTTGAACATGGCTGATTTCAGACAAGCCTTCTCATATAAATTGGAACACAGAAGTTCATCAGTTATAGTATTGAAGACAGGACGATCCCAAACCTTTTGTGAACTAGCATAATCTGTGGGTGGATCCATATCAGTTAGTGAATGCTAGTGATTCAAGTTCAAAATAGCAGTTGTTCTTTATACTGATAAATATCGGAGGGAGCATGGAACTGATAAGATCAGAAACGCTATGTACCGACTAAAGAAAAAAAGCTCGGTAAAGCTAAGGAAGATGATTGTAGTCAGTCCTAATCCTCCAAGGCTTCCATTAAGGGTAGCTTGAATGAAATGAATACCTAATAGAGCACTGTCAGTGACGTAATTTGACAGTTATGTCAATTATTCGATTGGAAGACAGACAGAGCAATTTTCCATAAGACTACGCGTGTCCTTTTTGTGGATTTTATACGAAGAAATGTCTGAAAATACGTTCTTGGTATTTTAGAGAGTATTAATTCATTGTGTTTCGTATGAATTGAGTGCATAAGTCTGTAGAAGTGTTATAAACATGGATTTTCCAATTCAAAAATACGTTATGATGATAGGTATCATACAAACAGTTTTCTCTTTTAGATTTGAGGACATAATCATGAAGACTTGTGCTGTTATGGGTTGTTATAACCGATCCGATCCAGACCAGCACGTGAAATTTCCAAATTTCCTTCTATACAAACAAGGCAGACAGGTAGAAACTGAAGGAGTACAGGGACATACTTGTCAGATCATTCCGAACATCTGGACCGTGTACCTACCCAAAATACGTAAAACAAAAAAATCGCTGGGAATTTACAGCTAACATTGAAGTCAACATTGGAGGGTGCTATGAAAGACGGAAAGTTTTGTATTGCTAGCAGATATTTATTGTCAAAGATCGCAAAACTAACAGCGAAGTTATTAGTAAATTTATACAATTTCTCATCTGAAACAAGAGTATTTAAAAATATTATCAAATAATAGGATCACCAAATTTAGTGAAGTACAAAAAAATCACAATTAACCACTAACCACCACAAAAAAACAATTTTCTTTTTTCAAACTCAAATTCTTTGATTGTCAGCTAATCACCGCCATGTTGTGACAGTGCTTGTAGTTGTGCATTTCGTATTTTGCTTTTCTATGTTTAGTTAGTTCTCATTTCCTCTTTTTTTTTTCGTTTGCATGTGTTGTGCCAGTACATCTTAACTCATTTTTGAACTTCAAGTGGGTTGATAAGTTATTTGCGGTAGGTTTGTGATTCTGAATTAATAAGCAATATCAATAACCATAAAGAGTTTTTTTGAAAAATAAATCAGACGGATTTTCAACACATTCCTCAAACGATATGATTTATGAAGTTTTTTAATACATCTGGTGACATCTCAATCAGAGTAATATATCTTATATGACAAGGAAAATTAATTGTTGGCGCACAATAACTCATCACACCTACCTCGACCTTCAGACACAACCCTAACAATTTAATTTATTTTCTGAATATTCATCTCAAATATTATCATAAAATCATTGTTTTATATTGCTTGGAATTTCCGATAGATGGCAAATCGATAGAATTACTCATAATACTTCCATTTTCTGTCAGTTCCAGAAATCATAAAATTATTATAATCATTTCCAGTCAATAAAAACTGTAATTAAAAATGAATATATTTTAGTAATTTGCGTAATAATTGATATTTTGACGCCTTCCATGGTACATGTGTGGTATACTGATTAGATTCATTTATACAAAAACAGCTTTTAGGCCAATCATTTTATTATTAAAAATCAAAAATGAGGATAAAATTACAAAAGAAAGGAAACTTTCACAAAAGTTGTATTTCAGTGTTCAATAAGACTACACAAATTTTCCAACTCCGGGCAAGGCCAGCAACATTAAGTAAAGCATCATAATGAATACATTTTTTATTTATACTTTTGCTGAAAACTTGGCCAAAGAAATCTAAAAGAATAGCGAACGTAAAGACACGTTTCTCTCTATGTCAAAATTCTCGCCGAATAATTAATTTTTTTACTCTCATGTCAAACTTGGAAATGGTTGCAAACTTGAAATACGATAAAGGATGATATTTTCTTTGATTCCACCATTTTGAGACTCTTTTGCATTTTTCCCTACAAATAAATGAAAACAATTGTTTATAATAATTTTTTTAATAATGTTGCCGTGCTTTTACGACGTGGCAAATTTGCATACTTTTATTGCACACTAAAATACAACTTACCTGTGATGAGTTTTGCATTTTGATTTCTGGAAATATGAACAGGATGTTCATAAAATCAGTTGTGGAATCATCTGCAGCTGAAAGGCAAACTTTAGTCGCTATTCTCCTTCGTTCAAAATAACCTCTTGGGAGGTATTCATGTTGAAAAGAGGAACATTCTTCATTAAAATTGAAAAATGTGATTTATCTGTAATATCTAACAGAAAACAACTACTACCCTGACTGAAGCCATGTTAGACATTGAACCAAATCTGATGAAATATCTAAATATCCTTGCTTCTAAAGAGTCTGCTTCCCAATTCTTCCGATCTCCCTGATGGAGATCTAAATGTAGGAGGTGCGGACCTTACGTCAATGAAATGAACGTTTTCTGTGAACGAATCTATCAACTATCAGTCAACAAACAAAATACTTTTATATCGAGCGTTGTCCATATTCGCTTCCATTCGTTCGAACTCGATAGTGTCCGTTCATAATTGCTTGTTCACGTGTGAACGTACCTTTACATATAACAATAGAGACCGCACATGGAGTATTTATTTTGGATTGTGTTCAACGATACCCTTGAACAAGTTTCTGAAATATTCGTGTAATTACCCATTATTATATCATTCACAGTAGTGGTGTTCCATCTAAGGTGAATCGTTCGCTTCAGAAGACATTGGTTGGGAGGTGTGTAAGGTCACGAGTCAACTGGTAATTATACATCACGAACCAAGAAATATTATTATATATGCTTGTGTGCAAATGGACACAATTATATGAAGAGAAGGTGGCGAAAGTTTTTATGGGCTACAATCATTCGAGATGTGTATTGGATAAGTTGGATCCGGGGTATTTGTTTGAAAAGAAGTCATTCAGTAAGAGTTCTCAATTCACAGGACTAAAATCAATATCAGTGAATTGATTCTGTGTCAGAAAATTCAAATGAAGCAATAAAATCCCCAACTTTCCAACTGTAAAACGTAACACTTACGTAACATTAAGGTAATTAAATCGTGGACATGCACTCAATGTTAGTTGATTTATTATTTTGAAATTTTATGAAAAACTATAACATTTTCGGGCAATTTCGGGAAAATGTCATTCCACAAACGCAAATGTTTATTATGTTACTGTTACTGTTGATACCGGAATTGGACCCAAATTGAGTTATTTTAACTGGAATGTCACTTTGATAATATACGCAAATAACATTCTCCTCCTACCCCTATAGAAAGTACACACTTTCCCCCCTCAAACCAGAGAGGAAACTCATACTTTTCCTCCCTAGGGAAAGTACCTTTCCTTCCCCTCATTTCAAGTAAGTTGTAAACGATGAAACTTGTGAATCTATTATAATCAAATTGTTCCCGTAATTTCTAGAACATCTTGTATATCCTGTATTCTGGTAAAAATCAAACATGAATGTTACTTCTACTTTAGTTCTTTTATAGCTATTTGTGTTTTAAAAGCGCAAAGTGATTGATTGTCACTCGACAAAAAGATAAATCTTTGGAGAACGACAAAGGCACTTTGTGCTCGAAATACACACATTATTTTTTCTACAAGCGCAGCTCTTACACTTCATTCAAATAGGCACATAATATTACTTATGAGAAAATCACTCAATAGCAATCCAATGTCCAATAATTCAAATCACTAACAAGAAAAAATAAAAATAACTTTCTTAAAAAAAAAGTTGCAATTGCCAGGAGCTAAACCCGGGACCTTCGGATTACAAGCCCAAGAATAAATAAATAAATAAATAAATATGGGTTTTATTACAAAGTTAACAATTTACATTTCACAATTTATAACATGCCACATTTCATTTTTCCACGCTTCTTAACCCAGGGGGGTCAGGGGAGGATGGAAAAAATTGCACCACCGCATATGCTCAGATGAACATGACTGTATTGTCTATACTTTCTATCATGCAAGTATAGGTCCGTTTTAGACAAAAGCAGTTGAGATTTACAAAAAAAGGTTCATTAAGTGGGTAGGAGGAAAAATCATATGTATTACATGGGAGTAAAGTGCCTTTTCCTCCATAGTAATAGTATTATTGGTTCTCAAATATAGTCAACTATTTCAATGAACACTATGCATCTGTAGGTTGGAATTATGCTGAAAAAAAATGTGAAAAACCTTTATCACTAAAACCAACATACAGAAATCATTTTAATTGTTTCCTGTTGAAAGTACTTAACGTAATTGAAGCAATTATCAAATAACTGAAATCTGGAAAAACACAATTTAAATGGAGACGATAAAAATTATCATAAACAAGTATTCGCTCCAGCATTTAATAATTGTTATTCATGAAACAGAAATTTGTCCTTACACTTTCATGCATGTATGTTAAAAGGGCAATGAGAATGTGGTTCTCTGGAACACCGCAGAAAAGGTTGGCGATCTGTATTTGTTTTAAAGATATTTTCATGGGCAATGCTCTTCCAATATATCATCAATCGTTCCACCGGTTAGCGGTCCCATCGAGACTGACTTGCCGAGCTCAGTCCTCACATCCATATGCCTTCTGTTTGGAGACATGCCAAACATCTCTTTTACAGGACTCGTGCTCCCAAAGAACGGCAAAGATTTGGAACTAGTTTCCTCGGAAGGTGTTCCCTAAAGCATGCAGCCTTCAGAAATTTAGGAAGAACACCAATTCATACCTACTTTCCCGCAGCTCCCATGATGTTCCCTAAACACTACAGGATTTTCTTTTACGTCAGAACCACAACTCAAAAAGATATTGAAAAGCGGGAAACAAAATTATGAACACCTAATGGAATTTTTTATGAATTTAAATGAAAATTCAGAAGATGAACAATTGAAAGGTTCAATTATATTCATAAGAAAAATTGGGGACAAAAACATACAAAAATATAAGTTCCTGATAGGTAGGTAGATACTAGTTCAGAAGCATTATGAATAAAAGAGAGTTCCTACTTTAGGAAATAACAAAAATACAATTAAAATTGTTAAAAAGCCTAAAACAAGTTTAGCGAGGATCAACGTTAATAAACTAGCAGAAGCAAATCAATTCAATAAAAAGAACCCCGCACCGGTCTTATATGGGTTCATGGGTCCTGGTGGAATTAGTTACTATTTATGTGATTAGAATCTTTCATCAAACGAAAATTAAGGTACAACTTCAACTGGACGACTCATTCTTAGGAACATAGAAAAAATGCAATCTATATATACGTCTCTTATAGAAACATTATCATACCTTTGAGGGACTATATCTCAAAAACGACTTGCGTTTTGATCAGGAAAATTATATTATTCCATGCAAGTATAGAGAGCAAGTGAAAGAAGAGATACATAGAAAAAATGGCAAAGCATGAAGTAATAGAAAGAAGTACAGGTAATTGCAGAAATCTTATTGTTGCTATAAACAATAATTGTAAAAACGAGCTTTTATTCAAAAGCTGAAAAAATAAATAATAATATCTTTATATGTGTAATCAAGGTTATATTGTGAATATATATAGGTAACTACTATAGTTAGTGTTGTATATAAATAAGCGTAGTCTGTTTTAAGTGTTGAATAATGGTTATTTAACGAACTCTTGAATTAATTCAAGTTCCGTTACAAAACTTTTCCGTTGGCCGTAATTAAAAAAAAAATAAAATTTGGTTCCATTTGGGTCTTGAACCCTCGACCTCGCAATAATCTCAAGACTCGCACCAGCATTTTACCAACCGGCTGCGTGACTACCTATTAACGTTACTGACAACTGGTATATTGAATGTTTTCTGAATATTTTTTTACAGGACTTTTCCGTCGACCATATTTATCAAAAATAAAATAATCTTACTTTTAATTTTCAGTTTTATTATTATAAATACTGATATTAGAAATTGTACAACCATTGAAACTTATTGAATTTTAAGAAACTACAACAATAAAATAAATAATGACAGATAGTACTAACACAGCTGCTTGATTTCAGCGGGTAAGAATATGATTGCCTACGCCACAGGCCACTATATAAGTATAATATGTATTGGAGCAATGTACGTTGGGTTGCATATAAGTAAATAATTGATTAATAGAAAATTATTCATTAACAGGGGTCATTAATCAACGATTTTGAGTGCGTTAAAATACATCGTAAATGAACGGTCGACGGAAAAGAATTTTAAAGTGAAATGTAAAAGTTCTTTACAATATATTACTATGAAGAGGAGACAGACTAATGACATTGATGACAAATATAAAAAAATTATTTCATCAAAATATAATTTGTCTCACATTTTTCATACTCTACAATCGACCTAACTAAAAAAACAGTTGGAAGAACTTGTCTTGCAGAAAAATATCCTGTACATTATGTCAATCAAGCAAAATAATAGCTCGTTTCGTGAATGGCAAAGGTGTAGCCTTCACACATTCTATTATATGGTAAAAAGTGAATTATTGCAACATATTCGCACAATTTGTCTTACTTAAAATTACGTTGATTACCATCGTGTACACTAATTTTAATACCTTAAGTTACTTCTTAATCCACGTGATGGTTACTTGTGCAATACAACAAATTGAAATTTATTAAATCCTACAAAATACATTAGAACGAGTTGTGACTCGAGTGTATCCAAGGGGATACTTTTGCAAGTTCTAATTGTAATCAAGCATTGATTATATGACAGGTTTCAAGGTTCTTACCTCTTATAAGTGTTAGGATAAGTCAGACAACATTGAAGTCATCCTGACCCAAAATAAATGAATTCGACCGAAGTTCGAAATGTGTGCAGGAGAGTTTCAAATAAACGAAACGAATAATTTCACTGAAGTCAAAGTCTCTTTTCCTCCACACATTTTCTCAAAGTGGAAAATATTTGGCAAGTATCTGTAACAAAACAACTACTTCCCCTTACAGATGTGGAATCTGACATCTGCTTGTGCAATGATCCTCCAGGAGGACACTATTGAAACTGATGATTATAATCAAGCATTAGATATTATCATATATTCATGATATTATGTTTATAAGTTCTTACCTCAGTAACAGTAATCAGTACTAGGCTATGTCAGATAGCATTATAGAGTTATTCTGTTCCACCTGACGAATAATAACATACAAAGCTCAACAGCGAATCATATAAATGAGAACAAAAAGTATTTTACCCCTTCACCACACAAGTAATTTAATTCCTAGATGCGCATTTCGATAACAAAGTTACCTTCATCAGTAGGATTACTAAACTAACTGTAAATAGGCATACCAGTATTTTTTATATCAAATAATTAATTACCATGGGTTAATCTGTGTACTGGAAGGTACCCTACCTGATGGGTAGGTATAGCCCACCCAATAAACAATACACCATAGGCACTTAATTATTCCTTTACTGGTATCAAGTCAAATAGTTTGGAATTTAATGGACCATTATCATGATTGAGCAAGGGTTTCGAGCCCCTTTTTCGAATAGCGATACTCTCATAGCAATCTAATTTTCTGTAATCATCAACAGGTTTTATTAATTTTAAATTTTGGATATTAATTTTGTGATGAGTTTCTAATAAATGATCCGCAACACTCGATTTATTTTCTCGTGAATATTTAGCATGTGCCAAATGTTCACGGAAACGAACATTCGTAGATCTTTTGGTTTGGCCATAATATACACTATCGCAGTTTCCCCGAAAATGGTAGATAATTTGTTGAAAAAGAAAAAGTTCAGAACGTCCTTAAGACAAATAACCACACTAGAGCAACCTAAAGACAGGAAAAAGTTCATTAAAATCACACACGATACACGGCTTACGAGAGGTCTCAACTCTATTTTCCGAGACGCAAACCTTCAGTTAGTACATAGCAGTACGAACAATCTCCAAAAGTTGTTAGGTAATCCGAAAGATAAAATTCCAACTTTGGAGAGATCAGGAATCTATGAAATTAGCTGTCAAAACTGCGATAGTGTATATTATGGCCAAACCAAAAGATCTACGAATGTTCGTTTCCGTGAACATTTGGCACATGCCAAATATTCACGAGAAAATAAATCGAGTGTTGCGGATCATTTATTAGAAACTCATCACAAAATTAATAAAACCTGTTGATGATTACAGAAAATTAGATTGCTATGAGAGTATCGCTATTCGAAAAAGGGGCTCGAAACCCTTGCTCAATAATGATAATGGTCCATTAAATTCCAAACTATTTGACTTGATACCAGTAAAGGAATAATTAAGTGCCTATGGTGTATTGTTTATTGGGTGGGCTATACCTACCCATCAGGTAGGGTACCTTCCAGTACACAGATTAACCCATGGTAATTAATTATTTGATATAAAAAAGACTGGTATGCCTATTTACAGTTAGTTTAGTAATCCTACTGATGAAGGTAACTTTGTTATCGAAATGCGCATCTAGGAATTAAATTACTTGTGTGGTGAAGGGGTAAAATACTTTTTGTTCTCATTGAGTGACACCACAGGCGTCCAATATCCCATTTTCGAGCGAATCATATAAATATTTCCGATAACAACTTTTGGTCAGCAGACATTTTATTTTATTTAAAAAAAAAAATCAGAAATCGGCAGTTTGTTGAACTTGCAAACTTATTGTTTTGTAGAGAGGAGGAGAGGAGAGGTTTTGAATTTTGTGGTTTATTATTCTCCAATACAATGCATTCCGAAATATTTCACGTAACAACTTGGGAGATCTTTATTGAATGTGGAAAATTTTACATCTATTTAGCAAACTTGACTTCTTCCACGGTAAATCATCTCACAATGTTTTGAACCGCTTAAATTTCGGCGATAGTTATCCGCAATGTTCTCATAGCCTTCTAGGATTCGAACGTCTTACATTTTACATTCTGTACCACAGTTGAATCCACAGTAGGTAGGTTAGATGTTATCAAAAGATTGAAAATTCTAAAGATCAACACAAGAATATAAATTAATTGCATTCATTGAGGACAAGGCGCTTCGCTACACTTTCGTAGGATAAATACCTACTCAGGATGGTCAGAAGTCCGTGATATTATTCGTGTGAATTCAGATATATTAAGCATAAAAGTTGGTAGGTACTAATATGAAATCGAAGGAGGCCGAGAGGTAACTAATACCTCTCTAATAACGATAGAAAAATTGGAACCAAATAGTTTATCAAAAGTCTGACATTCCTCCGATTCCTGTGCATCTGTCAGTACTAAATAAATACATCTTAAACTTCAAATTGAGTCAATCATGTTGGGGTGTTTGAAAATAAATCGGTTTGGCTAAACCAAAAATGAAGAAGTAGATAGTATAATCCAGTCTACGATCCCTCATAATACATTGAGGAGTAAAAATAGCGTATGTTGTTATTTCTCCAGAATATGAAAAAGCAAAATAAATTATAATTTTTGTAGAGAAAACGGTTCCTTCATATTAATATTCACCTGCTGTATTTTTTTAGAAACCCCCATTTTCTCGAAAATGATTATTTTCATTAATGATAAAGTTTCAAAAAAAAAAATTGATCTGGCATCAGAATTGAGCTTTGTGTTCAGATATCTGACTGAATCTCTCAATCCAGAGAATCGGAGTGGTTCTTGATCTGCTCACGAGGTGGAGCGGCTTACACCCGTTTTACAGTGTCAGACTAGAGTGACCAAATATACATACTTGTGTGGTAATTCGGACGAGAAACAGATATGGCCTACTCTCTGTAGTGACCTCACCCTGTACTGATGACGAGACATCAACTCTAAACCAGTCTACAGGTGGCCCCCCTGTCCGAACTGAAACAAAATTCTGATATTTGGTTACAGGAGGGCACTTGTAATTGGAATGAGGTACATTGCATAAGTATCTGTTAGATATAATGCAATACTCGTCAAGGTATTTGCCAAAGGAGTAGTTGTTTTCTGACAGGTATTTGCCACAATTAGCCTACGTTGTAGGTGTATATGGGAATGAGAGGAGGAAAACACCGGTCGCCAAAGACCATCGTTAGTGTTTGAGATATTCGCGAAAAAACAATGTTTTATCAAATTGTTTATAATTTTGCAATTTATGCGAGCGGAACTTCTCTCTATATGCCATTACTAATCAATTAACACCTTGTTCATGATTTTCTTCCAGAAAGCTTTCGTGAACTAGATTAACATTCCTATGCGAGTTCATAACATACGATTTTTTTTTGTTCTACGTTAGGATTATACCAGTCGGGACTTGTCTGCGAGGCCCCTATACATCCGGTGGGCGCACTGGTGTAATTTACCCAGATAGTAACTCCCCACCTCCGTAGGGTGAGTGAACACTGGGTCCAAGAATCATGTGCCCTGAACAGACTTAGTAAACCAAGGATGACAGCCTTCTGCATTCTTTCGGCTAATATTTCTGCCACATCACGGCAAACCGGTATGATTTTCAGATAAGAGAGCAGCGTATCCATATCATTCCAACAAAGACCTCTATGAGAACTACCAGTTTCACAGATTAGTTTGTGTAGAGCCTGAGGAGTTCAACGGACGGTGTTCCTTTCGCCATGAGCGAATTATCATCATTATTCTTATTATTATCCATTTCCGTTGATGACACTGGCCTACAAGGCCAAGAATGTAAATTTCTTTGACAGTTTTTATAATCTTTGCATTTTTGAAATGCCTCCACAAGATTGATTGGAAAATGAAAAAACTTGTCCCAGTAGCAGAAACCAGATTAGGCTAACATAAAAGGATTACTAGTCTGCAATGGTAAATTATGTCAATTAACTTCGACACGACAAAGCTCTTAATTTAATATCTTAATAAGGACTAGACGAAATAGATTAATTTTGGCAAAAAAATAGTGTCGTCAAGAATGAAATCCATTTATTCTTGAAAGTATTTGAAGATGAGCAGAAAGATAGAAGGGAGACGGATATATTGACTCAGCGCGTAGGAAGACTTAAATGGTTTGTAACAAATTCCGATCTAAAAATAAATCGCGTGTCTTATTAGAATTGTAGGAAAGTCAAAGTTGTATAAAAAATCTACATAAGAGACTCTAGAGATGGGGTCTTGATGTAATCAACTACGTTCAAGAATGTCGAAGTACCCTTCTCTCCAAATATTCCCACCATGTGGGAATATGAGGCAAAGATCTGACGGAAAACAACTACTTCCCTGGCTAATATCAAGACGGACATTGAACTACATCTGCAACGTACTTCCAAGAAGACTCAATTGCAAATGATTACTGTAATTAAACAGTAGATTATCCTTCATTTGGCTGGGGAAGACCACCTGCAGACGCGTTTCGATGTTCTGGCCTCTCTTCAGTTACAGTAGCCCTAGCCCAATGAATTATAATCCACTGTATAACTAATATTTTCCACCTGGCGGAAATATTTAGAGAGAAGGGTACTTCGGTATTGCCTATTATAATATTTCATTTATTTGATACTGTCCGGCAAAAATTCTTGAACTCTGTTCTATGTTTCTCAACATATAAACCCAATGCCTTCAAACCTGCCAGTACTGACATTTTTTGCAAACATACTTTTAATGTATGCTTCTTTCAAGTTATTATAGGTTTCCAAATTGCCTCACCAAATATCTGAGACTGCTCGCATGCATCTGCGTCACTAACGAATTTTTAATATTCAATGAAAATTTGTATTTTTTAAAACGATTCTTTAAAGTGTGCAATAGTTCTTTTCTGACAAATTATATTAATAAACGCACGAAAAATAAATTGTATACTCTTTTCTCGTGAATAAAGCCCTGAACTGAACATGTAAAAAAAATGTATACAAGAACGATTATTATTGCTTTAACTTCCCCGGAAAAAGCCACGCTGGATATTGAACTACATCTGATAGATATTGTGAAAAGACTCTAACTGAAAAGAATTCAGATAGTTTATTTTTTCATAATTTTCTGTAGTTTTCATTGAAAATTCATTAAATAAATTAGATAGGGAGAATGTTATTAAAAAATACCACTCACAGAAATCGTTCATTTCATTGAAGCAAGGTTCGCTTTTCTTGCATTTAATCCCCGATACATTTTGGTCGAAGAAAATCTATTTCACTTTGCCACGCTGATCAGGGAGATTGATATAATTGGAAAGCAGGCTCTTCAGAAGCAATTGCACACATCAAGGATGGAAATTGATGGAAGTATTTCTTCTGCGGTGACACTTTGAAAGTTATTTTTTAACATAGACCTGTCATGGGCATTGCATTTTGATTTTTGTTTGGAACAAAACCCTTTGTGGTTAATGCGCTATACTTTGGAAATAAAAAAAAAAAGAGCCAGAGACAGAAAATACCCAAGATAAATAAGATATGCACTAACAAGAAATGAAAATTGAGAAGAAACAGGCGACAGACTAATAATTCACAAAACAACACAATTTTTTGTTTGAAAGTTTTATACATGCAATATTGTAAGTTGTTTACTTTCATTGCGGACTTCCATTGTCTAGATTGTTTCTATCAGCGCACGACGTTTCAGTCGGTTAAGTATCTCCGATCATTCATTAAAGAACCGTCAAAACAAAACTGAAGGACTATTCAAGTTGAGCAGGAATCAGGTTAGAACAATAACGGGCCTTCTTACTGGTCACAGTCCAATGAGAAAACACCTGCACAAAATGGGGCTGTACAACGGAGAACCTTCCAGCAGACAATGTGAAAAAGGGGCAGAAACAGCCAAACATGTACTATCAGAATGCGAGGCATTAGGCCGCAAGAGACAGGCAATATTCAGGAAACCTAGAGTAACTCCCGAAGAATACAACTAATCCGGAAAATCCCAAGAGGCTGAGGTGTAGCTGGCGAAAGGACCAGCATCCGAGGAAAAAAAACTCCCATCGTTATTAAGTGTGTACTGATAACCAGAGTAATAAGAGGGACTTTTTTGTCTTGAGGTAATTTGAGGTTATTAATAGAACTACCTGCTTTCTTAGTTGACCTGTTGTTATTCAATGTTTTCTTCGCTCGGTTGACTAAAAGCGTTGTTGGCTTGGATATATAAAGACTCTTTAAATTTTCCTTAAACGTCGATCTACAGAAAGACAACCCTCATTGAACAATAACTGAACTTCAATTCAAACCACGCAACATCGACCAAAAAAGGCATAATTAAACTAGTAATTGTTTTCTGGCAGATAGTTGCCTTAAATTCTCCACTTTGTGCGTAAGTGTGGAGAGAAGGAGATTTCGACTTCGTCGAAATAACTCGTTTCGTTATATTTATTTTTGATAACTTAATAATCAAAAAAGACCAACAAGTCAGATTACTGAGTTAGGACACTAATAATCGTGTGGTATAATTGCGGTTCAACCCATACACATGCCGTTAAAACCCAAAAACTTTTTTAGCATAGGAATTAATGGCAAAAAACCCTCCGGTAGGTACAGACTTATATTGCTCGGTGTGTACCAGAAATCCACTGATATTGAGTTGTGATCTTGTGAGTTTCTGTAAAAACTTCAGAGTTCCTATAATGGATTCATTTGCTAGACTTAGATCTAAATTCTTGGCATCAACCAGTTTCAATTCAAAAAGTAGACCGAGCTCAGAGGTAGGTCCATTATGATAAATATTAACATTAGCGATTATTCTGTTCATTTGAAATCAATTGATTGGTATATCGCGGTAGGAATCTTATACCTTTATATGGCACTATCTCTTTTCTTTAGAGTTCACACAAAAATAGTATATTGTATACCTAGGCGGTAAAGTGGCATTTCACATTATTTTTTATCCTACACAATAATTGTGGGTAATATCTTTTCTACAAAAGTTAATTTCAAACTAACATCTTCTGGAAAAACTGGATTTTCAAGCACATGCAATTTACGAGCAAATATTTTTGACACTTGTGCCTATAAACTGCAAAACAGTTCACATACGTTTCTTTTACTTGTATTTTTATTACAAAGTCATATCTTCTTTGGTTCAGAAGTATTAAAAGGCTGTATTGTGAGGCACATCTAGCTTTTTCCCAATGTCATCTACTGTTACTAATGTATTATTATTGGGAAATAAAGACCTATTGTTATTATTATTATTATTAATTTTATTAATATTGGAGCAATTTATCATGCGGGGCAAAAAACCGGGATGGGCACCCATGTATCTGAATCGGCCTTTATAAATGAACATTAAAATCATTCGACAATATTAATACTAATTAATACAACACTGAATTCGGAGGTGAAAAATCAGATGTGCTCTGGTCGATAAAGTTGACCGATAAAAGTAAATAAATTCCTAGCGTACTCCGGATGAAAAACGTACAGTTGTTTTTGCTGAACGGCAAGTGATAAGGACTCAGAGTATTCCTTTGAGGATAATGACAATAGTGTGTTTGGTTACATGTCTATAGCGGGAAATCGAAAAAATTTAAATCATAAAAAATTTTTGTACTAACCTACGAAGGCGTAGAAGGGACATATAATTATTTTAAATATTTTTTTCTAATTTCTGACCGACTTTGAAGTCAGAATTTAATAAAATTCCGAAAATCGGAAACTAATACAGTTCCGTCTTCAAAGTCGTAAAATAATAAAATTCTTTAAATTCGGAATTTTATAATGATGCTAGTTCAAAGTAGGAATAATAATAATAATAATAATGCTCCCTCATAAACACTCAAAGAGTGTACCCCCAAAGGCAGAGCCTGTGCGGGAAGAGGACTGTTATTATTATTATTTGTCGTGGTACTCCGGGGCGGCTTACTGATTTTTGGTGGCGTGTTCAGTTTTCAGCTGTAGGAAGACCTGGAAAGCCTACAGCACCACTCCTTTTTGAAGTAATACTGTATTCATCATCAAAAAACAAAGTAATGTAACAGCATCCTTTGAATTTTTCTTCTCGCATAACTTACTTCAGTCGCTATTTTCCATCATTGAAAATAATTTTCTAGGAGGTATTAATGTTGGAGAAACAGCCTCCATTAAAATTTAAAAATATGCTGTTTTTGTAATGTCTAACAGAAAACATTTACTTTCCTGGATAAAGAAACGCTGAACATTGAACCACTTCTGATAGACATTGTGAAAAGACCCTAACTGAAAAGAAAAAATCTAAAGGTGAAAATTTGCATTTTCATTCAGATAATTGATTTTTTAATTATCTAAAATTTTATTGAAAATTCATATAGATAAATGAGAAACAGACAATATTATTTAAAAGTATCACTCACAGAAAGCACCTCTTACGTTAGATCTCCAATACATTTTTCTTATACATTTATATTCCGATGCCGCAGAAGATATATTTCCATAATCTATCAGATGTGGCTTTAGCCAGGGAAGTAATTGTTTTTTTGTTAGATATTAAAAAAACATATTTTTCAATTTCAATGGAGAATGTTCCCCTTTTTAACATGAATACCTCCCAAGAGATTATTTTGAACGATGGAAAATAGCGAGTAAAGTTTAACTTTTAGCCGCAGATGATTCCAAAACTGAAGTTGTCCTGTTCATATTTTTAAACAATAATCAAAATGCAATTCCATGACAGATTTATGTCAAAAAACATTTTTCAAAGTGTTACTGCAGAAAAAAAACATTCTGGCTTTGTGAAATTGTTTCTGAAGAGTCTGCTTTCCAATTCTTTCGATCTCCCTGATGAGCTTGGAAGAGCGAGATAGATTTTTCGTAGGCGGCAAAACTGTATCGGACATCTAATGTAAGAGGTGATTTTCTTGCATCATTGAAATGATCGATTTCTCTGGTGCTTTTGAATGACATTCTCCCTTTCTCATCTATTTTTATGAGCATCCTGTTCATATTTTCAAACAAAAATCAAAATGAAATTGAGTGTTCAACTGAGTTCCTACTTTGAACTAGCATTATTATAAAATTCCGACTTTAACTCGAAATTTCAATATTTTCTGACTTTGATGAAGTCGGAATTTTAAACTTTCCGACTTTAAAGTCGGAAATTAGTGGAAAATATCTTTGAGAAATTATATGACCCTTCTACACCTTTGTAAAAATTCTGCTTCAGTAATCTACTATATTATTGTTTTTCACAAATGAGGATCCTTAACCGATTCTTTTCTGAAATGTGTCCTTTTCAGTAAGTTTTCATTACGTCCTAATTGATGCTATTATTATCAAACTTTCCTTAGTAACGAATCTACAGCCATTTCTGGGAATACAGAATGTATCATTTTCGTGATCTGATTTAGAAACAGGACGCAATTCGGCCTTTTGGAAATCAATGAACCCGGAGACACTCTCCGGAATACCATTCCTCTTCTCCTTGCAGTAGTCCGGTTACAGCCGATAATCTAGTGCATCTTTGTTGTTCGTCCTTGGAACAAACCCATCTTTCAGTTTCATCATTCATAGCATTAACATAAATATCACGTCGTGAATGTTCATGAAAATATTAAACTTAAAATCTGGTCAGTCGGCAACTGCATTCAAATGAGATTTTGTATCTACAGCATGTTTTACTTCTCACGTTCATTTTCATGTAACGTAATATTTATAAGGAGGTTTAATTTATTTTTTTATTCTGGTTGGAGCAGGAAAAGGAAAATCCTGCATGGTTCAGGGAACATCGTGACAGACGAGGAAAAGTAGATCGGAATCGGTGTTTTTCTTCAATTTCTGAAGGCTGTACGCCTGACTGAGGCAGCGAATTCCAAAGCTTTGCCGTTCGTTGAAAAAACGATTCCTGGAAAAGAGATGTTCGGCATGTCTCCAATGTCTCCAAAGCATTTGGTTGTGAGAACTGAGCTCGACGAGTCAGTCTCGATAGAACCGCTAACGGTGGAAAGATTGATGATATTTCGGAAGAGCATCGTCCATGAAAATATCAGGTCGTATTGTGCCTCATAAATTATAATTAGTTGACGGGAAGTAATAGATATTTACGATTCAAGTGTATGAATTTACGACACAAATATTGTACAATATTTTGCCTACTACCAATAATGTTAATTATTTACTCAAAATAAGTTAATATTCCTTAAATTAATCATATTAGAATCATGCAACAAGCAAGCGTTGCGCCCATTGTTGATTTTGCGAACTGTCAACTTTGACACGTTCATTCAAATTTCATCGGCATTATTTCAGACCATTAGAGAATAGATTCAGATATAGAATCCGCTACAAATTAAAAAATTCAAACCTTATTACCCGATAAATCCCGGGATAGATACTCAAATTTATAATAAATTAGTTCTTGTTATCCTTTTCCATCAAATAGACTGACATTTAAAAAGAGAAACAAATGAATTTTACTTTACCGCACTAGATGGAGTTTATTCATTAACGTTGGTTGAAACATTACTAAAAACATTGAGGTGGTGCTGTAGGTTTCTAGGGTTTTCCTACAGCTGAAAAGTGAATACGCCACCAAAAATCAGTGAGTCACCTCGTAGCACCACGGTAAATAATAATGATAGCCATCCTCTACGAGTGTTTATGAGGGAGTGTTATTATTATTATTGGTCATTGAACAACCTTCCGGCAATAAAAACCGAATCGATCTATCCATTTTTTAAATACGCGATTATGAACTATTGTTTCATGTGGCTGTGATCCATCAGAACAATCATATGCCCGACAGTATTACCGGCTCTTGTACTATAAGACCTTTTTTTTATATGCATTTTCTGATTCCCAGGCACAAGATATTCCAGGAATTCATCTACCTTATTTAGTATGCCTGCTTCAAACTGCTGGATATCATCTTGGCAAAGTCGAATGTATAAATCCCAAGTATATGACCCAAAAAGGAACCACCATTGAAGTCAGCTGCGGATATTCTGGCCAAAGATGCTCCTTGTACAGCCCCGAAGATCAAGATATGTGCAACTGCTTCATAAAAGGGGAAGACTCAGGCAATTTCTTTTTGGAGGCTGTTTCTCAAGGACATTTGGAGGAGGTTGGTACAACATTGACAATGACTGAAACTAACACTAAACATTAGAATAAATTATAGAACAGATTGGGTTTCGACTTTTGTTACTCTTCATTGAGTCATCCGGGACATTAGAAACGATAGTCGTTGCTTTGGTTACAGGGGAACACTTGCAATTGTTTCCTCTGCAATGAGGTACATTGCACAAGTATCTTGTTAGATATAATTCAATACCCGTCGTGGTATTTGCAAGAGGAGTAGTTGTTTTCTAACAGGTATTTGCCATTGTCGGCAACGACTATCGATTCTTCCAGAAAAACTCTGAGGTTTGTGTTCAGATATCTGACTGAATCTCTCAACCCGGCCCGAGAATCGGAGTGCTTCTTATTCTAATCACGAGATGGAGCGGCATACACCAGTTTCATCAGCTTGAGACCAAAGTGACCAAATAGACGGAATGGGGTTGTGATTCGGACGGGGAACAGATGGCATCAAGGCTTTCTGTGATGACCTACTCTGTACTGATGACGAGACAACAACCTCGAAACTAGTCTGCAGGTGGTCCCCCTTTCCGAATCGAAATAAAATTCTGTTATTTGGGTCCAGGAGAGCACTTGCAATTGTTTCCTCTGCAATGAGGTGCATTGCACAAGTATCTGTTAGATATAATTCAATACCAGTCGTGGTATTAGCCAGGGAAGTAGTTGTTTTCTAGCAGCTATTTGCCAGATCTACTTCGCGATGCCTGACTCGCCTTGTCAGCATGTCCTACAAATTATCCATGGGGTTGAGATCTGGCAAAAAAGCTGGCCAGTTGATGTTGTATGTCGAAATTTAATCACTTCGACTTTATTGTCGAAAGTTCGAGAAAAAAGTCGAAATTCCGAGAAAAAAGTCGAAATTCCGAGAACATTAAAGTCTAGGTGATGAAAAAAAACTCTTGTGGCCCTCCTGCGCTTTCGTAGATATCCGATTCAAAATTTTGTTTGTATAGAAGGTGGCTACTTTTTTGTAAAATGTGAGAGTTAGATAATCAGTTACATGGAAAAAAGTTGTTGATTCTAAATACCAATTGAACGATATGATTAGAACCAAAATATCTCATTGGGTTCTCGCAATACAGGGTGTCTTCGAAATTGGAGCGATAGATGAAGTGCGAAGTAGAAGATGACAAAACAAAACGAAATGAAAGAATACAATTTTATCGAAAACAAATTATTTTGAGAGATATTGAAATTAAAAGTTTTCATTTTTTTTTTGGTAATCACTGATCAGAGGTCTACAGCCTGCGCAAACCACGATGAAACACTACTATCAGCAGGTAGACACACTTTGGCCAGGAGAATCAAATTAATACGTCCCAAATAAAGGTAACTGACAACGATTTCATAAAATTTTATAAAAATTTCGAAAATTTTTGATTGCTTCAAAAACGAAAATTCTTGCCAATCATTATGCCATTATTTTCCATATAATAACCCATTTTATTAATCGCTCCAATTTCGGAAACACCCTGCATTTTTGTTTTTTTTTGTAAAAGACACCATACGTTTTTCACAATAACACCATTTTTTTGTTCTTAGTCAATCCTCCCAACTTGGACATTTTAACTAACTTCGATACATATATCTCAGAAATAGCACATACAAAATCATTCAAAGTCACATTTTCCCAACGACCTAGCCCAATTAATGAATAACAATGAAATTTCAGCCAATTTGATTGAGAACCAATTTTCCATATGTTTTCGTATATACAATTCAAGAAAAACTTGAAATAATAAATCTCATATTTATGTCCCATCCTGGTATAAAATGAAATATTTCAACTATTTCGTTGTAGTGCTATCAGCTTTGGAATAAGCAGAACTTTTTATTATCAGTTACTTTTTTCATTAAATCAGAATAAAAAAAATACCATTTTTTGTACAGACAGCTTAAAGTGAACCACCACACTAGACACTGGATAGTGAATATTGGTATGGTGCATTACGAGTTTGAAAAGGTACAGTTGTACTAACATAGCTGAAACCGTGAAAACATGCATGCTATAATGCACATTCGTCGCACTCAACATTAACGTTAGCGCAATAAATGAGAATATTGGTAGAACTGTATAGAAGATTTCCTGACGAGTATCACTTTCTGAAAAATTGAAAATCAAATCAAAATCCTCCAGTCACCGTATAGGTGTGTTAAAAATTACCTTTTTTTCAGCGTTGGTTAGTGGAAAAGGACAGTGCCCAATACTGCCTACCTTTTATATCGGATGATCTCAAACTATTGTGCAAAACAGTTATCATGGAGCTTGTAACGATGATGAAAGACAGTTTTAAAGGCATGAGTGGGCTAAAAATGGGACCACCACAGATCGACAGCGCAATTGCTGACTTTAATAGCATAGCAGTAGCACAAAGTCCTCAAGATCCAAATGATTCAACATATATATTACATACAGAAATGTCTAGGTGAGATTATAATTATTTGATTAAGATACATGGGTGCCCATGCAGGGTTAATGACGCACGTGCAATTCACAAGCATATGCATTTTTGACCCGTGTGCCTGAAAACTGCAAGACGTGCCTTTCACTTGCATTTCTATCACAAGGTCACATTTTCTCTGTGTCTGTATCACTTTTTTCAATACTGTAGGAACGACATTTGAGTTTTTAAAATTATTAATCCAGTACGATTGGGTTTTGAGGCAAGGATCTAGTAGTTGGAACCATGATAAACACGAAAAAATTGCAGGGGTGGAACATATTTTTTTTTCTTTTAAAATAAATAAATAAATAGATTTTTGCTGTAATCTTAAAAATTATATGATTTATTGGAAAAACAACTCAACAAAGTGAAAAACAATTCAATTTTCCACAAAAGTTATTCCTAGTAATTTCTTATAAAATGTGCTCGTTTTCTCAGAAAACGTGTTTAAACGCCGACATCGAATTTCAGGTTCACGCTAACCGCCGCTGAAAGTTCTGGCGGAGCCGAATATTTGATCGGTCATAACTCTGCTAAAAATTATCGGAGAAGAAAAAGGAAAAGTTCATATCGTTATATATATTTAGTATAGTTTAGTATAGTATTTGAGTACATACCTAAAATGTGTTTTGTCGCACTTCGGAAATGTTTGCGAATGATCCGTAAATCATGAATAATTTAGTAAATATGGAATTATTATACTGAAGCAGCAATCCATACCTTCTTTGGACTATATGCAACAATTTTAAAGTGTAAATTTATGTGTTTGGACTAGTTATCTTTATTTATCAATATGAGCGATCGTTGGGGACAAATGTCCATTGGTATCATAGATGAGGCCGTAGAAAAAAGTATTCCGTTGAATACGGCTAGAATTAAAGCATCAATTACCAGGTGACACGATTTTTCTTTATTTCAAATCGAAATAAATCAAAATATGTATATCCATAGCAAAGTGCCTGATGAGAGTGAAAACAGACCGTATGGTCTGTTATCAGTATAATGTTGTTCTGATTGGTTGTATTCAATCACATAACCTCAGTTTAACTAATTTCATTGGATTTCCGCTTGAGCAAAAAATTTTCTGTGGGATGATTCATATCAATGTAATGATCAATTTCATATACTAACTGATGTTACAATTCCAATTTTTTTCAGCGACATACAAGAGCAAAGCGTTTCTATGAGTTCAGTAGAATGCAGCTTTGAGGAAAGAACAGAGCATAAATCAGAGGTTCGAAGGATATCTACGGTATGCAGTGCAGTTTCCGTCAAGGTATGTATGCCCTTCTCACCTCAACTCCGAACGCCCCTGTAGCTTCATTGTTTGGAATCAGTTCTGTTCTTGGATTAGAAAACGCACTGACGATATATTCTCTTTGGATGATATTGCACAAGTATCTGTCAGATGTAATTATGTTTGAGAAATACTTTATTTCACAAGGTATTTTAATGTTATAATCATATAACTTCTATCATCGGTATTTTCGATTTTTGCTTTCATTTTTTTTCTTTATTTAACGTGTTAATTGTGTCTGTTTTAACAACCGTATGGATGTGGGTGTGTATGTTTAGGTTTACTTAAGCTATAAATATGCCACATTTTTTTCGTTAAGTACGGTATGTGATCTCAATAAGGGCCAATAATACGAAGTTGATTAAATCAAATATAAAAGTATCAGAGGTGTACAGGACTGAACCGACAACTTTTCTGAAAATCGCTTGGTTTATGTATAATAACTACTAAAATATTTTCAGACCGAGTCTTTCAGCCAAAGATCCTCTACATTGGTGAAGTCGCCGAAACCATCTCCAAAGCCAATAAAAAATGTGAGTTAGTGACTTATTTCTGAACCAGCTGACATACGTACTAGCGTATATGACGCAGAGTTATTATTTTATTTTATTTTTCATTCATTTTTTCAACGCGTTATACAGAAATTTCATAACTTGTTTGTACGTACCTGTATCACGTTTTCAAGTAGAAAAATTAATTTTTTGTACAAAAAAAATATGTTCTTCTGATATTTAGTCTGTTTTTCTTCCTCTTTTCGGACGATGTTCGTTATGCCAGGAACCGAAAACTCTATGACAAAAATTGTCTTAATTTGTTGGTCGAAGACCAACTACATCAGGCTTGTTGGCTTTTATTTGCCTGAGGGCCCTGAGGGTGGAGAATGAGTAGTTTAAATAGATTCGGCACTCCTAATTCTACATAATGGACTCAATATCCCCCGGAGCATAAGGCAACACTGATGTCTCGTCTATACCTACGAATCTCCACGTAGTTTCCGGAACCTCAATAATACATCACGCGACTACGGTGGACCAGGGTGTTAAAGACACCATCATAGCAGGCCATTATGTCTCCCTTGGTCTCCAACTTCAGCTCACGTAACCTGACAAATAAGAATATCAAATTTTTTAATGAGCCAAGGACTTCAATGTTCCTGAAGAAGGCCTCATGTATTTACCTATCCTTATGTAGCTGCAGGACGACTTCAGTATCCGCAGCTTCAATTATAGCATACTTCTAAACAGGCTCCAACTCGGTGACAGATTTTCTGCAAACTTCAGGATTTTTCGTCCATAGTTAAGGAAATCATGCGAAACGTTTCCATGAGAAGTGAGACATCCTTTATTTATTAAATAACTACTAACTTTTTTGCAGAGCGAGTCTATCAACCAAAAATCCTCTGCATTATTGAAGTCGCCCAAACCATCTCCACTGCCAATAAAAAATGTGAGTATCGTCTTCTCATATCGTGTACATTTAGGTGATTATTCTGGTTCACATTTTTGGAAGACTTTTTTCTATAATACCTATCAAAAAAGAAAGTTCCGCTGGTAAAACTTGCAATTCTCGGAACTGTGTGCCGTCAAAAAAAAATTGCCGCAATTTTCGGTTGTCCTTTTATTAATTAAAAATGTTTTACAATTGATAACTAATAAATTGATAATATAAAAACCCTGATAATTGTTAAATCAAATGTTTTTTGTTTCTTGGAGCTATTCTCAAAGTAGAAAATTGGGTTTTTTATTTTTTCTAAACAATGCAAACATTGAAAAATAAAAAAAATGAGTATTAAGTATAATATATGTATTGTTTACAAGACAATGCATTTTTTTCCAATGTTATTGCTTAAAAACGCATTGTTATTCAACAATTTTTTCATGCAGGTAAATATTAATATTAAAAATCATAATTTATATTGCTCTTCCATGAACTGAAGAATTTTTTACTATTTTTTATTCGTTTATTCGATATACAAATTGTTCTAAATAAATAAATTTCCTTTTTTGGGTATTTTTTTGGTATTTCTTTGAGAATTTTGAATATATTTCTCTTTTTTACTTTACCGTTACATAGTTGTTTTTCTTTTAATTCATACAATTGTAAAGAAAATATAACACCAACATTTTTTCAATCTGTTTATCAAATAAACATTAAAATAATTGAAAAAAAAATTATTTGCATTATAAAAGAGTAATATAAGTTATGATCTTTCAAGGAAAAGTGTTCGCCAACATTGATATTTACCTGCATAAAAAATATTAAATTTAGTTTTTAAGGAATATTTTTGAAAAATCGTTATTTTGTCAGTGATTTGTTTATAACAATCATTTAAAGAATGCAAGTAAAAAAATCGAATAATAATTTTCGTGTAGCAGCAATACAATGTTTGTCATTTTTCGATGTCTTACATTGTTTGTAAAAAATAAAAAAGTCACAATTTTCAAATTTTTTTAAAACGTGGATCGTTTGTTGAGCCTTTGAAGGATATCTTCAAGAAAACATAAAAAAATTCAGATTTTCATTCAGCAGTTATCACTGTTTCAATCTTAATGCTGAACATGTTGAAAATCTATTTAATTAATAATAGACTAAATGATAGAACAATATATTTGATGACACCTTGCTGTTTATTAATAATCTTGAAAAACATGTTCTTCAGAGGAATTTCAAGAAAATTTTATTTTAACATCTCATAGGTTTTGTATTCATCAACGAATTCGAATAAATCATGATCAAAAATATTTCGAAACATTCTAAATCCAGTGGTGTAGTCAGAATTTTGATACAATATCTGAAATTGAAGTGATGGGTTGATCTAACGACATAATTTTAAAATTATATTCCCATTCAACTTTTTTTATTGATGGATAATTTTTTTAGATTTTTGACTTTGCAGTAATGAAGACTCATTCATGAAATTCAGGGATCTAGCGGACTTTTTAAATGTCTACGTACTTAATAGAAAAAAAAATTATGTGTCATAAGGGTGCTTCTGAATGGGTCACACCGTATATGCCATTGCGAATCATATGACACTTCTCTCATAATTTTTGGTCTTTCTAGAAAAATAGTCGTCCAAAAAGAAGCAGACTTTCTTTTGTACCAGATGAGATACGTACATCAGGTCAACAAAGCTAGCCTCGCCTCTGAAAATTGTAACCCCGAAGTTAACCTAGCTTACCGGTTCACCACAGGGTATTTTATCGAATGTGTATAAAGACAAGAAGGCGAACTGAGTTGAAAATTGCTACCGATGATAAAACGGTAGTCGATCTCTGTCACACAGCTACTATCGCTCTTTATCGCTTGCGCACCTTAGTGGCAGCTAGTTTGGTTGACCTGTACTGATGTATAACACTTAGAATTGTTTTTTTATTCAACGAATGTTATATGCCTATTATAGGTTCAGAAGGTCAACAGCTGCTGCACCAGACATAGCCTAATTCCCAAAACTACCAGCAAAGGAAAATCGACGTCAAATTTGAAAGTGAGTTAAATAATATTTCTTTGAATCCTATGACGACCCGCATTCTTCATATTAATATCCTGCATATTCGAAAGTATCTCTCTAAAGTAGTATTCTAATATCGGACAATTTATCAGGGTTAACAAAAGTATCCAGCATAGGATAGATAATCAAGTATTCAACTAATAGAATACGAAGGAACTACCAAAAAACCGAAACTACGTCAATTCCCCTCAACGCGAGTTGAGTCAACAAAGTTGGCATCTTCAGGAACTCAAAGTAACTGAAGATACAATATTTCTTGTTCTTTTGCAGCAGGAAATTGAAGATCTAGCATAAGATCTATACAGACTGTACTGGATTCGCCTAGCACTTGGCTGGCTACCACAAACCTGGAAATCTGTTGAAGTGCTCTTCATTAGAAACCAATAAGCCTATAAGGGAGATACGGAAAATATCTCTTGTAGACAGGCCTTTACACATGAACCAGTATGCCTATATGGCAGGAAAGATCGTGTGAGACGGCTTTGCACTAATTGTTGTTTTGCTAGGGGATACTCTGGTGAAAAGAAGGAATACTTTTATAGATTTAGAAGCCTTTGACAATATATCCATCCACTTGCAAATGAATCATTTCAATGCTCCAAAATCGACAGGTCCAGACGAAAACTCCCCGCAGCTCGAAATTGCCCACATGGTAGTATATGAACTGCTGGAATCTGAATGATCAGGAATATTACTCCCAAAGGAACGCCGACATATTCGTCCTCATATAGGGAAAGGACACCCAAATAACCTCATCCTGAGCAAATGCAGATGCTCCGAGGACCATAGAGATGGTGCAGAAGAAAATGACTAAGGTCAAACCACAGCAAAACCAAACTTATTCCCTGCCCCTGCACATGCGAAAGAATTCTGGTGGGCATAAAACTATCCAATTTCTTTAGTGTAACACCACAAGATGCTGATCATGCCCATTACTTCTTAGATAAGAAACTAACCTGGAACATGCTTCTGCAACATATGATCAACAAAAGCAAATTACCATTCTTGCAAAGGATCGTTTGGAAAAATATGGAGACAGAGTCATGCACTGGCTATACACTGCTATCATGATACCAAGAACCACACTTTTGTGGTGTCGCACCAGAAAACAGTGACATGCAAAAACCCACCTAGGCAAAATCCAAATCCAGAGGCTTGTCTGTCTTTGTACCACGAGGACTATGAATATAACCACAACTGCTGCTATGGAAATAATCCTCAACCGTTCACCTTTATACATCACAGTCGTAGACGAGGCGAAGATATAAGTGCATACATACTTATGCAAACAGGTAATTGGGGAACCCCCATCCATAACTGGGCACACCAAAATCATTCGTGAAGTTAGTATTACCGAAATTATATCCAAATTTCATCCAAAAACAGATGATAGGAAAATATTTATTATAAGTCTTTTGTCCGAAAGTTTTGTTCTGAACAAAACGAACTAAACTTACGTAGACTCTTGGGCACTAGGAAATTCAACACATACATTTTGTAAGAACCAATTTTGTAGTCTCGGACAGATCCACCTAGAAATAGACATGGATATGAAAGACACAGGCCTGTTGGAGCCACTGATGACAGAGCAATACAATTATTGGAACACCCCAAAAGGGTAAACTCACCAGTCTTAACCAATCAACCAAAATCAACCGTGGGAAGTGGACTAGTTGATTATTTGATTCTCTATCATCAATTAATTGCAGTGAAAAACTGCAATCGAAGAACTTTGCCTGACGCTGGTGACATCTCTCTCAGTTTCACGTTTCTCAGGTCGAAAAATTAAGTTTTATACAGGAATTTAGGCTTTCAACGCTATCAACTGGAACTAAAGCTCTTGATTCGATTCAAGAGCTGGAACTAAAGCTCTTGATTCGATTCAAGAGCATTAGTTTCAGTTGATACGTCATCTGACTTTGACCACGCCACTGAAGAAACCACAACAATTTTTTTTTTCGTCTAGGCTCTCAGTGTCAATAGTGCAGCACCAAAAGACCATCAATCTCCTCTATCAACATCTAACTCAAAGTCCACTCCTAATTTATTGGTGAGCATAGTGATCGATGGTTACCCTCAAATAATTAAAAATTATAACATTTAATTTTCAAGACTGGCGCTGGTGGAAATAAAAACGCAGATTCGCAGTTGAAAGCTGGTATTTCAAACGCAACTTCTGGAAATAAACGGGTGATTCCTCAGATGAAAACACCGAGTAGGACAAAGCCTGCGGCAGTTTTGGCAGTAGCTCCACGTCCGCCAACCGCAAAAATCACCCCTTTGAAGAATACCCCATTGAAAGAACCAAAAGTAAGTAACAGTTCGGATAGTTTTGCAGAAATAAAGGTGGCCATCATTTTTAACAGTAATATAAGGTGAATGTGGGTAACTTGGAACCTATTACCTAGTTACTTGATAATACCTACTTCTAGTGATATTCGGGCACATAAAAGTTGTTAATGGTCACCCGAACTATCGGCATTTATTGTCAGAAATCTAATAATGCATCTGCTGGTTCCCTCACAAATTTTTATACAGGGTGTATTTCAAATGATGTCATTTATTTCGAGTGGTGATTCCTTGTCACATTTTATGAAAAAAGTTCATATAAACGTGTGTCCTAACTTGCTTCGTTTCCGAGTAACGAGGTGTCAAAAGTTCAATAAAAAATCGGTTTTTCATGAATTACTAAAAATTCTTTACGCCAATTCTGATTGAACTTCGTGTGCATGTTAGTAGTAACAAGGGTCTTCTTTTCATGAAATTAAGAGTTGATACCCCGTTACACAGAAACGAAGCAAGTAGGACATACGTTTATAAGAACTTATTGGGTAAATTTATTTCTATTGATTAAAAATTTTGTGAAAAAAATATCAAAAATTTGAGAATAATATCTTAAAAATTTGAGAAAGAAATCTTAAAATTTTGAGAAATAAAAGTCGAAATTGTCAATCAAAGAGATTTTATTCTCAAACCTTTGAGATTTCTTTTACTAAATTTTGAATACAATATGAATAAAATTAATTTTGCGTTGCACAAAGTCTTAAGGCCTTATGGAAAATAGTATATTGCGCAACTAGTGCGGACTTCTTTACGCCCTTGATATATAAATAAGTATCAGCATGTACTTAAATTTTTATCATGCAAATGCAAGGCCGTAACTAGGAGAGGGTCGAGGGGGTCTAGACCCCCCAAAATTTCTCAGTAATATATTTCGTCTCAAGACCATATATAACCATGAAATCATGAAAACCAGGACAACAATAATTTTACATTGAAACAAAACATTTTTTTACACAAGAAAATTTATTATTTCCATATGCCTAGCACACGTCCCATCGCTAAATTTTAATTTTTTTACCTCAACACTGACATAATTTTCAGTGGTTAATCCCAGAAAAGAGAAAATGAGTCAGCAAAATCTGTCATTATCTGACTGTCTATATTGTGCGTTTGCATTATTTTATATAACATTTTCAATTTTCCATTGTGCAAATGATGTGCATTGAATATCAAACGCTTTATTCCCACCCTTTTGATAACTCAAATACAAATTTTTCGCAATGCACCAATTTTTATGAATAATATATTTCCTGACAAATGGATAATGAAAAAGTTTGCAATCTTTTTTAAATTCACTGTGTATTGGGAATATAATTTGATTATAACCATGACATGGTATATTTTACATTCTTATTTCAATTGTCACAGGTGAAAGGGAGCATCGTTGTATCATCCACTGCAAAGTCTACATTAAAATCTACATCGTCGTTTTCCAGTGCTACATCATCAACCAATACAGCTTCAAGATCCAAAAAAACTACAACGAGTAAAACTGAAAAAGTTGTTCAAGTTACTACTGCCAAAGCGTCAGGGTGTTTTTCTTTCAAAAAATGATACGATTTTTCATAACTTTATAACCATATACTTGAAATACACTCATGAAATTATTCAAATAGTTATATATTTTTTTACTGTTTTGATGAACATTGTCATGTAAAAATTCAAACGTTTTGCGGTTTGTACAAATGAAAATTTAGAGAATGTGTTGTTTCCACCTCCAAATTTGTAAGGAACATTGAAATTGTGGACCCCACAGAGATATTTTTAATAAAGTGACTTATATAGGGGCAGTTAATTTTAGTTATTTGAGATTTTATGTAATTTAAATTAATCTTAGGTAGGTGCAGTTAAACGGTGAGGCCATGTACATGATCCAATTTTAAGGCGATATTTTGCAATTAAGTATAAGTATCCGTGGATTTTGTTGAAAAAGATTAGGTATGTTTCCAAATCAAAATAATTTTAAAAGATTTTATTAAAATATATGTATTCACACGATTTTGTCGGAAGTTTTATTTCTCCCACTACAAGTCCCAAGGCTAATATAAATCTGATGTCTATTCCTTCAAAAATATTTTGTTTTAAAAATACACTTAACTGTCATCAAATTTATTTTCCTTCATTGGAATAAGCTGACTTATGAACTATGATGTGTACGCAACTAACTTTGCGTCGAGGTTAGCGGTAAGTTGTCTACTGTCGGCAACTGTCCGGCTTTTTGTCATACCGAGTGTCAAAGTATTCTTCAAACGAGTAATAATTTCCAGAGTTCGAAATGTATGAGATTTAAACTTGGCAGGGGTATTGGATTCAAGAACTGATTTTTTTTTCAATATTTCATACTCCCCTATCAATTTTGGTTTCTCCGAAAAAGACCATAACTTTTGAGAATTTCAAATATATTTTTGCATCTAGAGTATCCTGGGACGCATTTCAGTCAATCTGATGGACATTAATAAAGAGTAAAAAATAATATAAACACTTTTTTCTGCCTAGTTGGAGTACCTATATGGCGGTTTGAAATATTCATTGGCACTATAGGTGATGGAACTCAGAATCGTTCCAAGAATAAAAAAAGTAGAAATATACAGGGTGTTCCATCTGAAATTTCCAAGTAAGGGTCGTTTCCGGTGAAACCAGAAGCGATAGGGGAAAATGAAATATCGAATTTTTTTTCAATTGTTGATCCCAATACCCCTGTCAAGTTTAAATATCATAATCTTGAAACTATGAAAATTAATATGGCTAAATACGTTACGAATTATTCCAGAGTTGCTGAGATCCCGCACATTTATAACAATTCTAAATCTTCAATTCATCGGAAAGTGGCGGCGAAACAGTCAAAAACCGCCGTCCGATAGGCCCGGCTCCAGAACCGTTACATTTAAAAAGTTATCTTGACAGACGTTAGTCTGGTTTTTTCGTTGCTTTACGGTAAGTTCCGAATGCATCGCTTTTGTGTTTCGCGTCGCGCGTCGCCAATCAGAATGCGAGAGGTGCGTCTCGAAGAGCATTGGGAACTCATCCTTAGGTAGCAGCAGATGGACAAATGACAATTCCCGAACCAATCACAGCAACCAGAATGAAAATAACATTTCACAGCAAAAAACCATCAGTCACCTACATAGAAATTATAATATATATGTATATATGTATATATATATATATATGGTCACGTAGCAGAAACCAACCACAGAACTCATAATTATATCAGACCAACTGATTCAAGTCATTTGTTGTTTCACGTTTCCACAGATCACATGAAAAAGTTTCTGTGATCTGTGCCACAGGACTCCTAATTAATCAGAAGATATATTATGACTCATGACATTATGACATTTCTCTGATGGGCACGCTTTGGGTTTTGTTATGCCGGGTTCATATACCAGCTTTTTGTAGTTGAGCTTACAGCGTACTGTTTTCTGATTGGTCACTGAATGACACAGAACGACATGTTCTCAGTCAGTTGCCAATCAGAAAACATTACGCCATAAGGATGAGCTACGATGTGTACCCGGCATTAGACCTCATGAGCGTCATGAGGTCTGTGAAGAACCCTGTCTGTGGTTTTGTTTCATTCGTTGATTTGTTTCTGTGTAGGTGTTCTGTGTTCGTTTCGTTATTCCTTTTACGGAAACCGTTTAGTTTTCCCTGATTGGTGGGATTTGGATTTTATGTTGTCATTTTTTTTAGACTGGATTACTACGTGTTTTGTTATTGTTTTCGCTTTTTTATCTATATATTTTCTAATCAAGATACTAACAGGTAAATGATAATAATATTATTTTCATTTGCAAAAGAAGGGACCTATTGATTTATTTGAATGTTATATATACTTCGCATTATACCTGTATGAATCACTAATTAATTCATTACAGTTGAACACCACACCCAGTTTGTTATTGTTTTCAATTATATTTCAGTATTTTGAGATTACCGCCCTCATGATCTGCAATGTCTTCAGTTCTTGATGAGACAGAGGCCTATAAGGACAGTCCCTACTTCAAGAAACCAATAAAGGGTGACTTCACACCATTCTACATTGCTGTGACTATTTGTTCAGTTCTTGCCTTTGCGATATTCCTACTCAACATCATCTTGGGTTGTTGCTCCAAGTATTCGGGATATTGGAACGATAGGCATACAGGTAAATAATTGATACAGTTCATACTCTTTCATTCATTCATAGTTCGAGATCACTTTCACATATGCTCATCTTTCTCTTACAATTGTACTTCATTTATGCTTGAGTGGAAGAACAAAATCTGTTTGCGAACAGAATTTTGAACTCTGCCTTTTGACATCACCCTCATACTTGTATTATATTTCCTTATTAATATGTATGTTATTGTTTATTGTCAATAAAATCGATATCATTATTATTAGTATTATATCTGTTTTTCTCATTTGAAATATATAGCAATATTGATGATTGCTTCATTCATTTTTTGAATACCTTCATCTAGAATTTATCACTAACCTATGCTAGAGCATCATCAGCAAAATAATGTTCACATTCACTACATTTGTTGATAACATTAATGAGTAGATTATAGCAATGGCCCTAGAATACTTTTTTTGGGAACGCCATGGTGTACACCAATTGCTGTTGAAATGTAATCATTAATTTTGGTTATCTGTTCCCTAACTGTAAGGTAATCACTGATCCAATCAAATACTTTTTCTTTCAAGCCATCATTTTTTTGAATATTTCATGATTAACAGTTTCAAACCCATGCTAAAGATCTAAAAATACTGCTACAGTGTACATGCCTTCACTCATTTTATCTTTCCATTCAGTAACACAGTAACGGTAAGCTGAAGTGCAGATTCTAATGAATGGTTGGATCTAAAACTAGATTGGTTGTTGTAGAGTATTTTTTTTTATTGAAATATTCTAATAACTGTTGATAAACTACTAATTTTAACAATTTTTTAGCACAGAGTAAAGTATTAATTTGACGGTATTCATCAGATTTGTTTGTGTAGGCGTAACTGTACTGGTTTTCTAAATAATCTGGAAAACTACCATTTTGTAAAGAGGTATTTACAAAATGACAGGACACATCTCGAATTACTTCAAATCTACTCTTTATAATTTTACTCAATATTGAATCTACTTGAGACCTTTTGTTTGCTAAATTGGATGCATTTACTTTTAACTTTTGAAGAGTCAGTATTATAAAATTGCTAAAACCATCTTCATCAAAGTAGTCCATGTGGCAGGTAAACCCGACATCTTTTAATACCAGAAATAATATCTCCCAATACTTTTTACAATAAATGTATAAAAATAATTGGCTAATTCCTGTTTTTCTCGAATGAGAACTTTTTGATCATTATGTTCAAATTGTATACCATTAGGTAAGTTTTCCACATTTAACGTGGGTATGTCAGTTGCTATCAATCTGATTAATATAAAATTGCTTTTTCTTCACCTTGATAATATTTACAACATCATATGCTTTATTTTTATAATTTTGCCAATTAACATCATTAGTACTTCATTTACAAAACTTGTAAGCAGAATCATTCTCTTTACTAAACTTTCTGATTTGACCGTCATACTGGGGCAGATCTTTTTCATAAAGTAAAAAGTGACTGTTTTTAAAGGTACAATTTCATTTAAAATGTTTTTACAAGTTTCTTTAGTATAATTGTAAACCTGGTTTATATTTGTATTGTTAGTTAAAAAGTTACAATCTGAATATTGAATAAATATTTTTCTTCCAAGTTCGTAACCATTTGTGTTTGTTGCTTAATTTGACTCTTTCACTATAAAAACATTTAACAGATATTAAAAGGTGGTTGGGTTTAGGTTCACTCAAAACCGTTGCTACAGAGTTTCCAACTCTTATTAGTAATTCTTGTAAAACTTATTACTTTCTGAGATATACCATACCATAGTTCTTTAATCTTTTTCAACATAAAATTCATCAGATACAAAAATTCAAAATGATACCACTGATTCACACTGTGCGAAAGTTTAAAAGTTTTCACAAAACATTTCTTCTCAAATGTTTTCCAAATGATCCAAGAATGTAGCATGGCTTGAACTTGGTGTGTGATAAAGACTGCCTATTACCCATTTTATACCACTGCACCATTAAAAATTATATTTATCGTTCAAAGTTGGCGCCATTCACTACTGGGCGCCTAGAGCAAGCGCTCCTCTAGCTCTACCCTAGGACTGCCTGTGTACATTCCTTGGCTTTTTAATGATTAATACAGTATTACTTTAAATATCCATCCCTTTTTACCAAATATTCGGCGCCCTTTAGTTCTAGAACCGTAACTGAATGAAATAAACTTACACCAATAATTCTTTCTGTGAATAAATGTTTTATAATTCCATTCTGAAATTAATGTTTTTTGTTTAATCCATTCAGGAAATCGCTGGATAGCTTCCCTTTGGACAGCAACACCTCGCCAACAGCCTCCTCTAGATTACACCGAGCTGCAAGACATTCAAGTCCCTCGTCAGCAAGTGGTATATCATCATCCACCTGGTCTCCCAGCTCCCCAGGAGTTTCTAGAACTGAAGAAAAGAGAAAGTGACATTTAGAACATTCCAAAATGTTTCATGTCTTCTGGCCAGCTACGGCGTGTCTCACCCTGTTTCTCATAGTTGGCGTAATCATTGTTTTATTGCGATGGGGTCCTAGGCTTTGTCGCACCAGACACACTGCTTTACCGGAAAACGTGGACTGGCAGCACAAAATGTATGAACAGCCAGTTCCATATTCTTGAACGATTTGTTGTTTACTCTTGTAAGTTGTTGGCCACAAAAAGAAAGCAATTGTCGAGAAATATAATATTCACTCATCAAATCTCAAATCAAAAACATTTTTTTCTTTTTTGGCTGCCTTCTACTTATTCAACAAAACAACAATATGCACTTCATTCTCGAAGGACCTCTTATAGTTTTACACAGTATTTGTTGAAATCTGCAGCTTTAGTTATTATTATCCTGCTTGACTACAAATACATAACTAATATTCTTCCTTGTAGCTATTATGTCTACTAACTTTTTTTATCAGACTAATGGACTGAGTTGAATTAGGATCCATTATAACCAAACTGTTTATAAAGTATTGTTAATTCGTTTCAGTTATAAGGGGAATTCAATGGGATTGGATAGGTTTTTGTAAGCTCTTGGTTATATTTTTTATGGTTTTCATAGAAGTAGAAAATTTCTCGCAGATCTAGATTAAAGGCTGATTTTTTTTTGGGAAGCTAAATTTTTTTTCTTGATATTTCATTTGAAATGAAACATTCAAAGTTTAAGAATTAAAAAAGTCATCTCTTACCCAAATTTTCTACTATTTGTTACTCATTTGAATGTTGAAAAAGTGACAGTATACTCATTATCAAAGTTCTCTTGAATTACAAAAAATTATGGTACAAGAATACAGTTGTACCAACATAGCTGAACATGTGAAATTCTCAATTATTGCGCCAACGTTCATATAGTCCGTTGTACGACGCATACGCATTATGGGCGTGCATGTTTTCGCGGTTTCAGCTACGTTAGTACAACTGTACTTCGATTTTCTAACAGTTGTTATAACGAATGATGTTTCAAAATTTTATATTTTTTAAATGGTTGACTAGATATGGACTTGAAATTGGGAAAGTATAAAATACAAATAACTTGTCTGTAGAGGAACAACTTCATGAATAATTGAAAGTATTATTCAATTCTTATAGTTCCAATAATTTTTTTTTCATTCGAAAATATTTTGTGTATTTTCATTCATTCACAAAATGTGTTCTACTATCGCATTTTGAATCGAGTGTAGCTGAGTGCAGTTCAAACAAAGGAATGTGTCAAATTAATTTCCAAATGAATGCTAAAATCGAGTGTAAATTACACCAGGTGTAGGAAAGTGCTAAAATTCAAAAGTATTGTGAACAAGTCACAAATCAAATTTATTGTGACATCAAATCAAGCCTGTCCAAAAAAGTTGTTTGTATTTTCTCCATATTTCAAGTGCATCTTGACTTGTGACATAATATTTTTATTGAATTCAAATGTTCTAATTGTCATGTGTTAGTATCATAGGGGTTTTTTAATGTCTGTAGCATTCCTTGCGCTTATTTGAATTGAAAATTTTGACTTTGGTGTAATTCTATGTGCCTTTTTCAGTGAATCTCTTGTCCGTCCATTTTTATATTTTTTATATATTAAACAAATTCTTGAATAGTCTAGTTTTTTATTGTTCCTACTTATCTTGATGAGATGATATCAACAGTACCATGTCCATTTTTCAACAAGTTTTACTCTGATGGACGTTGGGCATACTTCAAAAACAAAATTATTAGAACAGTGACAAATGAAAAGTCCACTTTTTTGTGTAGTGTGTAGTTTGTGTGCCTAAAGTATTACAATATTTAAATATCAAAAGTGCACTTTTTGAACAGAAAAGTTGCCAACACTGACAGATCCGAATAACAATGATATCTTGTAAAAGAGCCATTTTCGAAATAAATATAGCCCAGTAATTGTGTACCTGAATTAGCGTGTTGGAAATAAATATAAGTGAAGTTGTGATAATTCTGTACAAATGGTGTCAGAAGTGGGATTTAAAAAAAATATAATAAAGAATGTTCGTGTAAATAGACAGTTGTGTGTCTCGAGAAAATACAATGTTGTTTGTTTTTCGAAAAATGTGTAAAAAAGACGCTAGAAATTCGAATAGTTTGAAGGAAGAACTTCAAGAGAAACTTCATTCCCAGCTATAAAAAGCGTGACATTCGCCGCCTGAGGAAAGTATGGAATATTGAAAGATTTAGACAGTAGAGTGTTCTGTATTCTAAGTGTTGGAAAAAAATATTTTTTAAAGTGAAGTTGTGATAATTCTTTACATTATATTCATCACTTCACTTCCCGACTAATCTTTTTTCTTTCTGGAAGATACTTCCGTGGTACTCAAAATTATACTCCTTTTCCCAAATTCATTCTGCTTGTTACTGAAGGGGGTCCTATTTTAGGATTCTGGGGTCAAACAAGAATAGACGTTTTATTAGATTCAAAGTATAATTAAAGTAGCTCTGTTCAATTTATTATAATTCATTCCAAACCCACAATGTACAGGTTGGACTTTCATTTAATGAATTCATTTCAAACAGGTCCCAAGCAAGGTGAATTTGAACATCAAACTTCATTCAAAATGGGATTGAAATGAATATTGCATATTTGCCTAAAACTATTGGCTTCAATTTGTTATATCAATCCAGTCACTTGAGAGTAATTTTTTGATATCTCTCACAAAACATTTTTGTGCTCGGAGTAATGCCATCCAAAAATGAAAATGATATACTTGAAAAAAGAATGCATAAATATACTTTTTTCCAGGCTTCAACACAAATTCCTAAAAAAGCTAGTTTCAATAATTAATAAAAAAAACATCACATGCTTCTGATTGGCATTCTTATCTAAAAAACAATATAGGTCAAATGATACACAGATGAAAAATTTTTAGCATTTCTCAATAATTGAAAACAAAAAAGTAAGATATGATGACTAAGAATGGCTGATATAAGTGTCTTCCAAATCACCTAAAAAAATCAGTACCCATTTTTCTTTAAACAAATACTATTTTACAAAATATAACAATACTGGTAGTGAATTCAAAATGAAATTCCTACTTTAAAATGTGTACTTGGTACCTATTCATAATATCCAGGAATCTAACACAATGTTAAAACATTGATTGCACTCATCACTGGGTAAATATTTTTTGTAAATCATTATTAAAATATACCTCCATATAAATAATCTTAAAGTTAAAATTGCCTAAATTTCTAAAATGCTTATTGTTAGTCGGTAGTTTCGATGTTATAGCTAGCATAAGGAATTGTTACAAACTGTCCCATTTTTTGTGCACCTCTGGTCTCAAATCAACTATGCTGACGTGTACAGCTTGGAATTTTTCAAATCTCGGAGGAGTCGGGCACAGCTGGAACTTCACTCGATCTCCAGGAAGGGGAACGTATTCATCTTCAACGCTTAAAAAAATAAAATCACATAAGGGGGTTTCTGTCAATGTGTCTCAGTTCAAATTTTGATAGAAACCAAATAAGATCTGCTCTATAATCAGTGCAGAACCACTAAATTCAGAAATTTTGTATTATTCAAATAAAGTTAGAGCAAGGTGTAGAGTAAGGGTCAATAATTGGACCGATCTTTTTTTTGCTGTATATTAATGATCTATCCAACAACCTCAAAACTGGTCCACAGGTCATCCCCCTGTTGGAATCAAAAAAATTCTGCTCCTGGTTACAGGAAAGCACTTGCAATTGTTTCCTGTGCAATGAGATACATTGCACAAGTATCTATTAGATACAATTCAATACCCGTCGTGGTATTGCCAGGGGATTATTTGTTTTATGACAGGTATTAGCCACTATAACCCTACGTTGTAGGTATGTACAGAAGTAAAAATCCAACTCGCAAAAAATTTGCTCTCTTACCTTGGAGCAGTGAAGATTCAGTTTGGTCAAGGCTTCACAAATACTTGAGTTATTCTCATCTCCTGCTACATGGTGGCTCAGAAATTATTTAATTTAATTACCTAGCTCTCTTATCTTTTATTATTATAACAGAACTTAAAGTTTTCACACAATACTAAAGTATAAGAAATACAACTTGACCTAGTACCTCACACTGCATTGTAGAAAACGGGTCGAAATTATATGGAAATAATAGTAATAATCTCTCACAAAACACTCACTTCATTTTAAACAAAGTCGTACTTTAGGCTTGCGAGGGACAGCTATTATTTCTGAGTTGGTGAGATTTGGGGCTTTTGTATTCTTTGAGATTTTGAACAAAAAACAACCCATCACTTTAAAATTTTTCATATATGCAAAGAAATATTATCAATTGTTGAATGAAAGTTATTTTGCAAAAGTATTTCACATTCGAGATGCAAACAATATTTTTTCGAAAACTTAAAACTAATATGAGAATGAAAAATTAATAAATAAGTATCTGTCATTGTTAATTGGCATTTCGTGTTTGACCCAAAACGTACGATCTAGGTGATATTGTTGCATGACCATCGTAACAGTATCAACGTAATAAATGATAAACAGGACGCAAAAGTCTTATACGTTCTATAACAAGAAAGAGCCACTTCGCTAACTGAGATTTTGACGAAAAAGTCAACATTTGAGTTCAGTTTACGAAAAAGTATTGTTTTTATCATCATATTACTATACTCACTCGGAGACATGTACAAATATATCTTCACATGTAGAATCTTCCGGTTGTATAAATCCGTGCCCCTTTTCTCTACAGAAAGTTCTGATTGTTCCAAATAATGTTTTCGACTTGACTATCCGTTCACATCTGAAATTGATGAATGGCATATGTTAGCATTCTCACTGAATACTTATAAATATTTGTTATCCAATTGAATAAATACTCACACTGATGGTGTTCTATTTCTTTTTGTAATTAGAGGGCTCGGGATCAGATATGAAGCTTGTGGTTTATCATCTTCTCCTGACATTTTCTTGTAAACTTTCGAAAACAGTAAACTCGGTAATGCTCAGTACTCAAACACCTATCAATCTTCAGATCACAGCTTCAGACTCAGACTTTCAAAATTTCTATTGAATATAAATTTATTATTCTGCTTGAACTAACTTCAATTTCTTATTTTGAAGTAGGTAATAAGGTAATCGAATATCGAATTGTCAAATATCGAATGTCATTATTGTCATTGTCATATCTAACTCCAAAGATATGACATAATAACAGAATAGGTGCGTTTTATTAAGACAGTTCAAACTTTCGCTAGCTGCTTTCCATTTAACGTAGGGAAGGAGGTCCTCAGGAGCTACACAGAGGGTATGACCATAGGTTTATCCGTTTGCATCGAGTTGTAGCACTTTCCTAAACCTGGTGTAATTTACACTCGATTTTATCATTCGCAAATTAATTTGACACATTCCTTTGTTTGAAATGCACTCAGCTACACTCGTGGTGTAAATTACACTACACCTACACCTTGATGCAAACCTCATGTGTTCCATTTTGTGGGGCTGCAAAGTACCGGAGCTGCACTGGTTCAAAAAACCCTTTTGTCCCTCGAGCACCTCTCCTTTTACAGCTGCATGAATCCCAAGTAGACAAAAGTCAAAACCTTATTTATAAACATAGTGAATTGAATGACAGAACACAGAACAGCATGAACAGGACACACAATGCGTTTCATTTAAAAGTGTTGCTCCGAGCTCAGGGGCTTGTAGTTCTGGGATTTAACACTCCTGAATGACAAACGCCTGCGTATGAATTTAACTCAGACACACTCACAGATGTTCCTCATAAATATATGAAAGCTGAGAAGCTGAAGACCTGGGATGAGATTATGTGTACCATATAATTCTATTGTCGATAGTTTTGTCTCTTTCTTTCCCATGAATTCAACTATAATGTCATTTCACTTTTTCTATCGAAAATATAATTTTATGATACACAGAATCCCACCATGAGAACCATAAACATACATATAAGAAGAAGAAATAAGTAGGCGAGGTGGCGCAGTGGTTTAGCGCCAGTCTCATGATCCAAGGGTCGTGAGTTCGATTCTCCAATGAACCAGACTTTTTTTCATTAGAAATTAACTCTGGGTTATTGAAGAATACCTTTCCCACGTTTTCATGATTGATGGGACTACGAATAATCATGCTGCTCCATAGGTGGCGCAAGGAGTTAGTAACAAGGCCTAGCCAGAACACTTCTATGAATGGGTTATATGTTGTGACACATGTCCGCCGTCTACGACGTGCCAGCAATATTCAGGAAAAAATATTTATAATATGTGATGTTGAATAATGCACACTTGGGATGCAGTATGGCTTCGAGCCAGACTACTGCATTCCCCCGATACACCTTAACTGTCTACGCCGGTTGAAGGCCGGATGGCAACGGATTTGCCGCAGTTGGGGATGTCCATATAGCGCCGTAAAGGAAGCTGAGGACAATAAATGATGAGAGAGAGAGAGAGAGAGAAGAAGAAATAAATATGTTAGTCGTCTGTCAACTGTCAAATAAATTTCTCCATGCCGAAAATTTTCTTTTGACGGATCTTTTAGCTGATGCAATAGTTTTAATGGTATTTTTCAGTGATTTTTCCAAAAAGTTCATGAGTATTTATTGAAATCCGACGGTATTCGCCTATCTGTTATTGTGTTTTAGTGAGAAAATGGCCGAAGACGAAGCGGTAAGTCCATTTCTTATGAAGTCTCTCATTAGCGATTGTCTACCTCGACCTCATGAGAAGTATAACCCAAGAATAAATATTTTTTTTCCGTGGGGTGGCCGACTATCTGCCAAACCAAGGTATATTCCGTATAAAGCGCAATATAAAAATTTCTTCTGTAAATATGAAAGGCAGGATTTTCCCAAATGTTATTTCTTTTTGCATCATTGTATCCTAATTTTTCGTGTTTCTGCCCCAGCCTTTTTGAATTATTTATCCTGTAGTTTGTAAGCCTATGTCAATATTCACTGAGCAAACAGGTTTATATCTAATTACCTTCAGTACAGGTGAAAGTAGTGTGAGACCGAATTATGTAGATTACATTTTTTTCACTTCAATATTGTAACTGGCACTGGAACCATCCACTCCTTCAATTGATAGTAATTTTTAGAATTCAATACGAATATCAAGTGTAGGGGCTATTTCAGTGGCGAAACATTTGTTAAATCATATGTTTTTGGATTTTTTACATTAAAAAAAATTCGAAGTAGGCCTTGAAATTTCTATTATCATTTCAAATTTATGTCACTCAACTAGAAGTATTGATGCTCTATCTATTGAAAAAAAAACTTCTGAATCGGATAATAAATAACAGTTTTAGAGAGGTGGCCCGCTTTCAAATGGGTCACTCTGTATATAATTCATCCATTTCTCTGTGGGATTCCTACTTCAATGGATAACGATTTTGGGCATCCTGGTACTACTCTTTGGTAAACCACAATTTTTATTTCCGTAGGATTTGTACTAGTCTAATGCTGGTCCCTGTACACCATATGCACCAGCAGGTGTTCATGATTCAAACAATTAAAGGCTTCTGAAAAATGTAAATTCAAGGAAATCTATACATGTGCAGGAAGGTAAATGAATCAATTTGCCCTGATAATTCACTGCATTTAAATTTTGTCAGTAAAACATAAACTGAAATTTTACTTTCTGAAATGAATAAGTCCAATTTAACTGAAAAGTACTCTATTTCAAAACCCATTGTCGTTTCAGAGACTGTATCTGCTTCAGTCCTCAAAGCTTGCTAAAAACTTTATTTATTCAAGGCAACTCAGTTTTGTAAATACAGTAACTTATTGTAGTGAATTAATTTATTTTTCCCTTCTACACTTTTATAGACTTTCTTGAATTAATTTTTTTTTATTTTCAGACAGAAGGTTCAAAACTTACAACACCCATAAACAAATTTTCTCCACACAATCATACTTTTATGTAATATTTTTTTAATATTCTCTCACACTTCAGATCTTTGACCCTACTTTGAAAAAGAAAAAGAAGAAGAAGAAAACTTCTTTTGATATCGATGCTGCTCTAGCTGAGGGCAACTCAGAAAATGACACCACCTTGACCAACGCTTCTGAAGCAGAGGCTAGAGGCGATGAAGATCAGGATGACAATCTCGATGTCGACCTCGACTTCACAAAAAAGAAAAAGAAGAAAAAGAAACCATTCACAGCAGATGACTTGGATGTGATAGTTCCTGACAACAAAACAGAGATCGTCATAGATGGCACTGGTGATATGGATGGGGCAGTAGATGATAGCTTCGATGTAGAATTGGATTTTAGCAAAAGTAAAAAGAAGAAGAAGACCAAAAAGCCAAAAAATTTAGATGAACTAATAGCTGAAGCAGAGGAAAAAGATGAGGATCAGGAGAATGGTATGTACCTTCATAATGTTTGAATGTCAAAATAATCATTTTAAATTATAGTGAATAAAACAACCAATCTAACAGATCTTATACAAATTAGGTCATATAAAAATATCTACCAGAAGTTAAAACCAAATATTTCTGTTACATAATTTTTTATAATTTTATTTTCTTCTACATGCTGCCCTTTGGTTGAGCTGGTATCAGAAACAGGTACAGTATAAACGTGAGCAATGAGCAATACAACTCTTCAAATTTTATTTGTAGTTATTTCAAAGTAAAGCCACAATGCAGAAGTTGGAGAAAATTTTTCTTAGTTGCTTATAAATTATTTTTGTTTCTTGATCTTCATATCAAATCGAAAATTTTTACAATTATCAAAACAGAAAAAGTGGTAGTTTTTATATTGATATTGCAAATATTAAAGAAAAGTTTTGATATTTACAAGGTTTTAATTAGCTTCTAAATAAAAAACACATTCATGGCAATAAAAACGTTGTTTCAAATTGCAAATTGAGACAGTAGCTGTCCTATTCTTTGTATGCTCATGACTATTAGTTTCTACATTTCATGCTGACAGTGAAAATAGCATTATCACTCAGGATTGAGGGCATTTAATTTTTATTTTACTTCAAACATGTCCTTCAGATACTAACACATTGTTCTTGTAATTTTTCCAAAGTAACGACTCTAGTGGTATATTTTTCATAGTTGATGAGAATTCGACCATATGGGCGGGATCTGATAGAGACTACACCTACGAAGAATTACTGAACCGTGCCTTTGAGATCATGAGGGACAAGAACCCAGACATGGCTGCAGGAAAGAAACAGAAATTTGTCATGAGGCCGCCTCAAGTAGTCAAGATTGGTGCCAAGAAGACTTCATTCGCCAATTTCACAGAAATTTGTAAAATGTTGCATCGTCAACCTAAACATCTTTTGGATTTCTTGCTGGCCGAATTGGGTACAAGCGGGTCCGTGGACGGTAACAGCCAACTCATTATTAAGGGTCGTTTCCAACAAAAGCAAATAGAAAATGTTCTTAGAAGGTGAGATATCACTTTTTTTATTTATTTGACCTCAACCCCAATAAAAGAAAAACTTGCATGAATATGACGTTACATAGGATAAAAATATGTGAATATAACTAATAGACTTCATCTATCAATATCAACTTATTTATTATATAATATATTCGATTTTTTTCCGTTACTTGAACATAATAAGGGCAACATTCGTTTGGTAATTTCCATCTACACTTTAAACTAGACAAAAATCAAAAGAATAAAGTTTTTAATTATAATGTATTTCCGGGTGTACAAGTTATAAAACATTGGGAAGTTAAATGAAAGTTCATATTGAATACAATAATAAGAAGTAAAAATATCAAAATAATTAATCGGAGCTCCAGGGTGGCTTAAATGATAAAGAGGTCCGACAAATTTTGAAAATCTGCTCTACGGTAAAAAAGGATTTATACTGTCTCCAAAGGCTTCAAAAGGTCCGGGTGGAAAGAAGATTTTCTATTTAAATAATATGTTATAATATACACGTCTTTAAAATTTTTACATGCTGGTATGAACTTGTTCATTTCATCTCAACGACATTAATTTGATCCTTAATTTAGTACTGTAAATAATTTGAAACTCAAAATGTACAAGAAATTTAGTATTTGTATTTTTCAGATATATCAAAGAGTATGTGACTTGTCATACTTGTCGATCTCCTGATACCATCCTACAAAAGGACACCAGATTGTTCTTTTTGCAGTGTGAAACGTGTGGATCACGTTGTTCCGTAGCTAGTATCAAATCTGGTTTCCAGGTATGTAAAAGCAATGAAACACCTTTTGAGATAAGGTTTATTAGCTATAAATATTGTTCTTAGTTTATATGCAGAGTACCTCAAAAAATAATTTTTGAACACTAGCAAATCAATATCCACCTTATATAAAGGGCTCTATTTTGTAGAGTTGTATTTTATTGTATGGATCTAACAATTGAACAGTAAATTATTTTCAAGGAAGAGAGATAATTCATTTGCAGATCTGAGAGTGAAACCTAACATGAAACCAAAAATCTTAAAAAATTGCGATTTTTTCAGAAAATATCTGACTACACCACTGGATTTGCAGCATATTCAATTCAATTTCAGAACTTTTATCCAAATTTGGAATACGCCACTTTATTCAGGTCTCGATGTATCACTGGCCAAAATGTCATGTAAATTTGTTCATAAATAAAAAAATCATAAGATAATAAAATTGGAAGAATATGTTGATGGAATTTCAGGAAAATATCATTTTATCTTATTTTTTATTTGATAGATTTTGATGAAATTCTCATCGGTGATATTTCGAGACTCCGTGTATCCAGTGGTGTAGTCAAAGTTCTGATGAAATTTTGAAATTGAAGAGGTGGGTTAATTCAACGGCATATTTCTCAAATGATAACCCACTGTAATTTTCTTATTGATCAACGTATTCCAACAAAATTTCAACATTAAGTATTTCAAAATATGGTGAGTCCAGTAATGTAGTCATACTTTTTCTAAAAGAATCGCTAATATATATATTTTTTATTTTTGACCTTGAAAATGAAGAATAATTCATGAAATTTGGTGTCCTAGTAGACTTTCAATGTTTACCTAATAAAAAAAACATTCTAATCCATTTTAAATGGGTCACACTGTATATTTTCTATCTGACTAACTTGTTTGATTAACATCGGCTTATATCAATGATCTGTTATGTTTTTCTCTGCTTATTCCTAATACTTTTGTTTTTTCCAGGCCGTAACTTCCAAGCGTGCTGCGATTCGAGCCAAAACTGCATAAGAGGCTCAGATGCAATAAAACTAGGTTGATCGAATGTTATTTTAAGGCACTTTTATATATGATATTTTGTGCTGATGATGATTTGGTGTTGAATGTCTGTTATGATTTGTACAATAAAAATAGCTGAATTGTTGAATAAAACTGACAAGTCAAGATCTATAATTTTATATTCTAGTTTTTTTCTTGAACCTCCACATTTAAAAGTATCCTTTCAATTCATATTTGCAATAATAGATTTCCATGTATGACTTCTTTTTTGGAAACTATAATAATAAATTTTATTTTTCATTTGACAATGAAATTGTATTGGAATCGTCTAAAATGTCGCATACTTGAAGGACATGTGTTCTTCAATACTGTAATAGTATATTACGTAAGAAATGTTGTAAAAGACATATTACTCATGAATTCAAAAATTATGCAGGAAGCCACGTAAGAAAAAATCTCTCGTACCTATACCGGGCTCGGATTGGCTATCGCTATGCTGAAGTTTCAAACGGATTAATTTTTCATTGATAAATTAAAAAATTATTCATGAAACACCTTATAGACCTTCATCATTCGTCCAACCTTGATTGAAACAACAAAATTTTATTTTTATTGATTTTATTAAACAGTTATTTCAACAATGGAATAATCACAGGTATAATGAAAATGGCAAATTACTTGTCAACAAGTTATGTACTCAAGTTTGCCTTAAGCATTAAAACTTCAATATCTGGGGCCATGCCGAATCGTGTTAATATTTTTAAACTTTTGTCCCTGCACCACATTCCAAGCCTCTTGATACTGCAATAAAAAACAAAATATATAATGTATTGGTACCTACGCTTTTTTTCTAAACTGCTTATAAATTTCATAAGAGGTGGGGAAAGCTGAAAATATGTTATGCAAATGTTCTGACAAGGACTGAAGATCAAAATTCTTAATCGATCACCTTCCATTGAATATAAAAGGTATCATCACATCACTTTTTCATGTCGATACCCCCATCGAAAAAGGTCTTAACTCCCAATACGTCCAATTTGAGATTCAGCCACAGAAGTATTCAGCAACATGAGGCGAATACAGCAGTATAAAAGACGTATCTCAATTCGCAATAGTTTGACTGATACTCAATTGAAAAAAGTTGAATTTCAAGTTACTTGCACCATTTGAAACTTAAAAAGGTGGTAATACATTTACAACCTCCATCAAATTTGTAGTTTTGGATAAAATTAAGAATTATGTAAAATGCTGATCCCAAGTTTTTTTCAATGTGGTAATAAAAAACGTAGTGCAACTTGAGATATAGCCTTATTGCATGCATTTGTACCGCACAGACTCTTGATGTTATTGTTTTGCTGCTTTTTTACTGTCAGATAATGTTTACATAAATGCTAACGTGTGCGTTCCTTATTTAAGACGATTAAAAATAAATACCATGAAAGACGCGAAATGTTTGTTATCAGAAAAGGTGTATTGTAGTCTACACTTGAGTTAATGATAGTTTTTCAAATAAAAATTTTAGAACATGGATCGAGCTGTTTTAATAGTTATTTACTTTATCAAATGTCAGAAAACAACCAAATCAAATTCTTTTTTCAAATATGAAATGACAAAGTTAAAAACATATTTACTCAATCAGTAAGGAACCTAGTAGCCACTTCCCCATTTTATTCAGTTTGTTTTTATATTTAGCCTTGACAGATGTTCATATGTGTTAGTATTATACTTTTCATTTTATAGATTTTTCTTCAAAATTAGCTAATACTCTACAAAGCTACAAATACTTCTTTACCTTATATCAAGAAAAACCCATATTACCAGATTTTCTCTATTCAGGCTTCATTGATGTCCATTTCTATCTTATGTGTCATTCATAGTTATCAATTATTATTTATCTTGAAAAATTGGGAGACGCGCAATTTCATTCATTGTTATTGATGTCAACTAGTTCCGAAATGAAACTAAAAATTTCGACAAAGTCGAATTCCCCTTCTCTCCACACTATCGAACAAAATGGAAAATTTGAGGCAAATGGCAAATATCTGTCAGAAAACAACTGAAGGCACAGCTACCTTGATAGTGACAAACTTTTTTTTTTTCAAACAATATGTCCTGCTCTTGAATGGTTCACTATAGCAAAAAAACGTAATATACAAAAATACGGTTCAGTGCTTTACTACTCATAGAAGAAAAAGGAAGCTTTTTTTTAATGAATTTTGATGATAATGGTGACAATATTTTGTGTGGTCAAACTCAGCCTCTCTTAATAATAGTCTAACACCCCTTACCTTAAAACTAATTCAAAATACAGCCGAAATGGGAAGTTTAGTAATCCCTTTGTAATACTATCATGTTTACTGTATATACTTTTGGTAGCGGTGCGTGCCAAGACACTGTACCTATTGATGGGATTTCCATGGTCATGTGATATGGCTCTGATTGTGTTGAGATTCCTGAAAATAAATGGGTTCATGAAGCGAAAATAAAAAAAATACAAAAAACTTCAATAATGATAGGGGAATGGTTTTCAGGATCGAAAAATGTGCCATTGTGAATAAAGGCAGTCTTTATTGATGCTTGGTCAGAGTTTTCCAAGAAAACGGACTGAATAATTAAAATACGTAGTTCTTGTCAGGGCTGTGTTGAATTCTTTTGATATTACTCTAATTAATTCATTAACTTCGAGGATGACGTTTTCTATACCAATACCTGCATCCATCTGTTGTCTAATTTATTTCACACTGTGAGTTATATGACCTAGATCACTTCAAAGTAAATGATATTGGTGTCAAAATAACTTTCCGTGTACGTGACCTCTCAATGTTCTTTCGAACCCAAATCACATTTGATCCAAGCAATTAATGCCTTTTAAACGAAATATTAATAAAAATACGTAAATAAAGACCACAGACGTTTCACGCTAAAATACGTTAACTTAAATAATCTATATCTCAGTCATTTATAGATGGAGTTAAAAAAAATATTACTTATTTATTAGTTTTGATCTATATTTTAATTCCATTGCGATAAACATAGTATTAACAACATCACTGAACTTGTCCATTCGCCTGGAACAACAGATATGTAGATCAAGAGTTCGTACTTAGGCGGAGAGACAGGTTCATTCAGTGGCGTGTTTTCGAAGGTTGGCAATAATTATCAAATACTGATCAAAGGTTTTAATTTTCACGAAATTCATAAAAGAGCCAATATCTCCAATTCTTATCAATATTTTACTAAGGTCAAATTGTGATATTCTGGTCAGTCATGAGCTGGACTATGCCCTCCAAAGGATGGCATCGAGATTTAGGACACCCTGTATAAATGATCTCAGATTCCCCTGAAATTTAACAAGTGTGTTTCTACATGAGAGACTAGTACCCCATTTAATTTTCGATAATTGGTAGTTCACCCTGTTAAATCAATTTTTCATTATTAATTATAAATTAATCAAGTACAACAAGTGAAATTTGAACTTCTCGTTCTGCTACCAACCTGATAACTAGAATAAGTGATCTCGGCATATTCTGCAAACAGATCATAATTTGGTCGAACCTATTCTTGACATAATCAGTCATATGCTTCATGTCTTCATCAGTGAGCTTCGATCTGAGAATAAAACCTCTTGTTTTTAGTGGAGCTTGAGTTAGCATTTCGGCAAATAGTTCATAATCTGAAATTTAAAAATTTGAAATACTTCATAGACTTTGAATGAATATAATACTTTCAACTCCCAATTCAAAGGAATACTTTTTCATGGTGGTATGGTCATTCATTACAATAGCTTTCCACATATAGCTTAAGGCCAGACGATCCTTTTCTGAAACTTGTTGATATAAACCATGATCTAATAGTACCATTTCCATATTGCCCTTATTCCTTCTTATCAGTACTGAAAAAAAAAATTGTATCAGTAGGTGTCCCTTTCCAAAGCAACAAATTTCAGTTGAAAAAATTCCCATTAAAATAAGGCATGTATTTGAATTCCATTCAAAATAAATCTGGTTCGTCCACATCTGAGTATAGTCTAAGAGTCGGAGAGAGGTCGACCTTCAGCCATCTGTTAACTGGATTTTAATTTTTTTTTCTGTGCTGCAACCATTTTTTAACCAAACGAATTTTGTTTTAATCAATAGCTTGTTCATAATATAAAGAATATACCTGATTCTCGATGGGAGTAAGGTCTTGATGGGAGTACCACAGGGATCCGTTTTACTATAACTTCAAAAAGTTGGGATCACGTGGGAAAAACTTTTGATAATAATTGAGTAAGTAAGATTATTGTATCAGTATATTTGAGTTGTATAATCAAGTAGTTTATTGAAATTGATTGTTGTTTTTGGAGCTGTAAATGAACGAGTCAGCTGCCTAGAACTTTGTCATAATAATAAATATTTTTTTATGGACCAAAAAATTGTCAAATTGTCTACCAAATAACAAAAAAACTACCAACTCCTTGAAAAAGTACTATAAAAAAATGTATATATGGAAATAAATACTAACTAAATCATCTATTTCTCGTTTTGTACAAGGAAATCGTCGTTTCACACCTCATTTTTTCTTGCCCCATTCTCATTTTCCTTTCCCCCTTTTTTTCCATTCTTATCATTTTCAAATCTTGAATATATATTTTTTTCTATTTTACATATCTCAATATTAATAAATCTGTTTCCGCTAAATCTTGATGAATCATATAAAACACATTGCAAAGCCACAACACAAGCATTTGATATGCTTAGGTGGGTTGTTTGTATTGAAAGTGGAACATATACCTGTGGCAAATAGTGACCTACCAGAATTTTCATTAGTATACAGGCTTATACATAATAACATTTGGCACTTTGAATTGCCAAATTGTCTAAACTTTCAAAGGTTTCGGGGAGGGGCTCGGGTCCCTTGGGCCCCCTCCCAAATGAATTATAATTAGTAAATGAATTTAATAAAATTCTAATGAATAATGCATATCCTTATTACAGCATACAAGACTTCTTCAACTTCTTAGTATTGACCAATCAACTGTTATTTTGAGAGATGGTGACCACATTTAAAGCTGACTTAAAAATACTGATATAATTGGGGGATCTATTGGATAATTTAACTATTTGTGAGTTGTGGAAATGTCTTACTATTTCCAGGATGCGGATCGCCATGAACAAATCCAGTCTGGAAGATCTGGTGACCGAATGCTTCGAATAACTTGTTGTTGATGTCCACCAAAGAAAAACGGTTTTTTATCAATTCCTCTTTTTCGCTAATTTTATAGCCATCAATGAATTCCATCACAAGCACTCTCTATAAAAGGACATCGGAATCGTATTATTTAAACAAATTGATAAAAATACCCGTCTTTACAATACCGAGTTGGTATAGTCCCAAAGGACCTTCGGGATATAAATATATTTGAAGTTCCTTAAGTCCTTCGCGCATCTTTCGCTGTTCAAGCCTTCATTTACGAAGTCAAGTTCTTGTTTCAGCGTTGATTCCAAATCTCTTAAGACCCATGCAAAATTGAAACTAGGGTGCATTATTCCTACAATTTTCAATAATGCCTTCAATGTGATTACATCATTTTTGAAGCGTTTTTGTAGATCGATGTATTGCACTTTCACAGCAACTCTTTGGCCATCTTTGGTTGTTGCTTGGTAAACCTAAAATAAATACACATGATTACTAAAAAATAAATAAATCAATACACTGACGCCAGTCATGAAAGCGTACATTCCTATGTCAACATTTGTATCACATATTTACTACATACTTTGCGCTATATAAATTATCATCTCTGTATTACATACTGTGCCAAATTGGTCGAATAAGTGCCATTATTAAGATGAAATTATTCATACCTGCGCTATACTAGCTGCAGCTATAGGTTCGGTGTCGAAACTCTTGAAAATTTCCAGTGGTTGTTTCCCGAAGTCCTCCTTGAAGAGTTTATTCAATTCGCCACCTTCTCGTACTAGACATTTATCTTGCAATTTTTTCAGAGTCGCTACGTATTCTTTCGGTAATATGTGACTCAAAGACACCAAACCTTGGCCAAGCTTTATGTAAGTACCTCCATTTTTCAAACATCCGTCGAGAATATTATCAGCTGCTCTTTGATGTATCCTGCTCATCATAGCTGTGTAATTTTCAGCGGATTTATCGAGACCAAGCATTGAAAAATAATAATCGAATGATATCCAAAGACCAACTCGTATTGATCTGAAACGAAAAAATGGGTACAGAGGCTGAGATAAATTGATTGCGCATCATTCTCAATTTTGTTCATTAATTTTTTATTCTACAAGCTTGCCTCATTCACCCTATACCCGCACGCAATTTATCGTATGGAAAGACTACCTTTCCGCATGCGACTGACGTTACCCGAAGGACACAAAACGGAGTTTGGGTAGACAGTCGAGTTAGTATCAAGATTTCTTCTACAAGCACATCCATTTTTTTTTTCGAAAACTGAACTCAAATGTTGACATTTTCGTTGAAATCTCAGTTAGCAAAGTGTCTCTTTTTCGTAAAACACTTTTATGTTTTAGAACCTGAAAGACTTTTGCGTCCTGTTAATTATATATTACGTTATTGCTACCTTAGGAAAATAAGAAAGTATTCAAATTCATATGATATTGACATCCACATATTGATATTGAGTATGAAACACACTTGTCGCGTGTTCGTATAACTGGTTGCCTAACTACTGTAAAAAGTATTCCAACTTCTAGCTAGATCAAAGATATTTTGATATTACTTATATGAAACTACAATACTTCTGCTCGATATATATATTCCTGTATACTTGCTCGAAATTATAATTTGTACTCACCTTAAAAATCGTAGTCCCCCAGCGACATTGCCCGAGACTTTCCCATTTTCTCCAACATTCAGGATGACTGGAGAAGCTGCTATCGCAGCTAGTCCCACTCCCAAACTTGTATATTTAAAAAAATCCTTGGCTTCATTTCCCTTTTCAAAAGACTTCCATGGAAGTTTTATTTTTGTTAAACGTCTCCACAGCTGAACTTTCGACATATTCAGCGCCACAAAGAGAGAGAGAGCATCGTTCTGAAAAAACAATTTTATTTCAGATTATCTGTCTGTTATCATTTATAGATATGCACGTTGGGACATATGTGTAATTAGGCGAGTTTTAAAAAGAAAAAACAAACATAATCTGCTTGAGATAACCATAATAAACAAACAAACCAAATTTACATTAGAATAGAATTAGAAGCGCAAGTGCAATGGGCAAGCGAGAAAAACACATAGCGTTTAAAGAGAGCGAAAAAGAGATAGAGCACGATTCACCCTGATCCCCCCTTGACCGTACACAGCTGGTTAGGGTGCCCTTCAAATCGGGAGTTGCGCCACAATTGCGGAGTTATTAGAATTCAGCTCCTAGGTTGGGCTGTATGCTGCTGAGATTGCGGGAAACTAGAAAAACTGTGATTTTCGACCCCATTAGTTGTTGAACCTGCCAGCTAGCTTAAGCTACAAATTCAAGGTAAGCTTTTAAATCCATCGATTCCACAAGAACAAACGGTTAAATTGAATCTACGTAACTAAACAATCATCAGCTGATTTTGACAATTAAGTTTTAGTCCTTGGCTTATAACCAAAATAGGAACTGTTCATAGTAGATTTTAGGAACTCCAAATACTTGACTAAAACCCGATGTGTTTTTTTCGAATCAAAAACTAACAAAAAATGTATTGTTATACCTGTTCGTATTCCTTTGTTCTTTCGAAAAACAATTCGAACCGGGCTTGCGATCGATGATGCAATGAACTGGATGCCAAAAGCAAGAAAGAAGAAAGGATTCGATAAACAAAGCGAGTTGAACAAGGACGGAACGTCCCATTAGTTGTGCGCATGTAGAATCCTAGATAATATGTTTCTGATAGGTTTATTGTTATTTAAGACTAGTTTCTAGTTTTTATCGAAAAGTGTTATGTTGTTGGTATCGCGATAGAATTGCCAGACTGCGCGGCATTGTTGTTTATGTCGTAATCAAACCATACAAGGGTCGAACAAAAAGTTCAGAGTGTTTCAGTTAATGAGAAGAGATCGATATAACAATGTTATTTCAGTTTTAAAAAACACAATAGTCACTATAACCAATCAGGATAAAAGATGACTGTAGGTATGCGACACTCATACCATGGATCAATAATCTAGGTATACAGCCTGTTCTATAATTTAAGTAATCATTCATTCTTTCATTCATAACTTATTTTTATTATTATTATTATATTAATATTATTATCTATTGCCATTTGTTTTAAAATTAACGCTACGATGAATTATTGTACGAATGGTTAAATCGGCAAACTGATCATATTTTATGGCCAACTTGATGGTGAAAACAAAAAAAAATGACAATCGCGTTTTCGATATATTTTTTTTAACGGGGCGCCCTATATTTCATCATGTATTTCGAATCATAATCACATTCCCAACAAGAAAGTTCATTAACTTTTCTGGTTTAAGTTGGAAATAAGAAAGTTAATTATTTGAAAAAAAATATTTTATTGCCGCCATCAGGTGTGAACCCCTTGTTCACCAGATATGGCACCACTTGATTTTTATTTACATAACGACGTGAATTTATTGTAAAATTTCGTTACAACCTTGTTATGAATAGTAGGTATTCATTGATGACAAACTGTATTGAAAGAAACCTATAGTGTTGTTGTTGACCCAAATACGAGTCCATCAAGAAGGCTGTTTCGATGTTTAATACATTTCAGAAACTGAGCATTTCATCAATCCGAATTATTGTTATTATTAACAAATAATAGGAGTTCGGATATGATCCAACAAGTTTGCCGTAGAGTGAACAAAAAAATGATGGAACTAATTCTGACAAAGTCGAAATACTCTTTTCTTCAAGCTATGTATGAGGCAACTATCTAATATGATTACTTGCATTTCGGACTTCTATTGTCTTGATGGTTAAAATATTTCTACTTCTTTCAATTTCTCACTGCGGGTCAATTGCTCGAATCTGCAATCGCCTTCAGGTGAAGGCCCTAAAAACTCTGAAAATGGAATGAAAATTCCCCCTGCAGACACCGACCTATAACCAGGCGAAATACCTCCTACCGATACTGCAATCCTTACAGGGTACTAGCAGTTCTTTCGTCAAGAATTCCAAACACTTTGTAAACATTATCAAAGATATTCAACTATGACCTGAAGATCGTTTCATCAGCTTTAACGTGGAGAGCCTTTATACCAATGTCCCCATAGAAGAATCCCTTACCATCATCAAGAGGAAACTAGAAGAAGATATCTAGCTGCATAAAAGGACTTATCTATCCGTACAAGCGATATTGGAACCACTGAAGTGCTGTCTTCATATAACTGGCACTTTTAAGAAAATTGCCCGTTTCCTCTCCCAAGTTGATGGACTGCCGATGGGATCTTCTCTTTCTCCAGTAATCGCCAACATACACATGGAGTGGTTCGAGGAATTGGCTATCAGAGAGGCAGAATACAAACCGAAGCTATGGCTAAGATACACCTGGACGACACCTTCATCATATGGAACTACTGAGATGAACACCTTGAAAACTTCTTCTCAAGAATCAATAACATGAGGGGTCCAATCAAGTTCACGATGGAAAAGGAAACTAATAGTACGCTGTCCTTTTTCAATGTGAAACCTGAAAGAACAGACACTGGTATCCTCACCTCTGCTTACAGGAATAAGACACACACTGGACGCGGCTCCAATTCTACGAAGAGGGGCATTGTAAGAACGTTGGTGGACAGAGCGATGTGTATTTGCAACAACTACATCAAAAAGGACCTACGCCGAAACTGATACTTCGAGAAACTCAGTTAAGAAACAACTCTAAAGGACCGAGACGATCGAGAAACGACCACAAAACCCCGTTCTTGTCCTTCCCTACATCAGGGGTATCTCCAAGAAGATTAGAAGGATCGGAAACATCAGGAGTTGCTTTCAATCCGGCAGTACCTTACGACGCTTCTTTAACAAGAAGAAACCATAAAACAAAACAGAATCCAGCAAAAATTGTATTTAGGAGGTCTGATGTGAATGTGGAGATTCCTACATTGGAAAGACCAAGAAGCCATTATCCCTGAGAATAACCGAACACAAAAAGTGGACTCAACGACAGGAAACATCTAAATCGTATTTGTTTGAAGGTTTTAGACGATGATGTAACTTGAGTACATTTATTTCGGGCTTCCATCGTCTTATGATTTGTATAAATCACAACGTTTCAACTGCTTCCATTCGCAGTCGTCTTCTGGTGAATACTAACAAGTATCAAAGGCTTACGCGTTTATATACCCGGTAATCTTAATCAATTGTTTTGCTTCTTATGTTTTGATAGCTGGTAATCTCAAATAATTATTATTGGGTTGGATTAATTTACTCGTTTCTACCTGTTACCTGCCCATTGTAATTAGGGTGATCTTCACCTCCTCGGTTCACGCCAAAACCATCAATAAGCGGTTTCCAAACGTTCTTGATTTTTACTCTGGGCTTACTGAATGCTGTGTTAGCTTGGATATAAACAGCTTCTTTGAATTTCCTTCTGAACCAGTGTTCTTCTCTATGTAGTACGCCCGGATTATTCCATTGAATTTGGTGATGTTCTTTCCGTGCATGCTATGCGATACCAGATTTTGACGTGTCACCTCGCTGCGTGAAGCGTTTGTGTTTCTCTAGTCTCATCGCCAGTGGTCTCTTGGTCTCGCCGATGTACGAAGAACCGCATTTGCATAGGACCTCGTAAATACAATTCTTGGTGGAGGTGGTGAGATTTTCCGGTTTGGTTTTCGTAAGAAAACTTTGCCGTATTTCCGGATTTGAAGGAGCTTTTAATATTGTACTTTTTCCCGATCCTTCTAAAATTTTCGGAGATTCCTTTTTTGTACGGTAGGTGGACTACTGGCCCCGGTTGTTCTTCCTCGGTTGGTTTGGAGTTAGTGGCTTGTCTTCTAACATCTTCCATGGTTTTCTCCAGATATCCGTTTCGACGCAGATCACTTAAATTATGTTACGATATCAATAGGGGGTTTCACGGTTCTTCGATGAATTCGAAGGCTCTATATATACTTCACTTAATTAAATCGGAAAATCCTTTCAGCGTTCACAGAGTATGTTAGTTTACTCGTTTAACGAAAGATCGCAGTCAAAAAAATTGATTATTTGTTTTCGAACGCCGTAAAAAATCGAATAAACTATGACATTGGTGGTCATCAGTCAGATACCTACCTACAAAATCAAAATTTCAAATGATTAAGAATCAGGTCACCTGAGCATTAGCCGCATTCAAAGGACTAGAAACTTGTTTCAAGAATGTATTGTTGAGATTAATAACATTTTGTTAAAATGACAAAAAACGGCTACCTTAAAAATATAATCGCATTGAGGCGAGTTTACAATATGATGTGTGATATCGATATGCGGTATCGTCTTCAAGTCTTGACAAGTCTGGCTGCCCAGACAGACGGGTTCCTATCAATTTAGTCGTCTACGATACAAAAGAACAGGTATTTTACCTGACTTTTTACAATAACATCGCTGCAGAAGTACAGGTGGCTGAGGGTGTTCTTTCCAGTTTGCCTTTAGCAAAATGGAAGTTTGAACTTTGTGCAAATCATGCACTTGCTTTTTTTGTTGCATCTTTATCGGATTTAGCTTCTCTAGACGTGAAAATTTATGCGCAAATAATAATATAGTTATATATTTTTCTATATTTCTGTTGATCGAAATACCGTCTTCAGAAATTATTGTATACATAAAGTAGCCATCATATCTGAAATGAAATATTTTTGATGTGATACGAGGGTTGCTACATAAGATTTTGAGATAGACAAATATTTAGTGTTCTTAAAAATATTCTCCATTAAAATCAATACTATTTTGTATGCGTATGGGACTTTTCCCGATGAGGCTAACCCTTCCAAATTTAAACTTTTGATGCTCGCGCGGAAGTGAAAGTATTTGTAATACTAACGGCCCATATAATATATCCGAGAATTTTGAATCAATATCAAATTACCTACAAACATCTCTGGACTGGACTATTTGAAAGCTTATCAAATGATTCATTGGGCGAAAATGAAAGTACAAAAATACACCCGAAATTTTAACACTAATCAAAAAACAACAGTCAAATTCGTCCAGGCCCAGGTCATGAACAAAAAATTGGATCTATTGGAATACATACTGTTAATAATTACTTTTTAAATAAAACTAAAACTAGTTAGAAACTAGATGTCCTCTGCCATACAGTGATGCTCCCTGCAATTTTCCTATACAATATAGAAATATATTTGGGTCAAAAATCCATCAGAAAAGAGCTAATTTCATGGCTAATACCACCCCGAACGTTGAATTACATCCAATGAATTCCCGTGCAGAGTTCCTACAAGGCTATCTCCGAAATTGTGTGCCAATGAAATTTGATGGCATTGTAAAAGGTCATGTTCTGCGCTTTTTATTGATTAATCAACTCCTGTAGAAATAAACCCATTTAAATTTGACGTCTGAGGCAGTCTGGATGCACTTTTTTTATCGCGATAAAAATGCCTTTTCCTCAAAAATAGACTTCAAGGTCTAGAGGAGTTGCAGGTTCTTTGTAATGAATGTATTAGATTAAGGACCGATTTTTCAATATCTTTTGAGCGTAGTTTGACTGACAGCTAAATTTGACTGGTGGTTCTTATAATGAAAGTATCGAGAATGTATCATTCGCTCAAATGGAGGTATAAATCCACATTCTAACCTTCAGTCAAATTTAGCTGTCAGTCAAACTACGCTAACAGAATATTGAAAAACCTGCCCTAATATATTGAATAATAAAATATTTTTACTTTCAGATTTTGTTTGCTTCTGTATTCTAAGAATTTTTCAATATATCTTCGTAAAATTACTAATGCTTTGAATTTTCATGTCAAACGAAACTAACCAGACAGTTTCAACCTCTAGAAAACACATGGAATATTCGCCGCAACTTCATTTACCACACAGTAAAAAGTAATAGAACAATCTAAAACCTTGTAAGAAAATCGTTCAATTTTCCACATCGGAAAGTTTATAAGTATATTTTTATCGCTTCTTTTGTCGTACTATACCTTTGAGCGTTGAAAGCTCACCTAGTAACAGTGAACTAAAAATATTCCAGCGTATCCTGTTTAACAAGACATCGTTCATTAGTAGCGAAGTTGATAAATTGACTGATTATTATTTTAACTACCATAGTCGGAAACAATATCATTAGGAATTGGATTAAATTGACCGTTACTTGATGAAAATCCATTATGTAGACAATGAGTATAACACAAGAACAAAAAAGCTCTAATCAATGTTGAATATTTTCATTTCTTCTAAATATATTATTTCGTCTCACATAACTAGATGTCCTAGGTCTTGAACAATGTAATTTGCTTTCGTGACTTTTTCAGTTGCACGTTGCACGTACCGCATTCTGTATTAGGGATACAGTAATAATAATACTCCCTCACAAACACTCGTAGAGTGTACCCAAAGGCATGGCCTGTGCGGGTAAAGGACGGCTATTATTATTATTTGCCGTGGCGCTCCGGAGCGACTTACTGATTTTTGGTGGCGTATTCACTTTTTAGCTATAGAGGAAAATCCGGAAAACCTAGAACACCACCTCAACTGGTCAGTGTGCACTCCAACATAACACTTGCTTTAAAGGCCGATTCAGATATATGGGTGCCCACCCAGAATTTTTGATAGAAACCCAACTAAAAGGAACGTATGTGAACTATCTTGCAGTTTACAGGCACAAGGCTAGAAAATATATGCTTGTAAATTTCCCATGCAGGGTTTTTGAAGCATTTTGACCCTTGTGCCTGTTAACTGCAAGACAGTAATTCACATACGTTCCTTTTACTTGCGTTTCTATCAAAAAGTCATATTTTCTTTGGTTAATTTTGTTAATACTGAAGGAATTTCTCATGCGGGGTCAAAAACCCTGGGTGGGCACCCATGTATCTCAATCGCCCTTAAGCCTATCGATTCCTATATGAAGTAGGACTTGAGGAAAAATCTTGAATTTATTAATATATAAATCCCCACAGATTTATATGACGCGCCGTTCGGGTAAAAAGTGTTTTTGCAAATATAAATAATTTCTGTCAATATATTTATTAATTGTAGCAATATATATTATTTTGCATGCCGATATATTAATTTTCGATCAAACACAATATATTTACATTTCAAGTGTTACTAATATATAAAAACGTGAAGCCTCATTTATTTATAAATTTGATCTATTTCATGTCGTCAAGAGATGGCGCAATCAACGCGATTTGTGATACGTTCAAGCATATGGCAACATGGGAACGAAGCAAAGTCATTAGTATAGAAATTGCCGAATAGATGGCGGCAGTATAATATTTCAGATTGGGTCATTTACTCCTAGAGGTCCTAGAGGTCTTCGTTTGACCCACACATAGGATCACTGAATTTAGAAGGACGTGCCGTTCAATTAAGTGCCCAATTGTAAAGTAGAAAATTACACAATAACAAAACAGCCTGTGCTACTGCTATCTGTTAGCCACTTTATGTACTAATGACTACATAGTTGACATGTTGCCACATGCTCGAGCTTGTACAAATCGCGTCGGTTGCGCCATCTCTTGACGGCATAAAATAGATCGAATTTATAAATATATGGGAATTCACGTTTTTATATAATTGTAATGCGTGTAAAGTAAATATATTGTGTTTTATCGACGATAAATATATCGAAAAGCAAAATGAAAATATTTGCTACAACTAATAAATATATTAGATATCAAATATATATTTGCAAAAACACTTTTTACCCGAACGGCGCCTCATAGATTTAAATGGTTTTATAAATTTTCGACACACACTCAGTAAGTGTTGTCATGCAAGTGATGAAAACATCAAATTCTCCCTCGATTAGTGATCTGTATAACACAATTATGCAGGAAGTTTTGTCAAAACTGACGGCGGAGCGTTCAAAAAAGATTTCAATGGTCAAATTATTCACGAAAGTTATCTTTTTGCATTTCTTACTAGCAATGGTTCTACAAAAAATGGAAAGTTGCAACTTACGTCATGAACATCAACTGCATGTACACATTAACCTTGCTAAACTAAAAACATAAAACAATTATTTCTGATATCGGATGCATGTATATCATGACTTTACCGAGTGGCTTCCAGCCTGACCAGTCTTTTAACTGGTGAAGGCTGCACCACATATTATTTTTTTGTATCATAACGGCAATGCTATTTTGTAAATCTATAGAACACTGAAAAACCTTGAACCGATGACATTAAAATTTTGTAAATCACATGTATTATACAAACAACTATACCGGGTGACCACGAGGTGAGCTACGCCCCACAATTTTTCTCCAATTGAAGATATACAGAGTGGTCCATTGAAAACGAAACAGCGGCTCTGTAGGTCGGCAGAACCGAGTTATATAAAAACGCTCGGACACGTCAACAACATTTTCGAGGGGGACATCGTTCACGATGAAATTCACCCGAAATACATTCCATCCCTCGGAGCTGTGACCGCCACCCCTAAATTTTTAAATGGCAACATATGGCAAGTGATACCTCATTTGAAAGGTATTTTCCTTCTTAATATCAAACAACAAAAATAAATTAATTCTATCGATTCGTTTCCGAGATATAGGAACTTGAAGTTGGAGAATGCTAACTTTGTTACGATTACTACCAGTAAGCGTATAGCTGTTGAGAATGTTTGTTAGCGAAACGTGCGTCGAGTGAAAGTGACGTAGTTTTGGTGTTTTGGGTAGCTTCTATTTCTTGAATAGAATATGTATATTAGTATATTGATGAATACACATAGTGGTTATATTTTTAGGCCTAGTTGAACTTTCATCATACAATTGGGTTTCCTGGTTGCTTAATAACAATTTTGATATATTTTTTTAATGATAACTATCATAAGGGTGGTTTTTAGGGGTCGAAACTGTTTAATAGATCAGAAATTGTCTGTCGAGGTTTATTTAACGTATTTACAGATGATTGCTCGAAATTAGTATTTTATAAATTTTTTCGAATAGGGGTAGTTTTCACCCCTAATAAATAAAATCCCCGGCACAAGCTCAACTTTGAAGTAGAGGGTAAATAGAGCCTAAATCCAAATTTTTATGCAAATCGATTCTGTTTAATCAGTTAAATGAGTGCTTAATAACATGATAATTATTATTTTTTGATATCTGTCATAAGGGGTGGTTGTTAAGAGCTAAAACTGATTATTGGATCATAAATTATATTAAAAATTGTCAATTGACTTTCATTTAACTGATATAAATATGATTTCAGTTGATTACACGCTAATATCTAAATTTAAAAAAAATCCAATAGGGGTGGTTTTTACCCCTAAAAAAAGCAACCTTTGCACATGGTAGATTTTGAAATAGAGGGTTAGTAGAACCTAAATCCAAATTTTCATACAAATTGGTGCTGTATGGGATATATACAGTTTACACTTTTTTACCGTCATTGATTGGATTATTAGCGGTCTCATCGAGATCCGTCGAACTCAGTCCTCACATCCACATGCCATCACTTTGAAAAAATGCCGAACACCTATTTTCCACGGCTCGTTCTTCCGACGAACGGCAGAGCTTTGGAACTCACTGCCCCGGGAGGTGTTCCCTGAGGGATACAGCCTGCAAAAAATCTAGAACACCAGTTCTCTGAACCACTTCAGGGTATTTCTTTTAGTCGGAACCAGAACATAAAAAAGTTTTTGCGAAGCATAGACGCCAGCACCTTAAAAATAATAAATATTATTCTTTTCGTAAAAAACGACTGCTACCAAACGACACTGTTTATCAATACTTAACCATTTTGATTATCCCAATGAAACATGTTTCCAAAAATGGATCGAGCTTGATATACGAATGAAATAAAGTTGTAGTTCCAAAAATTTCCAAGGTCAATCCGAAGACCGAGGTCGCCACTTTGATCTGCCCAACGAAATTACGCAATAATCGGCATTATAAATACAATTGTTTAAATTTAAATTTTGATTTGACCACTTCATATGCGAAGTCCGGCAGCTGCTATAAAAACCACACACGGTAGATACATCATTATCCAAGTGTACATCATTATGCAAGTGTGCATCATTACAATAATTGAATGTGCAGCATGTGTAATGGAATATGTGTCACTTTACGAGTCTTTGTTAGCGGTGCAGGAACGCGTAGAACCATTTTCTGTCTAGTAGGTCGTGACAAAATGGCATGATTTTTTTCAAAACAATACACTTCGCAGAAAAAACCCGTTGACTTATTTTGTTCGATCGACGAAAAAAAGGCCGATTCTCACTTGGCGTCGCGTTGCTGCAAAATGCGGCTTCAAAAAGTTCTCTTGTTTTCAAATGCAGCAATTCCCACTTAGCGAAGCAGAGCAGCAGCGTAACGACGCGTCACAAACCAACGCTTCCAAAAGCGTTGTATACAGCTACGCGTCGCGCCGCGTCGCTTAGTGAGAACGGAAAAGCAGCAACGCAGCGGTAGCGCATGCGTACGCTTCTCAGCACATACTCCGTCATGACAGCTCTCACGAGGGTGAGATCTGTGTTGTGTTGTGTTTCTTTATATTGCGAATATGGAAGGCAAAATCGAAAAATTGATTACACTAGACATCGAAAAACCCGAGTTGTATGATATGAGTAACCCGCACTACAGTTACCACTCCCGCATTCTTCTAGCCTGTGCTTCCAAATCTTATGCACCCAATATTTTCGCTTCTGTCTTTTCCTTTTTTTTTTCTTCGTTGTGTAAAGCAATTGCCAGGGCAAAACCTTCGTCTTCCTCACTTGAAGAACTCATTGCAACTGCCGCAGTGCCAGACGAAATTTTTGAAAATCTTCAGGCAAATCGACTAAAAATCCCTAAAATTCCTAAAAATAGAATACGGTGATGTGCGCATGCGTCGAAAATAAAGACAGCTGAATTTTCACTATGCGCATGCGCGAAACCCAAGGTTACGAAATATTCGATGCAAAATTTAAATATTTTCCTGGTTCTATAATTTTTTTTTTTAACTACGGAGTAATATATGAACAAAATAACTTATAATTTTCTCCTCTTGGATATCAGGTACATAAGTATAACAAACGTTTGGAAATAAATAAACTGAAAGGACTAGATATTCCAATTGAAAGTGAATCAATCCGACAAAATAATGAAACCTGATAGATAGCCAAATGTTTACTATACGCATGCGCAAAAACCAAGGTTACGGAATATTCAATGCAAAATTATGCAAAATTTCAATATTTTCCTGGTTTCAACTGCGCAGTAATACATAAAACATTGAATTTATTATTTCTTTCCGTCACTGGTAACTAAGATAAACTGAAAGTACCTAGTACATTTTCCAAATAAAAGCACATCAATCAGACAAAATTACAAATTCCAATGAATAAACCTAATACAAAAACAAATATTACATTAAAATATATTCAGGTATTTGTTCCTGATTATCCTGCCTCATTATATTATTGAAGTAATCAAAGTTATTAGTTTAGTATACTTTTCCAATAAATGAATATTTGGAACCTTTGATGCGAATACAATTCAAGATTTAGAAGCTACCCAAAACACCAAAACTCGTCACTTTCAGTAGACGCGCGTTTCGTAGTGAACTTATATAGCTCTTGAGAATTCCAATTTTGTTGGCGATAGGCGCATCGAGTGACAGTGATGTAGTTTTGGTGTTTTGGGTAGCTTCTATTTCTTGAATAGAATACTCATACTTAACCTATTTTCTTTCTTCCTCTTTCTCTCCCTCTTTCTTTTCCGATGTCCTTATCACCTGATGACTATTTTATTTGATTCTCTACTAAATTCGTAAATTCTTCATTTGATGGTCGATCGGTCAATCATAATACAGTAAAATTATGATAAATGTGATATCAATTCTATGTTTTATGGTTGGAAATCAAGGTGTTCAACGAGATTTAACTCCATTCCATAAATCAAATATTGGTTTGATAGGTGCTACTAGGTTTTCTTCAGATTTCATTGATTTTCAAACCGAAATCCCTATTTCTTCAAACATTCGACAATTTCTAAGGAAATTTCTTTGCATATGGCAACGCTGAACTGTCGGACAGTCGTGAGAACTGACTGAACTGCCGAACGAAATTCAGCCACGTGTCGTTGACGCGACGCGTCGCAACGCTAAGTGGGAATCGACAAGAAAATTACGCGTCGCTGCCGCATCGCGACGCGACGCCAAGTGAGAATCGGCCTTAAGAGGCAAGCTGACACAGTGGTAATCGTTCGGTAAAAACGTGTCAAGACTTGAGTTCGACTTCCCACTCGAAGTGTTAACTCAAGATTATTTTAAATGCGATATTCATTAAGATTGAGTCGCCCCTATATTTTTGAAACGGGCAAAAAAGAATAAAATAATTGCTCCTAACCCTATACAGATTTATAACCCCATATAGAATCCTAACTCCATAGACATTGTTCTGAAAATTTATGATTGTGAATTTTCAAAGCTATTGAAATAGTTTAAATTTTAAAACGAAAAACTTGTGGCACTGTTTTTTACTCTTGTGTTAAGTTAGCTACCTAACCAAAAAGTCATCAGTTTGAAATCAATTGCAAAATCTTTATCGAACAGGCAAACATTACAATAATTATTATTAAATAATATCATGCAATAATGTTGCATTGTCGTCCAGTTTTGAGCTATATTTGAAGTTAGTTTAAGAACGATTGCAAAGCTTGTACTTCACAGACAAATATTATTTATTATAAATTAAAATTAAATTTTTCCAGTCGGACTATAGATCTCCGATGCTCCGATATATATTCCGAGGGCGCTCTGGGCTCATCATAACCCCAATGACCACTCCCCAAACTATGGGGTATGTAAGCAGCTATTGTGTATGGGAGTCGTGTGCTCTGAGCAGAAGCAATGAACAAAGGATGACAGCTTTCCGCATTCATCTGCGGCTATGATTTCTGCTGTCCTTCAACATGCCGGTGCTTTGATGTTCGAGAGCAGCGAATGCATTTCACCGCCTTTTGACCCTATTATCAGATCAACCATTTTTGATCAAGTTATTGGATAAGCCGAGGTCTTCAACAATCTTGAAGAAGATCCTATGTATAGGCTCATTCCTGTGCAGAGAAACTGCATTTTTCGCGGCCTTTTTTGGGCTTTTTGACGAACGGGTTTCAACTCGGTAACAGAGTTTGGGTCACAACGTGTCGAAAGTGAGACCAAGTTCATCAGCCGCTCAGGCTTCTGTATTGAAGAGAAACGCTCCAATCCATATTTTTTCATGGTCAAAGAAGGAGATCCATACTCCTGATGACTTTACAGGCTCCATCCAGTACCACCCTGTTGTGAAAACACTCAAAACTCGAAAGTCTCCTTGTTGTCAGGGAAGATATAACTGATGAACGGACGATTTATGCTGCAAACACCTGTATGTATTGTCTTGAGCGTCTTTACGTCGAGTTGTCGCAGCTCCTCCAGTGTCCATTTCACCTCTCCTAAGGACTAGAGTAAGATTGGAACGGCAAGCATATGTGTAGCAGTAACTTTGTCTTCCCCGGAGTTTCTGCTGATACTTGCCACGGGGAGAGTTTTTGACTTCAGAGGGGTATTGGTCATTGCCAAGTATGTATATGTCCCTCCGACATCGAGATCGTAAACTTCGCATCGTCCTCTTTTGAGATGAACCGGTACACATTTGCCGATCCCAAACTTTATTCCGATATAGCCTGCGTGTACTCTTCCACCACCCTCAAAGACTGATGTAAGTCTTTTTCATCTGAGGCATAAAGTTTAAGGCCGTCCATGTAATATAGATGGGTGACCTTATGCGTCCGGTTGCTGGGAGTGCCGCAGTTGTATCTACGCGTTTTCCTGTGCGCAACTGATAATGGCAATAGTGACATGCAAAAAAGAAGAGAGAATCTTCCTGAAACACCTCTCTTCTAAAGATAACCTGGATCTATTTGTACTCTTACTGGATCTGATGTTGTAAAGCGAGTCCTTCAAAGCTTCATTGAATCTCACCACTTGATCGGGTATCGCATGATGTTTCTGGCTCTAATAATCGTTCATTATTTCTAGAGGAGCGGTAGGGGGATTGATGGCAGAATTAATAATCTTGATAAAACGAATGAAACAAATACTGCGTTTCTGCGCACGACTTTATCGAAGCGTGGCACTTTCTGTCTTTCTAGTTAATTTTCCGTTTTTTTTTTCTATAGTTTTTGTTCGATGAAACATTTTTTTATACCATGTCTCACACTTATGAATGTCCCGGAACTCTTTAGCCTAACGTTTCTAACAAAATTTTTATGTTGACTCTCAATAATTTTGGTTTACAGAACTTCCCCCCTTCTTCGACAATAATCAACCATATTGCAGGTAACCAACTCACAAAAAAAAGGAAAATTAAGTACTAACATCATTATTTTGGCCGTTATAAGGTCGTTTTTTTTTGTAGAGCGGTTGTTTTTGGTGCTTGTAATCGGAAGATATAATAGTACTGATACCTTATTCTGAACTGCTGCCAATATAAAATTGTATATGATGTAGTGAAATAAAACCTGTCTATAGTTTTCGCGGATTTTATGACTTTATTGACATTTTGTATAAAAGTTCATTTTGAGGCTAAATTAAAAGTAATGTGTTTTACTGAAAAAGCAGATATTGTTGGGACTTATGAATCCTCAACTCCCTGTATGATGATAGCTACCCAGTGACATGTAGTAAATATCTAGTATACATTGATTAGCTTCTATAAGCTTTCGAATTCAAACTAATCATGTAGCCATGACTGTCATATTTTGACATTCGGTCTTTACAAAGTGAAGCCGAGTTTTTTAAATGGAAATAGTGGTGTCAAAAAGCAATATTATTGTTACCAGAATCTAATTTGGAAGAAGCAAATATAACTAACATTGCTTACATGCTTACATCTCGACAAGATCTCGATATGAAAAGAGCGCGCGCTGCAAAAAGTATAAAAGAAGACATTTTTCAGCATATTTTTCGGAATTTTAACTGGGTATGTAAGTCAAATAAATTATGATCAAAGATATTTTATACAAATCAGCATGATCTGCATACGTGAATTTTGGAAATATAATGTGGTATTCAGACCCAAAATGCAAATTTTATTGTTTGTTCGGGTCGTTCGGTTTTTCAGGTTGTAGGATTTGTTGTTCTCAATTTCGTCTAAGATGCTGTAAAGGTCCTTGGCCAAATGGTACAGGATGTTGTTCAAAAGATGATTGATTGTCGTGTGAGTGGATTAGTTGCCTTTAAGATGTCTAGAAACCCTGGTGCGTGCACTTATACCTGTAAAACTTTGGGATCAAACTGAAGACACCTGCCTACTTGAAAATGCTTGATTTTTTGATAATTAGGTTCGGGTTCCGAATTCCGATGTTCAGAGGGCGACTCAGTTATGTTTATACACAAGGTGCTCAAATTTTCGTGAACATTTTTCTTCCATGACCATAGATTTCTCTTTCTGACTGTCTGAATTTTGACAGTTTGTGACGTTTGTGTTGAGAGTTTGTGTCTGTTTTGATAAAATGTAAAGTAATGTTATGTTAATAAAAATTCCAATCGATTAACTTCGGAAAACTGTGAAAACGCCATAATGAGATATTTCCGGTATTATTATTATTATAAAATGCACACTCGGGTCATTTTCTAGGCACTAATTTAAGCAAAAATGTTCAAGAAAAACTCTTGACTGAAGTGTTGAACAATTTATAAGATGAAATAGGTAACAATCCAAAAATCAGGAAAACAAGAAACTTGATCGGAAAACACCATAAACAACGAAGAACTAGAAACAACACAATACACAATGAAAAATAGGACAAAAACTCCAATCACTACTAAACCAGAATCAAAATGAAATCAAATTCCTGATAAACTAATTCAAAATTCAAATTTATCGAAGTAACGTCAAATGTATGACAGCTTCGAGCGTTTTTAACGGAACCAATAAGAGAACAGAATAAAAATAAAAGTCGTGAACGCAAAACGTCGTTATGTGTAAGCAGCCTAACAGTTTCTTGTCAGCGCTATAAGCGCCACGTACTAAAGAATGTGAACTAGGACCTAATCCAACAGGAGGTGCCGTCCATAAAAATCAAAACAAAATCGAATCGTTGAATTCACCAGGATTTCTAGACATCTTAGTTACCTTCAATGTAATTCTTAGGTTCTTTTTTTTACATACAATTCGGTTGGTGATTTTCCGCAAGCTGAAGGAGTGATCGTAGGGATCCGTAGTTGTTTTCTGTTGTATACTTGCTGACGGAAGATTTGATTATATAAATCCATTTTCAATGTGCATGGTGACCGATTTTGAAAATCTATTTTATGATGCTCGTTAGTATCTACTATTTCCACCTGATATCTTATTTATTTAAAAAAATTGCAATTTTAATTTGAAGTTTGAAATTCCCGCAAAAATGCTCACTGCGTATTGTGACGTCATTTTCTGCCTATGTCAAAAGTAAATATCAACGGCTAATATGCAATAATTCAGTTATGTTTTATGTTAGATATGAATTCGAAATTGTATAACGAGTTATAATAATATAACAAGTTATAAGTTTACGTTCCACACATGGAAACAATGCAAAATAAGTGGATTAAACTTGCACGGCAAGATCCAAGAGCTATATCTCCGAATTCTACAATGTATTTCTGTGAAGATCACTTTGACGTAAGTTTTTACTTCATTTCGTCCATTCTAAAATAATGTTTGCTTATAGATACTGTTTGAGGACTAAATTTAAAGAGGTTAGGTTTTCACAGACGTGACGTCATTCGCTCTGTTTGTGTTCAAACTATCATGGCGGATTGCTGAAAAAACTTATACTTTTCGCTCATAATATAACAATAAATACATTTTTTCCAATCGATGAATCCTATTTCATTAGATAAATACCCAATCTTAATAATTCTTGGTTACTGTCATCATCCCTATTATAAGTTAATGGTCTTTCCTCAAGTAGTGTTGTCCATTCTTCCTGAATTAACTAATCATTCTACTCTTCATGAATTATCTGTAATTGACTAGACTTCTTCTCCTTCCTCTTCTTCGTGGATGAGCTCCATCATCATTTCTATAATTCAAGAAAGTAGCTTGAAAAAATAAAACGAAAACTCCTTGACGATCCATTCGTTCCACTAGACATTTAAAGAAACTAGGCATACGTTACGGTATCATTTCGGTTTTTTATTCTGTAGTCGTTTCGACGATTACGGTAATTTGAAATGAGCTCGGAGCGTGAAAGTAAAAGAAACTCTACGTCCGCGGATCACTGCTAGATTGTAATATTTTCGTTAAGAATCATAATGGAGAACTGCATGGGCGAGTTGCCGGATACAACCGCGTTTAACAACCATATCGCATATGAATTTGTCTTGTGACGAGTACGCGAAAATTATAGATGGAGAGCCAGAGACGAAAATTTTCTCTGAATTTATTAAAGCTGGTTTTTCGTTAGTTAGTTATAGCCTATGTGTACACAAACATACTCTGGTCAGTCGAGCGAATCGTAGAACAGGTGACTCAGGAGCGACTTCGAAAATTGTTATAAAACTTTTATAATGCATATCAGTTTCATAATTGAATGCTGATCTCGAAGGGTGATATTTCTTGAAATATTTCAAGAAAAAATTTCATATGAACATAGGTCTGCCCGCAACCGGTTTATTTATGAGATACATGATATTTAACAAAAAAATCAATTTTTCCCTAATATCTCCAAAACCGCTTTGTGTTTTTCTTTCAATTTTGGTACATGCAAAGTACGTTTGAAAATACATTTTCCCATGATAAAGATTTTCTTAATTTTCATCAGTGGCGTCCCTGTTAATAATTTTTCATCGAAATAATGATGTGCTACCGTTTTTTACCAAATAAATAGTAGTAGTAATTGTACTTTTTCGACATGTGACGAATGACCATTGACATTTTTGTAATCATCCTCTATCTTTTCATAAAAATAGACTCCTGCCTTTTTTCGTCTGGCGAACGGTTTTCGACCTAAAAAATAAAGTGCCTCCATTTGCTTGTAGCTATGTTAGTTTTTGTTGGTCTCATTTTTTTCAAATATAAAATTGTTCACCTGACGCAAAAAAAGCAGGAGACCATTTTTTTTTAAATAGAGGAAGGTTACAAATATATTTATTTAAAAAAAAACAAGGTGTCCCGCCCTACTAGGACGGCGATCATTACAGTAATCCTATATAATAGGAAAAATTGGGTCGAAAATCCATGAGAAAACAACTACTTTCCTGGCTAATACCTCGACGAACGTTGAATTACATTCGATGAATTGCAGAGTTCCTACAAGGCTTTCTCCGCAATTGCTAGTTTGCATGGAAATATTAATTGAAATATTTGGACCACATATATAGATCGATTTTTGGGTTTTTCCTTCAACGGTATATAGGGTAGGTCTCTGCAGACAATAACTAATGTCTGCAACAAATGGTTCAATTACAGAAATCGATCTATAGGTGGTCCATAATATGTTTCAATTAATATTTTCATGCAACTAGCAATTGCGGAGACAGCCTTGTAGGAACACTGCACGGAAATTCAATGGATGTAATTCAACGTTTGTCGTGGTATTAGCCAGGAAAGTAGTTGTTTTCTGATGGATTTTTAACCCTACTTTTCCTATTGTATCGGAATATGGCAAAGAACGCCGTCCTGGTAGGGCGGGACACCTTGTTTTTTCTTGATAAGCTTATTGTGAACAATGCAGATTTCTTTATCAAAAACAAAACAATGGCGTGTCATTATTTTGATGAAACATATAACACAGAGCATGTTAACAGTGAGTCCACTGATGGAAACTGAAAAACCCTTCATCAAAGGAAATTGTTGTTTATTATACAAGAGAAAAAGTATTAGATTTTTATTATCGCGAAGCGGAGGGAGACTAAAACCCAGAGCTAAAATGTAATATTTTCCCGTGTAAAATACACTATTTTTTTCTGTGACGGGAAAAACGACGATTTATTCAAATATTTACCTTCACCTAGGTGTATATATATCCGGGAAAAAAGTACCCTTTTTTTTCCCGGTACTCGGGGAAAAAAAGTAATTTTCATAAAAAGTAATATTTTTTTACCTGTCAACAGAGATACAATCTCAAACTGTTTTGCCGTTCAGCGTACTCTGCATGTACCAAAATTGCGGACCTATGTTCATATGAAGAAGTTTTCTTAAAATCATTCAAGGATTATCAGCATTAAATTATGAAACATCCTGTATATTCGGACTGACTGACCAGCTTTGTTCCACATAACTTTTTTTGATATGCATTATAGAAGTTGTATAACAATTATCAGCTTTAATAAATCCATTTTGAAACCCTGTTTTTGAAACATGTTTGATGTCGCTCCTGAATCACCTCTTCTACGATTCGCTTGACTGACCAGAGTATGTTTGTGTACACATCGACTAATTAACAAAAAACCAGCTTTAATAAATTCAGAGAAAATGTTTGACTCTGGCTCTTGGACTAGTACTATGTGCTCTTGCTGGAATTAATAACGCGTGTAAAGTAATTTGTTGACTACTGAGCGACTCAACGAAATTTCCGTGAACAGGTTATTCAAAGGCAGTTTCCACAGACATGGATCAAAAAACCTTTCTAAATTGTTCTTCATTCAGCAGTTCTGGTATTCTCTTGTTGTGTTGCTTACATTTCATTGTCATCCGATCTTTCCTTTTTTATATACAACTGATCTTGCTAGAACTGTGTATATGGCCTCCTTAGGCTCCTATATGGCTCCTCATATGGCTTTCACCTCCCTTAGGAACCCTTAAGAAGTGATATAGACCCTCTTCCCCGGAGGTATATAGTTTGGGGTCATCCATGTAAAATAAATGTGTGACTTTTGTTCCTCCGGTTGCTGGGGGTGCCGCAGTTTTATCCTCATGTGTTCCTGAGTACAACTGACAATGGCTGCGTTCATAAACTTACTCAGAGTAAAGACTGCTTACTCCGAATCAAACGTACTCTAGCTTTATGGAGTATGCAAGGACAATCTTTCAGAAACTTACTTAGAGTCAACTCTACGAACTCTGCTTTTGAAAAGAGTAGTGATGTACTATGACAGTAATGACAATGACATGGAACTTATTTGGTAGTTTGTGTTTGTTGCTGTTTGTATGTTCACATTTCCAATTGAAGGCACGTAGAAATTGTTTGAAAAATACGGAAGTTTCGACAATTTATATACTATATATTACAAAACCACACAAAACTTCAATTTCATGAATCACTATTAATATTGTCATTGACACTTTGCACTCTTTGCAGATATTTTGAACGACTATTCCAGGACGCAAAATTCTTTGACGTTCTAGAACGAAAAAGAGACACTTCGCTAACTGAGATTTTAACGAAACTGTCAACATTTGAGTTCAGTTTTCGAAAAAAAACAATTTAGATTACAAAATGTGAAAAATCGCCAGACTACTACTACATAACAACTTAAAAAGTTCAACAAGCCTGGTCAGATTCAAAAATAGACTAAATATACAGGAACTTTTCTCTCATGGCCAAATAAACTGAAACGTGCTGATAAATGTGTTCCATTCTACAAAAACTATTTAATTCATTGTAATTTATTTTAATTGTGATAATATGTTTACTTATAATCATATATAATCAGTCCTATATGTGATATATTATTCCTACTTTTTATTTTTAAGAGTTGTGAATCCGATGAAAATTGATAGATGAAACTATCTATTTGTCTGTAGTGCTGTAATTTGACAATATTGTATGGATTAACAGGGAGCTACATTATCCGCCACATAGTTTCTCATATCCAATCTATAAGTGTCAGTATCTATCTAGTCACTGTACTCAATTCCGTAACAATTGGCGTCAGAATTAGGATTATGTACGGAGTTGCCTAAGCTGATCCAGCTTGACTACCCACTGGCTCCATATATATTCAAGGATCAGTTGGCGGTGCAGACATTCATTGACGCTCTCAGAGATGTGAAAATACAAAGAACTCTGAGAGATAGGCCCATTTTGAGAAATGCGGTGACGCCTTTTTATGTGCCTTGGAAGTGGTCAACATCTCAAGGCCGAGAATCAGAGGCACAAAGTGACGACAGTATAAAAGATATGTTGATCAGAATATCGGAATATCTGAGATCCGTTAATAACAACGCCAATAATCAGTCCAGAAGCCACTGTTTCAGATGTGGCAGAAGCGGACATGATGTAAGAGATTGGAGGGTGAGGGTGCCACCACGTTCGTCATCACCTGCGAGGACATCTTCACATTATCACTTACATACAAGGACAATATCAGTTCCGTTTCTGACATTATCAGATTAACCAAAAGAGACTTTTATTTTTAATTAGGTATAAACCAGTGGATTCAAATACTGTTACTTATTTTATAGTAGAAAGAAACTGAACCGTTAAACATGTAGGAAACTTTAATATCACAAAATATATTTCTTGATAGCTGTACCTACTCAATCTCCAAAAGTTATCTTGAAAAGTACCTGGCCAATAAATGCCTTCGATTTCATTATTCACTGGTACTTACGCACAAGTAAGATATTAATAAATCCTACTGACGTCACTGTCACGCATCTCCTAGATGTTCTAATCAGAGATCAAATATTTAAATGACGTTGCCAGATGAAAACATAACATCGGTGACATAAAAATATTGGGATTCGAGGATGTAAAAAGATTTTTGTTTGTGCGTGATTCTGTTTATTTTGGGAATTTTGGCTGAAAATTCAATGGTGTATTCCAAATCTATCTATAGAAAAATATTCAACAGGAATTTTACTGACTCTTGATCGTTGCGACAAACTTTTTCTGATTATATCACGTCTGTTCTGACGGCTTGTTTTTCGACTAACACTTACGAAATTTTCTACCAGGTGTCTAATGAAGAAACCAACTTGTTTTATTTTGAACTTCCACGAAATGGTGGGTATGAATTATTTTTAACAATACTAATTCGGACGTTTACAAACACTGATGCCCTTGCCAGAGTTCTAACTCAGGACACCTTGACCGTGAAGCCCACACTGTCAAGACAAGTCTTATTCCTGTTTCATATTTTATGATGATGACATCACCTTCAGGTAGTATTTGGTAAAACAAGTTTGACAATACAATATTATATTTTAAAAATTTCGATATGATAAAAAATCTTTAACTTCTTCTATTTTTTCTTTTTTGGGTATGTTGGCATCGACTGCTATGGTCATTAGCCGGCAATAAAATCAAATCATTCAGACTTTTACATCTGAAAATAAAAAAAACCTTGCCCCTGCCAAAAACCGAACCCAGGACCTTTCGGTCACAAGACCCGAGCGCTAACCACTGCGCCGATCCCCGCCCATTCTTCTATTATTACATAAATAATCTTCAATTTCTCTTTAACAGTCATATATACTTCTTCGCTTGCTTCTTTTTTTGTTTTCTCTTGTTGCTGGAGCTCTTTGAATTCATCTGAAGAAAAAGATGGATCAGATATATCTGCATTACTATCATAAGCATAATCATCTGGTGTATTCGGACACAACTTTGGAGCAAGATTGGCCTTGGCAATTACAACAAACTTGCGTACAAAAGTATCTGATAGCCACAGTTATAATAAACCCTTCCCGTATATATAAAACGTAGCAAAGAACATTTTGTTGGAGTAGAGGGAAGTAGACTCTGAATTGGCTTCAAACGGTATCTTCCAATACAGATCCCCAGTTTTCCAGAGTCCAGTTTGCCTAGCCAAACTTATACATGATGGCCGAGAAGACAACTAGCTAAAGTCAAGCTACTATGACCTTGACGAACACCAGCATTGGATGGGTGAACTACTTGGACGGACTTGAATAGTTTGATAATTGTTCCTGCAAGAACCTCGTATTTCTTGCTCGAACATTACAATGTCAATTTTAATCGGACAGCCCGGTAAAATTGTCAATTTCAGACCATACACTTCAGTCTTGACTGCACAATTTTAGTTGTGCGATTAAAATTGACAACTAAGGATGTAAATGTATGGGGTCCTTTAACCCTAGAGAGCTAACGTGTTTTGAATGTACGTAATTACTACCCTATCGTAAAATTTACGACTTTTTCAAATAACAATAAACTGTAAAAGTAAAATGGCGGTTGGTAATTTATTTCTATTTATAACTGAAATTAACATGTACTCTAAATAAAAACACAAAAATGAGGTGAAAAAGAAAAATATTTTCTAACATTGAGTGCATGATGGTGATCTTTGTTTCTGTTTCGCACATATGGGGCTGTTGTACTGGTCACAATTGAGTGACCATTCTTCTTTCTTTTCGATGTACAAAGGGTTCAAATGGTTCTAGTTCCTTAATGATGTATGGTTTCACACGATGAAGCCATAGGATTCAAAAGAGCACTCAAAGATTTTTGAAGTGGGTGAGATAAATTTTTGTTTTTGGCGACGAAATGCCGATTCAACCGACTAATTCAAAGTGCACAAACCTTCGTCTACTAGTTCTAGACACCGACTGATGAAAAGTCGTAGATGGACTGAAGCGACACCTGAACAACACCGAAGATTTCTGACAATTTCCATCCTACCATCGTAAATTTGACGAGCAATAGCAACTATCAATTTAAAGGCATTTGATTTTGCGCTACGAATGATCCCCCCCATTGGGCCTGTGCCTTTTTACTGAATACTCGGTGCCTAACGATAGTATGCCCCCTCCTGCCCTTAATTTCTAGAACCGCCACTGGTCATGTTCTGTTGGTGTTTCCTCTCTAGTTTGGTTTATGCAAAATCGTACACCTCGCACATATTGATGAAACTGAAGGCACATCAATAGTCGGCAATTGGGATCAACTGAATATTATTTCCATAAATTTATTCTCGAGAAAGTCATAACACGAATGTTATATTCCTTGTGACCTTAGATCTTCAATTCGTAGTATTTCTAATCTAACCAAGCTCAATTTCTAAATTGATAATGATTTTTAAATATATTCCAACTCGTCCTTGATTAAACTTTCTAATCGATGATGCGTTAATGTTATTTTTCTTTCGCAGAACTTCAACAATTTCAACAACTATAATAGGACAAGAAACCCAACAAGACAAACCCACAAGCAATAATCAAATTCAAAAAAAGCAATCAAGCATCACTCATTAGAATACGCTAAGGTAAGAAAATATCTAAGAATTGATATTGACATTTTCTTCACCGTTTAAATCAAATAATTTCGACATCAAAAGGTCTCTCATCTAATCTGATTATGTATGTATGGCCAGATTTCGAACAGCAGCAAGACAAAAACGTTATTTATACAACAAGAATATAAAGCGAGTATTTTCAACATGCGCGAGTTTTCATAACAAGCCAAGAGTTGTATACATGATTTTTTTAACGTGATAACAACTTATGAATCGATGAACGCCGGCTGCACGCACGAAAAAGTATGACTCATTGTCACGTTCCGCCTGAGCCGAGCGTGCAAGCGAGAGCGCGGAACAAGCAATAGAGAGGCACGATCGGACTAAGCGTTCGGCTTTTGACGCATCTATCTCTCTTCCACTGCATCGGCCGATGCGTCCGAGTAGAAGAGAAACAGCGGTAGCACACAACCTACACGTGAACTGTTTTGAAAACTGTTTATAAAGTGAAGTGAGAAATTAATGTAGTTTCCATTGTTCATTACAACAACAATTGTGGCGCATTGTGTTGGATCTCCATACACGAATGACTTCATGATAGTTTATTTTCTATATACTTTGTGGCGCATATATCTGTGACTATCATGAGAGTACTATCACCGTGAAAACGAGGCTTTACGGTAATCGATCCAGGCCATCGAAATGTTATGCTTGTATTATTATTACAGTTATTTGCCGGCAAACTCTTGATATTTCATTCGACTGGTAATCGAATTTCAAGCTATTATTTTGAGTTGCCTGATTTCTAGTATGTAAATTAGCGGCGAATACTGGTTCCAATTATGTATTCGACTACAAAGACCAATAGGTATAATTAATACAACTATGATACTGTTGCGCTATTATTGACACTATGTAATAATAATGTTATCTATTGAATTACATTTATTTCGCGTTAAACATAAAATATCACCATATCCCACTTCGCAACGTCGCGATGGGTATATTTTAAGAATGTGTTATTGCCAAGTTTTTTTATGTTTTTTAGCGTTGCCAATTTCCTGCGTTCAATGACCCCGAGATAATCGATGTCAACAAGATCAGTGTTCGCGGGACATTAATGAGATTCGTGTTACTGGGTTCGGGAGAACCTTGATGTGTCATTAAAGTCAATTTCCTTCGAGGAGAAATTGACATCGATTCATTTGTGAGAGAGATCACTTTCCATGGTTCAGGCTGGTTTTAGACTAGGCGTATCGCGGAAATGTCAAATTTTAAATTTAGGCCAATCCAACCGGGCTTGAGATTAAATTATAATGTTTCGATTGGCCTAAATTTAAAATTTGATACTTCCGCGCTCCGCGTTCCGCCTAGTGTGAAACCAGCCTCAAGGTCTAAACCTGAGCTTGAGCCTCAGAGTAATAAAGGACATAAGAGAGGCCTTTTCTATCCTTGTCATAACTTTGTTCAGAAGCGAGGATGCGCCTTAGGCCCTACGCCTCGCGTTATATGAAACGCGAATTTTGCTTTCACATGCTTGCCATTTTTCCCCACTTTTTGCCTTTTCATAGTATTTTTTTTTTTAATTTGCCTCCATAATAGCGATCACTTGACATGTGTCAAAATCGAATTTTAGGTTACCGGACATGCACAAACTTTTCCACAGATTTTTTTTCCAATACTCTAATAATAAACTTTTTTCCGATACGGTACATACTTTTGGGCGGTCACTGTATGACGGTTGCTGAAACCATTTTCTGAACCAACGAATTTACCAGAATATTCAACACATCAACACTAACAAAAAGTGGGATATACCTGTTTTTCGTGATGATTTTAAAAATCACAAATACCTTGAGGCAATAAATGTTGAAAGTGCTCGCTTCAAGTAATCACAGATGCTGTAAGTAACCACTATAAGATTTAGGGGCCATCCGAACAGCAAAATGGGAATGAGCGCCATCGTGCATAATCCACATTTTTTGATTTCCAAGCAAAACTGCTATGTCTTAGGAAGTCAATTCGTGTTGCAAAAAATCCTACATGAGTGACCATTAAACGACCACGAAAAAAAAGGGCGTATGAAATGAGCTCCTACTCCTTTTTATTTATTCTTTTCTTATCCTGGCGCGGGCGGGTTTGAAGCCCCTGCAGGTAGGCCTCTCAGTTTGGACTCTTCTTGCACCCATATGTTCTACTTCAGTTGGAGGCACCTGTTGATGTTCCTTCAGCCATGGTTTTGGAGGTTCTCTGTTAACTTGTGTTTTGGGGTTACCATCTGTTTCCGTTTTCCGGGGTGCCCACCTCCGTACCTAGGTTTGCCATCTCAGAGACACCCTTGGGTATTCCTCTGGCCGACAACCTAGGGACGGTTGGCGTGGCTCCGTTCGAATGGGTTCCAGAGGTTCCTGTTTTGCTTCCCCTTGCAGGTATGGTCGTTTAGTCGTCTCTTATGACAGGTAGACCGTATCTCGGGATATTCCTGGGGAAGTGGTTACGATGGTCTTTTGGAAGGTTTCCCTGTAAACTTGTGTTTGGGGGTACCTTCGGTTCGTCTGGATCCCTTCTCGTGGTGTCTAACTCCTCACCTGAGTTCGCCATCTCAGAGGCACACTTGGGTATTCCTCTGGCCGCGCCATAAGGACGGTTGGTGTGACTACGTTCGAATGGGTGCCAGAGGTCCCTGTTTTGGTTCCGCTTGCAGGTATGGTCGTTTAGTCGTCTCTTATGACAGGCAGACCTATTGAAAGGTTTCCCTGTAAACATTGTGTTTGGGGGTACCATCGGTTCGTCTGGTTCCCTTCTCGGGGTGTCTTACTCCTCACCTAGGTTCGCCATCTCAGAGGAACCTCTGTTTGGCGCCCTCGGGTTGGCTTGAATGGGTTCCAGAGATCCGTGCTTCGGTTCCCCTTGTAGTTGTGGTCTTTTAATCTTCTCTTATCCAACATATAAAATAATAAACAAGAAAGAGGTGTGTTCAAGACTAATCTTCGGAAACGTTAAGAAGCCATTACACGGCGTGTGGAGTGTCGCTCCTGGCGTGTGAACTGACACTCCACGCGCCGTGAGAATGGTGCGGCGTGCCAAGTTTCAGGCGGAGTGTCATGTCCCGTCGATTGTCGGTAAATTTACACAGTTCAAAGGAAACACACCGCGTGTGGAGTGGCGAGACTGGGGTGCACAGTTCACGGCGCGGCGCGAACTACACCCAACTTGTCAATCAACAGGCCGTGAGATCGCTAGCGTCCAGGCACGCGATCGGCGTGACACTCCGCAGTCCACATGCCTGGCGCGTCACTCTTCACGCCGTGTAATGTCCTCTTTACTCATCAATGCAGGGAAGATGTTTCCGAAGAGATGTATTTAAACTAATAATATAAAATCCGTGAAAAAAGACAAATTATCGAAACACAGTCTGTGATAAGCAGCTGACATAATATCAGCTTCACGATAAAATATATGAATATTCGTAACTAGTTATGTCCAGTACGAATCACACGAGAGCGAAGCATGTCAAGGATGCTCACTTCTATCCAACCCACGATATATAATTAGCTGGAATCATCCCACACCTTAATTTATAACAAAGCGTAGTTTTCAAAGTTGATCTTTCATTTCCTTAATACAGACAATTTCATAACGTAACGAAAAAAATTAAATGAATATTACCGCCAAACTGAAAGAACATATTCAGTAGTAATAGTCACTATGTCAAAGTTCAAATTTATATTTATAACTCGAGAATATGTTACATACGCAGTGGTCTAATCAGTAATTGGAGTGGTAGGAATCTTTTTTTTTCCCGAAATTTTATACTTTACTATTGGTGTTGAAACCAAAAACAAACTCAATATAATATGTGGTGTTTAAGTAAAAACCAGTAGAAGATCTACCATAGAATTGTTTGAAGCAGTATTGCCAATTTACGGATAATAGGCATTTTGCGAGGCATTTTGCATGTATCACAATAAAGTGAAACTTTTGAAAGTTTTGAATATTTCATATTTTAAAATGCCAATCAAATTTTAATTTGGTAAACCGCACGCTTTAGTATGATGCCAATGTCCATGTTGTTATAAACAGTTTGAGAAGATCCGTGAAGATGACAGCACTAAAGCGCTCGCATATTACCCAAGGTTGTAAAACTTCGTAAGCTACTGTGAATATTAAAACATAAATAAAGGAAACAACGGATATTTTCGAACAATTTCAGCTCAACTTTCGGATAATTTTTAACGTTTGGCAAACATAGCTACAATTGTGAAAATATGCACCTCCATGATGCGCATTAGTCGTACGACGGACTATCCAGTGATGAAGCACTCAACATCACGTAATTGTTCGCTCAGTGGGAATTTCACACTTGCAGCTTTGTTATCAAACTGTTCTTTCTGCATTGTCATCACTGTCACAGCCTTAATAATAATAATAATCTCTATTTATTCTTCAGTAGTACACAAATAACATAATACATATCGTCCAGACAAACAAGCAAACAACCAAGTGCTTAAGATTTTACAAAATATTACGAAATATGCAAAAAGGATTCCACGAAATGTTTTCAATTTCGTTTTAAATTATTTAATATTTGCTTGATTTTTTATTTCCTTCTGATTCGATCAAACTAAATAATTTCCACTAAAAATGAAAACATAATTTAAACATAAATGTTACATCACATTTTGACTTTGTGATGTAGTTCAGAGGTATGCTTGACATTACAGATACGTTGCGTCCAAAGTACTTTGTGCCTCTTTTAAATATTACAATGTAACATTTGAAAATAAACGTTACAAAAATGTATCATATTAACATGCATCCAATGTTGCTCAAAACATGTACGTAATGTTACTCTTCTATATTGATATTTTGATTTGTGGTATACAGGGTGGAGCATCTACTCGTGGTATATCACATATTTTCTGAATGTATACATACAATGTGGAATATCAATAGTCACTTTTTGGTAGGCGAGTAACGTCAACTTGAAAACTATAGAAAGAGTACATATACAGTGTGACCCATTTAAGATGGAAGCACCCTTCTAAAACTTACATTTTTCAACCGATTGGAATGATTTTTTTTTTCGTTAGGAAGATATTCAAAAAGTCCATCAGGACACCAAATTTCATGAATAAATCTCCATTTCCAGGGCCAACTTATCTTATTTTTCTATGCAAAAAATCTAATAAAATTACTAGCGATTTTTTTTTATAAAAAGTCTGACTACACCACTGGATTCGCGAAATTTTCAAATGGTTCATATGTAAATTACGTTAAAATGCGTCAATCAATAAAAAAGTTATAAGGGAATGAAATTTGAAAAATATGCCGTTTAATCAACCCACCAATTCACCACGCATGGCAGAATACTCGAAGATTACCACAAACATCCCTTACTCTGCGGCTCATTTGTAACAAAAAAAATAATAATATACAGTGTTATTAACGACATTCCCACTTAAGAAAACTTTACCTACATTGGTTAAAATACTCTACCTGTGAGATGCAATGGTAAAGTAGGTCATGAGAAACAGTTTGAATTAAATTAGCAGACCACAATAAGTATAGGTACACAACAAACAACAATTCGATTGAGAACAATAAATGTACTACCTATACCGGTTCTCGGTTGATAGTGAACCAACGATCTTTTCTTCACTTTTCAGCATGTAAAAGTAAAAGCATAATTGCTTTTTTTGCTCTTGGACTCCGGACTCGTGGCACAGGTCTTTACCTGAGGGAACATGTTCGACATAAAATACCCATTTATTTGCTAGTAATTATGGTGCACCACTGCAGAATTTAAATAGATGTATAATTTACAGCGTTGTCTCTGTATCGATGCATAGCGAAAATTGATATGCAGGGTGGGCCATCGAAAAACCTAAAATGCGTCACGTGAGTTTGTGAGGGGAAACACTTGTCATGCAAGAATTATCGAAAAAAATTCTATTTTCCGCATTACTTACACAATATATTATTCTGACTGGTAGAATTATTTTTAGCAATGTTTTATGAATTTAATGACGGTCTCAGAGTTAGTTTTGTTTGACAGATTTTGAAAGTGAAAAACGCTTGCCATAATGAAAAAATTACTTTGTGTTTATGGAAACATTTGTCATGTTCAATAAAATCACTAAGTATTTTCTAGAAATGGAACATTAGAAGTTCATATATTGTTGACTCGGTATTTCAAAAGCCTTTCTTCAATCATAAACACAATATATGCGTTACGATAATTAAATATATAGGATTATGAACTTCGTTAGCAGTAACACGCCGTCTAGCATGATCACGCCGATATTATCGTCGTAAGTCTTTTGTTTACATAAAAATTATCTTGCCCCAATTCCTTATCTTATCAAAAAATATAAATGATGGGAATTTTTGGCTAATCAAAATATAGCAATTCAATGATATCATTATATGCAAACCAAATATTTGCCAAAGATTTTCGTATTCCTGTCGTAGTTTTTTTTGTATAAACAATAAAAAGTCTTGTCATACTAAATATAAATAATGGGAGTATTTGGCCGGTCAAATAATTATAGCCAAATTTTTCTGGTTCTCACGAAAAAGAAAATCCTTTATTGTCCAGAGAACATCGTGAGAACCGAGGGAAAGTAGGTGGGAATTGGTGTTCTTGAATTTCTGAAAGCTGTATGCCTCAAGGAACACCTCCCGAGGCAACGAGTTCCAAAGCTTTGCCGTTCATTGGAAGAACGGACTGAGCTCGATGGGTTAGTCTCCATGGAACCGCTACGGCGAAACCGATTGTTGATATTTCGGAAGAGCATTGTCCATGAACATATCTATAAAATAGAGATAGATCGCTAACCTTTCTAGAGCGTCCAGAGAGTCCAGAGTCCAGACAGTGTTCCAGAGAAGTGTGCGAGCTTGTGAGCGAAGTATCACCGAAGAGACGAATTGCCCTCGTCATTTTACTAATAATAATATTAATATGAATTTTTGGATCTCGAAACGGATCTGATGATTTGGAAAGAATTTTGTATTTGGATGAAGTTATATCCTGTATGATCATCATAAGTTGTGAAACATAATATATCCTCTATAATTTTGTAATATTCTTGGAAATTTAATTGTTTAAAAAATCTAGCGATGCAATAAAATACAGAGTGTCCCATTTGAAGAAATGAAGTACAATGTCATATCTCCAGACGTTTTTGGCACACTGTATATGGCCGTACTTTAAAGCAGCGTCAAATACTCATTCACTTGCCATCCGGAAATATTACTATGCCAATTAATTTAAACTTCAGTCTTGGTATAACTATCAACATCATTTAAAAACGAGAAACGAATTATGTCCGATCAAAGTTAATCGATAGACGACAGTCCCCGATTTTTTTTACGAATTTGTTCTATATAAATGATGGAAATACATACATTTTATGATAGTACAAGCATATGCTAGTTTTTGAGAGTCCCTAGTAACAAATTTTAGTAAAACTATTTCGCAAAATAGTACCGCTTACATATTGAGATATAAGAAATATAAGGAAATAAACCAGTAAATAATTTTCGATTCTTCGTACTATCTGAACAAGGCCTACCCAGAACATATATATATATAGTAATTAGACCATCAGGTCTGTTTGGATATAAATATAAAATAAAATAAATATGAGCGCCTCGGCAGTTATAATAATAGTCGCCCTCTGCTCGCACAGGTTATACACTGGATACACTTTACGGGTGTTTGAGAGGGGGTATTATTATTATTATTATTATTATTTTTATTTAAATTTTTCCAGTCGAGCACTTATGTAAATGGTTTGCTATCAATTTCTGTACGTTCATATTTTCAAAGTAAATCAAAATGCTTACAGGTTTATGTCATCATAATCGATTTTTACATCTCGATACGAACTTGTTTATCCACAATAATCTTTCATTTTCCTAGAAAGAAACGATAAAAACAAAAACGCAAATCTTGAAATGAATGGAAAACGTTAAAAAAACAAATTGTTATTCTATAAATGTTATCTACATATACATACAGTGCACGCCAAAAAGTACGTAATATATGGAAAAAAGTTTATTGTTATAGTATCTTACCTATTTTGAATCATATCATGTGATCACTCGTATATGAAAAAAAATACCATGAAGTCGCAAAAAGAATATAATTTGAAAACGTTTCAAATAAAATTCTGAGATCTCTTTATAAAAATTATATATTTCTTTCTTCTGAATAGCTACTGTAGTGAAAAATTTGGTAATAATGACAGAACTTTCTCATTTTCTCCACGTCATATGGTACTTTCCTTTGTGATAACGCCCACTGTTATATTGGTTGGTATCTTGGGTCTTGGTGGAGCGCAGGTAGTGTTCTCGCTTGCCAAGGTACGCGGGTTCCATTCGCCGCGCAGTCATGGACCTCGTACATGGTATCACACGTTAAAAGGTGAGGGCTGCGTCTTCCCTAGCTCGCACAAGTCTCTCGAAGACTTCTGAGGGTTGCTCGTAAGGGGGCAGCCGGTTGATGGAAATAACAATAACAACAATCTAACAGTATATCAAAATTCCACGACTACTGTAGTGATATGGCAATCCAAAAATATCGTATTTTTCTGATGATATTGAAGTATTGACGATGATCCTGTATAAGTGTTTCTTTTCGAATACAATCTTGAGAATTATAGACCTCTTTGATTTGACGCACTATTTTCAAGATTATGTGCAAAGTGGAACACATTATCATCTAAACTTGATCGTAATCAGGAAAACTCGATTTTTTTTGGATTGCCCTATCATCACAATTATCGTAGAATCCTCTTATTGAATTCTCACTTACTTTTTCAATTGATATTTTTCGATATTTTGCACTTACACTTATTTTTGTCAATTCATAGTATTTTTTTTCAATTTTCCGCCTCACTAGTTATCACGTCACAAAATTTATTTTCAATTTGTCGGGCATGCATAATCAAAGTGTCTTCCCATGTATAACTAATTTTTTTGGCGGGGACTGTATGAAGATTGAACATTGCGATTCAAAATATAAAAACATAAAATAAATGATTAAATAAATGAAAAATAAATTAATAATATTCTCGACAACATAAAAAGAAAAATGAAACATTGAATATTAAATTCTTTGGGAATCAATGAACTGAACTTTCACTTTTCTTGCTTTCGTTTATGCGAAAATATCAATGTCTTTGTAAAATTTTAAACCGCTCTCAAATCGCTTCCTATGATATATAATATATGATATTGATATTGAAATGTCCCACGAAGCTTTCCAATTCGTTAATAATTTCATATGTATCTAAATCAGAACTATATTCCAAAGCCAGATCTGCAGCTTTCTGATGATGCACATAATCTTTCACCAAGTTGAGTTTAAACTTGAGGGAGTTTATTTTTTCAATAGTCTCTTCTAATCCACACTGAACACCTCTCCTGTCTAAAACGTGTCATCTCCAGCGAATGATTTACTTTAAATTCAGAATTTTATTTTTCCGACTTTAAAGTCGGAAATTCCAACTTTAAACTCGGAAATTCCGACTTTGTCAAAGTCGGAATTTTGTTTTTTCGACTTCAAAGTCGGAATTTTATTTTTCCGATTTTTACGACGTAGGCTTATTATGGCATTCATTCATTCATTTATTTCTCCTGCAAAAATTCTTGAACTTTTTTTCTTCCGCGGGTGGCGCTGTGACTGACTTCACTGTGAATCGCTGCTTCATTTGTGAGAAAATATTAGTTTTACAGAGGATTATAATTCATTGGGCTGGGGCAGAACGACTCTAATGCTGCCCGACCTACCCTGACACTGACGAGAGGCAAGAACATCGAAACGCGTCTGCAGGTGGTCTTCTTCAGCCAAATGAAGGATAATCTACTGTTTGATTAGAATAAGCATTTGCAATTGGGTTTTCTTGAAAAAACGTTGCCAAATATCTGTTAGATGTAGTTCAACGTCCGTCGTAGTATTAGCCAGAGAAGTTGTTTTCTGTCAGATGTTTACCTCGTATTTCCCACATGGTGGAAATATTTGCAATATTTTACTATTTCATGTATTTGATACTCTCCGGCAAAAATTCTTGAACTCTGTTCCCTTCCTGGACTCTTTGCTACCGGGGAGTGCTTTTTGGATCTTCCCCGCGGGTGGCACTGTGACTGACTTTACTGTAAGTCGCTGCTTCATTTATGAGAAAATATTATAGTTTTACAGTCGATTAAAATTCATTGAGCTGGGGCAGAATGACTCACTCATGAGAGGTAAGAACCTCGAAAAGCATCTGCGGGTGGTCTTCCCCAGCCTAATGAAGGATAATCTACTGTTTGATTACATTAAGCATTGCACAAATATCTGTTAGATGTAGTTCAATGTCCGTCGTGGTATTAAATAGGGAAGTAGTTGTTTTCTGTTAGATGTTTGCCAGTTTCATCGAGACCAGAGCAGCCAAATAGTCGGAATGATGAGTTGATTCGAACAGGGAACAGATGGCTTCAGAGCTGTCTGTGTTGACCTACCGTTGCATTGATAATAGAAACTAATCTGCAGGTGGTGTCCTTGTACGAATCAAAACAAAATTCTGTTAGTTTGTTGGAGCACTTGTAATTTTCTTCCCTGCAGTGAGGGATATTGCTTAAGTATTTGTTAGATATAATGCAATACCCGTCGTTGTATTAGCCAGGGGAGTAGTTATTTTTTAACAGGTATTTGCCATAATAAGCCTATGTCGGTATGTATTTTAGAGTAAACAAGGGTGAAACATCGGTCGGCAACGACTATCGTTCAATTAGATTGTTAAAATAGCTTTCGTCACACTGAAGAAGATTAACAATGTGTGACTTGTATGAAGCAAAAGAACTGAAATATCGAGTTAAAATCCAAAGTTCCGACTTTCATGTCGGAAAAATAAAATTCTGACCACAAAGTCGGAATTTCCGAGTTTAAAGTCGGAAAAATAAAATTCTGACTTCAAAGTCGGAATTTTCGACTTCGATTTTCGACTGGCTCTGTACAATGAAAAAACATTGAGACGGCACGTTTGCACCTAAGTGCGTAGTATAAACAAAATTTATGACACACATTCGTATGAGTAATTTCGCACACATATATTTATTTCGCATTGCTCCGTCCACTAAAACTGTTTATGTTTAGAATCTAAGTTATCTTCAAACGCATATCCAAGACACGTGTCGCGCAGAAACAATTAACTTGGATTGAATTTTTTAATCTGCGTCGTTCCTCTGTTGTTGTTTTTTTAGTTCCTTTCGTGAAGTTGAATAGAAAACAAGTGCTTGTGCGAATCTTTGACAAAAGTTCCTATATTAAATTTTGCAACTGCTGCTGGCTGATTTAATAAGGACGCCAGTTTGAATTAATCAACACTGGTAGCGTACATTTAACGGTATTAACAATGTGAAACTATTAAACGTGTGTTAGATAATTTATATTTGGATGAAGTTGCGAAAGAGCGAGATCAATTTTTTCGTCTCTTGTCGCTTATGGTGAGTCAACATTATTTAAGTTTATTTTTCAGAAGATAAGGGTCCAATTTTTTCGTCTCTTGTCGCTTATGGTGAGTCAACATTATTTAAGTTTATTTTTCAGAAGATAAGGGTCTGTTATCTCGCGACTCTCTCAATTCCTTATACCCTTTCATTGTTGATTTGTGTGAATAGAATGGTTATTATTGTTGTTTCATAAACTTTATCTTTGTTCTATAAATTATTTGTTCTTGCTTTAGGTTTGAAACTTCATCTTTTGTTCTATAAATTATTTATTACTTGTTTTAGATTTGTTGCTATGAAATGAACGAAATGTTTTTTCCACTACTAGTATTAGAAAATATCATTATTTATGCCATGTTCGAGTAAAGAATATAATAATTATTGTCTCTCCTAGTAACAGCAAATTTTTTATTAACTCCTAGAAGGGGAAGGATTTGTCCTGCTTCCACTTTGCCATTTTTCAAATTTGCTGTGCAATGTATAATAAATGGAAATGTTATAGTTTTGACAATTAGTTATTGAAATAATTCAAGAGCAATGTTGCCACTTTGCATTCTTTGAAAATAATTGATAAGAACATAACATAGAAGATAACTCAGTCTGGATTGAAGAAAGTAAAATGTTACCCTCCTTTCAGATATTTTTTTATTTTTCACGTAAACTCTTTGCGTGGCAAAAATATGAAAACAAACCGATCGATAAAATCACGAGTACGTTAGGACGAGTCGTTTTATCTCAGTCCGGTTTGTCTGAATGTTTTTGCCAAATAAACGAATTTGAGTGAGTGTATTTGGAAAGATTATTTTTTTCGCCAATTCGGATGGTGGCCTGTAAATAAAGATTAAAATATATATAATAATTAGATATTGATTATTCTAGAAATTTTCTTCATAATTATTACAATCTACAGTCCTTAACATTTGCGTAGATATCCGACTATTTCTTGAAATACTTTCATTGTAACATTTTATTCATAATGCGCGATGATATTTGAACAAAAAGGTTACTTTGACACGTGCACTCGTGCATAAAGAGTTCAGGATGGTTCGTCACATTGCGCAACAGGAGTCAAGTGCATAAGCGTGGGCATGCATGAATGGTACGTTAGGTAACGTTAAATTATTACAATGAAGTATTCATCAAAACAGAAATAATTCGCTCAACTTGGAAGGCGCTTAGTAGGCCAGCAGAGATAGACATGAAAAATCTAAAATTCAACAGCAATTCCAAAATCTTCCTCACCATTTGCAATCAGTAATGAATTATGAAAATTATGAATATTCGGACTGACTGACCAGCTCTGTTCTAATACATGAGTGACTGACGTCCATAACTTTCATTCGTATGCATTATAGAAGTTTATAACAATTTTCAGCTTCAATAAATTCATTGCGTTACCCCGGTGAATGCTACATCTTTGATGTCGCTCCAGAGTCACCTGTTCTACGATATTCTTGACTGACCAGAGTATGTTTGTGTTTTGTTTTAATAAATTTCATTGTCGTCCGATCTTTCCTTTTTTATATACAACTGATCTTGCTAGAATGTCACTGCTTTCTACATTATCTGTTATCTCACGTTAACTGTGTACATGGCCTCTGGCCTGGCCTCCTATGGCTCAATAATTTTTCCAAAATTGAGAAAAAGATTCAGGGAACAATGAGCGTTTCCAGTTGTTACCAGAAAAATATTTTTTATAATAATTCGACCTTGGAATTCATCTAGAATCAATAAAATTTTCGGCTCTGGCTCTCCGTCTACATTATGTTATTTAGGCAAAACAGCCCTATTACATTTTCTGGCGAGTTCGGGGAATATTTTAATAGTATGTATGTATCTGATATCATCAACCCCCAACCCTCACAGGGCGAACCCCGCTGTGAACACGTGGCATGCCTTACAGCCCAGTCTGCCACCGCGATGTGTTTACATTTCAATGTTAGTAATAATGTAGAGGGTAGGTGTCGTGTTTGGAAAGATTCAAATAGGGGAATGTAAGGTTTAGGGTACATTCCACAAAGTTTTTTAGGAATTTGTCTTATTCTTTTGAGTTTGTTATGGAACAGCGGACGAAAAGCGTTTGCGGACGAAAAGCTTTGCAGACGAAAAGCGTTTGCGGACGAAAAGCTTTGCGGACGAAAAGCTTTGCAGACGAAAAGCGTTTGCGGACGAAAAGCGTTTGCGGGTGAAAAATACTTGCTTAAAAAATTAATTGATTATTGATTCAGAAATTGGAAATTAGTACGTAATTTGTAGAGATCGATGAAAGAATGTAATAAACACCTCGGCGAAACTCTGCCTATTGTCTTACCTGCTTGCTAGCCTCGGCTGCGCCTCAGCTATCAATTTTCAGGCTCGACTATAATAGACCAGTTTTTCGTCCTTGGTACATAAATAACTATTCTCAATACTAGAAGAACGTCATTTGAGTTTTTCACTGATTCTTTCATTATGTGAACTAGTGTTAACCCCGCGTGTATCTGAATCGGCCTTTGAGCTTATTTTTATAGTTCTTGTTTCAACTCGCCCCGATGACCATTTAAAGATGGATCAAAGTTGACTTGGAACAGGGAAGAAAGATTGTGGGTCACGGGTGATTTTTTTCCCATTTTGATATAGGTACTATATCATTGTAGGTGCTTGGATGAACTCTTGAGTAACCTCACAAACGAAGGTTTCGAGACACAAGCATACGCGGACGATAAAGTTGTCCTAGTCAGCGGATGATTCTTTTGAGTCGTCTGCGGTCGTATGCAGGCCGCATGTAGGATCATTGAAAGGTGGTGCTGTTCTGTCTTAGTCAGCGGACGATTCTTTTGAGTCGTCTGCGGTCGTATGCAGGCCGCATGTAGGATTATTGAAAGGTGGTGCTGTTCTGTCCTAGTCAGCGGACGATTCTTTTGAGTCGTCTGCGGTCGTATGCAGACCGCATGTAGGATTATTGAAAGGTGGTGCTGTTCTGTCTTAGTCAGCGGACGATTCTTTTGAGTCGTCTGCGGTCGTATGCAGACCGCATGTAGGATTATTGAAAGGTGTTTTGTTCACCAAACGCAGGAAAAAAATGGGTTCAGGCCACCCACCATGAATGGACAAGACCTGAAATTCATCAGGTCAAATACCTGGAGGTGGTTCTGGACTCCAAAACTGAGGAGAGTTGTAGAGAAAAATTGGGGAATCAATCCAGAGATTATGTGCTGGCTATACTCGGAGGTAGTGAGACCATAGATCCAATAATGGATCACCTGTATGGTGGCCACGCGCACAGAGTATCATAATTGGCCGAAAGCGTAACGTATGCCCTAAAGGTTTTGGCACAAATTTGGCACAAAATATTTATCGATTTTTTTTTATGAAGAAATTTATCGATTTTTTTTAATGAAGAAATTTATTTAAACACTAACTAGTTATCATAAATTACACCTCAATGCTCAACTAAACTATACTATCGAATTATGTGGAGTGGCCCATTCTGCTCCTCTATACCAGACGCAAATTTCTTCGAATATATCTCATGAGATCCTGGACGGAATTCACATTAATTTCCCTCAGTTTTTGTAAATTCGCCGTCTTAAATTGTCCTTTATCTTGGGCTTCCCAGCCTCCATGATAAACCTTCCTAGACATTGAAGCCCAAAAATCCTCTATTGGGCGAGCCTGCAGCAAGTTTGGAGGATGATCTTCTTTGGGAACAAAAGGTATGTGGTGTTGTCGAAGGTAGTTTTGGGCATTTCTTGAGTAATGGCATGATGCTAGGTCTGGCCAAAATGTGATATCTTCATTAGCACGATGTTCGTGGATAAACTGATCTTTCGATATTTTAGACCATTTCTCCTCAGTTCCAGTTAGAAGATCTGTTTTGACGAGCTAGTCTCCTCGTTGACATTCCAACCCAGTTTTTTGCTCTTCTCACGAATCTATCTGACCTCTTTGTAGTAAATGCACGTGGCCTTCCACTTTTTGGGAGATTAAGGCATGGTATTCCCTCTCGCATTCCACAATTGTTTTATAAATGGTTCTGCGTGAAATGTTTTTATTCTGTAATATTCGACAGATTTCAGCTTTGGGTACCCGGCCAACCAACTTGTAGATACTTGTTCTTATTTCTAATTTATCTCAAAGCGAAAACTTCAAAATAAATAAATAAATATTATGTTTCCAACGGCCACTTGATATTATTTTGATTTTGTTGAAATTAAAGCCAAAACTTTTAGGGCATACGTTAGTGAGGTCATGGTAGGCTGAAATTCGAAATCTTTGGAGTTGAACAACTCCAACAAGAGGAACATACTGACCTCCATCTCAAGTCACAGAGGCTCGGAAATGATAACTAGGAGAGGCAATTAAGTTATGGGCACTGTGAACAGTGCGTAAAAACTTAGTGGAAGCACGTCGAAAATCGCTATTTATGATACAAGTTCGTAAAGTAGGATATTTTTGTATGAGCGAGAAATTCAACCAACACGCGAGTACAAAAAAACCCTTTACGAAAGTGTGTAGTACTAAGTTTTTTCTTCGACAGTTATTTTATTGTATTGTAATTGTAGCAATTGTTTCATGTATTTGAATGGTATATGTTATGAATTGTCCTCGTATTATCAATGATGACTTTCGAGTTATATTTGACGCAAAATACTATATTTTTCAAGATTGCATAAATGTATGAACAGTGTGAAGGTAAGAATTCACTTTACGCATAGTTGATGATGTTATGCACAGGTACGTTTTTTACGCACTTGTGTGAAAAAGTGTCTCTCTACGCACTATCATAGAAAGAATTTTTTCGTGTATATTTTTTTCTTGAAAATGAAGAAAATGCCTTCAAATTTTGAGAATTCGCTATCAAATGAATTACATGAGTCAATGCAAATGTTCATTCATTAAATAAATATATGTAGAAATATTCTGCAAGCGTTTGAGCGTCTGTAATTCCATTTAGATGTATGAATTGGTGTTACTTAATATATTGAAATGTACATCTTGTCATTATTTCAAATTATATATTTCAATAATTCCAAGGTTGAAATGAACAATGCGACTTAGTCGTATTATCCTAATTGTCCTTGATAAAAAATCAACTTTCTGCCTTAAAAATGTATCCTCGTTATACAGGAGTCGAATGTTTGACTTCTCAACTTGAATGTCATAAATTATGATTGGTTAATTCGCCCTGGGCTATAATGAATAAAATATCAATGGCGCCACAGCATTCTTGTATTGAGAATGCGAAAATTTAGTTGTCTATGAATTTTGTTTAATATTAATAATATTCAAGGATTTTTTATCATGTGAATGCCATCTACGAGTTGTCAGCTCAACACGTGATCAGCAACAGAAAGAAATTATTTTAGTTTATCCAATAAAAAATTAAAAACATGAAAAAAATGTTTGAGGTCTTTCAGTTGAACACAAACAAGGGTCATTTGAGTTCTATTAGCATATTGTAAAATCAGCATGGTTGAAATACATAAATGGTTAGAACTGGGGAACATCAGTTTTTCTACTGTTTACTAGGTATTTGTAGGCAATACCTACTCTTGAAACTGTCATTCATGAAAATTCAGTGCAAATTTACACGGTCCAAGAAAATGCCATATTATTGTATTGAACGACTCTCTTGTTTTAGTCGTGTGTTTATTTCAATCGTAAGATAGAGATGACCTAAAACAAAACAAAAATCCAGAAAGATAAGACTGTGCCTGGAAATTATGCATAAAAAAACAAATGAATAACGGGAGAACAACTCGCATCTAAAAATAATACATTACCTACATCTTCCATCAGTGTTTTGCCTCGTGCATTTATCAAAGTATTTATTGCGTTAATTGTCAGATGAAAATGTCGATGACATAGCAATAAATTGTATTGTTTGAATAAACTTACACTCTCAAATGAAGCACGACATATATAAGGTTTCAAATAAGTAGTTTCCTTTGAATAGAATCTAGATATAATGACTCTCATGGAAATTTTCCTCGGTCACGATTTCGTACAAGTCCATATTTTGATGTAGTAGTAACCAGTGTTGCCGTTATCTAACTAGTTTTTCTCCATTACACCAACGCCATATTGAAAGATAAATTTACCAACATCTTCAGAAGAAAAATGAATGTGAAAAAATTTCCAAACCCGTACATCTTTAAATTATAGGTGGTGATGAGAGATTCGTTATATCATTGAGATGAAATATGAAGCTACGGCTGTAAAAATTAACACTATGACTAATATATGACGTCGTTATTGCAGGTGTTATTGCCAATAGAATGGTCCAATGTTTTTCACTGTTTTTAACGAAAACATTTTTTTTTTTCGCTTTCGACGAAAGTTGCACTTGAAACCGTCAGGATTTTTTCTGGATTTGTAAGCGTTCCCTATCTAGCCTTCGAGGGCATGCAGGGGGTATTTTTTATTTTATTTGTTTATTGAATTATTAGATGATTTCATTTTATTCCATTATTTTGACTGATTCTTCCGCTTTCATTTTCACGAGTTTTCGAATTTTTTTCGAAAAGGAGGGTGGTCCGATCCCCATGATCGACATTATATTTTTAGGCGTAATTTTTGAGGTATGAAAAAGTCGGAAATCTATTTATTTGACTGAATTGAAATTTGTACAGAGACTGTTGATAAAGTTGAATTTGGATACTTACTGTAGTAGGTAGGTACCTATACTTTATTTCAAGAATAACGTTGACGAATAACGATAAAGTTCAAAAGAAATTCTTAAAAGTCCTAGGCTTCAAAATCCATGGGATTTATCCTCCAAGACGTTGTAATTATCTGGATTTATTCTCCAAGAAGTTGTAATTATCTGGATTTATTGCATAGATTTGACTTTGTATCATTAGAAAAACCTAGACATGTGTCTTATTCCTATATAATTAATCAACGGTAAAATTGACTTTCCTACATTACTATGGTAAATTAATATTTTTGTTCCAAGAATAGCATTCAAATGTCTTTGCCGCACGACTGACGGTTATTCTTCATTTGGAAAATGTCATATTCACTCAATTCTAAGCAACAGTTAAATGGCAGGCTTGGACGATTTCGCCAGTGGAGTTCCTGAGTATCAAGTAAATACTACCATATCACTCAAATAATATGGAAAAATACGGTCATCTGAGTGTGAGAAGCTTCATATTGGAATCGAAAAAGAAAGGAGCAATAACATTCGGCCTCAAAGAGCCGTTGATTCGAAGGTTAGTTGCTGGAATCGACGTTGAAACATCGGTTTCTAGGTTACCTTGTCTGAATTTTTTATATTTCTTCTGCTCTCTTCAATAAAAAGAAAGTGAAAAAAGTGCGCTCCACTTTACTGATTTCCAGTTGGTATAACTCCTTTATTTAGTAATGGCTTTGCTTAAAGCAAATAAACTCTCATCAATAAGTATAGGTTAGGTATTTTGTTTATTCTCTGAATCTACTCTAAAACAAAATTATTCTGAAGCATGATTATACATGAAAACTATACGTTCTCAAATTCCTATTAGCACCAACCTACACTTTTTAACAATGGCAACATGACCACTAGCCGCAGCGCCCCCTACTTTAAGCTTGCGAGAATACATGCCAACAGGATATTGACAAACTGGACCTTAAGAGAGTCCAACTGAATTCTATTCTAGCAGTCGACGAAATGCAGTACACATTTTCCCATTCAGCTAGGTATATCCAAGAATCTGCTGTAGATTTACGCATTTTCTTTTTTTTTTTTTCACACCGAGTTGAACCTGTTCATTCGTACGACTCAACCCAAACATGCATATTCAATTCCCTCGAAGTAAACGATGAAAAAAAAAACGCCTGCAATCACAATCCATCCGATAAACGATATTCTTCACAATCTTCATCCACTAGGACTATCCTCGAACGTTGGCAACGCCGCGCCGCGCTTCGAATACTGGATCTCAAACAAAGCACCGTTCAGTGCGCAAGCGTTCCTAGGCACAGCTGGTCACAACAAACGAAACAACTGCACAGCTGACGAACGACCTGCGAAATATAGGCGATCAGCTGAGAGCGAGTCGCGAGTTTACATCGAGTTGCTGGCTGTCACTTGTACTGTGTAGTGTTTTAAATTTTCTGTGATATATATTTTATCTTTTGACGGTGAGTTCAAGTTCTCTCGTTTTATCCATGTATGTAGAGCGTAACCTCCAGTCTTCGTAACATTGACATTGTCGGGTTTTGTTTTGTTAGAGCATTGTTTAGTAAATAATGAAAATAGTACGTGAAGAGCCCAGGTTGAAACGCTTGGTTTGAGCGGAAATGTTTGTTGTTTCCGTGTCAACGAAGGTTGGGAGAAATCTGGGAATCGTATGTTTATGTCAGGGCCAATTTAGGCACCATTTTCATTATCATAGTCGCAATCACAGTCATTGTCTTAAATCATAAAATCAAATTTGTACATTTCAGTTTTGATGCTTATGTTTGAGAAAACTGAAGAAATTGCTAAATGCCTCTTACTAAAATGTACAGTTTCAATTTGATTTTATGATGAAGAGAGTGACTGTGATTAGAACTATGATAATGACCATGGTGCATAAATTGTCCCTAAGATGGTTTGTAAGCATTATATATATTATAATTTTTTGGAGTTATATTTTAAATAAAGTTACAACTAAACCAATGCTAATATTTATTGTATTAGAGTCCCCTTATACTTATTTTTCTTTAAATGTCAGTTTCTAACAAGTCACAATATACAGGGGTGCTAAGTATATTGGAAATATATAGTAATAAAACGCTTCTCATCAAAACGAAGCTTTATAAATAAAATAGGCAGACAACTAGTCGATTTTTAAAAAGAATAAAAAACAAGGTCAAGTTGACGCAAAATCCCTCTGTTTTGGCAATAGGTTACATTTTCAAAAACTATTTAGAGCATTTCTAGATTCTATATATAAGTCCTGACAAGAACGAACGAGTAGTTAAGTAGGGTCAATTTATAAAAATGTTCAACAGGGATTCAACATTCAATGTTCAAGAATCTATAGAAGCTATTGGTTGAATTATTCAAAAGCGCCAATCAGCATTGATAAAATTAAGTGATAAATCTTTTTATAAACTGAGCCTATGGTTAGGTTTTAAAACTTTTTTTTAACTACCTATGTTTCTATCGTCTCACCTAAGAATTTGAACAGTCAAAAAATAAGGTTAGTATAAGTACCTATTTATCTATGTGAATATCTTGACTGAACTATTTGAATTACTATAAGAATTAAATATTTCGTAATTACATTCGACAAAGATCATGCAATTTTTGGTAAAGTTACAAGTTTTTGAGAAATTGATAGTTATTCATAGTACCTACCTATTAGGTCGGTAAAGCTGACCTTGAATAAAAAAACAAAATCTCCATTGTTTAGGTATCTACTGAAATATCGATCAAAAATATGTGAGTTTCCTATGCAAGTCAAGTCAAGAAACTGAGTTACTATTTTTGGTATTGGGCATCATTATCGTAAAAAGTTTGCAGAGAAGTACTAAAAATAAACTCAGACAAGTCGGAACAAGTTATTTCCAAATCAATAGTCATCATGAATCAACTGGAAATAACATTACTTTCATTATATTCTGAGGTCCTAAGCAAATAACAAGTGGAGTCCCCATGTTGTTAAATTATAGTTTTTTCTGCGTTGTCTAGTTTGACAAATCCTAATAAGACCACTTTGCATTGAATTAGGAATTAATTCTAATTCTGAAGAGTTACCCAAATCCTGCAGTATATTGGTTTCTTCAGGTTTGTTGTGAGCCGGGGAATGTAGAAAAACTCCAAGGAAGGGGGGAGTAATGGTAATGGTTGGGAGACGCAAACGTCAGCGATTAGTCCGCAAGCCCCAACATCTTCACTCATTCTATGACAGACACCTGCTCGAACCTCTTTCTTCCATTGTAAGGAGTGCAATTCTTACCCAATAGTGACAGCTCTGAAGACATTTTGAATGAGCCTGCCATATCTTCCACACACAAGTGGAAATAGTCTCCCTCTTCATCACATTCCGCGCATATTGGGTCTACCCCAACTCTGATGAGAGTTACTTCGTTGCTCTATTTTTAGTCGCCAGACTCTCCAGGGCATTTCTGCACTCCTCACCAGTTTTGATATGGTACTGGTTGCGTGGTTGCGTTCAGAGCTCTGATCGTTGCCTGAATGTCAGAGCAGACATATACGTGCATCTCTGGGCCGGACTACACCTCTTCAGTTATGGTTGCCTCCAGGATGGCACACCTCCGTTTAAGAAACAGTTGTCAGAGAACCTAGCTCAAAGGCTGTTCTCTCTCCTTTTTCCAGGTGGACTCTCGGTCCGGTTTTTCCCTCCTCTAGTTTGGAACCGCCTGTAAAACCATACCAGGCTTTCTGACGGAAAGATCTCACCCTTTCCCCTTCGCTCTCCCTCCTGCATGGGACCTCTAAAGAAGAGAGAAGATCCTCCTTTTCCGCCTAATTTTGTCTTCTGCCTGTATCATTTTGGTAGCGGATAGTGGGATTTCATTCTCCGCTTCCACTGCGATTTCGGTGTGCCCTGTATACCCCTCTCCTCGCCAACTCCCCAAGTCCTGTATTCTCAGAAAGGACACCATCGCTTCCTTCTTAAGGCAAGCGACGATAGACCCAGCAAGTTGTGGCTGCCGAGGGGTCGTCCTCATCACGCCGGTTATTCAATTCCCCTACAAGCTAGTCTTTGGATTTTCCCCAACTTGTTGGTTGTAGTTACCTGGTCCACTCTTGGCTACATATGGGATACTGGGTCTGATTTAACCTTCGTGTTGATAGTGGAGGATGTGAGGTTTGAGGCCCCATATCTCTCCCACAACCCGGCGCCCCTAAGTGGGAAAAGTGACAAATTCTCTATAAAATAAAAAGGATTTTGATAATCTGCCTTCGGATAATATTTACAAGTGTCCATCAAGTAGTTCAATCTTGAAAACTTGCCCTATATATAGGAATATATCAGTCAAAACAAAAACAATCAATCGGAAACAGTCAACAACGATTTGTGCTAACTGAACTGCGAAACATTATTTTATAAGTCAAGACCAATAATAGTTATTGGAAGTAATATGATGCAATATTGTAAAAATTGAGCGAGACTCTATTATTTCTCTTCAATAACAAATATCGTATGATTTTATTGACGGGAATGTATATTGTTTAAAATTTATTCAATCTCAGTACTTTTCTCAGCTTCTTTCTTTCAAGAGTTTAGACAAGACTACTTTGTTAAAGTGATTGATTATAGAGAGGAAACCAAAGTGGCGTAAAAAAATAAACAAAATTCGAGTTTTGGTTCCGAAAATGTAATAAATCAACCGTGCCGGGTTGCCGGGTGGAACAAAACTATTCGCTTTGAAATGACCAAACAATAAATTCTGCGAAGTGCCATATATCTTTGCTTGTCGAGCAAGTTCAAGACCATCATTAGAGGTTTGTATGATGCAATGTTGTAAGATACAGCGGCGACACAGCTATAACGGAGATGCTCATTATAGCTTTTTCTTGGTAACGATTTCAATGTTGAATGCAAGACCACATAAGGAAATAATAATAGTGCGTCTTGTTCTAATTGTTTTAATTTGATTTATAAATAAACAACAGAGATTGAACGCAAAAAAAAGAAAACTATCAAATTTAATCATACAAAGCACGATTGTTTAAGATGTTCGTGAAAACCAAAGTTTTACTTTCCGATGTTTTGGTTCGTTTTGTTCAGTGGTAGGTGTAACAGATATAAATCAATAGAAATTAATATTGCTTGAAATATTCAAAATGACAAAGACAAATCTTTCGAGGTGTAGGTTCAGTCAAAATATTTTTTTTTGAAAACATACTGTTATTTACAGCTTTAGCAAGAAAATAAAGTCATACATATAACTTTTTTTTCGTTAAGAACGTGATTATTAATCAAAATACCTACATGATGAAATATAACGTGTTCCATTTAAAAAAAAAACACATTATCATAATAAAGAAGTTAGCAATACTGCCGACTTAATTTAGAACAGGTTGCATCAAAAAGGAATATCGCGTGATATACGTTAAAAGAAGTGAAGAAATTGATTTTCGGTGGTTATGCCTGAGGCTAAAAATAAACGAAATGTGTGTTGTCACCATTTCTGGTATATATGTTAGGTCTCGATCCAATTTGAGTGTTTATGAAAGACTGTTAAGTTCTCTTGAATCTACACAGCATTTTCACTCAGAATGTGTATGCATAGGTGACCTAAATATTTCAGAGATAAAAGGTTCCTGTCACAGTACAGACGGTACTTCCGAAGCAAAGATAATCAATGAAATCTTAATTCAATATGATTTTTATTAAATGAACGATAATACATTTTACAAGAAGACATTATGTGAACATATCAGAGGAAGTAAAGAATTGGTGAAAACATCATACACACTGTATACAGCAAATACAAAGTGATACAAATTATCGACAAATATCTGATATGTTGAAAATAACAGGTTCAACCTCGGGTTTAACTCCAGAATAGCCTACAGATATGAATATAATTACGATTCATATGTAAATGAATAAGATATAGCTAAAGTTTTTTCAGCCTATTTTGAATCTGTTTACAGTAACAGTTATCAACCAAAAAACAATTTTGAACACAAAGACACAATTTTGATATTGTAAAAGGGTCAGCCAACGCGATATCAAATCCTTGAAACTTAAAACAGATTTGATAGGTTGCCTACGTACTTTTTCAAAGCATATTCAGATATACTTTGTATACCTGCAAATTATTTCAAGATATCTTTTTTCCAGACCAATTCAAAACTCTGTTCAGATGAATTAACTATTCTACCGTTGATATAAATTATTGTTAGTTGATTTTAAATAATTATATTACTGAAATACCGCGATTATTGTCATTCTAATTACACGAACATCTCCACTCACACAGTTCCATAGCATAATTCACCAAATTATTATCATTTCCTATGTTCGATACAAAAATTTTACCACTTATAATAATAGATGAAACTAAACCTCGCGGTGATCAAAATCTCATTAGTCAACATACTCGACGTTGTTATCCGCTCTTTGTGTCGAGAATTGAGTCATTTCAAGCTTTGTTTCAAACTATCTTCATTGTATTCATTATCGAAAACGATGGTAATTATTCGTATAATTGATACCTATAAACCTGCTGCTTATTAACTTTCAAATTTATCATGATCGTAGAATGACTCATGCGAATTCATTTTTTATATATGCTTCTCTTTGTTCACGCTTTCACTGGAAACCGTTTAACAACAAAACCGTTTTGATTTTTGTTCGAAAATTAAACAGGATGTTCATAAAATTATTGTGGAATCATCTGCGGCTGAAAAACAAAGTTTAGTCGGAATTTTCCATCGTTCAAGATTAACCGCTTGGGAGGTATTCATGTTGAAAAGGAGGAATATTCTCCATGAAAATTGAAAAATGTGATTTTATTTGTAATATCCAACAGAAAATAGCGAATTCCCCGGCTAAAGCCACGCCGGACATTAAACTACATCTGATAGATATTGTGAAAAGACTCTAACAGAAGAAAAAATCTGAAAGTGAAAATGTCCAGCGTGACTTTAGCCGGGCAAGTAGTTATTTTCTGTTAGATATTACAAAAAAAAATCACATTTTTATATATTAATTTTCATGGTGAATGTTCCCCTTTGGAATGAGACCATATTCTGATTTTGTGAAAATGATTGTTCAAGAATAAATAGTATTTTGATCAGTTTAATAATAGTTGAGATTTTTCTCATAATTTGCTAAATCAATAATAGAAGGTTCAGCTATTTAATGATCATGTTGCGCGTATGGTGATTACACTTAATAAGAAAATCACCCAATGATTCATACCCAATCGCCTCTTTTGTTTCCATTCACACTCAGACAATGACACAATACTCTAATTCAAAACGGTAGGTATTATTTGTCCGATATTCCATTAAAATAAAAAAAAAATTAGTAACTTGCTGGATAAATTCTCAAGATGTGACGAGAGAAGTTGAAAAGTATTTTTTTGTATGTCAGTATTTATTTCAATGGCAGTTGCAACTGGAACTGAAACAAAACCTGCATTCTCATTATATGCTGTTGTCTACAAAAAAAAAACCTACAAGTTGATTTGGAAATGGTTAGTAAGTCGACTAGAGGTCGACACTATTATAGATACGTTAGTCACTTACGTTATCATTATAAATATTTATTGGGCACGGTCATGGTCACGATCAGAAATACACGAAATGTCGCGGGTTTTCATTGTTTGACAATCAAATCCTGTGCAGTGATTGAAAGGCCCCAAGATGACTAATACTCTTGCGCAATGTTTACTAAATATTGGTTTTGAATATTGAGAGCTTTATTTTGATAATTCTATTTTTTTTTGTTTATTTACGTAGTTTGAATCAAACTAGATTATTACGTGTTCTGCGACTCCCAACTTTGACGTATCTCCACGTTGAGTCCAGCGTTTGTGTTCGTCTATTCTAATGCTGAGCGATCTTTTGGTCTCGCCGATGTAGCGGAGTCCGCATTCGCATGGTGTTAGGTTAGAAGGCTTCTCAATGTGTTTTCTGATCTGAAACAACTTCTAATGTTTCACTAGTTTTCTATTCTTCTTAGTCTCTCTGATATGCCTTTTATGTAGGGTAGGAGGATAACATGGTTTGGTTGTTGATCGTTGGTTTTCCTGTTGCCTTGTTTAAAAAAGTCTTCATGAGTCTATCTTGGTACCCGTTCTGTTTCATGTCTCTTCTTATGTTGGTGAGTTCAATTTCCAATTGTTCTCCGTTGCTGCTTATCTAACGATTTGGACATACAACATCCAAATACTGCATAGCAACCAAATGTGCTGGAACACCGTTGGCATAAAACATTATTTGTGTTATCTGTAGAGGTGGCAAATGATCCTCAATAAATCTCCAGTAAGTCTATATGGTAGAAAGAATTGGTGTTCTTGAATTTTTGCAGGATAAATGCCTCAGGAAACATTTCCCGAGGCAGCGAGTTCTAAATCTTTGCCGTTCGTTGAAAGAACGAACCCTGGGAAAGAGATGTTCGGCATGTCTCTAAAGTGAGCAAATGACATGAATAAATGGAAGAAGTGGTGCAAACTAATAAGGCGTGACTTAATTAGACCTAAAAGTACTACATATGTGTGTGCGAAGATCATTTTGATGTGAGTACCGTATAGTCTGGTTGGTGTTAAGACGAAGTAATGGAATGTCGTATACGGAAGGCTCTAACAATTCTTCAAAGAAAATCTTACCCCAGTTACCAATAGTACAGATTAAGTACCATTATTCATAACCTGTGAATTATATCTATAATTTTGTCCGAGTGATATCCATTTTACCGCTTTGAATATAACAATGTTATAAACTACGAGTAGCTTCAAACAAGCCGCTTTGCCATTATCGCTAGTACAATAGACACGTGATTCATCGTTTTCATTGGTTTAACAGCAATCAAGTCCACGTGGACAGACGGTTTGTTGATTCATACCGGATATTATACGGGTAGTTAATTTTTTCTCTTCTTTTACTCCTTACATAACTGCGTTTTGCAATTGTAATGGATGAAAATTATACAGCCAGTAATCAAATACAAACTGTTTATGAAACGTTTCGTGATGGATTTTAAAAACATTTTCACTGATTTATTAGTTTTCATCTGCATTTTAATTCCATCGCGTTAAATATAGAATTAACAACAACACTGAACTGAACTAGAAGTGAAATACTTCTTGGTACGAAATAGAAAACCAAGCTTTTGAGAGGAACTTTTGGCAATGAACATTAACGATTTTTCCATTAAAGCGTACTGCTGATGGTAATACCGAGCATTGAAATGGAAGACTTTATTGGTACGGATATTTCTGACATAGTTACTGATCGGGCTTTCTAGAGAAAATACATAGTTACTTGGGTTTTATTCGCATTCATAAGTGTTTATGCCAGAAACTGCTGTTCTATATGCATCCCACTCTTTGTGGAAAATCACGGTGTGAAAGTGCCTGTGTCTAATATGATGGGGGTATGAAAGATATATTTTTCAGGTTTCTCCAAACTGTTATATAGTTAACATTTGATGTATGAGTAAACTTGCTAGTATTACTTATACGGGTATTTTCGATTTCGTTTCGCACCTGTTTATTCAGTTGATGAGTACCTGTTTTTGGGTACCCATTGTCAGAGGTTTGGGTTTTGAAACTCCCGGTTTCACTAGAACGCTGATGTAAACGACTGAATTCTTGAAATTCTTAAAAAAGAAGTAACATCCAGGTTTATGTTTCAGGTTAAGTGATATACTAAATTCATTTTCAATTTCTTCAGTTTTGATAAATTAAGTTTTTCAGGTTATTGAAAAACCATCTAAAAGATCATTGTTTTCTTGTCTCATTTCAAATCTGCCGCCCGCTATTATTGACTGTACGCCTATGGTTGAAGTTGAAAATTGAAATGATGTCATCAGCGTTGGCGTTCTCTCTGAAACACCGTTACCACGCGTGTGTTCGTTTGTTTTCCGACAGTTTTGATCATTATCAGAAGTAGGGAGTTGAAATTAGTTGAAACACGCGAACATCGGTTGCCAGGCCTAATCTCTAAAAATTAGTAGGCTCCCAAATACCAACAATTGCGAACGCATAACTTTTTTTTGTTTAAATATCGTCGTTTTTTTACAACCACAGGCTGCGCCTTACAAGTAACTCTGAGAAGCCTTCGTGAGCCTTGTACGAGCTAAGGGAGATGGGGGTCTTACTTTTCAACATGCGATCCGAAGAAAGAGTTTTTGCTTGTTACCTGTTATAATCATGATAATAATAATAATCTTTTGTACGGACGCATCCTATACACCATCTCGATGCCGGAGTGACGTATAGTTACCAACGCCGCTTCCAAGAGGTGACCACTGTTAAAAACTCTATCCACGGCGAGTATCGACATAAACTCTGACAAATCTGGACATCTACTGTTGGGGACGAAAAAAGTTGCTGCAACTAATATGCTTGCCGTACCGATCCGATCCTACTCCTTTGTAGTGATGAAATGGACTCAAGAGGAGCTGCGACAACTCGACATAAAAACTGATGCATCTTTATGGGAACTTGCATCCAAAATCGTTTCACGTTGGTACTTTCCCAGACAACCTTTGACTTCCAAAAATCTTACCGTCGTATTCTTCAGGTCAAGTCAGAGAGCTAGAGGCCCGCCAGGATGGTGTCTTCAACACGTCTACTGTAGTCGCGTGATGGGTGTAGAGGTCTCGTCTACTAGTTGCAGTTCATTTGCGGTCTACTTGTCAGGCGAATGCAGAAGGCCGGCATCCTTATGATTCACTGCGTCTACTCAGGGCACATGATTCTTGGACCAAGTAATCACTCACCCCACGAACGTGAGGAGCGACGATTTGAATAAATGATACCAGCACGCCCTCCGAAAGTATCGGATGATCTGGAGACAGGGCCCGACTGGGATATTCCTAACGAAAATAATAATAATAATAAACAAGAAGTTTAAAAAGTATGTAGAATGCGAAGAACAAAAATAAATAAGTTGGAAACAAAAGGAGCAGTTCAATTTTTATAATGATGAAATTGTTATTTATTGCTCTTCCACCTCAAGAAAACACTGTGATGTCTTAAGAGTATTATTTGTAACGTAATCGATTCTACTGGAATCAAGGCATGACTTGCTTCAAATAATAGAGAAAAGATTCACTGAGACTCAAATAAATATTTCTTGAATCTAATCTGAAATCGCCGTAACCCAAGTCTTTTTAATAGTTTTCGAAATACCGTTAGAAATTGCACAATACTCCTCATATTGATTGGTCAAGTAATCCATCGAACCGAGATTCATGTACCCTGTGTAAAGATGAATGAAAGCTCACAGCTCCTGATGATGCTGAATGTTTTTGCGAAACGTGTATTTCGTGGATAATGGCCTTGTACGTACACCTGTCTGAAATTTCTGAAGGGGTTCCCAATAATGAAAACTATATCAATAAATATAGAGATAGGAAAAAATATTCGAGAATGGATTGTAACGAAGTTATATCAACGGCATACAATAGAATAAGAAACGGCATTTCTTTCGTATGGCTGGTTAATAACTATAACCTTTGACATTTCCTTGAAGAGTTGGAAATGTCCATAAATTATGTGGGAGGAGCATTAACAAAATGTGGTTGGCCTTGTCACTGTACATAAAAAAAAGTAATTTGAAACTGTGAGCATTTGTTACAATTGTATAATATTACATTACGCAACTGTAAGATAGTTCGAAATAATCGATATAAATGTTCGATTTCATTCGCATTATCATGTAATTCTTGCATGCGCTTTTGAAAAAAAAAACAGTTGAAACTATCATAAACTGAATAATCAATCCATTGATCCGATACTAGAATTTTTGCGGTGGTCAAATAAGATTGGTTTTAGATAATGAATTGATCTATTGTAATCGAGGTCATCTGTGCGATAGCAATGAAGGTTCATAGTATTCGTCACAGTTACATCTGATTTTATTTTTATTTCGGTATCTAGAATTATTTCGAATCACCATTCAGAAGTGACAACCCAATATAGCCACCAATATATTTTCCCATGGCTCCGAATTTTGACATATGTTATTTAGGGTGGGACCTTATGAGGGAGGTGATTCGCCAGCATGGATTATAGGTGCAAAACTTTTTTTCCAATATGATTCCTCAACAGTTGATCCCACGACAAAAATTTCGGTCCTGAAAGTTTTCCACACTTTTTGTATAGTATTTTTTTCCTACTGTGATGTATAATAGGAAATTACATTATACTATTTTTAACGATTTTGACCACACAACAACTTATGAAGTAGTATAATTGAAATGAAAATATTTAAAATAACGATAGTAAGGATAATAATTTCGTTCTGTGGGTTTTGCAACAGATTATTCCTAGAGCAGGTTTTAGTTCTGCTGATAGCATTATCGTCTTCCAAAAGCAACATCTACTTTAGTAAACCGGAAGAGACAAAACTACTGAAAAACTGTGTTTCACAAAGAGGAGATACTTTTTTTGTGTAGAACGTCATTTGACTAAATTACCTGAAATGTATAGCTAACGAGTATCGCTCAATCTTCACAAAATACAAGAAACTACTTAGTTTTGTTCGACCTACTTCCTAAATATAAATGTCACGGCCGCCTTATTTCCCACTCGAGTGTCATCGTGCTTTCAATTTTTCGCCGACATCTTCTCTTATCGGCTTTCCACGAGAAAATCTGGCCGATAACGGAAACGACCAAAAAATGAAATCGAAAGGCGATAGATCGATGAAAGTTTACGCCAGCAATTAATGATAGAAATAGTTTCAACACAGTTTTTGAGGTCTAATTATATTTGCTCTCAAACCAAGTTTTAATACTCTGCGAATTAGGCGCGCGTGTTCTTATACAGGGTGGCAGGCAAACATAAACGCGACCTTGGTTGTTTCTTCAGTGTTGATGACGGTTAAAAAGTTTGATCGTGAATAAATACTCACAGTCACAGTTACATCAAATTAAGAGGTAACCATTCAGTCAAGTACCTACTTCTACTACTACTATCACTAGTCCAACTGTCAAAGTTTTCTTGGGCGTACCACAGGGGTCAGTTTTCAATTATTAATTCTTTTCATTTGTGCGCTTATCTCTTCGTTGGCAAGAAAACAATCGTTTTTCTTCAATTAAACCGATCACCAACAAAACCCTACTGAAATTAAAAATATACTAATAACTTGTTTTTTTTTGCAGACAATGTTTCAAAGTTTCACCAATTATTTAATGGGCTCTCTACTAGGGGTCGAAAATAGCAGCAGCATAACGGTCAGGCCCGAAGACCAGGGTCAAACGCTCAGGCCTAAAGGCCAGGAAAAAGATGAAGAATGGGTTTTGGTGGACGCGGAGGAAGGGGCATACGCGGAAGAAGTGGGATACGACATCCCGCGAAGTTACGCCGTTGTGGAATACGACATGCCGCGACAACGTTCTATCACGAGAACAAGCTCGGCGTCGTCCCTTCAAAGCGGTTCGGTCATGGAGGAATCCTGGTTCATCACCCCACCGCCATGTTTCACATCAGAAGGTCAGTTAAACCTCACTTTTACGCCTAGGACTGCTGCCATTATTATTTCTTTATTTTATTTCATTGTATCCGTCAGGATGCAAGTGGCCGAAATGAACATGTCCGAAATGAACATGTCCGCTGGGTGTAGCTAAGAATAGATTAAAATATATAAGTAAAATTATTAAAAAATGACCTTGCCATTGTGAAAGAATAACATATATCAGTATCTATAAAATTATGGGCTGTGTGGTCGTGGTGGTAGAGCGTTCGCTTCTCAATAGTAAGGGTGTGGGATCCAAGCCCAGCACGGCCACCATCGGTCCGCATATGAGCAGAATGTACCACGTTCCAGTCAATGAAAGATATTCTAGCTCTCTGATTGGTTGTGACCAAACACAGATGCGCTTTGGCATCCAGTCTAAAACGTGGTGCAATTTATAAATCCCAAGCGAAAAACTAATTCACGCATTTTCGACTCGCAATCTCGGTTAGCGTGTTCAGGTTAGGTTTGTGTGTCAATTGCGTTTTAGTCTGGATGGGCAAAATCCACCCGTGTTTGGTCACAACCAATCAGAGAGCTAGAATATCTGCCGCTGATTGAAACGTGGTACGCTTTGCTTATATGCCACCGGTCCTGTGCATTGCATCACATGTTAAAAGGTTAGAGCCTCGTCTTCTCTAACTCGCACAAAGAAGTCTTTCTAAGACTTCTGCGGGTTGCTCGTGAGTGCATCCGATTGACAGAAAACACAAATCAAGTTGAGGAGATGTATTACTAATATAATGTAAATTTTCCTTTGTATCATATATATTTTTACAATTAATGATCACTAATTTATTTTCACTAACTGAATATGATAGATAGTTAACTTCCACCAATACTGTTTGATATGTAAACCTAAATATTGCTGAGAGAGCTCTATGTTCTACACTCTCTAGCTGTCCAGGCTTCCTTATTCGGTAGTTTTTCTAGTCGCGTCGAGACCCTCGTGCAACTCGAAGCAATTACAATCCTCGATTCATCGAAATGGAGCGGTGACAAGCTCTAACTTGGTAATATCTGTGGTGACATACTTTTTATTCTGGACGACACCAATGCTACCAGGTCCGGCTCCAGGCTTGTTAGTTACGCTGCCACCTTGATCTGCAAGATTTTCCATATCTGCACCGTGAAGTTTGATGGAAGTAACACTTAGTCTTAATGTCGTCCGCACCATATTTTCTATAACTCTCTAATGGCCATCAATCTCACTTCTGACACCAATTGTGATGAAAATGCACCTCTGTCAATCTGATTTATTTTTACAATTGGTAATCGCTAATTTATGTTCACTAACTGAATGATAGATTAATCATTTATATTCGATATGCAACCCTAAATACTGCTAAGTGAGCTCTGTATTGTCTACCTTCTCCAGCTGTGTTGAATTTATTGTACATATCACTCGTTCATCTATCATGGAGGGTTCATTTTTAACCCCTACTACCACTTTGAACCCTCCTGGCCGACCTCAATGGACCCTCAACTGACATGGTTTCATCGTCGTGACTTCCTTGTTTGATTTCTCCTTTGAATTCCTTGTAAAAACTGTTTGTTCTTGTTTTTTTCAAGAATTCAAAAATATCCGCAGTCATATTGTTTAAACGAGTTCTAGGAGTTTCAAGAAAGTTTCAGAACTTCATCAACATCCGCGTTGAACTTCAGTTTCGCAGCACTAGGTCGGGTTAAAAATCTTGCCGATTATATCTTTTATAGCTGATCAAAGACACTAAAACTTCTATAAAAATGTAGTAATTCCAAGGAAATTTTCTCTGAAATGATTACGTTGCAGGGCCAATTCTGAGTACATCGCCGCTGGAAAACCTCCTCATCGAACATCCCAGCATGAGCGTCTACCACTTCAACTCTGGCAGTTCAGTATATTTCACTGTTACCAATCCTGCTAGATCGGATGATGAAGACGAAGACGAAGATGAAGACTTTGAAGAACTTGAACCTCCTCCGCATTTCAGACCTCCACCTGTACAGAATATACAATTTCCACCAAATTGTGTACTAGTTGTGGAGCAAGAAGAAAAGGAGCGCTACCATGCCAGGAGAGCTCAAAAGGTGAGTCTCATTAGGGAGATCAGGTGTGAAGTTAATTGAATTGTTGTGTATCAGTAACTGTGTATGTCTCAGACTTTGAGTTCGTAATATCTCGATTGATTTCGCTGCTTCACTGTCCTTATAAAAGGGTCTAATGTAGTCCTCCGATAAGTGGGCCAAGATAACAGCCTTCTGTATTCTTCTGGCTACGATTTTTGACATCTTCTGTCAAGACGGTATAATTTAAGGTTTAGAAGTAGCAAATGCACAAATGCGTCTCACAACATGACCTGCATTCAGGATCAGAGACATCTCTATCCATCACGTGACTTCAATAGACCATGGTGTTGAAGACACTATCCTGTCCGGGCCGTTATGAATCCCTTGGTCTCTCACATCAGATCACTTGACCTGAGGAAAGTCAAGGTAAAATTTTTGCAGATTTATAGCAACAACTTTGTTCTCTCCTGATCGTATAATTCTAATGCCTCTTGGGAGCGTCGATTTTTCACCCCTGGTTAAGGTCACGATTTTTTGCCGTAAACATGATTCAGGTTGCACATCTAGACCAGCTGGATGTCCTGATTCCTGGGATAATGTATTCTTCCTCTGCTCTTACGGATTGGCTAGCCAATTTTCTCACAAGGCATAAAATCTATGGCCACCTAGGTAAAATACATGGGTGATCTGAATAAAATGGATTATTATCATTATATTCTTTATAACACAATAACGATTCTCCTTAAGGAAATGCATAAAACACTATTAAAAATCCTTACATAGAAAAAAATGATAATGAAATTGAGGAGATCGCCAATAATCAAACCAGAAATTTGGCGGGGACAATCGAGTGTAAAGTATATTCCAATTCGAGATTCAGCGCACACAAACAATGATCAGCACGCGACCACCTCGTGGCTTGCTGGAACCTGCAATAGTATTGGTCAAACGACCATAAACTGCTACAACTGCAGTTTGATCAATACCACTGCAGGCTCCAGCAAGCCACAAAGCCATCACGTGCCGATCACTGTCTACATGCACTGAATCTCTGATTGGAATATACTTTAAATATCGAAAGCCCTTCTGCTACGAGGACCAAGACTGCTTACAATGAGCAGAATATGAATCAGAATAATGGTAGAGCTCCTGACGAGTCACTGCCATCTAAACAAGCACCTCAATATTTTAGGTATCATGGATGATACTAAATGCAGATGATGTTTGGAGGATGACGAGTCAGCCAGCCACATCCTCGCGGAATGCCCGGTAGTTGCAGCAATACGGAAAGCGCATCTCAGGAGGATTCGTTCTGAACCCTTTCACGCTTGAGAAATAGGCTACCTTCACAATTGAACCAGTTTTCAGCAATGGTGCATTACAGGCCATATTGAGAGGCCTACATACTTATGGTCCCGTCCTCCCACAAACCTATATTTTATCTATCTATCTCTTTGTCGTTCCATAGTATTGTGCCTACAACTTGTCTTGAATGAAGCAATAAACAGGACGAGTACCAGTCCCAACATAACCCTGTGGTACCCCATAGTCTATGTACTTGCTCTCTGAAGATAATTGGTAAAAGAGGATTCTTTGTAAAAGAGGAGTCTTTGAATCTACTGCTTCAAGTGAGTTTTAAACTAGCCGAGAGTATTTCCTCTATAAGTAACCGAATTTTTGCAGTAATATCCTGTGAGGTGCACAGCCAATTGCTTTTAGTACTTTTTTCGTTGTGTCAGTCGTAGCTTTTTAATTCTGGAAATCAAATTGGTTATTCACTAAATGTTGACCATCTAGAAAATCGTTTAACGTATTCTACTCAGTTTCTCTATAATTTTTGTCGATGTTGACAGTGATGATATCTTCCCGAAATAAGATAGGTGATCTATCTCATCCACTTCATTTAAGGGTATTACCATGGCTGATTTCAAACATAAAAGAAATAACCCTGAATGCTAGGAGTCATTTATACTGCGTGTCCAAGAATAAATGGGACAAAATCCGAATGTAGAATCATCATTTTAAGGCTGAAAGTTTCCATTAACATATCCTTTTATATAAATATTAAGTAAGTTACAGTATGTTGAAATTTACCATCCTGTGTATTTTTCTAAATCGCAGTATTTACCGGCTAAACAGATATATTTTTTTAATTGCAACACTTTGTAGCTCAGTTGATTATCATCTTAGAGGATATGTTTATTGGAACTTTTAGCCTTAAATTGATGTGAGAATTCCACCAACAGAGCTTGTAGCCTTTATTCTGAAACACTCTGTATATATTGGCCAATGATTCAAGTACTTTTTCAGGTAAGTTGACCTACCCTGTATATATCCCAAACTTCTCAACGGAGCTTGGCTTAGATTGAAGTCAAATTACCAACCAACGAGACAACCAGAGGTAATAATTCTATTTCTTATTTTCAGTTGCAGATGAAGACTGCTCAAAAACAATTCAGGCGAGGCTATCTAGTACGTAACAATAAGGCTCGTGAAGTAAACAGTCGTAACCATCGACAAAGGCGTGGGGAACGGTCTCAGGGCTCCAACCGTTCCCATGCCAACAACAACCGCAAGTGCTGAGCACAAATAATCTGATCTCATTTTGCAACATTTGAGAAAACGAAGGAAGGTCGATCGATTATTATTTCATTCCAAACTTCCTTCATTAGCACTAGTTGTATGATATTGTTGATTAAAAAGGAGGGAATATTGATTAAAAATACCTTCTGACTGTATATAGATATATATTTTTTGTAAGTTTGGAATGAAATAGGCACTTTTGCGAATTGCACGCGTGATTGATAAATTTTACCAAAGCACCGTGTTGTGTTCAAAAAAAAAATTCGAATTTATTATTTGTGAGTATTAGATGTTGCAAAACATTATATTATGTCTCTTAGATGATTAACCGACATTGCAGTGATTGAATTTATTCAAAACGAGGGGAATCTGCATTAGAAGTATTTAGTGGAGGCCAGCCGCTTTTGAAATGTGATCAAATCCTGCAAATACAGAGACATGGTATATTTTTATCGATAATTTTAGTGAGAAGATATATTTTGAAACATATTTATTTTATTTCCAGGCAATTATTTTCATTTGATGCGATCGTGTGATCACAAATATTTCAGGAAATATTTTTCGCTTACCAGTTTTCTAGATATTTGTGGTATCGAAACATAGTTATTATGATAGAAACATTCTGTGGACTATAACAAAGTCTGTGATTACTGAATTTTAGTGAGAGCTCTTATGCGATGACTTTTCATTATTTATTTGCTGATGTATTTTTTTCAGTTTTTCAAGCTCTCGAAATTGTACCATCCAAAATTGTCACTGATACAGTACAAAGAAAAATTCGCTTCATTTTTCATCTTCATATCATTACCCTGCGGAGAACATTATCATTTCAGTGTATATAGTTTTTTAAAGTAACATTTAGAATCGAGTATGGGCATTCCAAAGGTACACTAAAGCTGGCCAAACTTGAAGAATTTCTGTCTTTTTCAGTTGCACATAAACACTTCCGACAATAATACGAATGTGTTGGAGGACGAAACTGTTCACGCTAAAGCTGTTGAGTGTTGAGTTGAGGCTTACTGTATACCTGCATTCCAGATAGATATAACAATATAGAGTGTTTTAAAAAGTATGAAATAATCCAGTGGTGTTGCACGTGTTGTTGCCGGATTTATTTTTTTTACTTTTCTCAGAACAGAAATCTATACCAACACCAACATTTTTTTTCTAGCTAATGAATCATGGGGCACAGTCTGTGATGAATTATTACATATGATAATATACTTTTTTCTTGATGGCAGTTTCCACTGATCATCAATATCCATAAATACTTTAATTTTTGTGCTGATTTAGTGAATTTTAATTTCTCAATTTTCTTCTCCTATATTCAATCTAGTTTCAAGCTAATTGGAATATTCCATAATAAAGTTGACACATACCTGAAAATAGCCGTTTCCCATTATGATGAAATTCAATAACTGTACTGATCATTGTGAGATGCAACTCAAAGAAGGATGGCTACTCGAGGGATATTAACACCAGTATCTCTAACATGAATGGAAGATTTAATCAAAGCATTTGCCGAAGTGATCAAGAAACTGTGGCCAGAAGATTTGTCGGATCTAGTGGTTAATACTTGAAAAAGTCGAATCCAAAAATTTGCACCACGTCTCATTAGTCATGCCCAGCAATATGCCCAGGAGTTTTTACGATACCTGGTGGAGGGCCTACATGAAGACGTGAATAGAGTAACGGATAAGAAGCCCAAACTCATTTTTATCGAGATTGTCAAGAAATTAAGTAACTGTGAAAAGGCAAGAGATTTATGGTCGAGCTACTTGAGAATGGACACCTCTAAGATAGTAGATAACTCTGTTTGACAGCTAAAATCAACATTGAAATGTACATATTGTGGTCACTGTTCAGTCACATTTGATACAATCGGGGACCTTTCTCTTCCGATATCATAACCAGCAAGCCAGCTTAGACTCTCACAATGTTTAGATTCATTCAATCCATTTCATAAGGTTTTCTCCAACAGAAAGATTTGGAGAAAAATTGAATGTCACTACTGATTTTCCTCTTGAAGGATTAGATATGAGCAACTGCACAGCGGACAATGTAGCCCCTTGTTGTTATAACTTACTTATTCTCAAATCATAGCTGGACTACCACTGCTTACCTCAAATTTTTTAATAGTTATTATGGGGCGGTTTATCGAAGGGACTACAAATTATTGCTTTGGTCAGAAGATTCATCAGTTCGAGATGGAATACAGTCTTCTTGTAAATTCAGATCCAAAGGATGATTCATCAGTTATGCCCAGGAAGAAGCTCAGGACTTCTCAAGATGCCTTTTATAGGGTTTACATGAAGTCGTGAATAGAATAACGGAGAGCCGAAACCCATTATGACAAAGATAGATGAGAAATTAAGTAAGAGGGAGAAGGATTACGAGTCACGGTCAAGATATTTAGGGACGGAAATTCCAAAATTTTGGATATCTTCGTTGGTCTGTTTAAATCTACATTAAAATATACTTATTGTCACTGTTCAATCTCCTTCAATCCGTTTTGGGATCTTTCCCTATCAATACCTCAAAGAATAGGCCAATTGAGACTTTCACATTGCTTGAATTCATTCAGAAAGTAAGAAACTTTGGATGGTGATGAGAAGCCGACATGTGCAAAGTGCAAGAAGAGCATGACTGTATGAAACCTGTTATTTGATATGTAGGAATAAGGCACAAAGTCATCCCCACAAATATATTATTTGATAATTTTGTCTATGGTATCAATCAATTGTCCATTGTTATTAACATCAACTTGAATAACATTGTTTTTTTTTAATTCATCAAGTTGAGACATCCTGTGCACCAAGTGTTCGTTTGTAGTGAGAAAATAATTTTGAATAAACCTTATTATTATTATTATTATTAATTGGTATTGGTCTGGTACAAAATATTGAAATATCCAAAGGCCCCGGGTTATTGAAACTTTTTAAGGCACTCTTGTTGAAATGTACCTACATAATTGTGATTTTGTCAGATGTGTGGAGATATACTTGCTTTAGGATAATGCTTGAGAAACGTTTCTTCATTTAATGTAATTCATGACTTCAAGAATTGCTGTTCTTCAAAACTTTGACTAGTGATTTTTGGCAACTTTTAACATTACAAATTACTCGAAACATAAATGTTAATTATGTAGTGTTAAGGCGCTTGTTAGAAATATTTTAATGTAAAAATCAAAAGGTACAACCAAAAATACTTGTGGATGTATTCACCTAAGACATGCCCTGTTGGTAAAATTTACTACTGCGATTTTTTTTTGTAATGCTTTCGATTTTGTTCCTCACCACAATTCACAAAGCGTAATGTAGATAGTTTAAGTGTATTTCTAATTTTATCGAGTATATGTGTGTATTAAACAATCATCAATTAGATGTAAAAAAAACGGACCTGTTCGAGAAAAAAAGAGTTAGTTGATTTTATTTTTCACATTTGTGCTGTTTCTCTTTTTAATATTTTTAATTTCAAGAAAATATGTATATTTTCAAATGTTATAAGTCTCTGATTGATTGGTAGTATGTATGTAATTTTAAGTTCGTATGTAAGGTATATTTGCTTGATTATATGTGAGCTGTTAGATTCGTAAGTTAAAAGAATGTGTATGCAGCACTCATAGTTGTAGTATTTTAAAGTGTATGAATAGCATGTCTAACAAGTCCATAAAATATATTGTGTGCAAGTATGAAAGAAAATGTTATAAAAAGTTGAAAACAATAAAAACCTATCATGTTATTCTTTGTTTTCATTTCCTAGCCTCTTCCTCTCTAAATATGAATATATTGCTTTATTTGATCGAAATACCTACATATCCCTATGTTTGGCATTTCAAAAATTATTATAATGATTGTTTATGACCCAAATTATATACAAGAATTTATATGTTGGCAAAATAGATACATAATAGCTATTTACGATACAAGTTTGTTAAGTACTTTTTTGTATGAGCTTGAAATTTGTTGAATTAGGTGCAGCAGAGTTCAACAAACACACGAGTACAAAAAAACTCAACGATAGTTATTATATTGCCAAATTGTAGCAGTTGTATCATTAATTTGAATGTTTTATGTTATGAATAATTGTCGTTGTCGAGTTATATTTGACATAAAATAATGTATTTATCAAAAATGTATGAACAGCATGTAAAAATTTACTTCACGCACTTGATGATTTTACGTACAGGTGATTTTCTCACGCACTTGTGCGCAAAAGTGCCACTTTACACACTGTCAGAAAAAAATATATTTTTCAAATAAAAAATTGAGTATTTTTTAAATTACACATACATTCGAGTTATTCATGGCAATGAAAAACAGTGAGTAAACTGTGCCTTACCATTTCGCTAACAATGCATCAACATCAAATTAGTTATTCACTTTCAAACACACACTGCTGAAATTGAATGTGTAGTGAAATCTTTGAAAATTGGTGATTCTGATGATAGTTTTCATAAAGTTTATTCGTGCTAAACATGTAGTATCAGTAATACCCTTCAAAAAATTTTTGGTTTCATATTGTTCCACATCAAACCATTCAAAGTTATCGAGGTATGAGTAGTATTCAGATCCGCATTTATATTTGATATTTCGAATTTGATTTGCAAAAAAATATTAATAACGATATTCAAAAAAATTTTGATGGTTGTAAAGAGAATGGAATTTTCCTTTTCGACGATGTGCCACTTGACCCACTATGCAATGTAAAAATTTTGAATTGATGGGTCCCCCCGCGCCCCCTATTGAGCAATCACCATATTTTTCAACTTCAAAAAATAGTATTGGTGAAACAGTTTTTTATTCATGTTTCTACGTCGAACAGCTCAAAACAGGGGAAGACTATTATAAGTGTTATTTGATTCTATTCATACACTTTTTTACAAACCCCTTGGAAAAAAGATTCGACTCCGTCAATGCAAGGGTAGAGGTCTGGGCCCGGTTCACAATTCCTGACCTTCCCAACTCTACTTCATGTCCCTTGATAGCCTTGATTAGTATTTCTTGAAAGCAAGCAAGAAATAAACATGAACTCACCAATGAGATTCAACAGATTTTTCCGCCAAAAATGTTCTATAATTGGAATGGTTCACGTACAGGCTCTTCCAGGTAGTGAAAATTTTGTATTCACGGGTTTACTAACACTGCTAGTTTTTAAATATCTCGTTTTTATAAATTTAAGATTAAAAATCTACTAACAGCATGAAATGAGTACCTACAACTACCTCTACTCTGCGAAAGATTCACTCTGCATAGTCCATAGACAAGAGTTTGGCATAGTCAGCGTGACTAAGTCAGCACTTCATTCGAAATTCGAAATATTAATTAGATATTGCGATATTGCCAGATTGCCACATGACTTATACCTTGCAAAAATTCCAATACGACCTTCAGTTCACTTCAGATTCAAAATGAGTGTCAAAAGTCATTAGAAACTTGCAGCAGTGACTTCGACTTGCCAACTGTAAAATATCTAGCAATAACTATTGCCACAACTGTTGCATGCAACTCTCATTGCATGCATGACAAATTGCCGACTATAGGTGAGTTCGGATTGGTTATAAGGAGTTGGAGCGGAGTGAGAGTGGAGCTAAAGTGGATAATAAAGACAGGTGGCAAATTTTGAAGCACCGCGGTTTTCTTTGTCCGAAGTTCCCGAACGACTTTTTTGATAATAAAGAGAACCTGTATATCAAAGTGTATATCTACTAACACAATTGATCACCTATTTTCAAATAATGATTTATCGGTGCTTCGACTTGACCTTGCTCGAACTGCATAACATTTTTAGGTTAAAACCAGAGACCCAGAGAGAAAAAGAGCTGCTCTAGCTTGTGCCCTCATAGGTCGAGGTGGTACTTTTGGAGTCACTTCTATCGACTCCCGTCACAAAACCCGAACGCTGAAATTCGCACTCCATGGACGCTTTTCATTATACCCGAACGCATATGGTGCTTACCGAATGAATAGAGAGTCAAAAGAGTGAGCAAGCCGAACTCAGCTTCTCTAAAGTCTACTTTACACTTTGCAATTTTCATTGCGTGCAATAAACTGCAACCAATCGGAAAGGCCCCAGCCACACTATTTGACAGCAGTGGACTCTTTTATTGGTTGTGAGAACACCATGCAATCACGTAAAGCGACTTGCCATAGATGGGGCCGGGGCCCGATTCTCAAATGTCGACTACCCTAGCTGAGTTCGGCTTGCTCACTCTTTTGACTCTATTCACTCGGTAAGCACCATATGCGTTCGGGTATAATGAAAAGCGTCCAAGGAGTGCGAATTTCAGCGTTCGAGTTTTGTGACGGGAGTGGATAGAAGTGACTCCAAAAGTACCACCTCGACCTATGAGGGCACAAGCTAGAGCAGCTCTTTTTCTCTCTGGGTCTCTGGTTTTAACCTAAAAATGTTATGCAGTTGGAGCAAGGTCAAGTCGAAACACCGATAAATCATTATTTGAAAATAGGTGATCAATTGTGTTAGTAGATATACACTTTGATATACAGGTTCTCTTTATTATCAAAAAACTCGTTCGGGAACTTTGGACACAGAAAACCGCGGTGCTTCAAAATTTGCCACCTGTCTTTATCCACTTTAGCTCCACTCTCACTCCGCTCCAACTCCTTATAACCAATCCGAAAACTCACCTCCTATGTCGCATGCGACAAAATATCTCTTTCTCTTTTTAATGCTTGGTCGAGAAAAGTGATATAAATATTTTGTCGCATGCGATATAGGGTAGTCGACATTTGAGAATACGGTCCCAGCAGATCTCAATATTATCGCGGGAAAAACTCGTTCTCTCATAGCAATGGAATGATAGGAATCATTAATTAATACGAATTTGAAATGTTGTTAATGGTTGAAAAATTGTTCTGATAGGTTGAATTGCTGTCATGCCTTCCAATTCAACCGATCAGAACATTTTCGTACCATCGGATAGTCGGATTTCGTATGGATGAAAGTCCGGCGCGTTACACTTCTTAAAATTTTCATTGCATGCAATAAATTGCGCAGGAGTTTCCAACCAATGAAAGATGCCACCGTTGTTATTTGACAGCTGTGGTCACTTCCATTGGCTGAAACTATGTGAAATGACCATGGCTCACAGTCAAATATAGTTTGATCAACCTGACTTAAAGTGACGTCATTTGTATTGGTTTGATTCAACAAGTTGATAAGACACGCTCACTGTCACAAATACGCGCGTTTAGTGAAAACGCACACCGTCAATTTTTGTTGGTAAAAAAGTCAATCTTTAGATGCAAACAAAGACTTTAGTCTATAGCCGCTACGCTTTGTTGACATCCAGACTGAGGCTGGTTTCAGACTAATTTTAGGCCAATCGAAAAGTTAGAATGGAATAACCTAAATTTGAAATTTCCGCGTTGCGCCTAGTTTGAAAGCAGCCTCACTTAAGTCGGCCTTACACCGACAAATTTGGCGTCGTGACGTCACACTAATCGAGCGTATTGGGTGCGGGCGATTATTGAATTCATCGTGGCCATAGCGGTATATTTGAATCGATGATAAGGCGGTAAATTCAAGTCGCCTATATATTTTCACATTTGAATAGATAATGGTTTCATAAATACAAACATGATTTTTTGGGACGAATAAAAATATTGCTGAATGAAGAGGAGCTGATGAGCCTATCAATCTTATGACCCCCAAAAAGTCTGTTTATGTCTGATTTATGTTTATGGATATGAACCACATTTTCACTTGAACACTTCCTATATATATTAATGTAAAAAAGGTTAAAAAGTGTGAACTGTAATTAGCCAGGCTGTGACTATCAATTGCGAAGATCTTTCACTGGTGTATCAGTTTAATGTCGCTCTTTGAGAACACAATATCCAAGCTGAAGATGTTCACCGCTGTTGTGAGCGAAACGTCCAAAGAAACCGCCTTCACGGGAGTGAACGGCCTTGCAACTTGTTACTTCATACATTTGTTAAGTTACATTATTCCCGACTCTTGCCAGTCCATCACGATGTCTAGAAACACACGTAATCAGTATTTAATTTATAGGCAGTCCGTTATTTTCTGGTTCAATTGAAAACATCATTTCCAAGGCGCATAAGGAAACCGAGCTGTACCTCAAGAACAACATTGTGAGTTTGTCTTCTCTAGCATAAAATATACCTGTATTTTGGCTTTACCTTTTTCCGTATTTTTTCATAGAAATTTTGTTGTTCAATTTCAGGACGGACTAATAATAGAAAACATGCATGATGTTCCTTACATTCAGTCCAAACATTTTGGTCCAGAAGTTACCGCTACAATGACAAGAATTTGCTCTGAACTTAGAAAAACCATACCCAAAACAACACCATTCGGCATTCAGGTAAAATCATAAAAATAATGATTATTATTTCTGTGGGTAAAAGGGTAAAAGTAACAGAAAGTGACTCAAGTAAACATGTTGTTAGAGCTAATTATAATCACGTAATTTCAACACATGATAGCTTGAACGCGAATAAACAAAAAAGTTATATAAAACATTCAGTAAAAAAAAATACCCTTTGCGATTCGGAAAAAATATTTCCTATTTAGATAAAATTATGTAGGTATAATTCAATGTCCCTCGTAGTATAAGCTAGAGAAGTAGTCCTGTTCTGTCCGATATTTGCCTCATATCCCACCTTTCAAGATTATGGAAAAATGGTATTTCACTATCATCGAAATCCTTTATATTTCAAATAATACTTCACAAATCAGTATTCACAATTTTGTCTAAGGAATTTCAATAGGTTTTATCGAGTGGAAACAAGGAAGCACTTGCCATAGCCAAAGCCTGTTCAATGAATTTCATTAGAGCTGAGGGATTTGTCTTCAGTCATATAGCTGATGAAGGATTTACAGACGCAAATGCAGGACTGATATTACGTTATCGAAAACAAATAGAAGCAGAAGATGTTCTAGTATTCACCGATATCAAGAAAAAACACAGGTATGCTCACAAAAATAAAAATTATGTAACAATGTTTGAAGGCGAATTGGGATGATTTGAAATTTTTTTAAAATTCTGATACTTGGTTGAATACCCGAAAAGGTGCTTTCAACATTTTGGTCACAGTTGAGTTGTAATTTAAATTTTAAAATTGAATGAGTGCTTTCAAATGCTTCATCAATAACAATTCCTGGTCTCTCAGAAGCCAGATTAGAATTTGTAAGTGGGAGGAAACATTTTGAGTGTGCAAGATAGCATCATAAAACATTTGGTTGAAATTACTCATTAATATTTTATCTGTGGTGATTTCAATATACATTTTTTTATCATAGTAACCAAAAATATTGAGTGATCAATGTATTAAATTAATTCAATGGTAAGCATCATATTATATAAAAAAAGGGGGTAAAAAGAAATGTCACAAACTATCTGAAAAAAATAATATAAAACAAAAAATTCAATAAATAACTTATTTAAAATCAAATGAAAAAAAAATACACCTACAAGTAAAAAAAGCGAATTTCAATCAGCAACTATTTTCTAGAAGTGACTTAAAATCATATATATTCCAATTATAATATGAAAATTGATTTATCTCATAGAAGTTTTGGTTTTTCAACAATTTTTAAGGAAATTGTTTCTATTATACCTAAAATCACATCTAAACAAGCTGAAGGTAATGATGAAAAAATAATTGCAAAATACTAAAACCAGTTGCTACATATATGTTGCCGAGCCCCTATCCTACCTAATAAACACATCTTTTATACTAAGCTTGGTTCCTGATATACAAGAGTCTAAAGGAATTTTCTTTATAAACATCAGAGCAAGGAATATAAAAAACTACCATTTAATTTGTAAACCAAACCAAATCACAAAAATACTTGAGTCAGATTGCTCTTCAGGATTCATTGAATACTTCCAGCATTTTAGTATTTTATCAGCTATTCAGAATAGGTTCAGAAGAGAAATCCAGAATCACCGCAATTGATGGATAACAATCTCTTATTGCAAAAAACGTATGGAATGAGAATACATGGAAAATCTTGTGATTGGATAGTATTTGTTAAATATATCTCAAGTCATCATAAACAACAATGCTAGATCCAATCCTTTTTAACCTACAATGGGTGTGCTAGTAGTTAGTTAGTTAGTAATTACTAAGATTGAATTCTGGGAAAAGTGGTATCCCGATATGCAGATGAGAACGCAGGTCCTCGGTAGCTCAGTTGGATAGAACACTGACTAGAAATCTAGAGGTCGCAGGTTCGATCCCTGTTCAAGCAGATTTTTTTCTGGAATTTAGTTTATCTGAACGCCATTATTCATTATATATTTATATTCAGATGCTATTTATTTCGATTTCCATATTTGGCTTAACCTTGTTAAATGATTGGAGATCCTCAGAACTGATTCCTGCTGAAATCACGCATATGTCGATGGCGCTAGATAAAAGGAGAATTGGATTGACGATCATTGAGAATGAATGAGTTCCCGCCGAAGTTGGCAGGGTCAATATTATCATTAAATTCTAGGAAAAACGTAATCCCGATAGAACGTTGGTCCTCTGCAGAACAGTTGAATCACCGACTAGAAATATAGAGGTCGCAGGTTCGATCCCTGCTCGAGAATCTTTTTTTGGTATTTAATTTGTCTGAACGCCACTATTAATTGTATACTTATTCATATCCATTTGCGATTTACGTCGATAATGCTAGATGATAGGAGAATTGGATTGCTAATCAATGATAACGAATGAGTTCCTTTTAAACGCCTTACAAACGCCGAAGTTTGCAGGATCAATAAAAGTGGTATCCTGATATGAAGATGCGAACGTCCCAGGTTCGATTTCTACTCGAGAATTTTTTTCTAGAATTTCAATTGTCTGATTGCAACTATTTATTAACATATTTATATTCAGATGCGATTAACTTTGATTTTGGTGATATATTGCGTTCTGCTTTAAAACATAGACTATTGTACCTAACCCACAATAAGAAAATGTGTAGTTTTCAGCCAATTATGCGCGTAGGATTTCAAATCCCACAAATCTATCACCAAAAACTGTTTTATGTATGAACTCTCATTTTATTTCAGTTCTCATGCAATTACAGGAGATATTTCTCTAACGGAAACTGCCAAAGCAGCCGAGTTGTTCCTATCTGATGGGGTAATTCTCACAGGAACAGCCACAGGCGATCCAGCTGATAAAAAAGAACTGCAAGACCTCAAATCTAATACACCCTTGCCAGTTCTTGTTGGTTCTGGAGTTACTTACGATAACCTTGAGGATTATACATTGGCAGATGCTCTTATTGTGGGGTCCTACTTCAAGAAAGACGGACAATGGTATAACGAACTGGATGAGAACAGGATAAAAAAGTTTATGAACAAAATTTCAACCATTAAAAATTTATGAAAATATAATTATAAAACTTTTCCAAGATACAAATACTAATTTTGTATTTTCATACTGGTTTTTACTGAAAATATCCAATGAAATTTGAGCATTTAGAAACAAAAGACAATTACATACTCTTTGAAATAATGTACAGGGAACTTTTGTTTTTTTCAATTATTACAAAACTTAATCAGTGATGAATATCTTTGATACTGTAAATTATTGATAAGTCATTATTGTGGATTCTCAATTGACGTTGTTGAGCAAATATCAATTATTATCCAAACGAAATATCATTTCATTTAAATTTGCTTTCATATTTTTTGGTGCATAAAGAACTTTGAATGAGCAGACCAGAAAACCATTAATTTTAAATCTGCAAAACTCTTTATGGTTCCAGATACCTCACTTTAATTTTAGAGATTGGACCTACTTAAAAAATATTTCTTTTAGGTTTTTTGTACATATGGTATTCACTACCTGAATGACAATGAAAATGTCCAATTCGTGATATTTTACGGAATCATATCAAAAATATACTTATATAATAATTATTAAACATTAATTTTTTTGGATAAACATTCCGGAATTTTGTCTTATTTGAAGTTGCCTCAATGATTTTGCAAAAAATCATAGCTGAAAATGATTGAAATTCCTCCAAGAATGGTATGGAGAGGAGTGTAATCATTTTATAGGTATTTTCAAGGACATTCAATCTTGGGATTATTAGACTATTACTCTCATACGTGTTACATATTACCCAAAAGAATTATTATTTTAACACGATTTATTTAACTTTTCTTTAAAACTGTGCCCTACTGAAATTCGGCTTTCATAAAATTTTGGTGTCTGGTCTTTTAGATTATCAAGTTAAAAAGTCATTATAAGAAGAAAGCAAATAAACTTTTTGCATTCTTTGTTTCTACATGCATTTTTTTTTCCTAGTATATGATGCCTATAATCTGGAAACATCTTGACACATTTTTTTTCTTATGGATAAATCACACAGGGAAAAATTTATCTTTGAATTCATTAATCCAAAACATAAAATTCAATGAACTAAAATAACAAACACCACTATAAAGAATAATGTGTCTTTGGGTTTGTCAATATATTTCATCAGTTTAATGCCACCTTACCTGTGAATTTACTAATTTCAATATCGCAACTATCCTGAGTGTTGAAAGACTATGACATTTGTACAGCATACAAATTTACTTTATACATCCATTTAACTGGATATTCTTTTTACAGATATTCTCATCAGCATCAACTCAAGTGAAATATATTGACAACCCTTGTTCTGACAGTATATCTGTACGAGGAAGGTGAAAACTGATTCATATTATTTATATGAATTAGCAAAAATTGATACACAACCCAAATCAGTTTTGGAAAATTAAGAATAAAATTCGACATATCACCCATATCAAGTTTCATTGATATTAAAATCCTCTCTAAAACTACATGCTAACTGAAGTGACTTATGGCACATCAAAAGGAAGATGAAGTGAAAAGAAAATGAAAATGGTGCCAGCATTCGAAATCAAAGAAAATTTCTTCACCCTGACTCAGTAAGATATGCCACAAATCTTCTGTTATATTAAACCTATTTTCTAAAACCTAACAACCTCTTTATGGAATTTCCAACACCCCCTAAAAACTCGCCAAATTTGACGCTAATATCACTGTTATTTGATTTCCCGAAAACGAATACCTCTTTAGATAACTCGGGAGTAGACACCTCTACAGCTTTGTTGGTAGGTTTTTCTGTAGTTTCATTAGTGGTCAACTTGTCATTTGATTGACACTGGCTTGAGACTGTAGTTCCCAGAAGCAATCTCTTTAAAGGCCTTCTTCTTGACACATACACAGGTTTACCATTCATTGACTCAGCTTCCTGAAATAAAAATGAAAGTTAATCACCTAAAAATTCAATGAGAATAGTTCAAAAGTTGGAATTAATCAACATATGTGTATATATGATGATGTGTAAGTAGGTGCTGTATTTTATCTTTGTATTCACCTTAATATTCTTTATTCTTCACTTTGTCAACAAAAACCAGATTTTTTCAACAATAAAGTATATTTTGATTTGATTTGACATATAATATTTCAATTATTAAAGGATACTGTGTTGGTCATAAAAAATGATTTTTGTTCAAGGTTATCTTTAAATTGTTTTCAAGAATTTCTAACAATGCATTTGAAGACTAGTTTCATAAAAAAATGTTGAGGTCAAAGAATGACATCTGCAAATAACTTAAGATCACTGGATACCATGAAAAAACAATATTCTAATGAGTTCTTTATAATTTATAATTCATTTCAGCTGTTATTTATTCATTTATACTGCATACAAATAGATAAAACTTTTACATGTAACAGTTTGGATATATCAGTCAACAGTGTAAATAATATAAATAAAATCAACATTTATAAAACTAGACAAATAACAAATTTACCTAATTTGGTAATATATAACACTACAATATAAATGAAATAGATCACAATTCTCAAATGTTAGTTACATTACTATTCAAAAGCACTGATCCAGAAGATCCAAATAATTTTAAGTAGACCAATTTTTTTGCTTTCGTTACAATTGAAGATAAGCAATTGAAAAACTAGTGAAAAAAAATGTCCAATGACATGAAAGTTTATCAATGAAATATTAGTTAACTTACAGTTTAGCTTTCAAAATTCGGAAAGTACAAATACGAATTTTTATTTATGTTCACACCAATCTTGGTGTAAATAATGGAGAAGCTGCAGATAATTACTATAGTATCACAAAATATTAAACATGTATTTGAAACAACATGTAATTCTCAATAAATACTTTGCTCCGAAAAAGCAAAAAACCTGAGTCACTTAAAACAAGTACAGTTATCTCTAAACGAAAAGTATGAAACACCATTAAGAGTCCATTATTTGTTCATTTACCAAAAAATTGCTTCAAAGTAACTGGATTTTTGGGACATTTTTGAGATTTTTTTTGTGAAAAAGTGGATTGAAATTTCAATTTCCAATACAGCACGTACATACCATCAAATGTCCTCTAGAACCCTGTCCTTGTTTCAAATCGATACGAGTTATCAATTGATATAAGTTCCTATCACTTTTAAGAATCACTGAAATTCTGAGTATCTCAGTGTAACTCACCAGCTTTCTTTTCTTCAAAGGTTTCCCAGGACTCACACCAACTTCATTATACTCATGAAGGTCTTTCCTCTTCACAGGCCTTCTGGAAGAACTGTCCTTCCTCAAAGTTTTCCTATCAATCAAATAACTGTTTATACAATCTTTTATTTTCTCAATCCAGAGTTTCGTTTCACTGAATTGGTCATGGTACAGAATGAGTTCCTCCTCTTGGCATTTTATCCTCATGCAACCTTTGTCCAAAACTTCAAATACCTGGCATTTGCTGAGCGGAAAAATGCTCAAACATTTAAGTGAGTTGACTTTGAGCTCATCTTTCTTCATTTTTGTGAACAAAAGTATATCATTCATCAAAACCGTGTACAGCTTCTCACTGGGAGTATTCTTTGTTGACAGTTTGATAAGGATGCCCTCTCTTATCAAAGTTCTTCCTGGCTTGACTATAATTGGTTCACCACTTCTTAGGAATCTTTGTAGTTCGAGCAATCTCTGCATGTTTTCTTGATCATCAACAATTTTGTTAATGTGATCTGCAGCATCATCAATTTTTTCCAAACATTCTAAAATATAAAAAATCTCAGCAATTAAAAAATAAAGTACCACTTAGTTAAACAACCTGTTAAGCTGTCAAAATCTTTTTCACTTGGTTTTGTCAATTTGTGCAACTGTGCCAACAATAGCTTATATCGTGGTACCCTCTGTATTGGAGTTATGAGAAGAGCTGATAGTTTGTTCTGAACCTCAGGCCTGGATTCCTGATTTTCCACAAATTTCGCAAACTGAGGATTCAAAGATCTTGCATTCTGAAATGATATATGTTAACTAAGACGTACTTATGTAAACGTTTCAATATTTGTTGTACAAACTACACCGAAAACGATTTAATCTCCACAGACTTTATTTTAAATTTCAAGCTAATATCTGTAACATCTGGGGTTCCACAAGAATCCCATATGGGTCCCCTACTTTTTTTGTTATTTATTAAGGATATATCAGAAGTTATACAATACAGCTGCTACTTGATGTTCGCAGATGACTTCAAACTCTATAGGATCATTGACAATGTATGTGATGCTGAATTGTTGTTGATTTGAGCAATTTTTCCCATTGATGCTATATAAATATGCTTCATCTAATATTGCTGCAGCATTTCAATAATAATTCTTAATTACAAAGAAGTCAAACAAAATACACATACCTGTAGAATTTGTAAAATGTTCTTGAACTCGTAGGCATAAACTGAATATAATTTCAAATATGGTCCAATTTTGGTAAATGCATTAGCTACATTATCAACTCCCTTATTGAGTTCATCCAGAAGCTCCTTATTGATGTTGTAAATGGTAATTATATTACCAAAAAGTATTTGAAAATCATCTGCTCTCAAAAGCTTTAGATCTTTTGTGGGGTTCATGAAGAAGTTTATGATAATTTCCAGCTGATGAACATACTTTATTTCACTATTAATAATTTCTAACAAGGACTTTTCTCGTTTGAAATTTCTACTCTCTTCTTCGCTCTTTGACTTTATCTCATCAAGAGCTTCGAAAACCCTTTTTTTGGTTTTGGTAGTAAGGATATTTCGTTCATGTATCATTTTTTTCAATTCCTGACTGAATTCCACATTAGCCTGTGGTGTTGCAGGTTCCAATACGTTACTAGAAATAGCAGGTTTAGTAAATAACTGGGGTTCATTATCCTTTTTTTTATTTTTTGGATTCCTTTCACCAACTACTGTTCTGTTTTTAGAGATGATAGCAAAATTCAATTTTTCTATAGTAACAGAACAAGGTGTGATGTCTCTTTGTTGTGGAATAGGTTTTTTAGGGGTTTCCATTATTTTCCTGGAATAAAGCTTATCAGAAACACTGTTGAATCTCCTTCACAGTTCCACACTTGTGGTTATTATTAGAAATAATAAAATGAAACCATAATATAACATCTAGTACTACCATATTAATAAGAGAACACTTTTCAACTGACCGTGATCAACACCAGCACAGCAATAGCCCTAAAAATACACTTTATTTTCAATTTCAACAATATAACATTTTTAAATGTAAATGTAACCGAAACTTAATTTACACATTTGAAATTAGTTTACAAATTTTACCACACTCCGCCAATCACCACTGTCACCTGTCAACAGTGTCAACTGTCCCGTCAAGAACACCCCACCATGATTAAGTGTTCTGTGGTGTGGTTGTGCCTATTAAAGGCTCATTCATACCCTTTCGAATATCCGCAATTTTCTTGAAATATCCCAACCATTCAAACAAAAGGAGAAAGTTAAAGATACTGCTCTCTGTTTTTCAAATGAATGAGCCATGTTCCATAAATGAAACTTTTAATATGGATGATTTTACGCAAAAGACATAGCTCTTGCATCATATGCCCTGACTGTATAGGTCCAGATGGAATACCATATATAGTTCGAAGATTTCACTTTTTTTCATAATTTTCTTCGGTGGTGATACCATAACTTAGCTATGACCCCTGTTAATTTCTATTATTCAACGATTTGATTATATGCAACCCAACATACATTGCTCTAATACATTTTATATATTGGTTAGTACTATATATTATGTCATTATTTGCTATTTGAAATAAAATTTCGGAAAATCTTCAATACACTAGTAGTTGTCACATGTAATCATACAAGTCAAGTGGCGAAATGGTAAAGTTAGTCAGACAGCCGAGTGGGGTGATACTGAAGTCAATAGTTCAAACCCACATGAGGTATATTTTTTTATTTCAATTTGAAAGAATAAACTGAAACTACCAAGAAGAAAAATTGAACTATCTTAGAATTAATATAAATACGAAGTAGTAATTGTTTTTTATCGTTAAATAAATAAATATTGAAAGTAAGATATATCTATTTTTGAAATCTCGCTTCGCTCACGCTTTAAAATATTTCGATTGTTAATCGCCCTTATTAATACACTTGAATAACCATTAATGTAACGAGATTTATTATGTGATTTATAATAATGGAGGATGTTGCCAGGCGACGAGGCGCTCTGCGCAGAGTCACCTGTGCAACCTCCGAGATTTATTTAAATTGCTTAATAATCTAGTTACATTCAAAGCTTTATCGTATCATTGACATTGACAACGATGTTGTGAAAATGAAATCAACAACTTTGGTTATGTCACGTTATTGTCATTTTTGAGCGTGCCATTTGGTATCTATTATAAAGTAACTGAAGTATTATATTGTAACTAATGTATTATGTGTTGTTATGATATTATGATATTATGATATATAATAATTTGTAATGAAGATTAAACTTAAAGGAAGCTTAATATCCAATGATACGATAAAGTAAATAAAATGTTCAATCGATATTTCCAGCATTCTGAAAAATAATGGGACTTTTTCAAACAATCTAGTCAGCCCAAAGACAAACTTGTTCAATACAAGCCTATAAACTAAGCAGTTAAATGAACAATTGATAAATATAATGAATTCTTGAATTCTAAGTCTTTGAGTTCCAGAAGCCTATGCCTTCTAACATTTTATGTAGTTTTATTATAATTAAGCAGTTTAGTACACGATGAAAAATAAGAATACCAGACATACCTTACACAAAATCTGTGTATACCGTTTTTTTTCATACGCAGAGATCAAATAGAGTTCAATTTCAATATCCGTCGTAGTATTAGCCAGGGAAGTAGGTTTCGTTCTTTAAATGAACAGCAAAATTTTGAAATTCGTTGGCTAGAGAGGTGCTCTCTGAGGAACACACCAAAAAACGCCAATGCTCATGGTTGTAAATCAACTCATTTTTTCGAAGTTATTACACAAATAACTAACTGTATTATTACCTAATTGATTTCATCCATATGGAACAAATGGGCAACCCGAAAAGATAAATTTAAAATTTCTCGGTTTGTGACCAGATTTACGCTCTTACATAATCCTATTTTCCACCAGAACTACGTAACACGAGCGGAAAATACGGTTCCATATTTTAAAGTTATTACCGTTCCATATGGCATTAAACAATGAATTTTCGAATTGAATTGTGATAATTTATGCGCTCATGATAAACGTTGGTTTGGGTGTTTCATTCAAAGAGAAATAATACAGTCCCAAAGTGTATTGACTACGTTTGTATTATTTCCTGATTTTTAGAAAGTCACTAGTTAAAGTTAACAAAGGTAATTTGGGTTAGGTAAGTTAGGAGTATCTGAGACTTCTATTGCTTGAGTTCGTTTGAATTTTCCTTTGCAAGCCCTTCTTTCTTCTCACCCAAGCCATGAGATAGCGAGCGAAGCGAGCATAAACCCAATAATCTTGTAGTTGGTCCATCCATATTGCTCGCGAGCAGCACGAAGGAACACAACAAGCCCAACGAACGGAGCGAGCAGCAAAAATGAACCAAAAATCATGTTCTGTTTAGGCTGTTTGCAGCATTTCGCGTGCTTGCAATCACCCAAAACACATGTTTCGACTGTTTCGTCCGGTAGCGGTACATCAAAGTAATTCATCTCGCGAGAAGAGTTGACGGCGGTTTTGTGATTTCTTTTTTTTTACTTGCACGTTCAGTCAAGTAGAGCATTGTAAAGTGCAATTTAAATTAACTCTGTTTTGAGTATTTTTTTTGAATACGGGGGTAGTTTCCAGGGTAAATGTTGGGATACAATGTCTGAAATAGGGCAGATATGCTTTCTCAGCTTATTTTTAATTTACAGTAGCAAGACATTTTCTGAAAACGATGAATTAACTCTGATTTGAAATTTTTAAAATGGAGGGGTAGTTTTCAGAGTGAGTATCGTGATACAAAATCTGAAATAGGGTAGATAAGCTTCATCAGCTCGTTCTGAATATGGTGTAATAAATATCGAGAAAAGGTCTTTTATCTCATCATGTATTATAAGTAATTATCACGGCCACTGAGAAATATGATCTTATTTTCTATCAAAATCACCATTATCATATGTTTGTGTGTGAACTGCCGTTCATCATCAGGGTTTCACCGAGACGAGAAATCTCGTCTCGAAGGCACTTTCTCGTCTCGTCTCGATCATCGAGACAAGAAATAAACAAACTCTCGTCTCGATGTTTTTCTCGAAGACAATTTCTCGTTCTCGAAACAAAAACTGAATGTTATTAAAAAAATTCTATGTATAGGTTATAACGTATAACACAAGGCCAAGGCTGCACCAAAATACAGGTTATTGAATTTGTTCTATAACAAAAATTACGTTAAAATACAGAGGCTATATGCTATGAACTGAAAGCCACGTATAACAAAAAAACCGCCGAGTATTAGCACAAAAATAAACAATTTTGTTCCAAAAAATTAAAATTAAACGAATCCTTGATGTTTCAATTTAATCTTTTATCCATACATTTTATATTTACCTGCTAGGTACGAAAGGTGAACGTTTAAAATTGTTTCTTCGTTCGTGAAGAGAAGAATGTACCAGCACCAGCAACAAACTTATTTTTTATAATCGACAGTCGTCTGTTGAAAAAGAAAATTATCGATATTACTCAAATTAATTTATCTATAGTAGGGGGTCGCAGTACTGCATAGTGAAATTTAGGCAAAAATGGTGCCATAAGTCTGCCATAAGAATATCCTTAGAAGAAATATAGTAATAAGCTTGGACTAACATATTTAAAGAATAAAATAGAAATAAAGTTGAATTCATGGCCCTTTCCCTTTATGGAATTTCTTTAGCTTGAAAAATTTACAACATATATTTTTTCGAGATCAAGAAATCTCGAAAAATCTCGAAGTGTTTTTTTCGATCCCGTCTAGAAAAAAAACCATTAGTCTCGTCTCGATCTGTTCTCGAAAATCTCGAATATCGAGAGTCTCGTGAAAGACTGATCATCATCCGTTTCATGATGATAATGTAGGGAGTTCCAACTGAAATACTAATTCGGAAGATTTCGAAGGAGTAAAATATATGACACCCTTGCGCATGTACTATTAATTTGTTTCTGGATTTTCTGTTTTCACACCGTTGTAGTTTTGTCAATTCTTTTACTGTTCTCTTCGTTTAATGATGATTAACGCACTGGCAGCCGCTTTAATAATAATTCTTTATTCATGTCCGAACCGCAAATAGAGCGCAAATACAGAACTACAATGTCACTTTGCTCGCGAATAGAACGATCTTGACAAATAGTAAAAACACAAGCATCGAGCATGAGCACGATCGTAATCAAGAGCGTGAGCAATGTGGATCCACATTTAGACGTCAAGTTGAATTAAATTCAACATTAATAGCAAGGTTAGATTAGGTTGCGTTATTATTTTCTCATGCGTTTGCTTTTACTTTCATAGTGATATGACAACAAAGGATATTTTTTATACAGCCTGCAGAAATGCAAGAAGAAGATCAATTCTTACCTGATTTTGATTGGCTGTCACGATGTTCTCTGAACATTAGAGGGTTTTCTTTTCGTGGAAACCAGAACAAATAAAAAATAAAACAAAACTACACATCTACAACTGAACGAAATATTTTCTTGAGAGCTTGGAGCATTTCATTACTATTTTCATTTTTCGTTTTCAGAACCATAATTTTACATTCATATAGCTCTCACTTTGGACATAAATTTCTATCCATATCCATTCCATATCAAGAAATTTAATGCCATCCTGCCATTCAGGTACACGATTCTTCGAGGAATGCAAAGGCACTTGAATTCGAAGCGACCGACGCCGACGTCGCTAGTGTCTAATATAGCGCCATGTATCTCGATATTTCATAAATACGATGCCTAATGATAATAAATTTCCGATGACCTTTCCGTCACGGTCGTAAGTCTTTTTTCGTCTGGATGCGAATGAAAGCTCTAGGGTGACATTTCCCCTCTAAATGTTAAAGCTTCTGTTACAACCCTGATACGTGATCTGTAACTTCATGAACGGTTGATCCCATTTGTTTGATATTTTTGACTCATTAATTTTTGTTTATGGCGTTTGCGATATCTCTACGAAAAGGTTTCTGCGCTCCGTCGGTTGCTTTTGTTAGGAGCTTGACGGATATTATTGGAATGAATCAAGTAAATGGAACAGGATTTTTCGATGATATTGAAATATTGGGTCATTTCCTTCTTGAAGCAAAGAGGCGTCTTTGAGCAAATGATCACCTAGCTCAGAAGGAGGCCCAACGAAATGATTGAAATTATTGGCTGAGCTGACTCTTACAATTTGAAATTTGCAACCATACTTTTATTTAATGTATGTTTACAAAATTTCGCCAGAGAGCAGACTAATGAGTTCTAAATCAAATAATCGTACTTCTTCATGAATATACATTTTGTAAAATTTTACATGCGCCACTCAATTCGGACTTAGATAGTGTAGTGACAAAATAGCCTCAACATTTAAAATCTGATTCATTTGGACATATACACTCTAATTTATATTAACAGTTCGGTTATAATTAATATTTAAATATTTCACACAGCGATTGATACTTCTAATCTCCGGCTCTGATTCAGACTTAAGTGGAAGGTTTCCGGAACGATCTGGTATTTCTAGTCGTGACTAGATGGCGCTAGAGGAGGAACGATTTGCTCTGTTGGTATCGAAGGTGATAGACGAAGATTAACGCGATCGGTACTGAAGATGACTGCCACAGTTGCTAATGAAACTTTTGTATATTTTAACCTATTGGTATTGGTATTGGTTGGTATGGATGGTGACTGATGCGCTGCGACCTAGTTAGATCTATTATGCCCCATCTTCTTATGCTATCTCAAGGTGTTCTCGTTTACAGCATCCCCTCAAGCCTCAGTTCCTTCAGGAATTTTAGGATTTTGAGGGGGTCCATTTGTGGTATTTCTTCCACAGTCAGCTGGTGTGATCCCAGTATATTTAATCTTTTGTGGTGTACAGCATAACACTCCATCAATATGTGGTGAGGTGTTTCAGGATGTTCCCCACAGAATCTGCAGGTGTTGTCCTCCTCTAAGCCTAGCTTCCTTAGGTGTTCTTTGAGTCTGCAATGCCCCGTTAGAAATCCTGTGATTGTCTTTAGACTAGTTTTGCTGAGTTTAATCAGTGTTTTCGATCTTGCTCGGTTGAAATTGCCGAGGAGATCTTTGGCCTGCCTTAGCCCTGGAAGTCTTTGCCAGTATGTTGCTCTCATTGCTTCTTCAGTTTTATTGAGTTCTTCTTGGAAGTAAGATTTTCCAAGTCCGCAGAATGGTTCTGGCCCGATCAGTGGCGTTGATGCTCCTTTTCGTGCCAGGGTGTCTGCTTGTTCATTTCCCTCTACTCCGACGTGCCCAGGCACCCAGAAGAGGATCACCTTGTTGTTCCTGCCTAGATCATTGAGTTTTTCTAGGCATTCCCAGACCATCTTCGAGTTGATGTTATATGACTATCCGAGAGGATTGCAATTTCCTTGTTCCGGTAGTTCCTATCGAGGTTGAACTGAATGCATCTTTCTATGGCGTGAATTTCCGCTTGAAAAATGCTGGGAAAGTGTCCCATGGGTTCGGAGTACTTGGTACGAGGTCCAAATACTCCTGCTCCAGTTCCGTCGGGAGTTTTAGACCCGTCCGTGTACCATGTAATGGTATTCTTACCCAGTGCTCGAATGGATTCTGTGCTCCATTGTTTCTTGGTATTTAGTTCCGTTCGAAAAAATTTCTCGAAACTAAATTTCCTGGTAATTTCGTCAGTTGGGAGATCGGCAAGGTGTGCACTTCCGATATTTTAACCTAAGAAGACTGCGGCAAAGGCCCAGAAACTAACCAGAACAACTAGAACATGATAGTAATACCTATGTTGTTGAACCAGTCATTGAGTTTTCCGAGATCCCTTTCAATGCTCAAATTGAGTTTGTACCAGTCATCGTTTTTCTTATTACTGTGGCGTCAGCGAAACGCGAAATGATTATTCAACCGATTGTTTCTTCTAGGGTTAAGTTATTCAAATAAGCTATCAATAACATTAGCCGAAATACTACACTTATATCAAATTTAAAAATTTTTTTACTCATTTTTGAATATCTTGTGTGATGAATCTCCTACAGCAATATCTCATACTGTATCCGAAAGTATGGAATGATCGCCCGTGTCTTTTCAGGTACGAAAACACTGATAGAATAGTAATTTATGTATCAAGTGAGTAAAAAAAAACACTTTACTCACAAGTTTCATACAGTATTTTTTCTACAACTGCCAAAAAAATAACCAATTCATATTTTTTTGCAAATATAAAATGAATTTGACATTTTGATTTTAGTTCGAAAATATGAATAGGACATTCATAAAATCTGTTGTGGAATCTTCTGCGACTGAAAGACAAACTTAAGTCGCCATTTTCCATCGTTCAAGATAACCTCTTGGGAGGTATTCATGTTGAAAAGGGGAACATTCTCCATGAAAATTGAAAAATGAAAAATGTGATTTATTTGTAATATCTAACAGAAAACAACAACTTCCCCGGCACAAGCCACACTGGACATTGAACTACATGTTCCCCTTTTCAACATGAATTTTATTTTATTGATTCATTATTCGATTAAAGTTCGAAGAGTATGCCGGAGAGTTGAGTTTCAAACAAATGAAACGAATAATTTCGACATAGTCGAAATCCCTTTCTCTTCGCAAAATGAAAAATTTGAAGCGAATATTAAAATAACATATTCATCGAGGTCAATATTATTATTATTAATGTTGACTTGACTTTCGAATAACTAGTCCATCGAAATAACTTTTCATTTTCTTAGATTTGTATTCAAAATAAATGAACAATCCTCGTGAAGCAACGAATACCTTTTTCTTTCTTTGAACTATGTCAAGGAAATTTCATATTTGCACCGTCCACGATTTTCTCCGTTCAATCTTCATCACTTTTCATTTCTAGTTAAATTAAATTTATTGTTATCAAGAATTCGTTATCTGGATAGATAACGAATAGAAAAAAAAGTGGTTTATTTGGGATTTTAACCCTCACCCCCACTATCCAAAACCCGACCGTTTCTTCACTCATCATTAGCTGCTAGGAGCTCACATAATAATATGGTGAAATTAACTGCTATAGAAACTTCCTGCCAACTATTCGAAAATATAAAATTTCATTGTTATCATTCTATATATTGAAATTAGCGGTGTCTAGTAGTTCATAAAAGCTCGCGATGTTGAAATGAAAAAGTGTTTACAATCGGCCTACTTCCTTGATTGATGAATCGCACAAAATGGGCCTATTTCCATGTGGTCGTAGAAAAAAAATTTGGAGACATCTTCACTATCGCTGCTTTTCAAAATTGGAATTATAATCAAGTTTATCATAATCATATATGAGTAGAACAGAATGAGTAGTGATAAAGGGCAAACATTCAGAGAGACATGTTCCAAATACAAATCATCAATGCCGGTTCAGCCGCATCCATATGGAACACAACATTAAAGCATAGGAGTTTGAATAACATAGGGCCTCGTAATGGCAAAAGTTGATGTTAAACACCGCAAGAAAGGACATCAAACAAACATTTGAGGCATTTTCCAGGTAACACCGTACGACGTCCTGGCAAAGATGAGGCATCATCAATTTTTATGGCATCGTATCTCCGAACGTTTAGATACAGAGGGTCATGCGAAGTCGGTTATGTTTTATCGCTTTCATATGGAATAAATGTTCGTAGATGTACGAACCGACAAATAAAAATGATATTACAAGTTGGGTCTGTCAAATTTGGATAAATTCGTTGGCAGATAGTGAATAAGGTTATAGTTCCCATTTTCATGGCATATATATTTCATGAAAACGAAATAAAATACGTTCTTCTCCAGACACCGATATTAAAATACGGTTCACTTGGCTAGACAGAAATATTTGCAATAATTATAATGAAAATAGATTATATGGTCCCATTTTTCGCGAAAAAACCTATACCCTATAGGTTATTTATCGGCTAGTCTCCATCAGAAAACAACTACTGCACCATATATTATAACCTTTGAATTAAATCTGTTTTACACTTGATCAAGTTTTCTACAAGAACTAATTTGCAATGCTCTTTAAATATCATAGGTCAAATCATTTTTCGATTTCAATCATCAGCGAAAGCAACTTCAACCCTATTTTATCGAAAAAACACTTTCAGCTTTTGATGGAAATTCCCAAAGTAAATACTGAAGTATATATCTAGCGCCATTTATAGTTTCAATATGGAACCAAATCGGTTCAGGATTGAAAGTAGTTCTTGGCAAAGTATTAAACATGCATAATTCAACGATCGTGGGGGGCAGTACTTGCCTTCTGTTTGATACTTGTACAGGGTTTTTTACGAAAGATTAGATTATACATTGTGACCCGTTCACTATTTCGTGTGATTCTGTTTGAATCTAGGTATTATATAGGCATTTTTGACAGTGATATTTTTATAACTACTTCTATTCATCATCTGTTCCATAACATCTACCTGAAAGTAATTTCTCTGCCATTAAAAATAGTCGGCATATTTCACTTGCACCAAAAGTATTGAATGTGTGGAAAATACGGAAAATCCTTGTCGAATGCAACTCTTTATTCAGATAACCCGTTCTTTTAATAACTGCCACGTTGGGACGAACCTGATACTTTGATGATAAAGCGAACGGGGAAATTCGCTGTTATCTCCACATGTTGACGAATACAAACTGACAGAATAATTTCCTGGATGAAAACTAGCGTCCGCCGGACTTTAACATGCGAGTGAATATAAATTGGAAAATATACAAAACAGTTGTAACATTGTTCGAAGGCGGTACTTGATAGAGCCCGTTTTGGATTTGTGCGAGAATTCAATTGCACTGTCATAGCATTCAGAGATCATGATGCTCATTGGCAAGAATAGACCGGATGACGAAGGATATTGCATAAAATGCAACCAGTTTTGGAAAAAAGACTATATTTTATCTGCATTCTTGCGTTCAAAAATTCTTGCCTGAAATGAATAACTATTCTTGCCAACTTCTTAGTCTATTCGCGAACACCAGCTTCGTTACTTTATTGGAATACGGTAAACCACGTTAATCTAAGCAAACAATTTAGTTTTTATTTGAGTAGCAAACGCGTTACTACAACCCCTCCCCACCCCTTGACTTCATCTAAAAGACTCAACCAATCAGAGCTCACCTTGATACCAAAGCACTTTTTTGCTCCAAATTTTAACAGATTCATGATATGCAGAAATCTGTATTGTTGCAAAGTTACAACACATTTTAAGCTTCACTCATGATGCACCCATCTATCTAAGCTCAGCTTGAATGAAGTTTCTTCCTGCATCCTTTGATTAGCTTCCCCATATCGCAATGAAACTCTTTTTGGCTCAATAAAACTCCAAATACCAAAGATGAGGTATCTTGTTGAAAATGAGCCAATCTTTCTTCAGACTATTCTTTACATTAGTTGTTCAATTAAAAAATCAGTGAGTCTAATACTAGCACAGGCTATGCTTTTGGGAACACTTTTCGAGTATTTATGAAGGACTGTCATTACAATTATTATTTATCAACTGGATGACCTGCTTGCTTATGTCTCATCATTTCTTCTTCACATTACTGATTTGTTGGAAACTGAGTCAAGCATTGCACAGTTTTGCAAGCATGTTTTTTTTCATATCTTCATGGAAAAACCAAATGAGGTCCTTTGCCAAAATTGCCTCTCAAAAACTTGGTTTTCTGTTTCGTGCCAACAGCTATTTCACTTACCGTCAACTGATTATGAATAATATGGCACGGGTCTAACCTGCAAAACCGTTTCTATGTATGGAATTGCACCTCCTAAACACACACTGAACCTTTGCTTACAAGCTCGCATCCCTATTCTGGAACATCGTGAAGAGGTTCGAGATATGTCACTGTTATTTGTATGGAACATGCTCTCATGAAATATCATCAAGACTGACCCGGCTTTACTTTGGAAATACGCAGATTCCTTCGCCAATTCCCACCTACTTTCCCTTGGCTTTTATGATGTTCTCTCAACATTCAGCTCCCAAGTTCCTGTGGTGCCTCATGAAGTGCATTATCCCAAGTATATTTTTGCAATAATAGCATTTCTTTTGAATTGATGAAATATCAGTACTCACTGTAGTTTATTTTAAACACTCTGCAGAATACATTTCTTCTTGGTAGTCATTGTTATAGCTGTCCTACCATATATTTGATAAGATTTATTTTATATTCTGCATATTGCGGAAACCTATATCTATCTGTTAAAGCGGTGGTGAAAAATTCTGAAACAATTTAGTATCATTTCTGACGAATAGAAATTGTGTTCACACAAGGATTCACGAGAATAAGAAGTAGTTGTGTGTTCCTGTCTGAATAGTAATTGTAACATCTAGAAGATGTTACAAGAGCTCCCAAATACCAATTTTCCTGAAATATAATACACTAATCTCGAAGAGAAAATGAAATGGAAGGTTTTCACGTTAATGCCTTTATTGTCTAGGGCAGTTCTCTGACTTTGAATGGACAACGTTTGTATCAATATCATCGATATCGATCGCTGTTCTGCAATAGAAACTAAAGAGATTGTTAGTTGATGTAACAGTTTCATTGGAACTTGTTGATTGGTATATAACTTCAGAATCTTGATGGGATTAGGGTATGCTCGGGAGTCTAGTAATAAGTTAAATGTTTTCAGGATATTTATACCTCTACGTACATCGAATATCTTTATCGAAACATGTTGCGATGAACAGGTTTCAAATGTATCTGGTGGACAGTTTGGTTAGCAAATTTTAACAAAAAATTAATTAGTTTCAATGATTTAGTTTCATTTCTTGATTTAAATCGAATCCTTTGTTGGAAAACATCAAAGTTACATCTGTAATTAACTTTGACCAAAGGCACGTTTTAATTTGTTTTATTGCCATTCTCTCATTTTCCAGCTGTTCGTCTTTTTAACGATTCGAGCATCCCAAAACGAGATTATCTGGTGTGAGTTGAAAATAATTTTTGTCTTCTTTCCGCACGCAGCAAACAGTTAGGCCAGTAGATATACAGTGTGGCCCATTTAAAATGGAAGCACCCTTATAAACTTACATTTTTCAACCGATTGGAAAGATTTTTTTTTCGTCAGTCATTCAAAAAGTCCACTAGGACACCAAATTTCATGAATGAATCTCCTTTTCCAGGGCCAACTAATCGTCTTTTTCAAAGTAAAAAATGACTAGCAATTGTTTTAGAAAAAATCTGACTATACCACTGGATTCGCGATATTTTCAAATGGTTTATATGTGAATAACGTTGATATGCGTCAATCAATGAAAAAGTTACAAGGGAACCATGTCCTTCATTTTGACCATATTGTTTCGATCAGGTTTAAAATTGGGAAGTACGAACTCAAACGAAGAAGACTTGCCTCAGTTCCGTCCAGAACGTTTTCAAATCTGGAATGACAAGGTTTTGATTTTCTTGATCTTGCCATAAATAATGGAAGACTTGATATTTGGATACCTCCGGTTCTCTAGGAGAAAACATACGTATTGTTCTTGATATCTGTATTACACGAAACAGTTTCTCAATTTCATTTCAACGATCTGAATTTCATTTAATGTTTTCTGAATTACAATTTATTATTCTGAATTACAACTTATACTTTCTGAAATACATCTTATACTTTCTGAATTACAATTGAAAAAGATGTAGTGATCAAGATTCCCATGGTTAAAATGTCTAAAAACCCTGGTGTATCGACTGATTCGATTTTGTTTAGATTATTTTGAAGACAAAACAAATGAATTAGTGGTGTGCTTCTGTACTTGGATCCAGAGATGGCGTCTTCATAGGATTGAGTCGTTGACAGTACCCCTAAATTTCAAGACTCCTATATAAAATGCATTATAGGTAATTCTAGTTAGTTGTATTTCAACAAAAATTGAATAAAGATTATATATATTATAGTCATACGCAATACTTTAAATTTCTATTCATGGAAACTCACCCTAAGAAGAAAATCGACACACGAAAGTATTGCGAAACATTCGGAAAGCATACAACTAGTTCATTTGTTTTCACATTAATCAAGTTGGCGAATGTCTCGCATTTTATTCCACAGTTTTGCAGGTATGAGTCGTTCGTCATACCAGGGTTTTTAGGCATCTTAACCATGGTATTTAAACAATTGTGAGCCTTTGAAAACTTATCATTACTCACCTGAAGACGATGGAATCTAGGAATTTGTTTGAAATAGGCATTTGTTATGCCATTTTTAATGATATTTCTATTGTATATGATTGTGTGGAAGTTTTAGTTTTTAAATCCATTTATTTTGTTCTTTTGAAATAAATTTTGATCAATTTTTTAATCATAACCTATAATATGCAGATATAAACCACAAAAATAAAAATTGTAATTTATGTCCTCATTTCAGTCACTACCAACAAAATTTTTATTGTGTGACACATTGTGTCTTTTGTCATTATTAATTTTGTTAGGGGAACATTAACATTCTCATATTTTTCTCTTTGAAGTTTTTACTCGAAATTCAAACAAAACCACTTAAAAAAACATTTTTAAACAAAAGTTTTTGCATTATTTTTATGTAAAAACTAGAAAACGTTTTTACAAACCAAGTTGAGTTGATGGATTTGCCAATCTTTGCTTATTATGATATCATACTCGTAGTTTTTGAGGATGAATGCGGAGTTGCAACAGTTACTGTAGCTGAAGATGTAAAAATATTATCAGTGGTCCAACATTTACATTTAGACATTTTGTGGTCTATAAATTCACTGCATGAAAATCAAAAAATATCTAACAATTCTACATTTGTCCATTGGTTATTTGATAAATAAAGATAATTAGTCAAAACACATAAATATGACGTTTATAATTTGAATCATTATTTTCACTTGACAGATAGTAAAACAAAAACTAAGCAGGTTTATCACCGTGAAAATACAGCGACAACCTATATTTTCACTGTAGTTCCGATTCTATTGAAATCCACTGATTGGTTGTTAAGCAAGGAAATACATTGTCTTATGATTTTTTCATTTGTGAACAGATTTTGACATATCGAGACCTGTGCAATTTTTTAAAAATTGTTAACGTGAAAATATGGCTCGTTTAGGATGATGAAAAGACTTTATTATTCGTTTTGCAGTATAGAGAGTATGAATGTTTCAAGAATAAACGCCATCTTCGGAGTGAAAAAATTAAATTGCTTGATATAACGTTCACAAGTCTTTATGGGGGCACATGAATGAATAAACAATTTCACAGCTAGCAAGTGTATTTTGTGTACTCCTATGACAACTAGTTAGCATGCAAGTTACTGACCACTGGCAAGCTATTTCAAAGAAATGTGTATTCTCACCTTGATTGCTTTCTCGATGTACAAGTTTGAAAACTTTTGGAATTATTGTTATATTTTCGATTTTTAATGTCTATCTCTACTGGCCTATATGCCACTTGAACGAGTCATCGACAAATAACCAAAAATACTCTGGGTCAGACAGGATTGTCAAAGCGGTGAAAAAATTAGAGGGGTGCATTAATGCCTCTGAATTAACTCACTGAAATAATTCATGAGTCACAGTGCTATCCCTTGCTTTCTGTTACCTGAGGCAGGACCCTGAAATGGGCCTCATATTGAATTTGTTTTTTACTTTTATGTTGATCCAAATGGGATCTGTTGGTTTATTCTGTTCAACCTTAACGCTAATGTTTCAAATTCAATAGAAACCTTATTGCAACACATAATATACAATTCACAGTATAGGTAGGTAAGTAATCCAGTAACGACAGACAAACTCAAGCAAAATGTGAAGAATGAATTGTAGCACTCTGAAACTCGGCACATTACATCTCGACATTATTAAAAAAAAAAGTTTATCAAAAAATCAGGGGTGGAACCTAGAAATATTTTCATTAAAAAAAAATATATTTTTTTTGTTGTTATTTCAGAAACTATAAGATATATCAAAAAACGATTTCGATAGGTTAAGAGAAAATTCAATTCTCCACAAGAATGATATTCAGTGAAACCTCATGATATACGCTCGTTTTATCAGAAAACGTGGTTTAACGCCGACGTCACATTTCATGCTCTCGCTAACCCGCACTGCAAGTTGAGGCAGGGCCAAAAATTAGATTTGTCATAACTAAAAATTATAGCAGAAGGAACAAAAAAAGTGCATATCGTTCCTGAAGATGCAAATATAACATGTGAGTATCTGACTACCTGAAATATGTTTTTTTCCACTTCACATAACCCTTCTACGATATTTACGGAGGATCCGAAAATCATGGATATTTTAGTTGATATGAAATAATTATACTAGAGCAGGAATCAGTACCCTCTTTGGACCATATGCAACGATTTAAGGCTACTGAGATAAGTCTCACTTATACATGACAAAGAAAAAACTGGGTTTTACTCCTGCCTCAGTTTTCAACTCACCCATAATCCCGGCAATTTCTTCAGTAAATGTTGGAAAATAATCGCTCATACACATACTACATAAAAAAGGAAGAATGTGATTTCAAGCTTGAGGTTTGCACTTCAAAATAGTGTATTGAATATATATATATATATATATATATATATATATATATATATATATATATATATATATATATATACAGGATATGCATAAGCGATTATTTTCAACATTTAGAGAAGATTTTAAAGGTACGTTGAAAATAAGGCAAAGTTTTTTTTTTTGGCATGTATAAGTGGGACCTGTCACACTACTTCAAAATTGTTTCAGATAGTCCAAAGAGGGTATTGGTTGCTGCTTCAGTATAATAATTCCATATTTACTGAATTATTTATGATTTTCGGATAATCCGCAAATATCTTCGTGAAGTGCGACAAAACACATTTCAGGTACTCAAATACTCGCATATTATATTTGCATGAGAAGGTATGACTGAAGGAAGGATGAACTTTTCCTTTTTCTTCTCCGATCATTTTTAGCAGAGTCATGATCAATCAAATATTCGGCACCGCCAGAACTTCCAGCGGCGGGTAAGGGTGAACCTGAAATTTGATGTCGGCGTTTAATCACGTTTTCTGAGAAAACGAGCGCATTTCATAAGAAATTACTAGGAATAGTTTTTGTGGAAAATTGAATTGTTTTTCACCTTGTTGAGTTGTTTTTCCGATAAATCATATACTTTCCAAGATTACAGCAAAAAGCTATTTATATATTTTTAAACGATAAAAAAAAATATATTCCACCACTGGAATTTTGGTAAACAATTTTTTTTCGTGTTTATCATTGCTCCAACTACTAGCATACCAAGTTTGGTAGTGCTTCAATCGATTCTTGTCTCAAAACCCAATCGTACTGGATTAAAGTTTCAACAAATAATGGATAAAATCGTAATAATCTCTTTTTCGAAGCTGAATCGAAAGGGACACAGACATACAAATACGTGTTTGTGTCTTGACAATACAAAGCAAGGGATAAAAAAATTAACGTGAAACATATTCTTGAAAGCAAACTTTTATTTCAAACGTATTCGACTGAAAAGTAACTCAAAAATACAAATATTTTCTTAAGAGCATGAGGCGTGAAATGTTTCATTTCGACTAAATATCATTCTTAATTTTTTAATTCAATAGTTTATAAATGAAAGTTTATTGTTAAAGTCAGAGCTTGTGCTCAAATTTTTTAAGTTTGAATTCAATTGAAAATCACATATAGATTATATTTTATACATTCACTACAAACATACCATACAGTATAGAAAAGTTCATCTTGGGTAAGGTGGTTTCATAGAGCGTAAAGAATAGCTTGCTATATGTTGGGAGAGCATTACAATTACAACTCAACAAGGTGAAAGACAATTCAAATCTCCACAAAACAACATCCAATTTCAGGGAGTTCATATCGTTTCTGAAGACTCCTACCTTCTCATGCAAATATAATATGCGAGTATTTGAGTACCTAAAATGTGTTTTGTCGCACTTCACGGAAATGTTTGCGGATGATCCGAAAGTCATGAATAATTTAGTAAATATGGAATTATTATACTGAAACTGAAAAAACTTTTTTTTAGGTTCCACCCCTGATTTTTTGGTAAACAATTTTTTTTCTAACAAAACATGATGTCAAGAAGTGTGCCGAGTTTCAAAGTTCTACGATTCATTCTTCAGTTGTGGCTGTGGTTACTGTACTAACTCAAATAATTGTTATAACTCATTTCTAGTGAGCAACTAAAATGACATTAAATACCGCAAATATCCCTGTTTTCTATATCAACGCCCGTACAATTAAAAACTTGTCATCCCATAATGATTATGATTGGAACGCCTCAAAACTAAAAAGGGGTGAATTATATAGTACTTCAATCCACCCCAATTCTCTGCAACCGTCATTTTCCATAACTTCCAATCAGGACACCATTATTAAAAAGGGAATGTAGACAGTTGAACGCCTCGTTATTGGGCTAATTATATCCTTAACAAATCCCATCAGTAAACTTAACGAAGAATATATTCGAGAGGTCCCATGAATTGACGTCGTTACAAAGGATCTAATTGAATGAGGATTCTTAGCAAAGAAACTGGTAGTTCTCCAACAAAGGGCCTGCCTCGTCTGTGCTAGTCATTAATTCACTCGAAACATTGCCTTGAGGGTCTCGCCAAATTACTGACTAGGCATACTTGTTTATTTATGGCCAACAGGTATATACTTGTCAAGCTCGAGCGCTCAAAGGACTTGACGATACGAAAATCGATGGAATTATTGCTTTTAGTGACCGAACTTGAGTAGAATCTGTCGGAAACTGTCGCGAAGTTCAGTCGAAAGGGTTCATAGAGAGATTTATTTGATTATTTTGTCCAATGCAAGGCAAGGACTAAAGTTTCGATATATTTCCTGGAGTATCATCCTATAGTCATCAATAAATGATAATTTTCCGCGGAGATCAATTCGAGCACCAATACTGTCCCTCCTTCTCATCAATGATTTGTTTTGGAAGCTAGCTCATGTCCAGTTCACAGCTTTGCGGATGATAGTACCCTTCATACCGCTTCCTATCCAAAGCTCCGATATCACCCAGTGAAAGTGGAAATGAACGAGGAAGAATCGTGAATGAAATAAATACGGACTCAGCAAAAATTCAAGAATGGGAATCCAGCAATCCAGCAATGCGAATAAAACCCAAGCATGTCTTTTCTCTAGAAAGGTTGATCTCACAGTGCTCAACGTAAAACTATGTCAGGGGTATCCATACCAATAAAAACTCCCATTTCAATGATCGGTATTACCATGAGCTGTAACCTTTCTTGGGAAAAACATGTGAGGTCCATATTCTTCCCTCATCGCCCTCTATTATCATTAAAAGTAAAGGAAAGATGAACTACCTACCTGTCTCGGCACATGCATGAGCGATCGCAAGCATGTATCGACATTTGAAAAAAAGGAAATGAAGGGTCAGATAGTCTGGTCTTAGGCCAGTTGCCATGAGGTGACTATTGGTTTGGTGAAGACATGAGAGAACCCAGAAAACTGCAATAATGAATTCAACCTATAATCTGGACCTCAAATTAGTGAAGTGGTGGTGAAAGGTTCTCATATAAACGTGCTATCGTCAACTCATGGATCATATATAATGATGTTGAACCACTTTTCTGGTATCCTCAGCAGAACAACTTTAACATATATGATCGATTGGGAACCGCAATGCAGAGATTCGTGAGTGGCAGCTATAGTCCGTCAACCCGCTGTCATAAAGTGTAGGGGTTTCTCAAAGTCAAAGTCCTCCTTTGGTGACGTTTTGAACCAAATCAATTTTTGATTTATCAACAAAACATTTCCAAAGGGGTTGGACTTCTTTTTTGAAAAGACCTGAAAATGCAATTCTCCAATTACCAAATTTGTTCTGGAGGATTCTGAAGTCATTTACTATTGCGGAATACACCAGTGAGAAACGTTTTGAGCGTCCTCTTTCGAGCAATCACTATGTCTTCGATTTCAAAAAGAAGTATTGAGGATACCCCTGCAAACTGTTTATTACCATGTGTGTACGTGGAACCGTTCAAAATTTAACAGGGAGAACTATAAAAAGCCGTACTGTAGAAGTAAACTATTCCTCTCATCTCGAACACATTTAAGTTTCGTGAAAGAAATGTTCTCTTCGCCCTGGCAATGTTTCCTGACGTTTTTCAACTCTTTATGCGAAAACATACCCAGCGTCATCCCATATGTTGATTAAATATCTGCAGGGTGCATTCTACTGTACGCGGGCAGAACAAAGCGAGAAACTCTGTTGCGGTCAAGTGTCCCCATTGTCCTCCGTTCAATTCCACCGCAATCTACTGAATTAACTCCTCTCAAAGTATGGGAATCGATTCTTTATCGAACTTCCATGCGGTTGTCGAGAGATGAAAGGATGCAATCGGGAAAGAGGACCCGATAAAAAATAAAAAGACGTACATCTCTACGGTAAACATGTAAATGTATTCAGAGAAGGATGCTGGCTCAGAGAGGAAATTATAAAAGATAATTCACGTGAAGGGTTATCAGAAAAATGTTTGTATAACGATACCAATATATCGATTATTTGAAAAATTAAATTCGAATGATCGCCAATGCAGTTTCATATTTCACTTACTGAATGAATATTTGAATACTTTTGCGTTTGGGTAGGAATAAAGCGTCCGATATTCAATGCGCATTTGCACAATGCAAAATTGAAAATGTTATATGAAATAATGCAAACGCACAATAGCAAATCACCTTTGCATGATAAAAGGATAGATGCTCGAATAAAAATTTTATAAACGGGACGTTTCAATGGAAGACAAGGAGAACGCAAACTGAGACGCACTTGACACACAAACCTAAAGCCGGTCCCATACACATCGCGAGAACTAAGGAGCACAAACATTTCCGAGTATGTTCAAGTACGAGCAATAAGCCGTCGGAGCCCCCACACGCCTTGCACTTTTTATCCGCACATAATCGTGACTTGTACGCACACGCCACTTCCCGGGTGGGTTATGGTCAATTGTTTACTATCAACGAGAACGTTGGAGCACGATGCCTGTGAGAGCAGTGCGCCCATTGGAAGCCCAAGTAATCACGTGTATGAATTCCCTTTGACTCGGTACGAATTTACCGACAGTTCGCGGGTATAAGCAAGAGCGAGTGCGATTATAGTGCCCGTATTTGCAAATATTCGCGATGTGTATGGGATCGGCGTAACCTGAGCAAGCAAACTCAACCAAACCTAGCTTGCGAGTCGGAAATGCGGAAATTTTTCGCTCGCACTTGAAACACTAACCTAACCCAAGCTAGTTTTTTCGTTCGCGGATTTTATGTATCGTTCGTTTTTTTGATCGAGCGTTTATTCCTCTTATCGAGCTTTTATTCTTTTTATCGAGCTTTCATTCCTTTTACCATGAATTTAATGAAATATGTTGATAAGTGACGGCACTCATTATCTCATTCTCTAACATGCTTTGAACTTCTAAGATGACCAGAAACTAGTTATGCCAGATAATATAAGAAGTATTGTATCAAGTCCCGTTTCGCAGCCCATTATCTCGTCTCGTCTCGCTTCTCGTATTGATAATAATAATATTGTTCCAGTCCTGTACGGGATACTCGCCTACTTCTTATTGTCATATGAATATTCGAACAACATTTTTATTTTTTTTTTATTTCAATTTCAATTTTCACTTAGAGACATTCAAACATACATGTTGTATTAGGATTGTTTTATCCAGGTTAATACTGGCCCAGCCCTTTTAATCTGTAAATGTTCAAAAATATCCTAATTTAAAATCACTTCCATTGTCCTCAAGACGCATGATTTTTTTATGGTTTTGGCTCTTGTACACCTGACGAGTGGGCACGGATGATTACTTTTTAGTCGAAAGCGCTCTGCTACGATTTTATAAATATATTTCAATTTCACAGTTATGCCTTTCGACCTTTGTAACGTTCCAGCCACCTTCGAGAGATTGATGGAGACTGTGTTGAAAGGACTCCCATGAAAAACGTGCCTGGTATACCTTGACGACATCATCGTAGTTGGCAGATCTTTCAAAGATCATGTGAGAAATCTAGAGGAGGTATTCCTGCGCCTGAGGACCTGAGCCCTAAGAAATGCCATCTGTTCCAGAAGTCCATTACCTTGGCCACATTGTCTCTGGGAAGGAGTAGCAGTGGACGATCAGGAAATCAAAGCTGTCAGGGACTGGCCTATTCCAAAAGACATCCACCAGCTTCGGAGTTTTCTTGGCCTGTGCACCTACTACCGTCGATACGTAGGACAACGGTGGTTAACAATGACTGGAAAGACAAAATCCAGAAAGACCAAGAGAAAGATCCAGACCTTGGTCTGGTCATCGGCTGGAAGAAGGAAAACCGAAGACCCTCATGGCAAGAAGTCGCACGCTATTCTCCAGTGGTTATACTGGGCCCAATGGAATTCCCTTACGTTTGAAAATGGGGTTTTGAGACGCGTGTTGGAGTCCGAGGATGGCGGAGAGAAAAGACGCCTGACAGAGGTATCCAAGTCAGGAGACAGGAACCGACGAGAGCTACGACTGCCTTGTGACTTGATGATTGGGACGCCACCATGACAAGACATCGCGGGAGAAGAGTAGAATGTAATAGATATCTCTGTTTATACTTCTTTCTTGCTAATATGGTACTTGTTCAATAGATGAGATCATTTGAATGGGAATGATGATCACTGGTTATCGTTATATTGTTATGTTATTAACATTATTGTATATGTGTTAGTGAGTGCCCCATTGAGAGAATTCCACAGAATTCTTTGGATTTGCCAATGAAGTTAACAAAAACCGTCGTACCTACTATTAACTTCGAAAATTAATTTCCTTGGCAAGCAAAGTTCATCAGTAATAAGTTAATGAACTGTTTGAGCAACACAAAATTTTTCAATCAGAGGACGAATATTCCTTAATATCGCTCTCAACTTTCGTTGATCAATTACTTTGCCTTTGCAACATTGATGGCTAATCAATTTGTTATTTTCATTAAAACTCTGAAATTATTAGGAAAGCGCTCAGCATGAGGTGTCATTCACTGTCGAAAAAAAATCACCGAATGAAAAAGATGTTGAGCGCAAAAATCCTAGAATGCATTTCCATATCTCAAGTGAGTCTCTATCAGAAGTTCTCTTTTTTTGTGCATAAACTCAGGTCATTAGAAATGATAAGCAATCCTGGGTGGTTTCCCCACGGGTGGCACTCAACTGACTTTTACTATAAGTCGTTAATTCATTTGTGGGGAAAGACTGGTTATACAGTGGATTATAATTCAATGGGCTGGGGCAGGACGACTCTAATGTTGTCTGACCTACCCTGTCACTGAAGAGCGGCAAGAACCGCGAAACGCGTCTGCAGGTAGTCTTCCCCAGCCAAATGAAGGATAATTTGCTGAATAATTATAATAAGCAATTGCAACTGGGTCTTCTTGGAAGAACGTTGCACAAATATGTCAGATGTAATTCAATATCCGTCGTGGTATTAGCCAAGGAAGTAGTTGTTTTCTGTCAGATGTTTGCCTCATATTTTGCACATGGTGGAAATATTTGTAGAGAAAAGTAAGTACATTGAGGATTTTACTATTTCATTTGTTTTTTTTAATCGTAGGAATTGCCGCACTGCGCCTACTTCACTCAATTGATACATAAATTACTATTTTAACACTAGGGTTGAAAGTGATTTTGACACATTATGTTAAAACGTCAGTTTCTCGTTCATATGCCTGTCAATTAAAAACGTAATTTTTAATGACAATTGTACAGAAATATTTTTTGTTTATTTTTTTATACTTTTTGAGATTGTTGAGAGCATGGGCATTGGTCTAAAGACCTAAAGTTACTCGGATCTTCTGAATGCAGCGTTTGAATACTTACTCCGCTATTCCACAACCTTCACAGAATTTGCCAATTCTGAAATTATATTTGATAACAGAATAGTAACATTTACGCTCTTGATATTGAATAAATATTCTAAAACACTTGCTGTCTTATGCATTTTGCGTGTATTTCATTCAATCACTTGTAATCTAATCAAATTGTATTTCTACCAAGAAAGTTTTGGGGTAGTTTTGATTACTTCCATTCTCTATGTTTTTTCGGGTGCTGAATCCGAATCAGGTTTCCTAACAAATTTTCGTGACGGAACATTGAAAAAAATGCAAAAAAACCTAAAAAATCTCTTTCTTCTGGGACTTATTGCTTATAAGTTGAAAACTACAGATTTTCCGTTGATAACCTTAGGAATGAAAGAGCATACAATTTTCCCAAAATTTTACTTTACAAGTTTTTCTCCACAACGAACCATTGGGCTCAAGGACTACTTGTAAATTGGCATATTTCAGCTGACTGGGGAAAAGCCCACTTTTCCACTACAAAAGGCAAATAGGCAATAGTCGGAGCCTACGAGGAAAGCTGTCTTGAAAAGAATAGTCAATAAGAGTTCTGGAGTGAAAAAGTGGGTAATTGCTGACTCAGCAAAATAACAAAACGGTCTGGTGGAATGAGCATCTAGAAACCCTTGGAGGTAGGGTGCGGAAGCTTTCCAACAGAGTAAAATTTAACCAAAATTGGACCACATACAAGGCTGAACTCACGCAGTACCACAAAGAATTAGTAAGGCCAGAAGACAATCACATGCTCAAGAATCCGTAAGATTTTAGCCGAAGGACGTACTGTGAACCTAGTAGGTTTCTTGAAAAAAAAATGACAATGCCTATACTACAACATTCGAGAAAAGTATGAGGATGCTCACAGAAGCACACTTTTAATCCAAACAGGTGAACAACTTTGAAATGGAGGCTTGCTACGGAAATATCGAGACCAGATAGTATCAGGTGAGCTATCAGTAAAGAGATAGCCATGACAACATTTATAGACATTAAGGGTTCCTTCAACAATGCATCCACCGAGAGTCTATAGCAAACGCTCTATTAAAAAATGAGTTTCTCTCGTACTTTACCAGTGGATGAAAGCTAACTTAAAAAACAGGATCATTACATTAGCAATCGGCGGAATAACACATAGAGCAAACAGGGGATGTCCGCAGTGAGGGGTGCCATCGCCCCTACTTTGGGCTATCTTCCAGAGGCTTTTATTGCTTAGGATATGCCGACGTCCTCGCGATTATTGCAAAAGGCAAATTCGCAAGGACAGTCTCGGAGCTTACACAGTCAGCCCTAGATATAATCAACAGGTGGTGTACAGCTGACAGTGAACACTCAGAGATGACTCATGATAACGTATAGTTCGGTGGTATGGTGGCCAAACACCGAGCAGGTAGGAATGATTCGACGGCTCGGACGACTGCAGCATGTGTGAGTGCCACCCTAGAAGTCTTGCTCAACCTGCCTTCTCTACACATATACATACAAGGCGAAGCCAGGTCAGGACAAGCACCTATAAGCAATATGCACTGGAGATACTGGAGACACCTCCCAAAAAATGATGAAGGTTCAGGGGCATTTACGGAACCAACGGAACAAAAAAATAGATTTTTTACCATTTTTTTGAATTTTTTTTTAATGTTATAATGAAATTTTGTTAGTAAACTTCAGATTCAGATTCAGCACTTCAAAAAACGTGTGAAATGGAATAAATAAGAACTAGCCCAAATCTTTGCAGCCAGGGGCTCTGTCGAATACAAATTTACGGAATTATTGTATAAGAATGAATATTCTGACATTGTTGTAGCAATAATTACGTTAGCCTTGACTGGCATCATAGTGACAAGATGTGAAATTCAATGTCAAAATAATTTTTCCAATTGATTATATGTGAAATATATGCTTATGGAGAGAGCATACTTAAGAATGAAAATTCGGTATGCTCGTGGTTCCTCGCGCTCGCTTTCAGCTCGCGCTCGGAACTTCTCACTCGCATCGAATTTTTCATTCTTACCTTGTTACAGAATATACTATTCCACCATACTTGTCGAATTGTTCATTGAGATCATTTCACCACTCCCAGAGTCATTGAACGAATTTTCCTACCACGAACAGTTGATTATGTTTTTAGAAATGAAATACCATTGTGACCTATCTTCTTCGCTCGATTTATCATATGAAACAATGTCATGACGGTTCATTCTTCTGCATTAATTAGATGTTTTGTGTGAATGTCGCGTGACTGGTAACAATTAAATCCAAATTTTCATGTTCGGTAAATATACTTGAGTGAAATTAATTGATCAAGATGCAAATCAAGCTCCATACTTTATGGCGGCGAATAAATATTTTGTAAATTTGAATAGGGCGAAATTGGGCTTTGTACAGTGTAAAAGTGAAATATTCATTGGGGAAATTTATGGTTGCATAAAGGAGAGTTTCTAAATACCAGGTGGAAAACGAAATAGCAATGCTTATTTTAAAATTAAAGAAATATGCATTGCATTGTTCACAATAACTTGTCAAGAGAGAAACAAGATGTCCTGCAATACCAGGACCACGCTTATTGCCATAATCCTATACAATAGGGTCGAAAATCCATCAGAAAACAACTATTTTCCTGGCTAATACCACGACGAACGTTGAATTACATCTAATGAATTTCCGTGCAGAGTCCTACAAGGATGTCTCCGCAATTGCTAGCTGCATGGAAATGTTCATTGAAACATTTGGACCACCCATAGATCGATTTCTGGGTTCTTGTCCTCATCAGTATAGGGTAGGTCTCAAATGGTTCAACAAACTCTCCATGTAAAGGCAGAAGCTGAGATACCGCCCGCAGCCTAGCGTTCACTAAACCACGGGCGCCACCTGAACTCCAGCCCCTCAACCAAAGCAATACCCAGAACTTGCGTGATTAATCTATTCCTATTGTATAGAATTATGGCAATAAGCGTGGTCCTGGTATTGCAGGACATCTTGTTTCTCCCTTGACAAGCTTATTGTGAACAATGCAATGCAGATTTCTTTAATTTGTATTAGTGGTACGCTTTGGTTGCGGGGCTGAGTTTAGGTGAAGTAAAAAAATCACAGATAACCACTAACCTCCGCAAAAGAAAAACAATTTTCTTTTCAAAATCAAATTCTTTATTTGTCCTCCCATCAGCTTTTTTTTTTGTTTTACGTATTTTGGGTAGGTACATGGTCCGGATGTTCGGAACGATCTGACTAGTGTCTCTGGTCTCTGTACTCCAGCTATTTCTACCTGTCGCTACCTTGTTCGTATACAAGGAAATTTGGAAATTTCACGTGCTGGTCTGGATCGGATCGGTTGACAACCCATAACAGCATAGGTCTTCATGATTTATATCCTCAATTCTAAAAGAGAAAACTGTTTGTATGATACCTATCATCTTAACAACGTATTTTTGACATGGAAAATCCATGTTTATAATACCTCTACAGACTTATGCACTCAATTCAGACTATACACGATGAATTAATACCAGTTTCGGAGTTAATGGCCAATAATTCTGGAAAATAATGTTTTATGAATGCACTACTATTCAATCAGTTTGAGAATATAAGTTGGTTAAGTTATCTTACGGTTCTAAACTTACTGAACTGAATTTTTTTTGTAGATCTATGGACGTCGTTATTTAGACACAAAAATTGACATGAGTCAAAAACTATTGCAGATGAGTTTGAGGAACCCGGATGCTTTTTTTTGACAATTTAATAGCAAATCCAAAAACAACATTTAAAAAAACGGAACTTAGTTGTGTGTATCTTATTTTGGGACATTTTGTGTATGAATAGGAATTAATACAATATGCCATATTAAGTTGGGGAACAGCTCTTCCTACTTATATGAAAAAACTAGAGATCCTTCAGAAAAAAATTCTAAAAATGATATACTCGAAAAAAAACACCTATTCTTCAGAAAATCTATATAATGAAACGAAAATATTCGATCCTAAACAACTGTACGTATACAATGCAATAATAAATCTGTACAAAAATAAACATTTGATAAAAAAAATAGAACACAGATACGAAACACGTAATAAACAAAATATCCCAATCGACCGAATGAACAAATCAATCGGCCAGCGCTCTTTAATGTATCAAACAAAAAAAATATATAACACTCTCCCAGAAATATACAGAACCTATTTAGAAGTAATACACTCAATACGATTCATTAAAAGCAAATTCAAAAAATATATCGAATCAATTGACAGACTCACCTTACACGAGATAATGAGCTGCAAATGAATTCCACAATACAATTTAAGTAAATATACTAAGTGAACAAAATTATAATAATTATAAATTATAATAATTCTTTTATATAAATTAAATTGAATTGAATATAAAATTTCGATTTTAATTAGTCACGAATATATTTCATTTCACCATCGTGGTATACAAGAGGATATACTCAATATGATATAGCATATAAGTAGAAAATACATTGAACATCCATGCACAACCTCTCGGTTAAAATGGAGTTCTCTGTTTATTTACAACCAATTAATTATATGCATAGAATGAAAATGATAATATTATAATATTACTATAATTGTATATGTATAGATTAGGCTCATTTCTGAATTTTAAAATGATAATCTCTCTTTTTACTGTCCCTCCCCATGCACAAGGTTTTACCTTTTATGGTCTCCCTTGTTTATTTGCCATATCCTGAATTTTTTATATATATATATATGTAAATACTGTATTCATTGTATTTTTGGGCAAATAAATTATTATTATTATTATAGGAACTTTTTAAGAAAGTGCCTCATTGTTGGACCGATCGTTTGAAGACTAAATCAAGTCAATAAATTAGATTGAAAAAAGTTATGGAGCTTGCACCATGTCACCCTGTATTCCAGCGGTGGTATTAGAGTGGAAGATTTGTTCAATACGCTCGGTATAGTTATGGGTCAAGATGACCTGCAGCGATTAAAATCGCCGAAATGTTGGGAATATCTGAAACAAACGTGCTGCATGGTAATGACGGGCCAATCACGGTGATTGATGGATGTTGTAGTTTGATATAGCTATACAGTGTTTTGTTTTGCAACACTCAGCTCAACAATGATTTATTAACACGTAGTCCAAACACGATTGGAATTAATTCCGTATACAAATTTATTCTTCTGTTTATTTTTCGCTAATTGTGTATACATTCTTGAGAGCCTTTTAAATTGTTGGCAGTGTTCATCCAATAATGAAAGGATTAATGATTCAAGATTGGCATTCCAAAGACGGAGTCACGGTTGGAGATTCCTTCGACTATATTGAACGAGGGACGGTATGAGAAAAAGATATTCCATATATTGAAACAACCACTTTCCTGCCTAATTCCAAAACGGACCTTATATCCAGAGATCATTGGGACGCAGTTGCAAGTTTTTCTCAAAAACTTGGCCAAAATTTTGAGATCATTGCAGTAAGTACATTAGAAAATATGCTAATACTTCAATACTTCAGTCAACGAATGCTCGAAAATTGGTTCTATACAGACTTCTGTGCACAATTTTTTACGTATACCAAAAATCCTGAGGTCTGCAACTACAGAGCATAGCGAAAAGTATAAACAATTTTTGTTTATATCTTGTATCTTTAACGAGCAATTCTTGTATATATGTACATATATCCTGACTGCAGATCCCTGTTACCCCCCTCCGTTGATATATATATATATATATTTTCGATATCGGAAACGGCTCGATCGATTTGTATGTACTAAGGGTTTTGGTTTTCAAACTCATCTATGCAGGCGTTTCTCCTGAGATTTTACTAATAATAATAATAATGAAATTTTGAATTTTTGTATCTCGAAAACGGCTTCAACAAATTTTGTATTTGTATTGCTACTTGAGTTCATCTATATATGAGCCTTTCCTGACAAAAAACGTGATTTCACTAATAATAATAATGATGATGATATGAAATTTTAAATTCAATTTTCACCCACTTCGGATCATCCGAATTATCTAAATTTTGCACACATATCAAGGACCTACGAGAATTTAATAATTCCACAATATTAATGTGATAACGATGATAACGAGAATTTTCAAATGCTGCTATAACGTTCGCTATTCAAATAATTGTAGTTCATTTCTCATTCCCAACACTTTTCTAGTTCTAAGCTGTTAAAAATCGTAATTTTTTCCAAAAGTTATTTTCACACCATGTTTTTGGCAAATAAAGTCTTTTACGTTCTACGCGGTTATAGTTGGAGTGAAAACAAATCAATCAGGTACCCAAGTCCCAAGCTTCATTATGTCATTATTAACAACAATAAATCAGCTTCAGTGTAAATAAAAATTCAAAGATTCAGACAACTACCAAAATACCAAAACTATGTTGATTTCACTCGACGCGCGTTTATTTTACAAATTTGGGATCAACATGAACTTTCAAGTCCAAAGTATCAACGAAGTTCGTGAATTCAGAGGAAAATTCATTTAGATTTTTTAATGGGTTTTTTGAAGAATAACTATTTTTATTTGTGGAGCAGGTTTTAAGAGTCACTATCATGCAGTTTGCTTTTCATGTTGATATTTTACTCGTTTCGGGAAATAGAAGCAGGACTTTATGGCCGTATTTTATAGCATACAAAATGTTTCCCGAACAATAAATCTGCTCATTTCCGACTAATCTTCTCTGTGGATCGAGCATAATATAAATTCAATTAACGCATAACAGACTGTTACTTCGCCATAATGCCAACCAGACTATAACCATTCCAACTTATTTTTGTTATATTGGCGGTCTAATTTTTTGGAGAAGTCGCAGACAATAGTATATTCTGTTAGAATGAACGTTAGAATGAAAAATTCGATGCGAGTGGGAAGAAAGATTCAGTGAAATATACGACGGGGTAATTTGAATCAAATGCCGTCCCTTTAGTATTGAGAAAATTAATACAGAACCAGTAAAAATATGACCTTGTGATAGAAACGCAAGAGAAAGGCACGTATGTGAATGGTCTTGCAGTTACAGTACAGTACAGTACAGCTAGCGCTGTAAAAATGAAAAAGTGTTTACAATCGGCCTACTTCCTTGATCGATAAAGCGCACAAAATGTATATACTTCTATGTGGTCGTAGGAAATAGTTATTTACCTAACAAGTGCGGAAAAGACATTTTCCGTAAGAGTTAGGGACAATATTTTTCCTACGAGTGTTTTTGTCCATCTTATATATGAAAAAAACAATGTTTTAAATAAACAAGTTTTTATAATAATGCTACAAAATGACTAATAGGACAGAATAGTTACACAGATCATTTAAATAGTCCTAAATATCAACAATACAAAATTCGTGCGGAAAAGGAAAAATCGTACGGAAAAGTACAACTTTCAAAACGAAAAATCGTGCGGAAAAGTTACTTTTCCGCACGCTCGCAGGAAATAGATATTTAAGATATAAGTGAGATAAAGTAAGTAAGTAAGATAAAGATTCATATTACGATATGAGATGGAACATTTGTCAAACGAGATCTGTAATATTTTACCTACCACCAATAATGTTAATTATTTAGTCAAAATTAGTCAATATTCCTTAAACTAATGATATTTGAATCATGCAACAAGCAAGCGTTGCACTAGTGCGGTAAAGTATCTCATTACGACACTCATATCAGTAGCGTAATGTTTGATATTACATATTGGTGGTAGGTAAAAATTATTAACATTGCAGATTTAAAATTTTATTTGGAGTTTTTTTATGAACAACTATTATTATAGTAGGGCAGATTTTGAGATTCACTATAATGCAGTTTGATTTTAATTATCATAATTCACTCGTTTGGGGAAATAATATAGAAGCAGGACGGCCGTATTTTATAGAATACAACCCTTCAAAATATTCCCCGAATAATAAATCTGCTCATTTCCGACTAATTTTCTCTGTGGATCGAGCATAATATAAATTCAATTAACGCATAACAGCCTGTCTCGGCGTATAGCATTTTGAATTTGATGAAAATCCGAGTGTTGTGCGGTTCCTGATTAGTTCGGAGTATGTAGAAGCATCCTTCACGTTATGATTGATGAGACTGCATGTCTGCTACACGTCCAACCTCCAAATTGGCCTAGTCACTTCGTTTTAACTTTTAATAAGTTACGTCGTTAGAAGGGAATCGATATGAGCGGAGATTTCATGTTTCCAGGTGAAAATATGTGGTATTACGGTTGTATTTCTACAAACGTTAAATTTCTTTATATTTACTGTATAGCATGGCATTGTGAACAAAACACCAACTGAGTATAAGTTTCTGAATATGACTTACAATGTTCTTGTTGATTAATTCTTATTTTACAGCTCGAAGAACCCTGCTGGATCCTCCACTAAGGATAATTAAATATTTAATAAAATAATAATATTTGTTTAGTTAGTTATACTCAACTGTCAAAGTCAAGTTTGAATTATTTGAATTCTTCTCAACATTTCATAGATAGTTAGTTCTTCTGCTTCTCTTTTATTTGGTTCGAGAGTTAAAGCTCCGACGAAATGTGAGAATTCCGTACAAACCACAGATGTTAATAATAACCATCACTCAGAGAGAGATAGTATAATTGAAGCTTTCATGCATAGGCAAGATGGTGGCTTCATTGTGTCTTAATATGAGCCAACAGTCAAGGAGTTATTTTTTGGTAACACTGTGAACATTGATGTGAGGAGGGGATTACATTTTTGATTTTCCGTTTATCCTCCATTTCGTCCATTTCTGCGTCTGTTCTCACTTAAAGAACTCGTTGATGTTTTAAATTTTTATTTTGAAAATCATCCAATCAGTGTCTACTGTAAACATATATAAAGAGGTAACTATCTATTTAAAATTCATTGGAATAAATATTTTTATCATTTATATACCTGAATCCTTATACATTTCCGATGAGTTCTATCATATTACTAAATAGATTTCATCTAATATTTCCAGAAAAATCAATTAAGAAGAGGAATTATTCAGTTCGAGTTGATCATTGAGAAGGTTGGGAAAATTTTCCCATCATTAATCTTCATACTTCCTTAAAGATTCAGCTTCATGCCTTCATTTTGAATATGAAGGATTTCAAAATCATGGTCGGAAGTATGGTTTTTGGTTAAATGGGTAGCATATGCAGAATTTGTATTTCTGATAATAGAGCTGTTTCTGTGCTCAACCCACAGCTAGTTCAATTCATAGACTCCATACTTTTCTTGTTTTCACACTTTATCTTTATTGTTTCTGATATGTCTGCTCAAAGTATTGTCTGTCTCAAATGCAATATTGAAATATTGCTTTTCAAAGAAATTTCCTGTTTTATTATTCGTCAGTTTCTTCTTTGAAATATTGGATTCAGGCAGAAAATGTCTCCTCTTCTCTTCATGCCAGCTCATGTGGAACTACATGAAAAAATTTACCCCATAAGCCATCTGGGGTATCTTCTCCCAAGATTTCAATATTTGTTTCCAATTCGTCACTGGTTAAGGTTGAGGCATTCGCTTTTCTTTTGAATGGATAATCTGTAGATTTTTGCGCTCAGCATCCCAAGCGCTAGTAAATTCCAAATAAAAAAATGGATTACATTTTATTTCGTATTTTGTTAGGGGCGAAATTTAGTGAATGTGCAATAGATGTTTCACGCCCTTATATTACCCAGAAGTTCAATTTTTCGTAATGAATTTCTTGTTGTTGATGAGCAGTAGAGTTCCAAGAATAGTAGCCAGTTGCACGACACTAATACGGTCAAAAAAAATGACAAATATTCATGAAAATAATCTCCTCAAAATAATTTCCGGGAATAATTCTAGCTCTTGTGATATAATAAGTGAAAATAAAATCATCAGAGTGTTGAATTCTCAATTTTCATTCATCATTGCCGAATAATAGGCCCTGAGGGCAATGAAGCTCTCGCCCTTCTATATAGAACTAAATTCGTGTAATCTGATTAACATTCCATTATCGTCACAGTGTATATTGAAAGGATGAGATTCGCAAATCACATTTCCTGCTCGCGACATGAAGAGCTGACGTGAAAATTGGTTCATCCTCTCGACTGGAGAGTTTCAACAGTCAACATACCGACGATGTGACAGCGGGACAAGAGCTCTCCAGGAAAACAACTATTTCTAAACCAATCGCTGCTTTTGCCGTTATTGTTTTCATTTCCTACTGATATTTCGAGGGTGCTCTAGAATGATTATTGCATTAAAATCTCCGATATGATAACATTAGGATAGATTAACAGAATTTGGATGTCCGAGGTTCAAATAGGCAATTAATTAATCTCAAACAATGTACCAACAGATAAACTAGGAGAAAATAGACTATGTCATCAAATGAAAGACGGTAGTTAAATTCTGTTATCTTTGAAACTCGCAACTGTCATTTATCAATTCTTTATAAACAATTTTTCTACATTCATGCAAAAAGCAAAACTTTATTGAACTTTATTTAGTGGAAAAAGAAGTTCTTTATTGCACTAGTGCAATAAAGTTTTTATTGCACTCATCTGTCATTCAACTTCAACGTGCTGTCATCATGATAAACATAAATGTTCAAACCCACTACATATTTAGCAGATATTCGTTTTAAACAGTTACATATTTTATATTATTTTGTATTAATGTTAGCAGCCAGAGCTAAACAAACAATGTCTTCCCGAGAAAAACTCCATGATCAAAACTGATCCGCTTTGTTCTAAGCCGTCTACCTGCATAGAGCAAACTGTCTGTACTATGACCACACCTCGTGATAACATCGCGCTCTAAACGCGCTACTATGATTTTGATTTTTATAATGCAACTGTGGTTATAGAAACATCAGTCAAAAATTATTTCTGACAATTAGAGAATTGAAAGTTTTAAAATGAGTATTATTAATGGAAAATAGATGATAGTGTCTGTTTCGATGCAAATCGATATTAATAATCAATTATTTAACTTGCCCTTTTCATTTTCCAACACCTAGTGCCGTACCTTAATGAATCATTTTTTGCTTTTTGCATGAACGTAGAAAAAATGTTGTATGCAACTCGTGCAAAAATTGTTTATTGCACTCAACGTGTTGTCCAACTCGGCCTGATGGCCTCGTCGGACAATTTCACGTCGAGTGCAATAAACACGTACTTTTTGCACTTGTTGCATAAATAACTATTAATGCAGAATCATTTTTTTCTGGGTTTCTTGGTTTATTCGGATGTTCATTCATCCAGTCTTTCGAAAGTCTATAAGTCCTTCCTGTGTAAGAAGCTTCAGACTCACTACAGTTGAGTTTGTCCCTTTTAATGATTTCTTATTTCATATTTTCATTTAGGAAGTGTAGAGATACAAATATAGAGAGGTTCTGTTCTTGAGAGTATAGGTTAGATATTGTTCTCTTGCATTTTTAACTTTTTCAATTGAACTATTTGATGATAAACCGATTGTCACTGTTTTTGTAAGCAATTTGAAAACTTTCGGCTCTCTATTTATTGTCTCTAGATGATATGTATGAGTTCGAGGACTCTCTTCACTTCCTGGTGTCTTTGCTACGGGGATTGCTCATTGGTTTCACCGCGGGCGGCGCTTCGACTGACTTTTACTGTAAGTCGCTGCTTCATTTGTGAGGAAACATTAGTTATACAGTGGATTATAATTCATTGAGCTGGGGCAGGACGACTTTCATGTTGTCCGACCTACCCTGTCACTGACGAGCGGCAAGAAGCGCGAAACGCGTCTGCAGGTGGTCTTCCCCAGCCAAATGAAGGATAATTTGCTGTATAATTATAATAAGCAATTGCAACTGAGTCCTCTTGGAAGAACATTGCATAAATATCTGTCAGATGTAATTTAATGTCCGTCGTGGTATCAGCCAGGGAAGTTGTTGTTTTCTGTCAGATATTTGCCTCATTTTCCACATGGTGGAAATATTTGAAGAGAAGGGTACTTTAATAAGAATAATAATAATTGTTTTTATTGATAAGTTTATACATAGGTACCCCGTACATAGCTCTTATCAAATGGCAGAATTCATTTTTCATCCATGTTCAAGACATGGACAAAACTTGCTCTTCCATCCAACCTTATTCCTAAATACAATTTGAAAAATAATAATTATACATAAATACAAAATGAAGATATAATAGTTGAGTGAGAATAAATAAAACATAAAGATTTATAACTGCATGGTATATAAGAATGATATATTGAAATACCTAATTGAAGGGTCTCAAGATATAATGAAATTACCCAGTAAAATATCTCTTTTAAGTTTTTTTTTCAACACACCTAAAGAAATATGCATATATCTATTCGGTAACCGGTTGTATAGCCAGTGTAGGAAAAATGAAAAAGAGCCTCTAAATTGAGAAGTTTTGTGTTTTGGTGTGGTAAGCTGATTTCTAAATCGAAGATTGAGATTGTGTACGTCTGTCCTGTAACTGATTTTTCTATAAAGATAACTGGGTTTCTTGTCATTGATTATTTTATGAAACAAGACAGTAGAATGGAGAATGCGTCCATATTCAGCCATCGATATCTTTCAAATGGTGTGATATATGGTCACGTCTTTTTGTTCCAGTTATCAGCCTCACACATGAATTCTGTAGCTTTTGTAATCTATTCTTGTCAGCTTGAAGGAGATTGGGACCATATACTACATCCGCAAAATTTGCATGTGACAGCACTAAAGATTCGCACAAGGTCATTTTGTTTTTTTTGTTCAATAATGTTCTATTAGAATATATCATTTTGAGATTGCTGTACCCCCGTTTCAGAATTTGCGATACGTGTCGTGTGAATCTTAAAGAGCTGTCGAGGCATAGTCCTAAGTTTTTAGAAATATCCTTAAGAGGTAGCTCAACTCTGTGCTGAAACTCTCTTGAAACTTTCTATCCGCAGTTATAGTTGCTGAGTGATTTTACCAAAAAAACATACAGTACATTATTGTTTTCTAAATTGTATCTGTGTTTCCTATCACTTGATTATTTTGTATTTTGAAATCCTTTTTATGTCGAGTCTGCTTTGAAAACAGATTTCTTGTTGATTTCATCTGACAGAACTTGATTGTCATTATCTGGAATGAATGAATCTAAAATGATGAACCTTTAACAATTTTGCCGATGTTCACATATATATTTGTTAAATATATATATCAGATTGGTGTTTGGTCACTTTTTAGGTAAGTGATCGAAGGACTTTGTCTTAAATTTTGATATTTCCTAATATCTGTAAAACTTTTTAGTTCATCTCAGGCCGAGATATTGATAAATAAATACTGTTCTTTGGAGTTCAAGAGTTTGGCTAACCCACATTATAACCTGTTTCTCTACAACTCCGTTTGCAGTTACACAAACCTTGTCCAGATTGCGTTTACGTGGCAATGTCCTTCCAAAGAGCATAAATACTGACTTAGAGGGATTGACAGTCAAGCAATATTTGGTTGATAAGTCCATCAGAGAACATAAGTCATCATTAAGTTTTTTCTGTGTTATGTATGTCAAAAGTATCTTCATTGCATTCAATGTAGATTTGAGTATCATCGGCGTAGCACATGACAGAAGTATGTTGAAGACAATCTGGAAATTGTGATGTATATAACACAAATAGTAGTGGGCCCCATATGGACCCTTGCGGAACACCGTTGTAGATATTGATGAGATTCGACGATTCGATGTAGATATTGATTTTACTATTTCATTTATTTGATACTCTCCGGTAAAAATTCTCGAAATCCTAAAACTAGCTGAACCCCATTTCACATCGATGTTAATAATAAGGAAGTGCACCGCCCGAAATCCCACCAATTTATCAATAGCCATCTTGCCGATTTCGTCGGCGTACATGTGCACCGTGTAATCCCGACGCGTATGTGAGATCCGCGGGGATCCCCACACGCGTTCCACTAAGAGGATTCCCGCATCCCCGGAGAGAATCCCAGATTTATGTCGAAAGCGTGAAGCGTCCCAGAACAGCTTTATCGCTATATTTTGATGTTTTCCAGACATGATTACCAGAGACCATTATACTCCATAGATTTTATGTTTGTATGCTTGCGTTGTTACGCTCGGGAGCTGCGGAAATATGTCGAACAGAGAAATCGTATCGTTATTTGTCAATGTTGTGGCGTTTTTTGGTCGTTTATTTTCGAATGTAGGCAATGTTCAATTTCAGAGTAAAAATAATGGAAAATGATGCTAACAGTTGAAATAGCACTTACCGCCCTTTTCCTCGGTGTAACTGCTTCTGTCGTCGGCAAGCGCTTGCGTAATGGACTGTATGTTGCGTAACACAGAGAGTCTATACATGTATATATAGAGAGAGAGAACCAATAAAAAAAAAAATTGCACTTTCGTTCCACTTTCGATCTGACTTGGGAGCGAGCGATTTCAAGAGTGCCCCTCCTTTTGTCTCCTACTGCACGTTCCATTGGTGCGCGGACATGCGCAGGAAGTCATGGTGCGTATTTCAACTTTATAGAAATATTACCGAGAGTAAATAAAATAAACTGAATTTCCTCAATAATCCCAAAGAAATGAATAATAATAAAAAAAGTAAAAATAAAAAGATAAATTGTGAGCTGATACTGAACATACTGCCCACCAAAATTATACATAATTTTTAATCTAATGTAGGAATTGGTAAAGGGCACAACTTCACCAAGGGTCTTCTGAGAGTTCCATTCTTTGTGAGGACTGACGCTACTCTGCAAATACCATCCTCACCACAATATAACTGTGTAATTCGGCCAACCGGCCATTTCATGGGAGATAATTGCTCATTTTTAACTAAGACCATAGTGCCCACAGCAGGAGGTGACCTGGGTTCCAACCACTTTCCTCGCTGCTGAAGGGTATGTAAATATTCAGAATGCCACCTCGACCAAAAATCTTGGTGGAGTCGTTGTAAAAGCTGCCACCTTCCGAGATGGCTTAATTTCAAATGAGTAATATCGGGATCTGGCAGGGCAGACAGTGGTTCCAGGGTAAGGAAGTGCCCCGGCGTCAAAACCAGGAGATCATTCGGGTCACTACTGAGTGGACAAAGAGGACGAGAGTTCAAAAGCGATTCAATTTGTACTAAAACTGTATATAGCTCCTCAAAAGTTAAAATTTGGTTTCCTATGACTCGATATAGGTGAGTTTTTACCGATTTTACACCGGCTTCTGCTAAACCGGAAAAATGAGGTGCCACTGGAACTTGAAATTTCCATTCTATATTTTCTGATTCTACCGCGTTTTTGAGTATGGTTTTAATTTCTTTAGAGCCCCCTTGAAAACAACCTCCGTTGTCACTAAAAATCTGAGAACAACGACCCCTTCGACTAATGAAACGGCGAAAGGCAGCTAAAAATGCTTCACTTGTGAGATCAGATGCCAATTCTAAATGTATAGCTTTCGTTGCAAAGCATACAAAAACACATATATATGACTTGTAGGTTTTTGCTCCGCGTAATTTACCCATTTTCGTTAAAAAAGGTCCGGCATAATCGATCCCAACACATGAGAATGGTTTTATTTGGGACACCCGTACCGCAGGCAAATTTGCCATTTTCGGTTGATAAGACGTTGGAGATAAACGCCAACACTTGTGACAATTATTTAATACCTGTCTGATAGCCCTTTTTGGGGAAAGTATCCAAAATTGTTGGAGTAGTAGAAATAGTAACGATTGTAATCCTGGGTGTAGGAATTTTTTATGAAAATCTTCAATTATTAAACGAGTTAAAGCGCTATTTCTTGGTAAAAGTGCTGGGTATTTTTTATCATAGCAAAGTTTAGAGTTCTTGAGGCGTCCACCTACTCGCAAAATACCTTCTTCATCTAAAAATACATCGAGTTTTCTAAGAGATTTAGATGGAAGCTTATCACCTTTCAAGAGAGAGATGTCTTCATTAAAATGAGATGCTTGCACGTATTTCACGAGAAAGTAAAGTGATTTCTTTAATTCTAAAATAGTAAAGAAGTTTCTCTTCAATTTTCCCTTACTGCGACAATTATCAATGAATCGAAATACATAAGAGACGATTCGTTGAATTTTTGCAAGTGACGAGAATTTTACCAGCAACTCTTGAAAATAGTCAGGAGAAATGAAAGAAGCTAAGGTAACGTTCCTTTCTTCAGTAGAAATATTCAGATTATCTGAGTCCTCTGAGAAATCAGAAAGTGGCCATGAATCTCGAGACAATGGGAGCCAAGCCGGTCCTGCCCACCATAGCTTACAATTGAGTAACTCCGACGGTAGTAACCCTCTTGAAGCGCAATCCGCGGGGTTGTCTTCTGATTTTATATGTAACCAATGTGAAGGAGATAATTTTTCTTGAATATGTGACACACGATTACTTATGAAGGTTTTCCATCTATATGGTGGATTTTTCAACCACGTTAAAGCTATGGTAGAATCTGACCAAGCAGTAATACGAGAAAACGTTATTTTCCCCTTGAATACCCCCAAAATATAGTGAATAAGATCAGTTAAGAGTACTGCTGCCGAAAGTTCCAATCTGGGAACTGAAATCTGTTTTAAAGGCGCGATTTTAGTTTTGGAGATAACGAAAAATATGTGCATATTATCACCTGTTCGTATTTTAAAATATATTACAGCCGCGTAAGCCCTTTGTGATGCATCACAGAATCCGTGCAATTCGCATTCATCAAAATCACTTACTAAAACGCGACGTGGAAGTTCAAATTTTGTTAGAAGAGATAGTTCCGATTTAAATTGTATCCAGCGCTCACATATATGAGTAGGAGGCTGATCGTCCCAATCGAGTCCAAGACTCCATAACGTTTGCAATAAATATTTTGAAAAAACTGTAAGGGGGGATAAGAAACCGAGTGGATCAAAAATCCGTGCAATTTCTGACAATATACTCCGTTTTGAGCAGGACTTATTTTGAGGAGAAATACTGAAAGAAAATGTATCAATAGCGGGTTGCCATTGTAGACCTAATATTTTCAAACCTGAAGACGTTTGTGAGTCGAATGAAAGAAAACCGGGATGTAAGTGATGATCTGGAAAATCGGAGAGTAATTTTGGACAGTTGCTAGCCCATTTTCTGAGTTCAAATCCGCCTCTTTTCAATAAATCGATAAGTTGATTACGGGTATTAAAAGCGTCCTCAAGAGAACCAAATCCGATGGCCAAGTCATCCACAAAAATATCATTTTCTAAAATATTTGCAGCTTGAGGAAAATCATGCCCCTCATCCCTTGCCAGCTGAATGATTGTTCGATTAGCCAAGTATGGAGAACATGACAAACCAAAAATTAATCTTTTGAACCGATAATCTTTTACGGGCTCGGTAACCGAGAATCGCCATAAAATTCTTTGAAAATTCCAATGATTTTCCGCAACTAGAATTTGATTAAACATACTTTTAATATCACATGTAAAAACTATAGGCTGTAAACGAAAGTTGAGCAAAATTGATATTATATCTTTCTGGAGTTTTTCTCCAACCAAAAGTTCTTCGTTGAGAGACAACCCTTGATAATTCTTCGCCGAAGCATCATAAACAATTCTAATTTTATCTGCTTTAGATATACAATGATGGGGAATATAATTCACATTGCCTTTCATGCCGTCGTCCCCGACTAGTTCTAAATAATCTAAGTCCACATATTCTTGAATGAGTTGAGAATAAGCCTTGTATGTGTTGGGATCCGCAAAAAATCGCTTTTCTAGAGATGTGAATCGTCTTAATGCTAGAGCTCGAGATAATTGAGCATCAAATTGGGGTTCAACATTTTTAAAAGGTAAATGGACAATGTAACGCCCCATTGAATCACGAGAATGTGTTCTTTGAAATATCTCTTCACAAAGTACATCTTCAGGAGATTTTAATTTGTATTTTGGAATTTCCTCTAGTTCCCAAAATTGTTTCAATGTACTTTCTAAAGATAAAAGATCATTTTCATTGTGTGTGCTCAAAAGAGAGATTGTATTTGTAGAAATTGGTTTTTTACATGAAACCTTTCCCATCAAAACCCAATTGAATATCGTATTTATCGCCACGGGTTGATTGTTTGATTCACCCGCAATCCGTCCGGGTTTTAATATGTGGGGAAAAACCTCAGCACCTAATAACAAATCTATGGCACCGGGTTCATAAAAATGTGGATCAGCCAATTCGATATTAGATATGTGACACCAATCTGCATGGTTTAGAGGAATGTTAGGCATGTCCGTGCATATTTTTGGTAATATAATCGCATCTATTTCAAGAATTGGATTTTCTTTTTTAAGTGGTTTGAGCAAACAAGTTACCGCGCCGTTTGATGTAACTTCTGACATATTCCCTAATCCGTTAATCCTTAACGAATAATTAAAACTAGAGAGACCAAGTCTTTTAAAACACCTCTGAGAGATGTAACTTGTCTGTGAACCAGAGTCCAAAAGAATGCGAGCAGGTTGGTAAAAATGTCGAGAATCTAAAATTTCCACTATCGCTGTCGATAAGAGTACACTGCTAGAGGAGCTTACTAAAAGAGAATTCGATATTGTGTTAGCGATACCAGTGGCGTCCCTAGAGCTGGTTTGAGGGGAGCTGTCTTGCATATTCGTAACGTTATTTGGGTCGTGACTTCTATGTAAGAGACTATGGTGAGACGAAGATTTACAGTATTTACAGGTTATACTTGATCCACAACTTTTCAAACTATGACGGCTTCCCAAACAATTGAAACACCAGTTATTCTGTTTGACAATATTATATCTTTCAAAAGGAGTTTTACCATGAAAAACTGGACATTTATATATGGGATGCTCCACTTTACATAGACTACAAAGATTTTTATTAACATTTGAAAGAAATGTTGATGTGGTACGAGGATTAGACGAAGTGACATTATGACAATATTTATTTTTATTATCAATTTTTGTAGTATATCCTCTTCTATGCATAGATAATTCAATGGCATCAAGAGCATTGCATTGCTTTAAAACAAATGTTTTCAGAGATTCGAAAGTTGGTATTTGTGTGTTATCCGTATTTTCCTCAAGTTCAAAGCGAGTCAAAGTATCTTGATCTAAATGTTTTGAGAATAAATAAAACAATAAAAAATCCCATTCGTTTGTAGGAAAATTCATATTTTTTAGTGCTGCAATATTTTCCGAAAAAATATCTACTAAAGTACGTAAACTTTGCAAATTCTTAGAATTAGTAATATTCGGTGAATTGTCTATAGTTTGCAAATGTGCAAAGGCAATCAAACGTTTGTTATCATAACGCTTTATGAGAGAATCAAACGCAGTAGTATAATTGTCCGCCGTCATTGGTGTGCATTGTACTAATGTTAGAGGAGCACCTTTCAAAGATGCGCATAAATAATTAAACTTTTCTATAGGGGAAAGTGTCTCATTTTCGTGGACTAAAGACCTAAACATATCTATAAATGATTTAAAAGACCTAATATCTCCAGAAAATTTGGGTATTTCAACTTTCGGAAGACGGACATTCTTATCATGAGCAACAGTTTGAGTCGCATCATTATTTGAATTTGAAGTTGAGTTATTTGCAGGACCGTCTTCTTCGAACAAGGTAAAAAAAATTGCACGAACGAACGAACTATTAAAATCAAATTGTTTTCGCTCGTTCTCTTCTGGTTCGATGTCCTGATCTGCCTGAGCCATTACTGATAATATATATTGGTGATTCTTTCTGAAATCCATCACCATCGTATCGTGTTGATCAAACATCATTTTAAATTGAATACGAGACTTTCTATCAATAGCCGCTCTTTCAGCAAATTCCTTTAATTCATCCATTTGATTGACGCAAGTGAGTCGGAGAGCTTTATATTGCTTCAATTTCTTAGGATCGGCCATATTAAATGATGACTTGAAAAAAGGGAAAACTCTACGCCTATGTATATATACTGTAAAGGAAATGAGAATAGGTATGCAAAATCCCAACGTAGCAAAAAAGGGAACTCTCAACCGAACGCCCTGCTGAGTGACCTTGAATTTATATTTTACCAATATAAGGAAATAAATTTCGTAATAAATGAGAATTTATTTGAGTAAATGCTAATTGAGATGAGTAATTGGGATAATGTAGAGAAATTCAATTCATATATAGAGAGAGTAGGTTCTTAAAGGTATCCTTGGCTCGAAGGTACCAAAATGTTCAATTTCAGAGTAAAAATAATGGAAAATGATGCTAACAGTTGAAATAGCACTTACCGCCCTTTTCCTCGGTGTAACTGCTTCTGTCGTCGGCAAGCGCTTGCGTAATGGACTGTATGTTGCGTAACACAGAGAGTCTATACATGTATATATAGAGAGAGAGAACCAATAAAAAAAAAAATTGCACTTTCGTTCCACTTTCGATCTGACTTGGGAGCGAGCGATTTCAAGAGTGCCCCTCCTTTTGTCTCCTACTGCACGTTCCATTGGTGCGCGGACATGCGCAGGAAGTCATGGTGCGTATTTCAACTTTATAGAAATATTACCGAGAGTAAATAAAATAAACTGAATTTCCTCAATAATCCCAAAGAAATGAATAATAATAAAAAAAGTAAAAATAAAAAGATAAATTGTGAGCTGATACTGAACAGGCAATTCATTTTCAATGAACATGGAATTTGACATTCAGACTGAGTCTAAATGAAACAATAATAAATAATAAAAAAGAAGAATAATACAAGACAACGAAAAGAACCTTGGCTTAACAATAGACCATACACTGAAATTTGAAAAACATGTAAATGGCTGTTTAGGTGTGGCCTACGCTAACCTGAAAATGTTGAGTTCGAGGACTCTGTTCACTTCCTGGTATCTTTGCTACGTCAGTACCTCTCAAAGAAACATAAAATTCTACTCTGCGATTCGCTGGTGCTCTCGCGTTTCATCGTCTGCGCCAGTGTAATATGTAATTTTGGAAAATTGTTTGAAAAATGTCTGAAAAATAGACTGGTAGACTTTTTTGGAATTAATGACGTACTGACAGATAGACAATTTGGATTTAAAAAAATACTAGCACGGAAAATGCGGTTATGGATCTTATTCAGGAGATAGTGGTAGATTTGGACAAATCAAGAAAATCCATGGCTGTGTTTCTTGATTTGGCCAAAGCTTTTGATACTGTTTCTCATAATGTGTTATTAGATAGGCTTAATAAGGTTGGTATAAGAGGTCCTGCATTAAAACTGTTACAATCGTACTTAACAGATAGAATCCAGAGAGTCAAAGTCGAAAATGTATTGAGTGATCCACTCAAAATAAATTGCGGGGTACCACAAGGAACGGTACTAGGTCCGATACTGTTCTTGGTATATATTAATGAAATTGCTAATCTAAAAGAATTTCAAAGCCACTTATGCAGATGATACGGCAATCGTTTTCAGTGATGACTCTTGGGATGGGCTATATAAGAAAGCCGAGAAGAGTCTGACCTCCATGTACCTATGGCTGAATCACAGTTTGCTCAGCCTCAACTTTCAAAAGAGTAAATTCATCACTTTCAGCCTGAATACCGTAGATCAACCTGGGAAGAATCAGCTAAGCATTCATGAACATTCATGTCAATCCCTCAATTGTGGTTGCCCTGTAATTGAGAAAACTGATAAAATGAAATATTTAGGCATTATAGTTGACCAATTTCTGAGGTGGGACGAACATGCAACTTACATTACAAAAAAACTCAGACAACTGATGCACAAATTTTATTTACTACCAGATATTCTGAACCGTAAAAACATGCTATTGATTTATAATTCATTAGCAGGATCTCTCTTGAGATATTGCATTACAATCTGGGGAGGACTTAGCAAAAATGCCCAAAAAAGTCTACAAGTTATACAAAATAGTCTCATTAAAATATGCATGAAGAAAACCAGACTTTTTTCAACAACTTTACTATATGAAGAAGCAGATGTATTCAATATAAAAAAACTATTTATGTACCAATCTTTACTATTCATGCACTCAAAAACTGAACCAAAAATCAACACTAACAAACTGCACCAAACTCGATCGATCACTAACATATCTATAGAAATACCACGGTTCTCGAAAAGCCATGCACATAAAAGTATTTTTTATATTGGTCCAAAATTGTATAATTCAATTTCATATGAACTAAAAAATATCAAAAGTAAATTTATTTTTAAGAGAGAAATAAAAAAACTTATTAATGGAAACGAAATCAATTTAGATGTAATTGTATGATGACACTCACTCATTCACTCATTCACTCACTCCCACTGAAAAATATTACAAAGTATAAATACTGACTAAAAAAAAAAAAAAAATATTAATCAGCTCCCTAACTGAATCTGCATATTATCAAAATATTATTAACCATTATTTATGTTGTTCCCTGAATTGGTATTGGAAGACATAATACAAGCACCGCAGTGCTGAGATGGCTTCCTATCAATCTGGGGATACAGTACAATAATCTATTTTTGATTTTTTTTTTATTTTCTAATTGTTATTATATTTAGGTATATATTATATTTATTTGATAAGAGAGAATATTTAATGCAATGTTATTTATATGTGTATACATTGAAGCATCTGAATAAACTTGAATAAACTAGGATCACACCAGCTGACTGGTGGGAGAAATACCACAAAAAAAATACCACAAAAAGTGTGTATGGACCATTTCTCAGAAGTAACAACATCAGAAGAATACAAGTCCTTCAGAATTCGTGCCTGAGATTAATATACGGCATTCGAAGAAGGCACCATATATCTCACAAATTAATTGACAGAATGGCTCAATATGGCTAACAGAAGAAATCTTTTCACTTGCTGTCTTTTTCAAAAATTTTAAAAAACAAATCCCCTCCCTATCTTTATGAAAAAGTTTGTTTCAGATCTGGAGTCCACAGGTTGAATACTCGTGCTAGTTCTAATAATCTAATATCCTGCCCAGGTCACCTCACAGAATCATTAAAAAAATCATTCACATTTCAAATTATGAAAATACATAATAGCCTCCCAAAAAAAATCAAATCTCTACCAACACAAAAATTCAAAAAAGAATATAAAAAAATATTACTGCAAGCCCAAAACAATCCTCTCTAGAGGTATTAACCTCGTCTGTTTTCATCCAAATGCCGCGCTAGACTGAGTTAAAGAAAAAAAATCTTCTTTTGTATTGTGTTCGTCTGATAGCAATTTTATCCTGGAATCATCATGGAATTTTTATTTTTTTTTCTTTTTTTTTTCTGTTTGTTTTTCGCACAGCTCAAGATGAAAAGCAACAATTGTGCGTATAAACCTGTAGATACAACCAATACCGCTGATCTTCGGCTTTTTCATCATCGATATGTCTCTGAATGCTATTTGTCCTAATTTTTTTTATTGTAACATATTTGATGATGAAATAAAGGCATTATTATTATTATTATTATTATTATTAAATAGTACAGTAACCACAGACAAATATAAGCCACAAGTGAGGAATGAATCGTAGCCATTTGAAACTTGGCACATGAGTTGAAAAAATCAGGGGTGGAACCAAAGAATATACTTTTCTTAAATATTATATTTTTTTTTGCTGTTGGAAAGTATAAGATTTATCAAGAAAAAATTTCAACAAGGTGAAAGATCATTCAATTTTCCACAAGAAATATACTTAGTAATTTCTCACGAAATGGGCTCGTTTTCTCAAAAAACCTCATTGAATTCCGATATCAAATTTCAGGGTCGCCTTAACCCGGCACTGATTACCCAAAATGTGTTTTATCCCACTTCACATAACCCTTCCAAGTCATTGATATTTTAGTTGATATGAAATAATGATACTGAAGCAGGAAATAGTACTCTCTTTGGGCTATATGCAACTATTTTAGACTAGTGAAATAAGTCTCACTTATAAATGCCAAAGAAAAGAATGGGTTTTACTCCTGCCTCAGTTTTAAACTCACCCATAATCCCGGCAATTTCTTCAGTGAATGTTGAAAATAATCGCTCAAACACATCCCGCACATAAAAAATGAAGTAAGTATGTGATTTCAAGCTTGAGGTTTGCGCTTCACAATAGTGTTATTAAACATATATACAGGATATGAATAAGCGATTATTTTCAACATTTACTGAAGAGAATGCAGGTTTAATGGGTTAGATGAAAATGAGGCATGATGAAAACAAGGTTTTTTTGGCATGTATTAGTGGGACCTGTCACACTATTCTAAAATTATTGCATATAGTCCACACAGGGTATGAGTTGCTGCTTTACTATAATAACTTCATATTCGCTAAATTATTCATGATTTTCGGATCATCGGCAAACATCTTCATGAAGTGCGACAAAACACATTTCAGAAACTCAAATTCTCGCATATTATATTTGCATGAGAAGGTAGGAGCCTTCAGAAACGATATGAACTTTTCATTTTTTTTTCCGATCATTTTTAGCAGATTTATGACCAATCAAATATTCGGCTCCGTCAGAACTTCCAGCGGCGGTAAGCGTGAACCTGAAATTTGATGTCGGCGTTCAATCACGTTTTCTGATAAAACGAGCGCATTTCGTAAAATATTTTTTTGGAAAATTGAATTGTCTTCCATCTTCTCGAGTTGTTTTTTCGATAAATCATATATTTTCCAATATTACAGCAAAAATCTATTTATTTATTCTTTAGCGTCAAAAAAAAATTTTACACACCTGGAATTTGAGAAGGAAAACAAATAATTAGATTATAGATATAACTATGTAGTAGATTGTGACACAATTAGATAATCTACACGGTGGATCAAAAAATGCCCAAATCTTATTTTCTTTTATAATTTTTTATTTGCGGCTGGTTTTTTTTATAAAATTTTGAATATCTACAAAAATCTATAGGATTCAAGCAATCTAGTAAAAATTGTGGCACATGCTATAATTTCATAATATAACTTACTTTACCATTTAAAAGTTGGACATTATAACGTGAATATTATTTACTAACTCCAGTTTCGTTTATTTTGCATCCATATATTTTTATTGTTATTGGGTTTTGGCAGTTATCAGATTATTACAAAAAAGGTACTAGTTTTTCAAGAAATATCAAGTAGATAGCTTGATTTACAAGTACTTGATGTGTGTCTCGACTTGAATTTCATAAATAAATACTTGACTTGAGCTTGTCTTGATAGCAGGTCAAGTCAAGTCAAGTAGTTAGAAAATCAAGTCAAGTAGTGAATCTCTGAATTTTATCGGATTCATACCAGATACAATGATGATTCTTATATCAAGAAGCTTACACTCCGACAAAAATTTTTCCGGAATAGGTGGAAAACATTGTAACTTAACTTACAATGTTCTTCATTATCAGGTGTCGGTATGATTCCAACATTTATCTTATACATATAAGAACTTCAAATTTTGACGAAGTTGCCAGAAAACTAATTCGTAAAAATGGTGAGAATAACCAAAATAATGGAAGAAATGGTGAAGCCACTAGGACTTTTGCAAATTTGGAGGACTGATTTCTTGATCAAGTGTCAGTTTGATAATGATTTTACGACATATTTTCATTAATAGATTCAATTCAAAACCATAAGTGAGTTTTGAAGGGATATCCATCACATAAAGTTAGTAGTAATAATAACATTTGTTTGTATATAAAGAGAGTTTTTTTATAATGCAATGCGTTACATTTTTTCTCGTAAGTGTTGGAATAGCTGACTTATAAAATTTGTATTGCAAAAACATGATTGAACACTGAATTGAAAGAAATTCAATGAGTTATGTGACTATTGAACCAACCAACATAGAAAAGAATTTGGGAACACGAGATTATTCGGGACAAATGCCAGTCCTCCCTTAAATCTTGAGTGTGCTAGTTGTGTGTATCTGAGAGAAAATTATCTGGTAAATAATTTGTTCTAAACTATACATTGAATAAACACGAGACATATTTTTAGGTTTTAAACTTATCATAAACAAGTTAGTTGTGATGAAACTCTATCCTGTTAAAATAGCGTTTTATCGTAAACCTTGGATTAGGAAGCCAGCACTTCACTCATGCGCCACCACGGCCCATATGTCAAAATGAAATAACGAAATTTCCGTTGAAGTCTCACAAATTCAGGGGTACATAGTTTAATTTGGTCATTATAAGTTTTTTTTTTAATTTATTCATATCCGACGCTTCCAATGAGTTCATCTCTCTTTGTTTATTGCACTTGTGAATAATTTTAATGTTATCTCTAGAAATTGCAGGATTTATTTCTTGTAAATGCTCATACATAGCTGATTTTCTATCAGAGAACACATGCTCACGGTAACTTGAGTTTACTACTTCTTTGGTTTGAATTTTCATTTTTGAATTTTCGATTAGGCATAGTAGTACAGTAACGACAGATAAATGAAGAATGGGTCGTAGCACTTTGAAAGTCGGAACATGACTTCTTGAAATTTTGCCAAAAAATCAGAGGTGGAATCCAAAAAAATTTTTATTCAAAAAAATTTTTTTTTGCTGTTGTTGCGGACAGTATAAGATTTATCTAGAATTAATTTCAACAAGGTGAAAGATAGTACCCTCTTTGGGCTATATGCAACTATTTTAGACTAGTGAAACAAGTCTCACTTATAAATGCCAAAGAAAAGACTGGGTTTTACTCCAGCCTCAGTTTTCAACTCACCCATAATCCCGGCAATTTCTTCAGTAAAGGTTGAAAATAATCGCTCATACACATCCTTCATGGAGCAGATTTTGGCCACTATTACACCTTAGCCAAAGATAAAACGGGCTGGTACAAATTTGATGACAATTGCGTAAATAGAATACCTTCTTTGGAACTGGACCTTTTGGAGCCTTCGAAGACACCATACATCCTATTTTACCGTAGAGCAGATCGTCACAATTCGTCGGACCTCTTTAGAAGTTCTCTATCAAGAAATTTCAACTCTTCAGATGATGTGGTGTTACAGGTTTTTCCGGGTTTCCCTGCAGCTCTGAAAGCGAATGCGCCACCAATACCATTTAAGCCGCCCCGGAGCGCCAATCAATCATTTTGATGTTTTTACTTTTTCTTGTTAGTTTCACTATGTTAAATATACTCTCAGCACAATTGAATAAAAGCTGGTATTTTCTTCATAAAAAAATGAATTATGTGATTTCAAGCTTGAGGTTTACACTTCACAATAGTTGTTATGCAGGATATGAATAAGCGATTATTTCCAACATTTACTGAAGAAAATGCCGGTTTTAAGGGTGAGTTGAAAATGAGGCAAGAGTAGAACTATTTTTTTTGGCATGTATAAGTGGGACCTGTCACACTACCCTTAAATTGTTGCATATAGTCCAAAGAGGGTATGGGTTGCTGCTTTAGTACAATAATTCCATATTCACCAAATTATTCATGATCATCTCCGTGAAGTGCGATTAAACATATTTTAGGTACTCGAATACTCGCATATTATATTTGCATGAGAAAGTAGGAGTCTTGTCAAACGATATGAAGTTTTCATTTTCCTTCTCCAATCGTTTTCAGCAGAGTTATAACCAATTACATATTCGACTCCACCAGAACTTTCAGCGGCGGATAAGCGTGAACCTGAAATTTGACGTCAGCGTTCAATCACGTTTTCTGAGAAAACTTTGTGGAGAATTGAATTGTCACTTACGTTGCTGAGTTGTTTTTCCGATATATCATATACTTTCCAAGATTACAGCAAAAATCTATTTATTTATTTTTATACTAAAAAAAATATGTTCCACCCCTGGAATTTTAGTAAACAATTTTTTTTCGTGTTTATCATGGTTTCAACTACTAGCATACCAAGTTTGGTGGTGCTACAATCGATTCTTGTCTCAAAACCCAATCGTACTGGATTAAAGTTTCAACAAAGAATGGATAAAATCGCAATAATCTCTTTTTCGAAGCTGAATCAAAAGGGACACAGACATACAGATACGTGTTTGTGTCTTGACAATACAAAGCAAGGGATAAAAAAATTAACGTGAAACATATTCTTGAAAGCAAACTTTTATTTCAAACGTATTCGACTGAAAAGTAACTCAAAAATACAAATATTTTCTTAAGAGCATGAGGCGTGAAATGTCTCATTTCGACGAAATATTATTATCAATTTTTTAATTGAAAATCACATATAGACTATATTTTATACAATCACTACAAACATACCATACAATATAAAAAAGTTTTCATCTTGGGTAAGGTGGACAATCACTACAAACATACCATACAATATAGAAAAGTTTTCATCTTGGGTAAGGTGGTTTCATAGAGCTTAAAGAATAGTTTGCTATATGTTGGGAGAACATTACAATTACAACTCAACAAGGTGAAAGACAATTCAAATCTCCACAAAACAACAGCCAATTTCAAACCCAATCGTTCTGGATTATTAACTAAGAAAGACAATAACTGAAATCGTCATCCGCTCCTTTGTTCGAATCACGCATCATGATTCGCCAGACAGTTGATTAGGCTGGAAAATAAAACGAAACGCAGCACTTTCATTATTATTATATTCGAGGTTGATTTCGGGATTGAAATGAGTAGCGAGCAGTGTGTCGCGTGCTGCCCTTATATTACGCTGACAGACCATTTATCACTGCACCCGCGCCCGTACGGGCTTGCACCGGGAACACTAATTGTGTTTTACGACGACGACCAACCCACCAATTTTTCCGGTCGTAATCAAAGTCGAAATGCGCAAGGAATTCCACCAGACTGTTTCCAGGATACTTCGTTTATGGTGCGGATGACCTCACCTAGCCTAAGTGTCACTTCCGGATTGGGAGCAGTTTCATGATTTATTTGCTGGATCCTGGACAGGCTAGTTGAAAATTAATAATTGTTCGAAACGACCAATAACAAAAAAAAAAATTTTTTCTGTGACGGAATAAAAGATTTGACATTTTATCTCTGTTGACAGGTATTGAAATATGACTTTTCATGAAATTAGTTTTTTCCCATATACACATGGGTATAGGTAGATATCTACTATTGCAAAAGCTGATGTTCAGCTCGGGGCTTTAACCCAACTTCTCACCTTCATCACTCAACCTGCACACTACTAACCTAACCGGCCCTAATAATTAATATATAATAATAATTTATTTGCCATAAATACAAATACAAACAACAATATCATATAGAATTTATATGTGAAGGATAAATAGAGGTGGTATATTCCAAAAAAGCTCTCAGGGAGCTTGTCTATGGGAATTTCCTATTCTAAAACTCTAAAAAATTAAACAAAAAATGAGAAAAATATCAAGTGTTGTTAATCAAGGATAAATCGATGTTTGAATTCTTATTTTGGTAAAACACTATAATAACATATGAAACATGCACAAATTTTTTCTACATTCGTGCAAAAAGCAAAACTTTATTGAACTGTATACTAGACTATGTTCACTTAGCACTCATTTTTGAGTAGTTTGTGAAAGGTAGGCAAAGAAAATTTTTAAATAAAACAAACTCGTACAATGGAGGACATATATTACCAATGACTATTACATTTTTTGGATTACCTTACATACATAGAGGTATATAACATCATCAGCGACACTACAAAATGAAGCTATAGAATAAATGTATTTCACAAGGCAGATTTTATACATTACTCATTCAATGATTGTATAGTGGAGAGCATTGGTCATACATCACACACATCCTCATATCAATTACAAATAAACATTTCAAAACAGAAAAAGCGAAAATTAGGCCTTGATATAATCTATCTTCTGAATAATAACAGAAATATTTTGGGAAAAATAAATGCACTAGGGCAAAGGATATATTTGTTATTCTGATGGCAAGAACTGTCAAATGCCATATCATATTGGAAATACAAGTCGATAACTCAAAAACAAAGTTTTGTTTTTCAAGTCCACAACCTGTGAACTACAACTCGATAGCTCTCAAAGGTAAGGGGGGGGTTAAGATGACAATATTAAGTGTTATTCAGGACGATACTTGATGAAAGCCGATATCTACCATTTTCAAAAACACCTACATTAGAATATTCTGAAAACTCAGTTACTTGAAATTCAGTCTGAAATTGGGTTTGTTATTAATAAAATAAAAATAAATGTCAGTGATACCTATCCCTTTTTGATTTTCATCAAAACTATGAGGGATATTTAATTTTATGTTCCATTCAAAATGGGAGAAGCAGTTTCCAGATTCACCATATACAGATTATCTTGAGGGTATTGATTTGTGCCATAATCTCGCAAAATATTTCTGTTCTATCGACAATTCTACTATTTTTTTGGCATTTCTTCACTCAGCCACTCGAAATTCAACAGTATTTTATAAATGGCATCAGTGTACATACATACTAGGTAAACATAACTATTTCATAAAGATATTAAAAATGTCTCTGGTTTTAAACCAATGGTTAATAACTTTTCATTAATATATTCCAACACAGCGTTTCCTACATTAATACTACTTGCACGATTTTGATAACACATATACATATTTTATATTTTTGACACCACTTCTAGAGATTTTCCAAAATTTACAAAAGAATGATTTTCTAATTTGTATTTGTATATGATATGTCCGTTTTTTTTCTTTACACAAAATATATACAAGATGATTTGCTATCATTTTTCGAAAATAAAACACGAGCTATTCCAAAAATGATGTAGATTTTCAGGAAAAAGAAACTGAGTTTCGGTTGAATATGGTTAGAGGAATCCTTCATTTGACATCATAAAATTCTACATCATTTTATAGGGCTAGTTGGGATATCTCCTGATTGTTACAAATAATTTTCAGCATTTCTGGACTGAAAAGGCGAATTAAACATTTTCTGGTATGGTCCATTTCCAAGATGGTATGTTATTTTATGAAGTTCTTGATTTCACACAGAGTGATTCACCTGCTGGGAAAAAAATAGATTTGATACAAAAGAAAATATACATTTTCAAAGGAAATGAATGAGTATTTTGAATATATATGCTTCATTTCTGTGAAAGAATTCAAACTGAGTTTTCCCTCCCAACTTACATTGGTGAAAGTATTTGTTGAGACTCAATCAGTTTGAAGTTGACGAAAAATGTGATTACAGAATCCATTTGATATAACATTCGTTATCAATAATTCTGCGATTCAAATTAATTTCGATGAAATCCCACATGATTCAACCTTTGATGGGACTACTTTAAAATAAGAATGTTTTAGGGTGCGAAACAACAATTTTTGCGTATTTTACAGAAACAATAATTTACTATAATTTTCTGTTAGATCAAAATTGCCTATTGAAGAAAACACATTTTTTCAAATTTCCAAAATTTATGTCTGTTTTGAAAGAAGGAGAAAAAAAATCAATATACAAGCCGAATTTCACCTGATTCTGTAGAGAATACGTTGCACTTGATGACGGTAGATTTGTCAATTGGGATTGTCAAGGTGTGACGCACATTTTTGTTTTTGAAGTTAGGTTTATAATGAAAGTTGAAGGATATGTTTACTACATATGACTGTATTTTTTGATGAGTGACAGCTTCATGCAACTTCTGATTTCAACAGAAGTGACATTTGATTTTCAAAAGGTACACTTATTATCACTTATTTACATTTCGAATGGCACTTTTGGTAACAATTTCGTTCATTTGCTTTCAAACATTTTTTTATTTAGGATATGGATACGTTCAAATCACTTATTTCAGCCCTCAATTCTTGGGAAAATTACCGCTCTACCACTTTTGGTCAAAAAGTATCTGATATGTATAACTCGATTTTTGAATTTGTATTACTCCTTTTTTTGAAACGAAAACATGGTGGCTCGTCGAGAAAAAATAGCATTTTATAACTATTAATCTGATATTGCACACTATAAGGTTTTAAGTGACAACAAAAATGTATTTGAACTTATTAAATTGCTGCCGTTTCGAGTTTATCATTGCCTTCTCTAGGGCTAAAAATACATATAATGTTAAGATATGGGTTCCAAACTTTTACGTGAATTCAGAAAAATTATACTAAAATCGATTACATGACAGGTATCTATTCATAAATTTGTATTATATTTATTATTTTTTTTATTTTATTTTATTCTTTTTATCAATTTCATCTTGTTACTGTTTACGAATTTGTGTAATGTAGGTTAGATGCCTGTTACACAGGTTGTTTCCGAAATTGGACCAATAAATGAGATGGGAAGTAAAAGACGATAAAACAAAACGAAATGAAGGAATACTTTTTCGTCAACATCCCATTTTTTTATTGCTTCGATTTATGTATTATTGATTCCAGTAATACTTTTCTGTATTTATATTAGAGTGTGGATCCCATATGTAAACATTATATATATTTTTGCCCCCCAGAAGAAGTCAATGAACGTCGAAACGTCGGCAATTTCATATGATCCAATCATTTTTCCTTGTCCCCGTTCTTCCGAATCTAATCTCTACTTTTATTTGCTGTGTTATGGAAATAAAAGATGAGACTGAAAATATATACTTGATCAGTCATTTGAGAAAAAGGAGTTCTGACAATATGGGGGATTATTTCATATACCCTTGTATAAACTGGCATTGTTATGTATTGATGGTTTGTCCTGTATAATTTTGGTCCTTACTTATGAAATGAAATATAATTGTGCATTTGATAACATTTTCAATTGAACCTGAAATTGAAATATGATATTTTGATAGCGTGTGTTAATCCCACCGCTGTCACCAGTGTATTAATCGACCTAAAAATGGGTACGATAATTATCTTTGGTTGTATTTCAATCTAACACCAAAGCAAAGAACCACATCTGTCACCCACCCACACATTGAATTTTTGTTTAACAATTCAATATTGTATACTGAAAAAAATGCAAAAATCGTCCGAATTCACCCAGGATGACGGTACCTTTTTTTGTCAATGGCAATCTACATATCGATTTGTAAACTCTATGTCCTTCATTACTATTTTATATCGATATACTCATTTTGTTTGACAGAATATACATAGCGAAATGTTACCAATTACTGAAAATAATAATAATAATAATAATAATAATAAACGCTTCTATTGGTAATGTAATGGTTATGATGTGGAAATCCATCTGTGAAATTTTAGACCAATCTGTGACGGAGATTTATGATTCTGCTCGCCAACTTAAATAGTTGCGCCACTGAATTCGACATCTATGTTTTGTCTACGCTTCATCGATGTTAAATAATGTCTAAGTTTGCTCGTTCCTCTAGTGAGTGGTTTCAAGTAAAGTGTAACTGTGCCCTCGGTTTGTTCATCACAGTGTTTACTGAGACATTATTTCGACGTATTTTCATTATCCGATTGTTCAAAATTAATAATTATATGATTCAAATAGCTTAGGCTTGTGCCAAAAAATAAATTGTTGTCGCGTACACGGACATATAATTACACACCAGGAAGTTTCACGTTAAGTTGTATATTCCATCTTTTTGTTTGTTTTCCACTTCGTTTGGTGGGGAGAACACACTGTATAATTTTCGGTCGTAGTTCACCATGTACATATTTTTTTCAATGAACAATTATCTGCTGATTGCAGATAGAACGATAGTTTTGCTTGTTTAGGATTCGAAAATTATTGAACTTGATATTTCATTATTTTCAGATTTATGTATTGCGAAAGACTAGCATAAATAATGATGTTCATCTCAAATGAATAATTTCTGTAATGAAGTTGAGGCAGTTTCGACCCACAGTTTAGGTATGCAAATAGAACTCAACAAGTCGGATAACCCCATCAAACTCTGAACAAAGTGAAAACTATGAATTTAGACCGAACGGTAAACAAGATATGCCTCAATAATGATATACATATATATTTAATTCAGCCTATAACGATTCCACTAATAAGGTTGCTGTTCCAACTTAGTCGTGTGCCCTGGGGTCTTCCAGCCGTCTCCGTTGGCAGTGTGGGAGGTGTGGGGGGCGTCGGCAGCCAGAGGCGGCGGCGACGACCCCGGCTGGGGAGTGGGCGCGCTAACAATGCTCAACGCATGCATTATGCAAGTCTTGGGGGTCGGTTCGACATCCATCAGGTCGTCGAGTTCTTTGTCGTTGCGAGAATTTGCAGAGTCCGGAGTGCCCGTTAGGCCGTCCCGTCCGTTTTCCATGAAATCCTGTTCGTGATCGGCGTCGCCGTTTTCTTCTTCTCCGTCCAGCATGATATTCTTCGTGTCCTGCAATGAAATGAAATACAATTACTTCAAACAGTCGAAAGTTGTGAGGAGCTTATTACAGAAATTATAATGGCTCATTATGTAACAATGGCGTTAATAAGATGATGTGAATGATATAACTTCCAAGTTTCAGCATAGAATATCATTCAAAAAACTCTTATCTATATTAAAATACAGAAAGAACTACTCATTTGTGTTCCTATTTATTTCTTTACAGAGATAATCTCTATCCTCGACCTACGTTTGTATTGAATCTTTCAACATATCTCAATAAAAAAATAAATAGGAAACAAAAATAAGTAGGTAGTTCTTTTCAAGTTTTTTTAATTTCAATATAGATGAGTTTCTAACCTACACAAAAAATCCCATAGTGGAAAGAAAAGAGTTTATTAATGTTGACAAATGAAGAAAAACAAAAATTGGGAAAATAGTTACGTCTGCATACAAATCACAGTGTGAAAACTTTTGACGTCGAATTATTGTTAATGATATGCTATGGTTTCATCTTCCATAGCTCACTTTCATGGAAAACTTCCGTTACGAGAGGGATACAAAAAGTAATTTTTTTATAAAATCTCAAATATATCAGTAGTTTATGAATTGGAGGTATGATTGTGATTTATCGTTGGAAAGATAATTTAATACCGAACCGTAACTTTCAAAAAGTAGCTATAATAGTATATTTTGACATATCAAGACGGCAGCTTTCCTAAAATACTTTTTTAGTTCGTGAAATTATCACGCATGTCAAGCCTGATTGACGCTGAACGCTGGTCGGTAGGTATAACAGACTAAATGAGAAAATTTTGGGCATCCATCAAATATGTGTTGTCTGCCGTCCACTAGCTCTTAGGCTATAAAACGCTATTTTTTTTCTTAATGGTCTGAGTGAAAAAAGATTGATGAATGTCGAATTTGATTCCTTATTCCATGAACCGTAGCTGTGGGGGCAGAATAATCGTTACGTATCTGAGGTAAGTACTTAGAAAGAACTATACTCACCTCGTATATACTATTCAGTATTTCGTATTTTATTGTTCTAGAGGTTTCCATATCTTATCATTTTGAAATAGACGAATCCCTCTCACATACTTCAACGACCCTGATAACGGTTACGTCTCATGTAACGCTCGACATATCCGCGTCACCCAATTCTAACAGATATTACGACCCCTTTGAATCCCTAAATCAGGCAAAGTGAGGACGTGAGACGTTTCGAAGAAAGCTCAAGATGGCAGACTAATTGCGGGGCTACGAGGTACTACGTGCGAGTGATTCTCCAGGCGCCTCTTCTGCCGGGCGGACTCGGTTCATCTTGGCGTTATCGTAATATTCGTAATTATTTCCGACTAGCTGCAACTCTCGGATCCGAGATAGGGATAATTATCGCGTCTGTTTTGTTCTCGTCGCCGACTGTGGTCTCTCTGTTGACTTTCGAGTCGAGCAGGTGGAAGACAAGGCAATACCTTTCTTGCTACCTCATGATTATGTGACGTTTCCATTTATATCATAAAGATCTCAAAATGCTGACGGTTGCTGGTATCTGTATAGTGCTGTTGTAAAAAGTCCTCCTCATATCTTTCGAACCTATCGGTGCATTGTTAGACAATGATAATGAATTAAATGATGCTGTTCCAAAGTTCAAGATGGCGGCTGGGAGCTACTTCTGAAATATTTTTCGAATGTGAACCACAGTTATTTCAGTGTTCTAAAACTATCACTATCATCATTCAAGTTTGAAGAAATTACGCAAGTGGCTAGCTTCTTCAGAGGTGTATTCATCTTCTTCTTCTATTGCTGCAATTACAAGTCGATAATAATACCCCTGGCTGGGGGCAAGACGTTTTATGGGTTCAAAACCTACCCTGTTACTAGCGACTTGGGGAAGAGATGGAGAGTGAGAACGACGGTTAAAGAAATCTATTCTGATGGACTCGGATTTGTTAAAAATGCACAGATACCCCAAATGTAATTAACTACACTATAAATTTATCATTCCTGATTGAAACAAAGGGTCAGAATAATACAGAAAATAATGTTCGGGATGCTTACGGCTATAATTCACTGAAATGAGGCATTCTGTAAACAGAAAACTTTTCAACAGGAAATTTCAAAATACTTTGGATCAAAATTCAGTCGAACACTCGAACAAGAATCAAAAAGCTTCTTCCGAAGAGGGGTATGTGTATTTATAGTAAACCGGTGGTCTTCGTAGCACGGCGTAGCAAAATGAATAAAAAACGGGAAAAAGTTTGTTTGTTTTGACTCATTAACAGTCCAAAAATGACTCTCAAAAACCAGAGTTGGAAACCTATTATACAAAAGTAAATATTTTTCCAGTAAAAACTAATGACCCGCAAAAACGAGACGTCGTGGTAAAGCAAGGCAGGATATTTTTGATCCCAAATAACGGAAGGAATTATTGAATAGATGTAAACAAACTGAGAGCAGAAAGTGAGGTTAGGGATCAGGATATTCAAGTATAGAAAGGAATCAATGAATTGGTGTACACAAACCGAGAATAGATAGTGAGGTTAGGGATCTTTCGAATAGCTATCTCAGAACATGTTACCCTGATAACAAACTTTTCCGACTCAATAGTAAATAGAAATTTCCGTCAACGATCATGATGGTGGAGCCTTGAAGCAAATATGTATTGGAAGGCTATAGGGTGGTCCACCGAAGCATCATCAGCTGAAGACCTTATGTGTAATTCGGACAATAAAAATAGGCGAAATATCCTCAGACATGGTATATAAAGTATGCTCAATATGTTTTAGAGATCATTTTAGTTCTTGATGGGAGTAATTTCATTGTAAATTCGCCATGCGCAGAGAACTGCACTAAAAACTTAAGTCATTGTATCTGAAAACGGAGCATGTAACTGGGAGCAGTACGTATACGTGTTGCTCCAATACTTCTTGCAATGGTGTGTGTTGGTACTAGAACTGATAAAAAATCAGTAACACATAGTACTAGCAACCGTCAGAAGTCTCCGGGAGATTCATGAGAGCTAGGGAAGAGGATGGCTCACATTTTAAAGTACAATCTCAAGCATAATAATGTGTGTTGCCATTTCGGATAGGACTCAGTAAAAAAGGTTAATTCTGCAGGAAGCTGGAAGATATTGATAGCAAAAAAGGAATCAACACTCTCTGTAAAGGTAAACTGCCTCATCATCATCTCAATTTTTGTTGACACTAGAAAACACCTGCATGTTTCACATGTGAGAAATATACAACATTCGTTAGACCGCCCAAAGTTCAATCTTCCTCTTGAAGATGATCACTTGGTGATTGAAACACGTGTCCCGAGGTATTAAAAATTGCGGTTTGGTGTTGGAAAATATATTTTAGAAAAAATATTAGTATAACGACCCATAATGTACACCAAAAAAAATAACCATTACCCAAATATTCTAATTTTGTTCAAGTTCAACAGCTTCGCCTCAGCGTTTTTTTGCTTCATTTTAACGCCTTTCTCTTTCTATATTTCATTTGCTCTATAAGACATACTGTACAATTGGTTTTCTATATAGGTACTTATTATAAGAAACACTAAATGGAATGAATGAATTATTATTCTTATCGTATCATTGGATATTCAGCTTCCTTCAAGTTGAATCTTTATTACAAATTATTAACATCATGATATAATAACAACACATTAGTTACAATATAATACTTCAGTTACTTTATAATAGATACCAAATGGCATGCTCAAATGCCAATAACGTTGTTGATTTCATTTTCACATCATCGTTGTCAATGTCATTGATACGATAAAGCTTTCAATGTAACTAGATTATTATGTAATTTAAATGAATCTGGGAGGTTGCAGAGGCGATCGACGCCAAGCGCCTCGTCGCCTGGCAACATCCTCGATTATTATAAATCGCACAATAATCATTATTACATTAATAGCTATAAGTATATTTCCCAATTCGTAATTACGACTAAACCCTGTAAACCATTATTTTGATAAGTTCATTGGCTAAGCTGTCTCCTGCACCATTTTCGTCCACTTGACAAATTTATTATTACACTTACAATTGAACTCCAGAAATTCCCCAGAGGATTTTTCTGGCGTCACTCACTATCGCTCTCCAGCATATAATAGCAATGTAGAAAGGCATTCAATAAAGCTTCCATTTCATGAATTCCACTTCGCGAGGAAACTGCTCGATTTTCATGCTTATATTGAGCTTGCAGAAGAACAATGGGAGTCAATTGTTTATGGAGAACCTAATGTCTTTGCAAACGTCTTCACAAGAAACAAAAAGCAATTTCCTAATTTGAATAAACATCTCAGAGTGATATTATGGCTACAGACGGTCTTGAAATGTTATTGTTCGAACTGTCATTCGCAAGTTCAAATTCTTCGCATTAAGAGCTTCCCTGGGAATTCTTCAAGAATATACATTGAAATCTCATTTAGTCGGCCTTTCTTAGGAAAAACAAAGGAAGGTGAATGCAAACATATACAGGGATGATTGAAGGTGCGATGTGTTTTCACATTTTTTAGGTGCATATTCTGTAACGCATAACGATATCGTTAGTGAACGACAACTTTTAATTAACGGTATTTTCAATTTAAACAATTGATATATTGGTTATAATGGAAATACTAAACAAACATGAATTGAAATACTGGAATATTGAAATACGGGCTTTTATGGAATCCGAGATTAGAGTTATTTCCTACATTAGATATACCGCAATGATTTTCTGTTCCCACTCAAAACATATTATGATCAAATTAGTCCAAAAAACAAAATCTCCATACATTTTTTGAAAAAAACAAAACTGACTCAATTTCTGTGTTCAATATCAATTCAAATGGAAATACTATTTTTCACAACCGAGCGAAATGTACTATTTTTCCGCTTCAAAAAGAAAGCGCAAAGTTTTCCGAGAAGCGATGGTTTTTTACGTTGCCGCCTAGCGATAAAGTAACCAAAACGCTCACTGAGTTACCATGGAAACCATGATTGAAAAACGTCAAATGTTTTTTTTATAATTAGTTGAATTTTAGATTCTACGTCGTATAACTATGTACAGCTTGGCAAATCTACCAAGGCACGTGAAATCGGCACGCCTGTCGATGTGCGGTAGCAGCAGAGCTCACTTTACATTTCAACTGTATGTACAATGTATACTACCCTCTTTATCGTACGAAGACTTTCTCATTCTAATTCGCGCATCTTATACGTTTATCGACATGCCTTGCTAGATTTGCCAAGCTGTATTACGATAAATAGATCGATAAATGAAGCAAATTTCAGTTGGGTATAGAAAATAATTGAAAAATAGTTATTATGATTATGTAAACTCTCATTTTCTTAACTTTTCATTACACTAAAGATGTAAAGTCGTCTCCACAAAGTTTAATAAAAGAGATCAGGATGAAAATCCTACCTCGACAAGACATGTTTCGAACATATATATGTTCATATTCAGTTTACAGTACAAAAGAAGAGGGAAGCTGAAATTATTTGAAGGTTAACAACGGGTTGTAAAGATTCAAAGTATTACTTTCAATGTGTGGCGACAAAAATTTAAATTTTCAACTAGGAACTATCAACGACATCTTGTTTGAAAAACTTCATATGAAAATAGGGGTAGAACCCCAGTTCCCCAGAAAATTTAACATTACTTTGTAAAAATTGAGACCATGCACTTGGATCAGCCTTTAACAAAATGGAACTTTGTGGAGACGACTTTGTGTTCTTTTTCCAAAAAAACTTGTACTTCCACTTTGAGTATGGACTACTACCTTCTTATAAATAATTAAATAATCAAATAATTATTTATAAATCACATTGATGCAAATTATCCCGTTAAAGAAAATACAAAACTACCAACTTTAGTTACGAAAAACAGTTCAGAAATGTATTGGTGTTTATTATTTTTTTTATATTTTGACAATTGTGTACTATTAAAAGTGGTAGAAATCTATTTTTTAATCTCACACGTTTTGAAATCTGAACTGTCAATTTGAGGTTATCAATAACCATTAATTTTGACCAAATATTTTTGTAGAAAAAATCTTGTGTCTGATTCGAGTGCAAAAACTTGGCCGGTTTCAAAACATTTTTCTCAATTGACTCACATTGCGCTCTTAATACACAAATAACTGTCGATCAAATCGTTACCCCGAAACAAGTCATTCCATATATTATTTTAAACGTTTATTATTTTTCAACAGAAACAAATCGAAAGTAATTTTGAGTGTATTATTTTCTGAGAATGAATTGTATTATTAGCTTCATGTTATGTTATTGATTTTTCCATCAAATGAGCAGTTGGTTGAATAATTCATCGTGGGAACTAAACTTTGCCTTCAATTTCCATCAGTTCAGGTATTATACAAAATATATTGTTGAATGTACAGTAGATGAAATGGATCATATTCAACATTTTCAACAACAATTTTCTAAAAATCATTGAATCAATTCACTTGTCGATATATGAAACCTCATGAGTTGGGAATATTACTTTTTTAGGACCACATACAAATTTTCAACAAAATGAATTTCTTTCATTTCAACATTTTCCAAAGTTACATTGTTGAATTCAAGGAAGTATATGAAGATTGGGGGTGGGAGTTTTCGAATTAACATACTGTATATTGTATGTGAAGTAGCGTATATATACATAGCCAGAAACAAAAAATCAAAAAACAAATTACCACCCTTACACATTCAGTTTGTTCTGCCATATGGGCATCCCTATCAGGACTAATCTGTAAATACGCGAGTTGGAAATGCTTTCAGGTAGCTTTTCTCAGAGTTATAGATAAGATTCAAAGCGCTCAGTGCAATGTTTTTCTCGTATCAAAGCAGTTCCATTCGCATTTCACGTATACATCTCATTTCCAACGTTTTCATTGCTTTCATTCTGAAATCTGGCCATTCAAAAACCGAGTGGTATTTTTAAAGAGATATGGTTCAGAGTAAAAATATTGCAACATGAAATTTTGGCAGTAATTATATTTGTATCATAATGTAGCACAGAAAATGGTTCAGTGAGGTTAAAGTGAAGTATGTTCTGATTTTTTTTCATCAATTGTAACCTAATAATGTTTTTATCATATCCCTGATTTCAAACTACCTTTCAGTGGTGACTTGAAACTATATGATAACCTTCAATTAATGTGCAAATATAAGGTGAAATAACAAAAGTTTCGGTAAATGGAATTTTGTACTAGTTTGAATATTTTCCATGGCGTGGAGAAAACATGGGGTTACCGTTTGAAACAAATGAGTTAAACAATTTTCGACATAGCTGAATTCGGTGCCAATTTCTAAGCACCACGCATAATTTTTTTGAGAAGTTTTCAAAGATTTAATTATCGATTATCAAAAAACCCCCTGAGAAGTTTCACTTCATATTATCATTCAAGGAACAAAAATGCGTTTATGCACCTTTCGCATCATTCATTCTTCTCATTTTTGTTATTCCTACATTCGATATGTAAAATAATGCTTTCTGATTTCCCGCCTTTCCATAGAATGATGGATGTGAGTCATTTTTTACTATCCTATACTGTAATCAGTTGATCTTGATTATGAGTTTTTATTTCAAACAAATTGTGTTTTTACTAAGAAAGTTTTGAGGTAGTTTTTTGAGTGGCTGAATCCGAATCTGAGGGTTTTAAACAAAATTCTGTTACGTAACGTTGCAAATATGCTAAAAAGCGAAAAAAATTAGTTTTTTTTATTTAAAATTAAAATACATATTTCCTACATATTTCAATTTTTTTAATTTTTTTCTCCGATAAACTGTATTAACGCTATTTGGAAATTTTCGTAAAAAATCTCACTTTTTCTACTTGCAAACTCCAACTCAAAATTAAAAGTTGTCAATTGGCGAATTTCTTCCAGTTCTTTGCACATACCTTATTCAGAGCGTATATGCAATGGTCATTATTTAAAAAATAACTTAGTGTTCAAGTTTCCATCTGAATTGTATAGATTCACTTACAAAAAAGTTAAAATTTGAAAAACTTAAAAATTATTGAAAAATCATTACATGATCGTTTGAGGAAAGAATTCGAGTGCCTTTCTTCACCTCTCTCATTATTCTTCTCACCCATGTTTTTTCGATATCTATGATATTTAAGAAATTTGAGACATTCAAGACAATTTATTAAACCATTTAAGACACTTTAGATATTTAAGACATTTAAGACATTCAAGACATTAAGACCTTGTGATATTTAAAATATTCAAGACGCTTGAGATATTCGAGATATTTGAGACATCAAGACTTTGAGACATTTGAGATATTTGAGACAATTAAGGCATAAGACATTTGAAATATTTAAGACATTGAATACAGTAAGACATTATCATATTCACGGTATTCCAGACATTCGAGACATTTAAACATTTAATATATTTAAGACACTTAAGATACTTAAGATATTTAAGACATTTAAAATATTTAAATTTGAGATATTTAAGACATTTAAAACATTCAAGACATTTGAAATATTCAAGACATTCGAGACATTTAAGATATTTAAGATAAATATTCAATATGTGAGACTAATAAGAAAATTATTTTCATCCATGTTGTTCCTACATTCGATATGTAAGACAATGCTTTCTGATTTCCCGCCATTTCAAAGAATGATAAATGTAAGTCATTTTTAACTACCCTCTCCTGTAATCGGTTGATCTTAATTTTCGTTAGCTTCCGAATTTCTGGTATTTCATACGCTTAAGCCTGCCATTAACATGATGAGAAACTGAGCTCAACCGACGAACGATCATCAATTATAGAAAATGAGTCTCCGAAGAATGGTGGAGAAATTGCGTGTCTTCTGGTTTAAATAAATAATTAGTGATTGCGGTATCAGTCCAATAAATCGTTGCGGGTAGCAAAATGTGCGTGAGAATTTTTGCGGTTCGGAAAGTTCTCTAACAGGGGGTGATTGATACAAAGTAATGAATTCTTCTGATCCCTGTTGGTTTTGCTTTAGTGGTTCAACAAAATTTATGGTATTAGTTAGAAGAACATGACTCAGTGCATGTTAATTAATTGGTGGTTTTGAACGACGAAATATTTCATTCGGTGAAATGGAGTAATTTACTGAAGAGGGTTGAAGTAGGAATATTGAATGATTTATATTGATATTATTTTTTCAGCTGATAATATATAATTGAATACATTTGAATTTATAGGTATTTATTATTGAATAATTATCATAATCACTGAAAAAGCAATAGTTAGAATAGTTTCCAACAGTTCTTTGCCGGGGTGATCGACTTGGGTCGAATAAAAACAACGCTTAGCTAAAGGAATTATTTCTAGATTTTGGTCATAAAAAGCTCATTGGAATGACAACGAAATCCTGCCTGAGAGGCAGTTCTAATTTCATGTAGCAAGTAAAACTGTATAAGTATATAGGGTGAACTTTCATTTTCATTTTCATTTATTTTCAGTCACGAAAGAATATAATACAGTAACATGACAATACAATACACTAATGTGACAATGTCAGAAGGTAGATAATTCCAAAAGACTAACCAATTTGGCAAAAAGAAGAGAAAGAACACGACATATAAATGTATAAATAAAAACAGAGATTTAAAAACAGATAGAAATGATCAGAAATCACTATAAAATTCCTCCAGCGAATAGTAGGTTTTCTTCAATAATAACTGTTTCATCTTCCTCTTGAACATATGAATGTTTCTCGAGTTTTGTACATCTTTAGGAAGAGTATTAAATAGTTTGCAACTATTATAAAAGATACCCCTTTGATATAGGCTGGAAGAATGTTTCGATGGAAGCAATCTATTTTTCATACGAGTTTCATACGAGGTATGTTCTACTATTTCAGATTGAAAATATGATTTATTTTTGAAAACAAAGCAGACAACATCATAGATATAAATCGATATCATTGTGAGAATTGAGAGGCTCTTGAAGTGATCTCTGCATGATTCTAGTGGTCCGATTTTTGACACGATACGGACTGACCTTTTTTGTAACATGAAAATTCTATGAGCATCCGTGTAGTTCCCCCAGTGCATTATACCATACTTCAGGTTCGAGTGGAAACATCCAAAATATAAATGTTTGACAATATTCTTGCTACATTGTTGGGATGATATACAGAGTGCATAGCATGTTTTAGCAAGTTTCGAGGCCAAATTATTGATATGTGTGTCCCATCTCAAGTTACAGTGGAGGGTGAGACCTAAAAGTTTTGTTGTGTCATAGCAAAAAATATCAGTGTTGTTCAGAGCAATAGTATTAGGAGTTGCAACCTGAGAATGACCAGTTCTAAAAGTAATCAATACTGATTTTTTATTATTGAGACACAGACAATTTTTCTCAACCCATTGGCTCACATTCGAACGATGATCAATTACCGAAATTAAAATAGTGTGCCCGTCTATCATGTGGAAACCACCTGTGAAATTTGAGAGCACTCCGAGATCATTTATAAAACTTTTTTGTTCGTCAACCTTCGGAGATGCGCTACTGGAATAAACACCTACGTGTTGGCTCTCTGTTCATACGATCTCTCGATAATCAATTTCTACGTTTGATCCTGATTCCAGGCACATTGCAAACATGCACGCGATTTATCATTCTTCATTCAAAAGGCAATTTGTGCTCGAAAAGTTTCAACTATAACTTGACAAAGACAGTAGATGTTAACTGTTGAAACGTCGTAACTCAAAAAACATACACAGAATTAATTTCCTTTGTTTCTGAATAAAGGAAATCCAGAAGAATTCTACTTACACTAATAATAATAATTGATTTGTATTTCCCGGGGTTATTCAGCATTTTAGCAAATGGGTGGTTACCCATCCTCACTACTCTAAACTGTATGTCCGGAGGTGTTCTGATTCATATACAGGGCGTGATCTAACCTCTTGCACTCCCGTGAAGGACGGGTGTATAATGCCATTTTGTGACGAATGGATGGCGTGAAGAATTCGAAAAAAATTTGTGGAAAGTTTAAATAGTGTTGGAAAATTCGTCGAAAAAAAAAGACAATGAAGCGGTAAACTGAGAAGAATATATTTACAATAAATGAACATTATATTCGATAAAAAAAATGTATTACACAGATGTATGTAATGTGTATTTTGATCTCATTGATTTTTGGATATTGTATTAGGTGGTTAGAGATAACTAAATAAAAACTATAATCATAATGATATTTCCCCTGCAGTGGTTCCATATGTTATGTTATTCAGTAATTGCAGTTGTGTGCATAAAAAAGTCGTACAGCAGTTATAGGCTATTGTGAGTCGGGCTTGTCAATCTTAATTAAACTTCATATCGACTTTGATGAGTAGTGTCAAATTCAATCTTTTTTTTAAATATTTTTCTAGTGCAATGCAATGCAATTACGACTTTTTTATGCACACAACTGTACTCAAACATGTAAATTACAATATTTTTCGTTTTAATTGCTGTATAAACAGCATATTCCCGTGTGAAAAATGTTATGACATTTTTACTGACTTTTGGCAAGGAAAACTTTTAGTTACTCTTAAATCTCTCGAATTACGTACATATTTCATAATGATCTGCATAATTGAATTTTATAATAGTTTTTTACTCTTTTACTAACTGTAACGAAATTGATTTATGTTGTTTTAAATAAAAATTCTTCCCATGATCACGAGTTTCTTAATCCCTTTGCATTCCTTATAAGTTTTCTGTCCGATTGTGATTCTCTTTAAGAAAAATACGAATATCCCTAGTTGCTACAACTATTGTGAAAAAACGTTGCATTTTTTGCTGCATATTTCCGAATCAATTTGAAAAGTACGTCTGAATGACGATGTTTATAACGTCATATGTACGTCTTGTATATGACCTAACAGGTCTCAACAATTATTGGAAATGAAATGACTGAAACGGACGCCGGCTGCCGGCCCGACACGCGGCACACACCCTACTCAGCTGATTCGTTCATCTCCGTGAAGTTTCGGCGCGGAAAATTGAAAATTCCAGACAGGAATCTATTCTAGAACGACTGAAGATAACTTCAATTCACTGAGAATCTTTCGTTCATATGACGAGAATATAAGGATTATATGAAATTTACAGTCGAACTGAGAATATATTGCGTATGTAATGCTTTTTTAAATTACTATACTAGAAATCTGCTTTTAGACGACGATTTCTAGTAAAATTTGTTTTTTTTTGTCAGTATCGCAAAGGGTTTCTGTTTCAATGTTAACATTATATAGCAAATATTGGAATTTCATATACCTGGTATATGACAGTTTTATAGGACCGTAGTTCTAAGTAATTTTTTTCCGTGTATAGGAAATTTTCTAAATGCCGGATTATTCATAATCTATTTTTATTCGATGAAATTAGGTCGTTTTTTCAGGTACCCTATACCACATGTAAAACAGTTATTTATTTTACGTAAAATGATTTATTATTTTACATGATGTAGAATAGTAATGTATGTATCAGGTGAGTAAAGTGATTCTTTTTTTTACGAGTAGGAAACACTTTACTAACGAGTTTCATACAGTATTTTTTCTACATCTGTCAAAAAAAAACAATTCATATTTTTTTGCAAATATGAAATGAATTTGGCATATTTTTATTGGTTCATTATTCGAACAAACTTCGAAGAGTATGCTGGAGAGCTGAGTTTCAAACACATGAAACGAATAATTCCGACAGAGTCGAAATCCCTTTCTCTTCTCACTATCCCGTAAATTGGAAAGTTTGAAGCGAATATTAAAATATTCAATATTCAATATTATTATTATTAATGTTGACTTGACTTCTCAAGGAAATCTCATATTTGCACTATCCACGATTTTCTCCGTTCAATCTTCCTTTCCATTTCTACTTAATTTAAATTTATAGTTATCAAGAATTCGTTATCTGGATACATGACCAATTTCACAAATTTCATTAATTATAGTTTCTGACGGCCAACGGCCAAACAGCCATAGCCCTAGTGTATATTAGGTCCAATAGTTCCTTAGAAGTATATACTATTATTTTGAATATATTCGCCGCGATAGTTTGGAATTTTGATAATAATTATTTAATAGTGAGAATGCTAAGAATATTTTAGTTCGAAAATATGAATAGAAAATTCATAAAATCTTTTGTGGAATCATCTGCGACTGAAAGACAAACTTTAGTCGCTATTTTCATGGAGAATGTTCCCCTTTTCGCTAAGAATATTATTGGTGAAACATTTGTATATCAGATATTTATAGGTTATTAGTTACCAATGAAAATGAGAACTGGCTTTATGGCAGCATTTTGTTATTATTCGGATCTGTCCCTGTTGTTGCATGAAAATGTCGGTTGCCTAGCAACAGCCGTTAAAAAAGTGCACTTTTCCGTTTAATAATGAAATCGTATATTGATAGTGAAATATTGTAATACTGTACGTACACAAACCACACAAAAACAGTGGACTTTTTTTGACAGTTGTAGAAAAATACAATTATGCGATGTCAAGTGAAAATATTGTAATACTTTACGCACACGAACCACACAAACAGTGGACTTTTTTTGACAGTTGTAGAAAAATACAATTATGCGATGTCAAGTGAAAATATTGTAATACTTTACGCACACAAACCACACAAACAGTGGACTTTTTTTGACAGTTGTAGGAAAATACAATTATGCGATGTCAAGTGAATATATTGTAAAACTTTACGCACACAAACCACACAAACAGTGGACTTTTTTTGACAGTTGTAGAAAAATACAATTATGCGATGTCAAGTGAAAATATTGTAATACTTTACGCACACAAACCACACAAACAGTGGACTTTTTTTGACAGTTGTAGAAAAATACAATTATGCGATGTCAAGTGAAAATATTGTAATACTTTACGCACACAAACCACACAAACAGTGGACTTTTTTTGACAGTTGTAAAAAAATACAATTATGCGATGTCAAGTGAAAATATTGTAATACTTTACGCACACAAACCACACAAACAGTGGACTTTTTTTGACAGTTGTAGAAAAATACAATTATGCGATGTCACTGTCTTCCATTACGTACCGAATACATCGAAGAGCCACACCTGAAGTCGAAATGAAGAATCGAACAAAAAGGTGCATAAAAAGCGCGCCTTCGCCACTCCGTATAAATAAATTAGCTCGGGATCGAATGCTTTCAGACGGCCGTAAAACGAAGGAAGGCACGGGAAATAGAAAATCTCGCAGTGCCACCAATTAGTAACGTTATACTGGGGGGTGTTTTGCATGCCGGCTGATGACGAAGGTGGACACTAACTGAATACTGGGGGAGGATGTTTTAATCACCGTTCTACGATGACGGGGACGACAAAATAAAGGTTTTTTTAGGGTAACTAATGGCAACACGCGAGAGGTGAAAATGATCATTTTGTCGGGTGAAAATACGGAGTGGCCCACGAGGTTTGAACAGAGAATATCTCGGAAGTATTGTGTAGTAAATTAAATATTCTTGGACCAAATACATTTGGTATGTTATTGTGTATTCTTGTATTACTATACGGTATATGAAGATGATTTTTCTAACTGGTATTCATGATATGAATATCACTATTTCATAAAAAGGAAGACTTATTCATGAAGACATACATACATAGCTCAAAAATTAATAGTCCGGGTAGTGTTAACATTTTCATTTCTTCGAAGATACCTTTACAGGATTCCCTTTTTGATATGCCAGTCATACTTCTAATTACTCTTTTTCGTGCAATTTGTTTTTTTGATATTATGTTACCCAATGAGTTCTTTGTTTTCAGACACGTGACATCAGATTCAAAATTATTGATGGGATAACCTGTATGTTTTGGCATTTCTATATTCCCCCGATAAAACTATTCCAACAAACTATCACACATATGGTATAGACTATTTTGTTAAGAACTATAGGTACTTCAATATCTTCCGCCCGACGTCTTTTTTCAATAAAATATAGATGATTATTATAATTTTGCCTTGTTTTAATCATCACAAAAAATATAGCACTGCCCAAATATAAACTGGGTGACCCTAAACCTTGATAATTTGGTAATTGCTCATTTCAGATGTCGCATTGATTATTACAAATAATAAATAATCAGGTCAATTGTTAGGGTTATTCTACTTAGTAACAATATTCCTAGCTATATTAAAAATGCTTATTTTACAGCAATATATACATCACACAACAGTAAGGCCAGAAAACCTGGTGATTTGTTCTCCTAATGTATTCCACAATAGGCCATGGGCCGCAGTGGAGTGCCTGATATGGGCCTACTCACGTTCAAACCTAACCTAACCTTATAGTTTTGCAACCATTTTCGCAGCTACAGGAAATCTTCGAAAGTAAACTGTCGGGAACCATGTGTCTTCGGTATATTTTGGCTACAGAATTCCTTCAAGTGATCTCTTCTCTGCAGGATTTTTTCATTTCCTAGCCATGATTGGAGCTGCAAATACGCTCTAAACGAATGCTGAATTGCAGCTCCTTCGGTAGGAGGCAATCTTTTTAATTTGAACGTTAATTTTGATACAGTTCGTATTTCAAATCGTGCAATTTTGATTTTGTTTTGGAACCATACATAGCCATTTCTCGCCAGCAATTCCTTATCTGCCCCTTTGTCGTAGAAAATATCGTCCGAGTCAATTAATTTTTTCTCTGTTCGCTGCTCCCCACCTAATACGCTGCCTCTGACTCACAATTCTTGCGTCTATAGTAGAGTATCGCTCGTATACGGAAAATATTTAAAAATTGAAGCATATACGTTAACATTGTAATTATTAAGGGCCAAATATCTCAGTGGTTGAGACTGTCGCGTTCAAAACCATTGACTGCTGATCGGCTAGGTTCGAATCCTGGCGACTACAGGTTTTTATCTGATTGCCCGAGAAAGTGCTAGGAATCGCACGTTTAAAGGTAAGACCTCGTTAATCACGCACGCACAAGTTTCGACTTTTGAGGGCTGCCGTTCGTAAGGGGACGACAGCTGGTTAACGGAAAAAACAATTTCAAATTTCAACACTTAAGTTAGTTTGCTATTTCTTTTGTTGAATCATTACTTCATTTCAATTAGATGAATATGAAGTCTTCAATAGTATTGGAAATTCATTAATAATATCATTATTAGTATTTGTTGTGAATTTCTGAGCCGTATTTCAAGAAATAATAAGAAATTTTTAGCTATAGTGATATTAGCAGAATCCGATTTTTCAGGTTTTCACAATTCACACAACATTTTTCCATCGAAGTAGTATATATTTTTTCTTTTACTTGAAAGTTGAAGTCTTTACGGAAAAAATTCGTTTCAGGGACTTGAAGAAACAAGTTTCTCGCGAAAATCAATAATTTCTTAAAAACCACCGAACTTTTTGATAAAAATAAAATATCTGCTTTCTTGGCATAAAAAATACTACAATCCTACCAATTTCTGTTTTCGGAAAATAATTCCTAGAAGAAAAAATAAAAACGAAATTATCGGTTTTCCGCATTTTACTCGGCAAATTTAAGGATATGTGAAAAATTTGTATGGATCAAAGTTGTAGATTTTCTTTATTCTCTACAACTTTTTTCTTCAACTTTTCTTGATACAATACGTATTTACGCTGCAAATCGTGAATAACCGATTTCACCCCCTTTCATCCCCCAGCCCTCCTCGACTGCACGCATTCATAAGTTGAATATTTGTCCCCGCATCAGTCATGCCCTTTTCTAGCCTTTCCAGCCTAGTTTCCCCTGTACGGAATTTTTCAGTAAAAAAAGGTAATTTATCTGGCCGCCTATTACCACCACTCTGAGCGACGCCAATCCTGTTGCTTAACCATATCTGCTGTAGGGCAGGGCTAGGATCCATCAGGGATAAGATCAACCAAAAAGAGAGACATTAACGGATAGATTAGAGCCTATAGAAATGGGTGCGACCTGTGATTACTGACACGAGCCTTTATAATTCATTATGCCGGGCGTTCTCGTTGCCGGTTTTGACGAGGTGAAAATTGCCCGATATTTGATACTAATTGACGAATGGAGGGCAACAAACAAAAGAGCGTTCCGTTGCGGAATTTCGCGGAAGACAGGATGTGATCACAGGTAACGATGTAATTAATGGGAGTTTGTTTGCGAGGTGTACTGAAAATGTTTCGGTTTTCTGTCTATATGGTTGAACTTGATACAGAACCGCAAACAAAGAGGGGTATTGTTTGAAAAGTAATTATTCTCAAGTTGTTTGTTCTGGTTGTCATTAACCAAAGTACCAACCAATGAATTTCGTAGAAAAATATGTTCCCAACGGAAATCTCACCTCGCCAGTTAATGTTAACGAGTTAAAACAGTGTTTCAAGTATATGTCTGCTCTAGGGTGCTGATGATATTTTTTTAATATAGTTATACTATTCAAGAAATTAAAGATACACAAAACACCATAACTACTACTACCTCGATTTCATTCAACGCGCGTTTTGCCAACTTCGGTGGGATGAATTTCAGAAGAATTTATTCAAAACTATTGAAGCTAAGTATATTAAAAACAAAAATACTTTGAATTGAAAACTTAACAAGTTAATCAGTGAAAAACCGAAGATGAAATCCTCGAACTCATCATCATTGTTGTAAACCTTTCCATGTAGCTCAGTGGTTGAGACTTTCTCGTTCGAAACCAGTGACTGCTGGTCGGCTAGGTTCGAATCCTTAGCGACTACAGATTTTTACTTGATGGCCCGAGAAAGTGCTAGGAATCGCACGTTAAAAGGTAAGACCTCGTTAATCCTTGGCTCGCACATGTTTCGACTTTTGAGAGCTGCCGTTTGTAAGAGAACGACAGCTGGTTAACGGAAAAAACAATTTTAAACAATTTAATTTCCTCTCAACCCTTTGATGATGCGGAACTAGGACTCCTGAATAAATGTTTGGTATTAATGTTTCCGAAGTGGTGGAGGAGGTGGTGGTGAGTATGAAAAGTGCCACTCAGAACTTGCCAGAGTCGAAAATGATGGCAAGTAAAAAAAAAATCTCAAACGATTGCAGAAAAAGAACTTTTTCTGACAGATGGTTCTTGATACATGACCCATGACACATGACAGATGACAAATGTCAGGTGACACACATGACCTATGACTCATGATGAATGACACATGACAGGTGGTTGCAACTGGACCATTCTGTTACAGCGAATTTTGTGACGTCACAGCCTGGTATTGGGTACGTGTGGGTGCCCTTATTACACTAATCACCTGTATAATTGAACGTGCCGAATTTAGCGCGCTAAAACAAATCTGGCAAGGCTTTGGGGAGTTCTACATAAGCCAGATTGTATTTTGAGCTGTTATTATAATATACGTCAGCATCTGATGAATTTTCATTACTGTGAAAATGAGATAATTTTTTCAATGAAAAACATATTATTCATACTCAGAGAGTAGCCAGACTATTTCTTTCAGTATACCTCTTACTACTAGAACTATTTTGTTCACCAAAAAAAAGAGCAGTATATTAGTATGTTATGCTTAGTGCCTACTGGATTAATAGCAAAGATCAAGCTCGTGAGTCTCATTATTATCATAATTGAAAAATAGTGAAAATCATTCAGTGTAACGTTTTTTGTTGTTTAATGATAGAGAAAAAATTAAAAATTTCAAAGCCATTTAGCCTCAAAACTAGCCTATATAAAAAGTTATACCTATTGGAATTTTTGTTTGGGATGACTTGGACTACAACATATCAAAAATTCAGCCGATTCAAGAGGGGGCCATTTTCCCTATTAAAGTGTGCGGTGACCTTTAGCGTTTTCTAGTTTCCAGAACGAAACCTCGTCCGAAACTTGATTTTCCTTTCTTTTATCCTAATGGAAGCTGAAATTGCACCTCAAGTTAATGATCATGTCGGTTTCAAGTCTGTATTGTAAATTATTATACCCGCGAGCGTAATTAATGTTGATTAACTTTTACCCTAATTTTTCATCCGCTAACCTTATAATGAACTTAATTTTGATTAATATATTTCTCTGAAAGTGTACGCCTTCTGATTTTTTCTAGATTGGATATTTATTTTCTATGATATGTTCATTTTTTAATTCTTAGATTTATAGACGGATGAAGAGTCGTTCTGTCTTTATTGTGGAAAAAATATGAACAGTTAAAGCAAGAAAAATTGATTGTTGCAAGATTATAAGGCGAGGAAAAACCTCCATTAACAATGAGTGCAAAATTTTGCTTCTGGTTGAAATGACCATTTTCAATTCAGAAATGATGTAAGTAGTCGTGTCGGTCTCAGTGAACCTGTTGGTAGTGGAACTAAAGTTCTGCACTGGTCCAGAGAAGTGGACGAGTTCGTGATCGAAAAATTTGCATTGAACAAAATGTTTGCTTTCAGAATTGAATCTGGTGATTAATTGTGACAATTGTTGGGTCGAATGTTTTAGAAAATACAAAACTTCTCCTCCAATTTCTTATTCGTTATCCATGAGTTCTATCACATCAGAAAATCGGAAGTGTCAGAGGATATAGGATTAAATCGATTATCTTCATTGTGACCATTTAGTGAGTAATTCTTGCTCGTTTCAAAAATATTTTCAACTTCACAGGGTGTTCCATAAAAGCGGGAAGGGTTGAAAAGTTTTTATAGATAAAACACTGTATACTTTGAAAAGGGGAACATTCTTCTTTTGAAAATTGAAAAATGAAAAATGTGATTTTTTTGTAATATCTTACAGAAAACAACTACTTTCCCGGCTAAAGCCACGCTGGACATTGAACTACATCTGATAGATATTGTGAAAATACTCTAAACTGAAAAGAAAAAATCTGAGAGTGAAAATTTGCATTTCATTCAGATAGTTGATTTATTAAATTATCTCTAAATTTTATGAATATTCTACTCATATTTTCGAACAAAAATGTCTGTGTACTCACTTTTCGACATCTTTTGCCTTTTCATCACTGCAAAGAAATTTGAAGTCGGTTGTGGCGTTGCTGAGTTATGATTGATAAACCGTTGTTGACCACTATTGCAGAGTCATCATCAATTGGGTATGACAATGGTACGTTTAATCACTTATTCAAACTTTGGGAATAATCAGTGCATACCGTAGTAACAACATTAATTTACATAATTTTGTAAAATTCAGACTCCATTTATTAGATATTTGGCGGTGAGCATAACTGGACACAATCTACTCACGTACAACTTGGCAGATCTAGCAAGGAATGTGAATATGTGTTGGTGGTTACCCTCTCTGTTCATCGTTGGCGTATCTCACATTCTTTGCTAGATTTGCCAAGCTGTAGCATATTATTACCGCTTCTAAAAAACAGTAGTAGCAATTGAAATATTTCAAATAGAACACCCTGTATATTATATCATTTACAGTATCTCTATCCCTTTCCTTTACCTATGATGTGAAATTTTTCGAGACACAAATTCAGTTCAAATTGATTTCAGAAAAACATGACCTCCTAGATATTAGCAAGCTAAGAGTTGGTATGAAGAAAGATGAATCCTTGGGGCTTTCTACTTCATAGGCAAATTTCACCCCTTCCCCTTACAATAAGGTAGTATAAAATACCAATTCAATATCCACCTGAAAATTCAAATTTTCATTTTTTCGAATGAGACACCCCAACCGTTTTCCTATAATTTTTTAATAGGCAATATCACGTGTATATCCGATTAAAATATGCATATGAATGAAATATAGCTATCAAATTATATGTATGCATAATTTTAATAACAAGTTATCTTGTAATATTCCGACAAACGCCATTTGAAAATCATAAAATTTCATGGATCATTTAAACATGCCGGCTTGGCACCACCTGCGCAATAGCTGCTGCCGTAACATGTGCTGTTAATTTTTTATTTCAGCGTTGTCGGTTGTAATATTGCAAGGGAATACCAAGTAAATGATTCTTAACTTTTAGTTTGAAAACGAGAATAACTATATTAGGAATCAACATAAATTAACTTATTACATATAACATTTAGTTTCACTTATATTGCATATGAAATTAGCTGTGTTCTATTGTTCTATACTTTACGCACAATATTCAGAAGCAAAAGGTTTGGCAACGCTGTAACGATTATAAATTATAGCCTTCAAACCTTTCTAACTATTCTTGTTTTTGTTCAGCTGTGAATTCAAGTAAAACCTTTATTTATTGAAGATATATTTATTATTTCTTGTTTGATTTGTGTACCTAAAATAAAATAAAAAGCAACTAGTCCTGATCTTCCTCTTGTGGATTCCGCCATGATTTTCGAGTTTTATAGTTCTAACTCGGACTTCAGATCTGCTGAATTTTTATTGCAAATTGCAAAATATCGGAAAACAACTCTTATTCAACACAGGTCAATTAAAATGATCGTCAACTGTTGGTCATAAAAATATGGGCGGCGTTGTCACATCACTTTCAACTGAATACCCGGAAGTTGCAAACTGATTTCATTTATTTCACTGATCATTAATATCACTTATTTCTTGAGAGAATCAAAAACTTATCATCAAACAGACTTTGAATTTTTTGTTTAATGATATTCAATATTGTGTGGCATTTGCCGGTGAATGAATTGAGACGGCAACGTTGTGAACTGCAACAATATTTTGAATACAAGAAAGTACTGGTACCAACACCTCCTAACCCTTTCAATATTTATAAAAAATTGCAGCACTCTATTTTTCTCTAACATCGATTTATTGAGAATTTGATTCCAGGAATATTTCTTTTCTAGTCAGTGTTCTTAGAAGACTGATAATAGTTTTGAATTCGGTGATTTGATATCGAATTCAAAACAAGTACAAGAGAATTCCACATGTTCTGCAATGAGGGTCGAACTGTATCTTCCTTCTGGGGAACAAAATATTTTTCCATTCACCACACAAAATACGTATTTCGATTACCAATATTCTCAGTAGGAATACTTAATTATCCATTTCCATACTTTTAAATAGTTATCAGTCCTTGCAAATGTAAAATCATCCATTCCACGACCAGTCCGTGAAAATCCAATATTTATTGGACAATTCTAGAGAGCTTGAAAATGTCGAAAGCTCTAATGATGAATGAATCAACAGATAGGGTGGAACTCCAAAAGGGCGATTGGAAGCAAATACAAGGAATTCCTTTCACATCCATTACTCATGCACCAGTTGCTCCTGAATTTTTGACACCACAATTTTTAATAAAAAATATTCAAACTGAGTAAATGAATTTTATTGCAATAAATAATTAATCGAAAAATCTATAGCCTGCCTTTGAATAAAATAATTTTCTTCGGTACTGTCTTTGGGTCTTGCCTACTCAGAAGCTGATACTCATGCGCAGTGCTGTTTTTTGCTCGAAATCTTCTAGTCAGTTCGGCATTCCTGATTTTTTCGTCATTTCCGTCGAAAAGTAAATTGAACATTTCCTTCCTATTTTTTCTTTTGCGACTCACCTCTAGAGGCCTGTCGTCAAGAAGAGGTTCAGTGTCACTTGCAGAAAGTTCTCCATTTTCAGTAACTGAATTCTCCATAACTGATTCATGGAACATTGGGATACTCAAAGGATCACTATCCAACACTGTTGTTGCAACTGGAATCTGAGGAACATTTTCTTCCATAGAATCGAAAAGAGTTACATTTTCTGCATCAGCAATTTCTTTCAACGAGGTAGTCTTCCTTGCCTTCTTGTTCAAGTATTTATTTTTAGTTTCATAATAATTTTGCGTTCTCTCCTTATGATAGTTTTTCCAGGTTTGATTCTGTGGGAGAAATGCCCCATTACTTTTCAGGATATCAGGGCTCGATTCATTCGCGGTAAATACTTTCGGTTTCTCCAAATTCATTGAAGGAATCGATGATGTAACGAAAGAAGATACGTTTAGTTGTTTCGGATACTCCCTGTTCTTTATATTTTCCAACCTCTGTTGAAAATCATACGTTCCTGGCAACAGAATAGCATAGTTTCCCACTGATGCATCCTTGGAGTCCATAACTGCCTTCTTTCTCCGGCAGATATCGTTCAAAATCTTATGTCGTTCTTCACGCAGTCTCGTCAAGTGAAACAAGTACCTCTCTCTGTCGTTCTTCAGACGCTGGATATATATTTCCCTGATGACTTTCATCCTTTCTTTTCTCGCTGGGAAGTCTTTTTCGTTTTCTCTGAGTTGGTGGAGCTCATTCTTGAATTTTTCTTTGATTTGTTGTATTTTCTGACGGTGGTTTTGTCCTACTGACTCCCATTTATGGTCCAGCTCTTGGAACCTCCTCTCACATTCACTTTTGCCATTTTCGTTGTCAAATTTCGTGTTGAGCTGCTTCTGAGGACCAGCTGTGAAAGAGTAAGGCTGTGGATATGTATAGGACGGTTCTGGAAACGTAGAATTGAATGTCGGTGGTTTGCCAGTTTTCTTCATTCTGATACTATTAGCTTTCTTCTTGAGTGTTTTCTCCTTTAGCTTCTTGGAAATATCTTTCTTTATTTTATTGCTGTTTTCTACTTTTCTTGACCTTGTTTTCAGCTTCTTGACAACCTCATTGTCAGATTTTGCATTCAAACTTTGACTTGCATCTAGTTCTTTTATGAGTTTCAGAAGATATAGGTCTTTCATTACTGTACATAAGAGAATGTGGAGTCGTGGATTCAACAAATTCTTCTTCAAACCGCTTATGAGAGACATTGTTTCGCTTTGAAGATCTCGCTGTGAAATTGACTTTTGTGCCGTTTCATCATGACCAACAATGGGGCTTTTGAACGAATCGATGACATGTGATTTGACATAACTCAGTGACTCGTCAGGAAATTGATCGAGCCTTGTGATATTATCGTAATCATCTTCGACTGAGCATATTTCTTCTTCAGTGAGAGTTCCATTGTGAGTCATTATCTGTTGAATGTTCTGGAATATCATGTCTCTTTGTGGTAGATCGAAAACTTCAAGAGTTTCATTGAAAGTTTTCTTGAAATTTGGTAACTGCACCTCCGATAACTTTGAATACTCTTTCTGTAGTTCTTCGACTGGCTTCAGATTGTTTGCATCAGGAAAAAACAGGCATAGTAAGCTGATGCCTGTAAGTGTAAGCACTGAAGCAATTATTGACAATGAGTTCAAAGATTTGGCGATACTCTTCTTTCTCCCTCTCGCCTTAGACTTTCTTCTTTTAGTTCCATGTTTTATATTGATATGGATATTCTCTTTATCAGTAGATTCGTCAAGGATACGAAGGTCGCTCGTTCCAGTCTTTGCTTCAAGTTCCACTTCAATTTCAGGAATGGTAATGAAAGTGTCTTCATTTACATCTTTGTAGATCTCTGAGGTGACATTTTGACTGCAGGGCTGGTTTTCATCAAAAATATTATCAAGAGAATTGTGGGTTGAATCATCAGACTCATTTATGACATCCCAAGAAGAGTTGCTGCTGATGTCGGAATCACTTTTTGTTGGCGTAGGCTCACTCATAATAATTTGGGAATGTGAATTGCTAACTGAGAATTTGAAGTGAAGTTTTTGAAATGTTTCGTGGTGACGTGTGTCAAACTTTTCTATAGGTATGGCGATTGTCTCTATATCTTACACAGGGTTAATTAATTTGTGATGAATTATGTTTTTTATCGTGTCGTTGAATAAATCCTCATTATGAATTATTAACTTCATAACATTATAACAACACATAATACTTTAATCACAATATAATACGTTAGTTACTTTATACCCTATAGATATTAAATGCAACGCTAAAATGACAATGACCAAAGTTGTTGATTTCATTTTCACCATCATTCATTGTTGTCAATGATACGATAAAGTTTTGAATGCAACTTGATTATTACGCAATTCAAATGAATCTTGGAAGTTGCACTGGTCACTCGACGCAGATTATTAGTTTAAGGGAAGTAGGAAAATTCTCAAAATCATCTTCCCAAATTTCATTCGATGAGTGCCCTTAAGAAAGGAACATGGTTCGGATTGAGCAGAAAACATCTTCAGACTAATACAAAGTTCTAGGTACAACAAAATCACCCTGCGACAGCTGTTTTTTTTTGCAGTAGAACATTTTTGTAGATTCGGACAAGTGTTGCTCGACTACCGGTGTTCATTCACACGGGATGGAACAATAAATAAATAAAAAAACGCTTGGACTCTGCAAATACTATAAAATTCAAAAGAATCATATAATACGAAATTTCCATATTTTACAACATTATAGTGGTCACAGAACTGATCCTTGGGGTACACCATATGTCATCGCCTTGCGAATAATTCTGGTTGAATGAAAATGAAAAATTTTGGTGACACTTACCTTATCTGGCGAGTCGTTATCTCGGAGAGACGTAAGGGGAGAGGAGCAATTTCCAAGCGCTGGTATTCCTAATTCGTAGATATTCAACATATGTGCAGCTTGCGCGTGAACCATCAAGTCCCAGGCGTTTTGGAAAGAGTCTTTACATTGAACACATAGCAGTGAGGCTGAAGTGTGATCGTCTGGAGATTCTGCAAAGAGAGACAAGTTATGAAACTCACAAGAGATATAGCTCTATCGGGTGTTCCATAAAGATTACGCATGCTGGTTATTTCTAGAATTAATCATGGAACGATTGGTTTCCAAGATATAGAATATACTCTTCAGTCCGTGTCATCCTTCGGATGTGATTCCTCAACTTCAACATTATAATATACAGTGTGATCCACTTAAGATCGTAGCTCGTATAATCATTTGTACAATACATTAAATGAAACTAATTAGAAACATTTCCAAAAGACATTTGTTGATTGCTTGTGTCACTGATTCTTCTCCCTCTTATAATAAATACCACCAAAAAAATAATTCAGAGACGAGCTGTGCATTATACTAAACGAATGTCACTGGATGACATGATAATAGGATTAAGAAGGTTCCCTACGAACAATATTCGCACCCCTCGAGATGAAAGCGAACTAAGGGCAGTCAAAAGCCCATTGTCTGTTGATAAAAGTGATCACGGTCTGAGCGGTTAACCATCCAAGACCCCTTTGAATGACTGGAATCCCGGTAAGTAATAAAGTAGGATTTAGGGATTAATTCTCTGGGAATTTACGAACAGGCACAGGTGGCCATCTTACGGGAAACGTCCAAACAGACAACAAACTTAGGAGTAAGCAAGACTTACTAGATTTATTCGAATCACATTTGCAGGTGAAACGCAATTTGCAGTAGGTTTTTTTGTGCTCCAGCAGATCGTGTAACTCGGAAAACATCTCTCTGCAGTTGCCGCAGATCAATATGTCTTGATTACCTGTAAGAGAAGAAGTAAATTAGTTAGCAGAAATGCGATCTCTGTAAGGATTGCCAACTTGATAGAATTGTCAAGCGATTCTAACCAGTTACGTTGGGAATACACTAGAAATACACACTGGATTAAACGATAAAAACAGAAGAGGAGATGCAGCATTTATGATTGTAACTTTCACATTTCATAATGTACAGGATGATTCACGAAGAGCTGACCTGATATGTATGTGCAAAACTACCTTCGTTTCAGCCATGATATCACTATTGAATATTTAGAATCTAACATATATTACCATTAGTGACCCATTTGAAAGCGGGCCACCTATCTAAATCTGTTATTTATTATCCGATTCAGAAGTTTTTTTTCCAATAGATAGAGCATTAATAGTTCTAATTGAGTGCCATAAATTCGAAATAAAAATAAAAATTTCAAGGCCTACTTTGAGTTTTTTTCAAGGTCAAAAATCCAAAAAACATACTAGCGATTTTTTTAAATAGAATTTGGCAACGCCACTGGATTCACGACATTTTCAAGTGGTATATGTAAAAATTATGTAAGAATTTGTCCATCAATAAAAAAGTTATATGGGTATAAAATTTGAACATTTTGTCAATATATCAACCCACCACTTCAATTTCAGAACTTTTATCAAAATTCTGACAACACCACTGGATTTGGGTTTGAGACACAAATCGATTGTAGCACCACCGAACTTGGTATGCTAGTAGTTGGAAACATGATAAATATGAAAAAAAAAAAAAATTGTTTACCAAAATTCCAGGTGTGGAACATATTTTTTTTTCGTTTAAATATATCTAAATAAATGCTGTAATCTTGGAAAGTATATGATTTATCGGAAAAACAACTCAACAGGGTGAAAAACAATTAAATTGTCGATAAAAATTATTCCTAGTAATTTCTTATGAAATGCGCTCGTTTTCGTAGAAAACATGACTGAACGCCGACACCAAATTTCAGGTTCACCCCGCTGAAAGTTCTGGCGGAGCCGAATATTTGGTTGATTATTACTCTGCTAAAAATGATCGGAGAAGAAAAAGGAAAAGTTCATATCGTTTCTAAAGACTCCTACCTTCTCATGCAAATATAATATGCGTGTATTTGAGTACCTAAAATGTGTTTTGTCGCACTTCACGGAGATGTCTGCGGATGATCCAAAAATCATGAAAATTTTAGTAAATATGGAATTGTTATACTGAAGCAGCAACCCGTACCCTATTTGGACTATATGCAACAATTTTAAAGTAGTCTTAAATCGTTGCATATGGTCCAAAGAGGGTACTGATTCCTGCTTCAGTATAATTATTTCATATTAACTAGAATATCCAAGACTTTCGCATCCTCCGTAAATATCGTAAAAGGGTTATGTGAAGTGGGACAAAACACATTTAAGGTACTTAGATACTCACATGTTAAATTTGCTTGGGGAAGTAGAAGTCTTCAGGAACAATATGCACTTTTTCTTTTCCTTCTACTATAATTTTTAGCAAAGTTATGACAAATATAATTTTCGGCCCTGCCTGAATTTGCAGTGGCGGTTAGCACGAGCATCAAATGTGACGTCGGCGTAAACCACGTTTTCTGATAAAACGAGCGTGTTTCATAAGGTATTACTGAAAATCATTCCTATGGAGAATTGAATCATCTCTCAACCTATCGAAATCGTTTTTTGATAAATCTTATATTTTTTGAAATAACACCAAAAAAAGTTATATTTTTTTTTAATGAAACATTTTTTAGGTTCCACTCGTGATTTTTTGGTAAACAATTTTTTTTCTAATAATACATGATGTCGAAATGTCATGTGACGAGTTTTAGAGTGCTACAATTCATTCTTCACTTTTTGCTCGAGTTCGTCTGTCGTTACTAGATTATTATTCATGATGATCTTCTACTACGTGGGTATCGGCTACATCCATCAATTTATTGAAATATCTATTACGTTGTAGTGCGCTGATTTGAAAAACTACATAAAATTACATACATCCAAAATCAATACTACATAACCTTTTAGTAAAACCCCTTGCCAGTGGACTGTCGAAAAGGCAAAGAAAGAGGGCCATGCACGTATAAGTGATTGTCTTGTATGTTCGTCGGTTATAACTAATTTGAAAAGCAAGCGGTCTCTATGGAAATTATCTTGCCTTCGTAGAGTACCTAACACTCGTAATAAGCACTCTATATTAATCTCAATTGAATTAAATATTAAAATGGCCCGAGAGCAAGCGTAGATAGTAACATTCATAACAATAGTTTCGCAGGCTTTCATTCATGACACTGCGTGAATGGAAAACCGCTTATGAATTTGTTATCGGTTTCAGATCGAAAATGGATGTTTGGAACTTTTGGTGTGAATACAATTCAAGGAATAGAAGCTACCCAAAACACCGAAACTATGCCACTTTCACTCGACGCGCGTTTCGCTAACAAAGAGAATGCGAATGCTAACTCTTTTAGCGAAACGCGCATCGAGTGAAAGTGACGTAGTTTTGGTGTTTTGGCTAACGTCTATTTCTTGAATCGATTTTAGAGCTGTAATAGACATTTTCGATTCAAATATAGTACAATATTTTACCAACTACCAATACCTTCAATATTACTCAAAATTAGTTAATATTCCTCGGTTGCTACTCATTCTTTGAACTGTCAATTCTGTTAAATTCATATGTAGGGAAATACGTATTTTTATGTCAACATATAATATTATTATTAGTATTACGACTAAATTTATAATGAAAATAATATTTTTTGTCATAAAATCTCACTGCATTAATGAAATGAAAACAAAAAGTATTTCCCCTTCACCACACAAGAATGTAGTTTCATTCCTAGACGACATTGCTCAAACTAAGTGTTTATAGGAACCAAAAAAAAACGCTGGGAATTTACAGTTAACATTGAAGTCAACATTGGAGGATGTTATGAAAGACGGAAAGTTTTGTATTACTAGTAGATATTTATTGTCAAAAATCGCAAAAATAACAGCGAAGTTATTAGTGAAATTATACGATTTCTCATCTGAAACAAGAGTATTTCAAAATATTATCAAATAACGGGATCATCAAATATGGTAAGTTCATAAAATTCACAATTAACCACTAACCACCGCAAAAAAACAATTTTCTTTTAAAACTCAAATTCTTTGTTTGTCCCCCCATCAGCTGATCACCGCCATGTTGTGACGTCAGCTGAGATAGGTCTATAAAAAATACGTGTCTGAGATAAATCTTTCACGTGAGAAGATTTGAAATTCAACATGCATCAAAATAATAAAACATGTATACTCAAATTGCTAAGGGGTTCACTCTAAATGTTCAAACCCAATTAAAACCCGATTAAAAAAAAATAAATATCGCTAGTTCTCTGCATTATTGTTTGTTTTGCTCATTCCATATGAATGAAGAAAAGTTATTATTCTTAAAATCTGATTATTAGGTCTGGTTTGATAAGACGGTTTGCATGTTTGCGATTCAATATCCAAGCCTTTGTGGAAAAAACATAATAGCCTCCCTTTCGTTTCGTTTATTTGAATTTCGACAACTCTGGAACAACATGAGAACATAAGTAATCATTGTATAATATACTGATGAGCAAGGGATTGAAATTTTTCACAAGAAAAATGTTGTGATAATTTTTGTAAAAATATTATTATAGTTCTTGATATCACTCTGATAAAAAGGACATCGAGGCAGGAATGTAAATTAGTAGTGAGACAGATTTCGCTGGACCAGCCCTACAGAAATAGCTCATATTTGCCATTCATTTTCAAAGTGCTATAAATTCTACATTTTCAATAAAACCATAATGCGACTGAGTAATTTCACAAAGAGAATAAAATTATATTTGAATATAAAATGACATATTTTGATCTAGTAAATTTTTTTTTGTTTGGTGGTCGTAGAAAAAATATGTTTCCTACTTATCTATTATGTCTCGAGATCAGTAAAGGAAAAATCTAATGATTAGTTGAAAAAAACGAGGTTTTCTTACTGTAAACTTTGAGTTGATCAAGTGGAGGAATTGTTATTGTCTTCTGTGGTTGATTGTTTTTTCCATTCCTCGCTGTAGTCATCAGCCTCTGTCTTTTGATGGGTGGAACAAGCCTAGTTGGACCCACAGGAAACGCTGCTGAAGCATAGTAACTGAAAAAAAAGAGTTATTGAAATTATATATCGCTAGAATTCTTATGAAACAAAAAAAAAAGAGACCATCAAAAATATGCAACTGGGTTACAGATTTTAGGCGGACTTCAAAAAACAAAATAGCTTTTGTGGCATGTGTCCAATGAAAACTGCTACTTTCCTGGATGAAACCTCGACGGAGTTTGAATTATGCCTGTTATATATTCAATTCAAACTAGCAGCTATGAATGACCTATACTGTAGGGATGAGGAATAATAATTTTGCCGTAATTGTCGTTTAGATCGTATACTAAGCCTTCCTTCTCTAAGGAAGGTCTTGCAAAGTGAATCATTTCGATCACGGATTCGCATAATTGTTTGTCATAAATAATTCAATATATTTTTCAGTTGTTTTTCATAGAATACCATATAATCAAAAGGATTGTTTAAATAATTACTATACTTCCGTACAATTTTATTTTCATGGCAGATATCGGGAAACGAATATATTTGCCATATACATAAAACAGTCCAACAGAACACAAACACTTTCCTGTCTGATGCATTGACGAATATTGATTTAGGTATATCTGCCAGACGTATGCCAATTTCAAAGGTTAGTATGATGACGTCGTAATTTATCTTCTTAATTCAGTTCATGTTAACGGAAAAAAAATCGCGTTTTATTTCGTTTTTTTTCATTGTAAAATGCAAACTATTGAAGCAGTGTTAAATTCCGAAGAGAATGACGAGTCAAAAGATCCGATGGGATAATTAGAACCGGAGAAAAGCGGGAAATTGTGTTTTTTTTTTTTAATTTATAACTCTGCCATTTTTTTAAATTGAGAGCTGAAACTTTGCACGATAGTAGCTATTAACCTGCACTTTATGTGTCGGATCAACAGTTTTTGCACAATCCTCATTTGAATTTTTTTGGAAATATTTTCTCGTAGCGCTGGATGCGTTTGAGGTTTAAAAATATGCTTTGGAAAGACGTGAACAGTAAGAAAATGTCTAGTCTGATTTTTCGATAAAACGCGTTTAAGTGTGTTAAAAACTAGTGAGAACATGAGGGAAAACGGCCGACCGCGCGTGAGCGGTCGAGAACCTATGTAGAAAACTATTTTTCACCTAAATACGACGACGAGAATTTTATTAATGATTCAAAGGAAGACATCAACATGTTGAATCATCCCGCACAAAGTTCCATGAACGCAACAAAGCGGGAATGAAAATTGGTGTACGATCGCCGCGAGATCTACGTAACAACCTCCCCTAACCTAATACAAATCCAAAATCGATACGCTCAGTGCAACGGACGTGTCGTCGTTTATCCGAAGCCTCCCATTAATGACGGGGCACAAATCTTGTACGACTCGGTTTTATCATCGTGTCAACACCAGTTGCCACCAACAATACACGTTGGGGTCTGACACTTCTTGTCTATCCTTTTCATTCCATGCATTTTCAGACATTTTCCAGCTCATATTCCACCCTAACGACGTGTTTAACGGCTTGCCGACCCATTTATGAGATCACTGAAAAGTTGAATGAAAGTGAAAAATTAATATGGGACTTTTTTCTTTTGTTGAGTAACGGAGTCTTCCAACTGGCCACTGGTTACAAATGAATGGTATTCGAGATAAGCGAATTAAATGAATATTTTTCGCTGATAGTTGACCCAACGTTCATGTTGAGGGTCTTATCACTGACTATTTCACTCACTTGCGAAATGAACCAATCAGAAGCTCTAGTCAAGTTCGGATCACCGATAATACCAAACTTGACTCTTAAGTCTGATTGGCCTATCAAGTTCGGCGGTTTCAGATTTGTTTACAGTGCATGTGACAGTTAAACGTCAAATATAAGTGATTACGCTGTGCACGCATTCAACAATGTTTGTGAAATAGTCTAATAAAATTCCACTCGTGATTGAATTTTTCTCATGGATCTCAACAGACTTATCGCGAAAATTCAATCACTTGTGGTATTACTACTGAATGTATCACGGACTATAGTCGAACGTACGACTGATGCCATCATGGGCGTGCATATTTTCACGGTTTCAGCTATGTGTGCTGAATTGTATATGACATGGTTATTTCTACATTCGCCATAATCAACGCCAATTCAAAGTCATCTCTATCATTTTCTTTACCAAAGTTATGTTGGCAAGGATACGATTGAAAAAAAACAGCACTTTTGCCAAAGTATTAGGTTGCCGTTCAATCAGTCTTGACAAACTTATCCTGCAGAAGAGTCACGAGTTATTCTTGATGAATTGTGTCAATCGTGAAGCGGGACCTGACCGATTGTTATTCGGAATACAAGAATGAGTGAACAGTGCATGAGTCATCGTACCGCTCAGCCGAGAACCATCTACAGTTGAGCGGCCAAACCGTGAGAAAATATAATATAATAATATAGATTTTTAAAGCAACCCTGTCGCTTCAGGCCAACAAAACGCACCCATCTCTGCTCCATCGTGTCTGTGGCAGTATAAGTGTTCTGTGTTTTACTTCATTCTTTGAAGCTATTACGTCTCAAATGATGATTATGATCGGGATCCTAGTAACTACTGGCACTAGAGGGTAATTGCTTCCAAATCATTATATTATGCATGGAAAATTATTTTTGCCATTTTCGATTTCGACTGAAACGAATTCTGTTGGTCGTGTTTTGTTTGAATTTCTTCTAGACATTTTGAAATGTACACATAGCGGCTAACGGCTATTTCATTTGTACGATTCCGGCCAGGTCACTACGACCATGCTAGAGATCGGTCCTTTTCCTTACAACAATGCCTCTGAAAATATTTTTCAGTTTGTCAAGATGAATCTACAGGCCTGGAACTGGGGTATCTTTTTATCAAAACTGAGGTGTCCAGCTCTTCTTCGAGATGACATTCCGTCTCTTGGCTAAATCAGAGTGAATATATGGGCCCAGGCTCGATTGAACTATCTTCAAATTGGCCCCCGGAGCATTGACAATATTGTCGTTCACATCCACAAACGCTATCTCAAACGGGTCATTTTCCTTGGATAAAGAAGACTCCCCTGAAATATGACTCACCTGATTGATAACTTATGATGTAAATTATCTCTACATCCTTGATTGAAGACATCTCGTCTCAAAAAACATGAGGCATCTTGCCTCAACAATAGTATGCATCTCGCCTAATATGATGCTCTGGCTCCATGGTTCGCATCCACGCAAAATAAAGGAATAAAGTAAAACACAGAACACTCACACTGCCACAGACACGACGAAGCAGATATGGTGCGTTTTGTTGGCCTGAAGCGACAGGTTTACTTTAAAAATTTGCATGTTCACACGGGAAAGAAGGGGTACTACATTTTTTGATAATTGAGAACGAGGCGTGAAGTATAATTATTATAAATGCGTTTGTGACACGAAACCGAGATATTAGGGATATGGGAATCTATCTCGTTAAAAGCCAGATTGCAATTTAAGACTTCGTTTTAGTATGACCCATTTCAATTCGGCGTTCTAGCTCCGTTGGTTAGGAGGGAAAATTATCTGAAAGTGATTTTTTTTCCACAGCAATTGTAGATGATCAAAACGAGCGATACCGGTTAGGACACTCAACAAATTGTGATGATCGTATCTTGGTGCTGTAAGCCTCTTTCAAAGATTCGATTATTTCCTTGCAAACGTTTCTAGCCCTGATTTTTGTATCATCGTTGGTATGCTGCCTGCTTAAGGGTGACGGTTTAAGAGTAGTATATCTGCTATACCATGCTTGATCAGATGATATTCTTTTCGACATATTTCGCAAATATGTGTGCATCTCCAGCACTATGATCTCAAAACTTATCTCGGTGAATTGTGTTGGACATGCAAAAGAGAAATACTTTCTTCCCCTTCGAAATGCTGGGTGGAACAGGAAAACATTTAAAAAGTTGTAATATCATTTCAAATTTCGTACCCATGAGTTATCATTCAAGTAGTTGGGATTGCCATTCTTTCAAGAAATAATGCATCCAGAAATGTCATTGCTACTTCTCTATGGGAGATCCACTTAATTTCCAGCTGTGAAGAGGAATAGTGCTGCATTAAACGTTCCAGACAATTACTCGTAAATAAGAACAGCTCTACGTAGTACGGCAGCGAAATAAAGAAAAATAATTCGTTGTTGTGAATCACGAAACTCAAGAATTAGAGAATTAAGCAGTTCATGAAAATTTTCTTCATTCAACCAAAAATTGATAGGGTCTGTCGTTGACTTGATCCCAACAATGTTTTGCTAATGTCTATCCATCTTAGAGGAAAACTGCTGGCTGATAAAGTTTATTGACTTCCTGCGAAATAAACCTTTATGTTCTAGAACTTTCTACCAACTACTTCTGAAAGTAAACGTACCCTTTTGACTGAGTGCATTAGAGTCCTCTCTATATGGAGAAATTCGAGAAAACGGCGTTTTGTGTTTCGGGTCCCAAGTGACCGCATTCACTTGAATGTGACACTCAATTTTCTCAGACGTGACAACCGGAGTGAATCTCAAACGGAACGTCGATGAAACTCCTATACAAACTCCTTTGAGGTATGCAACGTGGAAATTGTTTTTCATCCCGTTGAAACCGTAGTTTCAAAGAAAAGAAGGCAAGCTTTCTGGCGGTTGACAGACAGGAGAAAGTAATAAATATAATGATTTTTTTTATTGGATCTCCGGGATTAAATTCTGTCGCGTGTGATAAAGGCAGGTGTTGGGTGACCCGGGTATTTGGGGAGAGTTAATAATCGACTACAGCGGATTTTTTACTTTGTTTCGATTCAGCAAAGTTTTTTTTTTATATCATATTCAGGATTTGATCCAATAACCCTCTCGCTCTAGCCTTTTAGTTCTTGAAGAGAAAAATCTGAAATTTGGCATACTTATCTTTCAAACGATTTTTTTTTTCGTTTGCCAATTTTAGAAAGAATCGAAAGGCCGGAGGTTAAACGTAGACTTAAGGCTCATCTGGAGCAAACATCTGGAAGACGTGCTGATATGGTAAACGACATCATTAATCATGGCCAGCTGTTTCTTTGGCGAAACATAGGTACTCATTCTCACATATTACCTTTGGCTATACAAAGCGATAATGATGCCCTGCTGTGGTGGCCAAAGGTAGAACAATTGAGTGACAATAAGAGGTAGGCTAATTGGCAAATGTTGGCCATGCACGTGGCCACTGGTGCTATGTCCAACGCATCGACAATTAGCATAGATGTGATTCTTATTCTACCTCCCATTCATTTTTGGATGGTAGTAGAAGCGATGCTTGGAGTCTCTAGACTAGATGGCCTGGGTAAACGACCTAGGCTAGTCTAAGAGCCAGTGAATGGCAGACGGCGGTTGCCGTCACCGCTGGAACAAATGACTACAATCCACCTTGATGAAACATACAACACCATCATACAAGATGGGGAAGTTACATAAAGGCCCTACCAATTCTGTCAAGAAGACAAATACGGTATAAAGATGGCTTTGATTGGCAATGAGGTAGGGCTCATTGTACAATATACTTTTTCTACGACCATCTGAATCATAATCAAATCTGTAATATTTTTAATGACACTTTTCATCATAAACTCTCCCGCCGTCATGATTCACATAATATAACGTAAAAAAAAAATTGGGGATTCAACATTAGATGCCAGCGCCAAAGTGGCAAATATTGAACTACTCCCAAGTACATTATGTCAACGGAAGAACAGAATATTCACCAATATGTACCAGAATTTGATCACATATCAATAATTATTACAGGTTCAACAAAGTGCACATTAACAATAACCAAAATCTTGACACCATAGGGAGTACCCCTTATGTTGAATTCCCAATTGAAGATACAAATATTGAAAATTATAATAAGAATCGAACCCTAGTCGATTTCATGAAAGAAAAAACCCTCGCCTAATAATAATAATAGATTTTATTACTATTATTATTATTATTAACGTCACCCGAATGAACTCTCGCTGCTACGAGCGCATACAATAAATCCTTGAAATGCCAAATGATTCTTGATTCGATCTTATATTATTTATTTTCATAAAATTCATAAAAACCGTGGAAATGAAATATCCTGTACTGAAATGATCATAACAGTACTTACAGCTCGCGATGTAAAAATAAAAAAGTGTATACAATCGGCCTGCTTCCTTGTTCGATAAAGCGCATAAAATGGGCATATTTCTATGTGGTCGTAGAAAAATTTCGTTACCGACTGTACTATATCATCAAAGTGAGCTGCTGAATTTTATAGATGGCCGTTAAATTCCATTCACAGCCTTGAAAGGCTTCCAAACCGCCTCGAAATTGTCGGCATTGTTGCATATTTCATCTCATTCTTATCCGCGTTAAAATGCCTATAAGAAAAGAGACGCGTGGCGAAGGGGATATTTCCGAGGGGATGAAATATTTCGCGGTCGACAAGTTAGCAAAGAAAGGCTGTCGAATGGCCGAGGAAATGGCATTCCGATGTCTGCACGCGGTTTTTCGCTTTCCCATTTCCAGTGGCGGCCTTCAGTGCCTTCTATAGAGAAAGTCATTAGGTATGTTTGTTGTTCAATTTCAGTTGAAAGTGGGATCAAGGATTCAGTATGAAAACACAGCGGAGGCTGTGTCCCGTACTAGTCGTTACAGTTCACTAAATTGGCAAGTTTGAGTTCGTTTTTTCCTGCTCGAATAATTCAGTGTCATACAATAGGCAAGAACACGAAATTTTAAAAATATTCTTAAGGGATTCTGCAGCTCGTGAAAACTCTGTTGGGAATTTTCTTTTTTTATCGTTAATTTTTTGAATCTTAAAAACAAAAATGACTTCTCTCTCGCGCCATTTGAAATTGTTGTTATATGGGTAATAATTTCAAAAAGAACCTTCCCCCTTATGAAGTGATGCGCATGGAAAATGCATATGAATGTACACCAGGCAGCGCTAAGGACACGGCTCACAGTGAAGATGTTACTGGGCGTAATCCACAGACAAAAATGATTTGACTGAACCTTATCCTTAGGCCAGTCCCTGTAGAACGACCTTTCTGTCCTGCAAAGAAAGTACCAGATCAACAAATAAAACACAATATTCTGTTCAGAGAATGATTTAAAATTTAATTTAGTATAAGTTGTAAGTTCTGAACAACAAGCACATTCTGACTTGTAATAGAAAATGGAACGCTGTGCCTCAGGCACCTTTCAAACAGTAATCAGGGAATTGATGCACCTTCGGCCAAATCAGGGCAGAGGGGAAAAATGCATGTATAACACGTACCTTATATTTCTGCACTGATAGTATCAAACCCTATCTCACTCCTCAAGATGTGTAGTTTTCCTAAGCGTCCATGGGCATCGGCTAATCCATAGTATTTACTCTGGAGTTTGGATTCGCATCGATGCTGATATTGGGTGGTATCTATTGATATGACAACTGAAGGGGTCATAACCATAAAAATATCCCTCTTGACCAGTTTGTGAATAAAATAGGTACCTAATCTGTGGTTTGTGGAGGATCTTAACAGATCATTGACGGATCAAGCAAAGATCTTTCATACTATGTACCATGGGGATTTGACAGATGAATCAGAGAATAATGGCATCAGAGGAAATGTATTGAAATTGTTCGAGAACTACTCCAAAAATCGAAAACAGCAAGTTTTTTTTAATGAAGAAACGAGTAATGGGAGAACGATTACAGTTTTGTACCATCATTACCTTTGCCAATTATACTGTTTTGTTATACAGTGTGTCCATAAAGTAACCCCCCTTGTTAACTTTTCAACGGATTAGAATTTTTTTGTGAGATTTTTTTGCTGAAATGGTTGTTTATAAGCTACATTTTCACACAAAAAAAAATTATCTGTCGTTCAAAAAGGCGTCTGACGGCAAAAAGTAAAAACAAAGATCATTCCGTTCAATTTCCATGAATACGAAAATATAAATAGTGATGACACTTCTGTACCAGTCTCACTGTCGGATAAATATCTTGGCCTCATGGTGGACTCATTCTTGAAGTGAAAAGTTCACGAATAAACTCTGTCTATTCTTATTTCATCTGAAGATGATTTATTATCCCTTGGTGGAGTCCATTATTTATACAATATAGCATAATAGGCTGAGACCTCAGGAAATTTTTCGAAAAAATATTATACGAATAATACTTTATAAACTAACTCTTTCGAATTTTTGTCGAGTAAAACCTAAATAACCCTCCAACAGTCGGCTGAACACCCATACCGCACAAAGATACTTGCTGGCGAGTTACCTATTGTTTTCTGTCAAGTATAATGTCGTCTATTCTTCAAGAATTGATTATGGCTTCATATTGTGACACGCAATAATCAGAGTGCTTTTTTTTAACCTAAAAATGGTGCTGGATATATACTTCTGCATGTAACTTAGGAATTCCCAACAAATGCTGAAAGTAATTTTCGACTGAATTGGGTTGGTTCTGCGCTGATAATTTGCAAGATCAATAAAACCGCGGCAAGTGGGTGTTACCCCATTTGAATAAAAAAAAATGAAAGAGCATTGCAAGGTAGTTTTTGTTGAAGTATCAAACGTATATAATTCAACGATTTTGCACGCATCACCCACTATACTAATTATAAATGAATATCCTCCTAAACATTTTTTTTTGTTATTTCATTTCATCAGTTCTTTGATTCTTCAGTCTTGTCAACAAAATAATCCGCACATACTTTGTGACATTGATGGATGCACCATTGTTGTATTGTTTTGACATGAAATTTCTAATGAGCAACCTTGTAAACCATTATAGGATTCTTTGTTAGGTCCTAAAGGTCTAAAGGTCTGAACTAAACATATTGGAATCCTTAGAAATTAAGAAGTACCTACGTAACAATAACAATCTAGTACTTAACGAGCAGGTAAATCTGTAATGGTCCCCAATAATTAACATTTATAACAACCTTATTGTTCCTTGATATTTATTTCAATTATTCGACATCAACAATATTTGTACCTGAACATATATTTAAGAAGATGATGTATCGAAGAAAAGCAGTTTATAACTCGCTCGTAAGATGACACTGTGAGTCGAAACAATATTGTCAGCATATACAGGGTGTTCCTTAAAGACATGCTAATATTTGAGGGGGTGATTCTTTGACTTATTTTAAGGAAAAAACTTTTTATAAACGTATGTCCTAAAAGTCCTAACTTTTGAGATACAGGGTGATAACGTTTTGAAAAAAAATCAGTTTTTTAATAATAACTGAGATAATATTGTAGACGTTTTTATAAAATTTGGTACATGTCTTCTATGCATCAAGGTGCATTTTTTAATGCACAAACATTTTCATTTTCTCAACCAGTGGCGTCCGTACGGGTTTTGCATTGAATATTTTTGGAGAAAAAAATACTACGCCACTGCTTTCTCCTGGAAAAAAAAATACTTTTGAGATCCTCATTTATTTTTGAGCAAATTTGATCTCCTGAGTTTTCTTTGTCCGCCACATGGTTTTCGCTTAAAAAAATAAAAATCGTTTCATTTCAGGATCAATTCTTCAAAAATCTGATGCGGTGTGGAAATGTTTGTGCATCGACTGAAAGCGGAGGACCTCAGCAATGGCCAGCAAGATCCCCTGATCTCAACAGTTTAGATTTCTTTTTATGAGGGCACCTTAAAACTCTAGTGTATAAAACTCCCGTTAATACTTTAGAAGATTTAAGAGAGCGAATAGTTGCCTCGTGTGAAACTATTCGAAATACGCCGGGAATATTTCAACGTGTGCGTAATTCCATGCGTAGACAGGCGGAAGCATGCCTATTAAGTGAAGGTGGCCATTTCTAACAATTTTTATAACTTACTTTTATAAAATAAAATAAAATTCGTTTTTGTACAAGCTGAAATCCATATTTTTTTGATTCTCATTCATTTTGGAACAAATCTGATCCCTTTATTTGCTTTAAGTCGATGCACAATCATTTCCACACCACATCAGATTTTTGAGGAATTGATCCTGAAGTAAAACGATTTTTATTTTTTTAAGCGAAAACTATACGGCGGACAAAGAAAACTCAAGAGATCAAATTTGTTCAAAAATAAATGAGGATATCAAAAGTATTTTTTTTTGAGAAAGCAGTGGCGTAGTATTTTTTCCTCAAAAAATATTCAATGCAAAACCCGTACGGACGCCACTGGTTGAGAAAATGAAAATGTGTGTGCATTAAAAAATGCACCTTGATGCATAGAAGACATGTACCAAATTTTATAGAAACGTCTACAATATTATCTCAGTTATTATTAAAAAACTGATTTTTTTTCAAAACTTTATCACCCTGTATCTCAAAAGTTAGGACTTTTAGGACATACGTTTATAGAAAGTTTTTTCCTTAAAATAAGTCAAAGAATCACCCCATCAAATATTAGCATGTCTTTAAGGAACACCCTGTATATTTTCATATAATTTTTTAAGTATAAATTATTGTAAGTTTTTATTTTCCACCTACTTATCAGTTCTAATTTTTCTATTGTTTACGTCTGATTTCTCGATACTAGTATTTGTATGTGTTTGTGGGCTTGCCTTGAACATTTCCACATACGAGAATTGTACGGAATAGTTCGTTGAACATCCCACACCACAGTTGTTGTCATCAGTGAATTTTGAAAGTATTTTTCTGTTTTTAAAGTTAAATGCGGCACCACTGATCCCTACACTTCCCTATGGAATTCCGGATGATCAATACTTATGAGAATTCATCGGCACTAATAATTTCGATATGCTCCCGAACCATTGAAACGCCTCACTTGTCCGCCAAGTGCTTCTTCTTCTTCTCCTTCTTCTCCTTCCCGGCATAATAAGATTACCGAGCAATTAAAGTTCAAGGAGTTTTTTGCTAATGAAATTATCTCATACTTTTAATTAGTTATGGTGCATTTTCTTGTACTCGTCAAACATTCAACACTTGAGTCAAAGACGATCAAATATGCTTTGTCTTTCGAGTTGAATCAGCGTTGCATTGAAGTTTGATTTCCACGAAGATTGCATGCTGAGTGCAATTTCAATTTGAGCCTGTTGTTCTTGGTGATTTCAATCAGGTATTATTCCTCTGCCACTTCATTAATATTCTACTAAGTATAACTAGGCAAGGTTTTATTAAACAAAGGAAGTAACGAATATGGAAAAAAATATGGTCGATTTGTGTTGAAATGTAAGAAAAAGAGCAATAGATATTAGTTGGATAAAGGAATGGGAAAATGAAATTTTTGAGATAATTGAAAATAGCAATTTATTTATAACATTTTCAGATATCTCTATAAATATATATTTTTTCTTCTGAATAGCTCGACTGTAGCGGAAAATTTGATTTTCGGTGATAATGACAGAACTTTCTCATTCATCCTCAGCAGACATCACTAAATAAAAAAAAATGTTTATGCCCTTACTGTTACTTACATTTTGGTTCATATTTAACAGTTATATCGGAATTCTATGATTATTGTGATGACAGAGCCATTGAAAAATATCGTGTTTTCTTGACTATGATCAAGTTTCGATGATAATCGTGCATAACCGTTCATATGCGAAGTGAAACGTTCTTTCACGATTTTCATCGAAGCTTGATTGTAATCAGAAAAAGACGATATTTTTGGATTGCCACATCATCACAATAGTCGTGGAATTCTAATATAACTGTTATATACCAAGCAATGTAACAACAGGCAAAACTAATTCTTTAAATTTAGTGCTATCTGTTGAAGAAAATGAAAGAGTTCTGTCATTATAATATGAATATAAATGTTCCACTACAGTCAAGCAAAGTCGCGTGGTGCAATGGCAACGTTGGCCTGACAGTCCAGACCCGTATAAGAGCTTTTTATTTTTATTTCAATTTGAAAAAAAAATTAAAACTACCACTAAGAAAAATTGACATCTAGTTGTTGAAGTGATATTTCATTGACGTCAGATAGCATTAATAACGACGTAATTTCAATACTGTCTGGCACTATTGTGTTATTAATAACATATATATTGCAAGTTTCATCATTTCGTCCCTAATTGACACATAATTGGCAGAAACCTATATTATTCAAAACACAAATCGAATTCCAATTAAAGCTGTAAGCTGGTTGCGATTTTCAGGTGAGAATCACCTTCGACTCTTTTCGTATTCCTTTATAGTGCACAACTTGAATATAATCTGCAATTCTTGTTTTAAAGTTTTCATGAGTGATGCTTTCTATGGGGATGTTTTCATATCATGTTGAATTATGTCCCTTGTTGAATCGTTTCTTAATAACGTATATTCATCATATCAGAATAAAATTAGTTTTTTTCAATATCATCTCTCCAAGTAACCTATTTAATTCTATGATATAACCTCTTTAGTGGGTGGGGCAAATATCCTGGAGCCCGAGAATACCTCAACTATGAGAGATACACGACTGAATGGTTTGGCAAAGCTCTTAATCGAGTCAACACATCGAACATTCTTGACTGCTTCAAAAATATATATAATAACCAATTTTCCTAATAGCCCCAATCTCGGAAACACCCTGTATACTCCCGTGGTCAGTACTTGTGCCTCTCTCGTGGAACGTTCAGTTATTTTACTCCAAATTTGCTATACCATGAGGACAAACATGTGTAGACGCCGGTTTAGTTTCAACTTTTGACATTTCAACACTTCTGTTCAGTTTTAACTTTTGACATTTTAACACTACTGTTCGGTTTAATGTTGGACATAAAAAGATCGTTCGAATATTTTAATGATGTCATAAAACTTTGGCTACCAATGGGATTTATTATGACCGTGTAGAGGACCAACTTGTATTTGAGAAAAAATAGTTATATGTTTTGATTTTATAGCGGTTTTCGAGAGAAAATCTCGTAACCTTAATAAAACCTCATTGTTAGTTTCATCATAGAACCATGGCTATAAAACCATTTTCAACCTACGTTACTGCATGGACTATTTGAAGACCAAAAACAGGTTCTCGTGTATCTGTAAATGTCCATAATTAAACTTGGTAAAAGGAAACGTACTCAAATGTACTCAAATGCTAGATGGTTTCATCTTCCAGCTGTCAGAAATACTTCAATAACCACATCATCATTAATATTTTTGCTCTGGGAACCTTCCTAAAACTCTTTTGAAACTACGATAAATCCAAATAGCATTCAAAGGAGGCAGCTGAGACAGTTTTTCCAGACCTTTCCAAAGCGTTTGACTGTATTAGTTATGCAATTCTGTAGCAGACGCTTTTTCATTGTGGTTTCCAATATACAGCTCTAGAAATGGTTCAGATCATACCTTACTGGCCGGAGAAGTAGTTGTTTTCTGTTAGATATTACAAATAAATCACTTTTTTCATTTTTCAATTTTCATGGAGAATGTTCCCCTTTTCAGCAAATAGCTATTTGTATTACAAGGGAGGAAAGTGCTACTTTTCCTCCCGCAGGATGTAGTTTACTGCCCGACTGCAATCAGTGATTAGCCCTAGCATCTTACTGTGTTTTTGGTAATACAGTGTCTTGGTTGCATTTGAAGAAATTGTCACATTACAAGTTATTGACTTATTGGAAAAAACAGGACTCTGACAAACTTCTAGAACTCAGTAGAGCACATCTCAGAGTTATAGTAGGTTTGCTCACTGGCTACTGCAAACTCAAACACCACATGCATAAAATCGGACTTGCACAGAATGCAGAGTGCCGTCTATGCATGGAGGATGATGAAACGGCTAAACACATCCTGTGTACATGCCCTGCAGCAGCCAGAACCAGATTTTCAATATTTGGCAATACAAAAGTAAGGCCAGAAGATCTGGTAAACTGTTCTCCCAATATGTTACTCAATTTTGTTAAGAGATTGGATATACTGGGAGAAATATAACCATAGGGTGAGCCACAATAGGCCATTGACCGCAGTGGAGAGCCTGATATGGGCTCACTCACATTTAAACCTAACCTAACCTAACCTATTGACTTATTAAATAAAGTTTTGTCTTCGTTCAAACAGAGTTTTTTTTTTCTACCGAGAATTCCACTTCAGTATACATTTGTTGAGTTTGGATAACACATTCATTATAGTTTTCATGTAAGTTCAGTGGTAGCTTGCTTTTACTTCGATATTCCTGAGGGGTACGTCCAATGATTGAATACTACAAACTGATCAACGAGGAAGGAGCAGCTTGCATAATTTGTATTAAACTTCCTCAGGTAAGTCATTTGAGCTTTGAATAAGTCGTCAATCAAGTTAGTTGAATTAAATCCTGTTTTTAAAAGTTTTTGGTGGAGTCAAAATCTACCATATCGCCTTCTTATTCGTCCTGCCGATATGGAACTTTCAAAGGTTCGGTCGCACTCAATCTGATGTGATAATTGTTGATCACTTCGTATTATCATAATTCGAGTCGCGGACATGCGATCTGATAAATAAGTTAGTTCATCTGATCCTTCTAGATCCGCAAAGAAACAATTCCAGGTCTACCGGCTGAAACTAATTTATATTTATATTTACTGTTTCAACGAAAATGCAAATCGATTTCGATTGAGCAATAACTTTTCTTCAAACGTGATAAATGTTGATTATAGAATGGAATCCTCGATAGGGATCCTTATTTATTGAATAAAGATTTGGTGGGGAATCGAATTGTATAATACGAAATTCACAGTGCTGGTGGTGTTGTGAATGGGAATTTAAAGATGGCAGAGGGGTTAGCTGCCAGCTGCTTCAATTTGAAGCTTGTATTGGATGTGAGTTCGACCCAGTCTTGTTTTAATAATCGCATCTTGGTTGGTTGGTCAACAAGGATCACAAGCACAAGTAGCACGATCATGGAACAATTTTTTTCAAATTTCACTAGTGTTGAAACATGCTATGTTATTGATAGTAAACCATCCGATACGAAATTAATAAAATGAATCAAATTCAATAAAAACAAAAAAACAGAAACCCAGAGATATGTTTTGGTGAAGAGAACATATATAGGTAACTTCGAGCTTGGTGTGTTTTGGAAAAAGAAGTTTGGTAAGTCATTTATGAACTCTAAAACTTTGACAAAGCCTTCAAATATTTTTATGATATATCTAATAATTTCGAAATCATTTGAACACTACTGAAAATGAGTGGATAGATGACAAAATGAAACAATCGAGTTCTTTGATGAACCATCATTTTTGTACTAAGAGAGAACGAAAAGCACTGAACATCTGCAAAAAGATTCGTCTATAAAAATCTTACCCGGAGACAAAGGTAACACAACGGTTGAAATGGACACCAAGACCTATGATGAGAGTAATTCCAATAGACAGTAAGTGGTATATAGCTGACACCATTAAGACCGATAACCAGCTCCAGGAACTCCCCAACATACAACTTAGGTTAGACTTCCACGTAGAAAACACAAGGTCCTTCATGAAGAAAATGAATTTAGAACCAGAAGACCTCAGGACAGGAGTAGAACTGGATAATCAACTGCATGAGAAAACTAACCTTCCTGTTTATGCGATGATGGAACTGCTTGAGATTACTTCAAAGAAAAATATTGCCTCTACGTTCAGGCAGACGGACTCCCTATAGGCTCCCTATTATCACCGATTGTCACCAAAGCTTAAATAGAGAACTACGAAAGCCTGGCCATTAGGGAAACCAAACGCAAACCTAAACATTGGCTTAGGTATGTTTATGATTCGTTCATATCATGGAATCATGAAGACCAATACCTCACTGGAAAATATCAATTGAATCAAGAAGGCTTGAAGACTAGAGATATTGAGCATCGATTTAAACCACGCAGAATTGAAAAAGACAATTTCCAACCAGGAAATTGAACTCACCAACATAAGGAGGGACATGAAACAGAACTGATTCCCGGATAGACTCCTGGCAGACCTTCTGAAACAAGGCAACAGGACATAGACATAGACATAGACATTTATTTCCCAGAAGATACATCATAAATATACATTGATAAAAAATTAGTGTTAAAATAAATGGGTACCGTCTTACTGCCAAAGGCATAGGCATGACTAGCTTGCAAAGTATATAATTATATAGAAATAATAATAACATCAGATAATAAAACCATTAACAAAGCGATACTTTATAATATAAATAGAAAACATGGTTTAAATACTAAACTGGAAAAACTCATCAAGATTATAGAACACATGACTAAGCAATACATTTTTGAGTTCTGCTTTGAATTTTCTGTCAGTTAACATTTTCAGTGATTGGGGAAGGTGATTGTAGACCTTGATGCCCATGTACAAGGGTCCCCTGCGGGTTCTGTTATAATTGTATTTTGGTAATATTATTAGTTGATTCCTGGTAGGGTATGAATGTCTATCGGTGGGACGTAAGAGGGAACCGCGTTTTTTGTGGATAAGAAGTGAAACTTTAAAAATGTATATATTGGTAAGTGTGAATATTTTGTGATCTGCGAAAACCAAGAATCAACAACCAAGCCACGTTGTCTTCCTAAAATACTTCAGAGGCGTATTGGAGAGAGTAAGAAAGAAAGGGAATGAGTACAGATCAGGTCAGGAAGCACATTGACAAACCAAAACCAGTCTTGAGAATTGCGAATTGTGAATGTGGACGCTGCTACATTGGAGGTCTAAGAATCGGTCAGCAATATGGTAGAAGGACTCAAACACTGGATCCAATGGAGAGACACGTCAAAGTCGGGAGTCGCAGAACACGCATAGACGGAACATGACTGCATCCAGAGGAAAGATGCCAACGTATTTAACACAGAAGAACAGTAGTTCAAACAGAAATTCAAAGAGTCCTCATACATCCGAGCCAACAAAGTCAGTCAACCGAGTGTAGAAATTAAAATGTGGGTGGAAAAAATTTATTAAAAACAGGTCAGTTCTCGGAGAATACAAACGATAAGGGCCCCTAACCATTACCACGCTTAAGTATGGACCATGAAGAAAACAGGTAGTCCTGTTAATTTCATCAAGACATAAGCAGTTAGTCTCATCCAGACAAACTTACAAACATACCAAATTTGGTTTGTCAAGAGCAAGTTAAAACCTGATAATTTGCTCCATTTTTTTGTAGATACCGCTATAATATGATTATTGAAGAACTTATAGAATTTATGTGGAATTTGCCTACATGTATGTTGAAATAAAGTCTACGCCAGCAAGCTCTACCTGCGTGTAACAGGTCCATTGTAGATTTCTATCTTTCACAAGTGTTTTCTCGGGTGGCGGTGGCCTATTAATAGTCCTACCACGCTATTCGCTAGTTCAACGATTTTACGAATAATAAAGATTCACCTCTAGTAAGAGTTAAAATTCCAGAGCGGAAGCAGTGCACTATTTTTAAAATAATTCACGTAAGAAAACTCAAGAATTTCAATTCCAGCCGTAATCAGATTTGAAACGTCGGGTTATCATTATTTAATGGATATGCACATGCGAAATGTTTTCCTTTTATTGCTGAGGCGGCGGAAGATAAGCCGAACATTACACGAATGCAGGAAAATTCTTGGCCCAAAGAAAACACTTGCATCAGATGTTAGTCAGTTCACAAACCAGGGTGGGCTATAATTAAATAGGGGTTGGAATTGAATGCACTTTAAAAAAGAATAGAAAAGCTTCACAAAGAAGGAATCAACACTTTCAATAATATTTCAAACTTCGACTGAATTTTATAATATAAAAAGTGCCATTATCATCGTCTAAATGGTTTTACTACAAAATATTTCTCTAGAATAATTGAAAGTTTTATGAATACAATTAGTTCAAATTTTCACCTTTTGACTAATAAAAAGCAATTGCTTTAATATTTATTACAAGCTTTTATTTAATTTACTTTGTTCATATTCGGAAATAATCCGACGTTTTCAGACGTCAAAAATTACGGAGGAAAAATTGATGTTGATCGGGGCTCGCATCCCCACATCAAAAGAATGTACGAAAACTCGCCAAAAATTAAATCGCAAAAATCCGTAAAAAAAGAAAAAACATGGTAGGTACCTTCAAATAATTTGATTTAAAAAAATTAATAATTTTCACATGCATAATTAATGCAAAAACTTGCTGAAAAATCAGTAAATATTTTAAAAAACATAGTTTCATCAAATAATGTAATTTTGAAGCCCCTGTTTCACTGAAAGCCAGATAGGGAACGCATAGGGTCAGGTAGCTCAGTGGTTAGGACTGTCGCGTTAAAAGCAATTGATGCTGCTGGTCGAGTAGGTTCAAATTCATCGTCAACAGATTTTTATTCTGATGACCCGAGAAAGTGCTAGGAATCAGACGTTGAAACGTGAGACCTCGTTAATCCTTGGCTCGCACAAGTTTCGACATTTAAGGGCTGCCGTTCGTAAGGGAACGACTGGTTAACAGAAAAAATAATTTCAACAATAGGAAATCGATACAATTTTTGATGATTTCAGACATCGGAAATTATTGGGTGGATTGGAACCCCTTCTTTTCGAAAAATATTGCGAAATCTCGTGAATATAAAATTTGTGAAATCCTACGGTTTAATGGAAAGAGGTATTTCCAATAATGCTCTTATGTGAAATGATTTGAAAAATGAAGACTTTAGTCATTTAATTGCTTTCATTAAACCATTCCAAACCTGTTTGTGGTATGTGTTATGGTGTTTTCTTCGAAAAAGACATTCAGAGGGCCACGAATATCTAGCTACCCGGTATTTATGATGACGGTACCAACTGAACTTTCGGGTTTTCATTGAAGCTATGGTTAAATTTGTTGAGAATGGTAAATTTATAAAATTTTTACATTTTTTCCCTGATATAGGTAGTTTTGTACGTAGAAATACATATTTGATCACTAACTAATAACAAAACTAGGGCCTGCACACCAATCCTTTTTTCTCTTTCGCTCTGTACCTCATCTAGGATATATGGAATAATATTCCCAGGTGCAGTTTCGAATATAATTTCATTTTACATTTTGGCAGGCTCAGAATCGCATGAAAATTTTATAATGGAACGGTACAGCAGATAGCGGATTTTCCAGAAATTATAAATTAGACAAACCAAGCCGTAGATCATCCCTATTCCTATGAATTACTGAAAAGTATGTAAAATGTATGATCCTGTAATGAATAGTATGCACAGGGGAAAAAGTCGAGTTACGATGCGTTGGAACTGTGACCCATTTAAGGGATTTTGAACTCTCGTCTTCGCGCATTTCTATCTGATAATACAATTTTTTTTGGCATCATACATTTGTACAGGATCCGAAGAGACCTTCACCGTTCTGTTTAACGGATGAAACATACTTCTTATGAAGTTTCATAAATAGAAGAATACGCCAAAAAAGGTTGCCTATCGAAATGTGGTTCAGATTATATACAGTGGATTTCAAAAATTTGCACCATGGAAAACTTTTTTATTATCGATTTGTCAGAAAACTTCATTCCTCATTAACAGTAGTGCATTGCAAAATACTTGCATACGAGTTGTCAAAATTTCAAATTTCCAAACGGTGTACGGCGGGGACCAAAATATAGAGTATTGATCAAGAGTAAACTACGCTGGCTGTGATTCCAAATATTGTTTTCAATTCTGAACAACCTCCTTGAATGAACTTTTTGATTATGTCAATAATAAGGGGTATTTTACAATTGATCAAAATTTCTATTTTTGGTTCCTCCTGTACACCGTTTGAAAATTTTAAATTTGGTCAACTGTTATGCAAGTATTCTGTAATGAACTAATTTTTATAAAGAATACAATTTTCTGACAAATCGATAAAAAAAGTTTTCCGTATGGTGCAAACTATGAAAGTGGTGGAACACAAGGAAAAATGGCGAAAAACAATTTCAAGAGATCAGAAAGCAACAGCAACAACTCGCAGATGGAGGTGTCATTGATTTATTCTTATTTCAATACCCATCAGCCACAAATTCGACAATCGTAACTTAGAACTCAATGAATTATTCAGAATATTCCCACTTTCTAATCATGGAATTCATATCAACATTAAATTATACAAATCTTATCGACATTCTGGATACACATAAAAACATATATAAAATTACTTAGACATTGCAATACTCTTTATCAAATGTTGGTCTATCATATATGAACTCTGCACTCTAGTTGTTTACGGAAAAATATAACTAATAAATATTTTATCTGGTAGTGGACAATTTCTAATAAAAACGTTTGAATAGTTTTGAATCAGTGAGCGTTCTCTTTCTCGTCAATGATGGCGACATCATCAAGCAGAATCCTGATCAATACCTCAAATGCGCCCAGTTTCCCTTCAATGCCTTTCAAGTAAGTCGAACGAGTCTTTAAATTCTAAATCAACAAAGATATAGCGGATTGTGAGCTCAAAACATTTTACTTTTCGAAATGAAAAACTGAACAGTGATTTTAAAAATTATTCCATCTCCATATTTCTGGCAAGTTTTTTAAGAAGTGCAAAAGTCTAAAACTGATTTGTTATTTGCAATATCAGGAATGTTTAATGTTTCCCCAGAATAAATCGTGGAAGGAAAATTTCGGACCACTTATTTGTCTTTTGGCGTCATGGCGCTTTTATATTACACCAAATTTTTTAGTTAAATAGCTTTTCCCAGCCTATGGGTAACTCATCGACTTTTCATGTTGGTGCAAAATGTTTCTAGACATTCAAAACTCCTGCAATCACTGGGTTTCAAACAAATATTATTAATTTTGAAATATTCAGCAATCACAAAGACAATGGCAAAAGAACTCCAGTACATCACTCGTACTAGCAGCCATATGTTTGAGATCATTTCTTGCCAAAGTATCTACATCAGACTGACTTTATTAGGTTTCAATAACAACGAAATATGCCGAAATATTATCTTATTCTTGTAACGGTGAATCGATTAATGCTATTTCAGAATGGACATATCTTTAAAACAGAGACACACCACTAACCTTTCTACGGTGAGCGAGCTGGTGAGCGAAACATCACCGACGGGAACAATGTTTTTTTTTTAAATATATGGAAGAGGTCTACGAGGACAGGTCGAAACCGTGGTGACTGGCCTCACATGGTTTTTCCATGAAATGATACTGATAATGGCAAGTTTCTTTCATGAGCTGGATATTAATGACCTTTTCCATGACTTCTAATATAGCAATACGATAGTGAAGTGGCCGAGGTGTTAAGAGCTTCTGTTCTAACCTAGGCGGCCCCAATCCCCACCGCCATCACGGAGCTGAAGTGGTTCGGAATCCACTTTTTAAGCTGTAGGTCGCGGGTCTTCCTTGCTCGGACAAGCTCTGCTTTTGAGGGGTTTTCTACGAAAACCTAGGGAATTCGTAATAAAACATTTCAACAAAACAAATAGGTCCGTAGTTACTGGGTTAAGTCTTTTTCCCCTCTTTTGGGAACTGGTTGAACTCTTGCATTCTTTCAGTTGTAAGAAAATACCCCAAAATCATAAGGGAGTTTAAATAGCTTGCAAAGAACTTGTGTTAGTTAAGGGGCACATACCTTGAGAAAGATCGGCAAAACTTCGTCATATTCACTAGCTTTGTTGCTATCAATGATTTTATCAAAAATATTAGTATTCGTGTTCATTTCTAGTGTTCAATCTTTGGTTAGGGGAAATTCTTTTTGCTACAACATATGAGGTTCATTTCAAAACCCGTCTTATCCATGGTAGGTTATTTTAAGCAAAATGAAAAAAAAAAAAATCACATGCCAAAAATCCTTACATGATATAACCATTGAATATGGCCAATTTTGGAATGATTGTGAGATTTCAATTGCATTTTTGAATAGAATAAGTTTTGTAACATTATGACATGAGGTCTACATATTCAATGTACAGACACTACTAATAGAGGCGAGTTTTGGAATGGACCTCTTGATATTCCGATCTGGTCTCATTCGCCTGATTTTTCAACCGTCGACGGTATGCTTCCTGCTTGAAGGCCACAGCTCTAGAGCAGTTTCTGTTGAACCAGAGATGTCCAATGATGTTCTTCTTGGCGCTTTAGGTAAGGGTATCGGCATACTGGTTATTGACGCCAGAAATTCATATGGAAAGGTTGGCAAGTTGTTCTAGACGGAGGCTTTAGCTGGACGACCTGCCTCGACAGTAAGGTTAGGTTTCAGCCAGGTAGAGTTGTGTTCATTGAAATTCTCCACTATGATGGTTTGGGATGGTCTTGGTGAATGAAGTCCAATTTGGTTCAAAATTACAATACCTGAATAGTAACTCTCTACATCTGATTAAGTGGTTATTGGATCTGAGTAGACAAAGTGAGCCTCCTGCAGTGATCCGGCTGAGGTTTTGCCGTCTTGCAGCGAGTAGGTATGATTTGAGCGAAGCCAAATGATTTCCACTTTGTGGAATAGTGTAGAGAGGAGAGGAATTCGACTTTGTCGAAATTTTTCGTTTCATTTATTTCAAACTCTTCGGCACACTTTTCGGTCTTTGTTCGAACTCATGCATTTACTCTTCCCGGAGTCTGTGCTACCAAGAAGTGCTTCTTGTTTTTGGGTTTTGGGTGATATCGTTCATTGAGTGGGCCAGGATAACTGAAATGTTTTCCGACCTATCTTGCATTGATAAGTGGCAAACAAACCGTGAAACATGTCATGTCTGCCTGCAGGTGGACATTCCCAGCCACTGGGGTATAATATTGAATTCTCAATAAGTGCAATAGCACTTGCAATTGTGTTCTCTTGTAGGAATATTGCACAAATTGTTGTCAGATGTGGATAATGTCCGTAGGGGGGCGTAGTTGTTTTCTGATGGATATTTGCCATAGTGTGAGAGAAGAAGAATTCGATTTTGTCGAAATTTTTCGTTTCATTTAAAATAAAACGTATAAAGTGTTAGGAAAATTCCCCAGCATCTGTTCTTTATAACTGAAACGAAGCAAAAACCAAGAACAACTGAGTCCCGGCAATCAGCATACCACTCATGTTTGCCTTGCATACACAATTAAATCCGTTCCAACAATTATGAACCGAGAATTCTGAAGACGGAATGCCAGAGCCGGCCCGCTTCTGGCGTGACCACGGAATAATTCGCTTAATCCCGCATACTCGGCAGAATGGCGGCCAGTGCAATGTCCGATAATGTGGGTACGACAGAATATTTACTGGATATTCAAATAAGGGTGAAGGGTATACGATATGTCGTGAATAATCTGTCTGGAAACAGAGTTTTCGACGATTGCAAATTGAAGAAGACAACGGCGGATAATGATGTGAGTGCTGGAACCGACGATTTCTGGCACTCGAGTTACTCGAGATCTGTCCTGTATTTTAAGGAATTCCGATAGACTTCTTGAAGATACAGTTAAACCAGGACATCATTAAATCATGTGAAATAATTGAATATCCTACAAAAAGCTATAATTCCATAGCATGAAAATAGATTATAAATAATCCAGCCTTCCACAAACTTCATGTTGCAAGCATTGAACTGAAAATAATACAACAGCCCATACGACTTCCGAATCATCTCTGTTCAACACCTGAAAATTTTCTAAAAGAACATACTTTGCAATGGTTCCTGTAACAACTAGCAAATTCAAATCAAAACAAGTGACTATCAACTTGCAATTGAATATCATTTGCTATTTGTCAGGTGATTCTACGATAACTTCAGTAATCACTTGTAAGCAGCGGAGCCATATATAGGAACTGCAGGAAGCACTTCGAATAGAGCCCAGACTTCATATAGAGCCATCGAATATTTCATCAACGTTTCAGTGTTTGGTCGATAACCTTTGGTAACCCTTTCCTTTCCCCTTCAATTCTCTAGTCTCACTTTGACAGTTTGACAGTTTGATGAAGTAGCCTCTAGTAAAATAATCCGGAAGCAAAATACCTATCCATTGGGCTTTCCGTACAAGGGGTACTCGAGGTGACACAACATCGAAATATTTTAACAGTCATTTTTGTAACATCCGTGGACTCAACAAGAACATCAGTGACGTCCACATTCACCTATAGGCAGAAAAACCTGATTTTTGGCTCTAGCAGAAACACACTTCTCCACCAACAAGGTCCACATGCTTTGTCCTGGTTACTCTAAGACTAACCCATCATGCTAACGAAGAAAGTTTGGAGCCAAAAAACTTGATAAGGTTCAAGCTGGCTAATACCAAACGGACCAAATTCCTCTGCTGCCTTCGCTTATCTCCCAATGTACCATCCTATAGCGATTCATTCGAGTTTTCATCACTAAGATTAACATTCAGCAAAAAGATCCAACAGCGGAAGCTATTATAATGGGAGATTTCAATGTACATAACTCTACCTCGCTCAATTAACAAAACAGACGAGGCAGGTCGTCGAGCTGAGGCCTTCGCTATCACTTATGATCTAGAGCAACTGATCTAGCTACCCACACACACTCCTGATGTCAACAACCATTATGCCAAAAGATTGGACCTTTTTTCTGCACTAATCCTCATCCATACAGTATAGAAGTTTGTGCTCCACTTGGAAACTCCAACTGCAACTTCCTCTTCTTTCTTTGCTCTTTTTCTACACTACCGAGCACCAGCCCTGTCTCATATGGCACTACAATTCAGCCACAATGCACCGAGTCAATTTCTGAGATCATAATGCTGTGGATGCAAACATATATACCAAATGCGCCAAGGAGAACATCATCTGATGAATCCTGGTTTAACAGAACCTGCTCCAGAACTGTCGCATTCAAGCAGGCAGCATACCGTCGATGGTTGGAAAATAAGGACTTCGAGACCAGACCGGGATTCGTTGAAGCAAGAAACATCTGCAATGAGACAGTCGAATCTTCGAAAGGGTGCCTACAACACCAAGATACGATCAAAGCTCGTTGAGAGTCATATTTGCCAAAGCTGTGGGAAGAAATTTCACTTTCAGCACATTTCCTCCCCTAACCAAGGTAGACGGAACACTAGCAAAGAACGCCCAGTTAAAGGACAGTAGCTTTGCCAATACGTTTGATACAAATTCTACGCTGAGAATTGATTGAGTTCTGATCCTTGCTATCTAGCTTTCTCTCACGTCTTCACATGGTGGTCCCATACTCTATCAATAAAAGCTGAGACTTCTTTTGGATCCATGATTTGGTATTCGTTTTCAATACAGCTTTTGCTATACCTTGACACAGTTCTGGACCATTCAGGGCCTATCTTGCCCCTTCTCGGGCTAGTGTATCGGCCTCTTCATTGCGTCTATAACCTGTGTGTACTAGTACCCAAGCTAGGGTCAGTCTGTTCTGATTGCCCAGCTCGTTTAGGGCTCCTATGTAGTCCCAAACTAGTTTTTGAGGTAACTTGCATTAAGTTGACTGATTTTATTGCAGCTTGGCTATCTCAGTATATGACAATGTTTTTTTCTGAAGACTCATGCCTTAATAGCTCTTGTGAACAATGGTGTATTGCGGCGATTTCCGCTTGAAATATCGTCGCTTGTTTACTAAAGCTCAATAAGATTTTCATCTTCGGCTTGGTTCCGTGAATGCCGGCTCCTGAACCTTCATCAGATTTTGAGTCATCAAAGCTATATCTTGGTAGAATGCCATCTGATGGCATTCTTGTAACTGGGTCGTTTTCCAACTCTTCGTATAGCTTGTTTTAGTCTCTCCAGTGGATATTGCTCATGAGTGCTTGTCCTCTAAGCAACCTGCTCGTTACTGACCTGGCTTCGCCTTGTATATGTGAAGTGGAGGCAGGTCGAGCAAAACTTTTAAGGCGACTGTTGGGTGGTTCTCATGGCCCCGGTGGTACCCAGACATGCGTTTCTTTGCAGTCCTCCGAGTCGTCGAACCACTTCTACTTGCTTGGTCTTTGGCCACAATACGACCGACCCATACGACAACTCTGGCATAGAGCCATGTATTCATTTTTGGTTGAAGACTTTTTCTATTATAACTTTTCGTAGGTGTGTTCCAAGTTGACTTATGGTCGAAAATTAATATTATTAGTATTAGTATTTTGCCTCTTGGGCAAATGGAATTTTTATACCGTTCAGTACCCGGGACCGAAGTCCGTCCAGAACTTTTTTTCGTGTGTATGTGACTATTGTGGTTTTATAAGGATTCACTATCAGCTCCTCTTCAGACCACCTGTCAATCATATCTAGAGCTGACTGTGTGAGCTCCGAGACTGTTCTTGTGAATTTGCCTTCTGCAATAATTGCGAGGTCGTCGGCATATCCTAGACAATGAAAGCCTTCGGAAGATAGCCTTTCAATTAATTCGTCCATTAGGATGGCCCAAAGTGAGGGCGATAGCACCCCTCCCTGCTACTTTCCGCACTTTTTAGGAAAATAACTATGGCAAATATTATTTATCACTTTGTCGATTGACCGCATTCTCTCATTCATCAATTCTAATCCTATCAAAATCATATCCTGTGATCGTTGAGGAAGTGCATTTGAGCTTTCGTTATAAAATATCCAAATATTCTAGAATTTCTACAATAAACGCTCTGTATTTCCACAATAACCTGAAATCATTTCTGACACTTCAAATAAAACGTCACTAACCAGAAATGACAATAACAAAGAGGATAATTTTCACCAAGAATGCCCCAAACTTTAATTCTCCCTTCAAGTATGTCCAAAAAGCTTTCGAAGTGTGGTGATAACATCAAATTATTTTCAGTCAGGCAGTTGTGCTCGACAACACCATCTATGTTTCGGGAGTGCTGGGAGTGAACAAAGATACGATGAAACTTGTGGACGACAACTTCACTTCCGAAGTGAGACAGGCACTGAAGAACTTGAAAGCGATATTAGAAGCGGGCAGTTCCTCTTTGGATAAAGTTGTGAAGGTCACGGTCTTTTTGAGCGATATTAACGACTTTGCTGATATGAACGATGTTTATAGAGAATGTGAGTATATATGATGGAGTGTTAGGGGATCTCCTGGTTCTTGCAATGTTTTAATGCTTGTTTATGTATAGCGATTGGTCAGTTTTCTATATTCAGTTCAGCTATTATTACCCTAGTAGCATTTTGGCGACGATAACCCAACAATAAGAGTTGAAATGCATTTTGTTCTTTAAATTGAAAACTGTACGAAAAAAAGTCATGGGACACCCTGTGTGGTTTACCAAAGGGATGGAAGGACTATGTACAAAGAGAATCACGTCTTGTATTGTCACGGAGGGGTCCATTACAGAAAGATAAGAATTAAAATTATTACTCATATCATTTCCATTTTTCAGTTTTTACGAAAGATTATCCTGCTAGAACCATATCAGTGGCAGCAAAGCTCCCATTGAATGCGAGCGTAGTAATTGAAGCGATTGGTGCCACAGGAACAATTAAAACGATATGCTGTCACTGATTTATGCTAAAAAAATTTATTTACCGATTTATATAGTTATATATTATCCATTCTAAATAAATTTTTATATTTTTATATCAGATAGTCATTTTCATTCTTTGTTATTATGTAGCTTTACTCAGAATTCCTCTTGGACGCCATAAGTAGAGAAAAGAGAGGATTAAATTGAGCAAAAACAGGAGCAACCTCTTTGGCTAAAAAGGCAAAGTGAAATGTGACCACAAGACCTAATGATTATATGGATATCGCTATATTCTTCACTGCTCCATGGTAGTGTTTTGAGTGGGCTCTCTAATGCTAGAGTGGAGCCTTGCGGAGCATTTGTAGGTAGAATGCCGGATGAAACTTCATCAACCATCACATAGATAGATCTATGACCCTACAGTTAACACGATTAGATTTCTACATTTACACATATGTTCTAATCGCTTGATAAAGCGAAACATGTCACGAGTATAATAAAATCTCTGGAAACATACTCGTGTTTACCTTAGAGCTATAAGTATTGATTTCCATCAAGTAACGGCCAAGTCAATTAACAAAAAGTAGTGAGATCTGTCTGGGAGAGAGCAAGAAAGCCAGGAAATCAACTGGGGGGCCAAACAATACGATGGAATACAGGCGAGGAGTCGCTGATACCAAACTCGATCAAACGTCTAGGAGATATCTAATGCCACAGACAGAGTTCTACTATACAGATATTTTTAGATAGCTGCGACAGATGTGAGACTGAAGGTGGCCGTTTACGTTCATGCATGACATTCGTATCGAATCGGTTGAACTTTAAAAACTAAAATTTGGCAAATACATTGGAAATATGTTGGAGTACCTGTTGAATATATCGATATTTATTTTTTTCAAAAAATTCGTGATTTTTTTTACGGAAATCGATAAACCGATAAAACGTAAGTTTCTGTATTATTTCATATCAACAAAAAGATCAATTGAAATCTTTCGAAACCTAAAGCAAGTGTAGCAAATTTATAACAAATTGACACATAGTACCAACTGGGTCAGTTCCATCATTTTGCAGATAGATAGCGCCAGAGAGAAATTCATTGAACACAATAGAAATACCACGTAAAAAAAACATGAATGGAGCGGAATAAGGGTTTGGCCACAATTAAACAAGCACAGCAATACAGAATATGACCATGAAAAAGCAGGGATTTGAAGCATTTCTTTTCAAAGCGCAATCCGGGCAGCCGATGAACTTGGTCTTGAATTCGACACTGAACGGGCGAACCCAAACTCTTTCACCGAGTTGGAACCCGTTCAGCAAAAAGCTCACATCAAAGCTGCGGAGACTGAGGTCCTAATGCAGCCAATAAGCCAATCCACGTAGTCTTCTTTAAGAACATTGAAGACCTTCGCTTATTCAAGAGCTTTCCTCAGGTCAAGTAGGCTGAAGTCGGAGACCGAGGGATTTATAATGGCCTGCCAGTACCGTAGCCGCGTGTCGTGGGGCGCCTGAGACCCTTATGCATTTGTTGTCAGCATGTCCAGCATATGCGGTCTCAGCCTATATCCACAGGCATAACGCGGCTCTACGAGTGTTGTACTACCATCTACGACACTCGTACGGAATAGACGAGACACCGGTGTTACCTTATGCTCCGGGGGATATTCAGTCCGTCGTGGAGAATGAGAAGTGACGAATATATTGGAACTACTCATTCCCCACCCTCAGGCAAATACAAGCCAATAAGCCTGATGTAGTCCTCCTCGACCATGAAAATAAGACGATTTTCGTCATGAAGTTTTCGGCTCCTGGCGAAACGAACGTCGTCCAAAAAGAGGAGGAGAAACGGATTGAATATCGAGACTTACTCTTTGAACTCCGCAGGCTCGACCCCAATCATTCTGTTAAAATGGTGGTTCTCATTATAGGGATGCTGGGTGGTATGATGGATACACTGTTCTCAAACTCGAAAATCATACCGACTTGCCGTAATACGGAGACAGGGCCTGACTGGAACATCCTTTTGGGAAAATAATAATAATGATAATAATTCCCCGACCCAATATCTGCTTACCTCATAGTTTGGGGAGTGGTTATTAGGGTAATGATTAACCAAGAGCGCCCCCCGAAAATATCGGAGCTTCGGAAAAAGGGCCCGACTGAAAAACTTCAATTGAAATACCCACAATAATAATAATAGGGGTCCTTGGTGGAATGATGGGCACGCTGCTCTCTAATCTACCGGTTTGCCGTGATGCGTCAGAAATCTTAGCCGGTAAAATTTAGAAGGCCTTCGTCCTTCGTTCACTCCGTCTACTTAGAGCACATGATTCTCGGACCCCACGGACGTGGGGAGTGGCCATACTATGGTGATCACTTAAATTGTTATTTGTCTATGGTTTAATATCGATAAACTAAGTATGTTCTTTCAATCGATATGTCCCGGCTCCAAGTTATTATAGAGAACAATAACTCATGGGTGTTATCTGATTATTTAACCTCTAGTATAGATCCCAAATTCGTTATCATGAATACAAATTCACCCTCCCTTGACTTAATTGAAACAATCTCTTGATCGCTTCTCGACATCCACCACAATATAAACAATCCGCCTAATCTCTGAAAGCAAACTCATCTCAAGTGTTTCTTATTAATGTTTCAGTTTTCACAAAAGATTTTCCAGCTCGATCTGCATTTCAAGTAGGAAAACTCCCCTTCAACGCCAGAGTGGAAATTGAGGTAATTGCTGCGACAGGGGCGGTGGAAACTATTTCCAGATGAGTTTTGTTCGTCTTCTGCTAATTTGTTTGTTTTTAATTGTAAATATAATGGAGTTTTATCTGGAGAATTCATTTTACTTAATTTTCCCCATTTATTCACAAGGCGATGGTGTTTAAGAATATGGGGTCAATTCTACATCATAAATAGTGACAGTCAATGTCAAAGTTGTGAAGTGTGAATATCCACTCCTTCGATATCGAATCACTTGGTTCAAGAAGGTGGGCAAATGTTGAAGATATGTAGAAAGACAGTAGGTATCAAAAATCAATGTTGAATGATTGGTGTGCATCATATTGAATGGTAGTACATTGACAAATCATTGGAATACGTGGTAACTACTCAATTTCCTTTATCTTTTCCATTATTATTTTCATTATCAAGTCCCAAGTTTTAGAACGATCTTTCTAAAAATAATACATTTATGTCATGCCTACTTTCTCCTTCACCCGTTTGAACAAAGTTGGATAAGAGGTTAATAAATGGTTAGGTACTACGCAAGTCTTGTTCCTATGTTGGAACGATCAGTATCCCGAGTACAAAATTCAGTTGGGAATTGGCCGACGTCGTGCCAACCATGAATTTATTGACCAAATAGGTAGAAAATGCGGTTTTGGTGAGGTAGGACCGACGTAATATGCTAAATTGAGAACGTTGGCACGACGTAATTTTGCTGCTTGGGTGGTTCTTAGTAAAATACCTTATGTCCATCAGTAATGCGCATATTCACAATAGATCTTGGACAGTTTCTGATTTGTAACCAAAACTAAGCTACTGACTGTATATTCAAAATGTTCCTTAATTTTTTTTTTCGAGAAGAACATTTTTGTATTTTTTCTGATCATCAATTTGTACTCTCATGTACACTCTACTGAGTTCATTTCCGGGAAAATTATAGAGCAAAACAAATAATAGTCATCAGTGTTCCTGTTTTCCGTACTTATATTTAATATCCACCTACCTGCAAGCAATACTCATCACAATATTAAATTCATTAAAGTTTGTTTCCATCCTGGTCATATTGTCGTAGAAATTCAAATTATTTTGCGGAGGTTAAATACAAGGCCTTCTAATGAACAATGGAACGGGGCTCATCAGCTAAAACCAACATAGACAATAATCAGAATGTAAATCCCAAAGTAAGCACTTTCAAAGTAAATATAATTAAAATTCGCAACCACGGTACAAAAAAGGAGACCAAAAGAAACGTAATTGGAATTATAAACAAAGTTCAAATTTAGGAGGTTTTCGGAACGACCAGGGTGTTCGTAGTGAGGGATCGTGTGTTGCTAGCTACATTTTCGAGAAGTTTCACTCTAGCGGTATTTGTCTTTCGGGTTTATTGTTCAAGCGGATGAATCCTGATTGTTTGGGATGTTGGCTCTTAATTCGTAATTTTCTCTCGAGAATGTGTTGCAGATTATGCAATCAACCAGCTTCATGTGTTCTTCGATCGGAATAAAATAACATACGGGGTACCGCAGCCAGACTAACCCTGAATATACTTGAAATGTAAAAAATTATGAACAAAAATAAGTACCTATTCATTCCAAATATATTAAGTTTAATAAACATACTGTATGGGAGTTTTCTCAAGTTTTATTAGTAAAGATAGACAGAAGAACAGAAGAAATTTGGAAATGGAACATTTGAAAAATTTGTCTAGAAAGGTCAAGGAAATGAATACAACATTTTGAACTCAAAATGAATAGCTTCTTTGAAGTAGAAATTCATAATCTCTGACCTCGAAAACCCTCACATACTAATTTTGAATCGAATCGGATCATAATGACAAATTTTGACCGCCATCTCTAATTTATAAATTTTGAAACGAAATTCGAAATCTATGAACTGAAAATCCTCCACATACCAATTTTGAATTGAATCTGACCATAATCACAAATCTCGTCCGCCATCATGGAACCATCATTTTGTTTTGTTCTATAACAGATACTTATATCATATCGCATTGTCACCGGAATTATGAAGACTTGCCAAATTTCGAACAATTCGGACGTCTGGAAGTGGGTGAAAATTATTTTGAAACATTCGACTACATTACATACATACAGACATACATATATACATACATACATACATACATACATACATATATACATACATACATACATACTCACATACATACATAGATACATACATAAACACATACAAACATACAGGTGAAGCTACTATAAGCTTGTTGAAAAAAAAAACCATTTCTCCAAACAAAAATTTGGAATCCCATGACAAGGTGACCTGTTACATCATATTATACACTGTAGATCGTGAGTTCGTACTCAGGTGGAGAGACAATGCATAGTTGGTCCATTCAGTGGTTGGCTAACAAAAAAATTATATACATGATCTCGGATTTCTCTGAAAATCAACAGATGTGATTCTGCTTAACAGAGTAGTAACCCATTTCATTTTCGGTAACTAGTATAATATTATACTTGAATTTTCTGCTTTTTGGAATATCATTGGATGTTGAAAGAAAAAAAAAATATATCTGTCTATCTATTATTAGTGATCAATTGGGAGACAGTTCAGGTAATGAATAATATAAGATATTTTGGTGTGGTATTTGGACTGGAAATAGGTTCATAAGGACGTGTGTTCGAAAACATATTCCATATGAAATACATATACATTTTATAAATGTTATAAGGAACATCGTTAAACCCTGGAAAATCCTATACGGAGTTCAGAAAATAACATCATGTAAATATGATAGCCCAGAAAGGCAGAAGATATTTTCCACAAAAGAAAATTATGAGATGCGGAAAAGTATGGAAAGAAGGTAATTGCTAATGTTCTCGAATGTTTCGAAGTTGTAGTTGTTAGGAAAAAGATTTCGAGGGCCTGGGGAAATGAATTCCAAAGCTCCCATGTCGACTGAATGATCACTTCTAAAAAGTGTTGTTAGGTAAGTCTCGAACTTGAGAGTGACGGGATGGGTGGACTTTCAAGTTTCCTTAGTTCAACTAGCTTAAATATCTTGGGGTGAGATGACTGAATGGAAGGAAGGAGTTTTTGATGTTGATCAAGATATAATTAACCACACGGCTTCTTGTCGATTGATGATAATAATATAGTTGTCAAAAAGGCCTTTGCAAATTTTTCCACTACCCAAAGAGATTTTTACTTGATTTATAACTGAGAATAGAACTGTGTGAAATTATCCCAAAAATATACTCAAAAAACTCGAAACAACAACTATTGTTTAAGAAAAGTTTATCTCCATAACCACAATCCAAATTATAAAAAATGATTTTTAGTTTTTTCACGTCTATCTCTACTGGCCTACAGTCACTGAAGCCTGAAAGCGTTCAAGGTCAAATTCACTATGAATTTTATAGTATTTTACACCGACATGAGTTGGAGTGAGATGCTATTAGATTTCCGTCATTATGGGGGCTCCGCCTCCATCACTCGGAATTCTTACTTCCCCCTTTATACCTTAGACTTTCTTGGAACTTTTTCAGGCGGTAATAATATGTAAAAAATTTGTACTGATATTCACCTTATGAACATCTGTTCAATAATCATTTTTAATGAAGGTAGGCTCGTGTTTTTAACAGTATTGTTTTGTGACATAATACTCAATTTCAATAAACACTTAAATTACTTCAATTTGCGCGGTACGCTTATGTTGAGTGTCTTATCACTGAATATATTACGGACTACATTCCGTTGTCCGACAAGTGCGCAGCAAGTAATTCCGTCTCAAGCTAGGTTAGTTTAACTGTAGTTGTATGAAATGTTAATAAAAAACTGCTAGTTCATATAGGCAGTTTCGAAATATGTAAATACTCAAACACGATATTTCTGCACACTCACCAGGAAAATTCGTATAGCAGGCGGATGTGACGCGATTACCTTAATACAAACAAAAGTTCATGCAAATGGCTATCAGAGCAAACCCCGATCTAATCTACCCTGCAAATATAGGTGTGTCTAATTACAGACTGTAAGTTGAGTAAATATTCCTTTATCGTCTCCTGCAGGCCACAGCTTGTCCCGCAGATAACCCCTGATGAATATGTAAGAGCTCCTGCAGGATGCGTTTCGTTCTCGTATACTGGCCGTTAGTCCTTCCGGATTATTAGCTTTCTTGTTGTCAAACCTCCGGTCTTGATGTTACGACATGTGTTTTTGTTCCGGGAAGAAACGACAAAATGGAGTTGAATGTCGAAAAACCTCTCAGGGTCTTAAACACAACGATTTTATAGTGGTAATGCTCTTGAATGATGAGTATAAATACTTCGGAAAGATAAGACGAAGGATTTATACAGAATAATCAAACAGGTTTAATTGTAAAGATACAACGCATGAAGGCGAAATTTGTTTTAGTATATTTCCTGAGAAATGGTGTTTCATAGAAGTGGGGATTGTCTATGGAATTGCTATATGTTTTACATTTCTTCAAAGGTCATGCTAGGAGACAACCGTTAGATGGCACAAGAAATAGAGACCCTGAGGAACACATATAAAGAGAAACTGCTGATGAAATTCAGAAGAGGGAATGTATGCTTTCATTAAATTTTGATCTTCATCATTAATAATCCATTGAGGAATCGGAATGAAAAATAAAAATTCTTCATAAAACGACGTTTTTCTGGAGAAAACCTGTACTATTCATGAAAATTCATATTTCATTGGTTTGGAGTCAAGTTTCGTTTAGTTGAAATCAGTCATGGAAAAACTGTTGGGATGGCAACAGTTGATATGGTAACGCGTAAACAAAAACGCTAGTCCCCCTTTGCGGAAATGCGTGATTACCAAGTTGGGTCAGTTATAATCTAGCTGAAATCGGTTATGGAGCGGTAAAACCTCTACGATTTTCATGAAACTTTCACAGATGAATGAAAATACGATAAAACCACTATAGCAAATGAAAGTTTGATGCGGAAAATATAACTGTTACCTTTTCAAATTCCAAACCAATCAAGCGGTTGCTGTGGAACATCACTCTAGAAAACTTTGACTTCAACTATCCTTTTTTTCTCAACGACACACTAACCACACATTTATTCAGCTATTTTCACTATTTGTCTAAAAAATTATAAATATTTTTATTACGAATTATTCTATTTGAGCAGGATCCATGAAATGTTTACAGAGCCCAACCTTGTGCGTATGTGCATTTTCTTTATCAATTTGTCCATTTTCTTGATCTCCATGTAGCAATGCTAAGTCTATTTCATTTCCACATAAAAATTCCAATGGCGCTCTGCTGTTTTTTCGTAAATTCCCTCGCGCAGCGCACAAGGTTTCGCCCGGCAAACATTTTATGAATCCGCGCGCGCTTTGCTGTTTTATGATTATAGTATGACGTTTATTTAAATAGAAAGATTCGTTATGAAAATATTTATAATTTTTTCGAAATACTTGATATTATTCCAGAGACGAACATTGAAAATAGCTGAATAAATTCTGTGGTTATTGTGTTGTGAGAAAAAAAGGATAGTTGTAGTCATATAAAATGTCCTAGAGCGATGTCGTTTGGAAGTTGAAAATGTATTATATGCCACAGTTAATTTTTTTTTGCTATAGTGTTTTTTCATGCATATGCGAAAGTTTTCTTAACCTTTACCATCATTAATTATTATAAATTTTGATATCCACATATAATTATTTACACTCCAAAGTTTATATTGGAATACTCCATAATTTGCAGAATTCTTTGAAAGTGTGTATGTACCTTCTGATAGTAATAATTTTAACCTCTCAAAAAAACCAACAAATTTTCCGACAATATCCATAACTTCATTCTCTGAAGAAAAGAACTGGATGGAGTATACCCATCCCAAGGAATTGATAATAGAGTGTTGCTAAATAGATTCTCCCTCTTATCCTTAGAAAACAGAAGAACCTATTATGCTTGCATCTTCATATATAAATTGATTCATAATCTTATAGACTGCCCAGAATTGTTATCTCAGCTTGATTTTCACGTACCGAGACTAAATAGTAGAAACGAAACTTGCTTCTATTTGCCTCTACCAAGAATCAATGTTTTAGTAAAATCCCCAGTTTATAACATCTGTAAAATTTTTAATAGTTTCTACTCAGAATGTGATATTTTTGTGGTTCCATTTGGATACTTCAAGTATAAAATTCGTAATAAATTAATTAATATGCAGGTCTAAATAAAATCTAATTACAACCCCTCCTCATCCTGTCAAGATATCTATCTATGTATTATTTTATTATTGTTTGTATGTGTCATTGTGTGTATTATAAAGTTATTATTCTACTGATTTTATATGCTATTTTTGTATTCTACTTTACTTATACTTATTCATAGCTGTAAACCTTATGTTTGTCTTGTAATTGGGATTACTCCTGTTAGACAATAAACCTTTTTTTTTTCAATGAATCAAAACTTGAAACTGTCAAAAAATCGAAAAACATTCTGTATATGTTAATAGTCCATTTATTCGAGGATAAGTGTTATCAACTTTATAAAAACTATGGTGGCGTAGCTATGTTCACTTTGCCATTTTTATGAATGAACTGTGTTTCCAGCGCACAACCAGATTTTTTTACGGCTCTGTTTTAAAAAGATAAACAAGTGTTAATATTCAGAATGAGGGCGTTGAGCTCTATCCAATGTAAAATTATGAAAAAACTCTTTTTTGAATTCCGATTCCTCATTGTAATCGTCGAGTATGTTTTGTGTTATGGATATTGATTTCATAAGGTAAGATTCCCCAATGACAGAACTGCGAGCTGCTTGAAACTCTTCACTTTAGCCGCTATGGCATTTACCACTTCATTCTTTCTCTCAGTCCATGCTTCTGCTGCTATTCTGTGAACATTAGTTCACGGTGTAAACAACACGTCCATGGAAATCAAGACCATAAGTGTTGATTAAGAGGGCAAACATTCAACGTCAACTTGAGATCAGACACTAGAACAACTTCGAGCTATGTGCCGCCATATTTTATAGTTTGTCCTTGGCAAAGAAATTCTCCACATATACAGGATATATCAACTATGAAACTCAGGGATATGAACGTTTTTCCTGTTTGAACACAAAATATATTATACAATCGTGAATTATTCGTTTACCGTAAGGAAAATGACCAAAGAAAAAATAAAATAAAAAATTAAAAAATAAGGCACCAATAGGAAACCATAAAATATCGATTTAGTAGCAAGCTAGTGCAGCATTTCTGAAAATAGCAAAGTTTGCTTCGAAGAACCGTAAAAAAAAGAGTGTTCAGATGGATTGAAAAGCCAGTGAATTCAGAAGTCTTCATTATGAATATCAATGATGAGAATGAGGTAAAATCTATATTTAATCTGATGACAGAGTATCTCGACTACGCTACTGAAGATGACTCACAGTTGTGCTCCGAACGTACCACCCAAAGAATACCACGAAAAACCCGGAAACTAACAAGAGCAGAACCAAGAAAGTTGGGTAAAGTTTAATAGCTCCGGATACCGCGGAAAAATCTGCAATTGCCATGAAAAGGAAGTCTACTAAAAGAAGAAAAGGAATAGAAGGAAAAAAGGTTAGTGCTCGTGAAGTTTTGCAAAGCGAGTCACAAAAAAAGTTGAAGACGTTAGTTGTATTCTATGATGAATTCAACAATAATGACATGGACAGTTTTGAGAAGTGTTATGTATTGAATATAATTTGTAATCGGAAGTTGGAATTGAAGAGAAAAGCTCTTTTTCAAAATATTTTAATTCCGTTACTACGTATAATGATAATCTTCGTAGGGGCGGAGATTAGCGCAATGGTAACGTCGGGGCTTCGTGATCGAAAGGTCGCGAGCTCGATCCCCAGGCAGGACAAGATTTTTTCAGTTTCAGATGTAAATTTGAGTGATTGAATCTTGTTGCTGGCTTGGGATAATCCTCCACGATTCACTGTTGCGTTAATAATTAACAGTGCTGCTCCTAAGGTGGCGTGTGGAGTTAGTAACAAGGCCTATCCAGAACACGAGGCTAGTGACCATAGCAGTCGATGCCAACACACCAAGAAAAACAAAAAAATATTCGTTCATATTAATGTAAACTGCCCGGTAATGACGTATTGTTGACAAAATAATTGCTGAATATGGTAAACTACCTGTTTGCTGTGAGTTGTAAAGAATGAAGTTCGCATCGAAAATGAGTTTTGCCAACAAAATGCAATTGAAAAAACAATGGTTATACAGAATGTTTCCGATATTGGAGCGACAAATAAAGTGGGAAGTAGAAGATGACAAAACAAAACTGAATGAAAGAATACATTTTTGTCGGAAAAAAAATTATTTTGGGAGATACCGAATTTTAAATTTTTCAAAATGTTTTTGGTAATTACTGATCAGAGGTCTACATACTGCGCAATTCGCACTGAAATACTGCCAGTGGCAGACACGCTGTGCCCTGGAGAATCAAACCAGTGACTCCCAAACAATGGTAACTGAAATCATAAAATTTTTAAAAATGTTTAATTGCTTCAAAACGAAAATTCTTGTCATTTATTGTTACGTTATGTTCCATATAACAAGCCATTTTCTTAATCGCTCCAATTTCGGAAACACCCTGTATATGAGAAAAGTTTTATATTCACATTGAAAACGGTTATCAGTGGCACATAGCGATGTGATTGGTTACAGAAACAACAGTTTTAATGGCAGAACTGTTGAAAACCACAATATCTTCCACCCGCACCTTCACATCTGCTCCATAAAAAAAATCCACTCACATAATAAATCTGGATTAAGAAATATTTAATGATAATTCCCTAACCACCTCATGTTTTAGTATCGACGTTTTCGCCTAGCTGAAATGGATGATATAAAATACATATTCAACATAACGGTAAGTTCAGAACGAATATCAATTTAAATTTCGTACGCTTCATAGACATGCTAGCAGTTTGCCCGGAATTATGTTTGGCACCGTCGTAAAACAGATAGTCTTGCAATGAATAAAATTGAGTTTCCCTATTTTGCATCAGCACTATATATTCAACGAAGGTCAACGACAAGCAAAATATTACAATGGAGCAGTAGTTAGGAAGCCCCACCCATTTGCATACAGGAAGAGAATACTGGGAAGTTCATAGGTGACTTTGATCAGTTCATCGCGTATGGCTGATGGTTATGAGGAATATTCGGAACATGGAAGTATGATAACACAAAATGAGTGAAAAATAAAGTGGTTCAGTGTTTTAAGGATGCTTTAACAACGCAAGATCTTTATTCACGAAGACCAGTTGATACCAATAATTCATTTCTATCGAGTCCTAGATGCTTACGAAGAAAATAACGTTTATTAGGTATATATAGGTCACCCTCATGATGCATGGAGAAAAGTGACTGTCAGGGGTTGAAGTTTTTAAAATGTTTAAAACTTTCACGTTATTAGTTTTCTCGATTTCAACTTGTTCTTCCTTGGAGCCAAATCTATCCTGGGAGATATTGGTAGCAACTATCTGCACCATATTATCAGATATGGTGCAAAGAATCGAAGGAAGCTGAACAGGAATTAAATGGTTGTTTGCAAAAGTAACGCAATTCTGACACTAATGATATTCAAAGAAAGAAGTGACAATAATGGGCGAGGATGGTTTCACAACTGATAGAAGAATTTTGAGATGTCGCCCCATCAAATTAAAAAGAAGCGGACAGTGTCTTCTGTACTTAGCATATGAGGATGAAGAAGATTATAAGATAAGAGGTTTTGGAAACGGGTACGTGACAGACCACACCGATCATTGGGAAAACACTGTAAGACAAACTGGTAGTGGAACATTCTGTACTGTTCATGAAAACAATCACAAGTATAGGTTACCAAACATATTTTTGGCGAACCCAAAAACGTAACAATTCTATGGGGGCAATAGAAATAGTTCGAAAGCTTTATGAGACAGTTCAATGAAATTTGTAATAAACCAAAAACCAAAAAAGACATAAGATGAAAACGAAAGATGGAAAATTGTTCAACAACAGAGTAAACATTTGTAGCAGCTTCAATAAATAATACCTACAGCAATTTAGATGAATCATATGCAAATATAATCAATCGTTTTAACCTCGAAGAATGGTATTTGGTCAAGAAGTACCATACTGGAAAGGAAGAGCGGGTAGAGTGAAGGTGGTTCAGCACTTGCTAGCCACTAGGAATGAGGAGGACGAATAGTCAGCCATATGGAAAGAGGAGCAGTTTTCGAACCATCTGACAGCCCCTAGTCCTCTTCAGTCGTACTCCCTATTATTTTCTCGACTCGAAGAGCTGATAATGGGAGGTGGAACTTACTACAGAAGATCGACAAAAGAGGAAAAAAGAGGGATGTGACAGTTTACCGTTATGTCATTCAGGCTATGTTATGCTCCAGCCATATTTGAATGGCTGATACTCTCGTGATACAAACTCGGAAGTATAATCGATTATTTTTCATGCCCTCGTGATACTGAAAAATTGTTTGGTTTAATATCTTTGGCTCAAACCCTTTCTGATCATTTTTATTTCAAAATTTGTTCTAATAGTCAACCGGCTGCACCCTTACGAGCAACCCTCAGAAGTCTTCAGAAGACTTGTGAGAGCTGGGAATGACAAGGGGTCTCACTTTTAACGTGTAATCCTAAGTACGGTCGAGCATTCATACTGAAAATGTGTTCGTCCAAACTTGCCCAAACAGTAATCGCTCCCACGGTTGCTTACATTTCTGATCGTCACTACTCGACTTATCCACTAAATCTGTCTTCTCGACATGCTGGGATCATAATTTTTTAAATTTTGATTTTTTGGGCAGAAGATTCAAAATATTCATTTCCTTTTTTTCAACTTGTACCACTGGCAACATCTATTTTTTTTTTCACTTTATATACATATAATATAACTTGAAAACACAAAGATCAAACCGGGTTTCTAATGTTTGCTTGAAAGTTGTAAACAATTTTGTGAAGTGATACTTTCATTGTGATCTTCCATTGTGGTCTTCCATTGTATGGAGTGTTTTTCTAAGCACGACATTATCAAGTGGTAACGCTTGGTAACCATCGGAGGTACTGTACTGTGAAACGTGCTACTGAAAACACTCCTGACGATGAAAATCCGCAATGAAAGGAATCAAAGATCATAATTCAAACTGTAACATTTGATAACCCATCATTTTTCACCTCTTGTGCAAACCCAAATCGAGAATGACCTCTTCATCGTAAAATCAATACAAACTTCATCCCCAATAAGTTTCCCCGTCCCTGCAACTCGATCCCCAATTTCAATACGTATTAATCACAGATCGAGGCCGGTTTCCTGCGAGCGTTCATGAGATAAGAAAACAGTGACATCGGAGAATATGAGACCAATGACGAAGCACGCTTGATTAAACGCAGGCATCGGATGTCGGCAGCTGTAGTTACCCATACATCAGAGTCGAGCAACAGGTTTCCGCCCTTCCAGCGAGGTCGCGACTTCTCCCTTTTCTCCATTATCGCACTAACGTTTGCGACGGGTGACTTTTCCTGTAGCATCAGAATGAATATTCAAAGAGGGTGATGTTCAGCTGGAAAACAGATGCATTTTGTAGGGAACTTTGAGGGAGGAGTTGTTTGATTGTTTCTTAGCAGTAATCATCAACATATTTGAAGTTTCATGGGTTTGACAAACAATGTTTGCTAAACTGCTATCGTGAATGTTGATTGCTTTGTTTTCAATATTTTTGGTTCTCAAATCTCCAGGATCTTCTTCCTCAACCTAGATCTCCATATACTGGATTGTTTTAGAAGAATTGCTCAGGAAGATTTTCCAACTGCATATCCACAAGATCTCTTTTCTGGTTCTAAGGAAAGAGTCGTTCTCCTCCATAAAATGCAGAACCCAAAAACATGCATACATTATTTCATAACCAGTATAGAATGTTCCACTACCACTTTGTGTTTAAGCGTTTTCCCAATATCCCGTACCCGTTTCCAAAACCATATTTCTTTTATCTTATGATCTTCATTTTCATATTCTAAGTGGCCTCAGACAAGAAGACTTTGTCTGCTTCTTCTCAATGTTGAGATCGGAATCTTGGTGAGAAGTCGGATGTTTGAGGACTCCTTATTGTTGTGGGCGACCATTTGACGCCTTCTTCAATAAAACGACCAGGTTGTCCTCTTGCTGGGCTCCGAGATTTCAATTTATCTCTTCATTACTCGTGGATGATAGCCTTTTTGTCCTTGAACTTATGACGAAGCACACTTGATTGAACGCAGGCATCGTATGTCGCAGCTGTAGTTACACATACATCAGATTCGAGCAACAGGTTTCCGCCCTCCGATGCGAGGTCGCGACTTTTCCATTTTCTCCATTATCGCACTAACGTTTGCGACGGGTGTCTTTTCCTTTAGCATCAAGATGAATATTCAAAAAGGGTGACGTTCACCTGGAAACAGATGCATTTCTTTGGAATTTCTCAGTGGAAAATCCGATTGTAACTATTATATCAGGGTATCCATATAATGATTCAAGTTCAGTGAAGTTCATCAGATGAAATACATTTTTTTTTTAACAAAAGCTGATGTCAGTAAACCAAAGGAAGTTCAACTCGAATTGCTTTAACAAAGATAATACTTTTTGTGTAGTCAAAATATGAAAAACTCGTGACATCATACGTTTTTCAGAAATAAGAGTGAATGGTATGTAGTTCATCAAAAGTGTTTCACCCCCTTTTTCATGAACCTGGTAGATTGAATTTCCGCCTTTCAGAATTTTTGGAAAACATCTCAAATTCATACACCATTCATTAGAAATTAGCAGCAAATCCTTGATTTTACTTTTATTTTAGTGTTTCGACTTTTTTGGTTTCAAACACACCATCGAACATTCACCTACTGCTTTCAACTAGGTATGTTTCCCCTATAATCGAAATCTCTTTTTTCCCTTTTCCACAGACACCACGTTGTAGAAATATCGTACTTTATTTCTGAGTTAATTGTAAATCTTGGTCCGTGAGTTCAATACGGAGTTCTACAGTCGCTGAAATAACTCCACCAGTTCTTTATATAATCCTCGTATGACCTGGAAATTACAATTATGTCATCGAAATGTACCAGACACGTCTTCCATGAGAATCTCTTCAGAACCTTCTTCAATCTTCCATATGTGGTTCGAGCATTGCAGAGCCCAAATGGAATAACGATCTTTTGTCAATATTTACTCGCCAAATCTAAAATGCAGACAAATTGATCAAATTCAGAAATTTCTGAGATACATCACAGAATTTTTTGAGTCAAATTCAGAGTTGTAACACAGAATTTCAAAATTATGAGAATCGAAAATCGAGCTATAGAATCGACAATGTCGAAGTATTCTTGAATTCAATGCTCGTCGTGGTAGTAGCCAGGGAAGCAGTTGTTTTCTGTTTGATGTTTGCCTCATATTTTCCACATGGTGGAAATATTTGGAGAGAAGGGTACTTCGACATTGGCTAACCACGACGGACATTAAATTCAATGTCTATCGTGGTTGTAGCTAGGGAAGTAGTTGTTTGCCTCATATTGTCGATTTTACTATTTCATATATTCAGGTTGCTCAGTGGTTAAGACTACAGCGTTCAAAGCCATTGATTCTGCTGGTCGGCTAGGTTCAAATCCTATCGACTACATATTTTTATTCTGATGATCCGAGAAAGTGCTAGGAATCGCACATTAGAAGGTAAGACCTCGTTAATCCTTGGCTCGCACAAGTTTCGACTTTTGAGGGCTGCCAAGCTATAAGTCGGAAGTTCACTTAAAAATTCCGAGTTTTAACAAGGAAATTTAAAAGATTTAATTTTTTTATTTTGTTTCCTTCTTCCAAATCTTTGTATTGCAGAGCAGTTGCATTGTATTTGTTCCATTCCAGTAGCGGTGTAGGAATAGATAGGATAGACATATGAATTACGGATAAAACGACACAAATATCATGAATGATCCAGTCATTTCTGCAATTGAACAATTGACAAATAAAACGGAACTATTAGGTCTTGGTCTGTCCATTGAAACTGTCATAACCTACGAAAAATCAAAAGAAGTTACAAATCTATGGTACTTATTGCTCGACTTGTTTTAAGTTGATATCTTCAAAAGTGAAAGACAAATGAAGTACACGTGTTAGAGAGAGATGAACATATGTAAAATTGATCTCGAGCAACTACAGCAGTCTTCAATGAACAAAGCTAATCTGCATCTGCAAATCCATCATCAATCTATTCACCTCTTTCCAGATGTTCGACAAGTATTGAGTCGAACGAAACTCATCTGTTATCTGAACGCCAAATTAAGAAAGTTATAAAGTGATAAAGATTGAATCTGAATGAAACGAAGGGTATACGAGAACTTCTTGGTTATGACGAAACAAAATAAACAGGAAATGGAGCTGAGCGCAAACTTCGAAAAAACATTTAAAATTTTCTAATTTGAATTGACATTGTAGAACGAGATGAAGTGCAATGTTATGGAAAATGGAAGTTGGTACAAAGTTGAGAATAATAAAATTTCGAGACTCTGCTCGGAGCTCTAATACGTTGTTTTATTCAAATTCGGAATCGAGTTTTATAAATTCATGGTTTTGCTGATAGCTTTTCTTTAGCGATTATACTGCAAAGTTACCAATTTCTTAATGAACCATTCTCGTCACTATGTGAATATTTTTTCAAAATAGTGTTAGTGAGATAAGGTCCAAATTAACGAAACAGTATTTGAGATTTCCAATGGAAACATTGAAAATGACCTAAAGAAATGTTACGCAGACTATATCTAAACGAAAGGTAATATTGAATGATTGAACTCATCAAAAAGTTATCTTATCTGCCATTCAATGAACAGTGGCAATACATTTTTTTGCAGCCCCGAAAAATGATTCTTCGACTATGCCCCCTTAGGCTTTTGTTATTAGAATTATAATTGGACATGTTAACGAGTTTCGATAAATACATTTTTATTTGAATTTGTCTTATTTCGACTAACAAAATAGTTATATAGCTCAGAAACGTCACTTACAAAATCATTTGAATTCACACATTTTACTAACGACCAATCCCACTATAACATAAGAAAATTTCAGCCGAGAGCCAATGTCCCATATCATGTTTTCGTGCGGGGTCCTTTATCCTCGTACTACACGATTTTTTTTGAGAAACTGAAACCTCCGTTTCTTCGCGGATAATTCTTCGATAATTCGTGTAATACCAAAAATTAACGTTAATTATCCAAGCTCTAGGGGTATTACAAGTGAAAATATGAAATGTATCAAGTTTAAACACGATAAAAACAACTTTTTCGTAAACTCGGTGGTCTCTTATGTAAAATTAAGACACCCCAATATAGAATGATTGATCAATGGGTTTTACATTTCGTTTCCATTCTAACGCCGTCTCTCCGCCATTATCTTCTTTCGCATGCACGCCAAAATGATTACAAAAGTGCAATTTCGAAGTGATTGTGATTGGTTATAGGTTAGGTTAGGTTAGGTTTGAATGTGAGTGAGCCCATATCAGGCTCTCCACTGCGGCCAATGGCCTATTGTGGCTCACCCTATGGTTATATTTCTCCAAGCATATCCAATCTCTTAACGAAATTGAGTAACATATTGGGAGAACAGTTTACCAGATCTTCTGGCCTTATTTTTGTATTGCCAAATATTGAAAATCTGGTTCTGGCTGCTGCAGGGCATGTGCACAGGATGTGTTTAGCCGTTTCATCATCCTCCATGCATAGACGGCACTCTGCATCCTGTGCAAGTCCGATTTTATGCATGTGGTGTTTGAGTTTGCAGTGGCCAGTGAGCAAACCTACTATAACTCTGAGACGTGCTCTACTGAGTTCTAGAAGTTTGTCAGAGTCCTGTTTTTTCCTTGTATAAGCAATAAATGCTTTGGAATGGGCTAGTCCTGGTAGACTGAGCCAATACTCAAGTCTTTTATTGTCTGCCTAGGCGGTTGTAGCATTCTTGGCAGTGCTATATGCTAAACTGATGGCCTGTGTTGGAGATTGGTTATAATCAGTATATTGAAGTATAAGTAGATAAAAAGATCTTTCAAACACGCGCGAATTATCGAGCACGACGGCGCAGCCGTAGTGCGTACTTACGCGTATACGTAATTAGGCTTGACTTGGTAGAAATTATGCCAGAATCCGACAATAAGGTAAGGGTTATTAAAATTAAAAACCAATAATGTGCTGTATATTTGCCCAATCACTAATAGTCCTCGGGCCCGATACCGGAAAAAAAATTGATTACCTCACCGTTGATACTTCCTATATGGGTTCTTCAGGTCGAGTTGAACAACATACCGATCGACCATGTTTATGACGTCTTAAAATGTATTACCTATTACCTCATATCTGATTTTTTCAGAATCGGCTAATAAAAATATGGAAAATAATATTGTCGGACAAATTGTTTGGGGCATTCGACCCGTTATCGGGCCCTAGGATTATAATTTATGCCCTTTACTTCATACGTCTTCCTGGATTCCTGGATTGTGGGAAAAAGGGGTTGAGAGTTGGTTCACCCAGTACATCGAGTATTTCATAAAAACTATGTAACTAGGGATAGAGGTCATTCTGGACCTCACTCCTCTCCATATCATGGTGAGAAAAACTGCTTGGGAAGCAAACTTCAGGTTTCACTCTTCAAGTCGGACTCGGGACAGCACATGGTGTAAGGGGCTTAATCACCACCGACTGTGCTTACCTTGCCGGTCTCCCAACTGAGTAAATTACCAGGAAATTCAGTTTCGATAAATTTTTTCGAACGGAACTCAACACCAAACGAGAATGGAACATAGAATCCATTCGAGCACTGGGAAAGAATACCATAACATGATACACAAACGGGTTCAAAACTGCCGAGGGATCTGGAGCAGGAGTCTTTGGGACTCGCACTAAATACTCCGAACCCATGGGCCAGTTCTCCAGCATTTTTCAAGCGGAAATTCACGCCATAGAAAGGTGCATTCAGTTGAACCTCAACAGAAAATGCCGGAACAAGGAAATCGTGATCCTCTCCGATAGTCAAGAAGCCATCAAAGTGTTGAGCCCTTCTAACATCAACTCGAAGATGGTTTGGGAATGCCTATACAAACTTAATGATCTAGGCAGGAACAACAAGGTGACCCCCTTTGGGTGCCGGGGTACGTCGAAGTAGAGGATAATGAACAAGCAGACACCCTGGCACGGAAAGGCGCAGTAATGCCATTGATCGGGCCAGAACCATTCTGCGGACTCGGAAAATCTTATTTCCGAGAAGAACTCAATAAAGCTGAAGAAGCAATGAGATCAACATACTGGCTAAGACTTCCAGGGCTGAGACAGGGCAAAGACCTTCTCGGAAATTTCAACCGAGCCGGATCGAAGAAATTGATTAACCTCAGCAAAACTAGTCTGAAGACAATCACGGGATTTCTAACGGGGCATTGCAGACTCATAGAACACCTGAGGAAGCTGGGCTTGGAGGAAGACAGCACCTGCAGATTCTGTAGGGAACATCCAGAAACACCCCACCACATATTGAAGGAGTGTTATGCTGTATATCGTAAAAGATTAAATATACTGGGATCACACCAGATGTCTGTGGAAGAAATACGACGAGTAGACCCCTCAAAATCCTAAAATTTCTGAAGAAATTGAGGCTTGAAGGGCTGTAAACCAGAACACCTTGTGATAGCAGGGGAAGATGGGGCACAATAGGTCGCAGCGCCTCAGTCACCATCCATACTTACCAATACCAATACCAAAATGTAACTAGGGAACGGCAGCTTTACAACTGTTGATTTAGTTCCTGCGTCCCAAAAGCCTCCCCAATATGGGTTATTGGGAGGTATGCACTTCCATGCAATTTCACTGGTTGACAAAAAGTCATGAATTGTGTTTTTTCTCTGATGAAAAAACAATAAACTTGTTTCAGAGAATTATTAGCGGTTGAGGTATAACACTGCTGACTCCCTCCTACTTAGCAAAGCATTCCGAACAGGAAACCAATGAAAGTAATATTTTGCGGCAATGAATATGCAAATAAAACAAAAAACTCTCCCAGGAAAAGCCATCGCTTAATTCCAAATCCATTACAAGGTTATTATTGGGGCGAAGGCGTCGGAGCTCGTGCTTTTTTACCGTTCCGCCCGGTTCGAAGTTTCCATACGCGGTCGGCAATGGTCGGATCAACCATTAAAGTTAATTGAATTTCCTCGGCGGCGTCTGCATGCGGGATGTTGAGTCGCTAAATTGACTTGGAAATGACCGTGAAGGCGGCAATGTATTTCGGAATATTTGAATGGTGGAGCACCTTGAGAGCCACCTCAGCGGCGGTATGGCGGAGGGGACGCGTTTGGAACGAAAACGAATTGAAAACGAATATGATTAATAATGATCAATCATTAGGTTAGGTTGTCTCCATTTTTCGTATAGGATACAGCAGAGTTTGAAAAGAAGATACTTTTATCGTGTTCAAATATAATACATCTTATATTTTCACTTGTAATCTCCCTTGGTTATTGGTAGTAGACGAATTATTTGAGAATTATTTGAGAATTATCTGACAAACGACGATGGATTGAATTCTTGAAAAATTCGTGTACCGAGTATTATCGTGGGATATTTGGAAGAAAACTTTCATACCATTTAGGCAAAATGGAAGGTTTTTTTTTTTCGAGTTATTCAGTTAAAATTGGCTTCATTCAGAATCCTAAATTTATGCTACAAGTTTCAAGATTATTCCGAAATTGAGGTTACGTCATTGTAGGTATATATACAGTGTCCGGTATAAAGTTCGCAGCATATGGAAAACTTTTTTATTATTGATTTCTCAAAAAAAATCATTCCTGATAAAAAGCTCTGCTTCATCTCAAACCTGAAATGCATACACCAAAATTGACACTATACGAGGGAGATGAAAAAACATGCTTTAATTTCAAGAAAATATGATCCCTACACTTTATTTTTCACGGTAGAATCAAAAGTCAAGGGGAAATATTGTTCAGAATCGAATGTTGATCCAGAAATTCAAATCATAGCCACCTATGACCATTTTAATTTTTCCACTTTTTTCCCCATTTTCTCCTCATCGCCCTGTACGATATGAGGAATACTGTGCTAGATGAATGGCATATTGTTAAATATGATAATATCACTCCATGGATATCCTCACCTTTCTCGCTTCTATCAGAAAATCACATTTATTGAAATATGTGACGGAATTTCGCAAAATCTTGCTGCAAATAGTAAATAAAACTGAATTATCTCCAAGATATGAGGCGAGAATGAAAATTAATTTATTTTTAGGATATAAATAACATTTTTTTATACAGGGTTCATTCTATGTGTTGTCCTCCATTTTCAATGCACTGCATTGTACGGCGATGCATTGCATCGTGAACATTTCTTAGTATCTGGGGATTTATTCCCCGTATACAATCCCTGATAGTATTCTCCAGATGAGATATATTTTGAAACGGTCTTCTTGAGTATACCTTTCGTTTGAGATATCCCCATAAAAAAAATCCAAAGGAGTGAGGTCCGGTGACCTGGCGGGCCAAGCGTTATTGGAATATCTTCCAATCCATCGATTTGGAAATATTCTGTTCAACCACCTTCTCACTTCTCTCGTAGAATGTACGGATGCACCGTCTTGTTGAAAGTACATTCCAGCTCTCATGTCCAATGGATTATCATCTAAATAATCGGAGAGAAGTGTTTGCAGCATTCTTAAGTATCTTGCAGAATTCAGTGGTTGTCTGAAGAATACTGGTTCAACAATAATGTCATTAAGAATTCCGCACCAGACGTTAACTTTGAAGTGATATTGATCTCTACATTGTATCCTGAAATGGGGATTATTATCTGCCCACCACCTGCAATTCTGGGAGCTAACTACCCCATTTGATGTGAAGGTTGACTCGTCACTGTAAAGAATTTTTTTCGAAAATTGTCTGTTATCTTCTATCATAGACTGAAACCAGAAACATAAATCCAAGCGATTATCCGGATCTCTCGGTTTCAAAGTGTGTATGAGTTTCGGTTTATACGGCTTGAATTTATTATTAGCTAAAACTCTTCTCATTGATCGATCGGATATACCAAAATTTTCTCTTCGTTGCGACAATGACATTCTTGGATTTTCAACCGTAGATAGCATAATATTCATAACAGTTTCCTCATTTTCAGTTACCGCTCGTCTATGCGTTACTTTGTATTTTTTCGAAACCGATCCAGATTCCCTGAATGTTTTTGAAATTCTTGTAATTATCGAATTATGGACGTTTTTACCTGGATGTCTTTCATTAAAAATATCGGCAGTCTCTCTACAAGTATGATAAATGTCACCATGTATCATCACGATCTCCACTCTTTCCTGTATACTTAGTCGACCAGCCATGATTGAATTGAAAAACTACTGAAATTACTAGACAGATTTTTTATGAAAGCTACTATTCTTGAAACGACAAAAATGGTTTGTTTACAATTAGAATTTGTTTTCAAAGCCAACTGTGATCGGAAAATGTTCTCTATCTCAATCGTTTGCAGTAAAAAGAGGTTGAACGCTCGCCTGGTGACCGAAAGGTCCCAGGATTGATTCCCAGCCGGTGCGCTAAAATTTTCTTTTCAGATATTTTGAAGTGCATAATATGTGAATACATTTTTCGAATGGATTAAAATCTAAATTTTTCAAGATGAATAATTCAATGAAATTTTGTAGATGCTTTCTGATGAGAAACTATAGAAAAATTATCATATTTTACAATTCCTGACTTTAATCGAAGAATAACTACCAGATACTAAAAGATGTCCACAATGCACGCAGTTCAATGTAGTGTATCGAAAATGTAGGCCTCCACATAGAATAATGGGCCATATTTGTATAAAATAATTCGTTATTCGTAGTGTGAAAATAAATTAATTTTCGATTAAAAGTTTGATTTTGTGGAGGAAATCCAGTTCTTGACATAATTTTTTGGGTTTATGACCTTCCACAATCTGAAAATGAAAAAAAAAATTTAATCCAAAGAAATCTGTACAAGTGTAGAAGGGCAAATTAATTAATTTGCCCGATAAGTTACTGCGTTCACAAGACTGCTGTCTTGAAAGAAATTAATTTTTGTCAGTAACGTACCCTACACTGAATTTGCCTATCTGAAAAAATGAGATCGAATTAACAAAGAATACTTCTCTTTTTTTGAAAACTGTTGACGTTTTGGAGGCTGTATCTGCCTCCGTTATCAAAACTTCTTAGAAAGACGCTGAGAAAACTGAATTTGAATTGCGATTTTGGTAATAAGACCTTTCCTTGACAGAGTCAAATGAAATCTGTCATACATTCTTTTGATTGACATTTGGTATCTTGATACATAGGGTGTTCGGTATCAATCACCATTCCATTAGTTCTTATTTCATCTCTGAGTAGGGGTAACCAGGTGCGGTCCATTTCGATGGAATTGGTTGAGAAGCAGTTGTTCGATAAAAGAATGCACGCAGTTTCCTTCAACTTTCGTTTTTCTTGATTTGATTCTCTCAATAAAATTTTGGTATTATTCCATTCCATCATATGATCGCCATCAGATGTTAGAATATGTTCGGATATTTTCGAACCGTTATTTTTCGATTTCTGATGTAACTTTTATGTTCTTCCTGGCGCACAATCAATGGTCTTGATGTTTCACCTATATAACTCTTACCACACGAACAAGGTATGTTGTAAACACAATTTTTTGAACATTCACCAGAGTTTTTGGGTTTTGTATGTGTGAGTATTGATCTCAATGTATTGGTTGTTTTAAATGTTGTTCTTACATCATACCTATGGCCAATCCGTTTTATCTTCTCAGACAGTCCAGGGACATAAGGTATAATATTGTTTGTTGGATATGTACAGATTTCTTTGGATTAAAAATTTTTTTTCATTTTCAGATTGTGGAAGGTCATAAACCCAAAAAATTATGTCAAGAAATTAATTTTCATTCTGGTATCATACCTTGGAGACAATTCACTTTTAATTACTATACTACAGCAAGATTTTGTGAAATTCCGTCACATATTTCAATTAATGTGATTTTCCGATGGGAGGGAGAAAGGAGAAAACATCCATGGAGTGATATCATTATATCTAACAATATGCCATCTAGCACAGTATTCCTCATATCGTACAGGGCGATGAGGAGAAAATGGGGAAAAAAGTTGAAAAATTAAAATGGTCATAGGTGGCTATGATTTGAATTTCTGGATCAACATTCGATTCTGATTTCCTCTTGAATTTTGATTCTACCATGAAAAATAAAGTGATGGGATCATATTTTCTTGAAATTAAAGCATGTTTTTTCATCTCCCTCGTATAGTGTCGTGAAAAATTCAATTATGGTGTATGCAATTCAGGTTTGGGATGAAGCAGAGCTTTTTATCAGGAATGATTTTTTTTGAGAAATCAACAATATATATATATATATATATATATATAGGCTTATTTATCCACAACCTGGTTAGGTAGAAATAATTCCCGATGAATTATTTAGTGATATTCTGGAAGTCATCAATCAAACCATAAAAAGTAAGTTGATAACTTCAATTATTTTGGACAAAAAAAAAATCGATACCAAAACTACCCAACGTTGTTGGCAAAATGCTAGTCGAGTACAAGAGACCTATCTTTTGGTGTTGGGATAGTTCTTTTATGTTTTGTATTACCTATACAGTATCGGAAAGTTTCCATCTGGGGTATGGCGGTTTCATGAGAGCGTAAAGAATAGCTTGCTATAATGTTGAGAGAGCATTACAATTTCTCCTCTACTCGCTCGAGGAAGGGATATCAACGTGAGCAGTTAATTCGCCGAGTGGGGTAACAGAAGAGGCGCACAGTAGTGCGTCTCTCTTATTTATGTGGTATTATATCATTGCGTTCCTTGTTGCTCGCGTAGATTTCTATCTATACCCCAGATGGAAAGTTTCCGATACTGTATATCAATTATCTTTGGAGAAGCATTGGTAACTAGACATTAGAAATTCAGCAAAAAATCTAAGGTATTTGCACTCAGTTAGGAAGTACTATACGGATATGTTTTTTTTTCCTTATTACAAATATAGAAACGTGTACAGAAAAGTAACAAATATAGCCAAACAATATTATCACACAAATAAAAAATGGGAAAGCGAAAAATAAAAAGAATTGAGCTACTGAACTCAGAGGAAAAGTAGAACATAGGACAACTGTAGTAAACACAAAGCAAATCAACTGAATAACTAGTACTGCTCAGTTTCTCAAAATCTGAAAAAAAAAAATAAAAAAAAGTAAAAATCAAATATATCTAGTGAATTTTTTTTGCTATCGGAAAATCCGGAAATTTTTTATGAGGCTTTTCCGATTTTTTTGTCAAGTTCCTACTTTCCTTGATACAGGTTTAGGAATAGATTTGATCTCTTTCATATTTACTTAAAATATACTTCAATATGTCCTACAGAAGGTTGTAGTTTTTGAATAGGATCGGAAAATGACAACCGAGTTTTCATATCATCATTTAAATCTATAAAAAATTTCATAGAATTTTTTTTCGAAAATCAATAGTTTAGTCACGCGCCAGCAGGCCAAGTGTGGACGCATGGCGGATCGTAGCGTAGGCAGTTCCCGCGCCCAAACTTGTTTTTCAACGAAAGTGGTTAAACTAAGGGTTTACTCACTGTTGACAGTGCGTAAAGTGGCACCTAAAGTAAATTTTTACACACTCTTCATACATTTATGCATTTTTGAAAAATACTGTATTTTACATAAATTATAACTCGGAAGTCTTCATTGGATAATAACTGTCGAAGAAAAAACTTTGTATGATACATTTTCGTAAAGGGTTTTTTTTGTACTCGCGTGTTTGTTATCGTTGGCTCACTTGAACAGAAAGTTTATTGCTTTCAAGAGTGCCAATTTTGTTGGCGAAACGCGCGTCAAGTGAAAGTGGCCTAGTTTTAGTGTTTAGGGTAGCTTCTATTTCTTGAAATGAGAGATTCATTTAAAAAGCGCATGCCTAGGAAGGGGGTAATGGAGAAATTATCCCCCATGACTGTCTTCCCTCAGCTATTCGTAACATTCGTAACATTCGGTGTCATAAGTTCTAGGCTGCGTTTCATAATTTATTTGACCAAAAAACATACAAATAATTACATTATGAAGAGTAACAAAAATACAACACAAATTTCAACAATTCATTTTTGTTATTATTATTAGCTTAGTTTTAATTGACGTTTCATGTATAATGTAATTTACAATGAATAAACAACAATTACAATTATCAATTATCATTGTGTTTCTGAATTTATGCGTAAAACAACACTTGTTACATTATTATCTCACGTGTATATTGTAATCATTAAACCTACGATTTTCGAACTTGTGAAAAACTCTGGACATTTCAAATGAATGTGAAGTTATGAACAGTGTGAAGACTCACACTTTGTCAATGATAATGGTATTGAACAAAACTATGTCAATGAAAGAATAATATTTTTTCAATTGAGTACAATATTGAATATCGATTGATTGATTGAAACATTACTCTATTGCAGAGGAACGAATAGTTGATGGTATCTTTGGGATTCTATTTTCTCTGCAAGTATTATTCTGTCGATTTTTCAAGCTGATTTCCAGGAGTATGAAACTTTCCGTTATTAGCTAAAATGGAGGCCGTCCCACTATCCCCATAAATTAAACCAGAATGTTCAACCCTCAAAGTTCTATTGCATCATGCACCACTTTGCCGCTAGAGAACACCGTTTAATCTTGTCTAAATTTGTCAGCATTAATTAACGACCCGAAACTTATTATTATCCATATTAAAACACACACGGTGGCACAGCGGTGGTGTATTTCAACCTGACACCTGTGTGTCATAAGTTCACGTAATATGTGTTCGACAGAAAATTTGGTTGTAGCCTCCAGAGGTCTAATATTATGTAAAAAGTAACGTGAAAAATCTTTTCGAAAACAAATTTTTATTTATAAACTTTCAAACTAAAGAATAGAAAATAATATTGAGTGAATGAAAAAAAAAAACAGAAACTTTAGGGTTTTCTTGAATGCTTCAGGCTTCAAGCTTTGAGGAAAATATTTGAAGGACAAGGCAAACTTTGATAATTGATAAAATTTGATATTTTGTTTGGCTCAAGATCCCAAACAATTCTTACAAAATAGAAAGGGATCGTATGATTAAGAGAGTCGCTAGAGGGCAGCATAGTTGAGTAATTCAAAATGCATTGTTATAGTATTTTCCACAGAAAAATCGTGATTTATTTGATGGAAATATATTTCCAATACAATAAATTCATTAAATCAATGGTCACTAATATTCGAATTGACAAGATTTAAAAGAAGTAGAGTAATGCACTGGTATGCATGAACATGGGTTACAGAAAAGGTTAACAAGGTATCCATATTAAAAAAAACACAGAAAATCCAATTTCTGAACCTGTGCTTCTCTTCAGAAGACTAGCTATTAATCGACAAGCAAGTTTTTTATTTGGGTTTGTGAATATAAGTAAATATTTACCTTGAATTCATTCGGTTATCGGCTCGCAGGAACAAATATGGAATTCCATAAAAATGTTGGTGGATATATTCATTGGTTGATACTTCATACGCTCTTCATGCTTGGAAGATCCCAAATACCATTAAGCGCTTGATGTAATATGACTGCATTAACCCACCGTCCTAACTCCAGATGTACATGTACATTAATATCCATTTTAATGTTTAATCCCGTTTATAATTTTAATGAAGAGGATATGTTTCACATAATTGTTAAATCGTATACAGTGTCCGTCTAAAGTCCGTTCCCCCCCTACTAATTTTTGAACCACCTGGTATAGCGCAACGATATTTGGAAAAATTGAATAGGAGATAAAAACCTTACTTTTCATGAAAAAATCACAGCTGAAAGTTTCGGAATGGCAACTGAGCGCCATCTTCAATATTTTTTTTAAATAGAACACCCGGTATATCAGTCAGAGATGATCATAAAGAATCCAACAACACCAAGTTTGATGCTATTTTCTCCAAAGACTACGGAAATATCGTCTACTATTTTCTCCATAAGCCGAATGACTGGGACAGAGAATTTATTGACCATCCAAAAAAGTTTTTCTCTTCCACTCATTCGGCTCATGGAGAAAATAATAGGAGTTATCTCCGTAGTCTTTGGAGATAACAGCATCAAACTTGGTGTTGTTGGATTCCTTATAATCGTTCCTAACCGATCATGCAATGATATACCGGGTGTTCTATTTAAAAAACTTATTGAAGTTGTCGCTCGATTAGTAGGGAGGAAACGGACTTTAGACTGTATAGCTTTTCCTATTTTTGTGTACGTCCATTGTACGTATTCGAACTCTTTCTTTCATAACTCAGATTTCGTAGTTTGAAAAAAATCAAGATATTTCAAATGTGGTGTCGCATGATTTACTCTATTATCTAAAAAAATCTAAGGGGTGACTACCTCAAAAAGAGGGATCATGTAAGGATCGAAAATTATATGTATATGTCATAGCATGCTATGATTGTTATGGAGACCGATCTGTCTGAGCGTTTTGCTGAAAATATAACAATAGAGAACACTTACTCCAGCGCAAAATTCCTGAAACACGTCCATTTTCATTTTCAATGGGGCATATTACAAAGAGATTTGTTTATCTTTTTAATTATCTGGGAAGTTGCAACCACCCCCAACTTTTTTTTTAATGGAAGGGTAGGTTGATTAATTTTTTATTTGAATGATTGTTCAATTGCAAATACAATTCCATATTTTTTTTGTTACTGTTTGAAAGCAATGTTTCTTAAAAATTGCTAATAACGTAGAAAATGAATTTATCCGTTACTTTAGGACCTCACTATACAGGGTGTATCTTGGATGATATCAATAATTTCAGGAGGTGATTCCTTGTCATATTTTAAAAATATAAGTTCATATAACGTATGTCCTAACTTGCTTCGTTTCTGTGTAACGGGGTATGAACTGCGACGCCACGGGAATCAAAATTCCGAATATAATTTCATGAACTGTCATGAATTGTCACTACTAACAAACCACCTGAAATCAATGACATCATTTAGGATACACCCTGTATATCGATTAAACTTGATGAATGTTTCTTTGACGTTAATAATTGACAAATATCAAATAATTTTCACAATGATAGAACTGCCATATTTGGAAAAAGTGATTTTTTTAACGTTTATCTATAAACGCTAAAAATATTTTGCTGGTGGCAACATTCACTTTGTTGACAGTAGCGGGACACAAAATCGATCATCCTACGTCGTCAAGGGAAATTAATCTTATGGATAAGTGGTAACTAGATAAAATTCGCACTTGATATTGGTTAATTTCATGATGAGTTATAACATAATCAAAAATATATTCTGCAGTTTAGGCTGGAGATTATTGAAGATAACTGCGAGCTTCATTAATTGAAAAATCGTAACAAATATCACCTCCTTTCCCACCATTGAGAGAAGGGTTGGTTTTTCCAACTTTAAAATTTTTCCGAAGCATTCTCTTCGAAACAATCTTGTACACCTCGAATAATGCAGTCTACATGCATTGTGTAGTGATGTTGCATTTCATAACACTCACATCGAGCACATTCAAGAGAGTACGTTTGAATCTCATTCGAATTTGATTTACCAGACAGACAATAGGAATGGAATTTATAGGCTCAGCGTTACACGTGAAAATGGCCATTTGAAACGCTTTCGCAGCATTTGCTGAATATGGATGGGATGCAACCGGCTTTATGTAAACTTAATTAAAATTGTTCTGTTTGTTGAAGTGTTCAAAGAATGTTTACCGGGATATATTGAATCGTTTTGCAGAAGCGAAACAGTGTAGGAATAATAATAGAAATGATGAGGTAGTTTTACGTCTGTAGTTGAATTGAATTCGAAAAAGAGTTATGGATAGAAGACGGGAACATGAAAATCAAAACTGAATTAAAAAAATTGTGGATCAACCGCGATTCCAAGCCGGGCCTCATGGTTTCCGACCGAGTGCGTTAGACCGCTACACTATTAATCCTGTTTCAAAAACCGTCGATTCACATTTGAAATTTAGCTCTGTGTTAGCATGAGGCGATAATGAGGAAGGAGTAAATGAAAATATGGATACATTTCCGTATACACACCCAGCGAAATTATATTGATATATCAGCTGGTGTCAATCACATATAGGATTATCGACCGACTTCAAATCAGAAAGGACCCATCACTTTTCTTGGAAAATTGCCTTCGGTTAAATTTCCTGAAATTTCAGTATGTTGTAGTATTCGACCAACTCATCAAAAGGGTCCATTGTCCCAACATAATCCTATGACTAGTTTTCGAGATGTTGGGTGTTAACGTTGAAAGTGGCCAATTTGATTTAAATATTTTTTACGCTATCAGAAGATTTTTTTTTTATTATTGGTCATCATCCATACTAACCAAAACAATATTCTGACTACTTTTCAATTATCTACTGGGTGATCTTCAAACAAAAATGTGCTCAATTGACATTCACCTTTTTATGAAACATGTATCAGAATATAATGAAAAAACCTTCATAGAAAATAATTTACCACTTCCGAACTTTTACTGGATGATTACATTTTTATACCATGAATGGCTCAGTATTTTTAAGTCATCCTGTATGAGACAAGATTTAATTGGAGGCAAAATCTAAATCTACCTGGTGATTCAATAGAAATGAGCGAAAAAAAATTACAAAATATGTTTTTTTATTGAAATCATCCTATATCTCAAAATTTCGTCAGTTACAATTCTTCTATTTTTGTTATTTGCTCGAGTGGTGATATTCGAATGGAAGTCCAGAATTGTCAAGGCCTTCTATGGCTACTTTTTAAATTATCATGCACCAAAGTCAACTACTTGGCTTTTCGGGATACTACCTACACAAAAAAAAAGAAAAGTGTATTCATAGTTACTAATTGGAGCAACTCAGTGAAGGTTTCTTCAAGCTTTTTTAAATTTTTCTTGACACAGTTTCTGTGAGCGGGTTCGAAAAATATTCAAGGGGATCATTCGTCGAATTGATATCTGCCCAGAAAAAGATACACAAAAACTTTGGAATAATTCATATATATTATCTGTTTTAGTTTTACTTCTGAAAAGCTAGTCTTCAACATTAATCCTGATGTTGAAAGTATTTAATTGTATGCAGAAGTTGCGCGGATATACTAAAGTTAGACCAACTATAAATGTTAGGAGAAAACCAACTATACCATCATATGAAAGACACTCCAAAGTTATAATCTGCTATGTTTTGGACTAACGATATTCACGGATTAATTTGTAATATGAACAATTAAATACAAAAAGTTTTTTTTGTGTTTTGCTGCTGCTTCATTTCACTGCTGATTGTAGCAGCCAAGGTGATTGGTAAAAGCACACTGGAAATTTCATATTCAGCTTGAGCAACGATAAAACTCATTCCTTCTCTCGCAGGTGGTCCGGTTTGTGCGTGTGGTAAAAGAAGCATTTAAATGCTGAATGAATGGTAATGGGTCTCTTGGACATTCAGGAAGCTTTCGACGGAGCCTGGACTGGAATAATAATGATAATAATAATAATAACTCGTATGGTATAGAGGAGACACCGGTGTTGCCTTATGTTCCGGGAGATATTGAGTCCGTTGTGGAGAATGAGACGTGCCGAATCTATTAGAGCTACTCATTCCCCACCCTCAGGCAAATACAAGCAAATGAGCCTTATGTAGTCCTCCTCGACCATCAAAGTAGAACGATATTCGTCATATAGTTTTCGGCTCCTGGCGAAAGGAACATTGTCCGAAAAGATGAGAAAAAACGGACCAAATTTCGGGAGTTACTCTTTGAACTCCGCAGGCTGTACCCAAACCATACTGTTAAATTGGTGGTTTTGATCATAGGAGTCCTTGGTGGAGTGATGGACCTGCTGCTACCTAATCTAAAAATCATACCGGCTTGCCGTGATGTGGCAGAAATCTTAGCCGGACAAGAGCAGAAGGCCGTCATCCTTGGTTCACTACGTCTGCCCAGGACACATGATTCTCGGACCCAGTAGTTGCTCACCCCACCTACGAATTATGTAATGGAAGCTAGGGGTCTGCCCTATCGCTGCACTTGTACTTTCTACAGTATCGGAAACTTTTCATCTGGGGTATGGACAAAAATCTACGCGAGCAACAAGGAACGCAATGATAGGATAATACCACATAAATAAGAGAGACGCACTACTGCGCGCCTCTCCTGTTGCCTCGCCCGACGAGTTACCAGCTCAGTTGATATCGAGCGAGTAGTGTAGAAATTGTTATGCTCTCTCAACATTATAGCAAGCTATTCTTCACGCTCTCATAAAACCATCATACCCTAGATACTGTATATACTGCATATACTGTAGATACTGTATATAAGCATAACCTCCTATGTTCCGGAAGCATTTAAGCAGAACGTACCACGTTTCAGTCAGCGGCAGATATTCTGGCTCTCTGATTGGTTGTGACCAAACATAGGTGCATTTTGCCCATCCAGACTGAAACGTGGTGCATTTTGCACTAGCGTGAATTAGTTTTTCGCTCGCAATTGACACACAAACCTAACCTGAGCAAGCTAACCTAGCTTGGGAGTCGAAATTGCCTGAGTTAGGTTAGGTTAGGTTAGTTTTCGCTTGCGATTTACACACAAACCTAACCTGAGCAAGTTAACCTAGCTTGCCTGTTCACCACAGTGAATTTTTTCGAATAAATTTTCGGGCGACAAAGTGCACCACGTTTTAGTCTGGACGGCAAAGTGCACCTGTGTTTGGTCACAACCAATCAGAGAGCTAGAATATCTTCCATTGACTGAAACGTGATACGTTGTGCTTATATGCGTTCCGCATCACGAATGTGGCCATATACGCAGATATGAATAGACGAGTCCACGTGGAGGCGGCATCTGTGAGGTACCTGTGTGTGGAGCTGAATAGATGCCATACCTTCCACCAACACTCGAATTCATCCACGCAATGACCTATAACAGCCATAAAATTAGTCTTTGCACTTATGGCTAGAAAAAAGTTGAATACTGCTAGCTAGCTTATTGGACAAACTATCCTCGCGAGACTTGACAGTATACTGAACAAGTCGCTCCGTACCAATAGTGACCCGACACATTCCAATACAAGGCATCGAATAATTTTCATGAATGGGTGAATTTACTCGCGGTTCTTCCGCATTTTTTGGAATTTCTAGATAATGGTGCACAACAATATCTACCCAGCACCTTCATCATCTCAGTCATGATCACCATTAGAACCTAAACATAAACGACTCACGAGGTGACCTGACCAAGACAGGTACCAGTGGGCACCAACACCAGCAGGGGTGTCACTACCTTCCTGGTTGAAGTCGTGACATGTTGATTGAAACTATCACTGATATTGTGTTGTTTTTGTATTGTTTTCGATTCCTGACATATTTCACCTGAATTTTGTGTAGGCATCTAGAATACGTTTTTCTTCCTGCATAATGTAGAACTTTTCAAGCTCAATGATGATGAATTTATAATGAAACTTGTACCTGAAGTGTACTGTTTTTTCAACTAGTTACTCCATTTATGTTTACAATTGAAATATATTGTTCCATCATTCCATCCACTCAGAAATTAATATTTCTGTAACAACACCAAAGACTGAAATGAATGATGATGATGAATGAATTTTGAAGGTTATTCTTTTCGAGACGTCAAAGAATTTTCAAGTAGGATTCAATTTCTTTGGGAACGAATTTAATGAGTTTCATTCAACTTCATCATTTGGGAATCATGTTTCAATATGATTAAAAAACATCTGATCTGTAAATTTTCCAAGTTACGCCTGAAATAATTCTATACCCTTGATGCAAAGCTGAAATACGATACTGTAAACTTTCCCTTGATATTTAGAGTCCCGTGTTGCTTTTGTTTACATTTGGATAACGTAGCTTTGAGGAAGGCGCAAATTCTTTTCAACTTTCAGGATTTCAATCATACTTTCAGCTGGGCCTTTTAATGAAGTTCTTCAATGTTAACTCACCTGTCGTAGTAGTAATCCCTGAAACAAACAAATCAATCTGTTAATAAGGTAAGCAATTAATAGTTATTTAACTGAACAAGTGTATTAATAAGGGCGATTAACAATTGAAATATTTTAACGCGTAAGCGGAGCGAGCGAGTTAATGTTTGAGATTGTTAATCGCCATTTTAATTGAAGAGTTTGTTACAAAACTTTTCCGTCGACAATAGTTTTCAAAAATAGATATATCTTACTTTCAATGTTTATTTATTCAACGATACGATAAAAAACAATCACTATTTCCTTTTTATATCAACTCAAAGATAGTTTAATTTTCCTTCGGGGTAGTTTTATTTTCCTTCGGGGTAGTTTTATTTTATTTTTTCAAATTGAAATAAAAAAAGAACAAAAGAAATTTGCCCTTGTGTGGGATTGAACTATCGACCTCAGTATCTCCTCTCGGCTGTCTGACTGAATTTACCGTTACGCCACGAGACTTCTTTGATTTTTGATGACAACTACTGGTGTATTGAAGAGTCTCTCAAATTTTATTTCAGAATTGACAAATAATGACAGATAGTACTGACCAATATAAAATGTATTAGAGCAATGTATGTTGGGTTGCATAAAGGTAAATCGTTGATTAATAGAAAATCATTAATTAACGGGGGTCATTAATCAACGATTTTTAGTGCGAATACTGCTGTCAATCTTCTGAAACGACGACTTTGTATGCGCTTTCTATGATGGAAAACAAATAAGATCTCAGTACTCAAATCATCCAAATATACAGGGTGTTACCTGTAGCTGGCAACATTATAAATATTACTTTTCCATGGCAAACTATGACCACGTGCATAGTGAAAAATTGTGGAAACATGGAAGAGATTTTATAAAAATTTTTTTTTCCAGATCTAGATCTCACTGCTTGAATTATTTAAATGAACATGGTGTCATTTGAAGCTGAATATACCATCAACTCTCATCCATCCTCAAGGCTCGGCTGATTTGAAAAAATGTCTGGTATGATAAAGGCAGCGTAAGACCAACTTTCATGTACGAATGAAAAGATTATATCTTATTAGACCAAAAAAATAAAAAAATTCCTAATGAAATATATTTTTGACTCTAACTGGGCGCAGTCATGTTAAATGTTGGTGAAAACGTTTTTCAGACATTTGCGAGGGCATTCGTTACATCAGAATATTCTTCTCCATTCATAATGCATCAAGATCTGCTTTGGAGATTGGCATCTGCCTATTCCATTACTTCCGTCAGTGACATGCAGCGCGATTGTAACACTTGCAACAGTGGCGCAGCCAGGATTGGCCAGCATTTTAGTTTGGGGAGGGAGGCTGAACATACATATAATTCATAAGTTACCAGAGCTTTTTTTTTCGTCATCTAAATGTTATGAATAACAGTAGTAATTTAGTGGCTTGGGGGGGGGGGGGGGGGGGCTGTAGCCCCAAAGCCTCCCCCCTGGCTGCTCCAATGACTTGCGATGAATAATTTGCAACGATATTTATTTTTCCTCAATTGTTCATGCTACTTCATGATTTACTTTTTACTCTTTATTTCAATTCGATTTTAAAATCATTCACAGTTCGCAAAAGAGTGCGACTTCACTAGTACTTTTATGTTGAAAGCATTTTTACGAGATAAATTGGCCATTTCGTCATCAGATTAGACTCTGAAAGCAGAGCCCGAGGGTTTCATTCTTTGATAATGAGACAAACAATTCGCACGAGTGATGTGGCTCAGGGCCAAAATATAATGGAATTTTTTATCCAGAATATGGATAAAATTCACAACGTGAAAACACATCATCGATGGACGTCATAAAGTATTTGATGTTGACTTTGTTAACAATAGAAGACCTGTGTACTGATGGACTCTTTGTTGAAAAATTATTTATGTGGATATATTTTCTTTGAGTTTTATGATTAGAAATATAAACATATCAAACTTTATGGATCCTTTGATGTCCTAGGATTCGAAAAGACTAGTGATGTATTTCTGCAGTGATATAAATTTTTCACGTGATAAGATTTACATGATATAGGTATTGAAGTAGCTTCCATAACGCGTTCAACATTATGAAATTGAAATTGTCCCAACCAACGAGCTGAGATGTCTGAAAAAACACACGCTTCTTATGATATACTTCGCACAGGAACATAGAAACATAGAAATTATGTTACTGTGCGAATAATATCCAACAAGCTTGATGTAATTGAACTATCGAACATTTGAACACAGTTCAGAGTTCTTTCAGTAGAATGTTCAATACCGATAGTCGTTGCCGAGAGGGAAACAGCTGATGCGATTGTGTACACTAATTCCCAAAAATCCTAACTAATACCTCTAATACCCAAGGAATTCCCAAGTAATACCCAAGCGGTCCCCGAGTAATTTTCCCAAGTAATGCCAGTAATGCCCGAGTCAGAAAAGTAATAAAAATATCAAATCGTGTCGGTTTGTTGTGAAGTCCAATTCTGAAGACCATTTTTTTTATTGCCCAATTCTGATTTCTGCCAGTGCCCTCTCATCAAGATTATTCATGTGAGTTCAAATTCCCATGTTTTGAAGACCTTTTTTTTCCGTTTAACGATTATAATTATTGTGCAGTAATTGTTCTCTTACTTCGGAATAATTTCTGTAATACCCATGTAATGCTCAAGTAATACCTCCCTTTCCCGTGTAATGCCCAATAACTTCTCTAATTCCCGAGTAACACACCAGTAATACCTTATAATACCCAATAATTTTCGAGTAATGCCTCTAATTCCCGACTAATACCCGAGTAGTACCACTACTACCCAAAACATATTTCACCCATTTTACTCCCGTTTACACCAACAAAGTTGGCTTATTGTGGCAAATATATGTCACAAAACGAATAATTTCTTGGCTAATACCAGGACGGGCAATGAATCATATCTAACAGATACTTGTGTACCTCACTGCAGGGGAAACAATTGCAAGTGCTCTCCGTAACCAAATGACAAAATTTAGCTTTGATTCGAAGAGGAGGACCACCTGCAGACTAATTTAAAAGTTTTGCCTCACATCAGTTCAGGCTGAATCTCTCGAAGTGTCGAAGTGTCCTGATCTGCTCGCAAGGTGGAGCAACTAACACTTGTTTCACCAGCGTGAGACAATACCAATACCAAATAGACAGAGCGATGAGATGATTCGAACGGGGAATAAAAAGATGGATCTGGATCTATAGCTGTCTGTGGTGACCTACCCTGCACTAAGAGGTAAAAGAAATTAATGAGTTTGGACACAGTCTAAGAAGACTGCCGGATGTTGGGCGTAATAAAATAAAAATAATTTCGACAAGGCCATTCCCCTATTTCCACCAATCCTGCAAACTTAGGAATGGGGCAACTACCTAGCAGAAAACAACTATATCGCTAGCTGACACCGCAGAGGGCATATTGAACTACATTTGTCAGATACCTGGTGTACCGTATGGGGTTGTTTACACACAGCTTCTGTTGTATGACATACCTTGTCACTGATAGGAGGCAAAAACCCATAAACTATTCTGCAGATAGATATTTCGGACCAGAACGAGCGCCAGCTCAATTTAAAATATAGAAGCAATCGTAATCGGGTCCTTCTTGAGGAACGTTGCACAGGCATCTGACAGATAGTTACTCAGATAGTTACCTCATACCGAGCTTAGCAGCATTGATGGAGAGTTGGGTATTTCGACTTTGTCGCAATTGATACATAATATATATCATTATTTCATGTCCAATCTCCGGTCTATGTCCGAACTCGTATTGTTCGTTAATAATAGCAAATAATTTAGATTTGATACAATACCAGTTTCTCAAATGGATAAACACGCATATTTGGGTTCTTCTGTCAATACTATTACTTCTATTCACTGCAAAGTTCTAATGACATTTTTCAATTAATTCACGTTAATATGTTTGACTTTGTCCATTTCGTTAACCTCGACTTGGAGAACTCCCCAAAAAGAGAAATTAAGTGGTGACATATCTGGTGAACAAGGAGCTCACTCAAGAGGACTCTTGGTAGCAATCTGTTTCCAAAAATGGTTCAACAGTGAACAATGATGTTTCCAGACAATTCGATTGGTCATATCAAACGTATATCAAACATCATGTCTTGTTAGAAAAAAAATAGTTTACCGAAATATCAGGGGTGGAACCCAAACAAATTTTTATTTGAAAATATTACAATTTGTTTTGTTGTTGTTTCGGAAAGCATAAAATTTATTAAGAAATAATTTCAACAAGGAGAAATATAATGCAATTTCAGGCTCGCGTTAACCCGCCACTGCAATTTCCGGCAGGGCCAAAAATTGGATTTGTCATAACTTTGCTAAAAATTATAGAAGAAGGAAAAGAAAAAGTGTATATCGTTCCAGAAGACTTCTACTTCCTCATGCAAATATAATATGTGAGTATCTGAGTACCTCAAATGTGTTTTATCCCACTTCACATAACCCTTCTACATTATTTACGGAGGATCCGGAAGTCATGAATATTTTAGTAGATATGAAATAATTATACTGAAGCAGGAATCAGTACCTTCTGTGGACCATTTGCAATGATTTTAGACTAGTAAGACAAGTCTCACTTATACATGCCAAAGAAAAAACTGGGTTTTACTCCTGCCTCAGTTTTCAACTCACCCATAATCCCGGCAGTTTCTTCAGTAAATGTTAAAAATAATCGCTAATACACATCCTACATAAAAAATGAAGTATGTAATTTCATGCTTGAAGTTTGCACTTCACAACAGAGTTTTCAAACATATATGCAGAATCTCTCTCTCTCATTCTCAACTTTAACAAGGAAGGTCATGAAAGCATTTTTTTGGTAAGAATGTAATAATTAATACAAAATAATTAACGTTTCTTGAAATCTTTTCAGATTGCAACTGTCGAATTTTGTTTTGTTTTCATCATCGAGATAGTCATGAAAGGTGCGATTGGTTTGTCTATATAACCTAATTTGTAGCGTCAATAAGAAAAGAGTTGGCAATGTTGCCGACTTAATTTAGAGCAGGCTGTATATTTCTACCTATTTGCTATGAATGTTAGTGGTAAATTGCAAAATTTTGTTAGTGCAAATGAAGTTTCGAAGCATTCGCGAGAATTGAATAAACACACTATAGTCTTTACCGGTCTAGACTTACACTGTCGAATGGTATGCACTTAGAATGGAACATTTGTGAAAGTTCTTGAGACAGAAATTGTAATCGACGTTTCCACATTCGAGCACTCCTAAGTCAACTTCTCACGTTTTGTGGTAAGCACTCACTTGGGAACTCACTCTTTCCTTTCTTACTCCATTCCCATTGTGGAAATCAAATACCGCACATGGAATTATCTGGGTCCTTCTCTCACATGAAGAAAATCAGAGAGCAGTTTCAGATCCAATTATATATATTTCGGTAGGGGAACATTGAGTCGAATGTGGAAACATTGCTTCGTGTCACAATTAGCTGACGTGTTATATCACTGAAGGACCTACCACATCAATGGGAAATTGGCTCTCGATGTCGTTTTATTATTCATATAGTATATACGGGAAGAGGCAGTTTTAACGAACTCTATGGAGATTTCATATTTCTCGTACGCAGGAATACAAACGCTCGGACCCGTCGATTTTTTATAGCGAGGGGGACATCTTTTGCGCATATTCTCAATGTTGTCATTTCAAGCCCTTCGGAGGGTTAGCTCCAACCCTCAAATCTGTACTGGGAGTAGGGTTCATGTGATACCGCATTTTGAAGTTTATCAAATTCTCTTTCCGTTTTTTAGTTTTTTTAATTTGATGCAGTAGGAACAATTATCGGCTAAGAATCTAAAGTTACTGCTTGTTTCACTTTCAGCATTATTTCTCAACTTGTAGGTTAAGAAGTACGGGTTTTATCTAAGAATGACCCTTTTTTGTTTGGTAAAATCCTATCCTGGTCAACTGTAATGAGGAATAATTCTCATTTGCATTTTCAAACGGCAGGAAGTATACTATTTTACGCTTGCAAATCATAAAATCATGAAAGTATTTTTAATCTTTTTTATAAATTTATTATTGAAACCTCATGGTCCAAGAACCCTCTGCAAAAATGCTGGATTATCGAGTTACCGGATGATCATTTTTTTCAATGTGAGTACTTACTAGGATCATTATGAAAGTCATATCCTGTCAGACCAGAAATGCTGCACAAAACATGACATGTTGTGTGGCCAGGTTTTTTAAACTAAGAATGAGAAAAATGAGCAAAACATGTGAAAACATGTGAAAACAAATTAGGCTTTCTCTGGAAATAAAAAAATTAGGTACCGACTTTTGGTACAGCTGTATGTATGTACAGCTGTATGTATGATTTTTACCTTACATTAAAAAAAAATTCTCATCTGGTAACTCGATAGGCCAGCTTTTTACAACGTGATGATTCTGTAAGAAATACGAAAAACTCAGTTTTTTCCAAACCATTTCATTGAACACAATTTTAACAATTCAAGTTAAAAGTGTATACGAATTCATGTCAATGTTGACTTTTTAGTATATTAACAATGATTTCTCGAGAACTACTGCATCAAATTTCAAACACTGGAAAGCGTTGACAAGAGATTTCAATTATCTTCAATATGCGGTATCACATGAACCCCATTAAATATTTAAGGGTTGGAGCTAACCCCTTCGAGGGGCTTGAAGTTGAGAATATGCGCAAAAGATGTCCCCCTTGCAATGAAATATCGGCCTTGTTTAGTTTTCGCTAGGCCACCCTGTATTTTGTATTTCAAAGGTGCATTGCATTATACTCACTAGTGCATTATATACAACTTTTAATCGATCGAATTTTTCTTTTCTTTGGCATATCTAACCAGCATACTGAATGTTGTAGAAAACAATTCTTTCAGGGTTATTTGTGATGGAAATTCACTCTCAAGATCATTACATTCAATAATGTACCGGGTGTGTTTGAAGACTATTTTTATTATAGATTTTCATTTAGATATGTTATATTCTCAAATGCATTAGTACATTAATCCATACTGTAGAAAACTTGAAATATGATTAGGCTATTGTCGGAAATATTGGAAATCAGTGTTGGATGTTACTTCCAAACCATATATGATGTTGTTTAATTTCGAAAAATATCAAGAATGATAGCAACCATCCATTAATAATCTTCATACAGTGCCCGTCTAAAGTCCGTTCCCCATACTAATTTTTTACACACCTGGTATATCGCAATGAAATCTGAAAGTCCTGGATAGGAGATGAAAACCTATATTATCATGAAAAAGTCACAGCTAAAAGTTTCGAAATGGCAACAACACAACAATACAAAGTTTGATACTATCATCTCTTAAGACTACGGAGATATCGCCTGGTATTTCTCCATAGGCCAAATGAGTGGGAGAGAGAATTTATTGAGTCGTCAGAAAAAGTTTCTCTTACTTTTTTTATATGTGACACATACCAAGGTAACTACGCCACTGGTTTACAAAAATTAAAAATCATAACATCAAGTTATCACGTTGATAAACTTCGATTAGTGCACCAATTTTGATATTTTTTCCATCAGGAGTTTTGGAGACAAAAAATTAAATCCAATTTTATTTCGTACTTTTGACACACTGTATCTCTAAGGGGATGCATTTTAGGACATACCTTGATAGGAACTTTTCACCTTGAAATGAGGTGAGGAATCTGTAATCGGAGTTTGTCGATCTTATTCTGACTCACCCTGTATACATTCACAGACACATTGGAATATACATAAAATGATAAATATAATAATAAATTGTAAGTATCAGAGTTTTGAGATATAGGTACAGAGATGGCAATGTAAGTATGCAGTTGTGAACATACATCTGCCTGCAGGTATTATCAAATGGAATATTAATTATTGTCCATCTTATAATAAGCTTTTGTATACAAAGTGTTTTTTTAGCGTTCACAGAGTTTCCCCATAAACAAACATGGTTACTAAGTTGGCGGCACACTAGTGAGTAGTACATTTCACTGTGTATGTTCAAATTTAACGTGTTTCCATAAAAGATGCATATAGAATGAAAGCAGGAAACTCGATCATATTACAGTTTCTAACTAGAAATTAACGAGAATTCCCCGGATCTTAAGCTCTTTGTGTAACAGATTTCAAATTAACTCGCTTTTATGTCGCCCGTCAAACGTAATCACCGAATTAAAAAAGCCGTGAATCCGAAATGCAATTCAACCCCGAAATAGGAGAGAAATGACCAATTAACTCTATTCAGATGTAGTGGCCGAATCGGTGAAACGAAGAGAGAACTACAAATTGAGTTTTGCAGCAGGCGTTGAGTGCTATCGCTTCATGCGATCGATGGAATTTGCAACTGTTTGTAAAAATCGTCTTTGTCGCAAACAAATGAAGTGCTGAATTCCGAAATAGTTATTTTCCGACGACCTACTTGAAATACGTATCATTTCGCACTGTGTACTAGAATACAAAATAGGGTATTTCGCACTTGCACAAAATGAAATAGGTGTTAATATAATATTATTCCTGAGCGCGAGAAATATGTTTTTCTCTACTTACAACTATTGTATTTTACATTGACTTCATGCAGTATCGGAAAGTTTTCATTTGGAGTATGAGGGTATTATGAGAGAGTGAAGAATAGCTTGCTATAATGTTGAGAGAGCATTACAATTTCTCCTCTACTCGCTCGAGGAAGGGATATCAACTGAACTGTTAATTCGTAGGGCGAGGCAATAGGAGAGGCGTGCATTAGTGCGTCCCTCTTATTTATGTGGTATTATCATATCATTGTGGTCCTTGTTGCTCCCGTAGATTTCTGTCTATACCCCAGATGAGAAGTTTCCGATACTGTATTGATCCTAACTCATTATTCAACAGCACTCGGCCAATCACAGATTCAGAATTTTCAGATCCACGGAAAGTAACTGTGAGGTTTAGACAATGACAAAACAGCAAATGTACCAAACAATATTCTCAAGAAGGCTTTGCTTCACTGGACTTGATTGACTGTTTTCTTTCTTAACTTATCTTTAGCTCCTGATGAAATCTTCTTACAATAATATTTATGTGAACATCCTTCATAATCTCGGTTTTTGGTCAAACAGAGTCATGCACAAATTTTGTAAGTACCTGTGTCCAGAGGTACAGACCCGCGGAAAAGTTAAAGGTTGTTATAAGAGCATGAGTTCGAATCCTTTTTTTCTCAATTTCTTCCTCAAGTATTCAATTATTCATGTATAATTGTTATTCTTCCTTATATTGCTTTGTAATTCATACTACTTTTTGCAATGAAGGCAATAATTTCGATAGATACTCGTGTGTAAATCTGAAATCGCTCAAGAATGCGTACTTTCTCTTCAGACCCCAAAATACGCTCATCTAGTATTTTAGTCCGTTGTTAAGAAACGAACTTTCCCGTATCGAAAATGGTCAATTTTTCCGGCGTCTCAACAATAAACAAACAGGGACAATGAACTTTTCCGTACGAACTTTCTCTATCGAAAACGGACCGAGAAAATTTTTGCCTGCGTCTCGGCTTAACGCCTCAGCCAACAATTCACATTGTGGTTCGGGAATATAATGCTTTTACTACTAGATACACAATACTTACTGGGGCGAAATAGACCAATATACCCAAATATTGATGAACGTTTAATGGTTAGTATATTCCGCAACTTTTATACACAATAAGTGTAATACAAATTGTGGATACATTTCACACACTCTTCATTCAAAAGGTACAACAAGAAATGTGTAATTATTCACAAACAAGACTACCCGCCGATAGAGGGCGCAACCCGCGCTATACTAGAATTTACTAAGGCTGAGGCTTACTAGCAAGACCCAAGAAATCTTCATCACCAGTTCCATTCAGCCCCCAACCGGTTAAGAAAGAACTAATAGAGAACGAGGAAGCAGTGATGAGATATTTAAAAAACTTATTGTGAAAATATTTAAAATTTGTATTCTCTAACAGCTATTTTTTAAAAAACACAAAGCCTTGTGTAAAATTCTTATACAGTATTGCGCATTCTGAATTTAAATTTTATAATAAGAAAATAATGTGTAAAAAAATAACACAATATTGTGTATTTTTCTCAGTTAAATAATCCACAGAATTCTACAAAAAAGAACTACAATTTTTTAACATATATACACAACGGTGTTGTTAACCAATTTAAACAATGTTATGTAGAACTATATTCAAAGAAATATACACAATGTGGATATATTTTCACAACAAATTAGAATAAACAATAGTATGCGAAATTTCTACACAAAATTGTTTCTGTAACCGTTCCAGACACAATTCATTGAAATGAACGATTTCTGTGAGTGATATTTTTTTAATAACATTCTCCCTATCTAATTTATTTAATGAATTTCCAATGAAAACTAGAGAAAATTAAGAAAAAATGATTATCTGAATAAAAATGCGAATTTTCACTTTCAGTCTTTTCACAATATCTATCAGATGTAGTTCAATGTGCAGCGTGGCTCTAGCCGGGGAAGTTGTTTTTCATTTTTCAATTTTCATGGAGAATGATCCCCTCTGCAACAGTTCGCTTTGTTCAGATAAATCAATTATTGCACCTTTGAAATAAATAAGATAAATCGCGTTAAACACATTTTTATCAAAATATTTTCACTTAATGAGCCTCCTAAAATTATTGAATGAGTATTTAGAATATTCTTTTCAGATTCTAACTCTGCAATATGAACATGGAAATTTTGCAACGTTTTTCATGTTTACAATTTATTTTCACAGTAAAACAAACGTTGCAACTGAATAGAATCACGAATTGGAAACTGATTACGGCTCGCTGAGCCGGATGTGAAATTTTGCACTTATCTTCAGAAATATGTTTTTTATTGTCCTCGTAAATAAATAAATTTTAATCAGCGCTGACTAATTAAAGTTGTTCGCTCAGCTGTGCGAGAGCGCTATAATTCGTAAAATTTGTATATTTCGCAAACTACCAATTAGCACGGGAAATAAAAGGTACATTAGAAATCCACAATGGATTTCTACACGAACGATTCTGATTATATCGTTACTAATTTAGTGCTTGTTGGTATGTGGATCCTCCGCCATTCAAAATAATGAATGGGATTTCCGTGCTAAATCACATCATTCAGTGGCTGTATTATTTTCATATTTTCAGAGTACATTTTTCACTGCCATTGCCAATGCGGTTTGCTAGTTAGAATTATTGATAAAACTTTCATATGAAAAGTTTTCACAACCTAAATGTAAAATGATAAAACTACCAAAATATATTTTTCAGCCAGCAAGAAATGTTAGGCGAAAGGCATGTGTATTTCACTTGAATTTATTGAACAATACTCTATACAGCTATATAAATCAGTTTCAAATTACATAAAAGTATCAAATTACTCAGTTTTTTTTCAACGAAACATAAAATTGTTATTTACGAATCTCCCTTGTTTTCGGAGATAACCTCTGCGACCGAAGGGAGCTACAGCTAACGTACCAGTTGATTCCGAACCACTTCAGATCTGCGACGGCGGGTTTAAACTTAGTTTTATTTGTTTCGTTATTGTTATCATTGTTTTCCAAATTTTATCATTTTTATAATGATAGATGTGTTATTGTTGAACCTCTGCATTTAATTTGAACTTCAACAACCACTTTTTACTAATGATATATAATAGCAAGCTTAGCTCAAGCCCCCCTTCGCGCGGGGAACGAACCCATTATTTTTGATTATTTTTTTTTTTGATTTTCTCGCAAATAGAACATCAGAGAACTATACTTCCTGAACAATGCTTATATACATGGGAAGGTGTTTTCTTTTCTTTTACCCTTGCTCACCACAATGCCTTCGCGAAATCAATTCAAAGAAATTATTTCACAATAATGTGTCGTATGATTGTACAATTGTAGAATTGTACGACGTAGAAAAACGGAAAAACTTACACAGATGCAAGAACCTCAGCAAGAAACAAGATAGAATGGGCGAAGCATCAATAAAGTAATAATGTATTGTAAACTATCATCTTAGCAATTTTCCCAATACTACTTTTTATTCACAATTCGGAGCTGTTTCACTTTCGGTATATTTCTGATATATCTCACATATTGTCAATGTTTCTTTAGGCCGGGCGACCCGAGTGTTGAACTTATAAGCTTATCTACATTACACAATAGCTGGAGAATTATTGACCAAACAGGAGCAACACTCCATAGTTCTCAACTAAGCTGAAAGTCAACAAACGAAGCGCAAACCCTCTCACGAGGGTTAACCTGAAATTATGTCATATATGCAACCAAATATATGGAACGATAATTTTGAATGGTGTAAACATTTTGAAATTGCATCGAGATCACTCATTTTCATGAAAATACAGAAAATTCAGTCGAGGATTCATGAAAAAGTAGTCGTGGAAGTCAGGATTAAAGACAACATTGAAAACACATTAATATAATCGATCCACCGTTATCATAACCAAAAATATCGGAAAGCAAGTCAATCTATCTCATTTAAGAGGATCTGAAATTTGCTTATTCAAACCAAAGATGCAGGAGTTTGGTTGAATGCTTTACCCTTTTCTTGTCTTGGACAACATTTTTATGACGAATCTTTCAGAATTTCTATAGGCTTCCGTTTGGGATCGGCTGTTTGCATTCATTATCAATGCGTTTGTGGCTCTTTTGCCGACGATTCAGGAACAAATTGTCTCTGCTGTAAATTAAGTGCTGACCTTTTTTTTTCGCCATCAAGCACTCAATGATTGTCTAGCTGCAGATTCTGCTGGAACACCTGCTGTTTTGGAGGCGTCATGTACTAGCATGGATGACAATAAATGTAATTTTTTGTAAACATGGCAAACCAGGATTTTGGAACTCCACATGCCTCGACACTTCAGATTCATCACATATTCCAACTACATCAGTCATTGCTGGTTCAGGAGCTGCAGCTAGGAAGAAACTGAAGACACGCCAATTTGAAAACATGGTATTTTTGGCCCTCAGGCAAGAAAATTAATCAGAAAATAGAGAAAAGGACAACAAAAGAAACAAATGAAACCATAGGGCTGCTTCTTTTCTTGTAAGTATTCCTGGCTCCCGGGATTCCAAAGAGTTGTACATGAAGCCACATAATGAATTCAAGAAAATGTCGAAATTGTCCATATCGTTGTTGAATTTTCAAACCAAGAACAAAGTGGAGGCGTTTGCAGTCCATACTGCTTGAAGATAATCAGCTCCGTAGAGGCAATTATTTTCAAATCACTCGGTCTCATTAAAAATCAGAGTAATACCTAACTATCGAACACAAAATGATGCTGGAGTATTTGAAGGAGGACGTTAACACGGCAGATAATATAAGTATCAAAGGTTCTTTGATGATATTTTTTGCGGAGTTGATCAAGGAACTGTGGTCAGAAGATTCATCGGATCGAGTGATCAAATCCAAAAATTTGCACTAGATTTCATCAGTTATGCTCAACAAGATGCCCTGAAGTTTTTACGATATCTACTGAAGGGACTACAACAAGGTGGTAATAGAGTAACAGATAAGTCAATGCAAATTCAATTTGACCGATATTGTCGAGAAATTAAGCGACAGTGAAAATGCCATAGAGTTCGTGGTCGAGATGCTTGAGAATAGACAAGTCCAAAATACAATTTTATACAATTTGATACAATCCGAGATCTTTTTTTACGGTATCAAAAAAAGAGGCCAACTTAGACACTCGCAATGTTTAGATTCATTCAAAAGGGAAGGTATTATGGATGATGATGAGAAATCGACATGTTCCAAGTGCAAAGAAAGGAGGCAATGCAAGTCTATATCGATTCATGAATTTCCCGAAAATGTTAGTAATCCATTCAATGAAGTTTTCTCGAAGAGAAAAATTTTGAAGAAAATTGCATATCATTAGTGATTTTGCTCTAGGAGGATTGGATATGAACAGCTACCTAGAGGACAAGTTATATAACTCCTGGTCTCTATAATTTGTACCCATCCATGAACAGGTAAGTACATCAAAACAAACTAGAAGATCATCATCATGTTGAGTATCTTTTATCACTGAATATATTACGAACTGAAGTTCGTTGTCCGACGAGTGCGCATCGCGTTTTCAGCTAGTTTGTCGAACTGTAAGTGGCACAATTAAAGAAAAATTGTTGTTAGAATTGTTTTTTCCTTTAACCAGCTGTCGTCCCCTTACGAACGGCAGCCCTCAAATGTCGAAACTTGTGCAAGCCAAGGATTAACGAGGTCTTACCTTTTAACGTGCGATTCCTAGCACTTTCTCGGGCCATCAGATAAAAATCTGTAGTCGCTAGGATTCGAACCTAGCCGACCAGCAGTCAATGGTTTTGAACGCTACAGTCTCAATCACGGAGCTACTTAGCCCTAAAGATTTTAATGTTTTCCCGATTACATCACAATTCCTAATGAACAGGAGGAGGCACCAAATCACACTTTTAAGATTATATTTAGTTTCATTTTATAAATATTTCAACGCACATTTGCCATTTCCTAACTCTCAGTTGGGTTTTTCGCTGAAGAAAATACAAGTAAAAACACCAAAGCATTGTAATCACAATTACTGAAAGAACCGACAGGAATGAAATTTCCATGACTCCATTTCCACAATGTACGGATTCGCAATAACGCCGATGAGAGACAACGTTTATTTACACACTTTCAGGACAAATCCAATTACTCCCATCTCCTCAGCCGAAGGCCATCTTTGATGTACCTTAATTCTGCGAAAGATTACTTCTGTATCATAACAACTTTTTGATAGGATTAACGAATATCTCTGACGAACACAAAATGAATTCTTTGTTATTAGGGCGGAGTATCTAATTTGTGCCAAAAGTGAATAGTTTACGTGAAAGAGATTGGAGTTGAAAATTAATTTCAGAGCCGTAGTCGATGCAGTTGGCTGAAATTCACTTAACATCATAATGACGTAATTATGCAAAGGTGAAGTAACGTGAATACAGGATTGTCTGAGCATTATTGAGGTGGGTGAACTCACATTTTATTGTAGCTTTCTGTTCTGGTTAGTGGGGGTGTCGAAACACTTCGACCTATGGAATTCATTGTGTCCCCTCCTATGGCTTTGAAAAAGGTCAGTATATCAGATGGTTTCAGGTTAGGTAGATCTCCCTCTTTTATCTGATATTCTCCGTGGTATCTTAACCTTGGGTTTCGCAGGGTTTTGCATTCTGAGATAACGTAGATAGGGGTTTCGTAGTCTTCCTCGCAAAATCTGGATTAATCTTTCACGACTAGTTCGAGTTTTTGAAGGAGCCTCTAAACCAGCAGTGCCCTGTTAGGTTCCCGTTGGTATTCTGAGCTTGTTTTTTCTCTTGCTTGTGCAATCATTTGATGTCTTCTGAATGTAGTTTTCCAGTGTTATCTTGACCTGTCTCATTCCTTGTGATTCTATTCAGTATTGGGATTTTTTCTTACGTACTTCTTCTCCAAGTTCATGAAGTATTGTGCTGATACTTATTACGCAGAAGGTTTCGGGTCCCAGAAATGGTGTTTCAGCCACTTTTTTGCCAGTACGTCTGCTATTTTATTACCCTTCACCCCAGTGTGTCCTGAAACTCATAGGAGGTTAACGGTGTTGTTCCCATAAGAATACCGACAGATATCGTTCATCTTGACTTTGCCAAGGCTTTCGACAGGGTCCTAGTGAGGAGGCTAATGCATAAACTTGACACACTCGGTATTCGGGGCAAACTAAACCTTTGGATGAAAATTACATGACTGAGAGAACTTTCACTGTTAAAGTGGGACACTCTTTTTCTTCGAACAGACAAGTTACGAGTGTTCCTCAGGGGTCTGTGCATGGCCCACTCCTCTTTGTTGTTTATGTAAGTGATCTTGCTCTTCATATAGAGTCCTGCAAGTCGTTTTATGCCGATGATACTAAACTGTATGAAATGCCTTAGTTGAACATCAATTCCTTCAAGAACTGATCTACCTCATCCGCAAAACGTTCTCCCATCTATCATATTCAAGTTCCATAAAACTTCACAAAACCTACGTTCGTCCAATTTGTAGGAAAACGTTCAGCGTTGACCCACGCGCATGACTTTTGGTGAAGGGGGTCCAACTTATCTCGAAAGACTGAGGTTGGTACAACTGTTAGCTTTTGACCGACGTCGACTTCGTGGGGACCTCATCATGTCATTCCGTATAGCTGAGTATAATTATGCTAATCAGAAAAAACTTGTTTGTTTTTGCTTTATACAAAGTTGGTAATGTTAGGGGTCGGGCATTCATGATCAAATATATCTTCACACTTTCTGAGGCTAAATAATCTTTATCCACTGCTGTGACGTCACTCTTCTAGAACTAGATCAAATATTGTCATGATTCAGTTCAATGAATTTACTCATGCAATGTGAATTTTCAGCTAGAATCCTAGTCTGATATCTTATATCACCCAAGGTGAACCTCAATTTCCTATATCAAGTTGAAACTGAACAACTAAGACGATTCGTTCTTTTGGTATGAATCTTTTCCATGGTCCAAGACGGCGAGTATAAAAACCCCAATAAAAATGAGTTTATTGCCGTGCTAATGTATTTTCCATTAGGACGTTGATAGTCCCCCAAATTCCTGTTAAAATGGCGTACGGTGTTAAACGAAAAACGCTAATGAAAACTGATTAAAATTTTATGGTTTTCTTGTCTTGGAAAAATAAAAAATAAATTAAAAAATCTAGAAAGAGATTTTCAAAATATGAAAATGTTCCATCAACCGACTGTATCTTCAACCGTCAGAAGTATTCGTGAGCTAGAAAAGACGTAGCCATACTTTTCAACGTGTGATCTATCTCCTCTATTTTTCCACCCAACTCATCAACTTTCGACCTAGTAACCTGTTTTCCAAATTTGATTATGGACCACTAGTCAATATTTAAGTGCATGTTTGTTCAATAATTTTACTAAGTAGTTCAGTTCGTATATTATGACATTAAAATTGTCCTGCTCGTCATCATATTCGTATAAATCATGCAAATGAGTATCATCGGCATAAATATGAATTTTTTACGTATTCAAGGCAATAGTCAATAGAGTTATACTTAATATGTACAGCATGGGCCCAAGTATTAAACCTTATGGCACAGCCAATGTTAATCAGTTAATATCAACTTTTGCTAATCGGCATTTTTATTATAGTATTCCTCATGTAATCAATCAGTTTAATAATGAAATGAAAATTCTAGATGAACTTTGCAAAAACAAAGACGAATTTCTGGAGGTTTTCTGGTAACAGGCCAATTTGGGTATTTTCTGTGTTAGATATGACATTGAAGTCTCGTATTCATCAAATTATGAAATTTGAGACATATACCGTTTGATTCGATAGAGCAAAAGATTCGAAAAACTAAAAAAATTAGAAAAAAGCCGAAGTGACAGTAGAAAGTCTAAATTTGGAGCAAAGGTATAAAATTGGAAACCGAGCAACTTTTTTATTTGGGATAAATGTCAAATTTGACAGGTTTAGAGTAGCACGTGACAAAACAAAAGAGGCTGTTTCATACTCATTTTTCAAAAACAAACTAACTGCGGAGTCAAATTATATTATATTAGTATTGAAAAATAAGCTTCCATATGTTGTGAACTTTATATGTGACACTGTTGCAGCTTTTATAAAATAAGAATTGTCTGGCAGTCGCAGGCTATTGGTCTATTATCCTTTTTGAATCACATAACCATAAAAATATTTCAAAATCGCAAACAATAAGATACCTGATTAAGAATACAATCAAACTTTCATAGAAGTACAGAAAATAATATGTCGCCGGACTTGTAGGTAATATCATTTTCGAATCCACTTTCCGCCCTCTCTATATAATTTCCCTTGTGATCATCGCCGAAGCATTTACTGAGTTACTACGATAACGAAATTGAGACGGGAAATGCTGTTTGACGTTGCACTCTTACGTAAGTTCGGAAAGCAATTCAATTAAGTACATTGGGACCTGATTAGTTTTATAATCCTTTTATAGATTCTGAATATTGGGAAGGAGATGGGTAACGAAACAACGTAATTCGATTTCTCTGGTGATTTGGCGTTTTCTCATTTCACGCAAAATTTAATATACTACTTTGTATCGCGTGCTACGAGTTCTGCAATTTGGGTCAATTCAATTTCGGACATACGTGATTTAATTGATTGGTGCGAATATATCGGCAATAAAAATTGGTCGTTTGAGATTTGATATGTATTGAAAAAAAAAAAGGCAATTCTAACCAATTTTATGCCGACATTTTGCATAATTTACTCATTATGCCAAGTCACTTTTAAATATACACTTGTTATTTGGTTTTTTTCTACGACAGTTCGGAAAACAAGTGTTTATACACTGTTCTCAGCGTGTATAGTGATACTTTGTCGCATAAGTGTGCGTAATAGTTATTTACCTTAGGAGTGCGTAAAGTAGTACTTTTCCGCACCCAACGGCAGTTGCACGAAAGATATTTTCCGTAAGAGTTAGGTACAATATTTTTCCTACGAGTGTTTTTGTCCATCTTATTTATGAAAAAACAAGGTAGGCGTCGTGCGTCAACATTTTCTTCTAAAAAAGTATCACTTTACTTACTTGTTACATAAATTACTATTATTACTTTGTTGTTTTAGACGAATAATTAAAAAAGAACATCTTTGACAGTGAAATTCATATATTTAAACTCACATTCCGAATGTGAATGAAATTCACTGAATTGTTATGAAACACTTGATAAATATAAACGTTTTTGATTTTTTTATAGTTTTTCTGTTCCGTTAAGCTGCCATTGTGTTTATTCAACCCTTGAAAAGTTACAACATTTCTATACGTTTTCAATGTAAGAGATTTATGTTTTATTTCAGGATTTTTTCATTTTCAGATTCTTTCCTGTTTTCAACTGCATCCGTGAACATTGGACATAGTTTATACTTATATTACTGTATATGCATTCGAAATATTTTGGAATATCGAAAAAAATTTAAGAATTTCCTCAATATATATTGATTTATTTTTCTAGTTGCGTTTCAAAAAAATTCTTTCAAGACTTTATGTAATCATTTTCATGCACATGTTGCCTAAAAACCAAAGAAAATTGTTGGAAGCGAAAATTTCTTATCTTATTCTTTTTCGGTACCAGCCTTCATCGACAAGTGTAAAAAAATGCGGTGCTATGTAATCACATCTGTTGATTCAAATTTTCTTGAATCATGATGAGATAAAATAACAACAATGGTATATATAGCGTACTTCGTGCATGTAGTACTGTTATTAACGTTAAATCAATGCTTCTTTCTGATGTATGAACTTCGGCAACACTATTGTCCTATCTCGCAATACTGCCATCTCAATATCAGGGACATGTTTTTCGAATATACAAGGAGTCCCTCCGGGAACTGCCTCGGTCAATATACAGAAAATCATTTTGAAAATTTGGGAGTTCACTATTGTTGATAAATGCTATCCGGCTGAAATATTTTGAAGATTGTGGCAGTTCCTGTTGTACCGGAAGTGGACCCCATCAATAGTTTTCGAAATATTGGCGAACTAACATGTCTCAATTCCAGAAAATCTTGTATTCTTGAGTTTACTTATTCTTAGTTGGCCATGGCACCCGCGATTGCGTTGAAAACGATCAACTGCCACAGAAATGTCATTGTAATCAATCATGTCGGCTCGTTTGAGTTATTATTATTATATATAAACACATGTGATTTATTTAAACAAAATACTGTTAATGGCTAACCACTGGTCATGAAATAATTCTTGTAAAGAAGTATTGACCAAGCGGCCATTATGCGGAGGTACCCCGTCATGTTGATAAAAGTACTCATTTTCGAAAAAAAGTTCATCTCATCCTATTCTTGTTTCGAAATTGACATCTGATTTTTACTTCCCATTTAAGTTTTCTTAATAAAAATGCAATCCCACGACGCTATCACTTCTTATCGTACAATAAACATTGAACTGCCAAGACTTTCGAAAATTCAGTTCCCTGAATACATGTTGATTTGAGTCACTCCAATAATGGCAATTATGTCGGTTGAAGACACCATTCTTCGTAAATTTAGCTGCGTCTGTCCATATAATATTATCTAAAAATAATTCGTTCCCTTGCGACCACGTTAAAACGAATTCACAAAATCTCACTCTTCGTGGAAAATCTGTTTTTTTTTGAGGTGCTGAACTATGGAGAACGTGTATGGGTGAAATTTATGTTTGCGCAGTATTCAATGTACTGAGTTTTTTGACAATCCCAATTCTCTTCTCAAATATATTGTTGGATACGAGGCAAAATATTCCAAAATGGCAATTTCAATATCTTCATCATCAACAATTGGCTTGTTTCTTTGCACTCTTGCTCTGACGGATCCAAAGTTTTTGAAACTTTCTTAAGATTCGTTTAATGGTTTTTTGTGAGAGCTTCTGCTTCTGCGGATACCGAATAGCAAAAAATATGTCACATGCTCATGAGATAACCCTATTACATTCGCCATAAATAATAAATAGATTTAAGTAATCTCCATTCGAATAATTCAAAAGAGCCGACGTGATTGATTACAATGACATTTCCGTGGCAGTTGATGGTTTTGCGGGCGCCATGGCCAACTAAAGAATGAGAATATAAAATTAATTATATATATATAATAATTTTTTCAACCGGATCTATATCATTTTCTGGCGAACACCCTGTTTAACACTTATCGAATTGATATCAAACTTCTGCTGAACAAAGTCCTCTTCTACGAATAAATCGATGCACAATCGAAAATAAATGATCGTGTCCAGAAATAAAAAAATATATATATTTTTCGGTCTGCAAATGCAATTTTCAACTTAAAATTTGAAATATTCCGAAAACAGTCAGACTTGGGTATAGAACATTATACATGAAGCATGTTCAGGATCATGCCTAAAATCTAAAACTTTGATAATATACAGGGTATTCTATCTGAAGTAACGGTGTTGGGGTCCACTTCCGGTACAACCGGAAGTGCCACAATCTTCAAAATATTTTAGCCGCCTAGCACTTATTAACAATAGTGAACTCCCAAATTTTCAAATTGGGCCCATCTATGGTTTTCTGTATATCGATCGATGTAGTTTCCAGAAGGACCCCCTGTATACGATACATTGTTATCAAATGAAGAATTTCAAGTGAAAGATTCGGAATAAAGGTTGACAGAAAATGCTGATATATCGTTACAGAATCTCATATTTTCTATAAAACCAAGAGTCGCCTAGAAGCTGACCCAATTGTAGTGAGAAATGATTGAACACATAAATTGTAACAGAAACGCCGAAAAACGTATAAAAGATACCACCAGAGTGCCACAAGAACTGCTTGAGTCTATAGTTTGTTACTCAACGTCCGAAGCACACTGGCCGTTTATATCTCGGAGGGGAAGTTGGGCCGGTTGGGCATTCTCTCAGGGGGCAGAAATGAATCCGTACAAACACACGAAACGGAAGATAGTGCAGATCAATGTCAAACTGTTTCTGCTGGTCAACGTGAATGGATCGAGGCAGGAATAAATTACAGTTTGATTTGTATTCCGACAGTGTAAATATTTAATCCGTTTCAACCCTTGAATTAAAACCGCCCTTCGTTCAGATTAGTTGTAGGTAGACATAGGGAATGGAGCTGAGGGTATAAATTTACCGGTATAATGTCAGTGTTGGTTTTGTATTAGGGGGATGATGGGCATAGGTCGATTTCGTTTACTCGCGAGGGTTAATCGAAGTTTTAAAGGTTGTCGGTGTAAACAAATACACGTATATGCATAATGTTGTAATTTCAGAAGTTTTGGAAATCTAGGCTGCTGAGGAAATTGATGTTGATTTGTTAGTTCAATTATCGGAAGATATCGAAATATATTATCGAATATATTGATTAGGTACGTTGACAAACTTCGGCAGAAGATTCTATGGAAGTTTTCAAGAGGAAAAGTTCACATAAACATATGTCCCAAACGGCTTGGTTCTCGAGATACAGGATGATAAAAATACATTTTTTTCAAGACTTCAGCAGTTTAGGACATATGTTATATGAATATTTCGTCCTGAAAACTATCAAAGAATCACCCTTGGAAGTTTTTGAGAATATTTGCTTCTCAAATTTCTTTTTGTAATGCGTTACTGGAAAATGTTCGCATTAATATTTTCATTGTGGCTCCTGAACCGTACAAGTTTAATGAAAAACTTTAAATGGACAAGATGTTGAATGAATCAACATTGATCATTCCTGTCTCATAATATATCAGTGACAGCGGAAAAAAAAATCTGAAGAGCTAAACAAGGCTTGATTTAAATTATTTTGTATCATGCGTACTATTGAATGGATTGTACTGGAACAATTTGAACTGACTATTGTCGAAAATGCCGACTTTAACTTAAAAAAATCTTGAGAAAAACGTTTATTTATCGCGAAAACCAAGCTGTTTGGGACATATGTTTATATGAACTTTTCGTCCTGAAAACTTTCAAGGAAACACCTCCCGAAGTTTGTCAACGTACTTAATCAACACTCTGTGATAAGTCCTCTTGTACATTAACAGAAAAAAAATATACAGCAAAAACGCTTCGGTACATATCTATGACTGATGATCTAGACGTTTCTATGCATTCTCTGCGTTGTAAGATTTCTCGATGATTCGAATGATGAATGTATACAGGGTGTCCCATATTAAACAGCCAATATCTCGGTTATGCTGCTTGGAAAAAAATTGAAAAAAAAATACACTTATATCAAAACAGTATGACTTTGAAGCTGCTGTGTTGAAGTCAATATCTGTCAAACTACCCCTGAGAAACCACCCCTAACCTCAACTTTTCAAGTGGCACCCTACACATTTTTTTTTCAATTGTGTACCGCAGTCAATTTTTATTTCAACGATGTATTAAGGCCGATTCAGATACATGGGTGCCAACCCTGCATTTTTGACTCTTCATGAGAAATCCATACCACCGACGTCCACACTTGTGCCTATCGACGTGCGTGAAAACCGCAGGGTGAGCACACACAGTATTAGATCAAGTTCTAGTTCGCATAATGAGAGATTCAGTGAAATATACGACGGGTTGATTTGAAAAACTCAAATGTTATTCTCCCAGTATATAGAACATTAATACAGAACCAGAAAAAATATAAAATTGTGATAGAAACTCATGAAAAATGCTCGTATTTGAATGGTCTTGCAGTTTTCAGGCAAATGGGTTGAAAATTCATATGCTTGTAAATTTCACGTGCTTCATAAACCCTGCATGGGCACCCATATATCTGAATCGGCCCTAACACCTGATATTTTGACAGATGTCAAACTGACAGAATAAGGGAGTTTGTACAATAATGTACAATTCCATAACACAGAATTTATTAATATCATCATTCATGTATGCTTCAAATCGCCTGATCAGTTCTCTCGAACAAGATTTCCTAATAATTTCCTCCGTTACTGTGGTGCAGGCGTGTACAATATTCTCTTGTAGGTCGTTCAAGTCTACTGGTCTAGTTTCATACAGGATTTCCTTCAAATACCCCCACAGAAAAAAATCTAACGGTGTCAGATCTGGCGAACGTGCAGGCCACCTAATAGGATCTCTGTTTCCTATCCATCTATCTGGAAAACACTTTCGTCATTGGTCACCATCGCGTCTACTGACGTGTAAATTTTTGATTCGTCGACTAACCCTTCCAATATATTTTTTGGCGAAGTCGCTAGAAATATTCCTAAAGTAATAAAAAAATATTCGAAATGAAGAAAATTTTTAAGTTGAAACCAATTTTTATTAAGATCGGTTAAGTAGTTTTAGAGTTTACCTCAAACAAGAATTATCTAGAAACGTGTTATTAGGCTCTTTGTTCCTGCCGAATGAATGTATAAATGAATAAACGAATGTATAATATTATTAGCTAGTGTAATCAGATATTTCTGTGAAGGAATCCAGAAAACTGAAAATATAATGGAGTGCTCTAACGCCTATCATATTCCAGAACACTAACATCCTAGATAATGGAGTGTACGTCAGTGAAATACATTCCAGGGTCCCTCTTCCTCCTGCGACAAATAGCGACCGTTATCAACAGAGTTACCTTCGATTAATTACAGAAAATTCCTGGAGTTAAAGGTCTGCAATTGATCCGTCTCTGAAATAAAAGGAAGCTATGAAACGTCAACCGGAGTTCCATTACTTCTCATCCCGTTACACCGGAGACGCTTTTATAATCGGACTCGGGACGAGAAAAGTATTTTCGCAAGCTAATAGCAGGTTTTATATTACCGAAGGTATTACTTCGAACAGCTGACGCTGTGGCGAGGCATCTCGTATTAATGGAAAATGATATTCTATAACTCTCCGAGAACTTCATGTTGAAATAAATATTACCATTGTTATGAAATTACGGCTTTTGTTTCAAACGAGCGCAGTCGTTGGAAGGGGGTGGGGAGCATAGGAACCTGTACCAATATTTGTTATAAGTTGGTGTACAGACGATATGTTCAAACCTGTCCAAGTACACAATTAAATTTTCATGGGATATAGTCCTGCCTCAGTTTTCAACTTACCCAAAATCCCAGCAATTTCATATCAAATTGAAGTATGTGATTTCAAGCTTGAGGTTTGCACTTCACAATAGTATTATTAAACATACATGCAAGAAATAAATAAGCGAATATTTTCAGCATTTACTGGAGAGAATGCCGGTTTTATGGGATATGAGGCAAGAGTTAAACAAAGTTTTTTTTTGACATGTATAAGTGGGATCTGTCACACTACTCTAAAATTGTTGCGGACTCGTGGTGTTTTCACGAAGCAATTCAGTTTCGTTCAGAAATAAATCGACAGACTTATCGCGAAAAATCAATCACTCGTGGTATTACTCCTGATAATCAGAAAGCCTTCAAAACCAGGTGCCACATGACCCCCTTACTTTTGAAAAAAAACTTGATGGCGCCCTCTTGACACTAGGTCACGTAACCACAATCGTTTTTACGCTAAAATTTAGTAAAAGTGGTACCTTTCTACCCAAATTTTACCCGACCTAGATAACTTGTTCCGTTCAAAAGTTAATGGGGGGGGGGGGGTGGGGTTATTTACGTCCTCTCTGTATAGTAAGCATATATTGACAACTGCAAAAATGCCCTTTGTGTTTCTATCACTGTAACCTTTGTAATCTGTAAACGTATATTGGACGACCAGAAAATATCTACAGTGGTTGTTATTAGGATGTATTCTGGACATCCAATGTACCAAATATGGACACACAATGGACGCCCAGAATACGTACAATGTGTATTCTTCGGACGTCCAAAATACGCACAATGTACATCCCTTGATAGTTTTCTAGACTTCGATTGTACGTCCAATGGACACCCAAAATGGGCACAATATACGTCCGTTGGACGTTTTCTGGACTTTAAGTGTACGTCCATAGTAGTGTCCTATACGTCTACTGAACGTCCATTGAATGTAAATTGGACTAATTTTGGACATCCATTGTACGGACATGTGCTGTGTGGGATATTGTTTTTGTTATGTTAATAAAAATTCTGTACCTTCACAAATAGTTTCTGCCCCGTGACTTCGCAATAAAATGTGGCCGACGATAAACATTAACAATATATTGGAAGAAGAGTGGGGAGAGGTCCCAGGTTCGGCTTTTTCATTTTCGGATGTGAAACTCTGAATGATTGAATCTCGTTGACAACTGGGAAAAATCCTCCACGATTCACTGTTGCGTTAAGAATCAACAGTGCTGCTCCAAAAGTGGCGTAGGCTGTTAGTAACAAGGCCTACCCAGAACACATGTGGCCAATGACCATAGCGGTAGATGCCAAAATACCAAAAACATAATTGGGAGTGTTACTCGGCCAATCAAAAATTAACACATAAAAAAAAGTTTATGAATAACTGACACATTTTTAATATTTTCATCTAATTCAAAGTTTGGCATAAAAACGTCTGCTGGATCGTCTATAATTAGTATAAAGAACTGGGAGACCACCCACAAAATACTCTTGTACCCTGGTACCATCAACATACACCGCCTTCACCGAAAAGTGCTCCGCATGATGGATTATATAATGAACGAGATCAAAGTCCCTCAACTAGATAATCCAATTTGTTTCTCATCTGCTAGCAGAAAAAGCGTTCGTAAACTTCCACGAACTATCCATCAGCTTCATTGTTTGAGAGATACTCATGGGTTCCCGGTCTGCAGATTGAGTTTTGTTTAATAAGGCGCTATCGAGTTGGCGAATTGAGAGATGGGCCATGGATTCGCCTTCAAATATTCCTGTTTAATCGGTTTCCTATGATGAGGTTTCATAGTAGTGTTAATGAGATTTATGGTTTAATTCGAGCTTCGTGTCTCCGATGTAAAAGTCATAGTTTGTGGAAATTTGATTAAACAAAACCTGCCGAATAGATAAAAAAACTTTCACCCACAAAATAAAAGACGCAAATGGCCTTGGCTAATTTTTATAAGATAGAAAAATGCCACTGAAAGTTGCTCAAAATTATAGATTTTGATCCTCTTCCACATGCCTTCAACACATTTTGAATATGACGATTTCCCTTAAATCGGCACATCTTGCAAGATCATGTTGAAACTGTAAAAACTGTTTTGTAGGTTTTATAATTCTCTGCAAAAGTTCATTGACTATATAAAACGATTCCTTCAATACTTTTTGGGATACCTATTTGCAAGAAACCAAAAAAGTTGTAATTTTTTTCAATATTTCTTGTTAAAAAAAATCCACAAATTAATTTTGCTGGGGCGAAAACCGGGGTTTTCATTTGCGAACTATCTTATAAAAAGTAGTATAGGCCATTTGCGTCTTTTATTTTGTGTGAAAAGGTGTGAAAGGCCAAAAAGGCCGTATAGAAGCCCAATATTATTGACATTTGGTGGATGCGCTGGGCATGGTTCCCAAATTCATCAATAAATAATAACCTACCATTGACCGAACATTTCGTACTCCAGCCATACACAGGGTGCTCTTGCCATTCTTTACAGTATTATGTGTTGTCTGCTGGGAAGGTGGACTTTTTTGGATTCATGCTTGTCTGGGTTTCTATGCAAGGTTAGTGAGGTTAGAGTTGACTATAATCGAAGCATTTTCATATCAAATTGCATGCTACTGTCTTGTAATTCAAACTTCCCGCCATTACAGTGACCCATCACAGATCGCCTATCTCGTGCATTTTAGTGTCGTCTTATCAGATGATATCCTAAATTCTTGTCTTCCCTAGCTCCCACAAGTTTCTCGAAGAGGTTTGCTCGTAAGGGTACAGTCGGGAACGAAATAAATAATTTCTTTTTTTTTCAACAAAATTTGCCAAGAAATTATTTAGAAACCAGATGTCCTGCCATACCAGGATGGCCCATTGCCGTGATCCTACACAATAGGAAAGATTGGGTCGAAAATCCATTAGGAAACAACTACTTGCCTGGCTGATACCACGATGAACGTTGAATTCCATCCAATGAATTTCCGTGCAGAGTTCCTACAAGGCTATCTACGCAATTGCTAGTTACATGGAAATGTTAATTGAAACATTTGGACCATCTATAGATCGATGTCTGGGTTCTTGCCCTCATCAGTATAGGGTAGGTCTCTGCAGACAATAACTAATGTCTGCAACAAATAGCCCAATTATTTTAGCCGCAAATCATTACCCATACATTGGTATATCGACCAGGTACGGAAAAGTTTCGTTTCAGTTTGTCATTTTTTAGAAAACTACAGATCACATATTTGATTTTCAACTCAAATAAATATAAATTAGTTTAATTCATCAAAGTCTGTCCGAGTGACGTTGAAATAAGGCCATCTATCATGTTCCCACCTCATAAAAATAACGAACAAAGTAGAAAATCCTGCAAAAGGATGGAGAGCTCGGGATCGCGGTCAGAAGCCCGGCTGTTTGACACTGATTCAGTGGCACGTATCCCCCAGTAAATAAAGCGTCGTCTATTAGGGAACAAATAAAAAGACCCTGAATCGCCCGACGCGGAGATTACAATAAAAAATGTCTCTATTTGTGTAGCAGGTCATTTTTCCCAGCGCCATAACAATACACGATAAATACCTTGCTGTATGGCAGGAATTTTCGGTGAATTCGAGCCGAACTAAACAATAGCCACTCAGCTGTACTCCAGAAACAAAATCCCCGCAATCGAACATGTGCAAGGATCGTATCCTGGATTCTGGACCGGAAATGAAAAGTCCTAGCGAACCGGATTCCGATAGAAGCCGTCTAAAAGCGTTTTCATCAATTCAAACAAAAAATCGTTATTACACGACGTGGACGAGGAAAAGAGAAATGAAAAACACATTATTACCATCTTTAATACAAGTCGACTGTTCGGTTTTACGTTTTTCTGTTTCTGGAGAGCTGCTCGTGATTTATCATTTCTCCACATTCATATTTGAAATTCTTCGAAACAGAAATCAATTTATTCAGTTAGAGGACAAAGTACAAGAGCCGATTATACTGTCAGGCATATGAAACAATAGTATAATCGCCTCTTTACCAAATGGATAGGTTGCTACGATTTTTGTGGCCGGAAGGTTTTTTGATGACTAATAATAATAATGACACTCACTCATAACCACTCGTGGAGTGTACCCAAAGGCATAGCATATGCGGGTAGAGGACGGCTTTTATTATTATTATTTGCCGTGGTGCTTTGAGGTGACAATTATATTTGGTGGCGTATTCACTGTTCAGCTGTAGGAAAACCCGGAATACCTACAGCACCACCTTAATGTTTTGAATAATGCTTTAACCAATGTCAATGAATAAACCCTTTTGAAAAAAAGTGCACTGCCGTGTAAAGAGTTACCGTTTTATGCAAGTGGCATAGGGTTGCCACCCCTCTCGTTTCTGAAACTCATGGTTGCCGGGTGTAAGCACCCTCTATTTTTTCAAATAAAATTCTTCAAAATTTATTAATTTACAATGGTGTAAACAGACAATTAACTATTAATATATTTTTCAATGTGACCTTCAGATTAAACAATTATACGACTCATTGACTCGTTGCTTTCGTTTTCATCTGAATACAAAAAATTGTCGGAAATCATTCGAGTGGCGCTGAAAGCGGCTCGCGCGCGATTTGTGCTAAAAAAATATGTTTGTGATATAATTAAAATCGATTAAATGAATATTCGGACCCAAAACACCAAAACTAGGTCACTTTCACTCGACGCGCGTTTCGCCAACAAAGTAGGCTTATAGCTCTTGAGAATGATTACTTTGTTGGTGAAATTGAACAGTTTCGGTGTTTCGGTAACAAAGTTGGCATTCTTAATAGCCATAAGCTTTCTACAAGCTCATAGCTCCCAAAAATACTTACCTTGTTGGCGAAACACGTGTCGAGTGAAAATTGACAATGCCATCAACAAAATTCTCAACAATGTGATGGTAAGATTCTTACTAGGAAAGGTGTTTGGATTCTATATGGAATTGAAAGAAATTCATCGAAAATGCGTAATGAAAAATTAAATTTCTCAAAGAAAAGTAGCAACTGAAAACCTGATGGTTCTTATTAACTAAATCCAATACCCGTAGCAGCAGTATGGAAAGCCAATTTTCCAGAACTTTTTTTTAAATTGAAAATAGTCGCAAAAAGGATAGAGCTATCGTGTGGGATTTGTACGGCCCGCACTGCGACTATTAGAAGGAAGAGGGAGTATGGAAAGAAGATGATTGTTGACCCGCTTTTTGGAAAGTTGCAGGGAACACTCATATTACTCTTAAGAACATTCAAAGAAGCAAAAAAGTAATGCAACATTTATTTTTCCAATTCCATTCAATCTTCTGTCTTGAAATTCATTCTACTTTGAAATATCAAGAAGTCATGAACAAATAATTTCAATAAACCCCAAGTAGGTGTTGAAAATGAACTCAAACCAGCGAGAAATATACCGCGCCATTTTATGATAGGTTTTACTATCAATTCTCTCAGAGGACTATTACATTTAACGATAAAATAGGTTAGAAACGTACTTGCGCGTTGTTTTTACAACAAAACCGTAAACATGACTCGTAAATGCATAGTTTATATTTCAGGACAGCGAATGAGAAGCATCTTTTTTGTCCACTATTCACTCATTGCTATCATTGCACCTTGATGGCGACTGGATGAAATTGCCGTAAATGCAAACAAATTCGATATTTATTACCTATATAGGTAGAATATAAACTCAAAGAGAATTCCACTCTTAACAGATTGTAATATTGATGAAATAAAACTGAAATTCATATCAGTGAAGATTCCAAAAAACAGGAAAAAGTGAGTTGCTGAAAAAAAAAACTAAAAACTCAAGAAATATCAATTACAGTTTCATTTGGCATGAAAAAAGTCGAGTCTACATTGAATTTGTTGAAATTGAAAAAGACGTTTTTTTTAATTGCTTCCTGGAGGTTGGTTCACATTGCTCACGCACGTGCTCTCGGTTGTGCTCTCGCTCGTACTCTCGCTTGTGCTCTCGATCGTGCTCTCGCTTGTGCTCTCGCTTGTGATCTCGCTCGTGCTCTCGCTTGTGCTCTCGCTTATGCTCTCGCTCGTGCTCTCGCTTGTGCTCTCGCTAGTACTCAACCTCGTGCTCACGATCGTACTTATGCTCTTGCTTGTTGTGTGTGTATTTTTTGTCAAGATCGTTCTATTCGCAGGCGAAGTGTCCACATGTAATACATATGATTTTTCCTCCTTCCCACTCAATAAAACTTTTTTTGTAGATTTGAAACGCATCTCAACTGCTTTTGTTTAAAACGGACCTATACTAGCATGATTTAGAGTATATAAAATGATTTCATACCCATCTAAATTACTCTGATGGCGTAGTGGTAAGCGACTAGTAAACTGAAGGTACCGGGTTGGGCTAGATCGCGGCAATCAGTATTTTTTTTTAGGCAAGTTATTTTCCTTTTTTTTTCTGTTAGAGGTATACATTATTGGATATTTGGATAGCTCATCCATTTGGGATTGACACTCAGCGTCAATTTTCTCATAGGCAATATGTGCCTATTTTGAATGAATCGTCAATCGTTTTTTCCTCCCTAGGGAGGAAAAGTATGAGTTTCCTCCCTGGTTTGAGGAAGGAAAGTGTGTACTTTCTATAGAAGAAGGAGAAAAACTGTTTTTCATGTAATAAAAAAAATAAACAAACAGTGACAACGAACTTTCCCGTATCGAAAACGGTCCGAGAAAATTTTTGCCGGGTTCTCAACAATAATGACATCAATCAAAAATTGTTATGCATTTATAAAAATTTCTTAATTTATAATACGTTTGATTGCGATTTTAGAAAAAATACATTTCCTGACTTCAATGCATTTTGGTCAAGGCTTAACGCCTCGGCCAACAATTTACATTGTCGACCGGGGATATAATGGTTTTACTACCAGATACACTATATACTATTCTGAAAGATTACATGTGGTTTCTATACGATGCGTGGTTTCTATAGAATCGCTTATCTTGCAAATAGTGCTGATTTGAGGAAAATCGTTGTATTCAAATTTCATGAACATCTGGAAGTAGAGATCTAAATTCAGAATATCTATATCATGGATTTTGAACTGAGAGGTGGAAAATGTGAAATGCCACTGAATGTTACTTCAAACGCTTGGAAATCCGCACGTGGCACATTACATTCTTCGGGAAGATAATTTCCATTCAGTTTTACTGACTCCACCAGATCGAAGTAAAACAAGAGTCCGCCAATAACTATCCGACTAGTTCAATTTACTCCATGGTTTTGTATTAACAATCGGTCAGAAACTAACGGAAGATGGTCCGTAATTCCATTTCGGCATTGAAACGAGAGATTGGACGACTCGAATGCAACTAATGTGAATTAGTTTTTTTGCGGAAAATCAGAAACGTGCCAGTTTTACTGCGTTGAGTCGGGTTTTCGGGAAGAAGTTGCAGAAAGGGGAGAAATGTATTTATTTTAACGACGCCGGCGCGAATTTGGGAGGAAATACCATGTGTCTTTGGAATTTTCTCGACTTTGTTGCCATTCACGTGTTTTCCAAACGATACAGTATACACTTGTCATAACTTCTGATGCCTTTCCAACATCAGATCATATGCAACAGTGTAATTGGATTGAATGAGAAAAAAGAAATATAAATACTACTATAAAATAATATGTCTGTAGTATTGAAATACTTTTTGTGAACTTGAACAGAATAGGGATTATGATGATGCTTTCAATAGAAAAGGAGTTAATTACTCTCTATTTATGGTTACTGTTGCTTCGATTATTGTGTCATAATGATACTATAGTAACAGATAGAACTAGTATACAACTAACTCAGATATGCTCTTCCTGACTATAAAACAGCAATTCATCAAAATTGGGCAAATGTTAGAATAGAGGAAATTTATCCACCTTGGTCCACCAAAGTCAGTCCAACTCCTGAGTTTTCTTTGAATACATCATATCCTCACACGAATCATCTAGTATCATCAATTTTAAATTTTCTTATACAGGGTGTCCCACGACGATTAAGTTAGGTACTATCTCGGAACTCGAGAGTAGTGGAGAATTGTAATTATGGGGTTGTAAATTAAAGCAGTTGGTGCAGCTTTTTTCGATATTATGTTACCCAATGAGTTTTTTTTTCGGTCACGTGACATCAGATTCAAAATCATTAATAGGACAACCTGTATATTTTGGCATTTCTATGTTCCTCCTGATAAAATCATATCATACTATCATACTACTGGTCTAATTTGAGAACTACAGATACTTCAAAATCCTGTGCCACACGAAGTTTTTTAATGACATATGAATGATTATTATAATTTTGCTTTGTTTTAATGATCACAAAAATATAAGACTTTCCAAATAAACTTGAATAATTTGGCAATTGCTCGTTTCAGACGTAATGGAAAAAAGGATATTGAAGTAGCTGTAGTTCGTTAATTAATTGTTTCAGACTACAAGTGTGATAGTTTGTTAGAATTGTTTCGTCGTGAGGAAAATAGTAATGCCAAAATATACAGGTTGTCCCCTTAATAATTTTGAATCCGATATCACGTGACCCAAAACAAAAAGCCAGTTGGGTAACATATCAAAAAATCCTGCACCAATTGCTTTAATTTACAACCCCAAAATTACAGTTCTCTAAATATTCTCTATCCTAATCGTCGTGGGACATCCTGTATATTTTGCAACATTTTGATGGTCACAATCACTCGAGACACTTCAGACATAAAGGCCATGCAACTTAACATGAAGAAGCATACATCTTAATTTTTTTTTGCTCGTACTATTTTACTTCATCAACTTCAATTTGAAAGATTGTCCTGAAAGCTGGGGATGTAGATGAAATTATAGCCAAGATTTTTGATGATGTCGGTTTGGTTGAGTAACTGGTTGGTTTTCCTGAATTGCCTTGAGATTTGCAGTTTTTTGTGAAATGTCCGTTTTCCCCGCATTCACGGCAGTTACAATTTCTATCTGGAGAATGATTATCATATCTGCAAGAGAAGCACTTGATAAAAATCGCGAAAGTTGTCGGTTGACCTGAAAATTTTCAAAAAGTCTTTGTTTGATATGAGGAGACTTGAGACCTCTGATGAAAGAATCTCTTATGTAATTATTTATGTTTTCACCTGCAAATACGGATTAAGAAGGACTGACCTAGTCAATTATTGATAACTAACCTGATCTGAAATAGACTTCATTCGACTTTTTCCGCAAACTCATAGTGTTATTTTGATTGAACGGTATTCAGATGACAATTGAAAAGGTAATGTTAGCAGCCTCCATCCGTTAAGATTTCTAAATGTGTTGAGAAATACACTCGCTGCACATGATTCTCTCAGTATTTCTAAGGAAATTTGATTTTGTTTCTCAATTTCTTCAATTTCATCCATGGTCGTTGTTAAGCGAACTTGCGAACACAAAAAACTGACGTTGTTTATGATATTGTTGAGCTGTTTCATGACAATACGATGTTGAGCTTTTTCTGTAGAATTACGAGATACGTGGTTTTTTCTTTTCTCGGAATCAAAATGTAATCTTTCACGGTCGATACGCAAATAACGGATTCGGTTGTTATAGTATTCAACCTCATTCATTATTTGCTACATATTGGCCTTGTTACGTTAATAACTATAACAAAGTGACATTGTCATAAATCGAAAGACCAAAATCTCAACGAAAAGAGGAATTATATGTGACACTGATTCAAATATTCGTGTTATGATTCCTCATAACCAATCATTCAAATATTCGTAAAGATTGAGAGTCTCAAACTGCATAAGAGCGAAAAGGGTTAACTCTCAATTGCCGTACATGAAAAGGGAATATCAGGAACATGACTTTGCACTCTGTTGCGAGGCAAACCCTCCTACCTATTTTTCCGTCGTGGACAAGGGGATGAGATGGTGCAAATATCATAATAATTCGAATTTCCACACGCGGTTCTATCTGGCTGGCACATCGTTCTGGACGTTATAACAGGGAAATACAATATGAAAAATGAAGCACTCCATTGGGAAATTATTTTGGTGTGTATACAATATTAGAATGGGAAAGGAAAATATAGTAACTGTTGAATATACATTGATTGAATACGGGATGATGTACACCGATTAGGTTGAATGTGCAATATCAACAAGTCTATAAAAAAAATTCTCAGTTCTTTACGAGCATATTTGGCAATATTTACTCTTTTGGGAGTTCAGCATTGTTGAAAATAAAATGATATTGTTAAAAATTGTTAAAATTGTTTTTTCCGTTAACCAGCTGTCGCCCCCTTACGAACGGCAGCCCTCAAAAGTCGAAACTTGTGCGAGCCAAGGATTAACGAGGTCTTACCTTTTAACGTGCGATTCCTAGCACTTTCTCGGGCCATCAGATAAAAATCTGAAGTCGCTGAGGATTCGAACCTAGCCGACCAGCAGTCAATGGTTTTGAACACTTCAGTCTCAACCACTGAGCTACTTGACCACTATTATATATATATTATATATAATTTAGGAGAGAGGTAGTCTTTGCTGACTCGTTAAGATCAAGCTAGGGAAACTTGTTGGGTGAGCAGCATGCAGGAAGTATAATCTTATAACACTTTATTCCAATATTTCGACAAGTATTATTGTCATCAACAGAGAAAGCTACAATAACGTTAAAACTATAGTGAAAACAATTGACAACTAACTGTGGATTCTAAACTACTTACGTGTTGATGAGATTGATTGCAATAGATGATATAAAAATAGATGAGATAATCTTAAAGGTAATCGTCACACATTATTAAAAACTCAGTTGTGCATAAAATTTAGTTCTATTCAATTTTATTAAAATGGATATCATACCGATGTCACACCGGTTGATCGGAAAGCGTGGAAAAGAAAGAAAATGTATTTGAGGTTATGTATACAAAGTGAAGTTTGTTAAGGTACGTTCCTGCATGGAACTGTACTAGAATCTGAAATTAGACAGATTGAACCACTCAGAACGAGAAAAGTGTACATCAAGCTTGGAACAAAAAGAATATACATTGTTTCATGAAAATGACACATGACTATTATAAAATTATCAGATCAGTATTCAAATTGAAAAACGTTTATTAAAGTTTTTTTTATTTATAACATGGATTGAGAGTTAAGCTCTCTGACATTGTGTTTCTGCTTATCCAAGTGCAGTAAAAATGAATATATTTCACTTAAATGTTTTATGTCAGTTTTTTTGTTCAAACATGAGGATGATTGTGAGATGAAGGTCATCTCCAGAAAGGTTCTTTTATATTTGTTAGATTCTTTGGCTAAGATTTTTGCAGCCTCAAAGTTCATATTGTGACCTTCTTTTTGTACATGATTACTAAGGGCACATCTCTCTGGGTGCAATCTACAATCACTCTTATGTGAACAAATTCTGTCCTTCAACAACCTATTGGTTTGTCCTATATATTATATATATATATATATATATATATATATATATATTGGAAGTGTTTTATAAAGTACCAGCTGCCTTAATCGGCGTTGCCTGTGTGACAATGTGTGATGTTACAGAATCTTCACCAAAATGGTTCCAGTTTTTTCTGGGAATTGAATCAATTCAATCGACATCTCACAGGTCTATTTAAATTGTTGGCAAACTTTTGACAACTTTGCTTGATTGCATTTCCAGTACGTTTTTCCTTGCAGTCGATTCGCCACATCAGAATAGTATATTGTACAATGAGCATGAAATGGCATACGTGTAACTACGTGTGGGAAATGTGGCAAATTGTACACTATACTTTTTCTAAGACCCTCTGAATCATAAACCAATCTGTAATATTTTCAATAACATTTTTTATCATGAACTTTCCTGCCAACATGAGTCCCATAATACATACAAAAAAGGGATTGAAGATACAATACTGAAAATATTGAAAATTATAATAAAAATCCAACACTAATCGATTTCATGGAAGAAAAAAAAATTGGTTTATATGGGATTCGAACCCTCAATCCCACTATCCAAATCCTGACTGTTCCTTCAATTATCAATCGCGGCTACGAGCCCACATGATAATGTGATGGGATTAACTGCTATAGAACTTCCTGCCAACTATTCGAAAATATACTATTACTACTCATTTTCGATTACTTATATTTTTAAACAAATTTTGTAAATACTGATGTGAAATGCCAAATTATTAAAACGTTAACAAACTTGATTCGATCTTATATTATTTATGATAAAAATGACAGTCTAGTAGTTCATGAGAGTCGCGAGATATGAAATATCCTGTACTGAAATGATCATTACAGTACAGTTTGCGATCTAGAAATGAAAACGTGTTTCACAATCGGCCTACTTCCTTGGTCGGTAACGCGCATAAAATGGGCATATTTTCACTCGGTAGTAGAAAAGGTTATTTTTTCAAACCTGTATTTTCGAGGAGTTTGTCTTCCAGAATTTCCTGAATTTTGGAATTTCTGAAAAAGGGATTCCATATTCGGTTGAGGTTCACAGCCTTTTCTTTTCCGTTGTAATTCTCCGTGTGTTTGTGGATCTCTATTGCCTCCCGTACAAGTCGTTTGGGGGCATGAAGTTTCACGTCCTGAAACAGAAACATGTGATTTCCTTCACTGAACGTGTGTTCTGTCACTGCCGACTTGTCCTTTTGGCCTAATCTGCAGTTTGTCTGATGCTCCTTCAGACTTATTTCTATGGATCTTTTCGTGGTTCTGATATACACCTTTCCACAAGTTCATGGTATGCGATATGCTGCTGATGTGAGTCTCATTTGTTTTTCGCCGACCTGAGGCTTTGCTGTAATATCTTCTTGCTGGGTTTAAAGGCCATTTTTATGTTGTGCTGCCCCAAGAGTTTTCCAGTATTATTATACCTCTAATGCCATAGACAGAATTGGAAAACACTTGGGGCAACACAACAAAAAAACAATTTTCAAACCCACCCATAATATAGAGCAAAGCCTTCGGTCGGCAAAAGACAAAAGAGACCCGCTATCAGCAGCGGGGGTATATCGCATACTACGCACTTGCAGATTGGTACCACAAAAATATTCATGGGAAAAAGACTCAGGGAGCATCAGAGGAACCACAGATTAGGCCAAACGGCCACACGGCAGTGGCAGAACACGCGCTTAATGAAGGAAATCAGAGAATTCTGTTTGAGGGCGTAAAACTTCTTGCCCTTAACCAGGGATGCTTTAAACGACTTGTACGGGAGGCAATAGAGATCTACAAACACACGGAGAATGAAGCTGTGAAACCCAATCGAATATAGAATCCCATTCGTAGAAATTTTGAAATAGCAAAGGAAAACTACGACATTGGCACAGCAGGTAGAGAGGGGTCAACTAATGTTATTGAAAATGTGCCTTATCCAGATAATTAGCGCACAGAAACACCTCAGAATAAATACAATCTCCACAGATGCGAAATCTTCAGTTATCGGAGATCATCCTCGATGTATAAGTCTCTGAAATAGCTGGTGACTCGCGCTAGTGAAACGACAGGAATAAATTCCGGAAAACGACGGCTTTCAAACTCAAGTGAAAATAGTGACAATGAAAAGTTCGGCCGCGAAAGCCTCAACCATTTTGACCCATTAATGAACTAATATGATTGAGCCGTTGACCTACCGAAAACCCACCCTCGTTAATATTTTGTCGTTATTCGTCGTTATTCGCTTGTCATCGTCCTCGATGAATGTGTCGATACCAATTTTCGTGTCGAAATCCATTCATCGGAAAATATTGAGGAATACGTGATAACCACATAAAACTGATGTCACCACAGGTTGCTCCCCTTGACAACTGATGTCACCGCAGGTTGTCCCTCTCGACGTTTATTGGAACTAATGGAATTGTTCGCCAATCGACCAAATCAATCATACGGGTTATCCCTGTTGAATGATTAGTACGGAAAAAAGTATTTTTGGCATTTGGAATCAATTGAGGCATATTTCATGATGATGGATACTGATGGAAAATAATGGGTATTTTGATTAATTATATTTCAGAATTCCATCGTCTTGATGGTTGAAAGATTTTCACCGATTTCAATTCTCCATTACGTTTCTGTTGCTTGAATTCGTAATCGTTTTCAGGTGAATACCTGTAAATCAAGAATCTTTTAAGTCTGTCGCTGTGATTATGCGCGTTCTTGTGACGCACGTGTCAAACCAATGGTCATCTTTATGTAGAATACTGGCCTCGTCTCAGAGAATTCCAGGCGTGATCGGGGCAAATCCTGATTTAGATGTTTCTCCTCGTTGAGTCCACTTTAAGCTTGTCGCTCACTTGTCCGGCACAGCACAGCACGGCCCGTTCCGTCCAAATACGGATAGGATTGAAAAAATTCAAATGAGTGGACAACCGCCCACTAGCCCTGGATTTCCGACATATAGAATTAAAAATTGCAAATGTGTTGCTGCCAAGCTTTATTGTTTGGCTGTTCTTACAAATGAAGTTTGTCGCCCACTTGTCTGGAACAGCACAGCACGGCCCGTTCCGTCAAAATACGGATAGGATTGAATAAATGCAAATAAGTGGACAACCGCCCACTAGCCCTGGATTCCCGACATATAGAATTAAAAATTGCAAATGTGTTGCTGCCAAGCTTTATTGTTTGGCTGTTCTTACAAATGAAGTTTGTCGCCCACTTGTCTGGAACAGCACAGCACGTCCCGTTCCGTCAAAATACGGATAGGATTGAATAAATGCAAATAAGTGGACAACCGCCCACTAGCCCTGGATTCCCGACATATAGAATTAAAAATTGCAAATGTGTTGCTGCCAAGCTTTATTGTTTGGCTGTTCTTACAAATGAAGTTTGTCGCCCACTTGTCTGGAACAGCACAGCACGTCCCGTTCCGTCAAAATACGGATAGGATTGAATAAATGCAAATAAGTGGACAACCGCCCACTAGCCCTGGATTCTCGACATATAGAATTAAAAATTGCAAATGTGTTGCTGCCAAGCTTTATTGTTTGGCTGTTCTTACAAATGAAGTTTGTCGCCCACTTGTCTGGAACAGCACAGCACGGCCCGTTCCATCAAAACACGGATAGGATTGAATAAATGCAAATAAGTGGACAACCGCCCACTAGCCCTGGATTCCCGACATATAGAATTAAAAATTGCAAATGTGTTGCTGCCAAGCTTTATTATTTGGCTGTTCTTACAAATGAAGTTTGTCGCCCACTTGTCTGGAACAGCACAGCACGGCCCGTTCCGTCAAAATACGGATAGGATTGAATAAATGCAAATAAGTGGACAACCGCCCACTAGCCTGGATTCCCGACATATTGAATCAAAAATTGCAAATGTGTTGCTATCAAGCTTTACTGTTTAGCTGTTCTTACAGATGAAGCTTGCGCCCACTTGTACGGCACAGTACCGTCAAAATACGGATAGGATTGGAACAATGCAAATAAATGGATATCCGCCCACTAGCCCGGTATGGCATAGTCCAGAGCGTCCGCCGCCGAAAAGGTACAACTCTTCAATCCTTTCCAACACACAACGGTACGTGCTGTGCTGTACTGTCTTTCTTCGACATCAGGCGACGGACAACACCTTGCCGTTTTGTGTCGGACAAGTGGGCGGCAAGTTTTATCTGTAAGAAAAACCAAACGACCGTTTGATAAATTGGCTAAGGCTTTCGCGGCCGAAATTTACTTTCCTAACGTTTCGCTAGCACGAGTGGCTAGCTTCTTCAGAGGTCTGTTCATCTTCGTTCTACTCCAATGACTGAGCTAGGTCTGACTCTCAAGTCATATTTATGGGTCGTAAGGTAGTTCTGGGTATTAATTACCTGGGTCGCATTTGCACTTGTTATTGTGGTAGTCGAAAACATCAACAAGTGCAAATGCGACCCAGGTAATTAATACCCAGAACTACCTTACGACCCATAAATATGACTTGAGAGTCAGACCTAGCTCAGTCATTGGAGTAGAACGAAGATGAACAGACCTCTGAAGAAGCTAGCCACTCGCGCTAGCGAAACGTTAGGAAAGTATTCCAAACCACGACGGCCTTCAAACTCGATTCAAAATAGTGATAGTGAACCAAACGACCGCTTGTCCGGCAGAGCACAGCAAGGCCCGTTCCGTCAAAATAAGGATAGGATTCGAACACTGCAAATAAGTTCGAAATTGTTGTATGTTTTAACCGTTTCTTTCAAAATTATTCAACACCCGGTCGGTCGTAAAGTATTACAAAGTGAAAAATAATAAGAACCCGCAAATCATCATATTCAGGATTTTCATTTTACCATATGATGAATTTCAGAAATTGAAGATATTTGAGTAATCACAGATAGTTGCTATCCTTCATCTCATTAGATTTAAAGAATGAACGGAAAAATTCCTTACTAAAATCAACGACGAATACGTGTTATCTCTGTTGAACCGATGTGTAGCTATTGTAATCACTGGAATGAATGTATGGAAGAAATCATTTCCAACACGGTGAAGTTGCAATTTGCCACATCGCTTGACAGCAACACATTTGCAATTTTTAATTCAATATGTCGGGAATCCATTTAACCCTAATTGGTCGAAAGGGGAGCCAGAAAAGCGGGAGAGAACTCAGATTGACATAATCGAGGTGAAATAATGAACGAACGAGGAAAGTTGGCAAAACCAGAATGGATGCTCCGAATCTATCAGAGGTGAAGGATGGAGATGGAAAAGCGCGATTCCTTTGGTGTGAAATATCTTCGGAAGGGCACAGCTTAAGATATATTAACACTTGTTTACTGCGTGTCCAGGTACAATTACCATAACAAGTTATTCGATGGAGAAAAAATATGAAAAAATGTTTAGAAAAGAAGTATTTAGGTTGATAGGGAGAACTTGAAAAGGCTGATTTATTTGGGTTATTTTCGATAAAACCGCAGATATAGAAACAAATAATGGTATATGGACACTTTTTCGAACGAGAATTATTCGAACGTCAGTTCTTCAAAAGGCATTTTTACGAATAGACAGTTATTGGAAGAAACAAATCTTCAAACTGGCAATTTTTCAAACTCTACGAAATAAGATGGATTTATTGTATACATATAATGAGGTTTAAGATTAAATGTCATCTCTTGCATGGAATAAGAAAAAGGTGATTATTATAGTAGTCCTCCAGTATATATTCCAGCTGTACAACACTCATACACTCATGAATATTAAGAATGCAATTAGCACTTGCAATTGTGTTTTCTGATAGATATTTGCCTTCAATTCATCACTTTGTGGGTGAAATAGTGTGGATAGAATGGTATTTCGTTTTCGTCAAAATTGTTCGTTTTATTTATTTGAATCTCTCCGGCACACTTTTAGGACTCGAAATTATGTAAAAAAATCAATATACCTATGACAACAAAAGCTATATCTTGGACGACTTCGCAACTAGCGGAATTAATTCAAATTTGTAATTGTTGTTGTTGTTATTGTTATTTCCATCAACCGGCTGCCTCCTTACGAGCAATCCTCAGAAGTCATCGAGAGACTTGTGCGAGCTAACGTAAGATGCTATACACGAGGTCGATGGGAGCGGCAATTCGAACCCGCGTAACTTGTCATAGCAAGCGAGACAATAACCTGTGCGCCACCAAGACCCATATGTTAGGTTTGATACATACTTGGTGAGTGAAATTTTCTTACCCAATACCACACGAGAGTGGATAATTGCTGGAATTTTTTTCCAGCAAATCCCCAAAATAATTTTCCAAAACATTTCAACTTATATTTGAAAATGATATTTCAAGCTTTTGTGATAATATGAGTAAATATTTCACGAGGCAAAAACTAGGTGGATATCGTATAGTGGAATAATTAGTACACTTTGCCAGTAACAATAGAACTGTATTCTGACAGGCTTTTTCAAAAGATTAACTATATCGTGAGACACATTCAACAAAACGGAATAAATAATGCAGTATCTGCCTAATGACAGAGGTCTGGCCAATTAGATCCCTGAATTTCGTCAAGGATAGAGCCGAAATTCACTGTTGGACATCCGAAAATCAAACCGCACCATAATTAAGGATTTGAGTCAACGTCAAGCATACGGCGATTAGGCAGATGGCGAAACTAGAACTGCAGAGCAGACGTGACTACTAGATTAGATTAAAGAATGAGCAACAATTAGTGGAAGCTTGCATTGTAATCGTTGGAGAGCTCAGAATCTATAATTTCATGTTAGTTCTGCAATCTGCATACTGAGGCGAGCTGTACAACACTGAAGTTTCTGGAACGTTGTATTGGTGTAATTACACTTATTGACTGTTTCATGGCTATTTATAGGGCTTAATTCTTTAGTTACCCATTATTTCGTTTTTATAGTATCTTGGAAAACAATACGTTGCGTTGGTACCTAGTTGTTTTTCTTGGATATGTCCTGTTTTAATGGAAGTTTGCAAAAACGTTAACAAACTTTGGTTTAGTGATATTTTAACTATAAATACTCATTAAACTTGATACAATTTTAGTGCTGATGTTACTCACGAAGAATATAACACAACCTCACCTTGTTATTCAATATTTCAATGGATTTTTTCCAAACAATTAGGAATGATGAACATGATATTTTCATATTTTTGTCATTGTCTTATACTTCAACTTATTTTGCAGGTATCCTTAATGAATGTCTTTCTAAATTTCATCAAGTACGAAAGAAGATAGCCAACAAAATCAAAATAAATCTGGGCAACCTCCATGTTGTCTTTCAGTATCTCAATGAGCGAGTTTTTTAATTCATCGATGGATAATGCGCATTCGTGCTGTCATTGTCATATTCCATAAGTTGAATAAGGATACACTGCTCATCGATGGATCCATTGATTAATTTAAAAACTTGCCCAATGTTTCCCGACCATCAATTGAAGTCAATGAGTATCAAGAAAAATTCGGGATGCTAGTTTTCTCCATTTATGTTGTAATTATTCTATCCATTGTAGTAATTGTTAAAACGTAAGCACAAGAGAGAAATTCATTTTGTTGTATCTGTCTTTCAAGTGTCTGCCTGCCAGGATGGTATCTTCAACACCTCGGTCTGCTGTAGTCGCATGGTGGGTGAAGAGGTCCTAGACACTGAATGAAGAGCGTGTCGTGATCTCAGGTTCTCCAGCTTATATCAGCCTATATCCACATAACGTGGCGCTTCTATCGTAAAAATACCATCTACGACACGCACACGGTATAGACGAAAAACCTGTACTCCCTCATGCTCTGGGGGATATTGAGTTCTTTATGGAGGATGAGAAGTTTCAAATCTATTGGAAATATTCAACTACAAGCCAATTTACCAACAAGGTGGGAAAATGGTCCTCTTCAAGTGAAACGAATGTGACCTAAAAGAAAGAGGAATACAGACCAAATATCGAAATTCACTCTTACAACGTCGCAAACATTGCCCAAATGGACATTGAACTCTAGATCTCAAAATTGTACCGGCTTGCTGTGGAAATCTTAGCCAAACAAATGCAAGGGGCCGTTATCCTTGATTCAATTCTTTTCCGGGCCCAGGATTCTCGCACCCAATAAATCGACCGAACGAATATGGAGCGTTTCTGTGAGGGTGAATGATAAAGATAAGGCCTATCTGGAATATTGTGTTCATGCCAAGTCATGCTGTACGAAGACAAAAACTCAAATCATTCGTTTGCTGCAAATTTCATAAGATTTCATCAAAACTCGGCATCTTCCATTAATTCACCATTATCCACAGCGGCATAGGAATAAAGAACAAATGAACTCAAATTCATTCCCACAGAGTATCTCCGGAAGAATTCTACTGCTCCTCCTCGATCCGAAATCAAATTATTTTGGCTTTTGATTCCGTGCGATATTACAGTCGTTACTGAAAATATTTCAATAAAGCACCTCTTCAGCCCACGGTTTAAAGACGCGTTTAAGTTAGGGGTTATATGAAACCGCGAGTTAAGAGTTTTATAGCAGAATGAATTATTTAAAGAGTTCCGTCTCCGTAATATTATATGAGCCGGTTACCGAGATTCTTGTTCTTAACCTAGACAAAAGGGGAATTTATATTTGCGTTGAGATTGAACATGAATCAATTAGGTTATTCCCGTGTTTCTTATTTGGAAAGAAGGGTGGGAGGGTGGGGTAGTAATGTTATTATTGGAATGGGGTCCTCTGACATTTATTTGTTTTGTGGTGACCGTATATCATTGAAAATTGTATTTTTTCAAAGTACATAATCCTACAAATGATATCTCAAAACAGTAGCTGTTAGGTTATATATGATTAGATAATCAGATTAGGGGCTTTGGTGCTACCTCTACACCGCGACCTTTCCTCGAGATCATTTAGAGTTCTTCATCTAGCTCTATCTTCATTATGAGACTCCAAAGGCTAATTTTTACTCCCACGAATCTGGGAGCTCTTGATTTTTCTTCTCCCAGCGTTAGAAACCTTGGCCTTGACAAGCCCTCGCAGTGGCAGTGGCAGTGGATGTTTCCTTCTCTTTCTGACAACCTGCATAGAATTTCTTTCGCCATACCAGACCTTTCGACGATTGCACTCATTATGTTTGTTGGCTTAGTAGATACTTTGATAAACTCTTTGGCCTGTCTCGTTCCTGGTGAATTATTCTACCATTCTTGAGACTTCTGCTGAGTCCATGGTTTGGTAATTGTTTTTAGTACAGCTTCTTTTGCTTTCTTTTTCTGAAACATTTTTGAGTGATTTGTTCCATATGAATATTAGATTTCTGTTGAAGAGGCCGAATAATTATAAGTGTTTGCTAAAGCATACCATATACTCTATACTCCCAATATAGCTACGATGGCCACTGTGAGATCGCCTTTTCAGAGTGAAGACATGCTTGTGTTTCATTCGCATTAAATTCTACCAAGTTATTGGATCCCCATTCTAGAACTTTTGTTGAATCCGTATTCATTCCATTCTCGCTTCTTACAAGTTCTTTTCTGCTTTCATTGGTTTTGGAAGAGAAAGCGGTATAAAGGGTACTATTATCCGCAAAGCTGGGCATCATAAATGAGGTAGCTTCCGAAAAGTCATTGATGTGAAGAAGGAAAAATGTTCGTACTGAAACAATTTAGAATTTGACAACTCGTCCATTCCAACTGCTGAAAGCAGACTCTGAACACTTCAAGATGAAACCACTTATTTCAGCAATGTCAAAAGTCGGAAGAATCGAGCAATAAACCAATTCTCCTGAGGATCCGTCATCGATTAAGGGTAACAGCATTATTCGCACACTAATAAATTGAAAATTTTAATTCCTGTTCATGTCAATCATCAATTAAACCACTATTCATTAGCAATAAAACAAATAGTCCTGAAACTAATGAGTAAATTCAAATGGAACGACTAGTAATCTAATATTCCATCCCAACTCCTGTTTTAGGCCATTTTAGCGTTCCTGATCGCAATTTCAACATGGGACTAGGCTTTATGCGGATTCACGATCCCAATACCCCGAAGTATCGTTAGAGCCATCCTCTTTTCGCACCCATTTCTGATTAGCATATTTATATATATCCACACGTATTTGCCGATTCGTCGTACTGATGAATAAACAATGAATTGCATCTCTACCTCTATGTTGGCGTGTGAGAATTTTCAAAGATAACAGAAGAACATGTTTGAAAAAAGGAATCAAGCGAATTCAGTCGCAATAAATTATTCCAGTTATAGGGGAATTTGGGGCAGAATTGGCATACAGGGGCACAACGGCATATTTGCAAAACTTGATGCTTATGAATATTATTTTACATTTTTGTCAAGTATGTGATGTTACGTGATAGTGGCAGACCACTTTGAGAAGTATATTTGATGTTAAGTTCGGGGCGGAACGGGCCGGGGCGGATTTTTACCCTGACCATTTTGCCCCAGCAATGATTTGAACAGCCACAACAGTAAATTAGATATTCATTGTTTTTTGTGAAAAACAGGAAGAGATGTAAAAGTCTAATGGCAAGCATTATTTTCAGATGGTTCGGATATATGAAAGAAAAACCGAACGGTAGACATTTGATATAGAATTCAAGAAATCGAAGATACCCAAAATACCAAAGCTTTCAAAAGCTCTTGAGAATGCTAACTTTGTTGGCGAAACGAGCGTCGAGTGAAAGTGACGTAGTTTTGGTGTTTTGGGTCGGTTTTATTTTTTTAATTGTATCCACACAAAATGTGCCAAATATTCATTTTTGATGGAATATTGAAACCATGGAAAATACCGTTCATGCTGTTATTAACGATGAAATGGGTTCGAAAAAGACGTCTCTGCAGTATTTCACACAGCGATCAACGTTGAAAAGAAACGTTCAAAAAGAAATTAAAGAGAGTCTATTAAATTGAAAAAAGTAAAGGAAAATTCTTTTCCTGTCCTTATTTGCGACATATGCAAATAGGCAAAGTTACCGTAATTTTTAGTCTGCGGAGATCATTCTGCCACAAAGGTACCATTCCCAAAATGAATTATTGTTTTCATAATTACTTCTTTTCGAACTTATCTTAGATGCTGATTGAATATGAAACAATGCTTTGAAACTAATTTTATCTAGAAATTCATGAAGAAAAGGCTTCCCAAACGTTAGGTATGCCAATACCTAATCATGCAATTTCAGTGTTATAAATCTATTTGAAGTGGCTTGAAAAAGCAATTGAACGAGTTATTACAGATTGAAATGGTTTTAGGTACTTGGAGTTCGTGGCCAGAAATATACTGGATTGATTACTTTTCGTTAATTCACAGCAACAAATTTGGTACTGAACTCGACAATTTATTCACTTGGCTTTCATTCAGTCAAACACTATTTTAAGTAGGTATTTCACTGGATATTATGTGCGTCACTATCGACTTCATGTTCCTCCTCAATAACTGCAGCAGGTTCTTTCCTTGACTGTTGTCGGCTTTGGTTGTTCTTCAACTCTTTTTTTTCCTGACACTTTTTCCTAACACTTTTCAACATGAATACCTCCCAAGAGGTTATCTTGAAAATATGAAAAATAGCAACTAAAGTTTGTCTTTCAGTCGCAGATGATTCCACAACATATTCTATGAATATCCCATTCATATTTTCGAACAAAAACAGGGGGTCTATTTTCATTGCATATTTCGGTTCTCTCCATTCAGTGTCTGGTTCATCGGAGATTCCGGATGGAATGCGTTAGCCAATCAAAAATAAAATTGGTGTTTATTGGAGTTAATCACTCCACTTCATATATTGATTGTCAATCAGTAAAAATAAACGTATGCTTTGTTAACCCTGTTGTTGCCACAGTATGCAGCACTCAAATATTGATTGTTATGCAGTGGTGATTTCACAAACAGTTATTTTTCGATGTTATTTCATTCGTACTACGAAGGCGTAGAAGGGCCACGGTTTTTTTTTATCCGTCATAATTTCGACTTTTACTTCGAAATTCCGACTTTTTTTTCGAAATTTCGACTTTTATCCCGAAATTTTGAGTTTTATCTCGAAATTTTTACTTTTATTTCGAAATAATGAATAATGGATTATACAGTGAGTTTCAAAAAATTTGCAATATATGGAAAACTTGTTTATTATCCATTTGTCAGAAAATGTTATTCCTCATAAAAATTGGTGCATTGCAGAAAACAGAAAGTTGTCCGAAGTTTCTCTCACATACTGGCTCAGATCATATCTTTCATTTCTCTTGTACGTAATCTGGAAAGGTCTATTGAAATGAAATAAATCCCAATCTAAGGTGCTGGAGTAGACTCCGATACTGAAGCTGATCAGGATGATGCAGTCAAAGCTTTGAACAGCCTCAAACTGAAACGCAATCAGAATGAGATGAACCCCAATCCAAAGCTGCTAGCAAACGCCAAAGAGTCGGTGAAAGTGAACAGAGAAAGCCATAATAGGCCATTGGCTGTGGTGGAGGACTCATTGTTTCAACCCAGAACATGACACACTTCAAGTTCGGAATGAAGCCATGACCAAGCCTTAAAAAACGACTTCAACAATAATGTGGTCAATGTGAGGAAATTCAGTTCAGTTCAGTAACATGTCATTATAGAGAATGCAAACAAGAGAGAGATATTGTTTTGAGGATGTTTTTGCGATTGTTTGATACCATCACTACTGAAAAACAAAAGTGTGTACATCTTGAAGGAGAAATAATGGTTCTAATGAAGTTCCAATGTTGTAGAGTCGAAACACCCCCCTAAATTCCACAGATGCAGATACTTTCGTGAAAACGAAGATACAAAATGAGGTTTTATTTGTAACACATGATCTTATCTTTATATAAACGATGGATGTGAAATCACACCACGAACTCATTAATCCATTTCATATCGACTACAATTCACTTCAAAACCATTTCAAATAGAGATAGATTCAAACGCCATATTTTCGCGGGCTGACGTCATCACTATTGTTCTACAAACATTTGCCCTTGAGTCCTCTGAGAATGTTTTCTGCACGAGAAAGAACTGTTCCCAGTTTGAATCACAGTGTAGGTACACCCGATTGAACGTCTTTTGAAAGTATTCAGTTGAATTTAATGGGAACGCACACTATGTTTTGATTACAGATGTGCAATATATGGAGAGACTTTGACGTCATCTATATTCGTCCAATGAAATGCCGGTAATGAATAGTTCGCGTGAAAATAGCCAGTGTTTGAAGTCTCCTCATATTCTTTCTCCTCCTATACCCCTTTAGAAAGTACACACTTTCCTCCCTCAAACCAGGGGGGAAACTTAGAGTTTTCCTCCCTAGGGAGGAAAGTATTTCCCCTCATTTCAAGTAAGTTGTAAACGATGAAACTTGTGAATCTATTATAATCAAATTGTTTCCGTAACTTCTTATATATCCTGTATTTTGGTAAAAATCAAACATGAATGTTACTTCTACTTTAGTGTCTTAATAGCTATTTGTGTATTTAGAGCGCAAAGTGATTGATTGTCGCTCGACAAAAAGATTAATCTTTGGAGAACGACAACGACACTATGTGATCGAAATAAACAAATTATTTTTTCTACAACCGCAGCTCTTAGAAAAAAAATTGCACCGCCGCAGATTCTCAGATGGACATGACTGTATTGTCTATACTTTCCATCATGCAAGTATAAGTCCATTTTGGACAAAAGCAGTTGAGACGCGTTTTAAATTTACAAAAAAAGGTTCATTTAGTGGGTAGGAGGAAAAATCATATGTACTACATGGGAGTAAAGTGCCTTCTCCTCCCTTGTATGTTTACTGCCCTCCGCTTCGCGTAGAGCACTAAACTACATACTGCGGGAGGAAAAGTGGCACTTTCCTCCCTAGTAATACAAATACCAATTTTTTCTGGATCAGGGAAAATAAAAAAAAAAAAATTCTTTCCCAAGGTTTGACTTGTAAGTAAAAAAAAAATATATGAAATATTATTATTGTAATTCCTTATTATAAAGGGTTAACATCAAACTTCATATCATACTGTAAATCTAGTTTGACGCCTATGAACTAGTTCTCTCAGCGTGATTCCAAATGCATCGTATGCTATCGATTTTTCCATATTCAGTAAATAGAAAGCATTCCCTTGTTATCTGCTATCTGGTGAGTTGTTACTGTTTGCTTTCCTGGATGTAAAATTGTAGACCCTTTGAAAGCTTAAACGAGTGCTCCACTGCGCACATGGCCTTGAATTGTGTGTTCATCCTAGATAAACATATTGGAAAGGAAGCCTCCCAGCCATCTCAGAAAAATATGGAATAAACATGTTACTAGTCTTTTTTTGAAGATACATATCGGAAATTTGTTCGGCAAACATCACACTGAGAAGAATTTTGTCTCAATGTAGAGATGATATATTTTAATTTTATATATCTTCATAGGCCAGTAGAAATAAAAATATATTGCAATAAATTAGTGAGGACTGCCAAAAAAATATTTTTTTATCCTACACTGTGAGAAACTTGAATTTTACCAGCTTTGAGGAGAATAGAAAGTTACCTTTTCTACGCCATTAAACGACAGTATAAATAGTTATTTATTCGAAAAGTGCAAAAAGTAAGTGTTTATTGCACTAGTTGCATACAACATTTTTTCTACGTTCATGCAAAAAGCAAAAAATGATTTATTAAGGTGCGGCACTAGGTGTAGGAAAATGAAAAGTGCAACTTAAATAATTTTATTACTATCGATTTGCACTGAAACAGATCACTATCATGTATTTTTCTATTAATAATACCCATTTCAAAACTTTCAATTCTGTAATCGTCAGAATTAATTTTTTACTGGACACTATAACCACAGTTGCATTACAAAAATCAGAATCATAGTAGCCGTGAGCGCGGATGTTATCACTAGGTGTGGTCATAGTACAAACAGTTTGCTCTATGCAGGTAGACGGTTTAGAACAAAGTGGATCAGTTTTGATTATGGAGTTATTCTCGGGAAGGCAATGTTTTTAATTTTGTCTGCTAACATTAATACAAAATAATATAAAGTATGTAACTGTTTAAAACGTATTGCCAATCTCACAGAATATCTGCTAAATATGTAGTGGATTTGAGTGCTTATATTTGTCATGAAGACAGCACGTTGAAGTAGAATGACAGATGAGTGCAATAAAAACTTTATTGCACTAGTGCAATAAACTTCTTTTTCCATTGAATAAAGTTCAATAAAGTTTTGCTTTTTGCATGAATGTAAAAAAAATAAATTCTTAGCAGTTGTCAATGTCTGCATCAAATTCATTAAATCATAAGTTGTCATACTATTTCATGTTTGTTTGAAGTTAACTTGGCAGTTTTTCAACAAATAAATTTTTTGTAAAAAAAGTATTCGGATGAATTTTTTGTGTAAACCACGACAGTTAAGTGCATTTAATATTTGTTTCAAATTTTTTTTGCAACTTCTCTAAATTGAAAACAGTTTACAAAACCGATAACAAGTTGAATTATTAAAAGAAATATCAGCAAAACTTTTTGACTGGCAAATATTAATACTTTTGTGTTCATTAGCTTGTTAGGGAGAAATGCAGTCAAAGCTTGATTAATTACTGGTGATCGTCGTAAAAACTAGTGACAACGCAATACTCTTTGATTTATAATATCTGATTTCAAAACTTCAATTCAGTTAAAAAACAGAACAAAGATAATTCCTTGAAATAAGCATAGAAGTAGTAGAAAAAGTTATGTTTATTCCTCCATAACAAAGTGTATTTCCTTCGCTTCCTCCAAACTATATACAGGAGGAAAAGAAGTACTTTCCTTTCCGGACATGTAAATATTTATAAAAAATAGGGTAAAATTTTAAGCAAACTGTGAGAAAGTGACAAAACGAAAATTGAATGACTTCTCTCAAGTGAAAAAGTACACTGAAAAAATTCATATTGCAAAATTATACTATGTGATGCAGGGTTTTTCTTTTGTCAAGAACCATAGGGACGAATTCACAATCAGGTTTGAACCTGAATTTTATTTCGTGCAAATATACACTAACTATCTATTGATTCTTCTAATCATATGAATTTATTTTTATATTTCATATATTTATATATGCATACTGTGAATTAACAGTATTTCTCTCAGGTATTTACTACATGATTTTGGCATATAGTGTGACCCCCATAAAACCTACATATTTCAACAGACTGGAATAATTTTTTTTTTCGTTATAGAGTCCACCAGGACACCAAATTACATTGATAAATCTCCATTTCCAGGGCCAACTAGTCTTATTTTTCAAGGTCAAAAATCTGAAAAAGAATTACTAGCGATTTTTTTAGAAAAAATTTGATTACTCCACTGGATTCACATTTTCAAATGGTTCATAAATGAATAACGTTGAAGTGCGTCAATTAATGAAAAAGTTATAGGGGAATGAAATTTGAGAAATATGCCGTTTGATCAACCCACCACTTCAACTTCAAAACTTTTATCAGAACTTTGACTACACCACTGGATTCAGGGAGTCTCGAAATATCACTGACCATAATTTTATCGAAATTTGTTGATTTTCCGGAGATTCCATCAACATATTTTTTAAATTTTTTCTTATTCACTAATTTTCTTATTTATGAACATTGTTCTGGGTAGGCAGTGTTACCAACTCCTCACGCAACTTTAGGAGCCGCATTGTTGATTTTTAAGGCAACAGTGGATTATTACCATCCAGCTACGAAATTCAATCATTCAGACTTTTACATCTGAAATGAAGAAAAGAAAAATTCCGCACCGACTGGAAATCGAACCTGGGGCCCTTCCACTGCGCTTATCCCCGCGCCATATCTAGATATTATATTTCAGTTTAATTTGATATTTTATGTTGGTAACACTGCCTGCAATACAGTGTCATTTTAAAACTTCCATCACGACTAACGAAATTCCTCCTAAGAAATTCAAGGAAATCAAACATCTCTTTGCAGCAAATGCCCGCTATAGTGGACCAAATAACTCGGAGAAAAGCGAGCTCTTTCTACATATTCAACAGCCCTGATGAATACGTGAATAATAAATACGGAATGACCAACCAGTGTCATCCCGAATTCCGGAAACCTCCGTGGAATCCTGGATCGATTCAGGAAATAATGGTGTTTTATTGTCCCAATTCTTGGTAGTCACGACCCCATGCCTCAGGTCGGTACAAAGGAAAAACAAAGTGACATGGATGTACAAAATCGGGTTTGAAGAGGATGTAGCTGAAAAACTAGTCAGTGTTTCCAAAGGAAAAAGTTCTGGTTAATGAAAAATAGTGTGCTTGTTCCAAGGTATATTTTCCTCTCCATTTGAAACTGCGTTTTGAAACTTTCTGGACGTTTTTCTCCGTCAGGTTCGTCAGTTTGAAACTGTGTTTAGTTGTCTCAAAGATTTGAGGATTAATTTTGAGAAGTCAGTATTGCGTGATAGGACAACAGTGTTGCCGGAGTTCATACATCAAAAAGAGGCATTGATTTAACATAAATAATAGGCATGTGACGTGATTACATCGATGTTCATTGTAATCAATGCCTCTCGCAATACTGACTTCTCAATAAGAATCCAAATAAAGCTTGGCCTTTTAGAAGATTGGTCATGGTGGGTTCGATTCCACTTCTGCCCTCTGAGTTTGAACAGTAGGTTATTTAGAAAAATCTATAGCTACACCCCGATTTCGCTGATTAGTTGAGAGTAGCAACCCTATTCGCGCCAAATGGTGAAGATTATAATCTTCTCCTATTAATGAATATGTCTCCATTTATGTAGGGTCTAAACAAGAAATGTTTGTTATAGTTTGAGTCATCAGACTCGGGGGTTGGTAATGCACTATCATTTGTCGTGCTCGGGGAAGAGTAAATAAAATAACAATCAATAAAATATCCATTACCGTTAAATTTTCAGTTCCAGCTATAAACTACTTGTTCTCAGTATTCTTTACAATCCATAACAGTAAATTTTTTGATATTCTATACGCCATTTTATTCTTTCCTGGACACTTCTCGTACTTAGAACAATATAATGAATATTAAAAGTTGGGAACACTTACCAGTCGTTTCCAGTTTTGGCAACATTCTGTCTTTTCCTACCAGTTTGATGAGGTTTTGGTTCGGCAACCATATTAACATCTGAAAAAAAATATACATATTATTGTCAGTTGAAAAGTTATACTAATTCTGCCATTGGGAAGTCAAAAAATTTTGAACACAACATTTTATTACATATTCGAAAGTATCCCCATGAATTTATTTGAAGAGAATATTGATTGAATTGTATTTCTTTTTTGCTTTTATTGTTGTGGGTTGAATGGAAATGTCAAAAAGTACTTGTTTCTTTTATGCAATAATTTTAGCCAAACCAGTTTTACTACATATTTTACAAAAACCTCATCTATAAAAGTTCATTAACCAGGAATATAAACAGAATCTGAACCATTTACAATGAGCCACAAATATATGGTGGACGCATTTACTGAAAATTTGCCAAAAAAATCCGGACATGAAAAAACAAACTCAGACGCACTAACCGCAAATTTCCTTCACCCTGTTTTTCCTTGCTTACCCTGAAGAAAACCAACAACTCAAATAAGGATCACGAAGTTCGCAGCATATGGAAAACTTTGTTATTATTGTTTTCTCAAAAAAAGAATCATTTGTGATAAAAATTTCTGCTTCATCCCAAACCTGAATTGCAAACACCAGAGTTGAGTTTTTTACTACCCTTTACGAGGGAGATTACAAAAACATGCTATGATTACAAAAAATATATTATCCCATCATTTTTTTTTCAGTAGAATTGAAAGTCAACAAGAAATATTGAATTCAGAATTGAATGTTGCCCCTTAAATTCAAATTATAGCCACCTACGATCAATTTGATTTTTCAACTTTCTTTCCATTTTTTCCTCATCGCCCTGTACAACATGAGGAATACTATTCTAGACGTTTCGTATATCCTTAGATGATGATGATATCACTCTCTGGATGTACTCACCTTTCTTGGTTTTTTCAAATTATCACATTTATTGAAATATGTGGAGGAATTTCGCAAAATTTTGCTGCAAATAGAAAACTAAACTAAATTATCTCTAAGATATGATGTCAGAATGAAAATTAATAGGATAAGGGGCATATTTGTATCAAAATGTTATTCGTTGTGTGAAAATGAATTCATTTTTATTTTGATATCATACTTTGGAGAAATTCTCTTTTAATTACTATTTGCTGCAAGATTTAGTGAAATCTTGTCAAATATTCCAATTAATGTGATTTTCCGGTGGGAGGGCGAAATAAGAGAACATTCAGACAGTGGTTTCATCAAATCTAACAATATACCATCTGTCAAGCAAAGAATTCCCAAAACACTTATAACACTTTTTCGAGCCTTTTTGTATGCCTGATTGCCAAATACGCATGCGCGCAAGACTATTTTGTAGACTCTTTCAGGCATGTAAATAAATAGGACTGGTTCTAATTTTTTCTCTTGATTCGAGGTGTTTTCAAGGACGTTTGTGGAAATATGACGTGCACCAACATATTCATTTTCTGTCTGACTAGACATAACCAACAAATAAATGAAAATACAGCTCTGAAAATACTGCCTCAAAAAATCTATTAAAAAGGCATGCGTAGAACACCGCATGCCAGTCATTTGGGGAATTTGGGGAATTTAACCAACAAAGAGCCTTGAAAATAGGCACAAAAATAGGCACGAAAAAAGACATAGTGTAGTGAGGGTTAATGCGATAAGGAGAAAATGTGCAAAAAATTGAAAAATTAAATCGATCTCAGGTGGCTATGATTTGAATTTCTGGATCAACACTCTATTCTGAACAATACTTCCTAGTGACTTTCAATTCTACCGTAAAAAATAAAGTGATGGAATCATATTCCTTCTAAAACAAAGAATGTTTTTCAATCTCCCTCGTATAGGGTTGTAAAAAATTCAATTCTGGTATTTTGTAATTCAGGTTTGGGTTGGAGCAGAGGTACTTATCAGGAATTATTTTCTTTTTGAGATATCAATAATAATAGTTATATTTGTATCTAGAGCAGGAAATGCTACTTTGGTGTGACGAGGCGCAGCCGAGTTAAAATAAATAGTCGAGTTCACCAAAGTATTTCGCGCACGAGATGCAAACAATTTTTTTTTAATAAACGTCAAAAAAAATAGGAAGCCTTACTTAAATATTCAGAAATGAACGATTTCTTAGATTTTTGCTTGATTTAGGACCATAAAGTAAGAAATGAATGATATCGCATTCTAGATACAAAAATATCTCTTATCGTTCTATATTTTCAGTGAACTGATGTGATCGAAACAAAAATGTTTGATTCTCTTCACAATCCTTGTTCAATGATTCCATTCATTGATATTCCGAGTGGAAGACAACAAACAACCAAGTAAGCGAATTGACCCGAGGCCAGTGCAAATCTCGGAGAGAACGTTGCGCCGATTAAGAATTCAAGAGGTAAAAATCAATTAGTGATATGGCCTTGCTTGGACGACCACCAAACGTAAATATTTGATACTTTATTCAAGTAGTAGATTGCCGAATGAAGCAGTAATTCACACCAGAAACTGTGGTTTGAGTAATCCAAACAAAGGAGATGAATTATGTAGGAGCCTGGTGGGTCCAAGTGATTGCAATTCTGCTAATGTATCTTGCTTATTTATTCAAGGAACGCTCAAGATTACGCGATATTTAAGATCTGATGCGAAATCCAAAAAAAAGGAACTATATTATCAATGCACACGAAAGTGAAGTTATTGAAACAAGTGCTATCACTTGTGCACAATACTATTTTTTTACTTTTGTAATGCGGTTCACCGTAAGTAGGTGTAGGTGGGCTCTGTATACGAAAAAAGATTATTACTTTGTCACTGGTTGCCAATCCTATTCGTGAAATGTGTTCTTTGATGTAATATTTCGAAAAAGCAATCTCGCATCAACTTATTAAATTACATGTATTAAATCTGAAGCGTTAAAGTTAACGAGTATACACTACTCCGATAGACTGATCTCTTCTCTCCTGGAAACTTTCCCAAAAAGTAAAAAATTATACAGACAGCTACTCCGCTGGAAAGTTTTTATCCCGTGGATAAGCTGAAATCTAAAAGGCATCTCATTTCCAAAGTTTCGGAGTGAAGAAACACGTAAGTTAAAAGTTATTTCAATGAATTTTCAATGGTCTGAGAATAAGGTACGGAGAATTGGGTCAGGTATACTGAAATAGTAGACACCTACTATGATTCATGTTGGGAATTACAACTTGCTAGTTGTAAATGCTATTGAATTTCGTCCATTCATTCAGCTTCGGGTTCTCCAGAACAGTTGCGTTTTAGAGTTCATACCATACCATCAAGTAATTCAGGAAGTTGAGTAGCTCCTCCGACTTTAAGCTTGCGAGAATACATGCCATTCAATAACTCATTGTCAGAACGGACATTTTTTATTTATTGTACATTGGAACTCTGGGTAAACACATACGCTTTGTTGCCAAATTGTCTATTTTATGCCTTAAAGTGCAAACCGGCTAACTCCACTATACGTATCGTGGAGTTAGCGGGTTTGCACTTTAAGGCATCGTTATAAATCTTTGCCTTCACAAACTACGATCTAAAAGAACTTAATTGAAGAATGTTCCGGAATGATTTGTATGTTGAAATGTTGGGTTTTTTTTTTCATAGACCAAAATCTTATGACCAGGAGCAGTTAGCTTTGAAAAGCATACCCTTCTTTTTTGTTCATTCAGGGCCAGTTTTTCAATGTACTTTCACTTTGAGCTAAATTTAACTCATGGTTAGAATGTGAGTCGATTCCTTCATTTAGCAAATGTCATATTCATTTTAACCACCAGTCATTTAACCGGGAGTCCAAGTACGCTAACACGACATTGATAAACTGGCCCTCAATGAGTGTATTTCAGTCTCGTTGACTGTTTTACACAATCACCCCTATAGAGAATGAAACTAGTTTCAAAAACTTCAGTCTGCGCATACATTTCTGTGTGTTGGTACTATGCTAATTCACAAAATTCTCATCAACCGTGTTTGTTATAGTATAATATTGTATCAGGATATGGATTTGTTTCAACCGTTAACAATGGATAATTAGTATTTCCAAAACAGTTTGTCATTCAGATATATAACAGAAACTAATTCAGGTCATGCACCAAAAATTTATAAAGCGCACATACATTTCTTCCATTGTGGGGTTATGCATTTCATTTCACTAATTTCTTTCCATTCATTTGCTTCATGCAAATTTGGTCGAAGTTTATGGAGCGTTAATATTTGCGAGTTCAAATTATAAGTTGCTTTGTTGAGCGGGAAATTATTGCAGTGCAACAAGTAGAGACGCCAGAGGCAACAAGAGTTCAGGAATTACAGATTATTTTCCATGTTTGCACCGGTGTCAGAGTTATCACGATGAAACGGATGTGTATTTGATTAAGCTTGAGAGAAAAATGCGTCATGAACTCCTTTTCTTTTTGTCAGTGTGTTTTTAATATTCTCGGTTTTGTTCTTAAACTTCAGATTATTTAATTGCTTGGGTGTTGGTAACGCAGATTTCCTCCCTGGTCATCCTTAACAAACAGAAGACTTGCAAAGACATCAAAGGGTTGCTAGATAGAATGCATTCGGATGACTGAAAAAACACAATTTGAAAACAGAAGAGTGGGTCATGAACAATATGAATGGAATCAAACTATTGGCTATTTACGATAAGTATTACTTCAGATTTTGTTAACAAAATCGATATTTTCTGTAAAAAAATTAACTCGAATGGAAAAAAAATGAGGTTTCATTCACATGTTTGAACTGAAATTATCGAATCATTGATATTTTACGTGGTACAATGAATTAAAATGTGAATTTCTCGGAAGTTCGACCACTAGGAAGATGGGGAGTAACATTCCAAAATTAGTATAAGATAGAACAGGCTTTGAAAGGTTCTAGAACGATCAAGAAAGTCACTCAAGTGAAATTATCTGAGATCATTTGTTTTTATCTGGGCCACGACAGGTTCGTCCAAGCTAATCTCACTGAATCGATTTGAAATAAATTTTGTAAACATGTATGGCTTGGTTCAACTTGAGATATAGAATAGTGTTCAACCAATATTTTTTATTACACCTCAAGAATTTTTTATAGAGTAACTAGCTTCTGTCCGCGGCTTCGCCATAAAATGATTTCGCCAATAATATTAACAATATATTCGATATTAAATAATTGGAGAATGAAGTATATTGAACAATGAGCATGAAAATGTACATTTCCCACGAGTAGGTATATGAAATTTTGTAGTACGAGCGTAGTTCATATACCTACGAGTGGAAAATGGGTCATTTCATGCTCATTGTACCCTATAATTTTTCTACGAACTTCCCAATCATAAACCAATCTGTACCTAATATTTTTAATAACACTTTTTATCATAAACTTTCTGCCGCCATGATTTCCATAATACATACATAATACCTGAAACAACAGTATAGTAGTTAATGAAAGTCGTGGGAAATGAAATATCCTGTACTGAAATGAGTAATGCAGTACAGCTCGAAATGATGAAGTGTATAAAATCGGCCTACTTCCTTGATCGGTAAAACACATAAAATGGGCATATTTCTATGTGGTCATAGAAAAATACTATTCCAACGGAGTTACGATGTTCTGATAGAGCACGAAAAATTCGAATTTCAATTGTGCAAAAAATAAAATGGTTTGACAGCGCCTGTTTTGTGCACACATGAAGTATATACAGGGTGGCCCACGAGGTTTTGGGCAGGAAATATTTCAGAACTCATTAATAGTAGAGAATTGTAATTTTGAGTTGTTAATTAAAGCAATTGTTGCACCTTTCGTTGATATTATGTTACCCAGTGAGCTTTTTGTTTTCGATAACGTGACATCAGATTCAGAAGTATTAATGGGAAAAACCTGTATATTTTGGCATTTCTATGCGTCCCCTGATGAAACGATTCTAACAAACTGACCACTTTTGTGGTCTAAAACGATTAATTTAAGAACTGCAGATTCTTCAATATCCTTTGTCTACGAAATCTGAAACAAGCAGTTGCCAAATTAAGTTTAGTGTCACCATGTATATTTGGGGAGTCATATATCTTTTGTGATGATTAAACGAGGCATAATTATAATAATCATTAATACAGGGTGTAACTTAACCCCTTGCAGTGCTGTGAAGGACGGGTGCATAATGACATTTTATAACGAATGGTAAGTGTGAAAAATTTGTGAAAAATTTAAATTGTGTTGGAAAATTCGTCGAAATTTTGGGAACCGCTGTCCGCCGAACGTCAGCTGACCGGAGCAGAGCCGCAATACTGGAACTGTCGGATGAAATAAACTGTGTAATTTCGAACAATGGTTTCCAAGAACTTCCGAATGCTCAAAAAAAATTAAAATTTCCATTTTTTTTTTGAAATTTTCAGACCTGCCATTCGTTATAAAATGGCCTTATACACCCGTCCTCCACGGGAGTGCAAGAGGTGAGATTACACCCTGTATATTACTAAAAAACTTGCCACCAATAACGTGAAGCAAGACACAGTTATATTATACTGACATTTCTATGGTACCAATTGCACCACACATACATAAGCGATTTCCAGCAGGATTGGTGCGTCACATTCCTACCCAGTAAGAAATCTTCTTCGTGTATGACTGGCTAATGAGTCAAAAAGTTAGCCACACGCGCGAACGAAACGTAAGACATAATTCTGAAACAACAGCCTCCAAACTCGAATAAGACTATTAGTAAAAAAGGATTGAAGTTAGCCAATGTAGAATATCTTAGTGAATATGAAGGATATTGCTGGAGTTTCAGAAACTTTTTGAGAGTGAATTCGGAGAATATTGAATTTGTTGTAATTAACTAGCGGTAGTGAAACCTTTAGTACTGGTACTTTTTCAACAAATATTCCATATTATGCACGTCATGTCCGTGGAAAATGAAACAACGCAGAATTTTGCCACAGTCTGGATAAAATATTTCAACCTCAAGAGTATAGTAAATGGGATTCGAAATCGATAAACAGGCAAACTTCACTGTTTAACTGGCTAAAGCTGAGTGCAATATAAACCCAGAAAGAACAGACAATAAAGAGGAGTTCTCACCGATACGCTGCATTAGCAGATATGTTTTTACTATTTCGTTCCAACCTCTCGCTATATCCATTTCATGTAGTAAGCGATATAGCTTTTCATTCAGGAGTTTCTGTGAACTCCAACTGTTCGAGACCAACTCCATTTACATGAACAATGGAAGTGACCTACTAACTTCCTCTATATTCGTGATACAATAAAGTCCATAGGGATTATTGAGATGAGCTTCCGGCCATATTCTGACAAAAATGAGTTGGGGATTAATATATACCATCTCCTATATTATTCGACATTCAATTTATACGCTATTGATATAGAAATGCTATTCACCGGATATAATTACCTAATAGTGAAGGAAATCGACATGACAACGTCTTTATACTTCAATAGGTATTTATGATACAAGTTGGTGAAGTAGGTCTTTTATGTATAAGCGTGAACGATTATTTTTTTATGTTTTGGTTGCCAAGATAAGGATAATCCTGTATTGTTCAAAAAACAATTGAGAGCGAAGCAAACGTAGGTAAGAATTGGTGAATTTCTGAAGGCTGTATGCCTGAAAGAACACCTGAAAGAACAAATATTTGCCGTTCGTCCATGAAAATATCTATAAAATAGAGACAGATTGCCAGCCTATCTGCGATGTTTCAGAAAAGTGAGCGAGCTTATGAGCGAAGTATCACCTACTAGAAGAATGGCTCTCTTTTGGACCGAATATGTGTGTTTGTTTGGGTGCTGCACTTGGAGATATCTAGTGCATAGGCCAGAGTTTCACCTAATTTCTCGATATAGTGCTGCCAACTATGTGAGACATAAGCAAGCAGGTCACCAGTTGATCTCTGATACCGGAAACCATATTGTCGACCATTAATAATTCCTGATCGTTCTAGATATTTCATGAGCTCGATGTTGAGGCTATTTTCTGAGCATTCGTTACTAGTGTTCCAATTTCCTTGGTTAACGGAGAAAATTGGTTGGAAGTAAAATTTCGCCCAATAGCTTTGGCAAATTAATGAAGAGAGAGGGACCCATTGGGACACTCAACGAGCTTTGATCGTATCTTGCATTGAAAGCGTCTTCTGAGAATTCGATTGTCTCCTCACAGATGTTACTTGCTTCAACATATTCCGATCTATTATCAGTGCCCTGATTTTTCAACTAACGGCGGTATGCTGCTTGAGGGCGACTACTCTAGAGCACTTTCTGCTAAACCAGTTTGTTTGAATTGCTTGACATGAATGTCTCTGATGATGTATTGTTTCTGCCACTAATGAATTTTGGCATCTTTTACTTGTGACTAGTTACAAGAAAATGGAATTGAGCACGATATTGAACACAAGCATTAATTTTTATTTTCATTTTGTTCGTTTTATCTTATTCAGTGTCTTTCAATCATCTCACCATCTGAAGTGCGGCCAAAAATGTTTGCATCAGTTTATTTTAATGAAGTAGAACGATGCATAACGAACTTATTTTAAGAATTATAATAACGCACCCTCTTGAACAATAATGATGTGCCACTGAGACGAATGTATACGTGTCGGTTGTAAGGAATTCATTCAGATGCCCACCCAGAGGCGATTTTCTCATCCCTACACGAGTACTGCATTAGCCGAAGAAACCCAACCAAAGTAGACCAGCGTCGCTTACACTGATTCGATTTTATATGTCCAAAGAACGTGTGGACCCAGTGCAGGATTTGGAATTTTGTTCAGTTCTCGTCCGAGAGATATTAGGGTCCCTTACCCTTTCTGCGATTCAAATAATATTAAAACAGAGGATAGAATATAATGTTCACGGAAACGTAGAGAGAGAAAAAATTAACTATTTTGTATACAAAATATTCATGAAAAACTGGTTATTTTTTTTGTTCTAAAATTTATCTCAACCGTCATCCGGCTGCACCTCTGAGAGCAACCCTCAGAAGTCTTCGGAAGACTTGTGAGAGCTGTAAATGACGTAGGTCTCACATTTAGACGTGCGATCCTGAGCAAGGTCGAAAATTTCTACTGAAAATATGTCCCTGCCACCCATCCAATTCCACGGTTGCTTGGGTTTCTGATCGACATCTCTCGACTTATCGTCAAAGGAAATAAAAAGAACATAATAAAAAATATGGCATAGTCAAAAATAATACGTATATTCAGATAAAAAAAAAAAAACTTTATTTGAAAATACATGAATACCAAAGTGAAAAATTGAAATTGAGAAATTTCTTACAAATTGAGACCGCTCAATTCTTTCAATAAGTTAGTTCTGTGATAGTAATATTCGATGCTGCTCCGGTTCCAGCTCAGGCTGCTGAAAAAATCGACAAAAAAGGATCGGCTCGAGCACCGCAAAAGGTAGGGGCTTATAGATTAATCAGCTATGAGGAGCTGAAGAGAGTCCTGAAACGGCTTTCCTTAAATGAGAAGCCTGGGCCTGATGTGATGAATAATATTCTGATGAAGAAACTGCCCAGGAAGGTCATTGCTCAGCTGATATACCTGATTAACGCCATACTGAGGTGGCAGGTTTACCTATCAGAGTGCCTGAAGAGAGCTGTGGTAGTCCCTGTCCTGAAACCTGGGAAGGATGGCTACCGCTCCATTCTCTTGTTGAGTATTCTGGCGAAGATCGTGGACAAGATTATCTTGACACGACTGTTGAGCGTTGTGGAAAAACTCAAAATAATCCCCGATGAGTAATTTTGTTTTCGGGCAGAACGTAACATGACCTCTCAGGTTGTTTGGATTGTTCACTAGGCGACAGAGGCCTTCCATCATGGCCTCAGTAGAGTCATGGACTGGGCTGAAGGATTTATCTCCAAACTGCTGAGAGAGATATTGTAAAAAAAATGTTTGTTGTTGTTGTTTTCCAGGATTCCACTGAAAACAACTTCCCTGAACAACCGAATAACTACACAGAATGCCATTTGTAACAGACGCATTAGCTTTACAGCCGGCGTGGTTACAGCGGTTACCTCATGTGATTTCATTTATGAACAACACTTCCGCGATTACAAATGCAGAATCTGTCAAATCTGGAAGAAGATTGGAATGTGAGGCTGGAAGGAGGAAATATATACAGGAAACTGTCGAATATACAGTGCGACCCTAAATTATGGAATAAATTCATTATTCCTGAATATAAAGATATTTGGGAAAAATCCTCGGACAGGTCGATTTTCTTTTCCGATGGGCCAATTTTTGAATCCCACCCAAAATATATAAGGTTATCCGCATTTGAGTAAAAATTACTTTGGTGATATTTTTAAATGGGACACCCAGTATATTTTTTCATATTTGGGTAGGGATCGTCATTACGAATCCAGTGATACCAGGTTTGATGAGTTTATGTCAAACGGCTGCGGAGATATGGGCAAAAAACTTCTCCATATGTCTAATGAGTGCGACTGCGAGTCTATACACGATTCAGAAGGTAAAAGTCTCTGTCGCACTCATTAGGCATATGGAGAAGTTTTTTGCCCATATCTCCGCAGCCGTTTGATATAATCCCATCAAACCTGGTATCACTGGATTCGTAATGACGATCCCTAACAAAATATGGAAATATATACTGGGTGTTCCATTTAAAAATATCACCAAAGTAATTTTTACTCAAATGCGGATAACCCTATATATTTTGGGTGGGATTCAAAAATTGACCCATCGGAAAAGAAAATCGACCTGTCCGAGGATTTTTCCGAAATACCTTTATATTCAGGAATAATGAATTTATTCCATAATTTAGGGTCGCACTGTATAAGCGGGCTATTGCTAATCAAGAGAAAATTCAAGCCTCAGCAGACTTTGCTGGATGTGAATGGCGTAATCGCTATCTTTGAAATAAAACAAGTCGACGAAGATAGTTTTGTTTCAGAATTAAATAGCCAATTTCAACCCATAATGTTCGCGTATAAAACTGAAAACGAAAAACAGTTGCCATTTTTCGACGAGTTAGTAATTGAAAAAGACTAAAATCATCTTGAATTTGATGTCAGGAAGGACACGAGTACACTCAAATACATCCCTGAGAGTTCTCACAATTGCATACCTACATCATAAAATGGAGGGTTGTTCCCACTCAACAAGGAGAGATTCAAAACTGAAAATATGATCATCGGGGAAGTGGCTGAGTTGAACGGTTATTTTGTAGACTTGGTAGACAACATGATTGTGAAACATAGATTTAAAAAACCCTTCGTAACCCCACTACTTTTCATGAGAAGATAATCCTCCAAAATTTATCGTTATCTCACAGAAACCTTGAGTAACTCAAGGTTTCGACGGCATCTTTGAAACCCTCAATATATGGAGTTGGTATATCAAACTTCGCACAAACTACAACAAATCTTGGTTGCTCCCATAGGTAACACAGAGGAAAAATGAGTCGAGGATTCATTAAATCAGCTGTTAGGACTGCTGTGGGTCAAACCAAAGGGCCATGGAAGAATGGTTCAAAGGACACATTGCTCATATACGGTTTCCGAATTCAGAAAAATTGGATGTGGTCCAACATGCTCTGAATCATGACCACGAATTTGATGACAAGTGACAAGTGACAAGATGATCCAAAACAAGTAATGTAGAGCAGGTTAATTCTAATTGAAGCAAATATTTTGAGTAGACAATGTACAAGTCTCATACTATATTCAACGTGATGTTTTCGAAAGATAGATTAAAAGTAATGAATCAATTAAAAAAAAAAAAAAAATTAAAATCCGTCAAATAAATTACTGAGCAATGGACTATCTGAGTTTACGTACTTTGGCGCGGAACCTCTGTGATTTCCGACTCGGCTATGATGTCATGTAATACTACATAGGTCCTTAGCCGCGCCGGCATTTATCACTCTTCGAACCCGGCACTGTGTGTAATAATGTAAAATTTATTCGGTTTTTGGAATCTGCCGTCAAAGACTCTCGGGACATCCGAAAGAGGGTTAGGGTTGCATGTCGTCGTTCTAATTCGTTTCATTTGGGATGTTTATACATTATTTAACAGTAATTTGATCTACATATTTTTACAACGGAGATTTAAATTATCAAGTTAAACGATTCACGATTATGAATATTCATGATGACATGATTTATCGATTTTAGAAGGTATAATGTTCATCTGGTTTCCACCACCAGATATTACTTTCTTGCCCATACAGGGTGAAATATGTTCACTTGAGGAAAATGTGATAAATTTCAGAGCAATCTGTGATGATTTATTAAATATTTTCGTCAACCTCCGAAGATGCGCCAATACGTTTTGTTTGCAAATTTTTTACAATGATGTAAATTGATTACTTCTACTGCGGACTTCCATTGACTGGATTGTTGCTCTGAGCACCATCTTTCAATCGTTTATACTTTCCAAACGTTATCAAGTGCATACTGACTGCCTGAGCGAAATAGAGAAACTTTATGGGCCTCGTGGTAATTAACAGTACTACTTTTGTTTTCTAAATTGGCCACACCCAAGCGTGCATGGTAATTGGTAGGAGCTCATAACGTTTGTATTCTGAAATTGAACATTAATTAAATAATTCCTTACATACATCCTTTATTTCTACGCTCGACTGAAAGCATTGTTGACATGGATGTATAGGGACTCATTGAATTTTGTTAAAACCAACGTTCTTCTTTGTTTAAGACGTTGGCATATGGCGGTGTTACTTCCAAGCTTGTTCTGCTACTCCTGACTTTGACGTCGCTCCTCATGAGTCCAGCGTTCATTTCCGTGTACCTTGATGCTGAGTGGTTCTTTGATCTCACCGATGTAGCGATGTCCACATTCGCATGGTATGTGGTGAAAGCAATTTTTTCTTGAATTCTGTGGCTTGGTTTTGGTCTGAAGGGTTTCCAATGTGTGCCAGATTTGAAACAGCTTCTGACATGCAAAATACGGATACCGATACATTAGTGAGACCAAAAGACCGCTCAACGTCAGATTGAACGAACACAAACGCTGTCCTCAACGGAAAGACACTTTAAATTCGGGAATCACAAAACATGCTTGTATGGAACAACATTTAACACTTTTCCACTGCTTTTGTTGGGGAAAGCACAGTATGATTTTTTGAAATTGGTCTTTATTGTAAAAACAATTTTTTACAGTGGTTGAAATAACAAATGTCATCATAGAGCGATGTGTCAGCTCGAATATCCTCCTATGTAAGGAGCCACAAAAATATCCAAATCACATTTATTTGTTTTAGAAATACCTATTCTAAATGAAAAACATATTTTGCATGCTAGATGCAACGTCAAGATTGATAAAACTCAAAACTTCAAAAAAATCCTCAAGGATAATTCAGTCAAATTAATTGTCGGACATTGCTGCCAAAAGATTCAAAATGAAAACAAAATTCAATAACAAACTGTCAACATCCAATTATAATAAAAAACATCACTCAACAAAAGTCATTTGTAAACCTGCCAACTGAATCAATGTTCAAGTGACTAAGAATCACGAGTTTCAGTGTTGATATTAATTTGAAATTAATGGAGGATATAGTCCATAATTTTTTCACCTTATATTTTATATTCAGAAATGAATTGCTAGAAATTCAATTTTGAGACTTTATCAACTGTGCTATCATCAAAGGCGGGACTTCAAACGCAAATTTTCTTCACCCATTTATCTCGAATCAGAGACCTGAATTTCGTCATGAACAAATGGGTCAAAATAAAAATACCAGCTATCATACATAACTCTTTTCTCATAAGTCACAACTCTGAACACGAAATTCAAATATTTGATACAACAATTTTGAACTTGTTTGATTTAGATTCAGAGGCGTACCCAGGCTTAATATAAGATAAAATAAGTGATACCGATTCAAAATAGAAAATTGTCGATACATACCACGGAATGCATTATCTGAAGAAAGATTCTCTTGAGATAAAAAATATTCAGTGATATTTCGTAACTTCTACATTGAGTAACATCTCATTTCTATTTGTGCAAAGTTTTCGAAGGACTCCAGATTCACAACCAAAAACTCTACCTTGTGTTTTTTCGCATTGAACTTTCAGGACCAGGGAATCTTTGGTTTTATTATCGCAGATTGTTTTGATGCCCATCAGCATTATTTTTCAACGAGATCAGAGTTTGAATTCCATTCTGGTGATAGTTCTCTATCAATTGGTGAAGTTATTAAAAAGACATGTAGGAAGTGGACATCTGACGTGAGTTTAAAAAGGATTCAGTTGAACTTAGTCATGGTGGTCGTGATGGTAGATCATTCGCATAAGCGCGTATTTTGTTATCTACATGACAACGTACTTTGAAAGGAAAATGCATCGTTTTCAATAGTCCGCACAAGTCTTTGGAACGGTTTAGTCGAAGAAAAACTATACAGTAAATTAAGTTAGAATGAAAATATACAGATATGACGCCAAATATGAAGAATATCTCTGAAATCGTATGTGTGTTTTTTTTCCATTTCGCTACAAATTATTTTTGACAGGTAAGTATATTTTTTTTAGTATAATGGTGTTGCGAGATCAAAAGTATGACCATTGTCTCGAGTATGTTCTCCTAGTGCAGTTTTCACATTCAGTTTTTTTGTGTTTTATGTTCCGATATGCGCGTTTTCAAATGTCGGCCCCTTCGACCAACATAAGATTGTGGGCAATTGTTACAGTTGATTTTATAGACCACGTTTGATTGCAGATCGGTGTTGTTGTTTGAGAATGCGTTTAGGGGGTTTTCTCCGTTAAAAATTCTGGCAAGTAGTTTGTTCCTTCAGTTTTATTCTATCAATAACCATTTACTGACCTGCATTGCGAAGTACTCCTTATTTGAAGTGATTCGTGTTGAAATTATTGGTGATAATATCGTTTAAACAGCTGAATTTTGTTAAGCTGTTTGAAGTATAGGTATATTTTCATCTCACTCAGAATAGAATTCGGGTTTGGGATAGCGGAAAATAAAATACAATGAAAAGGTGAATTGTCAAGCTATGTGCACGTTTCAATATACTTGAAGGAAGAAATTTTGTATTTCGTGCAAATAAAATATTAGTAAAAATAGTTGCAATGCGCTTTCGACTGTTAAAGCATCATCAGTGCGTACCTCTGAGTAAGTAATAAATGAGAAAGAATTTGATAAAATGAGATATTGAAAACTGTAAAAGTCAAATAAAATCGAATGTCCATGGAACAAGTTGAAATTTTAAAATTTACGTATTGAAAAATATTCAAAACTGAAGAATTTTCATCCTGGGTCTAAATTATTTTGGATAACAATACTGTTACAAATGTAGAAATTGTTTTTTTCCGTTAACCTGCTGTCGTCTAACTACGAACGGCAGGTCTGAAAAGTGAAACGATGTCTTACTTTTTATACGTGGGATTCCCAGCAAGGCCCAAGAAGAATCCAAACCACAACACCGTGTTGCTTGGCTTTAGATATCGATGACCTACGTGCTCTACCGTTCGAGCCATCCCCTCGGAAATGGAATACTACATCATATCTGATTGAATGTTGAAGACGAAATGAAAATGGACAAACTGTGACAATGACACCATCGACAAGTAAGTGACAATGACAAGTGACTTATGTGACATGGAATCGAAATTTTTGAGACGATTACTAAGAAAACGCCATCAAGAAAAATCTGTAATTTGAAAAAGTTATGAATGTTGAAGAATATTTTGTTTATATTCATTCAAGTATCGGCTATAACATCGATTCAACAAAAAATTAGTAGAAGGAAAATATTTTTGTCAGAAATAGGGCTTATTTTGTTTTATTTAAAGTTGGTAATCAGACAAAGCCACTACAAACAAAACAGATTCCCTGGTGACACCACTGCTGAAATTTCAGATTCTGATAAAAAAAAAATGCAACATATGCGTGAACGTTCTGGCATTATGTCAACGCGGAATGAGAGGTGAATGCAGCGGAATGCAGCACCATGAAACTCAAACAAGAAGAATTACAGAATACGTTCTAAAATTATACACAGAACTATTATAATATTCTGCCGGCATGTCGACACACAATGAATATAAGTTCAGAATAGTCGGAACACGGCAATCGTGAACAATCTGAAGGTAATTCAGATCAAACAACGCAAAATAGTTTTCTCAGGTGAAACGGAGCAGTAACGGACTGAAGGACACCACCTAATATTCAACCAAAATATTTTTATTAAGTGGGTATTCGAATGAAACTAACAATTTCGAAATCTTCTGCTCTCCACACTATCCCACGAACTGGAGAATTTGAGGCGAATATCTCTCAGAAAACAACTACATCCCCCTACGAACTTTGAATGAAATCCGACATCAGTTTGTGCAATGTTCCTCAACATTGCAAGGCCACCAGCAGATATTACATGCTTCACGATTTGTTGAAGATTGAAGATTGAAGATTTTGAAAAAGTAAATGTGTTGGAGTCTATTCCGGCATTTTATTTCTGGCAAAGACAGCGGTGGGAGAATTCATGGAGCATATGCTCAAAAATGTTTTTTCCACTAGCGTGCGGAAAAATCCACTTTTCCGCACTCATTTTAGTTTTGAAAGAGTCACTTTTCCGCACTGTTTTTAGTGCGGAAAAACATTTTAGTGCGGAAAAGTAGATTTGTTTAGTTTTTGCGGATTATACTGACATTTAAATCGCGTGCGGAAAAGTGTGACTTTCCGCATTTGTTAGGTAAACTACTACTACTACTGTTAGGCAAACTACATTTCAGTTTTGAAAGAGTCACTTTTCCGTACTAGTGCGGACATTTTTTTCCGCACTGTTTAGTGCGGAAAAAACATTTTAATGCGGAAAAGTAGATTTGTTTAGTTTTTGCGGATTATACTGACATTTTAATATTGCGTCGCAGAAGGTTAAAATAGAAAGCCTACCAAGTATGGTTGTAAAGTTTAATATATATTTAATAATAAATGTTCTCTATGTTAACTTTTGAGTGTTTTTTCCGCTAGTAGAAAAAATAATGTACCTAACACGAGCGTAAAGTGTCTTCTCCGCACGCGATTTCTGGCCATCTGCAATCGCGTGCGGAAAACTATCACGTTTCGCACTTGTTAGGTTAACTACTATTTTCTACTAGCGTGCGGAAAATCTACTTTTCCGCACTCATTTTAGTTTTGAAAGAGTCACTTCTCCGCACTAGTGCGCTTTTCTGAGGATCACGTTCCTAAAAGAGCTTTCCTTAACGCCCTTCGACGTTGGAAAATTAGCTCCCAGAAAATGATAAACTCCATATGGATTCTCAGAACGACCCGCCGACAATGTATTATACACTTTGATCTGGCAGTGGACTGCAACTGCATCATAAAAGAAGCGCTGCAAACGACCAGTTTGAATACCTTCACTACAACCACGTTTAATTCAATTCTCAGAAAATGACAGCGCCATTTTTGTGGCCGTCTGTGGCGCTTCCAAACAATGGCGAAGGCCTGTATAAATACTCCCATTTGAAACAATGCTTCGACGTCTTCGAAAGGCTCTATGTGAAAGAGCTAGGACAAGTGCTCATTGTAATACCCGCCACTTGCAGAACCACCGGCAGACTATTTTTCTAAGTACAAAGGTAGTTACATGAGTAAATGTTTGATATAAATCAATGCCTGTCTTGGTACTAACCAGAAGACTAGTTGTTTTTTGACAGTTATATATTTGTCATAATAGCCTACACTGTATAGATGGATGGGAGTAAAAACGTGAACCATCATTCGGCAAGTACTATCGCTACTCAACGATTTCCCAAAAAATACCTGAGCGATGTGCTCTGAAATTTTCTGAAAATTAATTTATTCTGTTTCAACATGACTCAACCTATCATTCATTTAAGCACGCCAAAGGGATATAAATATAACCTTTTATCAGTTGTTGACAAAAATGCGTAGAGGACTAACTGGATCCATCAACATCAATTAACTGTGATGCATCGTTTCACAGCCAACTCTTTTATCTCTGCTCCCACATTGAGATCAGTTGGAAAACCCGAGAACCAATTATAACGGCCATCCATAACCTAACCAATAAAACTGTTCGCAGGAAAGATACAGCTGAAATTATTACATTTGCACTTACATTGGTCCGTATATCTTAGTTACATGTGGTAGTTTGTAATTTCACGCCCAGCTGCGTTCTAGGCCATCAAGGGAGGCAATTATTCCCTGATCAGGCCCTTAACAGGAAAAAGCAGCGTGGGACTGAGATGAAAAATGTCTTTATTATATTCCAATTGAGCAGTCGATGATGGGAAATACGGAAATGATATCCCACTGCGAATACCAACGATATATGGGAACAATAATGGAAGGGTGAATTATCACCAACACTCACGTAAAGGTCCTGCAGTTGGATTAAAATGGTTTCACCGACATTTTTACTAAAACACTTTTTTTTTTTTCGAAGAAAAGTAGTGTACCAGGTGGCTCATAGGTAGATCAGTGGAGAATCTCAGTTGAAATTGGTACTGATATTTTGATGAGGGAAGTGAGTTGTAATCTTCTGAAGAATGTTTTTTGTTCATAGGTTGACCTCTATACCGGGTGGCATATAAGCAAAACGTAATATGTTTCAGTCATTGAAAGACATTCTAACTGCCTGATTGGTTGTGATCGAACTCGTGTGCATTTTGGCATTCAGTCTAAAACGTGGTGCGATTTGTCGCCTGGAAATTAATTCGAAATACTTCCCTGTGGTGAACAGGCAAGCTAGGTTAGCTTGCTTTAGTTGGGTTTGTGTGTAAAATGCGAGCGAAAAACTTAGTCACGCAATATTCCACCAATGTGCTATCAAACTTGGATATACAATATTGTTTTTTATCACTAGAATCGATATGAGAGTAATATTAAAATCGCAATCGCTGGAAACAATATGTAGGCAATATCGCTGAATCGATATTGCTGAAAATTATTGAACCAATATTGACCCAATATTTTATGATACAATGTTCAGAACAGGTTATGCCAATATTCCACCAATATTATTAATGAAATATTGTTTTTCCAATATAAACCCATATTGGTTTAATATTATTCTTACATTTACAATATATCCATATTGGCCCAATATGAAAACAAGATTCAGTCAACATGAGGTGCTACCTGGGATATGTTTATATCACATTACTGTAATCTAAATTGGTTCCATAAGAGCAAGTTTTCCACCCTTAGTTGAAAGTCTTCGTGGCTATTATATTGTTATTATTACTGAATAATTAACCAAGTTCAACCAATCTGTCAGCGTGTGTATAACATCCGCAATCAACGCGAAAATTAGATAATTCCTACAATAACATGGAGCCCCATTGTGAATTATTCCAAATGAGTTTCGTATCCCAATTAAAATTCATGAAAATTTATCATATAATACTGTGAGGATATACAACCCCTATTTGGAAGTCAAAATCGATCCATAATTGTATTACGCTCGTAATTTGAGTTAATAACATTTTCGGATAAACAAACAACTGCATGGAATTTGTAGCAAAGATTTACAGGAAGGGAAGTCGGTAAATTCATAGGGATTTACATCTCGAAAAAATCCAAAGTTTCGAGATGTATTGGAAAATACAGAAGAATCCATACCGTTGGTTACATGATTGTTCTAATAAGCTTGGTGTCAGAGCAACCTCTACAATGTTGGCCTGACCACAATATTTGATCGTGAATATTAAAGTATATTTCAAACGGTGGATACCAACTGCATTTCAAAATGATATGTACGAGAAAACAGGAAGGAGCCTCAAAACCATAAATGTTTACCAGGGTACCTTGGAATTTGTAATTTTCACAGTTTTGAGGAGGGACTGTGTTTGTTTGTAGTTGGAGGACGATGATGAAACTTGAGTTCATCCATTTCAGACTTCCTTACAATCATTAGTTTTGTTCAAAGAGTTTCAATTGCTTCTATCAGCAGTCGTGTTCATGTGATTTCTGACAAGTTTCTAAAAGTTCTATCGTACCTAATAACCATTCGCAAACGTTGAGAACTACGTACGGACAGCAACAAATACTAAGACTCCAAGAAAACCATGACAAAACTAACTCACTAGGGAAGATACTCATGTCCTGTTTCTATGGAGAGCCAGGGATAGCATCATCCCTGATGGTTTCAAATTGAAGGAAATTAGAGAATACTTCCTAGAAGACATTGAACCCATTTTTGCCAAAATTGATAGAACATGTCCAAAAATACGAAAGTGGATCAAAATGTCTAACAAGGACCACCCACACGATAGAGAAGAAAACTGCTCCATTACACATGGCCCCCACATTCGATTATGGGCCCTGGACCCATGATCTCATTAAGGGCCCTGGACCCAGGATCTCATTACGGGCCCTGGGCCCAGGATCTCATTGACGACCAACTCCTGCCTATTGTACAGTCGCGTCATATATTATAATTGCATGGTTATTTCTTACCCATACTCTTTTTAGACTGTAATTTAACATGGAAATACAACTGAACTTTATTTAGAAAATTATTTTTACTTGATACCTACCGGTCCCAACAGACATTGTCCTGTATATCGATGTGCATGGTGCACAGAAAAAATATTTCTCTTTTCCCTTTTCACGTTTCCCTTTTCATGTTTCCCGTTTCTCGTTTCATGTTTCCCGTTTCATGTTTTCCGTTTCATTTTTCATTCATTTTTCAATGTTGAGGTTATGGTTATGGCAATATGCGAAAAATGTAAAAGATGCGCTAGGATCCGTTATCCTAGCACATAAAATATAAAATTTTTTCAATATTTTTCCCGTATTATACGCCATCAATTTAACATGACACATTATTCGAAAAATGAAAAATAATAAATTTAAAAATCGGTCCAACTCAAAGTGCACACGATCGTAAAAACGCCTACCAAATCTATGTTTGACTAGCAATCGATTCCAAATTTGATCAGCATATAGTAAAAAGATTGAATTTAACGAATCTAACAGAAAAAAATAAGAAAAATTTTTGGTGGGAAAATGGCACCTGCAACCTCTAGATAACATTTTCATCCTACGACAGAATCGAGAAAGAGTAATTCTGCGAACGCCAATCGATTCAGCATGACGGAATTAGTACATGCTGTGATTTTTGAGTTTATCGGCACAAAACGAATTTTCAGCCGAAAAAACATCAAAGGGTTTATACCTTAAAATTAAAATCCAAAGTCATCAGATTTACTCGAAATTACCATCGATATACTCAAAATATTCAATGCTGATTCCGTATGATTTGAATATGTTCGGATACACGGTGTACCATGGAACAAAGCTAAATGTGCAGCAAAAATTGTATCACACGAATCCGGCATCCTAGCACACAAAACCACCTATAACACCTACAAGCGAACTGTTAGGCCAGCAAACAATAACATCTTCTTGTAGGCAATTATCTTAGCTTTCTTTCTGTATAGCTATGTATTTAACGAATATGTTTCGTTATGGTCGCAAAATGCGAAAAATGTAAAAGGTGCACTAGGATCCGTTATCCTAGCACATAAAACCGAAAAAAAAAAATATTTACGAATGTTCTAGATATGTTTCAAAGCCTCCCCCTTGCTGCGTAAATGTGTTCACTAATACGAACTTTCAAAGGTCTACAAGTTCTGCCAATATGAGCTACATCACAATCTCCACAGTTTTACTTGTATATAACACTTTTTGAAAGTTCAGCAATTTTATCTTTTGTATCTATTTAAACTGAAGTTAGTTTTGGGAGATATTTTAATATTGTTTATGTTGCTTTCGATAAAACCAGCTATTTTATTGGAAATATTATTGTTCAAGAAAGGAAGTGAAACAAAACGTTCAATTTTGTCTACTTTAGGATAGGCTAGGTTATTTTCTTTTATATTTTCAATTTTCTGGATCAAAGTATTAATAATGTTATTATTATTATTGCAAGATATTTGTTTAATAATATTGAGTTCATTTTGGTATGCAACTGTAGAAAGAGCTATATTCAAGAGTCTGTCTGTGGATATATTCCTTTCCGCACTTGAAGTTTATAATTCTTTTTCTATGTTCTCAGTATCAACAACTTATGAAACCTGTCCATTCAATAATGAACTGACAGCATCTGTCAAATTATAAATATTTTCTTGGTGCAATGTTACCAACCAAATGTTTCTGATATCTATTGTTAATAAACCTTTTTTTTTTCAATAAAAAAGTACAAATAAGTGCAAAATAGAAAAAACAGTGTGACAACTTGTTTTCTGAGACAAGTTGTCGCACTTCTTGAGACAAAATAGTGTCCTATAAAACTTATCATAATATACTATTTCAAGACATTGCTTCTACTACAAGAATATCTGAAGCTCAATATCCCGGAAACCCTGAAATAAGAAGGAATGACTGATCATTTTTTTCAGTTCTCAATCAACAGTAACGTTCGTATTTTTAAATAATTTTGCCATTGTTGAGTAATACCACGGATACTTTACAATATATGTGTATAGTATTAGTGTATTTTCCATGGCATTTTTAATGAGTCTTTTCTTTTTTTTTTTAAATATGAATGACGAGCTGTAATTGTACAAGAATGTAAAAAACACACTCTTATAAAGGAATAATACTACTGAGTTCTACTACTATAATAACATCATCAATTTGTCTTTTACGTGGTCGCATTTCGTTCCGTGTTTATTCGATGTCACTTTTGAATATTCAGTGTTGGGTGCTCGGCGACTTGGGTGTTTTTTCTTGTGCTCAGCTGCTAGTCTGCAAGTAAAATATCTTCCAAAATAAACAGTCAAGGCAGTCGCGACCCCGTCACAAGGAAACGATATCAATTATACATTTCCGTAGCACGACGACATTAAAATTCGATTCGAATCAAGTACGCCGTGAAGTGTCACGACGCGCTGATATTAACTCTGGAATAGAGACGATTCCAATATTCCAATTTGAAAATGGCTTTCGGTGATTCTCTTCATCTCTCCATCAATTATTCGATGAACTGAATTCGAAGGTAATGAATGGTTTGACAAAGAAAGGCTATTTTAGGTGGCTCATTCTGTATTCGTATGGAAGTGACTACACTGGATAGAAAAACTGAAAGGAATTTGTTTCGATTCGAATGGGATGGATGGAATTTCTACATTTGAATTGGGGAAACGCAAAAGCTTTCTACTAAATTCACATTCGACTAATCTAAAATGGATATCAATGTGATGGATGAAACATTTTTACGAATTTTTTCTCAGATTTGAAATATTTTGAAACTATTTATTTTGTTCTCGTAAATTCTTTTATAATATAAAAAAACTGGAATAGAATCATCGGCATATAACTCCAGTTTTTCTTCATTTATTCTTTTCAATGTTACTGCCAATTATTTTGTACCTAGGTGTTATTGGAAATTTCACACGGTCATACGCAGGATGGCATAACAAGTTCATCCTCAATGAGCCGCAGTACGTAGTTATATTGATGCCGTGAAATTCGGAAAAATCATTGTCTGTCAGGTTCCTTACTGCCTGAAATATTTCCTACCGTCAATTTTTGAACAACCATTTTTTGAACATTCTTTTCTGTTATGTTTTTTAGATGCTATTGTTAAAAGGAGAAGCAGATTTTCTTCCTGCCCTTGATAACTCAATAACATTAAAAGTCATGACTTTTTAGAAATCTCAATATCTCAGAAATGAGGAAGCCAAAATAAAGGAAAACACCGAGAGAGCAGAGCCCGACCGCAGTACAGTACAGGTTGAGCAGTTCTTGGGCCAACCGCCAGATGCTGTTGGTGTTAATAAATAAACCAGAAGATGCTCTCAAACTATAGTGTTTTATTGAACCAAGATAACAAAAAAACATCAAATTGTATTACCGGGATGAAAATACAGTGTTTATCATGGTCAAAGTATGAATATATTCATGAAACTAGTGTCAAATTTCAAATGTTTCTTATGTATGTGTACTTTGATCAGAAGATTTCAATTTACACCATATTAGTGTTCAGGAACACTCATTACGTCTTAATCAATCGATTATTATTATAATTCAATATAATCCTTATCTCAACCATTGGAGAGATGTACTTTCATGAGGAGGGCAATAATATGGTAGTATGATGATTTGCAGTTCAAATTACGAGTGTGTATTTCTTTAATTGAGGATAAAAAAAAGTTAATGTAGGAACATTTTCATGGATCAAATGAAATTAACCGAGCATTATTTGGGGAGAAAACACTTCAGAACATACCTACAAAATCATTTGACGCTGATTTGGAAGCGGTCCAACATCAAATGAAAGCCGCACTACACGCAAAGTATGAGTATCATAACGGCCATTATGACAATGAAAGATGTTTTCTAAAATTAAACGCTTCTAATGACCCTTAATCGGGGAAAATGCGAAAAACATCAAAAGTTGAGAGTGAATTTATGAGGCTAATATATTCTGCTCCCAACAGAACCGTACACCAGCTGGGTTTGTTATTTTTGGGTAATTCATCTGATGTCAGAATGTCGTAATTTTAATTACACGCATCATTAATGCCCGATATCCTTGCTTGCTGAAGAGAAACAATTCGAAGACAAACGAATAATTAAGAGACCCAGACGATAATTGAGACTACGAGCCAGAAAAACTTTTAATGAAGAGGTCATTATTATTTTACTGATTTTTTAAGCAATGCTGTAATATTTGTTCACCAACTTACTTTTTTTTATGAAAAATTATTTTCTCAAAAGCAAGAAAAATTAAAAATATATTAAAAATTTTATGTTTTTTTTTACTCCAATACTCTTGAGAATATTATAATCTTGAGGAGCTGGCTGGAGTGCCCCTGCAACAGCATAAGAATGAGCCATTATATAGGGTCTTCTTCAAGATCATCGAAGACTTTGACTTATCAAAAAAATCTGACGTTCGCTTTTGTCAGGTCAAGTAAGCTGGAGTCGGATACCGAGGGATTCGTAATGGCCTACCAGAATGGTGTTTTCAACACCTTGGTCTACCGTAGTCGCGTGATTGGTATAGAAGTCCCAGACACGAGATGCAGAGCGTGTACAGAGCTCCTGAGACCATAATGCATTTGCTGTTTGCGTGTCAAGCTTATGCGGTCTCAGCCTGTATCCACAGGTATAACAAGGCTCTACGAGTGTTGTACTACCATCTACGACACTCGTATGGTATAGACGAGACACCGGTGTTGCCTTATGCTTTTTTTAACATTACAAGTACTTATCCATAATAGTGAAGTTAATTTGGCATTGGCATTGTAACCAGGAGTTTCAAAACGATAGATGGTTTGAATCTAGTAGTTGGTTGTTTTTTTCAATTATGACTCATCGCATGAATTCGATTGAGGAATTACAAAACATGTTCTGACATAGTTGAAGAGTAATTATTGGTGGTTGTTGTCTGGTAGTTGTCGTATGGGGTTGTCTAATTTAAATATCAACTATACGATCTCACGAATATAAAGTTCCAATATACATACCCCTCATAATTTACAATTATGAATACATTTTTATGAATCAAGTGTTTTTTTTAAATCATTGTTATTCAGAAGATTTTCTATCACATCCATATTCACACAAAAAATACACAATTCTGGTGGTGTATCCAATGAACGTTTTGAAACATAGTAACAGAATGCAACAGAAAAACAACTTCCAACTTGTTCGAAAGGAGTCTAGTCATAGTAAGCAATAATCATAGTAATATCTGAGTTCACAAAAGATTTTTATTCCTTTCAAGAAAGTCTACCACTTTTCATCATTTGTCAATATTCATACTGATAGAAAAGCAGAACAGGCAATGAACAAAAGCAATTCCAGTAACTTCAGTATTTTGAATAGAAATAAACGGTTTCAAACAGAAACGTCTAATATAATGAGAGTAAATCTCCTCTTTCAAACATGGAGAGCAGAAGCTAATGGGATTTCGAACGTGGCTGAAAAGTTTAACGTATCGTAAAATGATAGATTGTTCGAGTTTTTGAAATCTATTATTTTCTCATATATCTTCGAAATAGAATTTCAATTGTGTAGACAGCTTTCTCGCGGATGTTTCGAACTTTTGAATTCTTCACGAGGCGTAATATCACTATTCCAGTTTGAATATTATAATACCAAACATTTCAAGAACTTATTCTGTTGTATGCAGATATCTGGAATGAATTGAAACTTTCTTGTTGGAGTTTTAATGATAACAAAAAACTCTCGGAGAAAACGTTGGCAACTAAGTTGCATCCATAGTTTCATCAATACGCCAAACGAATTATGCCGAGTAATGTTTGAACTCGATATCTATACATAAACAGAATGTTTCTGAAATGAGGTACTGAAAAAATCCCATAAATATGGTTGCTATCATTGAGCTACGGCCCCATAAACCGATTTTCCAGTCAAAATCTTGGGAACCTATTGAATTTTACACCAAAGTAAGTCTGTACACGATTCAATATTAGTGAAGGTTGTTCTCATTTTCTAATGAAATCAATCAAACCATATTTTAACCATAGGCGTGCGAAACACGAAGGGGTCAACATTTTCTTCCTGTATATGTTGAATAATGGGCATTTAAAACACCCACCCTAGTAATGTAAGTCTCAATTATTTTCAACGTATTCGTATTGACATGGTAAACACCTATCGTGAAATCTATCAGGTAGTCCGTACTTCCCTGTAGCACCTGCTGTTGATTCCAGAATAAATATCTTTCATCCCCCAAATTAGCCTAATTCCGACCAAATTCCGACTTAGTAAGTCAGAATTGTAAGGAATAGTTACTGTGGCCCTTCTACGCCTTCGTGAATAACACATTGAATAGCACTTTCTTTTTTTGTTTCCGCAGAATTGTGTGTAGAATTGGAAATTGGTGCTGTACCATTTTTCCTGATCTGACAAAACTCGAATTTACTCTTAGTTAAATTTACGAAAAAAATATTGCAGAATTTGATTTCTTCTAGTCTGAAACGCTTATTTAACAACGAGTGCTACTATACAGGGTGGCCCACGAAGGCCAGAGAGAAACTTTTTCTGGCGGGTCAATAAATTCTCTCTCACACTCATTCGGCTTCTGGAGAAAATAATAGGCCATATCTCCATAGTCTTTGGAGATAATAGCATCAAACTTGGTGTTCTTGGATTCCTTATGATCGTCCCTAACCGATCATGCAATGATATACTGGGTGTTCTATTCAAAAAAATGATTGAAGATGGCGCTCAGCTGCCATTTCGAAACTTTTAGCTGTGACTTTCTCATGAAAATGTAGGTTTTCATCTCCTATTTGAGACTTTTTAATTTTGTTGCGATATACCAGGTAGTTTAAAAATTAGTTTGGGGGGAACGGACTTTAGACTAGCACTGTATAAGGTGACCCTCAACTTGAATAATTGCTCGTGGAACAAAGGATATTGAAGTACCTGTAGTTCTTGAATTATTCCTTCTAGACTACAAGTGTGATAGTTTTTTGAAAAATTTTTATCGGGTGGAACATAGAAATGCCAAAATATACAGGTTGTCCCATTAATAACTTTGAATCTGATGTCACGTGACCGAAAACAAAAAACTCATTGGGTAACATAATATCAAAAAAAACTGCACTAATTGTGCATCAATTTACAACCCCAAAATTACAATTAGCTACTAGTTCCGAGATATTCCCTGTCCAAAACCTCGTGGAATTTTGAAAAAATATCGCATTTGAAATTATACCTCTGTCGTCACGTTCATTATCAACATCCCCCACTACAATTCCCTCAAAATATAGCTTCTAGCTTGATATAAGTCATTGAGAAATTATTTGAACTTGGACCTTGTGCCTATTTCTCTGATTTCTTCTGATGATGGTGTTTTTTTTTTCGAGAAAAAACCTGACCCAGACCAAATTGAAAGAAACAGTGCTCGTATCTACTAACTTTTACCTATGCGAATTTGATCAAATGTTTCACTCCAACACACATGAAAAAGAAAATAGCAGCTCAGAGCAGATTGCACAGTATGCTATTAACTAACGTCCCACCAAAAGTTTTGTAACTAAGTTTCATATCAAGTAGAAAAAATAAAAGGATTATAATGTTTCCTGGAAAGTAATAAAGGTCTGCCTTGCACTCTACTAATGAAAGATTGGTATTTCATCCCACCTCTGACACCACTGTATGAGCTACATATTCTGGAAACTCACTGCCACATATTCCATTCCACATGCTATTGCGAACTGAGGTTGTGAATCAATGCATAATACAACCGTATATCTTTTGTTTCCAATTCACACAGATTCAGAACGTGATTCGACTTGGAACAACGTCAATTATTAACTTCATCTTGGCGGTTTATGTTTTCATATATTGTGAGTTCAAAGGATCACTTCCGCACATGAAAGCTATATAAATTTATGAAAGTGATATGGACCTCATTCTAATTCAAGGCATATATTAAATGAGGACCAGAGCGTTCACTGCCTTCAAGGCACAGGAAAAATGGGGTCTGAACAATTTCGGTATTTTTCAATTATAATTTCTTCCTGATGAAAATTGCGACAAGATAAATGGATTTTCTACGGGACAGGAATTTCAGGAAAAACGCTTTAATTGTTTCATTATAAATTTAATTTTAACATTTTCGTCGATGATAAGATACATACAGAGTATGGGACAAATTGACTACGTATTGGTGTTCTCCCTGGGTGACCCCACGAAGTAGTCTTCCACCCCTTGGACTCTGAATGGCAATGTGGGTTGACAAGTTCTTCAATTGAAAATCTATTGAAGAACCTTAAGATTTGTTACTTTTCGATAAACTTTCCAAAAGTCAGCGACCTGTTCTGCTACAAAAAGAAAAATTGTCAGGCTCAGGTATCGGCAGCTGGCAATGGGTGAACGAAAACTGGTCGATCGGCCATGTTATGATATCATGAAATGTATTACCTCATATCTCATTTTTTCAGAATCGGTTGACAAAAATATGGATAATTTATTAGTAATATTGTCTGACAAATTGTTTGGGGCATTCTAGTAGTCCGACAATCCAAGTTTGCAGGGGCACTAAAAAAAAACGCTCCGCTACCGAGAATTGCCGCAAATTTTTTACCGGTATCGGGCCCAAGGCCTATTTACCTATGAATCAGCTGAAGCAGAGTGCCAGAATGACCTCCTTCTTCAATATGTGGGGTACCTTGACGTAGGGTACGCCCTCAAGAACCATTATTCTAGGATACCGGGCGATCTCCTTGACTACTCTAGGGCTTTACAATGGCAAGACGGGGATTATCATGGCGGACCTTACTTCCCTAAGTACTTGTGGGAATGGATGAGTACGAATTTTATTGATGATCTGAACGAATGGAGCTATACCGTTGATCTTCAGGACAGAATTCGATTGTATCAAAATACCGACTATTATTCCAACATCTCGCAGGAAGACAAGAGCGTGAATTTACTGCTAATAAAACTGACTTCAGATCAGGTAAAGGAATTGGTAAAATCTCGGAAATAGATGAAGATGATGCAACCAAAGCGTTGGACAACCTCAAAATGAAACGCACTCGACTTTCAAAGTCGAAAAGATAACTGCGGAGTCGCTTGAATTGGAGCAGATTAACTTACCTATGATTCCGCGTTAGAGCGGAACGCGGATTTTGTGGAGGAAATTCATTTCTTGATATGGTCAATAGTCTTTCCTTCTGTGTCGTCTTTATTTGAAAAAGTAGCCTTTGGTTGGAAAATACGTCCCATAAACCAATTCTGAAACGGAAGGTCACTTTGAAGCCTCACTTACATCAAAGGCGGGATAACGGCATTTTACCTGCGATAAGTACCCTTTAAAGATAAACATAACCTATTATTTGCCTGTCATATTAAATTTGTACATTGGAGTTGAGGTAGAATTTATTATCAAGAATGATCTGAATTAATCTGATTCTAATTCTTCATCAGAGGATGAGGAAGTAATAGTAAGAAGATTCAAAATTTATAGAAGTATTTTTTTTACTTTAAAACGATTTAGATTTTTCGAAGTTTCAAATTCGTAAGTACGACTTTTTTGTATAAGCGTGAAGTTTGTTGAATGAGGCGCGAGTATAAAAAAACCCTTTACGAAAGTGTATCATACAAAGTTTTTTCTTCGACAAAATGTTTTTTGTAACTGAGAGAGCTATAAACTTGGTATCCTGACTATTGCAGTGGTATTTCCAACTTAAACATTTATAAATAATTGTAATGCCCAGAGAAGTAGTTTTGGCGATGAACATTTCAAATACCACTGCAATAATGGGGTTGCGAAATTAAACTCTCAATTATGTTCTCGACATATCAGAGATATGTACCCATTGATAAATATTTCCCTTATACAGTGTGTCCCACTTTGAGCAGCCACACTCTCGTATTTTCTTGACAGTAAAGTGATTTCAAAATTTGTTTTTCATTACATATAGTACCTAGAAATATCTACCTTCAGGTTGATGATATATTCGTATATCCATTTTCCACGGCTACCTACGAACAATTAAAAAGTGAAAAATTGGGAAAAACATACTAGGCATTGTTTTACCGCAAAAATAACACGAGGATCTGTTTCATCAACCTCAAGTTAGATATTTTTGGGTACTATATATAATGAAAAATAACTTTTGATGTCACTGTATTGTCAAGAAAATAAGAGGGTGTGGCTGCTCAAAGTGGGACACACTGTATAGATTTTTTTCAATATAGTTTCCCAGAATTCAAAAAGATTTTTTCAATATAGTTTCCCAGAATTCAAAATGATATTTCAAATCTAGTCTGAATAAAAATGTCCCTACACCCCAGCAGAATACTTTTCATTGGGTTGCTCAATTTAGGCTTCTTCCGTTTTCATTTTCATCAGTATAGATATTCTCGTGTTGGTAATATCAGTAGTCATAGTAATATTAAAATAAACTGTTACAATCATTACCGATTCATCTCCTTTAAAATTTCCTTATTTCCTTATCTTAGAAATATCTCACGAATCGAGAAATAACATTCGGAAAACTGAAGGATACAAATGGGAGCTGAAACCAATCGTGGTCACGTGATGAGGAGGGCTTGAAATGGAATTCGAGCGTCATCAGTATTCATGGGGCAGCTTGTCACACGGACCCCGGTTCCATCGAATTTACAGGTCAACCGCTGTCAATGCTTGTCTTTCAGTAAATTGCTGCAGTTTGTAACGATCATTTCGCTCACAGACCCCACTGAATCACAGCCGCAGACGGTGTAGAGGCTATGTGAAGATTTATGTTCGTTTGACATTGGTAACAGGTTATCTGTTCGTAGTTGATGAACGGAATCAGAATCGAAAATTAAGAATCTTAATGATTTCTTTGGAAATTTTAATTTTTGCGAGCAAGATCGCGTAAGGATTCCACATTGTTCTATTACTACCAAATATATCGTAAAGTTATCTAAATTATTATTATTATTTTTTTATTGCATTTTGTTACTCTCAGGTCTGAATATCGAATGTGAGAGTATGTGCAACAAATATATTTTTTATAAGACAGTGCGTAAAGTGACACTGTTGCGCACACGTGCGTAAAAAATCGCCTGTGCGTTAAATCATCACCAATGCGTGAAGTAACTTTTTACACACTGTTCAAACCTTTATGCATCTTTTAAAAATACAGTATTTTGCTTCAATTATAACTCGGAAGTTATCTTTTGGTGATACGACGATATTTCATAACATAAAACATTAAAGTTAACTATAAATACAACTGCTACAATTTGGCAGATAATAACTGTCGAAAAAAAAACTTTGTATGATACACTTTCCTAAAGGGCTTTATTGAACTAGGCTGCGCCTCGTCCAACAAACTTCACGCTCATACAAAAATTCCTACTTTACGAACTTGTATCATGAATAGCTATTTTTTACAAACGTTAAAAAATGACAAGGTTCGCGCATTGACAACAATATGCGAAGTGACCTTTTTTTTCAATTTCCTTAATTACTTACTATGACCCGTGCGAGAAGTGCGAAATACATATTTTGCATACTACATGTAAACTATATTCAGAAAGTAGGCAAAAAGACATGACTAGCAGCCTCAGTAAACACGATATCAAATTTCAGGCTCGCATTAAGCCGCCACTGCAATTTCCGGCAATGATGAAATCAGACATAACTTTGCTAAAAATTATAGTAGAAGGAAAAGACAAAGTGTATATCGTTCCTGAAGACTTCTACTTCCTCATGCAAATATAACATGTGAGTATTTGAGTACCTAAAATGTGTTTTGTCCCACTTCATGTAACCCTTTTACGATATTTACGGAGGATCCGAAAGTCATGGATATTTCATTTGATAGGGAGTAATTATACGGAAACAGGAATCAGTACCCTCTTTGGACCATATGCAACGATTTTATAATAGTGAAACAAGTCTCACTTATACATACCAAAGAAAAAACTGGGTTATACTCCTCCACAGTTTTCAACTCACCCATAATCCCGGAAATTTCTTCAGTGAATAATCGCTCATACACATCCTACATAAAAAATGAAGTATGTGATTTTAAGCTTGAGGTTTGTTCTTCACAACAGCGTTATTAAACATATATGCAGGATATGAACAAGCGCTTATTATCAACATTTACTGAAGAGAATTCCAGTTTTATGGGTGAGTTGAATATGAGGCAGGAGAAAACAATTTTTTTTTTGGCATGTAAAAGTGGGAACTGTCACACTTCTTTTAAATTGTTACATATATTCCAAAGAGGGTATGGGTAGCAGTATAATAATTCCATATTCACTAAATTATTCATAAGTTTCGCACCTTCCACAAATATTTCCGTGAAGTGCGACAAAACACATTTTAGGTACTCAAATACTCGCATATTATATTTGCATGAAACGATAGGAGTCTTCATAAACGATATGAACTTTTCCTTTTCCTTCTGCGATCATTTTTAGCAGAGTTATGACCAATCAAATATTCAGCTCCGTTAAACTTTCAGTGGCGGGTGAGCGTAAACCCGACATTTGATGTCGGTGTTCAATCACGTTTTCTGAGAAAACGAGTACATTTCATAAGAAATTACTATATTATTTAATACTCGGTTATTATTGACACCTACACTGGTGTCCTCCTTGAGGAACTTAACACAAATAGATGTCAGATGTAACCAATGACCGTAAGAGAAAGTGGTTTTTTCCTGTCAGATATTTATACCTTGTCGCAATTATTTGTCCATTTTCGTATGAATCCAAAGATCTTGACATCAAATTCTACCATTTAAAAAAAATACTTGAAATGAAAGCAAAAATCCACGCATAATTCCTGCGAAACCTCATGTTTATCTGTTTATTCTGACGAATTCCTGCACAGCTAACTCTTCAATGCGATTTAAATTCTTGGAAAAGTTTATTCGTTTGTTATGCATGGAAAGCAATGCTGAAACAACCGCAATATGCCTACGTGGCATGTGTGTAGTTTTTGGTTTCAATACGTTCCAATTGGGCTCTGAATCCTACCTCAGGTTCCCAGAAGACCAAACTAGAAACTAATTTAAGTTTTGAAACCCGCTACATCCGGATTTATCGTCCATGGCTCGCTGGGAAATTTTTCTTTGTCATGGATGAAAAGAATGCTGTGGATTAGCGGAAGAAAAGGCACGTATCTATACAGGGTGTTGAACATAATTCATGCAATATGATAATCGTTAGAAAAAATTATTCATCTATGAAACCTTTTACAAGAACATGTTTGTGAATATTCTTTACGAATAACCTGAAATGCTTTGCTCCATTATGCCTCCCAGAACCCGTAATGATCAGAGTTTTCTCAGACAATGTTGTTGGAACCCCAAATGACAATATATATTTTTCATTGTGGTATCGCTGTTTGATATTGTTATCGATTATGAAGGCATGATATAAATATGGATTTACTATTTCTAACATCAGGAAACTTGATAGAGTATTATAAATTATAGAGTATTATGAAAAAAAAAATTGATCCTATAGTAGGAAAAATTGAAACAATATAACATTAAAAATATATGGATAGATGGATAGGAAAATTTATCGGTATAATCCTCATACTGAAATCATCAGGCAGATATGCCACAGTGCAATTGTCACTTTGACAGCGGCAAAAGTTAGCTTCACTTTTCACAGCGACAAATACAGTAGTGGATTTTTCACTTATTCATTTGTTTATCAATTATCGCGGTGTTGCCAAAATAAATAGTTTGACGTTGATATATTTCTGAATTTCTTATTCATTGAATTGTCCTGTCGAATTATACTCGATGTTTGTATTGATATCGAGTAAATGTGTGTTGTTCAAATTCTAAACTGTTTCAAAATAGGTAGACCAAGCAACTTTGAAACATTAACAATGAATTTGAGTTAACAGTCTATGTGTCTACCAAGTTTACTCGTAGTTTTATGTCATTTTTTTTTAAATTATTGATGGCAAATAAATCTATTATTATCATTATTTTCAAACCATTGGTTCATGCGATCCACTATGTCCACGAGGTCACAGCCATTACATGCACCCAACTCGTCATCTGCAAATACATTCAGTAAATCACGACCAAGTTTAGTCTTTACATTCATTTATGTGTATTATGAAAAGCAGTAGCCCTAGTACGCTACCTTGAGGTACTATTTCATTCATGTCTGCAAACCTCACAGCAAACCTTATTCAACTGTACTAATTCACATACATTCAACATCATTCACAAGAACTGAAGAGTTTATTAATTTTTTTAGGTACACCCATGCCATCTCGAACTTTCCATGGAAACAGTTGTTACTCACTGGAGTGGCGGTAGAACAAAAAACACCCTGGGTCACTCGTGTATTCCTTGATCGAATGTATTGTTTCCTAACTTCGTTCTGGAATGGCTGCAGGAACTTGTTTTTTCGAACCGGACGTCTGGATGGAGTTCATCGTTCCTCGATATCCATCGAGCGAATGAAATTCCTCTTGATTAAATTGTGATTCGTTTTAACTGAAATTGACAATACCTACTGATGGAAAAATTGCGAGAAAATAGCTTTGGGATTACTTCGGTCGAATAAGACGTCAGAGAAAATTAGGCTATCGGGATTTGACGTGGTTTGTATCGGAGTTCGATGAAGAATTTGATGAAGCATTTCGAAATAATCAAATTGTCGATACTTTCTGATTGTGATGAATATCAGTTTGATGGAATTGATCAGGATTTTGTTGTTTGAGATCCATCACATTTGTTTTCATCACTGCATGGTTACCATCTCAGTTTCAAGATCTACCACCAGAACTTTCGAGGATTCACTCAATTGATGGCATATTTGAATTTTACATTCATATATTTATACATTTCATATTTCGAACTTATATGAGAAATATTTATTGCAGAGTAACCGTAAAAAAGCATTTCAGACTATTGGTCATCTTCAGTACGGTGTAGCCAAGTGTAAAACTTGACAAAAATTTGCACTCAATCTGAATCCCAAATGAATAAGCTATCCAAATATCCAATAATTTGTATCTCTAACAGAAGAAAAAAAGGAAAATAACTTGCTTAAAAAAAAAATACCGATTGCGAGATTGAGATGCGTTTCAAATTTATAAAAAAGATTCATTGAGTGGGTAGGAGGAAAAATCATATGTATTACATGGGAGTAAAGTCCCTTTTCCTTCCTTGGATGTTAACTGCCCTCCACTACGCGCCGGGAAGTAAACTACAGCCTGCGGTGGAAAAGTGGCACTTTCCTCCCTTGTAATACAAATAGCTATCACATCGTACCAAGCTATTTTCCTTGCCGATGATGTTTTATTAGTCAACATATTTCCGAATGTATGAAAAATAAGTTTTCCTCCTAGCCCTATAGAAAGTACACACTTTCCTCCCTCAAATCAGGGAGGAAACTCATACTTTTCCTCCCTAGGGAGGAAAGTATTTTTCCTCCCCTTCATTTACAGTAAGTTGTAAACGATGAAACTTGTGAATTCATTATATTCATATTGTTTCCATAATTTCTAGAACATCCTGTATATCCTGTTTTTTGGTAAAAATAAAAAATTTATGTTACTTCAACGTAGTTCTTCAATACAAATTTCAACTTCAGGAATCTTAGATATACGTTTGGTGAGTTCAGAATAAGAAAAGCATAGTATGCTGTGGCTCACTGACAGTAAACACGGCGATTGACTTTTGAGGTGCAAAGTCGCTACATTCATCAACCTTAGTTGAATTTTTGAAAAATGGAGAGCGATTCAAGTGATTTTGAATTTCCAAATACACCACCTAATATTAAGGAACAAAAATCTAAAGACAGGTATGAAAAACAATATGCACAATATAAGCAATAGGCTGAAGACAACAAGATACATAAATATTCAGAGAATGTTTTAGTGGCATATTTTTCACTACAAGGAAAATCATTAAAAGCTTCAACACTTTGGTCTAAATATTCAATGCTACGCGCAATGATACAAATGAAGGACAATGTCGATATTAAATATCCAAAGTTGATTGCATTTCTAAAACGTCAAAATGCCGGATACAAACCAAATAAAGCTATAACTTTTACAAGAGAAGAAATAAATACATTCTTAATGGAAGCCCCCGATGATGTTTTTTTATTAATGAAGGTAAGAAATGAAATCCCATGCACATAATTTAATTTTTGACATAAAATATTCATAGGTAGTCCTTGTTATTGGAATTTCTGGAGCATGTCGATGTGATGAGCTTATTAAAATGACTATGGATGATATTGAAGAGAAAGACAATCTTTTAGTCATAAATATCCCCACTTCAAAAACGCACAAACAACGAACTTTCGTTATCAATACTAACAACAGGTAACGGCCCAAATTTTGTTCAAATCGTTAAAAAGTATATCTATCTACGTCCTAAAACTGAGCATAAACGATTGTTGGTATGCTTTAAAGCAGGCAAATGTATAAATCAAGTGGTTGGCAAGAATAGTATATCCAAAATACCACAGAAAATTGCAGAATATCTCAATCTTCCAAATGCCGAACATTACACAGGGCACAGTTTCAGAAGAACTTCAGCAAGTTTGTTAGTAAACGCTGGTGGGGATATTTTAGCTCTAAAACAGCATGGCGGTTGGAAATCAACTAATATCGCAGAAGGTTATGTAGAACAATCTTACACAAAAAAAAGAAAAATTTCTGTTCAAATTATGGGAAATAATGTAGAACCTGAACTTGATCAAAATCAGCCAAGCACTTGTAGAAGTTACCACCATTACAATGTGCTAATCGAAAATATTTCAAATACTAAAGCTCCTGTTCAAACCCTATCTTCTTCCAATGGTGTTCATATAAGTGCTGCTCGAAACTGCACATTCAATATTAACATAAATAATTCTAAAATATAGTTAAACTTAAACAATACTATGTACTAAATTGTATAACATATATTGATAAATTTGTTTAATAAATAATTCTTGCGTTCTTAATTATATTCGGAAAAATCATATGTATCACATGGGAATAAAGTGCCTTTTCCTCCCTAGTAATACAAATAGCTATTTTCTATAAGAAAGTCACCCCATCACCATCCTGTAACAAAATAATCTGATAATTGAATTGAACTCACGCCACTTGTTACATCCAATCCTCGAATCCTTTTATGAACCTGTTAAGAAATTGAGGAATAAATAACGGAAAAAATCCGACTGGTGAATAAAGGATCATTTATCATGCAAATGAAGGAGTCATGAGTCGGGGCGCGTGGTAATAGACCTCCCAGCGCTTCATTTGCATTTTTCCCGAATCATTCACATATTTCGACCATGAAACAGTGAAACAGCTCACGACAATGCGATATCCGAGACCGGCACCGCGACGACCACACACAGGATGGTAACTAAAATGGATATAAAAGACACGAAAATGTGGTTTCATTGTTTCAAAGGGATAGGGTGATATTGAATTGAGCCAGGAAGCAAAATAAGAAAGGAAATTTCAATCGAGTGCAATAAATGAGCTGATGAAAAAATTACTTCATGAGATTAAGAAACTTTTAATTTTTTGTGATAATTAATTGAATTACCCATGTAGCACCTCATATTGTAAATGTAAAAATAATATTGAACCAATGTCGGTTCATATTGGAAAAACAATATTTCATTAATAATATTGGTGGAATATTGGCTCAACCTGTTCTGAATGTATATTGTTTTATAAAATATTGGGTGAATATTTATTCAATAATTTTCACCAATATCGATAGAGCGATATTGCCTACATATTGTTTCCAGCACCATATTCACTTTGAATATTTTACCAATATTTGCAAATGATATTCTACCTACCAATATCCCTAAATATTTTGGGACCAATATTGCTTCCTCAATATTTCACTGATATTATTTGTATAATGTTGAAATAATATTGTGCCAATATCCCGAAATAATTATAATTTTATCTCGCCATTATTACATTTTAATATTTTGCCAATATTATTCCAATGTAAGTGTGCTACAGCGATATTGTACTAATATCACCTAAAATTTTGAGGCCAATATTGCTTCGAGAATATTAGACCAATATTATTGTCCCAATATGGGTGTGTGCTACTTGGGTAGAGTAACAGTTTACAGGGAAGAACAAAAATAGGAATGTCGAGTAAACTACACTAATTTTATGATATTACCCAAAGAATCTTCTGAGAAAAGTTGTTTAGAATTGGAAACACTATTCAAATTTGAAATCACAGCCACCTACACAACAAAATATTTTTTCTCTAATTTATGATTCAAGTAATCGTTAATTCGCAGATTTCAATTTTTCAATTATTTTGCATCAATTAATTTATTCAATAATTTTCTGCTATAAAATTTTACTGATAGTTATTATGGACATACATAGATACATACATAATAAATTGGTCCAAATTAACTTATCATTATAGGAATATGAGGGAGCCGCTTGAAGTTTTTGAGGCTAGAACCATAAAAAAAAATCGAAAAAAAAAACATTTTGTTATGTAGATGGCTGTCATTCTATGACACCCATACATAGAAAATAGTTTTTTTTGTATTAAGTGCTTGAAATAATGTATCTTTAATGGCCTATGAGATTGTTAATTTTTGGCCGAGACCGTAGGTCGGGTTCAAAAATTCTCTGGAATGTGCCATGAAAACACGAATTTTATACACGAAATACAAACAACATATTTTGTACAACTGTGGATGTGAATTTACATCGTCTGAAATATATTAACAATAAATACTTCCAATACATCTTGACGTGGTTTTTGTCCCAATGAGTTATCGCTTTCAAACGACTGTTGTCGAAACTATTATTCAATGTTTTCAGTAAAATTGTATTCAAAAATTTTTCTGTCTGAAAAAAGTTATTCCAAAATAACTAAATAATACTTCTCCTTTCCATATATGTTATCCCTAATGTTGGCTCGTAGTTGCTTCAATTTCATGTTATTTTAAAGAAGATGGATGTTGCTTGTGATAGTAGTAGTGATATCCTATCAGATATAATATCTGATAAAGCAAATGCAATAATATCTAATATGTTACCGGCCAAATCCAAGTTAGTGTATGGGAAAAAGTATGACCAATTTCGTGAATGGTTCGACAAGAAACATTTTGAGGAAAAATCATAAAACCCCCTACGTTATGGAGTAGACAATGTTGAAAAATACATTGACTGTTAAGGAAAATTCGTTTAAATCAGTAAAGCTCATCTTTAGTAACAGCTTGATATTTTCATAGATAATCCCTTAGCACAGCTGTAGAAAACATGCAATTATTTATGTGTTTCAGAAACATCCCGTATGTGCGACTTTACGGATACGTAGTCCATTGTGGAATGTGGACGCAGTCATAAACATTGGTTTATGCATCTGCAAAGCTGAACCGAATCCACTGACCGCAGGGTGTCGGACTTACACCTGGGTTTTGTTTTGTTGAAATATATAAACTGCAACTACAACCGCGTAGATTTGTCAGATATCTGGAACAGTATTAAAAGCACTGGTGACCTCGTTGCGGTGGAAAAGTCAGTCCAACGCTATTGCATGCTATCGCTTGATATAAACACGGAAAATCTCATCGGGATCCAGGATGATACTTTGTTGGGGATATTGGACCGCAGCAAACGATTGCTTCATTTTTGTTCGCATTGTGACGATTTCTAAAATATCAGTGTCGCAGAAGAATTTTCCGGCAATGGTTTTATTGAATGGAAAAACAAAATATTTCGACGCGACGATGCGTTTTTTAGGATCACATCGTGTTTTTACAAGCTTTCATTCCACTTACTCCGTTCGCATTTCCTTCATTCTGTCTGTCTTTTCAGTTCAAAACTTGCAATCGATTTTTCAAAGCATCCGATCGAGCTGCAATTTTCCACAACGTATCAGGAACCGACGACAATACAATAATTTCGGGAAAATTTACGCCCATTTCCGTCCGAAGGCTACATAGAGAACGAATAGAAATTCAGAAAAACATTTGATGGTTCGGATATCGAAAATTATAGCAAAATGAATAATTTTGAGGGGTTTGAATAACCTCTTCACGAGAATAAAATCGGAAAAATCCGCAAAATAGGGAAAAATATGGAACCATCGAATGCTTTGATTTGGAAGAAATTCCACCCTGTTATCTCCCTCCTTTTCGATGAAAATTTCTAACAAAAATAATATTGAAAAAATCCGTAAAAATAGTGAAAAACCAAACCTTCGAATGAATGAAAAATACCCTGCCCCCTTTCCTTCTTCTCGAAAGGAATTGCTATATCTCGCGAAATTAAAATCGAAAAAATTCGTTAAAATAGTAAAAAACATGGGACCATAGAAAAACTGAATTAAAAATGATTATTACCCCCCCCCCTTAATCGAAAAAAAAATGCAACAACTCGTGACAATAAAATCAAAAAAGTCTGTTGAAAAAGTGAAGAATATGGGATCTTCGAACAACCTAATTTAGAAAACGGGAAGGAGTTGAAAAAAATAAATAAAATTATTATTTCAGACGTCAAAAATTACCGGTAAAAAGTTTTGGTTTGTTAATACATAGGATTTGTCTGAGCTTTGGTATTTGGCACAGGTGATTCCTATCCCGAAGAAATATAGCCAAAAAAATAATAGTTCTCACGGCAAATTATCTATGGCAAGGAAGTCTATACAGGGTGAGAGATCAGTTGTACCTTCCGTATAAAGAAGATGGTTTGAACTTGATCACTGTCGATAGGAAGGCAGTGGCTTTATTTTTTAAAACACGAGTGATGTCATGGACAACTGTTGAAAATAAAATCTTCTACATGTAACTGATTTATTCGAAAATGATTATGATAATATGCACCCGTATATAAAAAATATTAGCAAAAATAAAAGAGATTTTGAGATTGAGTTCACCAAGGACGAATTGGCAACTTCTGTATCGACATATAATAAAAAAGGAAACTAATACCCCGACAATCCAACTTAAACATCCTCGATATAATTGGAGTCGAATTTGGTCAAATATCTTGGTGAACACAGATACAGCAACAAGGTGGCGTTCGTGTGCATACAGTTCTAGTCAAAAGTCTCCACACCCCTTCGTATCTTTTGAACGGATTCGAATTTTTCTTTGAAATTTGTTTTGATGCAATTGTCGTTCATAAGCTACTTTTTGACACCACAACAAATTAACTTTTTTGGGTGGGTCGAGTGATACCTTATTCGAAACAAAGGTAATTGAAAGCGATTTCCTAAAAAAATTTATAATTCCATAAAATTTTTCGAAAAGTTTTGACTACTTCAAAAACGAAAATTCTTGTCATTTTTTGATAGGTACATTATGTCCCATATATCAACCCCTTTTCTTAATCGCTCTAATTTCGGAAACACCCTGTATAGTTCAACGGTCGTATTGCATAGGGTTTTTTGCGTAAGATTGGATCATAAATCTATTTTTCATTTTTGATTCGATTCGATTGTTAGAAACACAGTTATAGTAATATGTATATGTGAACATCAATTTCCGCGGCATATTCGCTAAAACAGCTGCTACAACCCGAAAACACTTGCGACAGATTACAATCAGTGTTATGGAAATTATAGCTACGTGTTTGAGGTCGCCTCAACAGAGTCATTAGATCTTTGATACAAATAAGTTATATGGTTACGACTTCCAGTTTGCTGAACGGGAAAGGAAAATGGAGAAATGAAATAACCATTATCTGAAACGCACGTTATTGTTCTGGAACAGGACGAAATGTAATGAATTTCGAATTAACCAAGAATTGATTGATGGATATAATGAATAATTGACGATCGATAGGATGAAATGGGGAGTTGGTTTTAATGGATGAAGTTGTGGAATTCAATGAATTTGATGATTCCATTAACGGATACTCAATAGTGGTTTCATGACGATTTATATGAACAATTGAAAGTATTGGTTCATGAAGAAATCAAACGTTTTAAATTGATTCTGTCGACATTATTTGATGAAACTCGATATTTGTGTCAGCAAAGTTTTCTAAGAGTAACTTGGTTGGTTCTCCTGAAAAATCTTGGAGTATCACGTTGTTATTTTGTGCCATGTTCAGTCAAAATTATTGAAACTATTTGCTTTTTCTCCACCAGGGCCAATATAAAGCTACCATGACAATACTGGAGTTTTTTCCCAATACCAAATCGCAATTTTTAAAACCTCGACACGTATTTCAATCACCAAGTGATCATTTTCAAAAGAAAAATTTTAATCTTCATCAGGGCTTCATGTTCCGATATCTGAGCGCATCTCCCAACATGGTAAATCGGAGTGCTTCTCGATCCGCCGCGAGGTGGAGTGGCTTATCACAGTGAGACCAGAGTAACCACAGAGAGGGTGATGGAACGATTCGGACGGGTCACAGATTGCTTCAAAAATGTAAAAAAATTGACAATAAAGTGAGAGTGAAGTTGATACAGTTTTTATTAGATGACAGAGGCGTAGGTAATCGTAAGTAATATACATATAGAAAAGTTTTCATCTTGGGTATGGTTGTTTTATGAGAGCGTTGAGAGAGCATTTCAATTTCTCCTCGACTCACTCGAGGTGGGGTAACAGAATAGGCTCATCCTTATGCGTCTCTCTATTTATGTGGTATTATCATATCATTGTGTACCTTGTTGCTCACGTATATTTCTGTCTATACCCCAGATGAAAAGTTTCCGATACTGTATAGTGACTCACCCTGTACTGATTAGAGATAAGATCTCGAAACTATAGTCGAAACAATACTTTGATATTTGGTAATAGGAAACACTTGTAGTAATTCATTTCAAAATCGATTTTCAGGTTATCTGATTTGCAGAAACGGTTCCATATAACGCTTTTTTTGTAACTTTGCTAATGAACAACTTTACTGTATCCAATATATTGAAATTAACACATTATTGGGATCCATGTTATGTCGTTTTACTGTGCCACTAGAAGAAGTTAGAGTAGCCCTGATCTACATCTCGCCTCCTTGTTATCGAATAAGAGGAGTAATATTACAATCCCTTATTAGAAGAATAATTTTTGTATCCAGATTTTGACAAAAGATTACGACTGCTTGTTCTTCACTTCCTGTTTAGGAAATTCTTTTTCTCGTAATCAGAGGGCGTGTTTTACACGTAGATACAGGGCCGGCGAGCCCGTTAGGCAAGTCAGGCAACCGCCTAGGGCGGCAACTTTTTAGGGGCGGCAAATGGAGAAAATATAAAGTTGTCTATTTTTCAAAAACAGAAAACCCGAAAGTATTAAGGCGGGTGAGATGTAAATTTAAGCAGTTTTTCAAAGAGAAGAGAAGACTTTTATTGGTAGTGGAAAGGGCGGCAAAAGTTACCTAGGGCGGTAGACCTGGTAGCGCCAGCCCTGCATATATATGTTAAAATAATGAGGCTTTTCAACGGAACAGATTTTGGCAAGACGAAACTACTGCTTTCTCTTCCTGATTGAGAAATTTTACTTCTCATAATCAGAATGACAGTTTTACAACATACGACTGCTTGTTCTCCACCTTATAATTGAAGTTTCATGCAAACTTATGAACCGTATAAAGTATCACTTTAGACAATAGTGGAATAAAGAAATTAATTCATTCCACTGGTAAATTAAATTAGTTCATTCCACTAGTGAAATAATAGAAAATACAATCTTGAATTAATTACATCTCACTTATTAATTATTAATATTAACATTTATAGTGAAGAAGTTTCAAGCGTCTATGTTATTATTGAATATAGGTTGCTAGGGTAAGGTCGTTCACAGAAAAATACTCGTTTTTCTTTAGGATGACCTAAAATTTATATTTAATCGAGGATAAAAAGAAACCATTCAACACCTCTCAATTTTTTCGTACGTACATCAATGATGTCAAATAATTTTTTTATGAAAAATTTTGGCCATTCTGATTCTAAATGAATGTAATTGTGAATAAAACGTTGTGTTACTGGCGTGTTTTAGATACATTTTATTCGCTTATGGAAATTGAACGCTCGCTTTTGAACATTCTTGCGCGAATAGAATACTATCTGAAACACTTATATAATAAATAAATATTGTTAATGTTACTATTATCAACAATGAAGACCGTATTATTATGATTATTTTAAATTTATTTTAAGGAAAGGAAAAACTGGCCTAGCTTTCTCAATAAAATTTAGCTCCAATGTAAAATAATGTTATGATCAATTTAGTCAGCATTGACCCAACCTCATATAATCTTCAACGCAATTTCTCATAGAGTTACAGAGACCACACCCAAACTAATTAGAACCCACTAAACTTCGCCCTTGCCATTTATTCCTGCCCAAATGCATACTTTACAACCTGAAAACGACGTGCGTTCGTCAGGAATCCATCTAATAGTTAACGAGAGGGAAACTTCATTGTTAAAGGGCAATAAATTCGTTTGGAACGCTATCATTAGCATTAATAATTAATCCAGAGGAAAGACCGAGAAAAATAGTAAACATTCAGTATCAGGAACTGGAAGGCACCCCATCCGTGGGAAACTCGCATTGCGGTGCTGAGTAGCCAGCTCTGGATCAGACAAGCTCAGTATGAACGGTATGAACAGAACTCGAGGTGATTAACTTTACGATAGTCCGCAATAGTCATGCCAGCATGATTTAATAAAGCTCATGATAAGTTACGGTTATGCCACTAACGATTCTTAAACATGAATTGCAATTTGTTCAGTTTGGAAAATTAGTGGCTATAGTTACAGTTTTAAACGGAACGTTGTAATCGTATATCAGATATGAAAAATCAAAATTACCCTTTTGAATAGTGGTGCATACGAGATTCTCGTTCTCTATTTGTTTTGATAAAAAGTGTTAATAGTAATTTATGGTACTAGTGTGTTATGGAAAATAAGTCACGCGAGTGGCATACAATGTTTCACCCAACACATGAGAGTTATGGCTGTCATTAATGTCCTTTCAGGGAAAACCATCAGTATGAGATTTTACCTGTGTCAACACTGTTGCCGCTTTCCATATCAGATCAACATCAAGAGTAGCTAGTGGAGCCGCTGAATCAGCAGAGAAAACAAAATTGAGAAATTACCGCAATTTGACAGATCAATTCGTTTTTTACCCAGTGGCCATCGAAACTTTTGGTGTTTTTGGAAGCTATGCCTCCGATTTTATAAAACCATTGGACAGAAACTTATCAAGAAAACGAATGATCCTAGGTCTGGATACTTTTTATACAACGTATAAGTGTCTCCAAAGAGAAAATGCTGCTTCTCTATTGGGTGCCATTCCTACCTCTCAAAGCCTCGATGAAATTTTTATTCGCCCACCAAGTATACCAATCAATGATAAATTCTTGTATTCTGAAACTTTCCAAAATTACAAAGATGCAAAGGATGATGATCTTGAAAAAAATTTACAGCAGGTAGATTCATCATCTTCTCAAAACTCACATCTCCATTATTTTCTTCCAATTCAATACCCAGCAGCATTAACAGTAGTTTCGTGTCACTCTACGCCAATAATAAAGACAACCACTTCACTGGATACTACTCAGAAGAAGACAGTAGTAATGAACGCAGTGTGATCCTCAACACCATCAAGCCTATTATAGAAAATAATGCCTTCAACATACTAGGTCTCAATGGTCTGAAGAATATTGGCAATACTTGTTGTTTGAACAGTGTTATCTAGTGTTTATCGAACACAAGATGATTTTGGGGGTATATGAAAAAAGACACCTGCACAAGGGATATAAAACACTGACATATCTAGGGACGTAGCTTTAATACAAGCATTTGCCGAGGTTATCAAGGATCTTTGGTCAGAAGATTCGTCAGATAGAGTTGTGAATATAGTCTCTTTGGAAGTCAAATCCAAAAATTTTCTTCTGGTTTCATCGGTTATGCCCAGGAAAATGCTCACGAGATTCTTACGATTCCTAGTAGTTAGAGGGTCTACATTTAGACGTCAATAGAGCAACAGAGAAGCCGAAAATAATTTTGACAGAGATAAATGAAAAATTAGGGTTGAGAGTCATGGTCAAGATACTTGAGGACGGACAATTCAAAAATTGTAGATAACTTCTTTGGCCAGTTGAAATCTACATTGAAATGTATTTATTGTGGTCCCTGTTCAGATACATTCGATCCGTTCTGGGATCTTTACCTCCCAACACCTCGAAGAACAGGCCAACTTAGACTATCACATTGCTTGGATTCATTCAAAAGGGAAGAAACTTTGGATGATGACCCGACATGTACGAAGTGCAAAAAGAGAAGAAAGTGCACGAAATCAATATCAATTCATAAGTTCCCAAAAATTTTATTAGTCTATTCAAAACGGTTTTCTTTGACAGAAGGGTTCAAAGAAAATTGAATGTTTCAATTTATTTTCCTGTATCGGGATTGGAGTAATTATGCAGCAGACAACGTAGCTCCTTGTCGCTATAAACTATTTGCATTGTCTAATCATAGTGGAACTACCTACAGCGGACACTACACAGTAAATTTTTTTTGCCAATGGCAATTTTTCGATTTAACACATTGTATATAAGTAATCGGCTTCTGCTCTGCTGAATCAGTTGTGAATGAACTACAGGGTGTGCTACGACTAATTATAGAAAATCATATAGATATTTTCACCATAAGAAGTGGAAAACTAAGTGAAATTTGGAAATTTGGTCCAAATGAATTACCTTTTTTATGGATATAAAAATATGTATAGCCAGGCCAGAGTGCTCCTTGGTTCCTTCCGCTTTATCAAACGTGGGACTGAAACAGGTGTTTCAAGATAAAGTTTTCGGATGACTCCCAATAGGAAATTTCAGATATAAATGCGAACGCCAATCGATTCAGAATGGCCGAATCAGTTTATACTGGGAATTTGAACGAAAAAAATGGACGGACAAAAAAGTCGAGTATATCATGATAGATTATTTTTTGAACTTTTTTATTTTTCATTTTTAGAATTTCAAATTTCTGTCTTCGGAAGTATTTTCACGTGCTGATTCCGATTCTTTGAACGAAAATGTCGGAAACTGATCGGAAATATTATTGGCGGCAAAAAAACCATTTGAAAACTGATTCAGAGCTGACCAACTCGAGAACGGTTAGAGATAGACCAATTATGCGAACGCCAATCGATTCAAAATGGCCAAATTAGTATATACTGAGAAATTGAACGGAAAAAATCGACGGACAAAAAAGTCGAATATATCATGATTATACATAATTTTTTGAAATTTTTTATTTTTTATTTTAATAATTTCAAATTTTTGTCCTCGAACGTATTTTGACGTGCTGATTCCGAATCTTTGAACGAAAATGTCGAAAAATGATCGAAAATATTTTTGGCGCCAAAAAAAACCATTTGATAACTGATTCAAAGCTATCCAACTCGAGAACGGTTAGAGATAAACAAATTCTGCGAACGCCAATCGATTCAAAATGGCCAAATTAGTATATACTAAGAATTTGAACGAAAAAAATCGACGGACAAAAAGTCGAGTATATCATGATTATACATAATTTTTTGAACTTTTTTATTTTTCATTTTAAGAATTTCAAATTTTTGTCCTCGAACGTATTTTCACGTGCTCATTCCAAATCTTTGAACGAAAGTGTCGTAAACTGATCGGAAATATTTTTGGCGCCAAAAAAAACCATTTGATAACTGATTCAGAGCTGACCAACTCAAGAACAGTTAGAGATAGACCAATTCTGCGAATGCCAATCGATTCAAAATGGCCAAATTAGTATATACTGGGAATTTGAACGAAAAAAATAGGCGGACAAAAAAGTTGAGTATATCATGATTATACATAATTTTTTGAACTTTTTTATTTTTCATTTTAATAATTTAAAATTTCTGTTCTCGAACGTATTTTGACGTGCTGATTCCGAATCTTTGAACGAAAATGTTGAAAACTGATCGAAAATATTTTTGGCGCCAAAAAAAACCATTTGATAACTGATTCAAAGCTTACCAACTCAAGAACGGTTAGAGATAAACAAATTCTGCGAACGCCAATCGATTCAGAATGGCCGAATTAGTATATACTAAGAATTTGAACGGAAAAAATCGACGGACAGAAAAGTCGAGTATATCATGATTATACATAATTTTTTGAACTTTTTTATTTTTCATTTTAAGAATTTCAAAATTTTGTCATCGAACGTATTTTGACGTGCTGATTCCGAATCTTTGAACGAAAATGTCGAAAACTGATCGGAAAAACCATTTGATAACTGATTCAGAGCTGACCAACTCGAGAACAGTTAGAGATAGACCAATTCTGCGAACGCCAATCGATCCAAAATGGCCAAATTATGGTATGGAAATTGAAGTGAATAATGTTTGTGTATCAAAAATAACACACCATTTGGGTTTGTGTAAGCGTGGAATGATCAACCGTAAAAACTGAATATCGAGAGATTGTAGACAGAGAGAGAAAATATAGTTGTTTGATTCAGTAGCGTGTCTTCGAAGGTTGTCAAATTAAAAAATTACATAGATATAATTGGAGTTGGAAATTTTTGCAGGTGTGTTTTCACATGACACCATTATATTTTCGTTATTTGGACATAATTCATACTGTATATTCACAAGAATAGCTTTTGTCATAATGCTACCCCCTTCCAACCGTGCTTGTAGCATTGAAATATATTCTGTTCTACAAGTTTTGGAGGAAAACCCCTGTATATTCAGTGTATATTCTGACTAGTATTCGTTAAGATTCTGCAGTGTCACTACGTTTCACTCGGTCAAAATCTCAAACATCATGCACCTTAAAATAATTTATATCACCAAAAACAACTCGAAGATCTCAATATTTCCTTACTTGTTAACATGGTACACAGTAAAGTTATGAATATAAAACTATGCGCTTTCCCATTTCACCACGGTGCCCAAAGTTTCACTACAACATTAAAACTTTAATTACTTGGTTTTGTTTCATTCCCAACATTTCGCTAAATTTATTATAACATCATCCATTGTTGTTTTTTGCAATTATCAACGTCATGAACAAGGAGAATTTATGTGCACAACTACTGAAGTCTAATTCCATGAGATGTTCAGACGTGAACTCTGAAATTCACCCAATACAACAGAGAAAATAGGAATACAAAGTTTCAACTTTTTGTAATAATATGAACAGATCAACAAAACAATAAATGGAAATGTTGTTGGGATATATAATTTTGAATTATAGGATGGAAATGTGGAAGGAGTATATTATAGGTGAAATGAAAACACGAAATATGGAATGAGATAAGACTACGATACCCCTAGCAGTGAGGCTAGAAGAACACAAACGCTTCAAGCAGCGATGCTACACGTCTAAATCAGGTATAGCAGACCATGTGTGGAAGAAACATCGTCAAATAATTCAGTGAAAGAACGCCAGTATTTCACATACGGAGGATCACTGGTTCAGAAGAAAATTCAAGGAGGCTGTTCAAATCTAAGCCAAGGAAGCCTTCAGTGAACCCAGAGCAGGGATCAAAAATATTTGAAAACCGCTCATTGATGCTTCTGGCGAGACTATGGGAATTAAATGTTATTCTAATCCAAAACTGGAAACGAGTAAATAGGCATAACAAAACTGATCAATTAGTGATCAATTCCAATCCTATTGAAGTTGTGCACACTGTGTGTAATTTGGTCCAACTTCAGAGATAAGTGACTCTCAAATTTTTGTATTGTTTTAAGGAGTTTTTATGGAATAAGTCGGACAATAATATTAAAAACAAAAATATTTTGCAGGTGTCAGTCGGCGAATCAAAAATAAATACATAAAAACTCAAATTCATGAATTGGCTGTTATGACATTTTCATTCTTTTCAATGTTCTGGTAGAAAGGGTCCTTCAGTACTCCTAAACGGCTGGACTTATTTTGATGAAAGTTTTTGTGTTTTAGTGGGTCTTTGTTTGATTCAGATTCACGATTGAAGCCGGTAGGTGACACTGAGATCGGGTTTATTTTATATTTATTGATGATTTTCTTTTTTCAATACTATTTTTCTCAGATTTTTCACATATTACCAAAAATTTCCTTACCCACTACCCTCCACATGGCGTTTCTTACTATAGTACCTAACTAACATCCAACTCGTACATTAATTGCTATGGATATATGATATTTTCAAAGTACTATTGCTATAGACTCAAGAATATTCAAAAATGAAAACTCACCTAGAATTTGACTGAGTACGGTCCTTCCATCCTCTCCCAAACAGGCACTTCTTGCATCGAAAGGGTTCGTGAACTGAACGAAGGCATATCCTTTGTGCATTGATATTCCTGTAAGTAAATTAAATTTTTTTCAGATCCAATATGGTGCAGTTGCGATTCATGAGTATGCAGATATTCAATTAGATTTGAGCGCTGGCGTCAAAAGCACGTGGATGTGCTTTTTCGTGATAGGAACGTTCATTCTCGACTGGAAGCATTTGGGATGAAGGACCACTGATAATGTAGAGAAAAAAATTTGAGAGGGTGTGTAAGGATAAGGTAATATACGGAGTCATACGGAAATGATTCTTCGAAAATGTATTTCTAAATTCCTTTAACAAAAACTTTCAGTTCTGTATTGGACGGATACCATTTTATTGATGTTAATAATAATGTAAGTAGTTTCACTGCCTGTGAATCATAATTAGTTGAAGAATAATGCTCTTCAGAAATCGTGTCTCTTTCCTTATCAAGCTGCTTGGATTCTCGCTGAATTTTTTATTCAACACTGTACTGCGCCAATTTCAATATTTCTTCCAAATATCGCCTTGGTTAATCAATTTTTGTTGGAATATCTCATTGTTTTGTTTTGTCTTCCAGTACCTACTTGTTACGACGACTTCTGTGGCCATCTGAAAGCAAGGCAGTCCTGGATTTTTTATTTGTTATTCGGTTCAGAATTTTTTTTTAAAGACAGAGCATCAATAGCATTAATGTTGACTCACACAAATGCTTGGTTTACAAAACGACGACATATATTTTGCCATACAATGGCTTCCTAAAGCGGAATTATGTATCTTCTGCCCATAAAATTATAATCCAAATACAATTTTTGAATCAACCATTCAGGTTCATCATGAATTTAACGATATATTTCCAACATTTCATAACATATAATAAGCACTAATAATAACATTTCATTTCATGGATATGAATAGTTCTTTTTTATAACTGGAAGTAATACTTTGTTTTTTATAACACGGAATATTTGAGTTATAAAATAAAGAATGGGGACATGAGACAGAGTTTGGAAAGGGTAATATATTTGATATATTTTCTGAACCCCATCGAACCTAAGCTTGTTAGAAGTTCGAAATCAAGCCAACTGGCGGTCCTATCTCAACGCTTGAGTGTTACCAATTAAGTTTTATTCCCAGTTCTGTCCATATATTATGAATAATTTTAACATATACGCCACATAACCTCACAACACTGTAAGTTGATTCTTGGTTTTCCTTTACCAATATCTCAAAAATGACTTTCCATATTGTAGCTTCCCTGAAGATGACAATAAAAAATTGTTGAAAGCTTGGAATCTGTGTATTAGAGTACTCTTATTGGCCTGCTGCATATCCCAAATATTAAAAACTATATATATGGTTTCGAAATCAGTAAAACAGATGGGAAGTATTTGTAATGAATCAATTGAACCAAAAAATTGAGATACAGGAACTATCCAAATATATACTAATTAGATAGCATCTAGTTTTTTCTCAATTGAATATATAGTTGGAGCTTCTCTTGTGTCTAGGAGCAAGAAATTATAAAGTTTATTCGCTATGAAAGGGAAGGTGCGTTGGGTTTGAGGAATATATTGTGGTGAGAGCTGCTTTAGCTTTATGTCTTGTGAGTATTATGGGTGTGATCTACATAATTGAGAATAATTCGATTTTTATTGTGTTCATTGACAATTTTTTACAAATTATGTTTGTCTCATATCAAGCATTTTTGACTCTTCAAATAGTAATATTTCACACTCTTAAGTAACGATCAACCAACTCATGAAGCACTGAAATTTTACAAATCTAACTGCTTGCAGAATGAACAATGTACTTGCCCAACAACGGAAATATAATCAAAACTAAAATACCTTGGTACACAATCTGGGAAAGATACTGACCCGAAAAAACCTAATTATAGTCCATAATTATCTGGCATTATTCTGCTACAGTAAGACGTTCTTCGATGAAGAATATCATGGTTAGATGAATTGGAAGACGAGGTTCGATAGTATGGCCAGTTCGGTCACCTGACCTTACTCACACCTCCAGATTTTGTTCTGCGTGGATATTTTCATCAGCTGAATTTCACGCTACAGCACCGGACAATATCGATTATATCAAACAAAGAATTGTTGAAGAGTTTAGAGCAAGTTGAAAAACGTATTATACTATTTCAGCTACACAAGTCAACACAGTAAACGTTATACGCAGATGTAAGTATTTCTGCTAGGGGAGTTCTTGGCTGTTAATTATATTATCCAGAACTGTATCCAACCATTGTTTTTCTAATTTTTGGTGAATAATCTGGTGTTTGAACTCTCCGAACTTTGTAACAGATTCGATTAATAAGATCGGTAAACTTCATGAATGAATTATTGTTATTTTCCTGAGCTGCTATTATTGTGGTCCATTGTTTGATAGTATTTGATCAATCCATTGAAATTTAACGAATCCGAGACATGAATAAAAAGCACGCGAAGCTGAATCAATTATTCAAGAACCAGAGTGGGATTTTAATTGGTGGACAAGAGAATCGTATTTATGTTTTAAGCCTAACCGTCAGCTGTATCAACATATGAATTGAAACATAAAATATTTAAAGACTGGAGAGGGCTGGATGCTCGCAAGCGGGGCGAAAATCAGGTTATCATTTTATAATGTCTGTCGCCTATCTGCTGAAATTTACTGCGTACTTTAATATGGAAACTCAATTTGAATTGATTTATGAAGTGCCTTATCGGAATCCTGCTTATTAGGATTCAGGGTAGCGCTGAGAGTTGAATAAATGTATCGCGAAAATGAAGGGGACTTGCACGGGGATGATTCGATTCCGTCTTTTAGGCAGGTGATATTTAAGAAAATCTCATGTTTGTTCAGTCCATGAAGTAATGAATGGCATTTATATTTTGTAAGAGAAAATCATTCATAAGTTTTCGTTTGTTGTCGAAATTAAGTTCTGCATTAGCCTCCATCATTTGATGAACACCGACGAAAATAAATAATGTTTTAATTTTGTTTAACTACAAGACAATTTGATACGTTTGGTTTCTTCAGATTAAACAAAGCTCGTAGGTTAAATTTTCTGAGACCTGGCTAAAGCTTACGACTGGCTAGTTTTTCGGAAATCAAGTTACATTCCCTGGGAATTCGTGGTGATATACTATCATGGTTCATCTATTATTTGAACATCAGAAAAATTGCTACAGTACTCAATGAATTTATTTCTGAATCGAGAATATTGATTGAGGAGTCACTCAGGGTTCCGTACTCGGTCCACTTATTTCCATCTTGTTTATCAATAACTTGTATATTCTCATGGAATGAACTTGATTGAAAATAAAAACTGTTCAAAATGAATTCAATGATCACTGTATAAATGATGCCTCGTAGTTAACAGTAGACAGCTGTGTTTTCGCAACATTCAATAAAAAACAGAAGCATAACTACAGAAGTTGGTATTCTTGATAATTTACAACTAAGTCACAGCTACAAAAATTAATATCTGGAAATGAAAATAAATTTCTGAAACTCAATAAACATGAAATTCCTAGTAGTGGACTATCCCTTTACTGTGATACCTCGACAAGAATCATCAGGCCATATGTTTCAGAAAGTTTCAGGCGGGAAATTTTCAATATTATGCATAATATGTCACATCCTGAAGTGTGTGCTACTATCAAATTAATGACTGAAAGATATGTTTGGTCGAATATGAAAAAAGATATCAAACTTTGGAGTCAATGTTGTATTCAGTGCCGGAAAGCAAAAGTTGACAAATATGTAATAAGTCCTATAGGGACCCAGAAGTCGCTTTTAACATGGGACGATAGAAAGATTTCATCGTACGATGAAGACAGCACTGAAATGCCACGCATTAGAGAAATCATCGTTGAGAATCCAACCGCACTTCCTACTCATCAGTTTCTTCAGGACATTAGAGAAACTTTGAGCAAAACGAGAGAATCACCTGGATCAAATCATAGCAGTGAAACTAAATTCGTTCCCAAGATGTTGTCCAATTGTACTCATGTGTTTATTTAAATCGATTCAGTAAAAAAGACCCTTCAAGCCTCTTATAATGGTCCATACAAAGATAAAGAGAAATAAAAATTATTTCACAATACCGAATCAATGGAAAACAAAAAAATATCTCTATCGATCGGTTGAAACCAGCATTCATTGAAAATGTTTTGAGTAAAAAACGAACTGTAGAACAAGACGGAGTTCGAAGGACAACAAGAAGTACTCAAAAAACTTTTTCATTTTGAATAATCGTTTCCACTCAAAGGGGAGTATTGTGGCAGTTGCGATTGTTTTCCATTGTATGTATATTTTTGGTTGCGTTTGTTTCATTTTTATTTTTTGCAAAAGAAAAATTCAGAATGACATTAAGATTGGATTTTTGAAGGTTGTAATTTTTTAGGAGATAAAAAAAATAAAATTTATTCTACAAAAGTGATCCGTGATAATATATGAAAGAACAGTTGCCTAATACCATAGATCTCTATCAGGATGCCATTATTTATATTTGACTTGTGAATTAGTCGCGCTATTTTTCGTAACCTACAACTGCATAATCAGAATAATTTGAGTCCGTTTTGGCCATGGATATTCGTGGAAAATATTATTCCACCCAACTTCATTCAAAAAAGAAAAAAGAAGTTTCGAAGGCAGTTTTTTTTTTAATAACACTGCCTTATAACAGTCCTATGATTTGTTTTTACAATTTCCTCTCAGGGGGTTATTAACAATCTTGCGTATAGGGCAAAAATGTTTTATGTTTGCATTTGAAATTATCCCTGAGAACCTTCATAAGAGTGGACCCTCGTAGTAAAACAATTTGATTGTAGCCCTGATTGTCTTCAGAACCATCTTAAGGATATCACAAAACAAAATTTTTCACTTGGGTTATGGATGAATATCGCTGATTTTATAACAAAAATCAGCAAAGTTCGGATCGTACTGTTCCGAGCCCAATCAGCCAAAGGTCGTGTTCCAATCGGGTTGATCGTGAAATGGCAATGTTATTGATTGCTCGAAATTATCAGTAGAGTACGTCACAACAATTTGCAGTGGCGCGAGAAAGAAGCCATTTGAATTATGTGAACATTAAATATTTTTTAAAGATTCAAAAAATTAACAAAGCTGAAGAATCCATAAAATATTTGTAAATTTTCATGTTCTTGCCTATTTTATCCTCTGGAGTCCGGACAACATTTAAAACACTATAAAGCAGATCTTGCGCTATTGTTCAACGTTTCCTCAAAATTTTATTTTTGGAATACATTATATAAATTTTGAAATTACAAAATATACAAAACGTACAAATCACTCCAGTAGAATTTCCTAAAATTTTCTCCGGGATTTAAATATGCGAAGGAGTATTCTACGCAATAATTTGAAATAAAATGTATTTGCTCAGCTTTGTGGTTTCCAAGCAACATAATTTGCCTCTCAAAATCGAAAGAATTTATATTACAATAATCATTGATGAACTTGCTGATGCTAATGTTGATAATCCAATGATTTTGAAATTGAAAATCTGATCGTATTCGTCCTTACTTCTTGACGTCAAAGGAAAAATTGGGTTTATTTCAAAATCAATCAAATAAAATAAAATAAAAACGGACCAATTTAACGTCTCCAGAATGAAGTATACTCAGGTTATTTTCTGGTTTACATAGTAAGACATTCAAAAAACCATACCTGAGTATGTTTTCATTTCACAAATGAAATGGTTCAATACCAAGATAGTATTAAAATTATTTTCAGACTGTAACCGTGACTCATCATTTACTATTACTTATAATACTATAAAGAAACGGTCCTATAAGTCATAAATTCTCGCTCAGGAGAATGTTTATTTTGTAGCTTCTGTTATTGTTCTCACTTCTTGCCTCATTCTCTTCACAGTTGTTATAAATTACCTTTTGTTTCATGCTTTATACTTGTAATAAATGAAATTTCATCGTTCCAGCGGATATTCTTTTCACTGAAGTTTTCATTCTAGTAATCCTGAGTAAATTGAAGCTAAATCACACTGAATAATGAGTATGAAGGTTCTGTTCGATTCAAGTATACAAAATGTATTGATTTAATTCATTTTCATATTTATATACCTATGTTAGATGTAACCTATACCAGATGAATGTATATGAATTATTAGAAAATAAATATACAGAATACATTATTTTGGTAGAATGATCTTTCAGCGTTAAGATCCGAAGTTCCTAGTTTTTTGAATAAAACCAAGTGAAATAGACACACTTCTAATATAAGTATATGACAACTGCTTCACAACTGATATAGTTATTTACCTAAAAAGTGCGGAAAAAACATTTTCCGTGAGAGTTAGGTACAATATTTTTTCTACAAGTGTTTTTGTCCATCTTATTTATGAAAAAACAAGGTTTTTAATGAACAAGTTTTTATAATAATGCTACAAAATGACTAATAAGACAGAATAGTTACATAGATCATTTACTTAGTCCTAAATATCCTCATTTTCAACAATACAAAATCAAGCGGAAAAGTTACTTTCGTAAGGAAAAAGTGGAGAAGGTCTGAGTAGTATGAAGGGATTACAAACAGGTTTCTATCAAATAAATCACATTTTTCATTTTTTAATTTTCATGGAGAATGTTCCCTTTTTTAAGGCTTCTATCTCTTTTACCACCTTTACGGGGTGTTTCATAATTTTATGCTGTTCCTAAAGGAGGGATTTTTCAGAAACATTCCCTTTATGAACATGGCTATCCAAACCCTTTATATCTGAGATATAAGTAGGGGGTAGGAATTTAACATAAAAATCTGTTTGCCCCAATATATTTGAATCCGCTCCGTATTCTCTTCCAATTTTAGCACATTATTTCTAGGATTTCTCCTGCAATATATTTTATCAAAATAATGGCACCAGTGTTTTTTATCTTCTCATAAAAATTGGTCTGGCAGATAAATATCGACTTAAACTAGCAAGTGCTTCCTCATGTTATTCTTCATCTTATTCTGAATAAATGCATTTCAACTTTCAAATCGAAAACAGTTTGCTACAGAATTCCTTAGAATCATACAAGAATTGTCGCTTTCCAGGAATACCATTTCATTATGAATTATATTCCACTCGATTTCTTCTGATAAATGGTCATGTCTGAATGGGTGATCAGATTCTGTGTACACCACCTGAAAACCGGCTTGTTTCCAGTGGTTCGAACTGCAAATACGGGATATTTCAAGACAGCTTCCAATTCACCATCCGGAATGAAAGCAAGACAATAAAAAAGTAATAAAAGATTAATATTGTGTATCACAGTGAATGATAACGCGGTTTCTGTCAGACATCCAATGAAGCGTCTTATCATCGTTGTTCAGAGTTCGCTGGGGCCCAGTAATCTCATATCACTAACCCAATTCCCTTGATTAGATCCTGGATGGGTAGCCAATAAATTGACTGGAGACTCCATTACTCATCGCTAACTTGATTGCTGTCTCGGGAGCTATAGATAGGATTTCATACTAGAACGGGTATTTTATTTCGAGCGACTTTCTCTGATTCGAGAAACTCATCGGTTCATGATTCGATATTTGGTTATTATTTGGTATGTCTGAATAAGGAATTTTACGATTATGGATGTTGATCAAAGATTGACAAATTGGTCATTGGACTGAATCGAAAAATAACTGGTGCAATGAAAATATCTATCTTATCAAAGAGAATGACGAAAAACAAAACACATTGAGGAATACGGTCAAGTTGAAAAACAGTACGGAGCCCAAACTTCACTATTTAATTGTACTTCTGATAATTGAAGGCAAGTTATTATTATTATTATTATTATTATTATAGAAAAAAATCATTATGTTCCTGGTTCGTCGCGCTCGCCTTTTGGCTCGCACTCGGAACTTCCCACTCGCATCAAATTTTCATTAAAACCTTGCTACAGAATATACTTTTCCGTATAAGTTAGGATCGGGATTTTTTCTACAATCGAAAATTTTTCCCAAACCATTGCGGATTTTACGGCGACAGCAGAGTAATTTTTTTTTAAATTTATTTATCCGATCATCATTATATTTACGGAATTTTTGGATTTCATTTCAATGAGTTTTCGCAATTTGTTTCAGGGATAGGGTGGGGTTATAATCATTCCAATTTGAATTTTTTCATGGTCCTGAGTTTTTAAGTATTTTAACGTCTTTTCCGATTTTATTTTCGTGGGATATCGCAATTTATTTTGAAAAGGAGGGAGATGGAAGAGTATTTATTTCAATAAAACCATTCGAAAATTCTAAGTTTTTCATTATTTTACGGATTTTTTCGATTTAATTTTCGCGAATTATCGTATTTTTTGTGAAGGAAGGGGGTGGGTGACGAGGGGTAAGACAATGAGGATATTTGATGGAGAACCACAGACAAAGTGTCGATAGTGGGTGGTTATTTATTTTTTTTCAATCATATCATTAGATGGTTCCATATTCATACTCGAGAGTTTTGGCATTTTTTGTTTTCAAAAGAAGGATTTTCAATCCCTCCGACCAAAATAATTTGTTTCGCCGTAATTTTCAATTTCCGAAACCGTCAATATTTTTCAAATTTCCAAGGGTAATAGGGAAGATTGGCTGTATTAAATCTGCTTTACAATTGAACTCATTATTTGGTATATTTAGGTACTACCAGGGTTTCATTTATAATTATTAAATTTTATCTCACAATTTCTTTTATTTCGTGTGTTAATTTGCTTACATTTTCAGTTTCTTCCGATATCTTATTAGTTGGGAATGTGTATCTGGAAGTACCTTTTTGTCTTCAAACAAAAATTGATCATCGTGATTCAGGTTTCATTTTCATCGACAGTTTTTCGGTAGTTTTTCAGTAGTTATTATCTCATACTGTTGCATTTTTTTTCTATAGTTTACCCATATACTGCAGACATACAAACTTTTATACCCTCATTATCCATCTAACTCTGAACAGAATAGTTATAAACCACAACAAAAAGATTCAGCAACTTCTCCAAAATTCACAAAATCTTCAGCAGTTTCTTCCAATTCAATGTCCAGCACCGATTACAAGCAAATGTTGAAATGCAAATCTTTGGCTGACGTTCCGGGTTCTTCAGGAATTGGCAAGTTTTCCATAGGAAAAGTCATTTTGGTCAACCTGGGCAATTCGTGTTACATAAATAGCGTCCTACAGGCGTTATTTATGACGAGATCATTCAGAAATGAAGTTTTATTATATAACAAGGATTTTTCTCAGCTGTTTTCCAAACTGAAAGACCTTTTCGCGTTACTGCAGTTTTCCACAAGGTCGTCTTTGTCACCACATGAAATATTGAATATTTCAAGACCTCCTGGCTTCCTTCAGGGACAACAACACGATAGTTCAGAGTTCCTGGGGTACCTACTGGATATTCTGCATGAAAATGTGACCAACTTCAATAGTCATGAAGTCAACCCCGAAGATGAAGCTGCAGCAGTAATACCAACCTTGGTACAGCAGTCTTTTGGAGGAAAGACATTGACTATTTCACGTTGCGGAGAGTGCGGGACCAAGAGTGAGCGAGTGGATAGTTTCAGGGAGCTCCAGCTTTCTTTCCCGAACCTGTTTGAGAACCAAACAGTACAATCATTGATGGAGTATTACTTACAACACGAAAAGTTAACAGACGATAACCAATATCACTGTGATCTGTGCAGCAGATTAACAGACAGCGAGAGGCAGTATAGTGGAAACACCAGCTAGACTGATACTCACTCTAAAACACTTTCGTTATGACCCAGCTTCACACCAGCACACCAAGCTCATGCAGTCCACCAAGCTCATGCAGTCCGTTATTTTAGATGAACACCTCACACTAAATAACTGTCACTATGAGCTGTATGCGGCTGTGTTCCATTGCGGTTCAAGTGTGGATTCCGGCCACTATTACACGCTTGCCAGAGATAAAACGGAATGGTACAAATTCAATGACGCGCATGTTTCTAAAGCCACACCGGAGAACCTGAGTCGCTTGAGACCCCCTGAAACGCCGTATATACTGTTTTATTATCGGGAAGACCTTTCAGATCTGGAGAACCTGCCGTCTACTATGCTTTCGTATAAATTACGTTACAGATAGATACTTTTAAGTAAAGATAATTCAGAATCCGAGAAGGCTGTAGGGTCTGTGAATTTATTTTAATTGTATTGTATATTTAAACTTTTATATTTTGTATTTACTTCTTGAATAAAACTTTGAAAACACTTGATGGTTGGCGCTCTGCATAAGTCTTCAAAGGACACTCGAATGAAACAGTCCAAAAACAAAAAAGCAAAAACTCTTTTATGAGAATTTAGGAAAAAATATTGTACTTTTGCCATTCAGGAATGGAAATCAAGAAGGACAATCCTTTCCTATTCGAGTGTCCTACAGAATGAAAAATTAGATACAATCAATAGAACTCGAAGTGACCATAATATAAAAGTCATGCAATTCTACCATTCAACAAGTTCAAATCATATATACCCGCATCCAGTGCAGTGGCGACCAACATATTCCCAAAACACTCACTTGCCAAAACATACAGTTAATCTTAGATAATCATCAACTAGCTGAACTACACAAATTAATGAGGTCATTTGATCTCGTTACCTCAGGAATAGTCAACTTGATTAATAATTCAGACAACCTTTATTGGAATTAATCAGCTAAGTATACAACCAGTGCCGGAATTAGGCCTTTTTCGTGAACTATTTAAATATTTTATATCCTGGAAAAAGGGCCTATTTCATGAAAAAAAATTGATTCTCTTTCCAAATATTTCTCACTTAAGGAAGGAATATACAGGGTGTATCAAAATAAAGGGAACAATCTCCGAAATTCTTCATTTTAAGGCTGTAAGTTCCAATAAATCTATACCCTAAGATGAATAATAACAGAGTTACAGAGTGTTGAAAGTAACAAAAGAATATATGTTTTCCAGAATAACTCCATAACGGCTTAACTTTTCCTAATGAAATTCAGTATGTCACTAGACAGCATTAGGTTTTACATTTCAATGCAAATCATGTATTTGTAACTTCAAACAGGGGCGTACGGCAGGTGGGTACCACTATATTTCTTCCGCCCAACTTTCACGTCACTGGAAAAAATATCGATTTCATCTTCCTCAATCTCAATATTTCCTTAACAAAAACGGATAGGTTCGATTTTCGAAAATATCAACGGTTTTGAAGATATTGGAAATTGAATTTTGATACGCACGAACGTATCAAAATCTCCTGATTTTTGAAAAGAATGTGTAGGTGACATTGAAATTTGAAAGTCCTTAATAACTGAAAATAATTTTCTCAGTAAAATTAATAAACAAAATTCTTTTTAGTAGTGAAAGGCAAAAATAAACAAATTACACATTATTATTATTCAAGATACTCCCTCTTTTCAAATTGGAAATTAAATAACTCACTTCACTGAAACTCCTTTATGGTTCAACTTATAGGCCATGTTTCAAAGAGCAAAATGTCGAATAATCTTTAGATAAAAAATTTCGGCGATTCTGATTCTGAATGACTGTAATTGTGAATGAAACGTTGTATTTCATGCGTGCTTAGATGCATTTTATTCGCTTAAGATAATTAAAGGATTACTAAGGATGTCATCAATGAATTGTTTCTTTTTTGGTCAATATGTTTAAAAATATCTTAAAATCACGAAAATCGAACACTCATATATGACCCTTATTAACTACAGATGCAGTTTCTACAGAGAGGACAATGATAGATGCATAATACAAAACAACAAAAAAGGCAGAACTCTCTGGTAAACGGACCTTAAGAAATGCACTGGATTATAAAGGAAATAGTAAAATCGATAATTTCGAAGTACCCGTCTCTCCAATTATTTCCACCATGTGAAAAATGTGAAGCATACATCTGTCAGAAAACAACTACTTCCTTGGCTAATACCGAGATGGACATTGAACTACATCTGACAGATGTTCTTCCAAGAAGACCCAATTTCAAATGCTTATTTGAATTAAGTAGTAGATCATCCTTCATTTGGCTGGGGAAGACCACCTGCAGAAGCGTTTCGAGGTTCTTGCCTCTCGTCAGTAACAGGGTGGGTCGGACATCAGGGTCGTCCTGCTCCAGCCCAATGAATTATAATCCACTGTAATATTTCCTCACAAGCAGCGACTTACAGTAAAAATTGGACGCAGCGCCACTTGTGGGGAAAACAACAAAAAGCATTCTTTGCTAGCAAAGAGTGAACAAAGTTCAAGAATTTTTGCCGAAGGCTATCAATAACTACAGTGAGCATTTGCACTTGGGTCTTCTTGCACAAATATTTCTCAGATGAAGTTCAGTGTCCGTCGTGGTATTAGCCAGGGAAGTGAATGTTTACTGTCAGATATTCGCCTCATATTTTCCACATGGTGGAAATATTTGGCGAGAAGGGTACTTCGACTTTGCCGATTTCACTATTTCATTTATACTCTCCGGCAAAAATTGTTGAACTTTGAGCACTGGATTATATTTATTAGGACCAATTTCTCACTTCTCTCACATTCAAGCCAACCCTGCATACGGCCGAAGGAATGTAACTTGCGTGTTTTTGCTGCTTTTATTCGGTATTTTACTTGCTGGCTAATAAAAATTTGTTGGTTTCTGTACTGTAGGCTTCCCATGTTCGATAATGAATGAGATACACCATCTAACACCTATAAATTATGTAGAAGCCACTTCAATTATTTATTGTTATTATCATTGGACGTAATCGTTACATCGTTTATGCGGTCATTTCGTCAAATTAATGATGAACCAACATAACAACCGGCGCCATTTGTTGATTATGGAGTTAATGTGATGGATGTTTATACCGGGTATCTGTAGTGCAATGTTTATTTTTCGTTTATTACTTGGAAATCTATTTTTTTCTTCTTTACTTTGCAGAATTTCTAATTCTAAACCAATATATTTATGACGGAACTCTCAAAACTAACAAAAAAGCAAGGAACATATACAATATACAGGGTGAACTACAACCACGTACCGAAAATTAGTCAGTGTGTCCTCCCCACAGTCAAATTTGGAAATGTGGACCAGAAAAATGATAAGTGAATATACCATTAATAACGTGGTATAATCGATTAGGTATTTCGCTACTGTCAACAAAGTGAACGTTGCCATTACCAACGTATTGTTGGTGTGTATTTATAAACGCCAAAAAATATCACAGTATACAAACATTCACAGTTATGCTGATGATCCCCAAATTTATATGCCATTTGATGAATACTCGGTAGCGGTGGCTTGTCAAAAAATCAATGAAGACCTTGAATCTCTTATTAACTCAAAAAAAGTATTGTCTTTCAGGTAATCCCACTAAATCGTAATGCTCTTCGGTAGATCAGCAATGAGAAAGCGCTGCTTGAATAATATGAATATTAGTATTGATAACTTGCAATTACCATTGAAGGACTTTGCAAAAAATGTCCGTCTGATGTTAGACCATTCTCTTAGTTTTTGGTCCCATGTCTCGCTCATTCTGGAACGAGGATACTGTATTATTGAATCAATTTATCACCATAGAAAAATCAGTATGGTTACTTTGCGAAGCACTTGTCCTCTCATGCGAATTATGCTGATGTGGTTTATGGTTCTTAGCTTCTACAAGCAGACAAGGGAAGACATTCTAGGATGGTTGAATATGGAATCCCGGCTATTCTTCATGCTTGCAGTTACTACCACAAAATAATGACCAAACCAGCTTACCTCCACAATAAAATTAACTTCCGGACAGATATACATAACGTTAATCTGTGATTTGGAAACCTGCTGATACCTCCTCGGCATTATACATCTCAATACCGTGGTTTCTTCACTTTTTCCATAACTTGGCTATACAACCGGCTTCCCAACGAATATAATATACTCTTTTCATGGTTGAACAGAAGAGCAAGGTATGATCATGGTACTCTATCATGGTCATACATTGAATCCTGCCATTTGATGTACTTCAATTTCATCTGTTATTGCTATTTCTATCAATAAAATCTATTATTATTATTATTATTATTCATATACAGTGTGACCCATTTGAGATGGAAACACCCTCATAAAACTTACATTTTTTAACCGATTGGAATGATTTTTTTTTCAGGGCCAACGATTCTCATTTTCAAGGTCAAAAATCTAAAAAACATACTAGTGATTATTGCAGAAAAAATCTGACTACACCACTGGATTTGTGACAATGATTTTTGTTTTCAGGGCCAACTATTCTCATTTTCAAGGTCAAGAATCTAAAAAACTTACTAGTGATTATTTTAGAAAAAATCTGACTACACCACTGGATTTGCGACATTCTCAAATGTTTCATATGTGACATACGTTGAAATGCCTAGATCAATAAAAAATAGAGAAAAAAAATCGGAATACATCACTGTATTCAGAGAGTCTCGAAATATCATAGTTCAGAATTTCATCAAAATCTGTTTATAAATAAGATAAGATTTCGATGAAATTCTGAACAGTGATATTTTGAGACCTCCCGAATCTAGTGGTGTAATCAAAGTTATGATAAAAGATCTGAAATAGAAGTGGTGGATTTGATTAAACGGCATATTTCTCAAATTTTATTCACCTATAACTTTTTTATTGATTGACGTATTTCAACGTGATTTACATATGAACCATTTGAAAATGTCTTAAATTCAGTGGTGTAGTCAGATTTTTTCTAATAAAAATCGCTGGTAATTTTTGTAGATTTTTTACTTCGGAAAATATGAGTAGTTGGAAATGGCTTCCCCAAGTTGAGGAAGCTATTGTGATAGAAAAAACATGTTGTGGTTAAATAAAAGTTTGTGAAGATCAAATCATCTCTTGTCTATACAATCCATACATTTCACTTGCCCTCTGAATTTCTGAGCTAGTAACAACAAACAAGAATTCAAAAAAAAATCATCAAAATAGATTTTACTAGTAATAGCACATTTCAATGAGTTTTTGAAACTTCAAATTCCAATTAAAATTCTGAATTGCTATAATTGTAGTTCATCATATTCAGCAAACAAACTGTTTCCTCATAATCAATGTTAACTTCTTCAGTTTTTTTTGTATTTGTCTTTTTCGGGATACCCATATGATCGATTGGATTCGCTACCAACATTCCATATTCCATGAACTACTATGATAGTAATACCCTGTGTAATCATGTAATTAATCTTGGTTTATCCAAATATCAGTAATAATGCCAAAGACTAGGTTATGTTGAAACAAAACATCGTGCGAAAAAAAAATGTAATATGGTAAATCCAAACACTCCTCACCAGCTAATCGCCCGTAGCGTTGAAACATCCTCTCGACATCCGTTTTGGAGCACTGGAATGTGTTCAGATTCCCAACAAAAACCCTAGAATTCACCGCTTGGGGGTCTTGCGAATTTGTTTGGTTTCCGACTTTGCTCATCTTCATTTTGGCCGACTGCCTGAAAAGAGAACAGAAGTTAATTAATGCCTTTCAATTTTTCACTTTTCAACTTTCCGAATAAAAATTAATTACGGATGGTTGGTAGTCAGCTCTTTTGTTCGCCTCTTCATCAAATTTTCATGGAGATAGATTTCCTGTTCATGAGGTTGCACAAAAAATATAAGTAGCGGTGAGGGACGGATAGATTCGGTCCATTGAAAAAAATGTAAATTGCCACTGTTGAAATATCGCAGTGAAAGAGTTTTCATGAGGCAGAATGCAAGGATATCGTGTTCATAACTTGGGAAGTTGGTTGGCTCCCTCATCTCGATGATTCATTAATTAATACATTCATTGAACAAATAGTAATAATTGTTCGAGAATTTTTGCAGGAGAGTATCAAATAAATGAAATAGTAAAATCGACAACGTTCTCTTCAATATTTCCAAAATGTGGGGAAAATGACAGAAAACAACTACTTCCGTGGCTAATACCACGACGGACATTGAATTACATCTGACAGATATTTGTGCAAGGTTCTTCCAAGAAGATGAAGAAGATTGCAATTGCTTATTAAAATTACACAGCAAATTATCCTTCATTTCGTCGTGGTATTAGCCAGGGAAATAGTCGTTTTCTGTCAGATTTTTGAGAGAAGGGTACTTCGACATTGTCGATTTTATTATTTCATTTATTTGATACTCTCCGGCAAAAATTCATTTGTGAGGAAATATTGGTTATACAGTGGATTATAATTCATTGAGCTGGGGCAGGACGACTTTAATATTGTCCGACCTACCCTGTTACTGACGAGCGGCAATAACCGCGAAACGCGTCTGCAGGTGGTCTTCCCCAGCCCAATGAAGGATAATTTGCTGTATAATTGTAATAAGCAATTGCAACTGAGTCTTCTTGGAGAACGTTGAACAAATATTTATATTAATATTTCATTCAAATAGTAATAATGATAAAAAAGTTTATTCGAAAGAATAAAAATTTCCAAAAATATATTGTGATGTTAAAATAATTCACTCATTGACAAATGCACTGAAAATAATACAAGCCTATGGCTGTAGTGGAATATTAACGGTATGTTTAAAAATAAATATGGTTGGTGTTCAGAACAAAATACAATAATTTTTAGGAATAAAAATGGATGAAGTTAAAATATTAAATGAATAGCATTTTATTTTATCGCGTGTTGACAGAATAACTACAATATCTATAAAGAAAATATCAAGCAAATATACAAATAAAATTAGGTTTCCAAATTTATAGTTTGGGACTTTAAATTCAAAAATTCATACAAAGGGATTGTCAAAAACCATTTTTCAATCTTAAACTTTTTTTTTAACATTTCTAAAAAAATTTATAAAATGAAACATAATGTGGAATACAAATGAAACATAAAATGAAACTGAGTATAATCTAAAAGGTGTGATGTAGTGTCTTCCTGTTCATAGAAGAGATGAAATTGGGATTACACGTGAATTCATGCCACGTGCTCACATACGGATGTCTACAGTAGGCTGTGTAGTGTCCGCTATAGGTAGTTCCACTATGATTAGACAATGCATATATACTATAACGACAAGCGACAAGCGAAACATCGTGTTTAATCAATATTCAGTTATTTAAGTTTCTAACAGTCTGAGAGGTACTATGGATTTCCATCAAGTAACAATCGAGTCATGAAAACTTAAGTTACTTTTTCTACTAACATAATCAAAATGGCATTCAGCGTACCGCTTATTATCACACATTCACGTAACGTATCTAAAGATTTTTTTTAAAAACATTACAAAGCAACTCCATTTTTTAAATATATCGCTAAAGTTACAGTTTGGTTTCAGTGGTTGAAAACACTGCTAACAGAGTAGTACGTTTTGACCCGTCAATTGAAACTGTTATGATAAAAAAGATATCGTAAGGCGTTTATAAACTCCCCAAAATACTTATATATCAAACACGCGTTCCTCTAATATGCTGTACTCGTGATTAAAATATTCGTTACTGATAAATTAAAATCAAATCAAAATGGGCCGCACGTGGTTTTCTCTTCACATTTATAAGAAGTGAGAAATAACAGAATGGTGATTGACATAGCGCACATTCCCTGTATCAAGATAGCAAATGTCACCCCAACGAAATTTTTTGCGGATACAGTTTGACTTTCGTCAAAGGAATGTTGCATAAGGACGTAAATAAGAGTTTGTTTTTGGTGGAGGTACCGCCGGGTATCATCTGACGCGACTTCATGTTCCGACAAGATTCATTTTTATGGAAGACTTAGGATATGTTCCAAAAGTCACCGAAAATGCGGTTTGGTGTTCCGAAAATCACCGCTAGTTTGGTGATCCTGAAAAAGTGGTGATATTTGAAACACGGTTGCCTGAAAGCTGGTGAACCAAACGTCAATTTACTAACCAACACTTCCTTTGCGGTGAGATTGACAAAAGTGACAACTGACAACCGTAAAACTTAAAACTGTTCATTTTGTTGTTTTATTTGAGATTTTGAGATGAGATGAGACTGATTGTGAATTGTAATTGTCCCATCTCCTATCTTTCCATAAATTTATGGATTGCTATTGCAGTATTTCACTATGGTACTTTTTCTATTAACTGTATATACTTATCATTAATTGCGATTTTTCTGACTGAAGATATGTGCTTTTGTGGTTATTGCCAGGAAGAATTGGGAACGCTGGACAGTCTTAAGGCTGCCTCATGTATTTATGCGTTGTGCTGTTGAATGTAATTTTTTGTCACCAGACACACCAATCAGTAATCACAACACAATCACCAAAGTGTTCCGAAAGTAACCAGTAATTATACATTTTTCAGATAACCGCTGTCAAATTTCTGGTTAGTAGCGGTTAGCAACTGGTTACTTTTGGAACATATCCTTAGTAATAGTATTGGTAGTGGCAAAAAGTGCTCTGAATCACTGGGATTACTAAGCCCTAAGCCTTTTTGTTGAAGGCTTTGGAGCACCAAGCACTTTTGTTGAAGGCTTCGGAGCACTAAGCACATAATTAGAAAAGTGCTCGGGAGCATAGTGCTTAGGAGCACAAAAGTGCTCCGAGTGTTTTCACCACTTTTGCTTTAATAAATAAAGCCGGTTCATGGAAATTTGCTGACTATAATTTACCCTTTCAACAAAATCCACGCATTTGTGAAGCCGTGGCCGAACTTGAAAATCTACAACTAGGTCTTCGAAATGATGGTGAACTATAAAACCAGTGATTTGTGGAATCTAGGGTTGATTCTTCTGTTTTTGGGGATGCTAAGCTCATGTCCGATTCAGAGCGGATTCAAAACTATACTGGTCTGGTGACAGTGAAAATTTAAGATATTATCATTATACTGCCCATGATGATAACCTTTTTTTACTTTCATAATAAAACACTAAAATACATCCTAGGGTGGTCTGTTGATAGACCCATCTTTAGGCACACTGGTGCCTTTTGTTTTCTTTCTCGTTTGAGGATGTAAAGAAAGAAGAGGATGACAAAAATGGGTTGAGTTCCCAGAATGATTTCAAAAACTTAGTGTTCGGTATAACATAGAAATAATTTTTTAGACAAACAATGAACTGCAAATATGCGTCCGAAATATGGAAATAAATTATGATATGGTAGCATATTCTCAATTGTTTTTCGAAAATAATTCCGTTGTTCATTCCGCGTGGTTTCATTTGTGCGTATGTACAATGTATTGGAAATTCGAATGGAGTTCTATTTTCCATGAAATGTTTACGTGAAATCGCATGACGTTGTAATGATGTTTCGATACGCTCTAATGACTCTCTTATATTCAGTTCCGAAACACGTAAAATGTATGTACTCGAAATTCCCTGATGCATGCGGACGCAATTTCGATTATTATAAAATGCATATGACTAGCGCCAACAACAAAGCACTGTTTTTAAAATGTAATCAAAATTCCGAACTTTCGACTGAATTTTCCATTTTTATTCTGCAATTATGCAGTGTTGCGGTATAGTTGGCTATAGACATATGTATATTGAGTAATGGCAGCTATTGCAGTAAAATGATAATTTTTTTTTTGTTATAATTGTTCAATGTTTCCTGTATGAGCGTTTCACACCGGTCTTGACATTGACGATTTTCCTATGTAGATGTTATTTTTTCCAATATTAGCGACACCGGCAGACATTGTCCTACCCGAACATTTCAGTTAATGTTTTGACTAAAGTTCTGAAATTCTAAAGGAAAACACACATATAAACAGAACGATCCGAATTATATAAAAAAACTCTCCAATTCAACTTCATCAAATTTCGTCTTGATCGGAACATTAAGTCATTATAAATTTACTTTCTCCAACAACAAGACGTAATAGTTCACATTATCAGACAGTTTTTTATTCGATTGGAACTCAGCAGAATCAAAATTATCAACTGTTCATTCATGTATTTGTATTTACATCAAATGTAGGAATTGTCATTTTTTTGAATTGCTGAAGGATGTACCTACGTCTCGGGAAAAACCTTTCGAGGCAGCAAGTACCAAAGCTTCGCTATATTATAATATTATTATAAAAATATCTATAAAACATAGACAACGTAATGTCATTTTGAAACACATTTATGATGAACTTTTGACTTCAACAAAACTCATGCAAATATGTATATTTCCTACCGGAAAAATAAAATGTCTGTTAAAAACTATTCATATTATGAATTTAACTTATTTTCAATAAATGAACAGACAATTCATATAACCTTTCGAATGTCAGAATAATGTCAGATTCACAAAATTATTCTAGTGGTCGGTCGTGGATGGTCGATCAGTGTGACATTGAAAGTTTTCATTGATTGACTTCTACTTTTGGTCGTAGGTGGACGGTCGTGGACGGTCGGTCCTGGTCGATCAGTGTGATTCCTCACTTACACGCTCATAAACGGAAACATTATGACTTCATAAGAAGATGCGAAAAAACTGTTTTTACTCCTTTGTTCTGCCTTTAAATAGTTTGAGACATAAACCAATACAAAATCTGGTAGTGTTGAATACTTCAATCAAAAAAAGTTCATACAAATTGAGTGTTTTCTGCTGAGACGTGTAAGACCACGGTCTTTTCGAAGGTTTTTATGAAATAAAATAATACTTAACCAAATATTCAATATCGAATCTAAATCAGGTGAAACTGACTTTTTTGCACAGCCATCCAAATCGAATTGTTGTCTGTTGCTGAGGTTTTGAATACATCTCCTATTTGAATGCAGTGTGATATCGATTCTGTCAACCAAACATGACTAAATCAGCGGCATCAGTAATTGATAAATTAGTCTGACGAGTCCATTGAAAAGCTACACTATCCTGTTAATCAATAATTTAATTAATAGTGGAACATAATGCTACACTGATTTATAGATTCGAATATGACAACGATGTTACGGACAATAATCGTGCTCCCATCTGACGCTACAATATCTCCCTAATTGGGGGAACTGTTAATTGATTTCTGTATCCAGCAATGCAGTGCTATGTAGTATCATCGTACTCAGTACATTGGTGATGATACATCTACACTTAGACAAACACTGGCTTGTTTGAGGCAATCAATTCGATTGTAGTAATCCTTACTGAATTTTAATTGTCAATGATTTCCGAATATTCAAAAATAGCGACCGATATACATTACGAGTTCCTGTGAACAAGTTTCTTGAGTGAGTCCCAATTACCTTACACCAAGATATTTGTGGTTGGATTCTCTTCAGAATGATATATGTATCACAAGCATAGTAGTCCTATTGAAAATTCTGAAGTAGGGTGTGCTGCGGCTGAGGGGTTTGCCAGTACCATGATGATGTATTTGGTGAAAGAATTCCCCTTCGAAATGAAAATCGACGGGTCTGAGCAATTTTTATTTCCTTACGATTTCAGAGATAAGGGGGTTGACAAGTTTTAGCTGGGACACACTGTATAGCGGGCACTGGAAATTTTTAACGGGATAATAAACTACGAGCAAATTGACTCGTAATCATTTGAAAATTGGTCGCAATTAAAACGATTTTCATCAAATGGAACTCAAACCATATAATTCATCTTACTACTCAGAAGTTACGAATACATTTTTGAAATATATTTGCATTTCCGAAGGCATAAATGCACTTCTGGAAGTACATTATGTAGCGGTAGAGTTCCGAACAATTTCTAACTTTTCCGCTTCAACTTTCCTGGCGTTTCAAAGATTCTTCATCGTGAACAAAACTTACAGATCGGCATAAAAACCGAACATACGGAACAATGAACAAGAATATGGCTCGATATGAAAAGCATCCCTGCCAAAAATATCACATGAAATCTCATGAAAGAATATTGACTAATCATGAGAATTTATAAGGATCTAAGTGAAAAGTCTGTAACGTACACGTACGTAACCCTGGCACATACACTTTTTGGAAGGTTGCATAAGGATTTATAAGTAGATGTAATTTATAAGCATACAAGCATATAAGATTCGATGAGGTATTTCACTTTCAATCACAAGTGTCCTCGCGTTTGAAAAGGGGAACATTCTCCATGAAAATTGAAAAATGAAAAATGTGTTTTATTTTTCATTTTTCAATTTTCCAAATGAATCACATTTTTCATTTTTCAATTTTCATGGAGAATGTTCCCCTTTTCAACAGGACATTTTCTATTTTGTCAATGTGTTCGTTTCATTAAATTGATACTCTCCCATACACTCTTTTGAATTTTGTTCGTCTTGTCGGAGTCTACGTTAGAAGGGGTCATTCTTGCTTTGCTCGCTGATCGCGCTGCGATTGACTTAATGTCAGTCATGACTTCATTAGTAGTTGGACACTTCAAAGCTTGTGGATTTCATTAACATTTGAGATTGTGTCCGTGGGGAACATAGCATGAATGGGCGTTAGCTGTAATTCAATGCTCGTAATGGGAAGTAGTTTTTTTATGTCGGATTTTGTTGTTTTCGTCTGTATTTTGTAAAAATATTTGTTTGTTGATATTCTCCAATACACATGCTCGAACTCTGTGTGTTTCGCGTTTATTAGTTTTTAAATCATCTCAATGACGAAATTTCAATAGTATTGGCACATGAACATTCAGGGAGGTTTCTTGGAAATTAGAAATACTGCTCAATTGAGTTGAGATCATGACTCATGTTAATGAAATAACTGCCACAATTTTTCGATATGATGACTGTCTTAAGAAAAATTTTGTACGAAACATTTAAAACATAAAAAGCATAAAAACATAAACATAAAAAGCTCTCATATTTCGTTGAATTCAACCAACCGAAAACTGATTTTCAGGGTAATAATAAGAAACAAATGACGCCAATGACGCAGGTACTGGTGAACATCTAGTTCCTTAACAAAATCTGTAAACAGTATAAAGCCCAAAACTTTCATACTGAGAGTTTTGTGAGGGAATATGGAGAATCGGCACTAACGTCAACTATTAAACCTATAGGCCTTGTTCTGCTTCAGACAGCACTCAAACTTCTACTTTCACTCCTTTGTATCTATTGTTAAGTAAGGAGAAGAATCATGTATCGAAGCTTCGATCCGCTCAAGAACTTTTCTGTTTTTCTATCATGACTTCAAAAATCAACTATCATTGCATACAAATATACAAATTTCCAGCTGATACTCCTCAAAGCTCAATCATGCCAAACTTCACTTTATATAAAAGGGTTGCCATAGAAAGTTTGTGGTATTACCCAGACTGAATGTCGATGCTCTCTAAAGAGGGTGATATTGCTTTTGCGAAATCCAGTGTCTCGATTCACGAGGTTTGGATGTTTTTCTATTTGATTTTTTATGTCTCAGAAGAATTGCAATTTGAACAAAAGAGTATTTCTACTTCCTTGGGGTCATATTTAAATTTGTCCTAATTCTTTTATTGTTTGCATTTCACATGTCCATGGTGGAATAGTAATATAAGTATGAGTATGAAATAATTCATTCACGAAAAGATTCGAAAAAAAAAACAGTTGCATCACTGAAGTTTTATTTCATGGAATAGTCCTTTTGAAAGGCAAAAACAAATTCTGTATCACTTGGTGCTCTTATGAAGATTAATTATTGTCAATAGGTGCAAAGTGTCATTGGAAGCCAAGATTCAACTTGCATGTATCGGAATTTTAATCGACCACACTCTTAGTAAGGTTTGGTTCCAGTAGAGATGAAAATAAAAAAACATTCCCGATGAACATTGAGGTGGATTGGTATTTCTGATATTTTTCTTCTTATCGATATCAGTGACTCATCGGGATTTTAATTGGATGCTGACAGACAGAATGGTAACCTCTTCGATTTCAATGATATTTTCATAGGTGATTGAAAATACGATGACAAAAATTGATACGGAAGATATGACCTTTTCAAGTTCCCGAAAAGGCCTTCCAGGGGTGGAATTTTTTTTGTCGTTTAAAAATAAATAAACAGATTTTTGCTGTAATCTTGAAAAATATATGATTTATCGAAAAAACAACGCAACAAGGTGGAAGACAATTCATTTATCCACAAAAATTAATCCTAGTAATTTTTTATGAAATGCGCTCGTTTTCTCAGAAAACGTGATTGAACGCCGACATCAAATTTCAGGTTCACGCTGACCCGCCGCTGGAAGGTCTGCTGGAACCGAATATTTGATTGGTCATAACTCTGCTAAAAACGATCGAAAAAAAAAAAGGAAAAGGTCATATCGTTTCTGAAGGCTCCTATCTTCTCATGCAAATATAATATGCGAGTATTTGAGTACCTGAAATGTGTTTTGTCGCACTTCATGGAGATGTTTGCGGATGATCCGAAAATCATGAACAGTTTAGTAAATATGGAGTTATTATAGTAAGTATTTATTTATTATAGTTAGTATAGTAAAGCAGTAACCCTCTTTGGACTATATGCAACAATTTTAGAGTAATGTGACAGGTCCCACTTATATACAAAACTTTGTTTCACTCCTGCTTCATTTTCAACTCACCCACAAATTCGGCAATTTCTTTACTAAATGTTGAAAATAATCGCTTATTCACATCCTCCATTTTTTTTGTTAAAATTGTTTTTCCGTTAACCAGCTGTCGTCCCCTTACGAACGGCAGCCCTCAAAAGTCGAAACTTGTGCGAGCCAAGGATTAACGAGGTCTTACCTTTTAACGTGCGATTTCTAGCACTTTCTCGGGCCATCAGATAAAAATCTGAAGTCGCTGAGGATTCGAACCTAGCCGACCAGCAGTCAATGGTTTTTGAACGCTTCAGTCTCAACACTGAGCTAATAACACTATTGTGAAGTGCAAACCTCAAGCTTGAAATAACATACTTCATTTTTTATGTAGGATGTGTATGAGCGATTATTTTCAAAATTTACTGAAGAAATTGCCGAGATTATGGGTGAGTTGAAAACTGAGGCAGGAGTGAAACCCAGTTTTTTCTTTGGCATGTATAAGTGCGACTTGTCTCAGTAGCCTTAAATCATTGCATATGGTCCAAAGAGGGTATGGGTTGCTGCTTCAGTATAATTATTTCATTTCAACTAAAATATCCATGACTTTCGGATCCTCCGTAAATATCGTAGAAGGGTTATGTGAAGTCGAACTAGTCCCAACTTTAGTCCCGTATCACAGGTAGTCTGCGTGATTATTTTGTGGTAGTAACTGCAAGCATGAAAAATACGCCGGGATTTCATATTCAGTCATCCTAGAGTGTTTAAATGGTGACATATATGGTCCCTTCTACGCGTGCCATGTAATGAGTCGAAGGCAAAAGTTCTGTAAAACTTGCAGTCTTCTCTTATCTGACTGTAGAAGGTAAGGACCATAAACCACATCAGCATAATTTGCATGAGGCAGGACAAGAGCTTCGCAAATTATTAATTTTGATTTCTGATTGAGTATCTTTCTATGGCGATAGATTGATTTAATACTACAGTATCCTCGTTTCAGAATAAGCGAGATGTGGGACGAAAATCTTGCTGAAAATGCTTGCCTATGCAAAAAATGTCCTATCAGATTAAAAAATTAGAGCTATTGTCCAACGCAAATCGCATTGTCAGCGTATCGGAATTGTTTGCACTGCATGGAATCCCGAAAATTGAAATCCATTTGTGTTCGTTGTTGCTTGTTTTGTGCACGGTGTGATTCCATACACTGAAACTTGCGACGAATTTAACTGCGTCATTGTTGTAATGCTGGAGGCGGTAGAAATGTGCCAGTGTTCGACTTGGATGGGTGTCGGTGTATAATTGATTGAACTGAATTATGGCACGGAGTGATTGTGATAGCTTATCCGATTGTGACGATTCTGTGCCGAGATATCGGCTCATAACAAATGTCTCAGCTTTTGATTGCTCTTCTAACCGAAGGCGCACTCTGGCAAATTGGAAAGTAATGAAACTGTGAATCGGTGTCGGTAGCCGAAGGGCAGTTGTGGATATTCACATATCTCACCCCCTACTACGTGGAACTGAGTATTTTGGAAGAAATTTTTCTTATGTTTTATGATGGTTTTACAGGCAACTATTCTCTAGTAGAGGATAGGGCACAAAATCCTATTTATAAAAATGGCTTTCAGCCGAATTTGATGATTTTTTTGATATTTTGTTTGGCCCAATAAGAGTCCAATCAATTTTGAAAAGCTGAGGGCACCAAAGTTGAATAATTCAAACCGCCTTGTTTTGGTATTTGATTGTGATGTGACAATACAATGAAACAATGTAATCGAATCAAGAGTCAGTGATATTCATAAGTGTACATGGAACACCTAAACTCAATAGACTTTGTAATTACGAGTACTGAAAGAGATGAGATTTTAATTAAAAAAAAAGTTTGTAATCAAAATACTCTGATTGAAAACAATGATTTAAATTGTGTAATAACATAAATCAAAATATTATAGACTGCTAACTTGTTTTGAGTGTTTCCAAAACATATTATTGCTGATAATTAGAAAATCAATAAGTTGTTAAAGAAAGTTCAAGGAAGTAAGAAAAGGAGGAATGTATTCGTATTAAATATATTCGTATAATATATTTAATATTATTCAGGGTGTCCAACACAACACAGAATATTTGAAAATAGAAAACCCAACTTGACAACCTGTGCTTCTCTCTGGATGATTCCACTTGAACTATTTAAGGCATCAACTCTCGCCTATTTGCAGAATCATTTTGAATCATTCAACTTTCAAATTTGAGTAGGGTCTGGTCAAAAAATTATAAAAAAAAGCTGAAAGCCATTTTGAGATTTGCAGATTCACGAATGTGTTTTAAATTTTTAGTATTTTTGTTAATCAGTGAATCATTCCCATGATCCTCATGTATTGATATAAAAATAAAAAAAAAAAATCGAAGAGATCAACATGAGTCAACAAACTATTTTCAGCTCCAAGATCCAAAGCCAAGAAGAATCAGATTTTTCTGAGTTCTGGGTTTTCCCGTGGCCCTCTTAGGTTCAAATCTCCAAACGTTCCGACTGCAACTACGGCAGTCATCTTCAGTAGTGTGATCGAAGTACTCTTCTTGACGTATCAACTGAAACTGTAGTTTTCGTTCCTAGCGAGTTATTTATAATGGTGTTTTGTTGCACACTTTCTGCGAAACATAAGTAGCAAACCCATACTGGGACAATATTGGTGCAATATGGTACAATATGGTAGTCGTAGAGAATTAGTTTTCTCTTTTTTGACAATTTTATTTTCTAGGAAGTGAAGAGTCCATCACAACCGTTGGTCAAACGAAGCAAAGTCCACCAATTTCAACCAGAACATGTATTACTATCATTATAATGATATTATGAAATTCTTATATTCTTGTCGGTCCTTGACAAATTTCAGATTATTTGGAAGATTGGAAAAAGTTGAGTTTTTTTCAACTCAAAATTTTTCCATCAGTAATTTTACCCAAAAATCTTACATTAAACAAAATTGCTCAACCTACGGTTTGGCAAGTTTTCTATGTCAGTTTTTCTGGTGAAATTACTGATTTGCAAAATTATTTCGTTGGAGAAAGAAATTTATCAAAAGCTCTTGTGTTTTTACTGTTGATAAACATGATTGGGAAAAATGTAAAATATGTAACTGTTTTTATCCTGATAACCTTCCTAAAAATGGACTAAATATTGCATCGTTTTGAAAGTTTATGTTTATCACGATCACAAAACCGTGTAGATAATAGAATGAAATCAGATGAGTGCCATAAAATTTCAATTGTGTTAGTGCACTAGACAATCAGTTTTCACTGTATATAGCTCAATAAAATTTTATTTTTTTCATGAATATAGAAGACATAAATAAATCACACTCATACAATATTTCCAACAGATCAGTGTTGGTGAAAATTTTAGCGTTATACATTTACCAAATACTCTTGAAGTCATTTGATGTATAATATCATTTCAATCGCTCATAGATTCCAAAAATAATTCCAAGAGCAACATACTGGCAAAGACTTCCAGGGCTAAGGCAGGCCAAAGATCTCCTCGGCAATTTCAACCGAGCAAGATCGAAAACACTGATTAACCGCAGCAAAACTAGTCTAAAGACAATCACAGGATTTCTAACGGGGCATTGCAGACTCAAAGAACACCTAAGGAAGCTAGGCTTAGAGGAGGACAACACCTGCAGATTCTGTGGGGAACATCCTGAAACACCTCACCATATATTGATGGAGTGTTATGCTGTACACCACAAAAGATTAAATATACTGGGATCACACCAGCTGACTGTGGAAGAAATACCACAAATGGACCCCCTCAAAATCCTAAAATTCCTGAAGGAACTGAGGCTTGAGGGGATGCTGTAAACGAGAACACCTTGAGATAGCATAAGAAGATGGGGCACAATAGATCTAACTAGGTCGCAGCGCATCAGTCACCATCCATACCAACCAATACCAATACCAATACCAATATTTCCAACAGATCAGTGTTGGTGAAAATTTTAGCGTTATACATTTACCAAATACTCTTGAAGTCATTTGATGTAATATATCATTTCAATCGCTCATAGATTCCAAAAATAACTTCAGACCGAAACTCTCCTAATTTCCAATATCCGCATTTCAAAGAGCCCAAAGGCTACCTACCGAATAGCGTGACTTTTCCGGGAAGGCGGGACCCTTGTTGAACTTTGGGAATACTTATTGCGATTATGAGTTGAGGCTCCGAATATGTCATGGATGCCTGGTGCTCGATATTTGTTCGTTAACTCAGTTCAATGAGATATTCCCAGCAAAGGAGCTTTTCTTAATCGGACTTTGAATACTTAAACAACTATACGCTTGTTCTTCGGTGAAATCAGCTTATGTTGGAATCCGAATTTATTATTATGCATGTAGAAATTTGCATATTTAGATCTGAAAGTGCGGAGCTGCTAATATATTCAATAATTTCCATATTTCCGTGAGGACAAACTTAGTCTACGTATTCACACCGATAAAGCTTAATCGTTTCATTGGCCTGGATAACCTCTATATCATTCGCATCCATTTTCTATTATTGTATCAGTATTATGGAAGTGGAATTATAATGTTTGAAAATTTTGAGATGACAACCGTTTATAGTGTCTACATCCACTACTTTTCAAATCAAACAACGAAAGCAATTAATTTCGGTCGGAAAAATACAATTTTACGGTTTTCGGTTGAAATGCATCTGCTGTGTGAAATTATGACAATTTTTCTTAGGTTATTATATTACTGTCGCTTAGGTTCACCTAAGTGGTTTTTTCGTTCATCCATTTGTCTTGAATTTGGATTTTTTATTTCACAAAATCTTTGAAACAGCTCGCAGTTTTATATCCTATTCTTCATGCTCTACTGAACAAATGTATTAAGTAGGTACACAGACAAACAAAGAACACTTCACTTGCCAAATTTGTGCAGTGAAGTATCGTCCTATCAATAAACTTTTTTTGATCGTAATTACCCCTCTCTATTGGGTAATTGCGCTCAAAGTCAGTATATCAATTTTTGGTCCTAAACCATTTTTTTTTATTTTCCAATGTTTGTATATGTAAATATTAAAAAAGTAGGTGTTCTCTGCGCAAATAAATTTGCAGGTACCTGCGAGTAACGCAGGCAACAGAAAAAAAATATGTTACTTAGGTAGGCGCAGTTCCTTCCAGCTCCCCTAAAAATATTGCATAAGGTTTTTTCCTTTCGCGGTTTATATACGACTCAAATGACTCGTTTAACATGTGACCAACACCATTAATATAACAAAATACCATTCAACCAAAAACTTGCAACATATTATCTTTATGCCTGAATAATATTTACAATATGTTTTTTGAAGAATAACTTCTTCTCTCGCATTCAGTACCCAAAACATTTTTGTCGACGAAAATCTATATCGCTTTGCCAAGCTTATCAGGGAGATGGAAGAATTGGAAAGAAGGCTCTCCAGAATTAATTATACAATTAATTATTCAAGGATTGAAATGATGGAATCTGATGCATTTTGCTTGGTCTTAAAACCATAAAAGCTGGTGGATCTGACATAATTCCGCCAATCATTCTCAAGGAATATGTTCCTGAACTAACACCAGATCTTTGCAAGTTATTCAACCCCTCTTATGATTCACAAACAGAGCCAAAAAGGGGAAAAACCCTATCTAGCAACTCCAGACCAATCTTTCAGGAATTATCAATGATCGACAATAATGGTTTCGGAGATCAACTGGTGACCTGCTTGTGTATGTGTCAGATTTTTGCCAGCAATCTATCAAATATGGTGAAACTTTAAATATTTCACTTCCAGTCAACTGATTATGATTCATAAGGCACAAATCAGACCTGTCCTGAAATAATGTTCCAGTGTTTGGAGTGCAACACTTATTGAAACGTTTAGATTCTGTTCAAAAAAGAGCCAGTCGTCTTATCTGTGGCTGTGTCTCATATGTGTCACAAGCTAGCTGACTCCTCTGGAACACAGAAGAAAGGTTGGCGATTAGCCTCTGTTTTAGAGATGGTTTTCATGGACGACGCCCTTCAGGAATATCATCAATTAGCGATCCCATCGAGAAAGACCCATCGAGCTCAGTCCTCACATCCATATGCCGTCACTTTAGAGATATCCCGATCATCTATTTTCCATGGCCCTCTTTTTCCAATGAACGCTAAAGATTTCGGAAGGGGTTTTCTGAGAAACTGCAATACCTACCTACTTTCCCTCGGCTCTCAGGAAGTTTTCTGAATATTACAAGATTTTATTTTTCATGAAAACCAGAACTTGAGAAAAATTAAAAAACTAATGTGGCCAATACTTGCCATGTTATCGTTCAAAATGGAGCTTTCATGTTCACTTTCACAAGTTATGTTAACAAATCCACCGAATAATTGTTGCGTGAAAGAAAATTTGGGAAAATCAACATATAACACCACCGACCACTGCCCGATTCCAGATATGATGGATCAACCACTTACCAAAAAGTTTTGACAAAAAAGGAAATTCAAGGTGAAAATGGAGAATTTCAACCTCAAAATCAAATTTATTGTACAAAATTTAGTGTTCATTTGTGTATCGTGAAAAATAGAAACTGTATATTAGAATTCTTTGATTAACATTCAATTATTGAAACATTTAGCCATTTTCTTCCTCTTGCGGGACATTCTCAACCTCGGGAAACAAAACATTCGAGTAATTCTTCGGGTTGAAAAGTCTCGAGTTGAAACACATTTCAACTTTAAATCGAAGTTTCGAACAATTTTCAGATTTTTCACATCACTCTATCAGAAACAAACCATAATGAAAGTTTCCTCTGATTAGACCTCTATTCTGGTATCATTAAAGCAGTAGCCCGTTTTAACATCTCTGCAAAAGTCGATCCCAGACTCTTCAGGAAGTAGCAGATTTATCAGCCAGTAAGTCATCGTTAGGAAAAGTATGGAGTTTCGTCAATACCGAAATCGTATGAAGCGCTAACAGCTTATTGGGTCGTTTCATCTCCAGCTAAGCGGTCCAATTTTCTCATTCAATCGACTTTAAGCTGGGATACAATTTAGGTTTGGGCGATACGGAGTTAAAACTGCTGTTTAAGTTTCCACTTGCGTACGTATCTATGCATGGCGTACGTCCACAGTTCAACGCGGGCGAAACTTAATTTAAAATATGGTTTCCGGGAAGTTGCGATGCGGAGGTATGTTATAATCATCGTTACTGGCTATAAAAGTGAGAAACTTCAACGATTCGCAGGTCTGAGGGAGTTTTTATAGGCTGCGTACTGGGTGGAATAAGTGGAGTTAGGCTAGGCATATTAGGATTCTTATAAGGAAGAAAGTTTTGCTAGAGTGTTGATTTACATGAATTTGAAGTTGCCGGCAAAAATTCTGCCTAAAAATTCGTGTTTTTGGCACTTCTCGCACGAATTTTGGTATTTTCCACATTTTTTTAGTAGAAAGCTTTTTTTTATGTGACTAACCATTCCACCGCCAGAGCGCGCTAAAAAAGACATACTCCCGGACCTAGTATAGCTTACATGATGTAACAATAATTGACATTGATGGTTAACCCTATATAATTTCGGTCCTTACTTGGAATAATTTGGAACAAGGTGATCCTGAAAATATCATCATGTGACTGAATGAGAGAGCACAGAAAATTGAGAAAATTGCATTTTTTTCAATCCCAAGTGTATGAATTCTTTCGACGGAATTTAGTATTTAGTATTTTTATGTTGCTCATATATTTTGCCTTTATTTTATTATATTTATAACATTTCACACCAATTTTGGTAAATGAAGCTGGTTCCTGGAATTTTGCTGACTATCATTTACTCCTTTTACCCCCTCATACAAAGTCCACGCATTTGTGAAGCGTGAACGAACCTGCAAATTTATAACTAACCCTTCGAAATGATATGGTGAAATAGACCAGTAATTTGTGGAATCTAGGATTGATTCTTCTGCTTTTGGGAAGGCTTTCCTCTAAGCTTGAATCCGAGCGATTTAGAGCGGACACTAAGTGCACAGATTGATAAATTTTCTTGTGCACGTCTTGATGCATTTGCATGACACGAGACGCAGAGTTCGAGAGGAGCGAGAAAAATCTGTTTCTTGGATTTTCGCTCGCTTGAGAACCATGAAGTTAGAAATTAATGATTTCTCAGATTGTTGCCCCATTGAGGACTATATAGGTTAGAATATGAAAATCCCATATATTTTACATGCAGTGTGCGAAATAGGTATTTCGCATATTACTTCGCGCACGGTGTCTTGGTAACGAAGGAAAATGAGAAAAAGTGACAATTTGTCATTCTTTGAAGTTTGTAGAATAGTTAGTTATTGTATAAGTGTTTTAGATATCATTTTATTTGCGCAAGAATGTTTAAACGCGAGAGCGAAGCTCGAGCGTTTAAATTTCTTAAGCAAATAAAATGTATCTAAAACACACATGCAATACAACGTTTTATTCACAATCACATTCATTTAAAATCAGAATCGCGGACATTTTTCATCACAAAATTATTTGACATTTTGCTCTAACAGCGGCTGTCACCTCCTCAAAAATCATTGAAATAACATACAAAAATATCGGGAGGTGTTGGATGGTTGCTATGTATTTTTCATTGTTTATCGACTCCATTTGTGAAAATTTGTAGAGTTGGTGAAAAATGCAAGAAAATAATTCTGATCCTGATATAATCCTTGAGGAAGCTGAAGAAGCAACACGCCAATTATTGCCTGCCAAGTCCAGGGAACATTATGAAAAAGTATTTTCCGAATTTAATGAATGGAAAGAAAAACGGAGGGCAACGGCAATAAGTGAGGAAGTCATGCTATCGTATTTTTTAAATTTAAAGAAGAAGTATGCAATTTCATCCATGTGGTCGAAGTACTCGATGCTGAAGGCCGCTATAAAGGTCTATAAAAACATAGACATTGAGAAATATAGTAAACTCACTGCCTATCTGAAGAGTGAGTCGAGAGGATACAAGGCGAAGAAAGCTGCAGTATTGGAAAGAGCACACGTGGAAAAATTTTTGACGAGAGCTTGCGATTTGATGATCAAGGTAATAATATCTCGTAATTTTATGAACAGTTTAGATAATAATCCTTGAAATATTTAGGTAGCACTAATAATGGAAGTTACTGGTGCCTGTCGATGCTGTGAATTGACGAATTTGAAAATCAGTGATGTACAAGACAGTGGCGCATATCTGCTTGTTTCGATACCAGATACAAAGACCGGCATTTCACGAAAATTCACAATTATAGAAGAAGGATTCTCCATCAATACTTTGGAGACGTGAAGAAAATATATGTCCTTACGTCCGAAGAAGTTATACAACGACAGATTCTTTTTACGATACGCTAATGAGAAGTGTACTTCACAACCTGTTGGAATCAACACTTTGTCGAAAGTTCCTTCAAGAGTTGCTTCATTTTTGAACGCAGAAGCTTATAGCGGCCATTGTATGAGGCGCACTTCAACAACTTTATTGGCTAATAAAGATGCTGATCATACAACAATTAAACGACATGGTGGGTGGAAAAGCTCAGCTGCAGCAGAAAGTTATATCGAGGATTCTATATATAATAAGCTTGATATAGCAAGAAAAATCCAAGGTTCTCCTGGTTCTAATCGTTCCTTACAAGAGGATGCATCCATTGATTCTAGAGATTTATCAAAAATTTCGACTATGCGTTCTGAAACCAATGACAACTACAAGCTTGTTATTAATGGAAACGAAGTGAATTATGATAAAACGAAGAACGAAATGTCTATTAATATAAATGTTAGTGTTAATATTAATAAATAAGTAAAATGTGATTGATATTCAAGATTGTATTTTTCATTATTCCACTAGGGGAATAAAGTAATTTCATTATTCCACTAGTGGATAAAGTGGTACTTTATACGGTTCATAAGTGTGGATAACACTTCAATTATAAGATGATTGTGGATAAAATTCATTCTCTCCAATTACTTTTCATCCTACTGTTTTACTTTTTGCCCTACTATTTAACTTTTAGCATTGCTGAAAAAACTGGCGTTTCTTCCATTGAAACAACAACTGAAAAACGATAAATTTCAGTTGTCAGTGTCAAAGAACAATTTCAGTTGAAACTTCTCAATGTTACATACTGTACATTCCCAACCACAAAGATTCCAACACAAATCCCCACTCGAAATCCCACTATTCTGCAGCATTTCAAACAGACTCATCGCCATGCCACACTTTGAGCACTGCAGCACTTCGAGCGAAGATTGTGAAGAGCATTCATTTCCTCGACGACCCTACCGCATACTTTTCTGTCAGAAATGAGGCGAAAGTAATGCTCCCCTAACTCTCGAATTAGCGTCATCAAACACTCTGTTGAATTCTCTACCTTAATCCCCGATGTTTCATCGCCCGGCTTTCGCCAGCCGACTGGAACCGCCGCGCTTTCATATCATTCAATCAAGAAATGTAGCTGGAAATATGGGGTTTGTCTCAGACTTACGAAATTAGGTTTCAGGGCGAGCAACGGAATTGGCTAAAGTGCGATATTTCTCAAAGCCACGCGTATAATGAAACCGTGGGTAGCGCAATTTGACTTTAAAATGTCAGGATTCTCGTGCGGTCTTGGCACTTCCTTGCCGCAGGTTACTGCGGCTTGGAGACCTCCAATTAAACGCTCGCGATGGAGGTGCCTTTATTGAGCTCTAATATTTTGTCATTGAAAATTTATATCGTCGTATAAATTCTGCAGCAGCTACAACGTTGGGGGTTTCTTAAAAGATTAGTTCTTTTTTTTGTTACGTGCCCTCAAGCTTGTTACCCGATGCTGAATTGGTTGAAAATTCACTGAGCTGATAAACTAATGGGTAACTACACCTAGTTCTGTTCATTTCCCAGAGAAACAAAATTTTCATTTCTGCCTATGAAGCGTTTGAAGATGAATTTGTTTCGCCACAAGAACAGGATGGCGATAAAAAAACATCGTCCTGTCTCTAGGTCTCTTTTCATATTGTTATCTCGTAGTAGTATAGCTCTTGAGAATGCTTACTTTGTTAGCTAATTAATAGATCGAATTGGGTTGATTCCAGGACCTATCCTGGCCTCCAAACACGCTGTATACGATCATAGCATTCGACCTTTTTTCTATTCAACCTGCAATTCTCAATCGTTCCAACAATTCGAAACTGTCCATACTTTTTATGATTCTCTGAAATCTACATTGTTTGTGGTGCGCCCCTAGTAAATTTGAAGTTCGATTCTTGTAACTAGACATGATGATTTCTGATTTTTGAGCCACATGTATGGTTGCTGATCTAGTGGACTGGATTTTGTCCCGCTATCAGTGGCATATCTCAAGATTTTATTACACCCAGATGGTAAGTGGGACGTGAATTCGACAATAAAGTATAGATTTTGATATGGTTGAAATATGGGGTTGTTTCATTTTCTAGAGCGCCACGGATTTATCGTCAATGAAAAATCCAAAACCACCCTGATGATAATTTTTCATAATATATTCTAACATTGAAATCAAATTGGTGAACAGGGTAAAGTGCAGTTTCATTACAGATTATTTCCGAACTGTCACCTGGTGTAGTAATTTCAGAGTCTTGGAGCAGCAATTAATTCAATTTCAATCCTGGAAAAGATTACTTCAAATGGCATAGCCAGTTCAATCACTCTTCGAATTTAATGTTCAAACCCTACACATCCTTCGATGATTATATGCTGGAATCTGGAAATATCGACGAACAGTTACCTACTGCTCGATTTCCAGGAAATTCGGAGAATGTAAATACATTGATAATAAAATTGGTCGCCTTTGTCGATAATATAAATCAAATTGAAATCTATATTGCTTTCTACTCACTTTATCGTGCCTACTGAAACCAATATACTGTCTGCTAACACGCAAGAAGTTATAAAGTGCAAGGTAAAATGGAAAATGATGTCGAAAGGGAGGTTTTGGATACAATAAACTGCAAATCACTGTCTGGATTTGATTCGACATATGTCGAGTCGAATACTACTACCCTTGCGTCAGCTGTGAACCTTTCCATTTCTTTGTCCTCACTTTGTCTTTCATTTTTCAATATAAGTGCTTTGAACAATGAATTACCGATTGAGGTTTATAAGTTTTGAAAATTTGCCTCTTGGGAAATATCATTCTTCTTGGTTGACCATTTTAAAGGCAACCAGAAACTTGGTATTGACTGAACCATTGGTTGCATATTGGACAATTGTTGAGAAGATAATTTTACAGTTTTTCAAATATTGAGGTTATGGCACTGGATAGCATGAGAACAAATTAAGTTGATGAAAAAAAACTCATCGTTAAACTTCATTCAGGATAACTCTAATGTTTTCCAACCTATCCTTGATGAGCGGGAAACAAACGTGAAAACATGTCATGCCTGCAGGTGGTCATTAGTACTTGCAATTGTGTCCTCTTGGAAATCAATGTCAGATATAATTCAGTGTCAGATGTAATCGAAAGTAGTTGTTTTTTGACAGATATTTCACTTTGTGTGATAGTGTGGAGAGAAGGGGAATTCGACTTTGCCTCAATTTTTCGTTTCATTCATTTGAACTGTAATCATTTTCAAATTTCATGCGAAACTTATTTCGTTATTTTCCATCGATGGATATATGTCGTAGTATATGAATAAATTTTTCGTGAACAAATATTCTTCAGATCTAAATACAAAAATCATTTCATTTTGATATCAATACTGCATTATTAACGACGGATTAATTTGGAATTTATTACTAGCTTATGTTTATGGCTCGAAATCATAAAATTGTGCTGCCTAATTGAACATAAATCAAAATGACGATGAAATTCCTGATGAATTGGCCAATATATCATAGATAGAATCACGATTTTATTGCAGATTATAACAATCAAGAAGAAATGTCTATATTTCTGGGTTACAGCAGAATTGGACTTGCAGCTGAACGGGACACAAATAGAAGTTGTAGGAAATGATCCTTTTCTTCCTGTACCGAGCTTCTGTTTGGTCTACCAAAAATAAATTTCAATTAAAGAAATAATCTTTTTGACAGATTCTAGTTACCTACCACTGTTATTCGTTATTGTGTTTCGTTATTTAATCAATCAACAAATCGAGTTATACATCAGATTGACGTACTGCTTATGACAGTTTTTGTCAAAAACGAAAAAAAATTATGGATAGTATTTAAGAGATCAGACGTAACATCAACAGCAGCACACTTCAACAAATAATACAAAGAAAATGTATTTTTCATAAAATGGTGATGAAACGCTTCCCTTGTTCTGCTCATATTGCTTCATTTACATTTCTGTCTGATTTGTCACCTGATCAGTCATTTGATAGCTGATATTTATCCATATGTTCAATATTCCATCAAGTTGGAATCAAATTTATACATAACTGTTGAACACATCACCTACAGGACCTGGTAGCGATAATTTCATCAACATCATCTCTCTCGCATGAAAACTGAGTGAAATTCACATTTTGAATACATTTGCATGTTGATGACTCTGGAATTCAATTAGATGGTACACATCGAATGATGAATTAATTCATGTTACGACGAAGGGTGGGGACTCAACTATATGTTACAATCGTGAATGATTATATCATCTTGGAGATATTATACGGAGAGTGATCATATTTGATGGCTGCCAACATTATTTGCTTAATTGAAGTTTCTGCATTCCAATCCCCAGATGCAACACACTTCGAGTGGAAATTCATGCAACATCCTATGCACTCACTCCTCTTGGCACAATACCATTGCATGTCTCATTGTTGGGACTATGGGTAAGTGTTTTTCTTCGCAGAATATGTCATATAATCTGTAGTGCACCATATAATACGCTCTCTCTGGTAACTTTCCCCAAATGGCTTACTTTCAAACCAAGAAATTTCTAACATATATTGGAAAATTCTGTTACATTTTCTAAGTAATTAATATCCAAAACAGCGGTGGATTCTTTTGCATAGTTTTGCCAAAAATGTCATATCTCCAAATATTAATTGCTATTAATTCGAAGGAATTTTTAGAAAATGTGCAGAAGAGTTTCGAACAAATTTACAAGTTTGCTGTAATAACAAATCAATTCATGTACACGGTGTTATGATACTTTTGTGGTGAATTTCATGGCACTTTTGGGTAGAAGAACTTGAATACGGTTAAATAAAAAGGTTTCACACAACTTACAGAAGGTTTCGAAACACTGCTGATTTTCAACCAAGCTCGACCGCTGATAATAGTATAATCGTCATACACGATTCTGAAATTAGCTAGGAATATGAAAATCGCCGAAATTATGAATAATATTGAGGAAAATAAAAGGGTTGTTATTTGATCTATCAAAATGGTGATTTTTACTTTTCCGAAACACACTACATTTCTCAAAATGATCAGCAACCTCATTCTGAAATCTTTTTAGTAGAGTCTATCCATATTATAATATGTCAATGACCTTCTACAGTCACTTGTCATTCAGCAGATTATACGTAACAGTGTCTGAAGCTGATTCAGGATCTCTCAGGATATCTGAAGTAGTGGTAAATGTGAAATGTAAAAATGCACTGAGAATGATTCAAATCTGAACAAGGAAGAACAGCAGGTCAGAACTGAAAGATTTCTAATTTTCGGTGATCACATTGTGGTAGAAAAAATTGAAAAAAATTCTCGAAATATCAGCGACCTTATACGTCTGGTTGCTGAAGGTACCGCAATTATAAAAATATGTTTTTCTGAGTGCAGCAGTAAGAGGGTTTAGGCTTTCCTGCTCTGTTTTATCTTGATTTTATGGTAAAGCAAGTTTTCCAGAGTAGAATCACTTGTCCTTTACATCTCACGATTTGACGAGGCACCACAAGGCATCCGAGCAAATGTATTTTGGTATCTTGAAATCTATTGTATTTCTGTTCACGATGAAATGTTCGGAAACAGTCCTCGTATTCCTGTTATTATTTCTTCCGATCATCTCATAAAAGTTTAAGATGTCAGTCTGATTTTTTCAGTCATGATTTTTCAATAATACCATCACCGTTCTTCCCTTTCTTTGTCTTTGAGTCTCCGTTATCCTTTTCTCTGTCTCTTTTCACGCCTTCGTTCTCCATTTCTTTTTCGCCGTGCGAAATTTTCTTGTTTCTTTTTCTACATTCGTTCTTCATCTTTTTGTTTTTACTTTCTTTTTGCTGATTTATTCTTCATCTTCACTTTCTCTTTTTGTTTTCGTCAGGTTTCCATTCTCTTTAGAAAACCAGCTAGCAATGTGCAAATATCCTCCCATTCGTCTCTTGTCTTGATCCTCAAAATTTCTTTGAAAGCAGTCTGCAGAAAATAATCCTATTTCCAAGGAAAAAATTTACGAATCTACTGTTCCTGCCTGGCAGACAAAAATATTGGACTAACTAGTGTTGTCAAGGCAACCAGAGTTCAAAATGTGTATTATCTGTCTGGCGATGAAACAACTTGTAACTTTTTATAATGAAACGTATCACAAGTTCTATCCTATTCAGCAAACTTTCTTTTCTCATGCAGATCTTGTTTACTCTTTTTTTTTTTTCATGCAGTTGCGATTCAAATATCTTGACTGAATTCATTCATATGCTAATGAATTCCTTCTTGAATCTTTCTTCAATAAATAACTTCATCGGAAGTGAAATGTTTTCATCCAATTACACAGAAATATCAAATATTCAATCAACTCAACAGAATGTTCAGAATTTCATTAACACCGTGGAAAATTGAGTTGAACTTGTTAAGCTATAAAGATATTCATCGATATTGCCTGCAAACATTTGGAATTAGTGAATTTTTAATTCAGTTCTGTAAAGTTTCTTTCAGATGATATCCCTTGATACTTTATTTGCATTATTGAATGGAATTAAAAAAAATTAGTTGAAATGCTTCGGATACCATTATTTTTTGAATTACTGAATTGATTCATTGATAATTAATTTATTCTCGTATAACGTGTGATGTATAGTCATTCCCAGACTTGTGTTCCTGGAATATACTCTGATTATGAGCATCCATTCAAATAACGAACAATAATAATTGATCTGATGAATACGGTTTCATCAGTTGAACCAATACAGTTTATTGCTTGGGTGTACACTCTACATTCGTTTGATGAATGGAATTAATTCCCCTGACGAACCTATTTAATGTACTTTATCATAATATCAATGAAAGCATTCATTGATATCCTCAACATAAATGTATAAAAAGTGGTACATTGACATAACGATTGTGTTCATTGGACCAATATTGATGAAAATGTTCATCGAACTTTTTTTTGTACGAGATATCCGCAGTTGCTGAACATGTATTGTCAGCAACATCGCATCAATACAGTCAGAATGTAATCAGAAGCCGTAGAATTATACACAGTTATCAATAAAACCTCAACAGAAAGGGAGAAAGAACATAGCTACCAAAGATCTAGCACACAACTGAAAGGCGCTAAAATGAAGAAATGTCACCCAAATCGAGCGGAAAGTACGCGCGAATCCACCATCGCAAAATGTGCGCGTCATAACAGCATTATAAATGACGCGCCATGATACGTTAAGAAGAGTACTTCAACCACGCCACTGAAGATGACTCCCACAGTCGCAGTTGAAACGTTTGGAGATATTGACCAAAGAAGACCACGGCAAAACCTAGAAACTAATCAGAACAATTTTTCAGTCGTTTTTTTTTTTCAAATAATATAAAACAAAAAAAAATATTGACTTTCCTCAAATTATTTCCTTCAACTCAGTAGATTCGTCATGCTGTCGAACGAAAAATATTTTTCGAAATTATTTTTTGTACTATTTCAAAATAGCTTTCCCAATCGTAAAAAGAGACAAAAACACCAACATTCTACGAATACGTAAAACGAAATATGATGAATAAAACAATATTTTGGCAACCAGTTAACTCTTAAGAAATATCTGAGCTATATAGGAAAACTCAAAAACAAACTATCAACCGATATTTATAATGATTTTGTTCACATTTTGGTCGAAATCTTCCACTGTAAAAGCTTCTTGTCAATGCCAAATGATCCGTTCGAAACATCCTATTCAGTTTAAACAGAAAGAGATCATCCTCCATCATTATTTCCATGGAATGAGTTTCATTAGTTTTAATAACCTCAACGCTTCAAATTCACCTACCATACATCATTTTAAATGTTTCCCTTTCATCAGCAGACCCAGTCAACCCGAACACTCTAAATTTAAAAGCATTATGACCTCCATAACTCAGTAAGAATTACGTTTCTTATGCATGACTCATTATCCGTGTCGTGTGTGGGATACCTTTAGGTGATTTGGCAGACTCCAACTTCGATCCAAATGATTCATGTAATCACCTCAGCTAGTAAAATAGTTCGAATCGAGATCTATAGTCACAGAGCCAGATTATCTGATGAAAATTGAAATGATACTGATATTCGTTTGGATTCTTATTGTTATTTTCAATCTCGTCAACTGACTGCACCCTTACGAGCAGCCCTCAGAAGTCTTCGAGAGACTTGTGCGAGCTGGGGAAGGCGCAGCCCCTACGTGTGATGACGCATGCACGGTATTGGTGACAGCGCTGGGATTTGAACCCATGCAACTCCTGAAGATTGGATTCAGAAGCGAACGCTTAACCAATGTGCCACCGAGGTACTCGCTATTAAAAATAGATCAAAAATAGAAGAAATCTATTTATATATTATATATTCCTATATCGTATATGAATATTGCAGTGAGAATCCTGGTATGGCAGGAAATCTAGTGTTGTACTCGCTATTAGTTTGCCAACCTGCCGTTTCCCATCACTAAGACCAGCAGTGGCACTTTAGAACTCAACCAATAGGGAAATAAATTAGCATGCGTTGCGAGCATCTGTAGAATGCGCAAGCATGACGCCATTTTGCTATATTTGTTGTGATGCGATTCCAAACACCCTGTACTGCAAGTTAGGGTCGTACAATCTTGTGATGTAGATGGTTCCGATTCATCCACTATGTGAAGTCTCTGAAATGAAAATAATATATAATGTTCACCCTTATCTATAAACAAGCGACAATGGTTATTTATTATACAAGGGAAAAAAGTATTAGATTTAAGCTCGAGGTTGTCGCAAAGCGGAGGGAGACGAAAACTCGATAGCTAAAATCTATTACTTTTCCCGTGTATATAACACAATTAATAGTGAAATCTGCAACATTTTTTCTTTAACAACCATTTCATCTACACATACAAACACGGTTCATAGCCAAATCGATAGGATTTCGGATTACTACGCCTGGGGACAGGCGGTGGCTGAACTTCAATAAGCATGTCAGCTTGGTCGCGTATAAGCAAAACATATCATGTTTCAGTCAGTGGCAGATATTCTGGCTCTCTGATTGGTTGTGACTAAACACAGGTGCATTTTGCCCATCCAGACTAAAACGTGGTGCACTTTGTCGCCCTGAAATTTATTCGAAAAAATTCCCTGTGGTGAGCAGGCAAGCTAGGTTAGCTTGCTCAGGTTAGGTTTGTGTGTAAATAGCAAACAAAAAACTAATTCACACATTTTCGACTCGCAAGTTAGGTTAGCTTGCTCAGATTAGGTTTGTGTGTCAATTGCGAGCAAAAAACTAATTCACGCTAGTGCAAAATGCACCACGTTTCAGTCTGGATGGGCAAAATGCACCTGTGTTTGGTCACAACCAATCAGAGAACCAGAATATCTGCCGCTGACTGAAACGTGGTACGTTCCGCTTATATACAGCCTGGCCATCTAGCGAGCTACGAAAGCACTAAGGCTGACATACCCGTTGATAGCGAGGGGATCTAGGCTGGCACCGCAAAACAAACAGCTTATATACAAGAATGTAATCTGACCATCGTTAGTGTACGCTTGTCCAGTGTTTTGCAGCCTTCCCAAAACTGAAATGATGAGATTGGAGAAGACGCAAAATAAGGTACTTCGTATCACCACTAACAGTGACCTTTACATCCGGCTGAATGAATTGAGAGAGCTGGCGGACACGCCACCTTTTGAAGAATTCATTAAACGAGTATCCGACAAATTCTACAGATACTTCCTACCCGGAAGTGAATTGACCAAGTATATAACGCACCATAACGAGCTATGGAGGCATGGTGGGTTTCTTTCTCTACCAGTCATTGGATTACTTCAATGAAGAAAAAAAATGTAAAAAATAAACAAAAATGGAATTTTGTATCCATAATGAAAGCAATATTTTATGAATTTATGAAAATTATGTGTTTCAGTGAATTCTACATAATGAATTTTTTCTCCAAACTCTACATTTCAAAGAGCATGTCCTTTGTTCATAGAAACACTACTTATTGAATGACTGGTGGCTCTAGGACTATTTTATCCATTTCTCACAAGAGAAATTTAGTAGTTGTTACATATTTTAAGTTCAGTCATAAAATAATTGGAAATATGCGCTCTGGCACAAATAACTCATTGCTTTTCCATACTTTCAAAAGTCATAAAATAATATCCGAGTTATGATTGATGGCATATTGATTTCACTTCAATTTCAGATCACAGAAATAGATTATTTCAATTTTCATGTTATTCCGACAATTGCTTTATTGTTTTCAAATTGTTTATGTAGGCACTCCGTACTCATGTTGGTAAGAGAAAAGTAATTCAAGAAATGGAAGCTACCGAAAACACCAAAACTACGTCACTTTCACTCGACGCGCGTTTCGCTGACAATCTTAACATTCTGAAGAGCTATAGGCTTACTACGCTTACTACGTATAGCTCTTGACAATGCTAACAAGAGCTATACGCTTACTACGCTTAGCTCCTGAGAATGCTAACATTGTTAACGAAACGCCTGTCGAGTGAAAGTGACGTAGTTTTGGTGTTCTGGGGAGCTTCTATTTCTTGAATTGTATTCGCACCAAAAGTTCCAAATATCCATTTTCGAAGAGAAAAGTAGATGAGAAAAATGGTGCCTACAGGGATTGGGTTTTATCCAACTAGTGGAAGAAATCGTTTTCTTTATGAGATAATAATTAATAAGTTTTAAATGTGTTTTTTAGTGTGTTTTTGACATAATGACAGTTATAACTGTCATGTGTTGGATAAATAAATAAAATTTCATTGCCTGATTATAACGCTGAGATTCTTAAGATATAATAATAATAATAAATGCCCTATTTATTTTCAATAATTTATAAGAAAAAAGATAATAAACTAAAGATTTGAATCTGATAAAATAACTCCTAACATGTCTCCATATATATCTATTAGGAGTGTGGGCATATTTAAAACTAATCTTAACCTGACAAAAAATATTTCACCTTAGGTATGTAAATTCAAATTAATGAGATCAGAGACTAAAGAAAGTAAAAAAAAATAACTCACTTATCTTTTTATATTGTTTTTTTTGTTTGAAATACTTAAATACTTTTTCAATGAACTTTTGAATGTTTCAGATGTTGAGGGCGCCCTTAAATTTAATTATCAAGTTGTGGACATCGGTTTTATGTGATTTTTTTAATCAGATCCAAGTACAAACTCCGTCACATCCAAGCTTCTCCCGAGGGATAGGAAAGGACGGAGATGAAGGACAGCAGATGTGCACGACAACCACCTGTAGTTTCTGACTCGGGGGTTGCGCACTTCGCCAGGGAAAAACCAAGGGTCCTCGTTAGAGGGCGCTGGTTATACCTACGCAGATATTTTGTAGGACGTCGCTCGTATATGATACTAGTGAGGTAGGCAGCCACGCTAACCTCAGCACCACCACAGTTATTTAGAGTGCTCTGAATTTATTATCTATATGTATATTCCATCATTTGAGAATATGTTAGTTTCCAACAAAAGCAGTGGATGTCGAGATTTTTTTCATTATTTTCTTTGACCAAAATCTCCGAAATTATTGGTTATTGGACTTTAGCGCAGTGGTTAACTTCCTCTAAACAATAAGAAAATTCAGGCAAAGCCCACTTGAATCACTTTGAGCGGGGTCCTTTGTCAAGGAAACGATTTCATAGGCAATAAGAAGGCACTGAAAAAAAGCGCATTCCTAGACTTCAATGCTGCAATTTACATTATCGTCCAGGGATATATTGTCTTTTACTACAGATACAAAATGTACTATTTCTCAAACTTTTACCATGGAAGCACGACCCGAATATATGAAAATAAACAAAACAATAGTTTTTCTGGTTGAAAGACAATAAGTGAGAATAAAGTAAATATGGTCGTTTCTATTTCCTAATCGGATTATTCTGTTTTAGCACTTGTGAGTAACGAAAAACGAATTCCAAACCAAATTAACATTCGAAATTGCAATAACTGCGGAATGGAAATATGCTGCTAAAGTACAAAGATTTCAACGCCGGCATTTGATTACTTTCACTAGGGTTATGCTCGGCGATGTATTTATGATAAAATTGTTCATGGTTCTCTAACCGCATCATTACGGACATGGTCATAAAGGCGGAAATTGACTATAAAGCCTCGGAAATCACGCGACAGGATGTATGGAATTTTCGAAACATTAATGAACACTTCGTCCTGTTTTATGTCACCAGAAAACATATTCGATTTTTAAATCTGGGCTTCACTTAAGGATTCGGTCCTGCTATGCATTCAATATTTCCTGAAAAGAAAATGAGTTTTGATGGGAAAACATTTTTCGAATGAAATAAATGTCTTATTATGAGAATCTACGCCGTAATGTCCACTGTAATAACTTTTTTTTTTATTAACGGTGAATTGTAGATTCGTTTTATGATGGGACTATACGGAACTTGTCTCCGAAATGGATTGTTGATATATTGATTGTGACAGTTCCAGAAACAGAAGGAAGTTGATTATCACAAACAGAAAGTTGATGGATCGAATCTTCTTACACTATCCAACAAATATATTCATTTTAGACCTTTCCGCACTGCTCATAATCGTCTATCCATAACAAGAATAATGAATGTCCAGTACAACCCATCGAAAAAAAAAAACACATTCAGCAAAATTCCAGGTAAATTAGCCACATTTTTGAAACTACCTGAACTTAGTACATACTCTCCAGGGATAATTATCATTATTTATTATGATAAATAAATTCGTACTTTTTCAGTTATCCTGTATATGTTTGCTCTCACTTTCATGGTGATTTGGCAACATTGAATATTTTCTGGATCATCATAAATTTCAGTCAACCAACCTTTCAACCTATGGCAACAACCAAAACTAGTAATATTGAATTTTAGGTTTATAGAATTTCTATGTAAATCTGTTGTTTTTGGTGCTTCTTATGAAATATGAGTTGATTAGCGTCTAAAAAAAAGGTTGACAAAAAAAGGAGGCATTTTGGTCAAAAAGTACTTGAGACCCCTTCATTTTTTTTTCAGGTTCGTGTTCAAAAGATAAAACTACGACAGTAAGATTATATCGAAGGAGTACACTGAACTTACCTTCACCACGGTAAGTTCAGTGGTTATATCAACAAAGTGGAAATGTCGAAGTCAAGAACAATAATACTTGTCACATCAATTGAAATTAATTATTTGAAAATAGTTATTTATTATACAAAGAAAAAAGTATTAGATTTTAGCTCTAGGTTGTGTTGTCTCCTTACATAATAATTAATAGTTTCTCTTCTCACAAAGGAGCGTTAATCTATTGGCCGTGAGAATAATGTGGAACTTATGGACCAGCGTTCTGAAGATCTGAAATGTGATATCAATGTGATATTAATAAGGTGACAATCAGCTGGAAGCAGATAAATATTCACCCGCTCGTAGAGCCAATGAAACGTCAATGACCTCAATTCGGTCTCTAGATACTCTTTCAGAGCCTCTGAAGCATATTGCCCTTCTTCTCGATTCTCCTTCTTGCTAACTTGTTCAGTTCTTATTCCAAATTTTGAAACTATTCTCAAAAGTAAACAATTCAGTGAGGAAAGGGACCAATATACCCTTTTTGGACGCCACTGGTGGCAACTAAAAATATGCAACCCACCGCTACTCAAGTCTGATTTCGTCATGACATGATCTACCAACGATAAAAAAAACAGCCTGCATACTATGACGTATTCCAAAGTGACAGTACTTCCCGGGCTATTAGCTTAGCTCTCTCGTGCAGCTAATAGGCTCGAGGTGGTGAAGCTCATTTTTTGTCCTTGTCCTTGTCCTTGTCTTTTTGTTATTATGGTTTTCAGTATAGAAAGCGTCAAACAATACAGAACATGTCAGCTGGTTGGAGTCCTAACTTTATTAGGTGAAATGTTTAAAGACATTTCTCAATTTTTTTCTGTTTGAGAAAATGCTAACAAATGTCAATTGAAAATCATAGATGAAAGGATCTTAATCTAAATTTGAAATGAACAGATTCATCCAACTTCAGAATCCGAATTTTATTCATAGACCAAACGAAAACGAAAAGTTCTGTGTCTCTCAAATCCTCACCACACTTCAGGGGTTGATCCGGAATTCTAATTACAGTAACACTTTGAAGTCGTTATAAATGTTCACTTGTTTATACCGAATAAAGGCACATTTCGTCGTTTCAGCTATATTTGAACACTGAGTGAACCACATCGTAAATAAGACACTTCAATTAAAGCTTCATACTAATGAGTCTACTTTGTATACGAAATCGTCTGCATATATTGAAGTATCCCATGGAGTTTTCTTCTGAGCAGCATTGAACGAAATACTGAGGAGTTGGTAAAGTTTTTATGCATTTTTCGGAAAATTTTAGCAAGATTTCATGGATATATAATTTTGCAGTAAGTTACTGTTACTTCTGATTATATTTCAATATTTCACTTAACTAGAAAAGGAGTGACTGACAATGTTTTAGATAGAAATTAAAATATAAATATATATTTCACAAATAAGAACGTTATTTTACTTTTTTCTTGTTAGTGATTTGAATTATTGAACATTTAGATAGCTCATACATTTCGGTTTGCTATTGAGTGATTTTCTCATAAGTAATGTTATATGCCTATTTGAATGAAGTGTCAATAATTTTTTTTCTAAGAGCTGCGCTTGTAGAAAAAATTAAGTGTGTATTTCGAGCACAAAGCGTCATTGTACTCCAAAGATTAATCTTTTTGTCGAGCGGCAATCAATCACTTTGCGCTCTAAATGCACAAATAGCTATTACCAGAATACAGGATATATAAGATGTTCTAGAAATTACGGAAACAATTTGATTACAATAGATTCCCAAGTTCCATCGTTTACAACTTACTTGATATAACGTGGAGGAAAAGTATGAGTTTCCTCCCTGGTTTGAGGGAGGAAAGTGTGTACTTTCTATAGGGGTTGGAGAAAACAATCCATTAAATGAAGCTCAGCAAATTGCAAAATCTCGCATTTTTTTTGTCCTGCATCGATTTACATAAAAAATTTTAACTGAGCTATTTATTTTTTAGAAGTGAAAACTACCCCTAATTTTCAAAAGTAATAATTCACATTTTAAAGTTGAAACTGGGTGAAATTCAGTATGGATTAGTTGAATAATGAAATGAATATATCCACCCTCAAAAATCAACACTTGATGTAAAAAAATATTTACCCTGAAAAATTATTAATTCGTCACACTGATTCAACTTAAGAATTCTGTTGCTTAAAATATGTACTTATTTCATTTTGCAACTTTTGAAGCCTCATAAATAAACCCCTACTGTACCTTATTTAAAAAAAAATTATCCTCAAAAATATTTCATTATTTATCACAGTGTTTTAATTTAAGAATGTTGTTGCTTAGAATATGTAATAGTCTGTAATAGTTGGTGATACAATGTAACTTTTTAATTGGTTCAAAACAGAGGTATAAGTGAGTTAGAGAAGCTATGTAAAGATTTATAAAGCAAGGCATTTTTGTAACAAATGAAAATTACTGGGTGATAGTTTCCAACAGTTATATCTATGAATACTTTTTGAATTATCATGATTTTGTTAGAGATGTTTTGGGTAGGGATTGTATCATCAAGTGATTCAAAATTATATTATTATGGCGTACATGTAAAACTAACTGGAAGTTTGTTACTAACTTAATGAGTACTTGCTGCAGTTCATTGAAAACCAAATTTTTCATGTGAAGAAAAATTTTCTGTAGGAACATGCTCTTCTAATTCAACGCGACTCCAAAATATAAACAATTCCTTAATTAAAAAAATTTATTTATAACATATAAATACAGAAAATTCAGAAAATTATTTTGAAATAATGCATTTATGTTATTACAATGCCTCATGAGTCATATTTCACAAAAATAACATTTTATATTCAGAAAAAGTCAAATTCATTTCGAATTGAACTGGTAACAATGGTCGCGATGTCACATATTCTTCAAGTTTTCAACATTGTCTCCTGAAAGAATTGGAAGAAGGTGTCCGTAAGAGCAGTGATAAACCTTCAAAAAAATATTTTGGTTGTATAAAAGTGCTATTTACATTTTAAAAAATATTTTTCGAGCAAGCAAAAAGCGAGCATATAGTAGACTCTTTCGTTGTTGTATCAGTGTTTTCAATGGTATTATTGCTGTATCAAATTGAGTGTTCACTTTTTCTGCCAAATTTTCACAGTTATTCCTTGCTTCTTGCATATTCTCATAGCGGACTCTTTGTTGCTGTACTAGTGCTGTATAAGTGTTGTATAAGTAGCTATTTAAGGATTCCTTGATGTTCTTTGTGGCATTATTGATGTATAATCAGGTAGCCATGGTTGCCTTTCCGTTAGATAGAACATAACCTATGAATATTATGCAAACCTGTATTTTCCACCCACAAAAATATTTTTTTTATTTCGTGAAAAATAAACCAATAAAACTTGAAGGTGTTGAAAATTCAATTACCTATAAATATTACTTGTTATTTTTCAAAATGTTCAATATAGTCCAAAGAATTGGCCGTGGTGGCACGTGGATAAAGTGTTCGATTGCAAATCCAAGTTACGCGGTCACCAGTCTCGTACATGGCACGACAAAAGTTAAAAGGTCAGGGCTACGTCTTTCATAGCTCAAGAAGACCTGTGAGTCTCAAGAAGACTTATGAGGATAACTCGTAAGGGTGCAGGTAGTTCAGGGAAATAATGTTTTTTTTTCACAATTGAAAGGGGAGAAGCCCAACTAACTAGGTGTGGCCCCTAATGGATTAGAAAAAAAAACAGAAAATTATACTGGCCCAAAATGAAGGCAGATAAACTGATCACAGAAGGAGTTTTATTAGTCCGATTTTAGAGGTTAGGGAACTCGACGTTCAATCGTTCGAAGAGAATTTCTATTGAGGCAGAAAGTTCCAGCTATAATACTTTTAAACAGAATTTCTGTTGTATGAACGCTTTAAAGAACACGCTTGTTCTACAGACATATATCATTCATAAATGTACTTTATAAGGTCTGACATAGATGGCATTTGGCTTGTTCTGAACAGCTGCGAAATTTTGCTTTGAACATTTGAAACTCAGTATTATATAGCCTCTATAGAGAATTAGCGAGGCTGTCAAACAGTTGCTTGATTGTTATATACAGGCTTAAACAACACTTATGAATGTGCATAATTTGTTTTTGTAAAAGAGATCTCATTAAACTCATTAAAAAGCAATACAACTATGTATTAGTTGCCTTAGTAAAGCAGACTCAGATTTGAGTACTGAGAACGTTTTATCAGCAATTTTGTTCCACAGAATCTCTTTATAAGCGATTTAGGGACGAACAAAGTTTCAATGTAGCCCATTAGCTCCATAAGTTGCCTGAATAAATCTTTTATACAGCTTCAATAAGAGCTCTTCGTGTGTTACTTGGGATAGGCCTGTTGAATTATTTTCTGTTAAATGTTTGCTTGGTATCAGAAATTAGGAAAAGGATAGATTATTTTGAGTTAATTTTCATTTCACATTTGTTGGCTCTGGAACAAGTCAGTTCTCTAGTCAGAGTGGATCCTGTGTTTCCTGTACTTACTTTCCTATTGGGTTTTATAGTTATGGTAGGACCACTTGGCAAAAGTGAGTTGTATATAAAATTAATGAGAATCGGAATTATTCATGATCTATTTCCATTTTTTTTATGAAATCATGCCATTCCGTCAAGTACGCCCAATTCCATAGATGAATTATTCAATTATTTTCCATGATGATATAATAGAAGTAGTTCCATTTGAAACACTCGGTTATGGAACTGATTATTAAGTCATCCTGCTGTTAATCCGTTAGAAATGAAGTGGAAAACCGAGAATAATAATGTATACACCAATGTTTCGAAGCTTAACAACGATATCTTGATTCAAATGCACGATTTCCCACTAATTCAATCCTTCGTATTCCATAATTGGCCATCTATTGCACAAGTTTTCCATCATTACCGTTATAGAACCCTTTAGAAAAGTCGTTGCTGCAGTCAGCAAGCTATTACTTATACTAATTTTTTTTTCTTTCAAGAAATATTGTATCCATTACCAACTCATTACTCCTCGTGTTGTTTGATACAGTTCCATTTTCCTGTAACGAGAATACAAATGATGAATGATTGGCTTCGATACATGTTCAACCAAAAAGCCATACGAAAATAATCTACTTTATTCAACAGAGTGGCGAAGAATGCGTTATAATTCGTTGAAATGCGTTCATTTTGATGTCGATTACGCGATAATTGATCGCACCGTCAATAATTTGGATTGGATTAATCTGTCTTGGATCGTGAGTGTATGGACACAAACATGAATTTTCATCATCAATTTCGTTCAATATAGAGACATAGTATAGATATCTTACCACAAAAAAATAGAAAAATAGAACGTTTGTTTGAAGGTTTAAGACGATGTAGTAACTTGAAAACATTCCAGTCGTCCATCGTCTTGATTTATAGAGAAACAATTTCAATAAGGCGAAAGAATTCAATTCTCCACAAGAAATATACTTAGTAATTTCTCACAAAATTAGCTCGTTTCCTCAGAAAACCTGATTGAATTTCGATATCAAATTTCTGGCACGTGTTAAGTCGCCACTGGCATTTTCGGCAGGGCCGAAAATTTATTTGTCATAACTTTGCAAAAAATTAATAGTAGAAGGAAAAGAAACAGTGCATATCGTTATTGAAGATATGTACTTTCCAAGATTACAGCAAAAAACTATTGATTTATTTCTTACCCTTGTGGGTTTCAACTTCTATTACATGCGCTATGCATATGATGATCATAATATCGGCATTAGGTGATTCTGTTTTATATTCTTTTATACTTTTGAACTATTATGTTTATATATTTGCTTATACTTTTTTGTCCCCTTCATAATTTTACATACATTCAATAACTTGTGCAACACTTGTTATCTCTCATGTCTATATACTAGTTTATAATTTTTCTGTCCCCTTGTTAACTTTACATTTACTTAATAACTTGTGTAGCACTATCGATCTTTTATGTTTATATACCTTTTGATAATTTTCAGTAAAATTTTGCACTTATACTTTTGCTTGTGCAACCCTTGTTATCTCTCATGTCTATATACTAGTTTATAATTTTTTCTGTCCCTTTGTTAACTTTACATTTACTTAATAACTTGTGTAGCACTTCTGATCTTTTATGTTTATATACTTTTTGATAATTTTTAGTAAAATTTTACACTTACGTAATAACTTGTGTACTAAACACCTACTTTTATTTTATATTTATATCCACGCGCGGGTTATACCCTTGTGGATTTCCTTAATGTTTATTGTCTATGTACGTGATATCTGTATATTTAATTATACTTGTATTTGATATATTTTATTGTATTTGTAGTTGAGATATCAATAAACATTCATTCATTCATTCATTCATTCATTTTTAAACGAAACAAAAAATATGTTCCACCCGTGGAATTTCGGTAAACAATATTTTTCCGTCATTATCATGGTTCCAACAAATAGCATATCAAGTATGGTTGTGCTACAATCGATCCTCGTCTCAAAACCCAATCGTTATATAGATAGGTCGTAATTTTCGTTTACTAAACGACAGTGGCTACGCTCAATAAAGACTTGATGGTTACTCATATACAAATATTCATCATTAACATCAATTACATCATTATATTGTACTGAATTCGGTAATATCCATTGCCAACATCATTACTCCCCGTGTTGTTTGATAGAGTTCTATTTTCCAGTAACGAGACCACACATGATAAATGATTGGCTTCGTTGCCAGTTCAATCAAAAAGCCGTACGAAAATAATCCACTTAATAGGTTGTTACAACAAAGTGACGAAGAATGCGTTATAATTCGTTGAAACGTGTTTATTTTTGATGCCGATAACTCGATAATTGATCGCATCGTAATGGCGTGTCCACGATGTGAAAGGTGCAGCTGTGTGTTCCACGAACGATGATTGATTGCTTTCTAATTACATTATTCATTGATGATTGACACCACCGAGAGCACATTGGGTACACGGGTCGCATGTCCGTTAAGCATGTAACATCACGCCCGGTTGGGCCTTGTGTCTTCTAATTAAGTCGCCAATACGCATAATGACTGGTTTGGGGTTTCACACAAAGGTGGTTTCGTTCGATGGCCATAGCGAACTCTCACTAGGGCTTCTCTCACATTCGATTCGTCTCTATTTTGTATCGTCATTGAATTTTTCCTCTGTTGATTCCACTGAAATATATTTTCCGACATTTTGCAGGCTAGAAAATTCAGAGAGTATTGAATTACATCTGACGGATATTTGTGCAACGTTCTTCCGAGAAGACCCAGTTGCAAATGCTCATTGTAACTATACGGCAGATTATTCTTCACTTGGCTGGGGAAGACCCATCAGAAGATACACAGTGTGTAATAAGCGATATTGATATAATAATAGCAAAATTGACATCTATCTTGGTGGTTGTTCTTCCTTGCGATTAAGGTAATCCGGTTTGAAGTCATAGTCCACAGATTCAATGAAATATCTTCATTGGATAACTCCAATCATGGGACTGATTTGTATTTTGCAATAAATTCCTACTGTTTCAACAATACAATTGTTATCATTGTCGTATAGTAAGCAATTAATAATCTAATATACCTTCGGTGTAACATACTAAAATTTCAGCAAATTCCATCGATACCTAGAATCCCTCTTATATGTGTGCCTAGTCCTTTTCACCAATATTGATAAATCGGTATTGAAGACAACTGCGGTGGTATTGATCGTAAATGTGGTTACCATGTGTATTGGTTTGCTCACTCCTGACAGTTCGTAGGCTTTTGACCGAAATAAAATGATAAAAATAAACATTTTGAAGACTAGCTCAAAGTGAATAGTGTTTTCTCCAGATGTGTTATGTAGGTTATTTTGTGAGTAACAGATTCAAAATCTTGTTACGCAAAGTTTTCGACAAAAAAAATGCATAGTCCCCGACTCAAAAACCCCCACACAAGAATTTTCAATGGAACCGGAACTAAATCACAAAACTACTCTGCCATCTTGGACTCGTCATTTTGAATTTATAAATTTTGACAATAAATTCAGTATCTCTGATCCCGTGAACGTTCAAAAAAGTCATAATGCCTGACGACCCTGACCCAAAAATAACCCACATAACAATTTGCAATCGGACCATGATCACAAAACTCGTCCGCCACCTCGGAGTCGCCATCTTGAATTTATGAACTTTGACAAAAAATCTACAATCTCCGTCTTTAGAAACCAAAACATTTTGGATGAAATATGATCTGGGAAACATGACAAGAAAATCAAGGGGATTGATCCAAGTTTTTTGCAGTGTAAGTGCAAAGAACTTCGTGAGAGCCGAGGGAAAGTAGGTAGGACTTGGTGTTATTCTTGAATTTCTGAAAGCTGTATGCCTCAGGGAATACCTCCCGAGGCATTCGACAACTTCGAGGAATGTCTGGGTTACTTGCGTAATTATAAGATAAAAGAGTGACCAAAGTATTATTCATGGCTTGTGTCTGACTAGGTGCATTGTAAAAGTCAGTATAGAATGAACCGTTGAGCCGTTCGCTTGTGTTTCATTTCCTAAACAAAATGTAATGGTTGATTTCGGGGTTTCGCCGCCGTTTTCTTTGGTGAAAATATCCAAACGCTTCGTGCAACTGCAACAGTCATCTTCAGAGGCGTGATGGAATACTCTTTGTGATGTCTCGACAAATCAGTTGATACGGAACATCTAAGGGTTGAAAATATTTATATACCACAAATTTTGGGAATGGAAAAATATGACAGTAAAAGTTTATCAAGTCAATGAGCAATATATCTAGCGAGATATACTGGAAACTTTCGAACACTACACTGGAGAAGTCACAAACAGTCTCCCACTTCCCCTGTAATTACTTAACGTTTCAATTTATTCGAGGACAACGAAATTTAATATCATTCCAGCGGCTGGTAATTGTAGTAAAACAGTCAGTTGCAGCGCCATATGCCGCACATGCAGTATTATTGCACTTTCTATTAACGCCTTGTGGCAATGAAACAACGTGGTTAATAGTTCCATACATTCGCATCACTTCACAGTGCTCACATACATAAGTTGAATTCAAAGCCCTTTACCTCCTCCATTCCGCCGCCCTGCTTTCAAATAACACAAAATACCAAAAAATGCGTTTGCCAAAATCTGACAATCAATGCAAAGATTTTTATACAGATTTTGACCAAAAAACCCAAAAACCGCTAGTGTTACTGCGTCACCCGTTCACAAAGTAACAAAATTCTCCGAATAGCCCAAAAGGGGGCGTAGAGTGCCTAGGCGACCTAATCGGTTGGGGAGCAAAGAATATTCCACTTTTGGGTTTTTCGCTAAGATCTCGAAAAAAGTGCACTTTCGTCTCATTCACTTTTTTAAAAATTCAAACTTCGAAAAGTCAAACTTTTCGAAAAAAAAAAATGTTTACCTCATATGTCCCAAAAAACCTTCACACATATCATCGAAACTATTCATCTAAGAAAGGAATTCTATGATGGTGAGAACAGTCTCTGCCTCTGGAAATGGGATGCGCAGTAGATCAAATCCGGAGTGGGGAGGAAGCTCATTTCCGTGAAGGTGCAGACAAGGGTTTTTCGTCCCTAGCATCCTTATCCTGATGGGTTATTCTTGCGGTGTCGTTTTCATCGTCGTCCTCGTCAACAGGCACGCCGGTTGGGGCATTTCCCATTGCTTCACGGCATCTTCAATTGCCACTACCACAATGCTAGGTGCAGCGGCAGAATTTAATTTTCAGTGCAACCTCCGGTGCTGTTGAATCTTTTGTTGTAATTGCCACCAGTGTGTCTCCTACATGTCTCGACCCCCACTCTTGAGGAATGGGCTTTAATTTGGATTCGAAAAATTTTTCTCTGTGGCACACCATATTCGAGATCTTAGCGAAAAATCCAAAAGTTTGACTTTCAGTATGTTCACTCAAAACACTTTGAACAAGTTCCTGACGGAATCGCTTGAGTCCTTGCTCATGCACTTCACACCTCGTTTATTGACTGGACTAGAGGCCAAATAGCCAACTTCTAGTTCCTTTCAATGAAACGACTTCAAAACACATCTATTTCAAGAGAGAAACAAGATGTCCTGCACTACCAGGACGACGCTTATTGCCATAATCCTATACAATAGGAATAATTCGAACATCCATCAGAAAACAACTACTTTCCTGGCTAATACCACGGCGAACGTTGAATTACATCTAATGAATTTCCGTGCAGAGTCCTACAAGGATGTCTCCGCAATTGCTAGTTGCATGGAAATGTTCATTGAAATATTTGGACCACCTATAGATCGATTCCTGGGTTCTTGCCCTCATCAGTATAGGTAGGTCTCTGCAGACAATAACTAATGTCTGCAAAAATTATTCAGCAAAATCTCCATGTAAAGACAGAAGCTGAGACACTGCCCGCAGCCTAGCGTTCACTAAACCACGGGCGCCATCTGAATTCCAGCCCCTCAACCGAGGCAATACCCAGAACTTGCGTGATTAATTTAACCACAAATACAAATTAAAGAAATCTGCATTGCATTGTTCACAATAAGCTTGTCAAGAGAGAAACAAGATGTCCTGCACTACCAGGACGACGCTTATTGCCATAATCCTATACAATAGGAATAATTGGGTCGAAAATCCATTAGAAAACAACTACTTTCCTGGCTAATACTGCGACGAACGTTGCATTACATCTAATTTTAACATCTATTTTAGTCGATTATGTAGAGTAGTCCTATCCTGAGTAGTTTCTTGCTTTATAGTTTGTATTCATTTCAGTATGAGAATACGAAGTAAAGGCATTGTCATTAGAAGCAAAAATAACTTCCGAGTTGAACAAATGCCATATAAACCTAATGAATTTACTTCAATGATGTTATCAGGTTTAAAAAAATATTATGTAAATGTTAATGATTGATTATGTTTGATATTTTATTTGTTATGTGATTTGACTTGATTTTCAGGAATTATTTGAGGAAAAATAATCACTACCTTTCCACGTAGTGCTCATTATTTTGGTAGAGTAACGTGTTTATTCAAGGAAAACCTAAATATTTCCAGAAACTGTAAGAAAAACAAACAAAAGATTATTAGAACAACTGACTTTATGACTATAATAAAACTTCAGCGCTATTGAGTTTCATAGAATATGGGATTATGTACAATGGATTTTTATGACCCTATAATTTAGACTTATTATTTTCACTGACAACGAAATAACAGCTTGTCAAAATATTGACATTGATATTTTGTCAATGAAATTATCAAATAATCAAAGTTTCTAGTTGAATAATCAGGTATACACGTCTCACAAACTTTTCAGAATGTCCGCCGTTAACATACGTGCAATTATTATAAAATCGATTCTCTATCTCGTCTCTAACATTCTGCAACATATCGGCAGTTACAGTTTTTCATTCTTGCAGAATTCGGAAAGAAGTAGATTTCAAATAGTACGGGTGAAGAAAGTTTAAAGGGAAAAGATCAGGAGACCTCTTGCAGGCCACTGAGTAGATCCTGTATGGCCAGTACCGATCCTAACAGGTGTGAAGCGCGTGCCTCGCACGCGAGCGCGACCAAACAAGGGACGGCCGCAGGCCGCATAGTATAGTTAACGATCGGCACGCGGCTCGCAGTTCAATGGTCAAAGCAAACTTTATTTCAGTGGTCTCCTTAAAGAGATACGGCATCGGCATATTTTCTTTGTTACTTTACCAGTAACCATTCTCATTTCAATATGTTCACCCAATTTTGATTTAACAGACGATAATACTGGTAACAAAATAATGATAAGTGTTAAGAAATATTAAGAATAAGTGAAAAATTAAACCTCTTGATCAAATTTATGAATGAAATGTTGTACAGGGTGTTTCGGTGCGTTTTTTCATGTTTTCATTTCCACCCAGACCTTGGAGAACGCTACGAGTCATTATTTATTTTATTTTATTCGCTCTAACTTTTTTAACAGGAATGGAGATGAATAACTCTCACTTCTCCTAACAAATAAAATAATGGTATACTTCTTTGACGACGCTAGAGGTAACTGTTTATTTGTGACTTTGTAGGATTTAATTTCAACCCGTGTTTATTAGAATAATCAAATATTTCATCAAGGGTATCATTATTTATTGTAATGACTATATCAGCATTATCTTTATTGCAGATTAGATTAGATGTATATAACAATCACCATCAGAGGATTCTTTCAGATCCATAGTGTACAGTGAAAACAGGAGTGGGTGTAGTACTGAGCCCTGGGGAACTCCTCTAGGACAACCTAGTGACATCGGTTGGAGGGATAGCTTTCAATTGAACCTTGGATGAGTTTATAGCGTCAACGTCAAGTATTAGTAGAATAAGAAATAAATTTTATAGGGGCGGCACATTAGGCCTTTGCACGCGGGCGGGCGGCCGATACCCTAGGATCGGGCCTGTGTATGGCCAATCCAACGACCTCTAAACTTGTCGTTTAGAAATTGCCGATCGGATGCTGCCTAATAAAGTGGAGCAACATCTTGTTGGAAAAAAAATTGTCCAGTCGTTATCTCGGGCAGTATCCTGACATTGGAATTGGAATGAAAAGTTTTCATTGGCTCAATCTATATAGCTTCCCGATGTACTCGATGTTCTCAATAATTCGAATATTCATCGAAGACGATCCATTGCATACAGTGGAGGTGAGATTCAATAGGAAATTGAAAAAACTTACAGTCTAAATAAAGAATATTTTTGGTGGAGTTAGACTGTAAGTTTTTTCAATTTCCTAATTAATTCGAATATTGTATAAAAAGCGAACCGTTAAAGCAAGGGTTGTACAGAAGATAATTTCAACTCAGGTCAATTAAGTTCACATAATATTTCAGCATTAAATTCGAGAGGAGTACCTATACCAATCAAATTGTCTTGAGTCTATACAAAGAATAATAGATGAATGTTTCGTATCCAAAAACTCCATATCGTAACAATATCTAATGAATGCTAAAGAACAAAAACAACTTGCATATTTTTAAAAAGAATAAACAAACACAAAAATACATTATTATGCTCTACTTACTTCTGACTCGCTTTTTTGGCAGCAGCGGTAATCTTGTTAAGGTCCAGTATATCCATCCATGTAAAGTTCAATTCTAAAAAAAAAAAATCAGGATCAGCAATCGTTTAACTTTAAAAACCTGTTGCTTGCTATGGATCGGAATTGAGTTTACAATTTTTGTGAATTGAATAAACAAAAGCACGTTTGAATCACTTGATGAACCATATTAATCAGAAAATTGCAATACCATAGAGTGAGTGGTAAGGTAATGGAATGAATAAAATCGTATTTGAAAAACAAGAGAAAAATAACTTAAGTCGGAGAGCACATGACAGATGAAATTCAAAATATCAGGCGTACCCCAAGATAGCATTCTGGGGCCACTATTATATTGATGATATAAATAATGTTGAATGTTTTAACATTGCAATTTACACGCAGATTATATGCTTTTTGCTTGGTAGTAGTAGCAATGAGTAAAGTCCTAAATTACATGAGTTATTTTATGAAGTACTTCATCCTTATCAGACAGTTTTCATCTGGGGTATGGTGGTTTTATGAAGATTAGCTTGCTATAATGTTTTTCCTCTACTCGCTCGAGGAAGGGATATCGACTGAACTGTTGAATCGACAGGAGAGGTGCGCAGTAGTGCGTCTCTCTCGATTATGTGGTATTATCAAATCATTGCATTCCTTGATTTCTGTCTATACCCCAGATGAAAAGTTTCCGATACTGTATGACAGAGAACGAACATTTACGAGCAATTACTATAAAGTTATTCATAGTGCAATTCCAAGCTCGAGAAATCATACTCCAGAAGAAGGTACTTTGAAGTTCAAACATTGATGGCGCGTAAAAGTGTTTGTGGTGTAACAATGGTCATCGCATTTAATAAAAAACAATATTAAAATGACCCTATATGTGAACGACTAACTTCGTCCGATAAACCCAAGAATTGAAAATCATATTCTTGACCGAACATCATTCACGTTTATGAATTTCATTCATAACAATTTACTATCGTTTCAAACCTGCCACGAGACGTAATCATTATGGCGACTATATATCGACTTCTCGGACTTGTCATTTCGGATATTTTGTTTGCGTATTATCTCTCGGGAGACGAGAGACCACTTACCTAAGCAATTTTGGTGTGAACGAGAGGAAAATGACCTCTCGCGAGAGACGATATCGAAAATGCGGTATTGATGAAATGACGAAAAGACAGTTAGGGCTGACAGAACGGGACTTCGAGCGGAGAATCAGCGCGTGCTAGTCGAATTTGTCGGTTACAACGGCCTCGTCAGACAATTTCACGTCGAGTACAATAAACACTTACTTTTTGAACTTGTTGCATACATAACTAATAATTCAAACAATTGGTCGACATGTCAATGTCGCGTTGAAATGTACCCTAGAAAATTCTATAACTGCGTTAATTTTTCCATAAATTATCTTGAAATGAAGTTTAAAAATTAAGCAATTATCTTTCAAAGTGCAAAATAATAATATTTTCACACTGTGAGGTTTTCAAAATAACTGAAGGTGAAGTTTGTGTCTTGTCAGGAAATATTTATGAGAATTGGGATTTTCTCACAACTGGAAGTCCACTAGATGAACATTTTCGATATATAGGGTGTCCCACTACGATTAAGACAGAGAATATCTCGGAACTCGAGAATAGCAGAGAATTGGAATTTTGGGGTTGTGAATGAAAGCAATTGGTGCAGTTTCTTTTGATATTGTGTCACCCAATAAGGTTTTTGTTTTCGGTCACGTGACATCAGATTCAAAATTGTTAATGGGCCAACCTGTATATTTCAACTAGCCCACTTGTGGTCTAAAACGATCAGTTTGAGAACTACAGCTACTTTTCAATAACCTCTGTCCCACGAAATGAGCAATTGCCAAATTATTTAAGTTTAGGGTCACCCTGTATATTTCGGCAGTCCTATATTTTTTGTGATGATTAAAACAAGGCAGAACTGTATTGATCATATCTTGTTTTATAAAAAAAAACGTCGTTGGACAAAGGATATCGAAGTACCTGTAGTTCTTAAATTAATCCTTTTAGACCACAAGTGTATAGTTTGTACGAATCGTTTCACCTATTGGTAAGAACATAGAAATGCCAAAATATACATCAGGTATAAATTATAATTAATAATTTTGGATCTGATGTCACGTGACTGAAACCAAAACACTCATTGGGGAACATAGTATCAAAACAAGCTGTACCAATTGCTTTAATTTACAACCCCTTACTTACAATTCTCTACTACCCAACGGAGGCGACCCATTACATATAGTGAAAGTGATATATAACTGGGCAAGTGAAAGATTTTCACCTACCCAGTTATTCTGTACTACTGTCGAGTTCCGAGATATTCTCTGTCCTAATGGTCGTGGGACACCCTACCCTGTATACTAAGATTTATAAAATATTCAATCTTTTATGTTTTCATTATACTCCGAAGAACCAGAAAATTTGCATATTTTTTCAAAAGCAAATTCATCCAGACAGATCTGCATCGATGGATATTGTACTTGTCCCATTATATTTTCTTCCTCCTACCCCTATAGAAAGTATACACTTTCCTCCCTCAAACCAGGGAGGAAACTCATACATTTCCTTTCCCTCATTTCAAGTAAGTTGTAAACGATGAAACTTGTGAATCTATCATAGTCAAATTGTTCCGTAATTTCTAGAACATCTTATCTATCCTGTATTCTGGTAAAAATCAAACATGTTACTTCTACTTCAGTTCTTTAATAGCTATTTTTGTATTGAGAGCGCAAAGTGATTGATTATCGCTCGACAGAGAGATTAATCTTTGGAGAACGACAATGACACTTTGTGCTCAAAATACACACATTGTTTTCTCTACAAGCGCAGCTCTTAGAAAAAAAATGATCGACACTTCATTCAAATAGCCACATAACATTACTAATGAGAACATCACTCAATAGCAATCCGAGATGTATAAGCTATCTAAACGTCCAATAATTCAAATCACTAACAAGAAAAAAGTTAAATAACGTTCTTAAAACAAAAAAGCTGCAATTGCCAGGAGCTGAACCCGGGACTTCGGATTACAAGCCCAAGACGCTAGCCATTGCACCACCGCAGATTCTCAGATGGACATGACTGCATTGTCTACACTTTCCATCAAGTATAGGCCCGTTTTTAGACAATAGCAGTTGAGATGCGTTTTAAATTTAGGTACAAAAAAAGGTTCATTAAGTGGGTAGGAGGAAAAATCATATGTATTACATGGAAGTAAAGTAAATTATCATTTTTAATAATTTACTAAAGAATCAGTTAGACAATGAAGAACTTATAGCGATGCATGAACTGTGACATCCGTGGTCGATTTAGAACTAGCCACCCGCAACCGAATTATACGTCAGGAAAACATATTTTGAAAACTTTCTCACTTATGAAATTATTATTGTCGTACGTGCTTTCAATAAACGCAGTCATGTGTACGACATGCTCCAATAATTACAAATGATTTCCACCGAATCTCATACTCCAAATAAATATTCCCTTCCAGAGTAAATTATTCGACATTTCTTCAAAAATCGACTCTAAGGCCAAAGTTACTTCAATAGAGGCTTGTATGCAATTGGTCAATTCAATTAGTATCAATATTTGATTGGGGTAAATAATTAAATTTAATCTTTCAACATCACTGTTGTTTTATGACATCAGGCCATCAGGGTTGTATACGTCTGATGTTTTATTTTATGTTGACCCATATTTTAGTTTTATTGCTCATGGTAATGTCAACTTGAATTCATGCTTACTTGGCGCTTTTCTCATCGTACTGCAATACAGTTTGTAAGTTCTCTTGTACTCTCTCGTACATCTATTGAAATGAAACGGCCATCGATTGATTTGGTTGAATTTTTCCTTTTACTCTTTTTGCGCTAGAGGCCTCAAAGTAGAAAAATATAAAATAATAGTAGTTTACTTAACAAGTGCGGAAAGTGATACGTTTCCGCACGCGATTGCAGATGGCCGAACGACGCGTGTTAAATTTTCATTGCAATATTTCAGAGCGGTTTTGTGATATTTCGTTCCTTTCCTCCTTATCCTAATTTCAGTTTCCAGGAAAGAAACCATTATGCAAACCATGCAATAGTTTTACTTCGAATAATTTTAGAATCAATCATGACTATTTTTCTCCAACCAGGAATTTGTAGTATTAAAGGCTCCTATAGTAACCTAGTTCAGTTCATGCTTGGAATGATTTTGCATCCGAATATTTTCCAAAGTTTTTGTTTTAGGTAGAATTTTTGTTTTAATGGGAGAGGCTTACTGATCTTTTCATTCATTCAGTACATCCCTGTTCTGACGTTTTATATAATGATTGAAAATATGAATAAGGGGGCCATTGACCTCGAACAATCCTCCCCATGTGCTTCATTATTTTCAGAAATGATTCCTTTCATTTCAGTAGAGTTGTTACGCTCCGAATAGAATGGATCCAATTATCCTTCATTTCACTTCCTTTACTGTTCAATCTTGGGTGGAAGGAACACTTCATTTTCCTTGTTATATATGGAAATAGCTTACAGACCTAAATTGAATTTGAGGTTCAAGAGTTGAAGCTTATTCTACAAACACTCCTGATACATACTGAAAAATTAACAGAAAATGTGGTGATTATTAACTATCGGTTTTGATAACAAGAGTTGGGTGAAAAGTGATATATGGTGAAGTATAGTAGATGGTAGAGTACTGAAAATTTGAAGCTTTGAGGTTTCTTGAGATCTATCAATATACAATACAATTATCCCACACCAAACAGCTATATTTAACACCTCGACACGTGTTTCAACCACCAATTGATCATCTTCAAGAGGGAAGATCAAACTGAATCTACACACAAAGATTTCCTTATGTATACCCATTGCTTGATTCCTGCGTCTTGATTGTGTTAAATCAATTTCACAATATTGCCAATTAGGGGTAAATGTTAAATTGGATGGAAATGCTCATTACTCACATCATGTGATAACAAATCATAACTATTTCAAAAAGCTATACTTACAGTAAACTATCAGGTATTGATCCTCTCTCATTATTCATAATTTCATTATGTATACTCATTTCTGAGCTTCCATAGGTATCTAGATTACGGTTGTTGTTAACTTGTCTAACTGGCCATTTTGGAGTTCCAGATTGTGGACTCCAAACCGTTTTTTTTCTTTTCTTTCATTGTCTCTAGATCGATCTGATATATAATGTGCTGATCTGGACTCGTACTTTCGAATGAAGTATCATCGGCGAAGAATGGTGTCATGCATTTTTTTTTAGCTCATTCACATAAATAATGAATGGAAGTGGCCCGAAAAGACAGCATTGAGGTACACCATGATTCATTTCTTCGAAATATGATTATTGGAACGGACGGTCCGAAATCGATTTCACATTCGAAGTCGAAGGCCTTCGACAGGTTAGACGTGTTAGCTACTTGACTTACTAGCAGTGACTGATTTACAAAAAAATTATGCTATTTTAATGAATTTAAAAACGTTTTATAAAGTGGCATGTTACCACATAGAACTGTCACTTGAATTATATCCGATGTTTCTTTGATAACTTCATGGTTGAAGTCATAAATATCAACACGAATAATTTTTTAACGGCTTTAATTCAGAACTCCACATTGAGTATCTGCAAAAAGGAAAATGCTGGGATATTCGGTCATTTGGGCAAAATGATCATTGAAAGCATTTTGGGGGTAATGTATCCATTTGATGACTGTCATTCTTCAGTCTTGTTTCTCACAAAATCAATATCTTGCCAGCTAACTTGAGACTTTCTTCCTGCTTTCATTATATATGCAGATTTCTTTGCCGTTTTGAAGTCTGTTTCATAAAACTTAATCGACAGTTATCAACTCTTACACCATCAGGGTTTTCTGTATCAGTTAGCCAATTTATGAACTGCTTTTTGTGTCATTTTTTTTCTTTAATTTAAATATTTTTTAATCGTCAACATAAAGACACCCATTTTGAATTATGTTCAAAACTCTCTTCTTTAAAGAGAAGTTCATTTTCACGATTCAATTATTCACGATTATTACTTCAATATCGATTCACGGTGTTGAATGTAGATCAAACGATCATTATATCATGACGCACTTCATTAAGTCAACTACGAGGCAGAATATTCGAACAAAGTGCAATAATTCCTTCCAGGCATTCGCAGCTTCATGCAATATTCAGAACAAAGCAGCAACCGCAAGTTTCTCGCTTTATCATTCGTGGAACTACCAGTTTCAAAACAATACCTCTTTGAGTCGCATCCAATGAGAAAATAAGTGGCATAACAATACCAAACTCGTACAGAATGATTCGAATAGACAGAAAGAACATCGATAAATTGAGTTCTTCGGAAGTGAAGCGCCAATACTCTGGAGAAATTAGCGGCAAAGCAGGAATTTTCAATATACAAGAAGATGCTCAAATTATATACTCACGGAATTATATATGAGGAATACTAATGACCATTGAAATATGGTAGTTGTCGTGGTTAGTAGCCCTCCCCAGATATCGGCCCCAAATTTGCGAATTGGATGGGAATAAACCTCGCCAATTCCCATTCTAAATGGGCGACCGAGACCAATGAGGGCTTTCGAAATTTTATCTGAAACTAGATGTCACTACGTGGGCGTCTGGTCTTAACAACTGTCAAATTGTACTTAATTTTATGTCACTGAAAATTTTAACCGAAAGTTCGTTGTATTTACATTGTTTCACAATTCAAATATAGACTACGTACAAAGAAAATGAGCTGATTTAAAGATTGAGCTCGAACGCAGATGTGCAAAACTCACAGGTACCAAGGAAAAACTTATTGCAAACTAACTTATGCTGCCCATATTTGCTCTAACAATTTGTTTTTGATTTTTCAACTATTATTCACATTCTTGTAATTTGGTATAATGATCACTGCTTATTTTATATATCAGGCTAAACGACAATGACAGAAACAACAATTTCAAACCAAAACAAATGAAAAAATCGTTGCGATGAAGATATACATGGAAAGAAGTGAATATTCTTACTTTAATCGTAAACTACATGTATTTGGACAGATGATTCGAACTTACGCTACCATGCCGCATTCTTCGTCCTCGTCCTCGTCCTCGTCCTCGTCCTCGTCCTCGTCCTCGTCCTCGTCCTCGTCCTCGTCCTCGTCCTCGTCCTCGTCCTCGTCCTCGTCCTCGTCCTCGTCCTCGTCCTCGTCCTCGTCCTCGTCCTCGTCCTCGTCCTCGTCCTCGTCCTCGTCCTCGTCCTCGTCCTCGTCCTCGTCCTCGTCCTCGTCCTCGTCCTCGTCCTCGTCCTCGTCCTCGTACTCGTCCTCGTAGTAGTAGAGAGGATACGATGCGGTCATCTTCACATCTTCACCTGTTATGGTGACATTGTCATACTCAGCAGCCTTCGATATTGCTGTTTGAATATAACATCAGCCTCTCCAGTTGCCTGTTTGACTTCAATGCAGTTTGCTGCTGTTATCAGCATAACGATAAGGTTGGTTTTGTTAGTGTCGTTGTGTGACAAGTTCTTTTGAGCCACAGCGACTAAGATTGCGGGTAAAAAACAAACTTAGTAGAGGTGTGCAGCAAAACCCTGCAAGCCGTTTCGGCTACTTTGCAGCTTCCATAGGAAATATCAGTTGGATATCCATCAATTATGAGTCTGACAGATTGACTCGATCGTTGGGGTTGTCGTTACACTCCATGTAATCTTATGTAGAAGATATTCTCCATCGATAACAGAAGAACGTTTACTGCCAAGGTGTCTCCTCCTTCATACAGCATTGACTAAGTTTCCTTGCTCATACCTTCTTCGGATGCAGGTACCATAATACCTTTCAATATGTACTAATATAAAACTTATATAGCAAAAATCAGCTTTTTGCAATTTTTAGTCAATTTGGAAATTTTGTACTTTTTTGAAGCCCTCTATCTCGGTGAGTGTTATATTAAAAAAAAGTTTCTTATTGCGAACTATAAGAAATTTATTGTTCTACCAAAGTGAATATTGTGATAATGTCATAGGATACAAGGAAAAAAAGTTATAAAGCAAAAAAAATCCGAACCACAAACCCAAGTTTCATTAACTTGGCATTTTGTTAATCTGTGGGGACTGGACTAGTAGGTAGTTTTCAACCAAAAATAATCCAAATTTGGGTTGAATTGAGTGTGTGACAAAGCGGCCACAACGAAAGGTTGAAGACTTTCAACCCCCGTCGTTGCGTCTCCAGGGTCTCTAATTTTTGGGGTGTTTCATGAATGGGCCTAAGAAGACAAGGACAACGCCCTACAGCCTCACAGTGGGGCCTACTTCACGGAGGCGGCCTTCTGTTTCAACTAACCCGGTAATACATAGTATACCTAGGTAATAGTAATAAGCCTTTTTTTTCTTCATTGTTATTTCTGTTAACAACCTGCACCCTTACCAGAAGAATTCTCCTAGAGGGGAAGAGAGACGCCTTGCACGAAACCGGTCACCGCACAGAATTAGGATGCGAGCACATTACCCACGCGCCACCATCGCCCATTCATTTTATATATTTTCTATGTTATTTCCGTCATCCGGCTGCAACCTCACGAGCAAACCTCGGAAGTCTTCGAGAGACTTGTGCGAGCTTGAGAACAGGCAGCTCTTACCTTTTAACGTGCAATGACTGGTGACCGCACAGTGAAACGAACCCGCCTACCTTGGATTGGGATGCGAGCACATTACCCAGGCGCCACCATGGCACATTATAATATTACCGTTGACACCAGATTCAGTTGAGACTCAATAGCAGCAAAAGTAAATCTGACAAAACGTCGATAGATATCCGCAAGAAATAATCTCCCGAGCTGATGAAGTTCTTTTCAAAATATGAACGAATTTTAGCAAGTTGTTTCCAGTACAAATATCCCCGATGTTTCGAATGAGGGTGGACTATTTTAATATCAGTTCCATCAGTCAAAATAATGGATGCAATAAAACGGAAAACATCAATTACGTAACTAATGGAAAACGCTCCAGAACAGAGTCGCTTTGGGGTGATAATTATTTTCACTGAAAAATCCAATTTCCATGGATTGTTAGATCTTTGGCGTTATTTCCATGGTGATTTGTAATGCTGCCTTTGTCGACAAAATAAGGAACCTAACCGAACTTCCACCGTCTTTTGTTATGAAAGATAAACCCCATTATGATGGAAAATTTCTGAACAAGTTCAAACTTAATGAAGTTGGAACATATGACCTGAGTTGCTGAACTTCTTACCCTTTGTAAGTGAAATTTCCACTCTGCTCTAAACGGAATATATGCAACAAGAAATGGAGATTTTATGGAGTTAGACTAAACACGGTATTGGGGAGAATTCAGGAAAGGGTCGGACAAAACTAATAAATTTATTGTTGAAGAAATTCCAGGAATTAGTGTAATGAATTTACTATGTGTCATCCAGAAACTTATGCAGATATCTTTGTATATTTCTTTATATCCTCGTAAAATCTCTGGCAATGTAAGTACTCTTTGAATTTTTATATCTTTCTTTATCTAGTTTCTTAATATCATTGACGTGTTGTTCTTTGTGTTTTTGTTTTCCGGATTTTTTTTTACAGTAGTATGAGAGTTGCATTCAAATATTCTCATTTTTCAGTGAGAACAAATAGTTTTTTTTTCTGTTTGTAGGGTCAAGTAGCTCAGTGGTTGAGACTGAAGCGTTCAAAACCATTGACTGCTGGTCGGCTAGGTTCGAATCCTTAGCGACTGCAGATTTTTATCTGATGGCCTGAGAAAGTGCTAGGAATCGCACGGTAAAAGGTAAGACCTCGTTAATGCTTGGCTCGCACAAGTTTCGACTGTTGAGGGCTACCGTTCGTGAGGGTACAGCTGGTTAACGGAAAAAACAATTTTACAATTTTTAACAATTTTTTATTTCACACAAATATTCATACTAGTATGAACCGATTCAAAAACCATGAAGGGAATGCAAAAATTAGCCAATTATAATTTTCGTCATTAACCATAATAAATAAATATTCGCGAAACCAGACGTGACAAGAATTTTGATTGATTTTTCTGTATAATTCTTACCGAATAAACAATAACTAGCTTATCACTTCATTGATTTGCAGACGAACTCTACTTGGTCCAAAAGCTAGAAAAAAAGTATTTGTACTGTTTATACTCAGGGCGTGTTCAGAGGACCATGTAACAATATTTTTCAGACCATATTTGATTTTGTCTACTGCATCCTGATAGTTTTCAGGTATGAAAGAATGGTAAAGCTGAGTATCGTCAGCGTACAGGTGGATATTACACCATTCGCCCACTTCTCCCACACTGGTAGTGTAAAAGGTAAAGAGAGTTGGCCCCGTTATAGATCCCTGAGGTACACCTGCGGATATTTTGATATAGGGGATACATCTTCATTTACTTTAACTCTTTGTGTTCTGTTGAGGAGGTAATTCAAAAGAAATAGTAGGACATCCTCAGAGATTCCGAGACTGAAAGATTGTAAATTGTTATGATTGAATTTCGTAAACATTGATGATTTTGGTAAAGATTATGTTTTTCATAATGAAAAGGCGATACCCATTGTTACAACTGAGTACAGTTGACAGAAAAATTAATCAAGACGATTGCTGGCACTGCATTCATCCTCAATCCCTAATTATCTTCCGAATAACTCCTCTTCCATAAGTTATTTCAAGACATAAATTCCTAGGAATTCTGAATATTTCATTCAGCTGGCAGAGCTATAAGTTGAATAACATTCGAGAAACAAACGGCAAGGGTTTCTCGAACAATGGCCTCGCAGAGTCCCTGAAACAAAACATTCCATCTGCTATCTTGCTGGGAAAGCGAGAAAAGCGGACTTGCTCCCTTGCTGAATCCGATGCAAGTGTTTCAGATATTTCACCATACCTCGAGAGCTCAGAAATGTGATCCGGCAGCCTGATGAAATAATTAAGTACGTCAAGGTTGCCTTAAGTGGTCTTAATTCAGACTAGGCTAATCGCACTCCATTTTTGAATGGATGGCTTGTTGAGAGATAGAGCTCGGGCTTAGAATATATAGAGTGTACTGTAATTTCGTTACGCTGTTGAATATGGAAGGCGAAGAGATTTCACGGTTACAAGTATGAAAGTTAATGTCATTACTTCTATTAGTAAGGATAATCATTTGAATGATATCAGTTAATACTCCTCATCAAAAGATGACTGATAACACTATGTTCCTGAGGATTCAAAGGGCACACATTATAATATGCAGTGTCCGGCACAAAGTTCGCACCATATGGAAAACTTTTTTATTATTGATTTTTCAAAAAAAACATTGTGGATGAAAACCTTTGCTTTATCTCAAACCTGAAGTACATAATTGAGTTTTTTACGACCCTATACGAGGCATACTTTGTTTTCAAAAAAATATGATACCATCACTTAGATATTGTTCAGAATCGAACGTTGATCCAGAAATTCAAATCATAGCCACCTATGGCCAATTTAATTATTCAACTTTTTTTCACATTTTGTCCTCTTCGCCATGTACTACATACAATGCCATGCTAGACGGATGGTATATTCTTAGATATGATGATATCACTCTCTGGATATCCTTATCAAAAAATCATATTTCTTGAAATACGTGACGGAATTTCGCAAAATCTTGGTGCAAATAGTAAAATTATACTGAATTATTTCCAAGATATGATACCAGAATGAAAATTAATAGAATCATTCATATTTGTATCAAAAAATGTAATTCGTAGTTTATTTCTAAGTTCTGGTTTCCACGAAAAGGAAAATCGTGTATTGTTCAAAGAACATCGTGAGAGCCGAGGGAAAGTAGGTAGGAATTGGTGTTTTTCTTGAATTTCTGGAGGCTGCATGCCTCAAGGAACACCTCCCAAAGCTTTGCCGTTCTGTGGAAAAACAAGACCTGGGAAGCGTATGTGCGGCATGTCTCCAAAGTGATGGCATATGGATGTGAGGACAGCTCGAAGGGTCAATCTCGATGAGACCGCTAACGGTGGAACGATTGATGATATTTCTATATATATATATCTATGAAACAGAGACAGATCGCCAACCTTTCTGCGATGTTCCAGAGAAGTGATCGAGTTTGTGAGCGAAGTATCACCGAAAAGACGAATGTCTCTCTTTTGGACCAAATCTTAAAGTTTTAATACGTGTTTGAGTTCTGCACAGTATTCCAAAACAGGACGAATCTCTGCCTTATAAATCATAATCATTTGACGAGAAGTAACATACTTCTTGGCGCGATATAACAAAATTACAGAGGATATATCTTTCGCATCTTTGTTATAATAATAAATAAACTTCCTAGATCCAAAAATTCATATTATTATTCTTATCATTATCATTAGTAAAATTACGTTTTTTCAGAATAGACGCATATATAGATGAACTTGAGAAGCAATACCTCACATGAATAATAAATTTGATATAAAAAGTTGAAGTCGTTTTTGAGATCCAAAAATTTACATCATTATTATTATTATTTGAAAAATAGCCTTTTTCTAAAAAAGACGCCTATATAGATTAAAACGCAAAACTATATCTAAATACAAAATTTGACCACAATCGTTGAAGCTGTTTTCGAGATCCAAAAATTGTCATTATTAGTATTATCAGTAAAATCGTGTTTTTCCAAAAAAGATGCCTATATAGATAAACTTAAAAAGCAAAACCCTATCCACATACAGAATTTCTCCCAAATCGATTCCGATATATAACAAACTGTGCGTTTTGTTTACGAAAATTGTGCGATTTGTTTACCGTGCGTAAGGAGCTATTTACTGAGGCTGTGAGTCGTGTTTTTGCCTATTTTCTGCAGTGGCCGTAAGTGAATATTTTAATAATACCATTGGTTAGGTTGGGATCCATGTTCTTGCTAATCCACAAATCATTCCAATTTCGAAAGTAATATGCGAAAAGGAAATAATTTCTCTCGAACTACCATAACATATTCCATTTTTTTTTTTGTTCACAGCACATTTTTCCTACGTGATTATACGGAGTGTATTTCCCAACTGGTATCATTAGCATATATTTCACATGCAACCGTGACACATTTCAAACGCACGGAACTGATTCTCACAATGACAGCGTTGTTATCCCCTCAGTTCGCGAATATTATCGTATCAGTCATCGATCGTGCGAAACACTTTGTTCGAAATAGATACAAGTGGAAATACTACAGGGAAATTAGTCGAAAACAAGGATATGCAAAATGCATTCGAATCGCTGCTTTCCCTATGATACATATTGTTATAATTGGTTATGATACAGACAAATATTGGACAGTTGAAGACATGAATAGCTTATGGAGCTAAGAGCAAAAATTGTCATTTTCATATTTGCGATGCTCAAGGTATGTACAGACCATAGAGAAACTAAAAATAAAGAGAGTAGTCAAACCTGCAGTAAAAGTTGGCAACACATGCAACAGTGGCGACCTACTTCGCAACTGGCCGAACTGAGTTAGTACGGTTGGTAAAACAGGTTCCTCCTCAATTATACCGATTAAGACGTGGCGGGTTTTTCAATTATGTCCATTCAATATAGCTGATAAGGTATACTATTTTATAATTTTTCAATTTGCCATTCCTGTATTTCATATAAATGGTTGTTTCACATGAAATACAGGAATGGCAAATCAATCACTCATAAAATATATACAGTAATCGATTTGTAGAACCTGTTAGTTTGTTTGAGGTTAAAATAAAAGAGTTCCAAAATAAATCTTCACTTTATTTATCAGGACAAAGGAGAACGAGTAAGGATAACGTGGTACAACAAATACTCTAGTTGAATATTCTGTAAACTATGTGGGTATTTGGGTAGTTACCATAGACAAGAGTCATCTGCTTTAAGCTCGAAAATAAGAGAAGGCGCCTCTTCCCCACTGGTTTTATTCACCATCACACTTTATTAGAATCAGAATTTGCCGAATGTTTTAATCAAAAAACATTTGACATTTTGCTCTGACAGCAGCTTTCAGCTCCTCAAAATCATTGGCATTATGTACAAAAATATCGGTGGGTATTGAATGGTTGCTATTGGAATCAGAATTGCCGATTTTTTTTTTTTCAAAAAAATTTTTTTTTCAAAAAATTAATGTTAATATTAATAATGATTGATTCAAAATTGAATTTTTCATTATTCTGGTAGATTACAGTGATTTTCGATTTTTGTTCGGAAATATGAATAGGATATTCATAAAATCTGTTGTAGAATCATCTGCGTCTGAAAGACAAACTTTAGTCGCTATTTTCCATCGTTCAAGATTAACCTCTTCGATTAATACCTGGAGAATGTTCCCCTTTTCAACATGAATATCTCCCATACCAATTTTGGTGTGCTATGATCTAGGTATCAGCAATTATGTTAGGTTACCTCTCTTGATGGAACTCACGCAAGAAGTTACTGTCTGGCTCATAATAATTTTAACAAAACACCTGGCTTTTCTGTATACGAAAATAAAGTAGCAATAAAAAAATCTCTCCTGTTTACGACGCGCCAAAGTTAACGCAACATGGAAATAATTGCAGGTAAAAATAGAACGAAGAATTTATAATTTGTGTTTTCACCGAAATATATCCTCAAATATTTATATAATAAATTATATATATTTTGGAGAATTTCAGATTTATTTACATGCTGTATATCACCTGGCGAAATATACGCTACAGATCACGAGACACACTGACCTAAATGCGTAGGAGTTGGTGATAAATACAGATACTATCACTATTTTGGAGTTGGCGTAAAAAATTCATTGGTACTTATGCTCATTTGAATATGATTTTCAGCCAGTTTGTCACCAAATGACTGATGGTAAATATTCGCCAACATAAATTAGCATTCCACATTATTGTTGAAAACGTAGAATTCATTACGAATCCCATTGGTAATGACTGATAAATCAAAATTTTTTTGATCTGAAAAAAAAAATTATGCATCAATATTTTTATTGAAATTGGCGGTGCGTCAATGTTAAATCATCCTTACTATTACTACTCATTTTCGATTACTTATTTTTTTAAACGAATTTTGTAAATACTGATGTGAAATATCAAATGATTAGAACGTTAACAAACTTGATTCGATCTTATATTATTTATCATCATGAAAATGACAGTCTAGTAGTTCATGAAAGTCGTGGGAAATGAAATATTCTGTACTGAAATGATCATTACAGTACAGTCCGCGATGTAGAAATGAAAAGTGTTTACAATCGGCCTACTTCCTTGATCGATAAAGTGCATAAAAGGGGCGTATTTCCATGTGGTCATAGAAAAAGTTATTTTCCGCACGTATGTGAAATTAAGCCACTTTCCATGGAACTGTACAGTGTGATATACGTAACATGATCATAAAAAAAAATATTTTGTACACGCGAAAGTTTTTTGAAGAGCATTATTGCATTTGTTGGAAAAAATCGTTATCCTTTCTCAAACGGAAATCTACATTTAACAATTTTATTTTTGTGATTTCAATTTGTTTTTACTCATGTGACGGTTTATACCTATACACTGAGTGTTGACAGTCACTTTGACTAACGTGTAAGAAAGGTGAGTACAAAGGATGAAATTTTGTGTGCAATCAATTGAAAACACAATAGTCTGGCTGGATTTATGTGGGTGCGACATAACCTCCCAAATTTTTGAAGATAGGAAACAATTATAAAAAATAATGATTTTTCACAAACTTGGCATGTTGTCCCACCCTGTTTCTGAAGCGTATTCACAACCATTCAAATCATCGGCTGTCATTATAATCTCCTTCGTGCAGTTTAGGGAATATTTTCTCCAGATTTCAGCATTGTAAAATGTGTTTTAGTAAAATTTATATATATATATATATATATATATTTATCCATCACCGATTTATATAATAAGAATTATGTCCTTCGATTATAACGATTATTTTGATTTCAGTTGATTTGATTTGATATGATGAATTACAGAACAACAGGAGAAAAATAATGGACGAAAATCAAGAAATCATATTTGATTTTTCATTGGATATACACTTTTCAGAAAGATTATGAATATAACCGTTGTGATAGATATTTTAGCAATGAATAAATGAATAAATAAAAAAACTTTATAAGTTACAAAACCAATCTTAAAATATCTTATGCAGCAACCCCGGGGGATAGAAGGAAGGAGAGGAAGGACAGCGGATGTGCACGACAGCCCCCTGTCGCTTCCAACACGGGTGCTGCGCACTACGCTTAAGGAAGAACCTGGGGTCCTCATAAGAGGGCGCTAGTTCGACCACCGCAGATGTTGTGCGGGTCGTCGACCGTACGAGATAACAAAACACCGGATCTTGATACTGATCGTTTAGGTAAAACTTGGATTTCCTAAGCCGCCGGTTTTTCCCTGCGCTCGTGGAAGAGGTCTAGCGCTTTATAAAGAACCCGGCCGTCTTTATCATGGATCCTAAGCCTTGTAAGGTCTCTGGTCAGCGGACTCCTGGGGAGAAAGTACTTATAGAATTCATAAGCTACTTGCTTTGTATATGTTGGGATGGAGTCGACGCCCGCAAGCGCTCGCAGCACATCCGCGCGAGTGTAGCTATCCTTGTTGAGGTTGATACGAAGTACTTTATTCTGCATTACGTCGAGGTGCTTCCATTGCTTGTCGAACAAATTGCAGAAAACGCACCATCTGCTTGTACATCAGCATCTTATTCTCCAGCGAGAGATGTGATGGCAAGCGTCAGGTGCGCATTCATCAGGCGCCTGTCCATAAGTACCCCCAGGTATTTCACCGGGCTTTCCTTTATGGCTTCGCCCAAAAGCACCACGTAACGGTAAATTTTGTGAATTTATATTTACGTGTGAAGTTGATGATCTCTGTTTCAGCTGGGTTCACCACGATCTTATTCTCCTCTAAATACGGCAGGATTTCCCTATCCAGCCTTACATTATATTTTATCAATGACGGTGTCAATCTCAACTATCATCCTGGTTTTCTCTCTCTTTTGCAGAAGCAAAAATTCAGTGGAACTGCAGTGACACTCCATAGTTTATCAGTTTATCAGAAATATCAGTTACTCTCCTATCTTTTCACAGTTCACCAATGGAAGTATCGGATTAATAAGCACAGTGAGATTTTCGTGCAGCCCTTTTGTTCATATATAATCAGTAACAACCGTGAAACGATTAATATTTATTTTTGCTTGGTTAATTTACCTTGTTTGAATATCTCCATATATTTACATATATACATAAATATACGTAACATTAGATTTCATGCGTGATAAATCAGATCTTAACGTAGCATTCAGAAATAGATTTTTCCTTGTTCACTATTTTAGAACATAATGAACAATTTGTCGCATGGAATCCATTATTCAAAGAAAGTTTCAACTGTTTAAAATGTTAATGAATACGATGAAAATTATGCAGTGCATTTATAAAGTATGACATATTTTTGTATTGATATTTCAAAAAAAGTTAGCACAGTTCGATTATTGAGAAAGAAGGCGGCATACGTATATCATACACACGTTCAACATTCTTGTTGAGTTATTAAGTAATCAGTTTTCTTTTCAATATTACTTCTATTATTCGTGTCATACAAATCCATACATATTTTGTAATATACAGTTTCAAAGTTACTGAAGTACTATGGCACATGACAAATTTATCGGGAGATATAGTCCATTAAATGAAATTCAACAAATGGAAAAACCCCTCAATTTTTTCGTCCTGCATCGATTTGCATAAAAATTTGGAATTAGGCTCATCTTATCCTCTTTTACAAAATCTATATCATGCCGATGGGCTCTGTTTATTTTTTAAGAGTGAAAACTATCACTAATTGTCAAAATTTATAAAATAATATTTTAAAGCTGAAGATGGGTAAAATTTAGTTTGGATTAGTCAAATAATGATTGTTTTATGCCTTAGAATACCATAACAAAACATTTCCACCCTTAAAAATCAACCCTAGTTAAAATAAATATTCACCCTAAAAAATGATCGGAAACAGCAAATTAGGACACACGTTTATATGAACTTTTTTTCATAAAATATGAAAATGAATTACCTCCTGAAATTAATGACATCATTTAAGACACACCCTGTCTCACTGTGTTTGGGCAAACACGTGTCGATATTCCTCCTGAGTGGAGAGCTAGATAGCTCAAAACTCACAGGAAATAGGCTTTGTAATAACCATAACCATAAAAAGCACAAAATGAAATAGGTAATGAAAAAAAGCATTTTTGAAGACAAACTTCCCAGGTAGCACCTCATGTTGGCTGAATTTTGTTTTCATATTGGGCCAATATGGACATATTGTAAATGTAAAAATAATATAATATGAGTTGATATTGGAAAAACAATATTTCATCAATAATATTGGTGGAATATTGGTTCAAACTTTTATTCAAACGAGCTGAAAAGTGAAAAATAATTCTTTTATCTGTGTGATGTAGTTTATTCTGTTACAGAGTTACAGATCCAAGAGTTTGTCGCTTTAATAGATTTCAAAGCTTGTTTTCGAATATTTTATCAGTTATTTTATTTACTCTTTATAGGAGAATCGTTCCAATTGACATATTTTTCCAGTTTCTACCAGAAATCTATTATTGAAATGTTCACATTTTTACTGACAATTTATTGGCAATTCACTACTGCCTCAGGTAACTCAAATCAGTGAATGTTTCAAATATTCCTTTGTTGCAAAATTATAATACCGTTTCAAATCCTGTAGGATGAAGAGTCTTCTCTGTAAAACTAATTGCTGAACAATTACGTCCAATAAAAATGCCATTATTTTGCGGAGGCATAACAATGAATCAATTCAGCAATTTAGTTGGCTACTGCTGAAATATTACAACATTCGCCAACACAAAAACGAATTTGTCATTCCCGCAGTTAATCTAATAATGGTTGATTCTCGGTTGTTGCTAGTTCGCAAAAAAGGATGAACAATAACATTTCGATGTTCATGATTTCCAGTCGTTTACCCGTCGACTACACAAAGAACTTTAATTATGAAACTCTTTTCGAAATGCTACTTGTTATGGAATAGTATATTCTGTAACAAGGTTAGATTGGAAATTGGATGACAATGGAAAGTTCCAAGTGTGAGCTGAAAGGCGAGCGCGAGGACCCACGAGCATAACGAATTTTCATTCCAACCGAGTAACACACTATACTTTTTCCACGATCAAAAGTTTCAATTGAAATATATATTTATTGCTTGACTCGAAAAAAGTTTGATCTGAAAGGCCCTTGGTGATTAGACTAAAACTAAATCGTACATGGAAAACCTGTTGAATTTTTAGAGCAATGCATGATACTTCATAAAAAAAATTGCAAATATTCGAAAATGGGACATTGAAGCGAACGGACCTAATGTTCTGATTACACAGCACGTGCAATGTCTACGATCATCTCCCAGTGCAAGAATTGATGATAGCCGACGTTCATTTTTCTATGATTCTTCATGGTTTCATGCAAATTTCAACCTCAAGTGTACTTTTTGATTTTTCAGCGAGTCCGGTGTTTATTGAGTTTATTGGATGTATTTTGATTAATCGAGACTAGAATGTAATTCATGATGTGGTTGTGGACATCAAAAGCTTATTCAACACCAAAATTCAAATATTTACTTCTACCTTCACGTGATGCTGTGTTGTGCTCTACATAAATCATTTATTTTTGCAATGTCTCATTGGGAGTCATGCTGAAACCTCAATTTAAATAAACATCTTCAGTCCCATGATGATGAATGAGATGGGTGGGGATTTTGTGCCCAAGTGTTTACAAGTATGAATGGCGTGTTTTAACATATACAGAAGGTGAGTCTTTTGGTCTAAACCATTTATGAGACAACACACGCAAGTCTGGATATTGAAATTAACTTGTTTGAGCGATGTTTCCCTTCTGGGACTGTAAAGACGAATTTATTTAAACGTATAGGGACTATTTGACGAATACTTTCAAATGAGCCGTGATACACGAAACGCACCATATACATCAAGTTAATCAATTTCTATAATTTCCGTCGAAATAAAGCACTGAAACAGTTTTCATGCATAGAAATTTCAAAGGCCCGACAGAATCCAGTTTTGAATAAGTCACTTCCTGGTCAAATTTGCTGTGTTTCAACTATTAGGTACCTATTAGTCCGGTGGCACGGAGGGTTTTCGTGGCAGATGAAGTGCAAGTTTTTCTTATGTATTCTGATTCGCTGAATCCAAATTTCGAGGGTGATAAGTCGAGAAAGCACCTGAAAAATTTTATAAACGATTTACCGAGAAAGATCGAAAAACTCATTTTTCTCGAAACGAATGCTATTATATTTCCCATGAAATTTTTTACAGAAAAGGTTCTTACAATTTTTTCTCTAAAATGATTAGTTTTCGAGTAAAACGTGCTCGAAAGTCAATCAATTTTTACTGCTCTCTCATTCAGTCACATAATGATATATTTCGTTGACCTCTACAAAAAATGGCATTTTACGTACTAATTTCCGGACGAAAAATCGACTATTTTTGAAGGCAAGTACTTACTTTTCGTCCGCAAAAACTTTTCGTCCGCAAACGCTTTTTGTCCGCTGTTGTTACTATCCTGCGCCTCAGCTATCAATTTACAGGCTCAACTATAATAAACAGTTTTTCGTCCTTGGTACATGAGTAAATATTTCAGGATAACCTTGTAATTATTCATACATGTCTCGACTATGAATGACGAAAGAGACATTTCTGAAAAAAGCAATCGTTTTCTTCAAAAAATTCAATAAAACTCATCGTTTATAGTTATTTTTGTATCTAGTGCGCGAAATGCTGCTTTGCTGGTTGAGTTCACCAAAGTATTTCGCAAGTATAAGTAATATGCTTAGTTTAAAAAAAAAAACAAGGTCGTCTCCACAAAGTTTAATAAAGAGATCAGGATATAAATCCTACCTCAACAGGACATGTTTCGAACAAATATATGTTCATCTTCAGTTTACAGTACAAAAGAGGGAAGAATGTGTGGGGACAAAAACATTCAAATTTAGGAACTACCAACGACGTGTTGTTTAGAAAACTTCATATGAAAATAGGGGTAGAAATTTGTAATGTTAAATTTTCTAATGTATTGGGGTTCTACCAACCCCTATTTTCATATGAAGTTTTCTAAACAACATGTCGTTGATAGTTCCTAACTTTGTGTTCTTTCTCCAAAAAAACTTGGTCTTCTACTTTGAGTATGGACTACTACCTTCTTATAATATGTTTAAAAAAATTAAATCAAGTAGTGTAAAATTTTGTCACAATTTGAAAAGAGTTAAAATGCCTTATCTTTTGTTAAACATTCAGAAATAAATAATTTCTTGGATTTTTGCTTGACTGAGGACTATGAAGGTTGAAATATAAAAATTACATATAGTTTATAGTGCGAAATATATATTTCGCACACTGCATGTAAACTATTTCGCGCACGGTGTCATGGTAACCTAGGAAAATTCAAAAAGGGTCACTTCGCATATTGGTGTCAATGCGCGAACCTTGTCATTTCCTGACGATTGTAGAAAATAGTTATTTTTCTATCTAGTGCGCGAAATTGTTAAACATTAAGAAATAAATGATTTCCTGGATTTTTGCTTGATTGAGGACCATAAAGATTGGTATAAAAATCTCATAATATAGTGTGCAAAAAGTGTGAGAAGTATTTCGCACACTACTTCGCGCACGGTGTCATGGTAACGAGGAAAATGAAAAAAAGGTCCTTCCGCAGATTGTTGTCAATGCGCGGACCTTGTCATTTTTTAACGTTTGTAGGAAAAAGAACTTTTTCATTCTACCTTGAAATGACAATGAAAATGTGAATCTTCCAGAAAATTTTACTTTTATGCCCAATTTATCCGTTTTTCCGCTGAGGAAAAAATATGTGCTGAACCCGTTTTTTTTTTGAAAAAATTCGTCTACGACGTGAGCTTCACGAATTAAGAATTGCCGCATCCATGCAAGGTAGAAGTATCGGGAAATTCAGGGCCGGTAAGTCCACATTCATAAGTTTTTGGAATATTTGAAAATTCGATTATTTTTCAAATTTGAGGAAAAATATATTTGATCGTTTCAAGTATCATCAAAAAATGTATATGGTTGGCGTAATAACTATTCAAATAATACGTAGAACTTGCTATTTTCTGTTCTATTTATGTAAATACAGGGAAAATACCAAGACAGCAGAGACCGACCGCCGTCCAGTACAGTTTGAGCAGTTCTTGGGCAAACCGCCAGAAGATTTTGGTATTGGTAATTCACACCGGATTTTTTTAAGGTAAACACTGATTGGTGTTATTTTATAATAAATAAACCAGAAGAAGCTCTCAGACTAGTATCTTATTACAACAAGATAACAAAAAAAAGTCAACGGATTGTATTACCGGTATGAAGATACAGTGTTTGTCATGTTCAAAGTATGAATATGTTCATGAAACTATTGTAAAATTTCACCTGTTTCTTAAAAATGTATATATCAGAGGATTTCAATTAACACCACGATGGTGTTTTCTCAGACTTTTTCCAGGTGTGACATCTGATCATTCATAATTCAATCAACATCATGTACAGTATTTCATGTTACACCATAGAACGGTGTGAAATATGTCGGTGCTATTTTTCACTATAATTTTCAGGACCTATATGGACACCGGATGGTGTTATCTGGGTTGTCTGGTGTTATTTGTTTTTTATGGTGTATATGAATAATTTGGGACAAATTGACCCTGAAAATATCATTAGGTGACTGAATGAGACAGCACTAAAAATTTAGAAAATTTAATTTTCTCGACTTTCGAGCATGTTTTACTCGGAAACTGTACATTTTAGGGAGGAAAAACAGGACATTTTTGTAGAAAATTTTATGGAGAGTATCATTAAATAATTTGTTTCGGAAAAATGGATTTTCTAATTCTTGCCGGAAAATCGTCTATAACAATTTTCCGGGCTTTCCCGGCTTATCCCTTCGAAATTTATATTGAGCGGTTCAAAATACTTAAAAATAACTTGGGTGCTCCCGTTTATTGGCTACGAAAACCCTCGCTGCCACCGGACTATACCCATCTATTTGTACGGACATGAACGCCGAATTAGGTAAACATATTCGCATCGATGTGTGTGCATTTGCGGTCATTGGAAATCGTTAGCCTATGCTAAAATGATGAATGAGGCATTTGATTTAGGAGAGTGTTCACCGGTATTCGGCGCACTCGATTCTGTTTGACAGTACGATTATACCAATCGAATTTGTCTATGAATAGCGATGTATGAAATTTCCGAATTTATAGAGGTAAAATGGGAAGAATATATTTTTCTCCAAATGACATTAAAAGCGGCCTTTTAATGGCACTTGGCAGGCTTAGAAGTTGTACTTTTAATGCCTAGGCAGAAAAAGTCCACTTTTACTGCCTAGGCAGAAAAAGTCCACTTTTACTGCCTAGGCAGAAAAAGTTCGTTGCTAGGCAACCTTCCAAGTAATAATTTAAATCATACTGGTTATTAAAATTGACAATGACATTAAGAAAACTCAAAATGATGCTGATGATAATAAACTGGTTTTATTGCATCAAAACTACAAACTACAACACGAAATTTTTATTTATTAGATATATTTATGGTGAATTGTGAACAATTATTTAATACAATTGAACTCTGTCCACTTCCCTCCTTTCCAGTAAAATCAACAACTTTAGTATCATTACTTGATACTCCAGAAACGCCAGAAAATATTTTATTGCCGATGTTCGACTTATTGGTTAGCGAGTCCTCAATATAGCCCTCCGCGACAGCGGAAGACTTCCATCATCCATGTTGCTTCAACATTGTTATGTCCCCACCAGAATGCACCAGCAACGTGGCCGAAGTTCTGCGAAAGCAGTGCCCGGTATACTCTTTCGCATGGGATAGTCCCAGAAAAGTAGCAATTTCTTCTGGCATTATACCGAATTTGTGAATGCCAATGAATTGATGATGTGCTTTACCGTTCGCATACTTATAGAAGGCACGCCGATTATTTAAATTCGAGGGTCTGGAGGCTGCATATTTTCTGTAAACGCTTAAATATTCCGTTACTACAAAAGATCTTGATCTTTTGGTCTTAGTATTTGGTAGCATAATAAGCAATTTATCGCCCATATCATTTATAACATCTGTTTTCATTTGCAAAAGCTCATCACATCTACAAGCCCCAGCGACTGCAACAATAAGTACAACCTAAAATATAAATTGAAAATTAGTTCTTTAATCCATAATAGATCATTTTCAATATATTCCTACCTTCGTACACAAATACAGTTCATCTGGGGCATCTGATAAAAATTTCTCGATTTCTTCTCTTTGAATAACTCGGGATTTTTTTGCATGGAAACCGTCTGACTGGCGTTTCAAAAAAGCCCGTAACTTCAGGTATTTTGCCAAATCAATGTTATTTTTTATGTTCAGGGTAGCTTTCAATATCGAATAGGTAGACCATAACTTTGAAGGCTTCATTTTCTTTGAAAGATCGGAAAAATAGACAATCAGCACATTTTCAGAGAAAGATCCTATATTTTTCTTCTGTCTATATTCCATGAATCTGCTGTATGTGAGTTCATATACAGTTCTTGATTTTTCCGGTAAAAGGTTAAATTCCACATCTCGCGCCTGGTCTCTTATCTCAGGTGGTGTTAATTGCATCAATTCATCCTCACTTTGCAGTAAATCCATTTCTAACATGACAACTTTTCAAAATTGACAATGACAAAGTAAACAGTAAACAAACAAATTCAACAAACGTCATCAGTGGTAAACATAGTAACGCAGGGCCCAGTTACCTTTGATGAAATAATTTAGTTATTTGGATATTGAGAATGAAACGCAATTTAAATATGAAAAAGTCGATTTTGCGTGGAATTGGAACAAATTTGAAGAAAAAATTATATGTTTCACACGGCAGAAAAGCAGATTTAATGCCTTGGCTGGTTTCATAGCCGAGCGTAGCGAAACACCAGCCGCGGCATTAAATCTTGTGCTTTTATGCCTAGTAAAACAAATAACTATTTTGAATAAATTCAGCCGATACTTGATGAAAGCCCATTGACATACCAATTGACATGCTTCAGAATTTCTCTGAAAAATTACCCCAAATATAAATGAATGGTGATGCTCCTTATGAAACGATTCGCATCTAATTTATTCATTTTTCATTATGAAAGTTTTGGTGGAAGCTGGATCAGTTAAATTGGAGAAAAAAATGAGCTGTTTTTGCAAACGTTTTGGATTTGAATGGTTCCATTACAGAAACTCAAACATTTGGTGTTTGGGTCCTGATGATAAATTTATCAAAATCTGAAACGTTGACAAAAATACAATAGTTTTTCTCCAACTTAACCGAACAAACTCCCAACAAAAGTTCCCTAATAAAATATAGTTATTGGATCACTTACTGAGATTCATCATTATTGTTGTCAATAATATTTTTTCTCCCCCCACAAACGATCGAGTTTTCGTCAAGAGAAAAATCCAATAAAGCACAACTGGTCCCATCTGATAGCCAGTCGACTCAGCTTTTATTGTATGGTATTAGACCTTTATTCGAGAAGTTAGTCTGACACGCTATCTGTCTTTGGAATAACCGGGTTCTGTCTGGAAGAGAGGGTCAGGTTGGGTTTCGTTTCATTGTTCGGTGTGTTTTCTCATTTCCGATGAGCCTGAATCTGATATGGTTGAGCATTACAGTCAGTTGAAAAAATAAACGTGTTTATCAGAATAGTTCTTCCTTCGATAGCAGCTATTTCATGCTCTTTTGTTCGTTTCTACTTCGTAGGCAGCCGATTTTCGTTATTGTGTCTCATCATTATAATATTATAATAATATGATTTACTCTACCCAACTAATCGTTCCTTCGGAATTAGAGTCATACTTAGGGTGACAATTTCAAAGAGAGCAGTGGTCAGTAACTTCAGAACGAGATATGAAGACCAATTAAATATTTCAGTTTATTGAAAACGGTATTTATTGAATATTGGAAGTTTATGATGAATTTATTGAAATTGACGTAATGTCAAATTTGAGGTTTCGAAATGACAACTTGAAATACGTTGCTGGGTCTATAAGATCACTATTTTGAAGATTGTTAACTATCTTTGAGTGGATATTTAGAATGATTGATGGTAGGTAAAATATTGTAAAATATTTGTATTGTAAATTCATATTACGATAATAGATGGGTTATCACACTCGGCCTAAAGGCTCATATCGTAATATGAGTTTTTACGCCACTTATATCGTAAATATCTATTTCAGATTAGCTTGATTGAGTTTGGTTTCGAAGTAGCTAGGTACCTGTTACCTCCTCAAATATGATGCCAAATCGTGTTCAATCTCCAACTGTTTGGAGTCTTTAATACGTAAAGTTGAGTACGTTGGTAATGAAAAAACATGGTGGAAATTAAGATAAATTAAGATTATGGTGATTGATAACCACACGTAAACACAATGTTATTTTACTTGTAGTCTTAAAGATTCTACAAGTAACCATTTGCTATACATCAAGCAGTATCAGATGCCTAGAGAATGGATAGTCTCATGGTTCCCATGTCTCGCTGTGCCGTCTAGCGAAATATAAAACAATGATAGTGTGCAAGGTAAGGTTATAGATCGTTTTCCAGGTAATTATTATGCACATCATTGCGTGCTGGCTGGCAAACCTTCAAAGGAAGTTGTTCAACGATACGTGCAGGGGTCGTGAAGATAAGTTATCATGTCGAAACGTTTCCACCCTCTGTGTTCCCAGATAACGAATACAATCAAAAAAGAGACGTTCATTACGCTCATTTCGAAATGATTTACTTATGAAATATTGCGACGGTGTTAATAAATTAGGGTTAAAGTGCTAACAAGTCGAAAAAAATCAGTTTTTTTGATGGGACACGCAACACTATGTTAATAAATTGTTTATATTTGCATAGCTATTAGGGAACTGCTATCGAAAATTTACAATTTAGATCGCGAGACGCCAAATTAATAAAGCGTGTCCTGAGCGTATATTTTCCAGGTTCCGCAACTTTGTCGTTTAACTTTTGCAAATAAGTTATCGATCGTCGGGAAGAAGCTGGCGGGAGTGATTTTGAAGTTTGTGTTTGTTTGCTCTTGTGATAGGGATATTGAGTGGATCTTTATAATTTAATGAAGTTTGGAAATATTATACCTTTTCTTGTTTTAATGAGGCGTATCCGGTCGTCTGCAGGATTATTTACTTACAGCATAGTTTAAAATATGATGGGTGAATTTTTAGAATAAATATGGTTCAACGGTGGTCTGAGATACGTCTAAGCAAGAGTTTTCAAATAAAATGAAGTATACCTGAATGTAAAATATATTATCTTTTTGAATCGAAATTAAACCGAAAAAAAAAATCGACCGTAGTTACTTAATGATTCAGTTGATTTAAAATACTTTGGTAAATGAGAAAAAAACTGTGACAGTGGTGGGAATAGTAAAACAATTACTGGCTGAAGAAAAGTACAACTTTCGTCTAGTTTCTTTTGGTTCATTTAATAAACTAATCCTATATTCATACAGAGTGGGCCATTGAAAAAAATTTAAACAAACTCGTAACAATTTCTGACTAAGAAATTAGAGCGAAAACTTCATCCTCCTGAGCAAAGAGATCATCCCCAAATTTTTTACTATAACGGTAATAGGGCTCAATTGATAACTCATTGAAGAGAGTTTTTGATCACCTATGAAATGATGCTCTGCTTTTTTTGTGGAATTCGGTTAACCCGTATTGAAATGTTATTGCTACTTATACAGGCCGTTTTTTTAGCTAATCCCACTATTGCTTGGTTAGAGAGGGGGTAATATTGGGACAACATTGTGAAAATATTGGCAAAATATTCAATTAACAATATTGGCCAGAAAAAAAATGTGAACCTTCAGTGATATTGGGCCAATATTTCAAAAATAATATTGGTGTAATATTCTTGAAGCAATATTGCATTCAAAATGTTAAGCGCTATTGGTACACTTGAATTGGAATAATATTGGTAAAGTATTATAAAAATATTGGCAAAATATTCAAACGTAATATTGGCAAAATAAAATTATAATTACTTCTGGATATTGGTCCAATATAACTTGGACATTATAAAAATATTATTAGTGCAATATTATGGAAGTAATATTGGCCGCAACATATTTAGTGATATTGGTACAATATAATTTATATACAGTGTGTCCCACTTTGAGCTGCCACACCCTCGTATTTTCTTGACAGTACAGTGATATCAAAAGTTATTTTTCATCACATATAGTACCCAAAAATATCCAACTTGAGGTTGATGAAATATTCGTATATCCATTTTCCACGGCTACCTACGACCAACTGAAAAGTGAAAAATTGGGAAAAACATACTAGGCATTTTTTTATCGCAAAAATAACACCAGATTCTGTTTCAGAACACCCTAAAACCCCTATATCTAAGTGTTTTATCCATTAAAATATACAGGGTGGCATCTGTTACTAGCAACATTATTAATTTTTATTCATCCGAAATGATCGGTTGTTTTCGATTTTTTTTGTCACAAAGGGCCTGAACTGGGTATAAGAAATCCAAATTTTACTTTTTCATGGCTTGCTATGACCAGTTGAAAAGTGAAAAAACTGGGAAAAATATACTAAAAGATTTTTTACTTCGAAACTAACAGCAGATTTTAGTTCAGAACATGCTTAAACCCCCATATCTCATCAAAATATACACGGTGTCTTACAAACTAGCAACATTTTCAATTTGTTTTCATCCGTAATCTTTGGTTGTTTTTGATTTTTTTTTCTATAGTAACAAAGTACCTAAAATGTTCAATTACTGCTATAGAAAATAACCAAATATTACTTTTTCATAGCTTGTTATGACGAGTTGAGAGACGAAAAAAGGGGAAAATACATTAAGGATACTCAAGCACAAACATTTCTAAATCAGAACACCCTGAAATCCCTACCTCTAAACGCTACGAATAAATAAGCGTTATCAATTCTGCCAGCTATAGATGACACCCTGTATATTTTTATGATTCAAGAATTGGGGTCTTGAAATTTTAGGGCCTCCCGAACCAGAATCCGCTGTTACGTTTGTGCTACAAAAGTCCTTGATGTGTGTTCCACACTTTTTCACTTTTAGACTGGTCATAGCTAACCATGAAAAAGTAATATTTGAATATTTTCTATTTTTTCTATATTAGTGATTATGGAAAAAAATCGAAAACAACTAAACATTACGGATGAATAAAAATCAATATTATGTCAGTTACAGGTGACACCCTGTATATTTTAAATAATTAAGTACTGCTATTTGGGGGTTTCAGAATGTTCTGGGATAGAACTTTGTGTTATTTTTGCGATAAAAAAATTTCTGGTATATTTTTCCCAATTTTTCACTTTTCAATTTGGTCGTAGGTAGCCATGAAAAAGTAATATTGGAACATTATTTGAACATTTTCAGGTACTTCGTGACCAAGGAAAAAAATCGAAAACTACCAAACATTGCGGATGAATAACAAATAAAAAATGTTGTTAGTTACAGGTGACACTGTATATTTTAATGAATTATCACTGAGATTTGGGGGTTTTAGGGTGTTCTGAAACAGATCCTGGTGTTATTTTTGCGATAAAAAAATGCCTAGTATGGTTTCACTTTTCAATTGGTCGTAGGTAGCAGTGGAAAATGGATATACGAATATTTCATCAACCTGAAGGTATATATTTCTGGGTACTATATGTAATAAAAAACAAATTTTGAAATCACTTTACTGTCAAGAAAATACGAGGGACACACTGTATACTAGTAAAATATTCAAAGTGAATATATTGGAAACATTGACGAAATACTCCCAGAAAATGAGGGATAATTTGAAAATTCTACATTATCATTTCTACTTCAATTAACCACTGAGTAGATTGTGAACGCATTGTGAGAAGCCTTATTTAATATATATTATAATGATTCAGCTGTCGTTCCATATGTGTAGATACCCCTGTTTAATCATAATTCATTCCAATATTGTTTATTGAATATTTGGCCAATATTAAAATTTCAATAGTATATGTTCATTTTGTAAAATTGTATCAATATTGTCTTTCAAAAATTGGCATGAGATTTTCGTAACAATCTTCATTAATATGGGGTTAATATGATTTATTGAATATGAATAGAATAATATTTAACCATTGTTCTATCAAACTTGGATATACAATATTGTTTTTTATGTCTGAAATCGATATAAGCAGAATATTGTAAGCACAATATTGCAGCCAGATGCTGAAAAAAATATGTAGACAATATCGCTTTATCGATATTGGTGAAAATTATTGAACTAATATTGATCAAATATTTTATGAAACAATGTACTATCATAACAGGTTGAGCCAATATTCCATTAATATCATTAATGAAATATTGTTTTTGCAATATGCACCCATATTGGTTCAATATTATTTTACATTAACAATATATCCATATTGGCCCAATATGAAATCAAGATTCAGCCAATATGAGGTGCTACCTGGGATTTCCCTTTTCAACATGAATACCTTCAAGAGTTTATTTTGAACATCCCATTTTTACCGAAGAAAATCAATACAAAAAAATTTTAAAAAAATTCCGTTGCTGATTCTGGAATTTTGAAAAAGACCTTCAGTTGAAATATCGCTCATTTTTTATCGCCAACATGAGAACGGCTGAGTGGTGTATTGCCAATACTCCACAAACGAATAATGAGCCACCTTCCAAAATCTCCTATAAAATAGAAATTCTATCTGAAAGTATCCAACTCTCTCCCTAATGACCTTCCGTCCCCGATTGTCCTCCTTTGAATTTACCTTGCCCTTTGTACCAAAGGCAAAATCTTTCATAATTAAATTCGATGCCATTATGAATATCACTATAGAATGAACTCAAAGAACTTCGATGAGTTTCACGCAGAACAGCAACAAAATTCTGTTGTTGAACTTTCCTCCTCCTAGAAAGTTATGAATTTATTAAAATTTGAATATTATTTTAGTGGAATCATATTCACTCGAAGTTGATTATATACAATATGAGCATCTCATCGCCTTTTCAAAGATACTGTTGGCTTGAAAACTATCGGGTGTTGAAGTTTTATGTTTATTGAAGTATGAAAATATAGTGAGATATAAAAGGAAATAATGCGAATATTCATATATAAAGGCCGCCTCTATATCAGGATTAATATGGAATTAAGATAATAATGACAAGCTGGGAATGGTGCACATTTCTTCATTCAGATTATAATACTTTTCATACAGTGTTCGACGAAAAGTACGAATTGAGCACTTCTTTATTACTGATTTTTGAAAAGATTCAATCTTGATTATTTTCCTCATTATGAAATATACTAAATCAGACACCAGCATTATTATAATAATTTGTCTTTAGATGAGGATCAAATCTCAAGACCTGTTGAATCGCGGTTCAATATTTGTCTTTCATATTGTTTTCGTTTTCGTTCGTTCACTATCAATAATGGTATCATATGTAACAAGTTTTATAAACGTCCTTTTAGTGTCGAGTATTTCAACCATGAGGGATGAAGCAGGGGTGGTGCTGTAGGTTTTTCTACAACTGAAAAGTGAATACGCTACCGCAAACAACGATGAGTCGCCTAGAGCGCCACACAAATGGCCGTCGTCTAACAGCACGGGCTATGCCTTTTATAGTCACTGTATGAGTGTTGATAAAGGAATAGTATTATTAGTGTTATTATTAACCTAAATATTGTAGAATTTTTGATAAAATTCGCTCTCTCACTCCCTACTTTCTATTATGCTTCTTTAGTCTTGGTTGATATAGTAGGAGAGTAGTATAAAGCACACTTTCTCTTAGAACTGGAAATTCCTGTAAAAATCATGTGTAGGTAGGTATAATAGGAGTATTGCAAAATTAATTTTAATTATTAATGTTCTGTGAGTAAAATCTGGTAGTAATTTGTCGGTAGTTGAAAAAATCTAGTATACAAATATACAACTCATTCGGAAACTGGCTATTTCATACTCGTGTAACTGGATGATAAACCTCTCTTCTATGGCTCTTAGCTCGTGATTGCACTATATACTGAATTAACAAGAATTATCGCATATATGCGTATACTTGAAAGGCACACCTGTACTATACTACTACACTGTTAAAAATCCTTCACAAACCTTTTTTTTTGCCTTTATGAGTCGTTTTTATGATTTCAACTGATAATCATATGTTTTGTAGATCTACGGAGGTTTCAACATTTTGTGTTCAATTCTTATGGGAGGGTGAACCGCTTCGTTACGTAACGCATCATGGCGCCAGTCTGCAAGCCTCTAGCCGTACCAATTCTACTTTTGATCCCGCAGGTCCGCATGCGCACAACCTTTAATGGCAGTGTGTTCAGATGATAAAACAAGAAGGCAAACTGAGTTGAAACTGCGTGAATTAGTTTTTCGCTCGCAATTAACACACAAACCTAACCTGAGCAAGCGAACCTAGCTTGCAAGTCAGTCAAAAATGCGCGAATTAGTTTGCATGCAAACCCAATCGAAAATGCGTGAAGGAGGCGAAGACATTATTGACACAATATTACAAAATAAACAATATTGAAATTAATTATGATCAAACATGGGTAAGAAACATCTAGGTGGCCCCACATATAGAACGACAGCTGAATCATTGTTAAAAATTGTTAAAATCGTTTTTTCCGTTAACCTGCTGTCGCCCCCCTACGAACGGCAGCCCTCAAAAGTCGAAACTTGTGCGAGCTAAGGATTGACGAGGTCTTACCTTTTAACGTGCGATTCCTAGCACGATCCGAGGAGAATAGATCTCGAAAGGAGGTCGTCGGTAAGTCACCCATCCAAACCATAACTTCGCATAGCGTTGCTTGGCTCGAGAAATCGATGGCCTACGCGCTCTACCGTTCGAGCTATCCTCTCGGATAATAATAACATATATTAAATAAGGCTTCTGACAAAGCGTTTACAAGACAATGTACACATTGGTTAATTGAAGTAGAAATGAAAATGTAGAATTTTTAAATTATTCTGCTTTTTCTGCAAATATTTCATCAGTTTTCAAGACAAATGATATTGTATCAATATTGCTAAATATTTTGAGGCCAATATTGCTTCCACAATATTTCACTAATATTATTTGTATAATGCCTAAGTAATATTGGACCAATATCCTGAAACAATTATAATTTTATATCGCCACTATAGCGTTTGAATAGTTTGCCAATATGTTTATAATATTTTACCAATATTATTCCAATGTAAGTGTTCTACACCGATATTGTACCAATATCGCTCAACACTTGAGGCCAATATTGCTTCAAGAATATTACTCCAATACTATTTTCAAAATATTGGACCAATATCGCCGAATGTTCACATTATTTTTCTCGTCAATATTTTTTTTGAATATTTTGCCAATATTTTCACAATATTGTACCAATATTGTCCCAAAATGAGTGTGCTCCTTGGGTTCCGTCGTGCGTCCCGAGACGAACATTTTCTTTTTTTATATTGAAATATCATCAGCCAATAGTAATATCAAAATCGTATCCCTTTGTGGAAGGGTAACACAAGTGAATATATGAATGCCCTTGAAAGTGAGCCGTGAGGAATTCTTTTATACATAAGTATACCTGAGCGTTTATTTTCCCATTTCACGTATCTTGTCGTATTATATATGAGATAGGTTCTCAAGTTAGGAGTTTTTGCGAATAGCTTTAGTGTCCAATTTAGTGAAGTTGGAGTGCTTAAATTATAGTCCCGAAGGAATCTGCAGTCGTACTGTCCATCGATCTACCTGGACAGAAATAATTCTGATACGTGCTGTTAATATTGTGCTTGCAATCAATTAAATGAATAATTTTGTACCCGCTTTTGTACTAACTTTCTACTCATTGATACTATTTATTTATCTGCTCCATATTTCATACTTCTATTGGAGTTAACTGACCTGTAAAATATGTCTGCATCCTTTTTTATCAACAGTGCACACAGGAGCTTTTTTTATCGGATAAAGGACCTCGCAAAATCCTTATGGAAAATGGCTCTCGACTACATTCCGTGAATTTTTGGTATGTTGTAGATTTTGACTTCCTCGGCAAAAGTGTCTATGGGAACAACAAAATCGGCCGACTAGTTTTCGAGATACAGGATGCCAAAGATGAAAAGTAAAGCTATTTGCAGAGAATATACATTCATTGGATTAATTTCATTCCAACCAGTGTGAGTTTTCTAATGTGGAATGAATATTCAATATAGGCATAGGGATGAACTCCCTCAATCTCAACCAAAGCTAAATTATAATATTTTTTATACAAGGTGATTTGAAAATAAGGGTACGTCAACCTCTAGATTTTCAGTTCGGATAATGGAGAGCATGTCATTAATATATCAAACATTCTTTACTGTTGATAATGTCACACAGTCATTTCATGTATACAGGGTGAGTAAAAATATTCAATTTTCTTAGAACAATACTGTTTTTTGTTCCAATAAGTACCCTGTATTTTGGAAAATAATCGGTTACATAATATACGGTTTGAGGTATCCAAGATATTGTGATGAATTTCAGCATAGATCTACGGAATCATTTGTCGTCAACGTACTTTTGAGTATACAGATTTTATTTATAACTCATATATACTCCATCGAAGACCAAAATGAGCTATTTCTGAGCAATTCTTGTTTGAAAATATTTGGACTAGATTATTAGTACGGTACTTATATTCGAATACATTTCAGAATAATTTCATTGAATAAAGTAATTTTTCGTCGGCTCGTTTGGAAAATATCCCATATTTTTCAGAAACCCCACATTTCACAAAAATCTCAAAAAATATTTTCTCATCTGAATTGAATTGGTCGAGATTGAGGTAGTTTATATTGAGTATTCATTTCGCATTAAAGAAATCGCACTTGGTTGGTATAAATTTAATCGAATTGGATTTTTCTTTGTTCACCCTGTTGCAGAGCACAAAATGAAAAAGTATAATGGATTCGAGATCAAGGTGACATTGTACCATCATTGAGGCATGGTATTCGCAAAATAAATAGGCGTTTTGTTAATTCTTGGAATTGTAAAAAGTTCTTAGAAAAAGCTTCACTTTTCATCTCTGACACCCTGTATGTCGAAAACTAGTTGGACGATTTTTTTGTGCCCATAGACACTTTTGCCGAGGAAGTCAAAATCTACAACATACCAAAAATTCATGGAATTTAGCCGAAAATCCCAAAAATCCTTATTGAAAAATTTTCCAAAAGGATTTTGCGAGGTCCTTTCTTCCATCAACGCAATAATTTTGCTCATCAATAATTTCAGGAGAAAAATGATATGAGCAAATTGCGGGACCGTATGCCTATTCCTCAAAACCGTACTTCATCTAGTAAGCTTCTATTTATGTCTTATCAGCTATGAATGCAGGCCCGGTCTGGCCAGGGCGGCTGGTCGGCGATCGCCGAGGGCCACCGGCTCAAGGGGGCCACAAGTTTGCGACATAATCTTGCAAAAACAATTTTTTTAAAACGATCGCTGCACCGTTCGGCTCGGCTCAGCGAGCGGTAGTGACGCGACAGCGGCGCGGCGCGTCTGCGTCCTGTCAGGACACAAGCAGACAGCTCAGCCACAGCTTAGATATCTAATCTATCTATCTATTAAACATAGGCTAACTATTTTGTCGTGAGAGGACATAGTGTCCTCGTTATATTTCCGGCAGGGGGGGCTCAAATCACCGTCTAGCCGAGGGCCACCAATGAAGCCAGATCGGGCCTGTATGAATGTTTAGTTTTTTGACACAATACTAATCGTTTTCGAGAAGTTTCTGATGAATAAATTTCAAAAAACATAACAATTGTGTTGTTGGTAAGTGTTACTTCAAAATAAGAATTTCAATGAAGCTGATTATTATTGTGTGTATTATATTGTCGTTGATTAATCTCGCCAAAAAAACACTCGAGCTTTTCTTTTATTGGATACATTTCTTTCAACTCAAAATTTTTCTATCAGTATATAATTTTACTTGAAAAACTGACATTAGACAAAATTTCTCGACCTGTCAGTTTTTTTCGTGGAAATACTGAATGGCAAAAATTATTTTGTTGAAGAAATAAATTTGGCCAATAACAAAAGGTTTTTACTGTTGATATAATTTGATACAATTTGAAGAACGAGTTGTATTTGGAAGGATTATTTTTTTTCCGCAATTTGGATGGTGGTATGTAAATACATATTTTAGACGAAGCAAGTTCAATTGAAATCCATAGAAGTACATTGATTGAATTTATTCCGAAATTTCAATTAAGATGTCATACGCACGTAAATCTGATTAAGTTTGACAGTTCGAAGGTAAACAACGTTTTATCAAGGAACGGGCAGTTTTATCAGTATAAAACCGTATTATTGTCCAGAATAACTTGCTAATATTGGTTGAAATACCAAAAACGTCACATTTTGACATGTGAATAAAATTAATTGGACAAAAGTGCCTAAAAATTCATAACTTTTTTCTTCGATTGAATATGTGGAGGATTCTTCCATGACTTTAAACTAACATTTATATTTGAATTGATATTTATAGTTTGTCATCACGTATCATAACACACCATTCAACCCCCTCCCTCCACTTATCGAAAGTATTTCATTGTGAAGAATTAGTCTCATTATTTTGTAATCAGGAAATTTTACGCCTCGGCTAATTTTCTAATTAAGGAACAAAACTAAGGTTGAAAGTAAAGTGAACAAACGAGAGGTGTGTTCAAAATTAATCTTCCATCTCGTGAACCTTATTTTCTAGCTGGCTGCGGAGTGAATTTATATTTATATAGGAGAATAGCTTTTTTTATGTTTTAAATGACTTTTAACATGAATTCCCAGGTTTTAATTGAAAATCGAAAATCTTGAGAATGTGATACCAAATATTGGTGATAATTCTTCAACCGCATACTTGTTCTTAGTGTTATTGAGGTGTTTCATTTGATTAGAAATATCATCTCGAAATTTCGTTTAGAGCAATTTTTTTATGATTTTCGTTCGAAATTATGAATGTGATATTCATAAAATCTCTTGTGGGGATCAAATGCGAGAGAAGCGAATACTGCTTCAATGAAATGAACGACTTATGTGACTGATATTTTTTTAATCTCCCTATCTAGTTTATTTAATGAATTTTCAATAAAATCTAGAGAAAATTATAAAAAAATCAACTATCTGAATGGAAATGCGAATTTTCACTTTCAGATTTTTTCTTTTCAGTTAGAGTCTTTTCACAATATCTATCAGATGTAGTTCAATGTCCAGCGTGGCTTCAGCCATGGAAGTAGTTGTTTTCTGATATTACAAATCACATTTTTCATTTCTCAATTTTCATGGATAATGTTTTCCTTTTCAATAATTTTTTTATGTTCTGTTCCCTACAAGAAGAAAAATCCCGTAATGTAAGAACATCCTGGAAGCCGGGTGAAAAAAGGTTCAAATTGACGTTCTTCTTGCATTTCTACAGCCTGTATGCCTCAGGGAACACCTCCCGAGGCAATAAGTTCCAAAACTTTGCCGTTCGTCGGAAGAACAAGCCCTGGGAAAAATATATTTGGCATGTTTCCAAAGTGACGACAAATGGATGTGAGGTCTGCTCGACGGGTCAGTCTGGATGGGACTGCATAGTTCAAAATGATATTTATAAAACAGGGACAGGTCGAAAACTTTTTTGCGGTCTTCCAGAGTAGTGTTCCGTTCTTAGTTAAACTGAGTTGACGGTTGTTTACATTATTGAAATACCTTTCAAAGGAGATATCGCTATCAATCTTTATTCGAATTCACTTTGAAGGATAGTTATACAGTGCGGCTTTCAATAGTCCCCCCCCCCTGTTAACTTTTGAACAGTTCAACGTAGAAAAATCTTCTCGAAGGTTTCACCGATACTACTTCTTGAAATAAAAAAATATGGTGATTGCTTGACAGAGAGCGCAAGGGGTCACATCAACTCAAAAACTTTAAATTTCATGGGGGGTCAAGTGTAACATCGTTGAGAAGAGAATTCAATTATCCTCACAACCATCTAAATATTTTTGAATTTGTTTAATAATTTTTTTCCTAAATTCAATTTTTATGCCTCTCGATATTTTGAAGAATATTAAAAGAGAATTAAATTCACAGAAATTTACAGAATTTTGCAAACTAAGTAACTGAAAGTACAAAAATAATTTTCCACAAAAATATTGAAATAAGTATATGGACTATTCACAAAATATATAAATAGTTTAAAATAATTCTAGTTAAGTGATATCATCGACAAATATTAATTATATATTATATATAAAATTAACTTTAATTTCCTCTTTGATGATTTGCTGTGATTTCTTTATTAATTCTGTTTGTTCTTCCTCTTCTGTTTCTTCTATCCTAACTATATTATTATTTTTTTAACTTTCTGTTAGTGTATTCCAGTTATTTTTTATATCTTTATTCTCTTGTTTCAAATCGCAAATGTCTTGTTCCAGTTTCGTTATTTTTGTAGTGGTTTGGGATAATTCTTTTTTTGAAAACTTTGTTAAAAGGGGACAAATACCGATGGTAGAATCCTCACTTACTTTTAAGGCTGAAATTTTCCATAAACACATACCCTAAGATTAACCGAGTTACAAGGTGTTGAAAGTGACAAAAAAAATGTTTTCCAGAGTAACTCCATAACGGCTCAAATTTTCTGGATGAAATTCAGTATTTTACTTGACAGCAGTTAGTTTCACGTCACTGGATTAATATCGATTTCGTTGAGCCGTTATGGATTTATTCTGGAGAACATATATTTTTTTTGTCACTTGCAACACCCTGTAACTCGGTTATTATTCATCTTAGGCTATATGTTTACTGACACTTTTAGCCTTGAAATGAAATGAATATTCTATGATCGGAGTTTGTCCCCTTTATTCTGGGACACCCTGTATATTTGTTTAAAATCATTCAGCGAGCCTTAATCGAGATAATACTTAACAACGAACTCATGTATTTCTGCCAAGAAAAGCTGTAAATTCAAGTTATCTTCTGATGTGTGAACTACAGCGACACAATTAGGGTACGGTTCCCTTTACACGTTTCCTTCGGCTTGCTGTCATCAAATGTGATAATCAAATCTAAGCCTGTCTTCATTATATGACTTCCTTGACAACAACGTGTTTCGTATATCATAAATGATTTAATAATATTGCTAACAATTCGGTTTACGGTCTCTCATAATATAACGCCGAGAAAACGAGAAATCTCTGAAGGATTTGTAATAACGGCAGCGTCACGTCTGTCTGCTATAATAAATTTGAGAAGTATAATGAACGGAAGAAAAGTGTATGAACTGCGATCTTTTTTATAATCATTCCAAATCTGGAAAAGGCGGTGCAAAAACCTAACTGGTTTCAAAGTGCAATGATAAATGATACCATATAATTATTGATCTTCCTGGTTCAGTTTAAGAAAAAAGTAGGTACCATTTCAAAGAATTTATTTTAAGTACAAACTGGAACCGTTCATGGGACATCATGAATTAGCCTGGACTTCCAACTAATTGCATCACAATTTATGGGAGTCACCTTCAAAGAGGGCTGTTGTTCCATTCGAAAGCATTTGCGGACTTAATTTATAGAGACTTTTTTCCCTATTCTGCATGTATTTAAATTAGTATCCTCATTTCAGAAAACCCTGTATGTGATCCTACATTATTAAAGTAGGATTCATTTACTGCCTTTTCAAATATTCGACAACAGATCCATTATGGTTACAATTATTGCTCGTTTGTCTAAATTAATAATGAATCACTGAATAGTACACCCGAAATCAATTTTTACGACTTTGATTTCATTTTCATATTTCATAATGTTTTCACATTATCCCAACAACTGGAATAGAATATAAGCCTTCAGTAGGGCATCTGTGAAGGATATCAATCGATACTGAAATTACAGCAAACAGGATTACGCTTTATATAATTTGTATTAGTTATATTCATTTCTAACAGATGGTAACGAACTGGAATATGCTGGGAATTCGATAACTTCGTGAATGCAAACTAAACCAGAGCATTTATTTTACTCAGTAAAGCAGATCCCAAAGTGATCAGTGTCTCCATGCCAGGAGGCAACAAACTGATGGCTATACTCTCCATTGGGAAAACCAAGTGAGGTCCATTGTCAGAAGTGCCTCTCACAGGAAGTGCTTTTTTATTACTTGCTGAAAGCTACTTCACATCCCGCTAGATTTAACTGATGAATAAGGTATAAATCTGACCTGTCCTTTATTGAACACTTTAACGGTCTTTAGCCCTCAAAATAAGAAACTTATATCGCTATATCAAATTACAGAATGAATCGAAAATTTAAAGCAAGATGAAAAATCTGTAGAAGATGAAGCGTTGAAGCTTTGTACAGACCTGAACATCATGCCAAACGACAAACAGAACAACGAACATAACGGCGAACAGAACACTAATTTGGACTGGGCTACGAACGCGTTTGCAAACAATTTCGCAAATCGTGGCCGTTCGGCGAACGGTTCGCGGCATTCCTATCACTTGTCGGTTTTCTCTCCGACATCAAAGAAAATGCTCGTGAACTCGTTTAAAGGTTTTGACGGCTCAAAACAAAGCGGCGAACGGACCAGTGCTGGAAGCCTTGGTCCAGTGGATTTGTAAGTTTGTATTCTCTTCTTTTGAGTATTTGTTGTTACTACACGATGAAGGGGACAGAAGAAATATTTCTGGAACTGATTATTGTTTATCAAACAAAGGAGTTGTTGTGGAAAGCAAATTTTCCACAGAATTTTAACAAAATAAAAAAGCAAGACGCCTGGGAGGAAATTTCCTACATTGTAAATATTGATTGAATGTAGGAAGGCAATGGAGTTCTTATTGGCATCGCAATGGCAATTTTTGTATATATACGCTGCTACTGCTATTTTTTTCAATCTTGAACGGAGAACTACTGCTGAATCAATTCTGGGAATAACACAAACGTTCCATTTGTTGTCCGGCTCGTTGAAATCAAATACGTCCGTTCGCCTTTCTCTTTGCCGTTCGGTCAGTTATTGTTCTGTTTGTTGTTCGGCGTAATATTCAGGTCTGTACGAAGCGTAATAATAGTAGATACCTATAATTGATTGACGGCGAGATGTTTTGAATGAGAATTTTGGGAAGAAAAATGGACCGCAAAAAAATATACCGATGGTCTCGTGGATAAATTCCAATGTGACACGCATGAAGCATAAATAAACAGTGCTGGCATATGAAGTCTTTATCCTATTATTTTTTGAAGTTTTTTTTCAAACATATTGGAATAGAATTAATTTTATTGAAATACTTGTTCATAATTTCGGTTTATAATATTTTTTTCCCAAGAAAGTAGCGGACGAGATTTGTGATTATGGTCCCATTCGATTCAAATTTGGTATGAGAGGATTTTCGGGGGCGGAGATTAGGAATCGTTTGACAGAATTAATAAATTCAAGATGATGGACGAGATTTGTGATTATGGTCGGATTCGATTCAAAATTCGAATGTGTGGGTTTTCGGTCTTGGAGATTGTGAAACTTTTTTAAAATTAATATTTTCAAGATGACGGCTCCAAGATGGCGGACGAAGTTTGGTGGTGCTACAATCGATTCTTGTCTCAAAACCTAATCGTACTGGATTAATTATCCACAGAAGAAATTCGTAGATTAAATTACGAATTAGCTGTTGAGAATAATGTTGCTGTCCGCAACAACTGAATCAACGATGGAGTGGCCTCTGCTGACTGGATCACGAGCTTTCTCAAACGACAAACATTTTTTTTATGTCTCGAGAAAGCGATAGGAATCCTTGGTTCGCAAAAGTTTTCTACACCTGGATAGCAGAAAAGTAAAATAAAACGACAATAATTTTCCAATTTTGTTTGTTTTGCTCATTCAGCCATTTTTATATTTTCATACCAAAAAAGATCGATTAAAATATAAATGTGTTAAAGCTGACTTGTTAGTTAGTCTCACTGTATAGACCTATAACAAATTACAAGTGACAATTGTCACAGCCATCCCCGATGACCTTACTAATGGAAGAAGATATTTCAATGACGTTTTCCACTATTTTAATGTTTGCGGATATGCATGGAGCAACTACATTTAGACCCGTCGTAGTACTATCCACAACCACACACTGTATGCCACTCGCAACCATATCACCCGTACAGTGTAAGTGGAAAGTTATGACCCTTTAAGTCAGCCATGCTAATTTATTCTCGAAGCGCTTTATATATTCGCGTTAGACATGTAAACGTCGAGTCCTTCCGTGTGTTGAGCAAATATACTATCGGTAAACACAGTCCTTGTCCAAACACAGGATGTACAGGACTACTATAAGCTAAGATTTGTTAGACCCCCGCGGCGGTCATTTGATAACGACTACCGCCTTCGATCGACCATTATTTGTCTATTTCCCTTGGAGATAGTGAGAGGAAAACTTTCATTCGACTTCACTTAAGCAATTCATGATAATATACTCGGCTGATATGATGCCCATCGTCAAGTGTGAACATTTAATTAAATTGAAAAAAGAGCTGGAGATAAAGAAAAATTATGAAGAAAACGATATTTTCGTCAAGTATAACAGCACCATTTCCATTATATAAAATTATATATTATATATAATATAATATACCGGTTGACCATGAGGTGAGGTACGCCTAACCTAACCTAACCTAACCCAACCTAACATAACCCAACCTAACCAAAAAAACAAAAAAAAGTTGGAAAGAATGGTTCTTGACAAAAATTAGTATTTAAAAAAAAATTGAAAATATTAATTTGATCTAGAGTTTGTTGAAAAAATTTTGAAAATTGAACCGAAAATAAAAGACTAAGAGACCTCAAAATTTACCAAATATTAACTTGTTGCATTTTTTTGCATGTGAGTGTAAATGAAAGATATTGTGAAATCCGAATTGTGTAACAAAGTCGGAAAACTCATCGATGCCCCTTCATAAATAACTTGATGAAGATGGTGTAAAAACATGAGATGGCTTGCGAACATGAGAAATGAAATTCCGATTATTTTCCACAAACCTATACTCGAGCCACGATTACAATAGTGCAATAAATCTTTCCAGAATACAATTCTGGAGTGCTGGAGTTGGAGGGAAAGTGATTGGTGGAATTGATTGCGAATTGCCGAACTACTTCAATGATGGGAATTTGTTGAAGGAAATTGAATGATTATTGATGAAACGGTCGGTTCAATTCATCTTAATCTGAAACTAGAAACAAGTATTTCTATAAAACACGAATAATTAAACCAAGAGGACATTACAACACATGTAGAATTGGCTCTTGGTCAAATTGGCTAAAATTTTATTGTGTTATAGTGGGATGGGTGATCAGGAAAATGTGCGAGTTTAAATGATTCTGTGTCATATCTATGATATAAGCAGCCAAAGCTTGAAAAAACGGCGGAGATGGCTAGGGTTGACAAAGGACAAAATTGTTTTGTTAGTCGATATAAGATAAATTCAGGATGGAATAGTTATTTACCTAACAAGTGCGGAAAGTAGTACTTTTCCGCACGCGACGGCAGTTGCACGAACGACGCGGAACTCGTTCAACATGTCCAATCGTAACGTTATTAATAGGGTGTATAGGGTGTATAGAAGAGATAATTAGAAAAAAAAATCCGGGATTTTTTTGCTAAAACTAGTCCTACTGAACCAATAATTTATATTTTGTATATTCTAGTATATTCTAGGTGATAAAAACATGTTTTGTTTGTTGATAACTCCCTCTGTTTGAAATATGAATTTTTAAGATTTTGGATTATACCCTTACACTGAAAACAATTCACAGATCGGTTTTGAATACAGAAAAGTTATTTATTGCCACTTTTGATTAAACAAAAGATAAGAAAATTCTCTGGTAAATTAAGTTGTTCAATATTGCCTTTCATTTGGATACAGGGTGCATTTCATTCTTTTTAGGTCATTTACAATGTTTTTATTCAATATCTCATAAACTTTTTCGTCAATTTGGATCTAATTTCACTCTCACTATTACAAAAGTGTTGACTATTGAATATGAAAGTTTGGTCGACTTTGTATGTTACGTTTCTAAGATATGCATATTTAAAATTTACGTTATTACGATATATGGGGTTGCTACTATCGATTAAACAAAACTTTAGGAGATCTTATGATAAATTAAATTCTATTACATAACATATCCAATTGTTTGATACTATAAACAACACAAACTGTACTCAACAACAATATTGAATTCAAAAGTATGCGCAAACTCAAGAAAGAATTTGATATGTTATGTAATAGAATTCAATTGATCATAAGGTCTCCTATAAGGTCCTTTTATGTTTGTTTTCCTGTAGAAATACATAGGAATGAACTTTTGTTCTTGTTTGATGCAAAGCAAATATATAGTCGACCATAATCCGTAATTGAAAAACCAGTACATGTGTGGTGTCATGTACAAATATTTTCGTTCTACTCGCATTTCCACGTCTGCTCTCAGCGGTTCGTTTTCATAACGACGGCTTTAGTACGAACAACAAACATTTGCATTTTTCTATATTAGCACACTTGAAATACGTCATTTTTTGATTTCGAGTATCATAACAGTTAATCCTGTGGCTGCCCGGCTTCGATACAATTATAATATGATATCAGTCGTGTGCCGAAATTCCCAACAAAAGTTTTCAGAACCCGTTTGAAGACCAGGTAAAAATGGATTGAAAGTTATACAAGGGATATATAATGAAAAATAACTTGTGACATCTAGTCACTAGTTGAAACTTAATTTGACTGCCTGCCATGAGTAGAAAAATTTCTAACTGTGGATTCCGTGGTTCGTTCCAAATTAAGTTTAAAATAGTGACTGTAGATGTCACAAGTTATTTTTCATTATCATTGTCTTTGCCGTGGTTCGATTCAGAATGATTTCGTTTTGATTTCGGGAGCTCCATAAAGCTGTCCTGACGAGTTGCAAACAACGAAACGGCGTCGTCGGCAGATGGTGGAATTTTCGGTATTAAATCGAAAACACTCTATCCACTTCTATATATCTTGATTGGTCCAGTGAAAATAATACTTTTATTGGGGATGCAGTCAGACAGGTGGCCACAATTCAAAGAACGCTCTTTGGTATATCTGAGCTTTTGGATGACTTTTATCCATTTTTAAAGATATCTACAAAGTTGTTAAAGTAAGATATAAAAAATACCTAATTATAAAACATTTTAATAGTTATAAACTAAAATCATGAAAATTTCCAGATGAATGTCCAAGAAAAAAAATTTAATTTCAAAGTGAAATCTTAATTTGACATCGATCTTATATACGGAAAAATCTTTGTTACTAAGGCACCAAGCTTTCGTTTCAATTTTGAAACTTCCCCAGTGTCCTAAAATACATGATGATGAATTTGAAATTTTGATGGTATAATCCAAATCGGTGTTATCGTGCGGGTTAGCGCCGCTGAAAATTAGTATTATCAACACATGATTTTGACTTTAATACTCACATTACTGTAATCACCCAATGTCGAAACGTCAAATGTTACAGTTGATGAAGTTTCACGCATAGCACAGAGTTTTCCTAAGGCTATTCTTGCCAATTCCTCCGAAGTCAAAAGGGACCTATGTTTACGTTTTCAATACCTATGGAAGCAAGAATGTAGAGCAGTCGAAATTAATGCCATTTCCTTGAATTTAACGATGTATTTGATAATAACATAATCAATAGAAAATTTTTGACTTTCGCCATCTGTGGCGCTGCGACTAACTGTTACTGTAAGTTGCTGCTTCATTTGTAGTGAAATATTTGTTATACAGTGGATTATATTTCATTTGGCTGGGGCAGGAGGACTTTAATGTTATTCGACCTACCTTGTCACTGACGAGCGGCAAGAACCGCGAAACGCATCTGCAGGTGGTCTTCCCCAGCCAAATGAAGGATAATTTGCTGTATAATTACAACAAGCAATTGCAGCTGGGTCTTCTTGGAAGAACGTGGCACAAATATCTGTCAGATGTAATTCAATGTCCGTCGTGGTATTAGCCAGGGAAGTAGTTGTTTTCTGTCAGATGTTTGTCTATTATTTTCCACATGGTGGAAATATTTGGAGAGAAGGGTACTTCGACATTGTCGAGTTTACTATTTCATTTAACTTAGGGAGAGTATCATTTCCACTCAGGAGACAAAATGCAACAAATAGATGTCAGTTGTAATTCAATTTTCGTCAAAGCTAAGTAGTTAGACAAATATTTATTTATTCATTATTCAATTTCTTAGGACATGAAAAGTCCATCACAACCTTTAGTCAAACGAAGCATTGTCCACCATTTTGATACAAATCAGTGGAAACTTAAAGAGTTTCTATCCTAGTCTTCCTCTTCCAAAGAAACATATGAAAAGGCCTTCATTTCACCGAGTACACATCGGTTCTACTATTGATTGGATTGGTAGTGGTCAGCATCAGTTCAGCATTTCATTAATGCCCAATTGTCCGGAAGTATCGAACTTTCCGACTTCATAACAACAACGTGACTTCGGCGTATTATCTGATGAGCCACAATTTGTCTTAATGGGCAAATGAATAGGTCCCCCCGCCCATATCGGTCACGCAACATACTTATTGGGGAATAAAATAGCATACCAGAGATCCTCATCAGGCTAATGTATTAGATTGGATTATCAGATATTTATTATTCGGCATTTTTTTCCAGAGGTAAACATTCGGTGAATGATCAAAATGGCCGGCTTTAGGGTAAATAGTGAATAATGTTGTATTATTTACTAATCAAGCACATAATTTGAAGGTACAGGTACCCTTCACGCAGATATATAATTTTGTATTCGTCCGCTTATTGGGGGGCACTGTGTCTTTTATACTGGGCCAGAATTTCCCGAGCACATCCATTATTAAATTGTGAAATCCAATATTCATATGAATGCTGATTATTACTCAAATGAACTTTAATTTTTGTTCATTCCACATTCACGCGACACATACGAAATGACATAAGATTGAACGTTATACCACTAAATAATGGGGAACTTAATTTTTTTGGGCCTTCATATAATTGTCTATCTATAGAAATAGCACATACCAAATATCAACCCTCAATTCCCAATATTTAATTTGCAATACACAATTGAAGTCATGACTGCCAGTTATTCATTTCAAACGACACGAAACGCGCGGGAATAGTCGTGACGTCACGCTGCTCGTTCGATCGGAAGCCAGTAGGGCGGCCATAAGTATTTACGTTTATTTCGCGGTCATTTTGTAACTTTGGTTTTATATAATAACGCCGGCTCCACACATTGGAGCCAATAGCATTTGTCCTATGTGTGGATGAACGAAATAGGGTTGGCGCCAACGTTGGACTACGTTAGCACTCGTGTTGGGAGTCAAGTTGGTCCAAACTTGGCCCCAATGTGTGGAACCGGCATAAAGCACACACACTCGACAAACCACCTAGAAACTGAGACTGGGAAGACTCAAACCGTTCTCTGCCACCAGGCGTCATGTCTCAACGAGCCGTATGACGTCATAACCAATCCCAGCCAAGTTTGGCGCGTTACTATCATGATCCGAATTAGGCCGGATTTTCATATATACGATATCCGACGATCTGATGTTACGAAAATGTTCTGATTGGTTGTGAAAATACTCTGACTGGTTGTGAAAATGCTCTGATTGGTTGAATTGTGGTCACACCTACCAATTCAACCAATCAGAACATTTTCGTACCATCGGATCGTGGGATATCGTATGCATGAAAATCCGGCCTTATGCAGTTTTAAATTTTTTATATTTATCAAATAAAAAGTATTAATGACTTTTTTCTTGAACAGTGGATCCTTTAATAGTATAAACTTACGTTTGTGGGTAATTTTTTTTATTCAATTTGATTTGATTAACAATTCTTTGACAGAGTTTGCATCGAATATCATCATCAAAGAATGCCGGGGAATCACAGCAGAGAAGCATTCGAACATCCTGAAACATATCTAAAAAAAATTACTGCATCAATGGATTCACGACATTTTCAAATGGTAGATGTGAAAATAACGTAGGATGAGTCCATCAATAAAAAAGTTGTATGGGAATAAAATCCGAAAATTATGCCGTTAATCAACCTACCACTTTAATTTCAGAAATTTTATAAAAATTCTGGATACGACACTTGATATAGAAATATAAAATATAATTGATCAGAATATCCTAGGAATCTGTTGATGAATTACCAAAATAAAAAATTAAATTGAACTGGTGGGTTGATTTACGGCATAATTTTCAAATTTTATTCCGTTATAACTTTTTCATTGATGGACGCGTTTCTAGGTAATCTTGAGAGACATCATTTGAAAATGTCGTAAATCTAGCGGCATTGTCAAATTTTTTCTAAAAAATCGGTTATATTCTGAACTTGAAAATGAGAATAGTTGGCCTTGAAAAGGAAAACTCGTTCATAAAATTTGGTGTCCTAGTGGACTTTCTGAAGGTCTACCTAATGAAAAAAAATCATTTCAATCGCTTGGAAAATGTTCGTTTTATAAGGGTGCTTCCATTTTAAATGAGTCACACCATATGGTTAATTTGTCAAAAATACGTTCATGTCACTTCAGCACACCTAGCCTACTAAGAATTAAAGTCATAATAATTGAAAGTTACCCGATATTATAAACTTATTACATATGTCATAACAATGTGTGAAGATTTATGTAATATCTTCTTCACCAACTTACTGGGACGCGCCACTGAATGCAAAACCTATATTTTGTCTCTCCGCGTAGGTTCTACCTCTCTTTCGTCTGTGATTTCAGGCGAATAAACAAATCGATTCGAAATCAGCCATTCACTTTATAATGCGTTGTTTACTTAGACATTCAATTCGACATCTGAGTTGCTATATTTTTTAGAAGATTAAATGTTTGAAAAATCCTTATCGTCCCTTCTTTTCATAACGTTATATTCAAATACAAATTTCCTGCAAGAATAAGTGAAATGAATTGTAATATCACGGAAAAGAATGAATAACAGCACGAGATATTTTTCGCCGCAATTTAAATTCAACGGCAACAAATCATTTCGGTACAAAACACCATGTCAAAATTACCGCCTTTATTGCGAGAAACGCTTTATTTCGCTGTTTTATTATGATTATTCTGTATTTTGAATGATATCACTAGATTATAGTTGAACTGAAACAATATAGCACGGCTATATTTCATATTAATATTCCTGTACCATGATCCAACCAAGATAATACCGGGACGAAAATGACTTTATCTTTGAAAATATCCTAGAAAGGATGCGATGGAAGGTATCACCACTGACCAAGGAATAAGGAAAAGACAACCTATTATAAATATGTAACATGATGGACGATGGAACATTGGGAAGGGAATTGTTCGGAGGATATGGTTGCAAATGGATTGAAAAAACATTGAAGTTATCAAAACACAAATTCTAATTTTTTCCTCCGACTATTACATGATATCAAGTATTTGAGTATACCGTATTGCTTTGAAACAATAAGATTATGTATAACGAGATATCAATTCTCTTACGAGACTCTCGTACGAGAAGCGAGACGAGACGAGAGTGAAGGCTGCGCGACGAGACTCGTCTCGCTGGTCTCGTGCACTAGACAGATTGCATATTGTTGTTCAGATATGATCCCGTTTAGCAAGACGGAGCGGCAGAAAAGACAATGTTATAGAGTTGAGGAAACAATAATTGGTGCATGATTCGATGGAGAGTATTGAAAAAATTCAGCATAACCAGGACTGTCAAATGGTTTAGAATGTTATAAATGGGGCAACACTATTAAAATCAGTTATTGGAGAGTCCTTGCTTCCTGTTCATATTTGACGAAGCACTAATGTGCATCTATGTGTATGGGTGATGACGCTACTGAGCAACAAGCAAGAACTTTATAATATCAGTTTGCTATTCGTGTTGAAGGGATCATATATATTTCTGTTTTCTTTTTCAAGCAAATTTGGTAGACGATCTGGGAGCACAGACTGAGGTAAATTTTTTCTGAGTACCACAAGAGCGGGAGAGCAGTATCAACTCTCGTCGGACCGGAACGAGCTTGGGATATTCCATTTGTTGGCATTACGCAGGACATGAATAATTGAGTCGTCGAGAACCATCATCAGTCTTCCTGGGAGAATGTCACGGGAAAATGATGATCATGAGACCAACCGACCGGCTTTCAATACATCATCTCCTTCTGACAGGGAACTGCCATCTAACAAAACACCTGCATATACAGGAGATACACCAAAATTTCACACCATGCAGGTTCTGTGGTGAGGAGAAAGAAACAGTCTTCCAAAAAGTGTTGAAACGCAAAGCAAATAAAAATTCTCTGCTTGGTCTGTGACCATGAGAAAGCAGGGATCGGAGTATTTCTTTTCAAGGCAGCAGCCCGTGCAGTCGATAAACTTGGTCTCGTTTTCGACTTTGAACACGTTAATCCGAACTCTGTGACCGGGTTGGAACCCGTTCAGCAAAAGGCTCACATTAAAGCTGCGGGTACAGGAGTGCATGAGGAAGTCAATGCATGGGGTCTTCTTCAAGAACATCGAAGACCTTGGCTTTTTCAAAAGTCTGACCGTCGCTTTCTTCAGGTCAAGTGAGCTGAAATCGCAGACCGAGGAATTCATAATGTCCTGCCAACTACTCATTCTCCACCCTCAGGCGAATACAAGCAAATAAGCCTGACCATCAAATTAGAACGATAATAGTCATAGAGTTTTCGGCTCCTGGCGAAACGAACATCGTTCGAAAAGAGGAGGAAAAACGGACCCAAACCATTCGAATTGGTGGTTATGATTATAGGGGTCCTTGGTGGAATGATTGACACGCTGCTCTCTAATGTAAAAATCATACCGGCTTGCCGTGATGTGGCAGAAATCCTATCCGGACGAATGCAGCAGGCTGTCATGTTTGGTTCACTCCATCTGCTGAAGGCACATTGGGTAAATGGCACCAGGGCGCCCTCCGGATGTGTCGGACGGAGCTCCGGAGACAGTGCCCGACTGGTATAATCCAAACGGACAAAATAATAATAATAATAATAATAGCAATAATGACAATAGCAGAACGCAATTGCAGGGTTGATACTGCGTCCATTGAATTCCTTTTCTAGAGAAATCTATAATTTCTCCTAGGTCCAGAACTTACACTCACTTAAACTTAATACGAAGTCAAAATTCATGATAAAGCTCCTTCAAAGAAGCGTACTCGCAAAATGAAAATGAATGAAGAAACTTCTGTATCATACTCTACGCCTACATTTCATTTCCATCATCAAAGTCTTACTGTTAGTTGAGGGAACTGAACCTCACATCGTTGTGACACCCTCGACAATATTTCTTTTCTTATTATCGAACATTTTTTCCATCAGTCTTGTTCCGTTTCATTTCATCTGCATTCATCAAAGAACTAATGCACATATTATTCCTGGAATAATAGCGGAAATCCAGAACTGCCATAAAACTTCCACAGATTTGAAAAGTCGTAAGAACTTTCCTCGAAAGAATCCACTTCTGCTGTTGTGAGTGTATAATGCCCAAGTTTGTGACCTATTAAATTCTGAATGCAGCTTTCGCGTCTCACTCGACGTGGATGTTACAAATATTTCAGTGTAAGAAATATAAGATGATACACAATAGAAAATTCGAGAGAGTATAAACCGCTTGTAGCTTCAGGATGAAAATGGCGAAGACAAGGTTTGGCATGGAAAGAAGCAGATTTTTAAGCGTGCATTTATGTCACGTACCTACTGTATCAAATATTTGAGCATGATTTGGTGGTTTTTCGACGAAACATTAGTTTACACAAACGAAAATGGTGAGATGAAATATCAAGAAAGCATTGTTGGTGGTATGAGCACTCTGTATCTGAAATGGAACAAATTTCATTAGGCGGCACTTCTTAGATGATTGTTTTCCCAATTGAAATTGCTATTTTCTGTTTCAAGAAGTATTTTACCGTGCTTGAGATCGCACGTTAAAAGGTAAGCCCCTCGTTATTTCCAGCTCGCACAAGTCTTCTCAAGAGGGTTGCTCGTAGGGGTGGAGCCGGATGACGGATAGAACAAATTTTAGAACAAAAATGTTGAAATAGATTACTTAACCATTAACTTTTCGACTTTCATTATTTACATTTTATCCAAGAGGAATTTGTTCTCGAGATATAATAAGTTTGAGAATATAGAAGGAGATATGTATCGGTTTATGGATCGTTATCGTTAGAGTGCCCATCGGCAAAAATTTTACTGATAGATACTCTCTCCAAACTTGTTGTATGGATTCTCTGGACCAAGTCTGCCATCGTTTTCCTCTCTGACTTTGTTTGTTTCGGGGGCGTTTTAAAAAAAATGAGATACAGGGCGTTGAAGTTTTTTTTAAACGCCCTGTATCTAAGAAACGAAGCAACTCCGGACATATGTTATAAGTTTCGTACCGTAGTTAGGAAACACGAGGGAAACATACAAAAAAAATTCAAATAGTTTTTTTGGAAAAACGCCCCCGAAACAAAAAAAGTCACAGAGGAAAGCGGTGGCAGACTTGGTCCAAAGAATACATACAGAAAGTTTGAAGAGAGTATCTGTCAGTAAAATTTTTGCCGATGGGCTCTCTAACTATCAGACAGAATAGATTTTAATATTGGTATATATTCCAGAATAGTCAGTTTTTCCATCTCGGAAAACGTAAATTTATGTTCAGAAAACTCAATTGGACGGCAGAAAACTTGTGTATTTCAGCTTGGTTATTTGAAATTTAAAATGAGACAATAGCTTCCAAGAAAATATATGACATTGAAAAGCCGAACGAATTTTCGTAAGCCTAATTTGTAATTCAAAAATAATTGTATTCATTGTAAATATACTGTTTTTGCTGGTCTCATTTTCTCCACTGACATAACATGAACGATTGCATTGGTTAGAGAAACATACAAAGAAAACTGTTCAGAATATAGTGAGGATTGTTGCTTGTAACTGTTTCGACATTGCTCTATATCACTAAGGAAAAAAATCTGCTCAGAATTGAAATTTCTGAGACTATCATCCTATTTGACGATGAAAAAAAAAGTTTTTAGGAGTAAATGAAGGATTCAATAGAGACGATTTGGTATGATATTGATACATATTCTGAAAACTCATCATTTCCATCATTGATGGGTATAAATGCTTCTGGAGAGCCTGTTTTCCAATCCTTATTCCAATCTCCCTAATGAGCTTGGTAAAGCGAAATAGATTTTCGTCGAAAAAAATTTATTGGGGATTAAATGCGAGAGAAGCGAACCTTGCTTGAAATGAACGATTTCTGTGAGTGATATTTTTGAATAACATTCTTTCTCCCTATCTGATTCATTTAATGGATTTTCAATGAAAACTAGAGATAAATAAAAAAATCAACTATCTGAATGAAAATGCGAATTTTCACTTTTAGATTTTTTCTTTTCAGTTAGAGTCTTTTCACAATATCTATCAGATGTAGTTCAATGTCCAGCGTGGCCTTAGCCGGGAAAGTAGTTGTTTCCTGTCAGATATTACAAAAAAAATACATTTTTCATTTTTTAATTTTCATGGAGAATGATCCCCTTTTCAACGTGAATACCTCCCAAGAGGTTATATTGAACGATGGAAAATAGCGACTAAAGTTTGTCTTTCAGCCGCAGATGATTCCACAACAGACTTTATGAATATTCTTTCTATATTTTCGAACAAAAATCTCATCTTGGAAATTCGCCAATAACTTCATCGGGAGTTTGGAGCTAAGATATGGAAACCTTGACAAACTATTCATGATGCCAAAAACATTATCGTGGGAGCAGATTATGCATGTGTAGGACAATAATACTGAAAGTAGTGTCAGTTAGGATTTGAATGTGCTTCAGCTGTTTCGGTAATAATCAGGCTGCCTTTCCAACGGCCACTCTGGGCAAGTACCCAGAACCCCGCGATCTATCGTGCCCCTTATTCCCAACCAAAAATCAAAATTACCGATGAATATTTTTTTTTCTTGAAGTAAAACTCAGAGAACGCAAGCGACAGATCGTGTCGTCAGATGAATCGCTCTGTTAGTGAGGCTCTTCATAGTCATAGGAACCAGGACCAGGCACCATTTTGAGAAAAAATTATAAATGGGATGGGGGCTCGAGTGACACCTCATTCGAATCGTCTTTCAATTCCCTATATGACAAAATTTCAGACAAAAATATTAATCCTGAACAAAATGGCGGTACATTATTTTAAAACTCTCATAACAGGATCCTTTCGAATAAATGGCTATAAAGAGCTTTAGTGCAATGATAAAATATTTTTTGGTTCTGCAAGAGCAAGGTACACAAAAGGAAGCTTATGAACCACCATTTGACCAAAAAAAAATAAAATGAAAATTTCACTCCGTTCAAAAGTCAAAAGGGAGGGGGGTGTTACTTTATGAACACACTGTATATCGGAACTATCACCTACTTACGAAATTTTGCGATCAGTAATCACCTTCAAAAATACAATGCTGTCTTTCGAATGACAATTCAAACGGCTTCAAGCGTTTTATTACCCCCGTTGGACATTTCTAGAGTGAATTGGTGGTGGTTTTCAAAGTTTACTATGGGCAGAAGAGCGTGTACTCATTCGCCAAAAATTTTAATGTCTAATTCTTCAATTCGACATTTTTTTCGGTGTAAAATCGCGTATTTTATATAGAAGAACTAACAAGCAACACCTAATCTGAAATAACATTCGTCTTGAATCATCAAAAGAAGAATTTCTCATTCAAAGATATAAGATTATGCACACCGCTTGAAAATGTATCGAAGAACTCGAGACTAAGCCCGCAAGCAACTAATAAATTCATCTGTACCCTTTACTGTTGGAACCTAACGATAATCAATAAGTTATCATAGATTTGAAAGGACAAGCAGAAGTTCGAAGGAGTGCGGAAGGTCCGATGGGACATCATCAACGGGAAGCAAATTAACTACGAAATCGCAGGGGACGTATAACTCCCGATTTTATCCTTCGGTCGCAAAATGTCAGGTCGGCGCTCCTCCCGCTCGTTTACAGCGCACGACGTACAACTACAGGGATTTGTACTTGACTGAAATCTAATTATGGAATAGCTCTCTCAAATCTTCATACCTCGTTTTATTCGACCTCAGTTCTGATCCTTGATTAAACGTGTTCCGTTTGAAACGATGTGATATCACCTTCACCGTGAGGAATACTTATATCGGGTAAACAATAGCTATTTGTATTATTAGGGAGGAAAGTGTCACTTTCCTCCGCAGGATGTAATTAAATCCATCCAAGGGAGGAAAAGGCACTTTACTCCCATGTAATACATATGATTTTTCCTCCTACCGACTTAATGAACCTTTTTTGTAAATTTAAAACGCATAAAAATATTATTTTTATATTGTGAGAATATTGTGAAGGTGGTAAGCTTCTGGAAATCAATGGTTATGCAATTCCCATATCCCAGAAAAATGTGAGGAAGTTTATGTAACTCTTTCCCAATCTACTTGGAACCTGTTCAAAATCAGATCAGCACTTGTCAGTTAGCATAAGTCGAATAATAAACATAGCTTGCCGAATTTGTGTATGTAAAGCTCATATATCATTAGACAATATATGATTGATTATTGGTGAACGATATTGGAGTATGCAAGAAAATATACAAACGTTCATATATTTCAGTTTCATGGTGATATAGTCATTAATCTCAGGAATGATTTGTCTATAAACATTTTTTGAAACATGAGAGTACTATAACCTGTAAACTCGAAATTGGGGTCCTTTTTTCGACCCAGAGAGTGGACAATAGTGGGTAGCATTTCAAGAACAAGCAAACAGAAGCTTGCGAAATCTTTGATTACGTCATCATCGAATGAATATCGGAAGTGTGAACTGACAGCAGATGCTTCGATACTCCTGAATGAATTAGAAACTGAATTATTCAAAGGGTTCCAGATGTCATAGGAGTTTTTCATGATTCAAAGATAATGTAGAAGTAAGGAAAGCGAATGCAATGGATGGATGAGTTATAGTTCAAAGTGACAGGTCATGCGTGCCAGTGCCAGTGCAGTACGAAGGGTTCCAGTCCTGAACCAGTAAATATCGTCCATGCTCGGTTGCAGGGTGTCACAAGCACACCTATTCGGAAACACAATCTAGGTAAAAGCCACGAGGAGTCACCCTCTATTGTGGAACGTCCTAGAAGATAGCATCCATACAGTGAGGAATGTATGCCCAACGCTATGCTGACGATGTGGTCAGAATAGTTAATGGAGAGTGTATGGATCTGATGCAATCAGCCTTTAAAAACCTACAGACGTGTTGTATGAGGAAGAAACCCAAGATCAATCCACAAAAAAAATTGTTTCTTCCATAAGGAGGGGAAACCTAGAGACCAAGAGAGCTCTTCGAATTTTTGGTGGAAGCCAATAGACGTCAAGAGAGACAAAATACCTGGGGTTAAACATAGACTGGAAGCTCACTTGGAACGAGTCTGAAGAAAGTGCCAACAAGGGCAAAGACATCACTGATGATGGCCAGGCGCTCCTTTGGCCAAACTTGGGGACTTGGAACCAAACATTAGTTTTGAAATATGGATCCCTGGCCATAGGTTGAACAAGTGACAACCAGAGGCAGACTGGCTAGTTTATAAAGTCTGACCATGCTCGGAGTCACTGGTGCTATGTCCAGCACAGTCTGAAGGTGATATTGAACCTTCCTCCTCCTTTTGTTTTAAAACTTTATAATCATTATTTATTCTTTTTCTTATTATTCAGCCTGAGGAATCTTTTTTGGGGACATTAGGCATGACAAGAAGAACTGGGTTAAGAGCATCATCACTCCTCCTGGGAAAATAGCAATAATAATTGATCGTAGTTTACACTGTTTTCGATTAAAAATTATCACGTTCAAGTCCATTATCAATAAGTTCGACCAAAGCCGGTAATGTTATCGATATTCTTCAGAAAATACAGTTACAACCCATTGTATTTGACATCATAAGAAAAATACGAAAAAACCCAAAAAATTTAGGTTTTGACTTCTCCTTCACATTTTTTTATGCAGGTTACTTCAAAATTATACCTGAATATATTTTCTCTCAGACTCTGACCACATAAGTGAAAGGAGTGATTATTATGAGAAGCAGAGTTAGAAAGCACACATTTAACATTTATCAAATTGACAGGAACTTTCATCAACGGATCTACACGATTATTTATGATGAATTACGACTCCAAGCTGCTCGCAGAACATTGCATTTCTCACAATAAATGCAATTTATATTTAATCAGTAGCTTCAGAAGCTATTTCAAGATGTGTTTCATCTTCTATTAGTACTTTGGCAAGAGTGCAAATCAAATGAATAAGTTATTATTAAACTTCGCACCTCTTTGATTTGAAGCTTGCTAGACATTCGTTTACATTATTGAACAGATGGTATAGTTTTATGAACTATGAATTGAAGGAGCATTCCATCAGATTGAAAAAGGGATATAAAATTGAATGGTAACACAGCAATTTGATCTCACGATTTTGGCAAGAAAAGACGAGTTAACTTATAAACATACAATATCAATCAATCGGAAGTGGGATATTGATAATGTTAATAATTCATGACATGGCACAATCATTATTCTTAGTTTTTTTTTCCTACACCAATAAATGAACAAATAACGAAAAAATGCCAGAAGTCAAAATATAATAATTATTTCTTATTCTCCGTTACGCCAATGTCAATAATTGAACATCCTTACTGATTTATAATCCCATCGCTCAATGCCATCGTGGATGAAAAATAATGGTGGAGATAATGGAATTAATGAATAAATGACCAATTTCATCACGAACAAATAGGTATATATTGGTAAAAGAAATCATAATATAACTGATTATACAGAACCAGTAATATAATCCAGAAAATGAAGGATTTTGGCTCCCAATTTTTTTGTCCTACATCGACTCACTTGAAATTTTGACAGTAGGTAAGAAATTGCCCAAGGATCGAAATCTATATCATGCCGAGGGGCACTTTTATCCTGAGGGTGGTTGCCCCCATGTCGGGGGTGGAAATTTGTAAAATTGATATTTGCCGTGTTATTCGCGATTGAAAGTTGAAAGTTTTTCGACCTAAAATTCAACGTGTCCAATCGATTGTGTTCTCGAAAAATATACATTCCATCAAAAACACTGTGGAAAGCAAAATTGTAGCCAATGAAAAAAAAAAAAAGGAAGTACCATTTTCATTATTCCTTTACGGCCAATACGGAATGAGCTACGGCTTGTTAATGGTTAGCTTTCGTTTGACAAATGCTAAATTTGAGAGATTCAGATTCAAATAGCGATAAAACTCCATTTACGAGGAAAACTTATGCAAGTACATCAAAATTTCTTCTACAGAAAAACAGAGGTCGGTAGCATGAAAATTGAGTGAGTCGCCCCCCTGCGATTCTCTTCACGTATATATTGTCGACAGATTTTAGGAGTTTGACTAATTTGAAATGCCAAATTTTTGAAAAATTGGAACTACAAGTGAAAAAAGATTTTCTGCAATTTTGTTAAAAATGCCCCTTTTTTCAAAATAACTCCAAAAATACTGGAGATACCAAAAAATTATCGAATTGTAGCATTTTTGGTTCAAGATTTTCTGTACGGTGAATATTTGGCGAGATAAGGCCGTTTCAGACCTCTGCTTACGAGCGAGCACAACATTATTCGAGTCCTTTAAACTCACCCCATTAAAAAAATAAATAAAAAATTAAAAGAGGTTTATAGAAATTTGATTCACATAACCTCGTAGCTCTTGAAAAACCCCACAAAATATTTCTTGAATGAATTTTCTATTATCAAAGATGAAGGAGCTATGTTTAAAAAATTATACTCACATTTATTACAAAATTCAGTTGGAGAAACATCTGCTCGTGTATCTACTTGTGTGAGTGAATATCTCGTTAATTCCCTGCCCCAGTATTCTCAAATTCGGAAGATACAGCACGTGCGATGACAATTTTTCAAGAATTATTCAAATGTGTTACTCATTACCTCTCTATAAAATATTTTATTCAGAGATTGATTGAATAATCTACAAACATGAACAATTATTTCCATCTGATATGTAGTAGGAAAAGTCATTCATGAAATGGTGTAAATGTAGCCCTAGAATGAATGTTTCCCACATCAACAATGAATTAACTATTTTTGGTATGATAAAAGTTCAGCTCTTCAAAAACACCTGACAAGTCAATATAAAATTCTCTGAATCCCCGAACTGAGTTGTCAACAACGCTCTTCTAAAATGTTGCCTTGGGTTACGGTATAGATGGTCTATTATTCTATTTTAATGTTTGTTTATCAACTATATCAAGCATTACTTCACGAGTAATATTTTTTGTAAACGATGTTTTAATATAAATTTAAAGTCAAATCGTTGAAAAGTTAGGTGAAATTTGGGATAATTTCGCGGAGCAATGCATCAAAGCCAACATTTAAAGCGAATGAAAATCTCTTGGGACAGCTTCTGAATAGCGCCAATCCTGACCGCTTGCCTAACATGTCCCTCTAGGTTTGACTCTGAATATACCGGAATTACATAGCAAGTAAGCTATGAGAATATTCCTGAAATGGCAAACAACTTCATACTGACGGATCAGCTGAAAGTTCTTTCCAGTCTACTACATTATGCAAAGTGCACTGGCAGCAGCTCATTGAAATTCAAATTAAATGGCATTAAAAAGTATGAATAACAAATGAAACCGTACTGAAATGGATATAATAATTTATTGGCTCCCTCTTTTTCTGGACATTATGTTCATAAATATAATTCGCTTCGGTAGAAATATCAGCCACAAAAAGAACCATGCAATATTTCACAGTTTTTCTTCGCAAAGAAATGAAATGGCATGACTTGGAATAGTTGTACAGTTACGTTCCATACATTTTATTGATGTTGATAAGATATGTACAGAGTGTTTCTCCGTTACAGAATTTATATTTCAGAATAATAATTAGAAGGTAGTCTATAGGAATAAATTCCCTGTATTGTTACCCGCTGGCGTCGACTCGGTTTCGACATACAGTATCGGAAAGTGTTCACCTGGGGTATGGTGGTTTTATGAGAGCGTAAAGAAAATCTTGCTATATGTCGAGAGAGCATTACAATTTGTCCTCTACTCGCTCGAGGAAGGGATGTCGACGGAAGCTCTTAATTCGTCGGACGAGGCAACAGGAGAGGCGCGCAGTAGTGCGTCTCTCTTATTCATGTGGTATCATCAACGTTCCTTGTTGCTAGATTTATGTTTATACCACAGATGAAAAGTTTCCGATACTGTATGTAAAATACTGTGTAACAAGTGTTGTAAAAGGCATATTACGCATGAATGGAAAAATTACGTTGCGTAATTCCATGAGTGCGTAATTGCTTTTCAACACGCATTACGTGCTATACTTTTCCTACGGCCATATACAGTTTCCGAGATCCAAAAATTCATATTATTATTATTATTATTATTAGTAAAATGACCTTATTTCAGAAAAGACGCCTATATAAATGAACTTAAGTAGCAATAGCTCATCTGAATAATAAATTTGATCCAAAAAATTGAAGCCGTTTTCGAGATCCAAAAATTCACATTATACTTATTATTATTTGTAAGATCGCCTTTTCCTCAAAAAGTCGCCTATATAGATGAACTTAAAACGCAAAACTTTATCTAAATACAAAATTTGATCCAAAACATTAGAGCCGTTTCAGAAATCCAAAAATTAATATTATTATTGTTAATATTATGAGTAAAATCACATTTTTTTATGAAAAGCACCTATATAGATAAACTTTAGTTGAAATACCGTATGTAAATACAAAATTTGATCCAAATCGCTGAAGCCGTTTTCGAGATCCAAAAATTATCATTATTATTATTATCAGTAAAATCGCCTTTTTCCAAAAAAGACGCCTACTCAAGAAGCAGAACCCAATCTACCGAGATATATCAAACAGTGCGTTTTATATACGAAAACTGTGCGATTTGTGAGTCGTGTGTTTTTGCCTATTTTCTGCAGTGGCCGTAGGTAAAATAATTTTAAACTGTTTTTAATAAAAATATTGTTAGATACAGGGTGAGTCAAGATTATTCAAAATCAAATTCCTAATTAACCCTATTAAATAAAGATGTGACCAAACCTAGTAACACAATAAAATTCTCATCGTTTGAAAATATTAAATTTGCCAAATTCAACATTTTGTACAGGGTGAGTAAAAAAGTCATAGTTTTTTAATGAAATTTTGTATAATTTTATTGTATACCTTGAGCTTTAGGGATACTTGACTATGACCCATTCGACATTTTTCTGGTCTGAAATTGATATACAGTATGAGGCAAACGCTAGATGATGACAAAAACTGCAAAAACCTGTAATTAAAAATTTCCTTGGTTAAATTTTCGGCTTTGCTATGATCAGTTTTTAGAATACACAGGGTAATACATTAAGAGGGACGATCGAAGTACCCGTTAGTACAAAAGTTATCAAAAGAGTTGTATACAATGAAAATGTTCTGAAGAGAACTTTAGAAATCAGCATTTTCTTATCACCCTATATAACATTTAGCTGTGCATATTTTCTAATTTACATTGGTTATTACGCCAAAACTGTTACAACAAGCAAAATGACTTGCGTGTTCTTATCCTAACTTTCATAATATTATGACATGGTGCGCTGCTAAATGTCATACAGGGTGATCAAAAAACGTTGATTCTGATACATTTTCATTGTATAGAACTCGTTTAGCACCTTTTGTAATAAGGGATACTTAGCCGGTCGTCCCTCATAATCACCTAGCGTTTGTCTCATACTGTATATCAATTTTGGACTGGAAGTATGTTGAATGGTTCGTATACAAGTTTTCAGGAATGTAAAAATATCCGTATACTTGCATTTGCAGTTTCAACTGAAAGGCCAAGATCTTCTCTGTCATGTGGGTTTTGAATAACCGAAATAAAAAATGTTTTTAAAAATTTGGATCAAACACAGATTGTGAATTTGTAATTGATCGATCATTCAGCGCGGTACAAATTCGTACGCCAAATTCCATTTCAGTTATATGAGTAGACAAAAAATAAATTGAATTCCAAGTTTCTATTGGTTTTGAGGAATGTAAAAAAAATCCATATAACTTGCATTTGAAAGGTAAACATGATAATGAAAGCTACGTCTGTGATTTATGCTTCACTATATCACTTCAACATTCGAGATGCGAGGTTTGAAATACTATAATGGTCGCGTCGTTGCTTTGGAGATGTTTGGCGATGACAGTTGCAACAGAAAAATCCTATAAATCACGTCGCTCTCTCGCTTTGGCATTACCGTAGCAACATCTCAACTAAAATGCGTTACATTTCACTACCCTTTCACCTCGTTCCATATTAACGCCTGCAGTGTAGAATTTATGAGATTGGTTAGAATTTGCAGGTTGAGAATTATTATTACTCGATTTCTCCTATTCGCTTCAAGGAAAATTTTAGTAACAGTTTTGAAGTGATATTGTGTTTTGATTATTGTATGGATAATAGAGCTTCGGAATCGGAGTAAAATTGGAGGAGCTGTTTTTTCTGCTGCTAATCCCATCAACCCCGAATGTCCTCCTGCTTTTCCCGCGTCAATCTCCTCCAAGACTTCAACTGTCATTTTCTTGTTTAAGAGGCAACATCAGCGCGTCATCACGGAAGTCAAATTTTATCATTGCGTCGCACATGTTGGGTGTATGGGGATATATTTTTCAAGAGCGATAGTGGAGGTAACGAAGCCCTTGTCCGTAAAAAAACTACGTAGCTGGGAGCGCCAATAAGGTAGATAGCTTCTAATTGTAGAATCATTTTCACGTCAAAACTAATGATTTTACACATTTTTTTTCCTCCTTCTGAGTCTATAATCTCCTTAAGAATTCGGTAATTTGCCTATTTTTTCATTTGTCAAACCGTAAAAAAAATTTCTTCAAAATCATCTTAACCAAAAATCAGTTAGATCACCGAATTCTCACAAACGAATTGAATCATTTGTTCCAACAAAATTTTCGCAAAAAAATAAAACTGAACGGTCAAACCGATTCCCGTTTCAATCAAGGGTATTATTTGCTCTTAAAATCGATTGACTGAGTTCCAGACAAAATTGGGTCGATTTTTACATCATCCTCATAGCAGAACGTTATGAAAATGATGTAAAATCGAGTCAACAAACTATGAAACTTTCATTGGAAAATAGACAAGAGTGTATTATTTCATTTGTAATGAACATGAATTTCCATAAAATAAATGTGTTAGTAATATATTGTGGCCAACGAAAAATAGTGTGAATTTTTTTATCAGTGTGCAGTACTTATTTTTCTTCAGGTGATAATTTCGTTCGACTAATATCGGTGAGTTCTTTAATGCATTCAATCTGCTACCAGTCTCTACAAGTTTTGAGACACGGCCATCTGGATCCGCATTGCGATGTCGTTGCCCTCCTTGATGTTTGTTCCTGAGGTGATACTGATTGATCTTTTCTATCTTTCTGGCTTTTTATCAATTTGAATTTTTCTAACGAAAGTCACTCCAGAGCCACATGATCGGCCCCGATCATAAACTCTCGACCATACAAATGTTTTTGTGTCTACCTCCCTGACGGTCGCTATAATTTTCATTCTTAGAAAATCCTTGAAATATAGTGTATACCAATCTATATGGCATTCGTAATGAAGTGAAATCCATTTCCAAAGATCACCCTATTTCTATAATGTCTGCAGGAATACCGAACGTAAAACTGCATAACGAAAAGCAGGTGTGTAAGAGAAACAACGCTAGGATATAATCTTTATTGCTGAAACTATAATACACGCTGGTATACAGAACGTGATTTAATGAAGTAAAACAAAGGGGTTGTTTGGAAGATTACCATTTTAATTAAAGTAGACTTTTTTTTCAAGAGAGTCCTGCCAGCGGTGTTAAACTCGCGGTTGCAAAAAATTACGAACCGAGTTACTCCAATACCGGTGGATTACAAGGCAGCAGTTTTTATTTTTTTTGGGTAAATGCACTTCCTTTCCTAATATGCTGTAATTGAATTAAAAATACTCTCGTTCTCTGAAGTAAATAACCTCAAATTCTATAGAACTTAAAAGTGGTGTTCATCAGTGATCTGATTTGGTCAATCTCAACTTTGCAATACTATCTTCTCAAGTATACACATGATCAAGAAAATTATTATCTGTAGATCAGTCAATTTACTATTTTTATTCTATTTTATTATTATTATTATTTTTTTGTTAGGAATATCCCAGTCAGGCCCTGTCTCCGGAGTTTGATACTTCCGTAGGGTGCACTGGATGCTTTTCCAGCTAATATTTCTGCCTCATAACGGCAAGCCGATATAATTTCCAGATTCGTGAGCAGCATGTTCTTCATTCCACCAAATAATCAGGACCATCATTTTAACGAAGTATTTTGGGTAAATCCTGCGGAGTTCTGTGAGTGAATATCGATATTTAGTCCGTTTTCCCCCTCTTTTCAGACGATTTTCCTTTCGCCAGAAGCTGAAAAGTCTATGACCACAATAGTCGAGGAGTACTAACATCAGGCTTGTTGGCTTGTATTCATTTGCTTGAGGGTGGGAATTAGTAGTCTCAACAGATTTGACACTTCTCCTTCTCCACAACGTACTCAATATCCCCCAGTGCATGAAGCAACACCGGTGTCTCGTCAATACCGTACAAGTGTCGTAGGTGGTTGTATAACACTCCGTGTGAATTTCTTAATGGCATGGGAGGTCATCGTTAAAAAGGGAATTCCATTCTCTTTACAAGCACCTGAATTTTTCAAATTTCGTTCATATATTTTTTTCAATTCAAATATAAAATATAAATGCGACTATTACTCATACCTCGATAAATTTTAACGGTTTGATGAACAATGAAATTAAAGATATTTCGAAGGGTATTACCAATACCACTTTTTGAGAGAAAAGCATTTGCAATTACTCGACAGATGGCGCTGGGAGCACATCAACTTGAAAATTTCAAACGGCATAAAAATCGAAATTTCCAAAAAAATGTTGATGGTTTTAAAAGGAATAGAATTCCCCCTTTCAATGATGTGACATTAGACCCCCCATGTTATTTAAAATATTTGAGTTGATATGATCCCCCGCGCCCCTTATCGAGCAATAACCATATTTTTTATTTCAAAGAGTAGTATCGGTAAAACTCTCAGATTTTTTTCATGTGTCTACGTCAGACCGTTAACAAGGGGAGGGTTATTAAAAGCCGCCCTGTATACAGGGTGTAATCTAACTTCTTGGACTCTCGTGAAGGACGCGTGTATAATGTCCTTTTATAACGAATGGCAGGTGTGAAAAATTTGAAAAAACTTGTGGAAAGTTTGAATTGTGTTGGAAAATTCGTCGAAGTTTTGGAAACCTCTGTCCGCCGTACGTCAGCTGACCAGAGCAGAGCCGCAATAATACTGGAAATGCCGGATGGAAGAAACTGTGTAATATCGAACAGCAGTTTCCAAGGTTTTCTGAACTTTTCAACAAAATTTAAAACTTTCATACCCTGTATACAGTGAGGAACAAATATCTGTCGCTCCCCCTGTAACTTGTTTACTTTAGATATCACAAAAAAAAATTGAATACCTAAGTTGTAGGGTTTCATTCAATCACTTTAATGGTTTAAGCTTCATTTATAAAGAGTGCCTCAAAAAGCGCAGCCACTCAAAAGTATATTTTTTCAAATAGGACACCCTATATATCATTACATGGCCGGTTAGGAATGATCATAAGGAATCCAACAATAGCAAGTTTGATGCTGTTTTCTCCAAAGACTACGGAGATATCTCTTACTATTTTATCCATAAGATCAATGTGTGGGAGAGAGAAACTTTTTCTGGCGGGTCAATAAATTCTCTGAGCTTATGGATGAAATAAATGGCGATATCTCCGTAGTCATTGAAGCCGATCATTTCTATTTCAGTTCTATTTAAAAAAATTAACTCCCAAGTCTCTGCGTTTTTTTGAGACACTCCGTATAAACGAGACTCAAACCATCAAAGAGACCGAATGGAACCCTTGAACTTATGTATCGAACATTATCTACAACTCTCGAACCCGAATATACGAAGGATGTATTGTCTAGCCAAAACCCCCAAACCTGGGAAGTCGGTTCGACCCATCGTCTCGTCGATAGGGTTACCCATATTCAAAATGGCGAAATGGCTCACAAAGGAGTTTGGAAATTTTCAGTGGCACAATCAAACTTGAGCATAATGAAACACTAGAATTCATCGACCAGATGATGTAACGTGGAACTGCAGGAAGAAGGAAAAATCTTGATCAATTTGACGTAAGTAACTTCTTTTTTTTCCGAATGTCTCAATACAATAAACCTTGTAATAGTCAAATATTATTTAAGATTTTACAGAATTTGCATGAGGCAAAGTTGCTTCCAGTTTCATAACTTCTTCTACGAACAACTTGAATATTAATTCTTGGATAACAACGTTTCTCTCTTCCCAGCCAATTTGTTCATGAGTAGGTTTGAGAAGGAAGCAGGACAGAGCTTCCCTAATATTTCCCAGTGTTTGGGCGGAGAACTGCGAGAAGAACTATGTGAGTCAAAGAAGAGTGACAATGAAGGTGCAGTGCAAAGGGATATTCCAGACCGGAAAATTCGATTGTGGCCCAGCATGATTTAAATCACGACCAACGATTTGATGACACAAGTTTGAAAATAATCAGATAGGTTCATGACCATAGATTTTCCGATGTATTCAAGAATCTGGAAGTTGCGAAATGTAGAAATAGTATGAATGTGGATTAGGGCCCTATTGTATACAGCCCCCTGTTCAAGTTCGTAGTACAATGAAATTGTAATTCCTCTATAATGAAGTCATTCGTCATTAGTTTTCATGAAGTGTATGTATAACATTGAACCCAAAACATGTAGGAATAAAATCAATTCAGATCAGATGAATTTCAAAAATTAGATAAACAATTAGAGTTAGTAGGACGTTGATGTAAAGGGGAATAATGAATGCGGTCAACCACTCAAATAAGTAGTATATATGAAATTAGGGTAGAATTAGTAGATTAGTAAACTTCCAGAACCTAAAGATGAAAATTATTTCGGGTAGTTTCTATTCCTTAAATTTGAGGTTGAAAAGCTATAAAAAACAAAGCAGCAGCGGCATATAACTCAATTCACGTGACAATTCACTGCCGTACCTACACACATGCCACAATTTCCTTTCGTGGATAACAGTCATATAAAAAACTCATTATACATTACTAAATAATGAGTCACTCCGTTGACACAAATCCCGTACGAAATTCCTACTCTACGACTTCTATTATTAGTACAGGTAGTTAAAATTAATTCGATGAGGTCAGATCAACAACGCAAAACTTGTGAGAAAATATGTAAACCTGTAACAAATTACCTGACATTTTCATACACCTGTCGTTGCATGTCTCATGTAACGAATTGTTTGTTTGAAATGGGTAACTTGGTTTATAATTGGGGAAATGTTCTCAGCTGTTTCAGTTTTCCGGCGTCGAAATTTCCTTCGGGTTTTTTCCATCTACCTTGCGTGGTCAAAGTGATCAAATTCGTGTTTCAAAAACGTTATCCTCAGATCTGTACAAATAATTATTGTGAATGGGGATGATAGTTTTGGGGGTAGATCGAATAATTCCCAGGCAGCTTTCAATTATTAGTACTCCCTGTTGAGTTTAATCTTACACGCGACGTGAGAATCTAAAGACATGACCTCTCAATATTTAATATTATATCAGAATCTTGAATGAGCCCTTTATCCCAGAATTTCGACACCCATAATAAACATTGCATCCTATACAGCAGACAGAAGATACTCCTTAGCATGTTTGAAGGTCTTCTAGAAATAATAGGAAATTTGCAGTATCTAGTCAGCATTTCCATAACACCTATAAATTCAATAACATAGATCAAAAATAAAAGAAATCTATTTAACAATGAGCTAATCAAGTTCAACACTAGATGTCCTGCCATACCAGGATGCTCACTGCAATATTCCTATACGATATAGGAATATATTTGAGTCAAAAATCCATCAGAAAACAACTACTTTCCTGGCTAATACCACGACGAACGTTGAATTACATCCGATGAATTTCCGTGCAGAGTTCCTACAAGGCTATCTCCGCAATTGCTAAATGCATGGAAATGTTAATCGAAACATTTGGACCACCTATAGATCGATTTCTGGGTTCTTGCCCTCATCAGTATAGGGTAGGTCTCTGCAGACAATAACTAATGTCTGCAACAAATGATTCGATTATCAATCCATTTCAAGGCAGCTTCTGCTTCAGCTTCAATAACCTTACATACTTTGATTATTCAAATGTGATTTTACAATTAAGTTCATTATTACCATATTGGTCGTTGTAGGTGAAATCTATTTTTTGAAATCAGAGCCCATTAAAACCTTTCTTACAAATTGAGGCAGTCAACTGAACTGAAAATTGTATACCATGGCCTAGTGGAGTCAAGACTGTAATACGCAAATCTCAGTTGGGGAGGTGCAGTGCGTACACATCTCCATCAGTTAGATGTTCTGCAAAAAAAAAATCTGAAAATTATATACAATAAAAAACGCACTCATCCATCATGCAGCCTCTTCTTGGACACTGATATATTGGACCTCAAGCAACTATACATGTACCAAATTATCATTTATACATTTATACAAAAAAGTCAAAAAATATGAAACAAGATACAAAGAAAATGATCATGTTCAAACTATTGTATCCAAGAGAAGCGTAACATCAAGAAGTTATACTACTCTCTCTCTAAAATTATACAACCACTTATCTGAAACATACAAAACTCACCTCACTGTGATAAACTCCATAGATATGATTAAAAAAATGTTCAAAAAATATATCGGTCAACTTGGAAGGGACACCGTACAAGACCTTATCGAATGTTAATTTAACCTACATGAATATATCTGAAAAGTATTATATAAACATTATTTTGTTTTCTAGAACCAGTTTCACCATTATATTGTGAACCAGTGGTCAGAATGCAGAAAACTAAATTATCGCCAAGCACAACCAAATCGGTTTCAGTGGAGTCTAATTTTCCTTTCTGTTTATTCAGAACCAGCTAACGGTTCAATGTTTTATTTTTTATGCATACATATTTTTACTTTCTGAATGTTTTTATCAACAATTTATATACTTCCTGTATAAACTTATTATTATTATTATATTATAGTCTCTAGACTTCCAATGAGTACAAAAACTGCAAGTAGAACCCATTAGTGAACTAGACGGTCTTTCCGTACCCGCATTAGGCGTAGAACGATTCTCATCCTGCAAACTTTTTTGAGAAATTTGAAAAATGCGATTTTTCAAGAAACTGAAAGTCACTCAGTATCTGTGAGGGGGGCTGAGTAGGTTTCAAGATGCGCAAGTTGATGACATATTTTTTTCAAACACAAATAAACATTTTCCATTTTTTCCATTTGTTGATACATTTTAAATGTCACTGTATATCTACTACGACAAATGTTACTTGGCATCCGACAAGAGACTGCCTGGTATTCTTCAGACCCTAGAGATGACGATGTGTTTATGTTCCCGTGTTTATTCAAAAAACCATCTGAAATAACTCAAAATTGGTAGGAGAAATTTTCCATATTGTTCATGCAGATATCCTGATTGTTTATAATTCAGTAGCCTTCATTTCATAATTTTCTTTCGTAAAACACCGTAGCACCCTTTTATCATGAAAGCTCATTTCACTACATTACAATAATTTTGGAATCAGCCATCTCAAAATCCACAAAAGGCATACCTTTAATCGTTTATTTAAGTTTTGATTCAGCATTTCGTTAATCCCACCAATCGTATTTCTTCCTAACACATCTATCGTTTTAATTTAAAAATGTTTCCAAGAAATCTCCAATAAGAAAATAAAATTTCCGCTGTGTGGTTATTCCGAATGTATCGAGTTCAAAAACACAATATGTTACAATTCGCAGTTAATACAAGGAATGGCTGGATGTTTTCCATTCCAACAAATAACGAATGTGAACGTTGGCCGGGTTGAAGTTCACATAAGGGAAGCTGTTACAAATTAGGCTTGCCGTGAGTTATCCCCTTGATGCGAAAGCGGGATCAGCAACGGAGTTTCGGGGATCCGTTCGAGACCTTGATTCCACTTAGGATGGAAGAATGGCAACGTATAATTGTACGGTGGATTTTATTTCGGGCGTTGTTTTAATCACAATTGATTACAACATCGATAAAATGACTGTCACAGTGATATGCCACTGTGATACTTCCCACATAATATTGGCAATACGTTCATATACAGAGTTCACATCAATTAATGGCAAAGATTCATGTTATGTAATTTTCCTACTGACCATAATAAAATAGCAAACTGATATGTACCGTGCTAAGTCAAATTATCACTGATCAACAATCTGTGTTTTAAGTAAGTTTTCATAACAACTTCATTCTTCAAATATAACACTACGGTTACAGTTTGATTTCAGTGTTGAACGACCCGCTTGAAAAACTTAGTTTTGGTCTGTCAATTCAAAGGAGGAGCCGACTTGAATAATTGAAAATATTCCGTGATACCATATGGTGAAACGTTCTACGAACATAGGGATATCCGTATGCACATATGAACATGAGCAATTAGGTCCAGAAAAGCACTATCGAAATCACATGGGCGTAGACGGCCGCATCGCAACGTAATCAAATATATTATTACCGTTGTCGATGCTCTAGTTTGACCCGTATTGTTCATAGCATTTCCCTATGTTATGATACCAGTGCAGTACTGTGACTTCATATCAAATGCTCTAATGAGGACAACAGCTACAGTTCGGCAAACATAGCTGCAAGTGTGAAATTCCCACTTCATGCACGAACAATTACGTGATGTTAAGTGCCTCATCAGTGGATCGCCCGTCCAACGACGAATGCGCATCCCGGGCGTGCACATTTTGTCATGTAGTAATGTTTTCCAAACTCTATCAGTTCTTATTTGAAAAATTAGTTAACCAGTAACGCTATATTCGGCAAAACGATGGAAAACTTCGAGTTGTACAAAATTGTGGAATTCATGTTTCCTTTCGAAGGTAGGAATGGTACTGAAAATGTAATTGCTAGACCCCGATTTGATAGTCTGAAAGTCGGAAGTCGGTGAAATGAAAAAGATCATATTAAACTTATCAAAAAACTGTATGTTTGAAGCTACCATTCTTTGCGCATACATGTAGTTCTATTTGTTAAGTAACTTGAGATGATGATACTCATTCTAAAATAATAAAAAAAATACCCATCAAAATCTGATAAGTATGATTATGCTAACGATAATGCTTAACGTATTAATTTTGTTGATGAAAAAGGTCCAGGTCTAATGAAGGATGGAGTGAATGTAAAAATCATAACTGACTTTACCGGCCTACGGTCCAGAATGTACGCATACCATAATGGTGAAATTATCAAAAAAGTTAAATAGAATGTGGTAAGACACAAGAGTATGTTGATTGCCTCAAACATTTTGAAGGAACAACATTTTGAAGGAACAACATTTTGGAGAAATGCAAAACTTATACAGTCTGCAGAAATTTCTACCCACTTTTTCTTGACTCTCTGAACATTACATGAGTTTCATTTTCGTTGGAACCAGAACATAAAAAAAAATGGGATAGAATTCAAACCATATATAGCTACCGGCCAGGTGGCCGGTAGCTTGGCGGTCTAAGGCGCAGGCCGTTCGAAACTTCAGTATAGCGGTGGTCGGTTTGAGCCCGATGTATGTACGAGGAATTTTTTCTCAAGTACGCAATATCGGAATCGATAGACAACCGCAGTCTTTGATGAAAGCAAGTGTATTGTGTGTTGTCTAGATGCCAATCTCGTCTAGTGCTAGCTTGGAGTGCACGCCGGCTGTAGGTTTTACGGGTTATTCGCATCTGAAAAAGTGAATACGCCAAGAAAAATCAGTAAGTCGCCTCGGAGCGCCACAACAAATAATAATAATAGTCCTCTACACGCACACTCTACGAGTGTTTATGAGGGACTATTATTATTATTATTATTATTATTATTATTATTATTATTATTATTATTATTATTATTATTATTATTATTATTATTATTATTATTATTATTATTATTATTATTATTATTATTATTATTATTATTATTATTATTATTATTATTATTATTATTATTATTATTATTATTATTATTATTATTATTATTATATTGTAGATCATTACTTTCTAGCACAATACATTTCAAGATCTCATTGGGATTTCAGTATTACTCATTTGAACTAAATGCCGAAACCGTCACAATAAATAAACCAAGCCTCTATAAATATTAGACAAGTGCAGGTGAGTAGATTCTTTCATAATTTAATTCAGAATATTTTCATTTCAATAGTTATTTGCTTTGTGAAAATAATTGTACGAAAATTGTGTTTATATTTGCTCGTACGAGAAATACGCAATACGTAACCACCCTGAACGATAATTACCTCATATTGGCTTGATGTATAATGCTTGAGATCCATAAAGCCCGCTGAAATATTGTATATTAACAGGTTCTTATCAGACACAATGCTCTCCCTCATATGAACTGAATGAATTATTACTTAACGCTTAGAGATATGTGCCTCCATTATTTCTCCAGGGATCGTATTTCGTTTATGCATGAAGTTATATATAGCAGGATTATTGAAAGTATATAATGAGGTCTTGATGAGGTTTCTTCGGGTATTGAAGGAATTTTAGAATTTCAATCAATGAAATTTGATATCAATGAAATTTGATAGTCGTAGTATCCAGAGTTTCGAAATTATGATATTTAAATTAGGCAGGGGCATTGAAATCATGAATCGGTTTTTTTTTCAATGTTTCGTCACGTCCGAATAATGCAGAAAGTTTCCCTCTCAGCATCAAACTGAAGGGTTTCACATGAGTCCAATAGGTATAAAACCTTTGCCTGAGTTAAAGAACTTCAAACAAATACAAACCAATCCTTAAAATGAAAGACTGCCATAATGCCTTCAAGTCCGTATAAATCTGAATTGGCTGGAGATGAAGGGAAGAAAAAAAAACTTTCAAAGAAAAAAGGGGGTTTGAAGAAAAAAAGCCAAATTCAGCTAAAACAGAAGGGAAGGAACAAAAGAATGAAATTAGGAAGATGAAAATGGAGCAAAAATTAAAAGGATGCTGCTAAAACGAAACTTTTTGAAGAAGTTGATGAAGAAGACGTTGATGATGAAGATAACGACACAAAATCTGTTTTTGGAATCACTACTAGGGAAAGGTGGTCTTGTTTTCGTAAGTTTGCTTCGGATAGAGTTACCATACTTGAAACATGTTCGAATGTTGTACTTCGACCCCATTCATCTTATTTTTGTTTTTTTTTTGTTTTTTAAATTTTCTCACATGAGGAAGGTACTGGGTGAGCTGTGTTCGTCAATTTATTTTCGTGTTGTCTCTTCTGCGGACCAGGTCGATTCCTCTTTTCATCATTCCATGATGGTTTGATTCCACGTTCCATGGTGGTTTCATTCAAAGTTCAGGAAAATACCAACAAGAAAAATAATCGAATTCAGGAATACCAGATCATGTCTGGACGAATCAGCATAATATCAAATGGTCTGGAGCCGAAGCTATTCGTGAAGAAGAGTTCTGGAAACAAAAGGCTGCATACATTCTGTTAAACGACGTGTCAACATTACAGGCGAAAAAAAAAAACAATTTCACCAGACATAAATAAACTATTAAGGATTGGTGTACCTTATGCAAATAGCACTATAACCTAATAGCAGGTAATTTATTCTCACGCTAATGGCCAAATAAGATGTACGTCTGAGTATTTTGAATTTTCACACTTGAGAAGAGCTATAGATGTTAATAACAGCCGAAACGTCATGATTCTCAGAACGACAGTGAATCAATTTTCTTTGTTTTTCAGACAGTAGTACAGAACAATTTTACCTAAACAAATTGCTATATCGGCCGAAACTAAAAATGTGCGTGCCTTCTGTTAATTCTGCTTCAACACTTTCACTCATGGCTACGACGTACTGAAAGTCCGAAATATTTATTTGCGGTTGTACTTCCACCAGAGAGCCTTGTTCCATTGAATACTTTTTTGTTAATTTTGAATTATCTCATTTCAGATTTCAGCCGAGATTTTTTTTATCTGTACACTACAGAGCCTCTTATCGCCTTACAAAGGGACTGGTAACGAAAAGCATCTGTAAACAAGAACAAATGTTTGTTACGGGAATTATTCCTTCTACGATATCTATTTAGAACAGAACTCCAGCTCCCTAACAGGGGAAGAAGATAAATATTGGACTTCGGTTTAATTATTCATTAGGGTGAGTGCAAGCAAGTTCATTCCCGGTACTCATTAAACCCTTATAATGACAAGAAAAAAAAGCAAAACTCTGCCATTTTCTTGAAAACGTCTGTGGAAATGTATAATTAGGATTTTGTTTGTTGTCTTTCGACACTACGAGCTTGTCGCATAAAACGTGCACTTTTCAAAGAATTAAAAACGCAGTAACGACGTTTCATTGTAATCATTAGTATTAAAAACACGAACGGAAAAGTTTGAGGTTTATAAGTGGGTTTAGTCTCGTTTCGTACACTCCAGCAAATTACCTGAAATATTCTCGTTTCGTACAACACACACAATTAATTAATTGGTTCTCGAATTCTCGTTTCGTACACCGACTACTGCGATGACCCAAAGGTTTTGGTGTCAAATAGTGTCAGATAGTTTGCTCTACCTGTCAAACTTCAATTCATAATTTTCTTCTTTCAATTACATATGTCACTTGTCTGTTTCCTAACCAAGATGATAGACACTTGCTGAGTATTTCCACACGTGGAAATTATTCAGATAAATTTTAAAAATCTTTGTGTTAATTGACTAATTATTTTAATTATTGACCTTTTAATGTTATTTTATTATCAACTTCACGTTTCTCATTCGATAATGTTGTATCACTTTCATCACATCATTTTGCAATCAACCTCAAAGACACAGTAAGTATAGCTGTTACTGGGCTTCACTCCATTTTATTATACATTCGCTTATTAATTGTAGCTTCCCTGAAGATGACAGTAACCACTGTTGAAATATTCGAAATATAGTGATAAAAGAGTACACGTTTTGCTTGCTGCTTACCCAAATTATCTTCCCAATTATACTATATTATATATATATATATATATATATATATATATATATATATATATATATATATATATATATATATATAGGAGAGAGGTAGTCTTTGCTGACTCGTCAAGATCAAGCTAGGGAAACTTGTTGGGTAAGCAGCATGCAGGAAGTATACTCTTATAACACTTTATTCCAATATTTCGACAAGTATTATTGTCATCATCAGGGAAAGCTACAAACTACTTACGTGTTGATGAGATTGATTGCAACAGATGATATAAAAAGACGTGTACAGTAATTAAACATATTAAAAAACAAGTTATGAGATAATCTTAAAGGTAATCGTCACACATTATTAAAAACTCAGTTGTGCATAAAATCTAGTTCTATTCAATTTTATTAAAATTGATATCATACCGATGTCACACCGGTTGATCGGAAAGCGTGGAAAAGAAAGAAAATTTATTTGAGGTTATGTATACAAAGTGAAGTTTGTTAAGGTACGTTCCTGCATGGAACTGTACTAGAATCTGAAATTAGACAGATTGAACCACTCAGAACGAGGAAAGTGTACATCAAGCTTGGAACAAAAAGAATAGGCATTGTTTCATGAAAATGACACATGACTATTACAAAATTATCAGATCAGTATTCAAATTGAAAAACGTTTATTAAAGTTTTTTTTATTTATAACATGGATTGAGAGTTAAGCTCTCTGACATTATGTTTCTGATTATCCAAGTAAAAATGAATATATTTCACTTAAATGTTTTATGTCAGTTTTCTTGTTCAAACATGAGGATGATTGTGAGATGAAGTTCATCTCCAGAAAGGTTCTTTTATATTTGTTAGATTCTTTGGCTAAGATTTTTGCAGCCTCAAAGTTCATATTGTGACCTTCTTTTTGTACATGATTACTAAGTGCACATCTCTCTGGGTGCAATCTACAATCACTCTTATTTGAACAAATTCTGTCCTTCAACAACCTATTGGTTTGTCCTATATATTCATTTGAGCAATTGGAGCAAGGAATACAATAAACTACATGAGATTGATGAGTTAAAGGAGTTCTGTCCTTCACTTTTGTAAAAAGAGAGTTGATAGTTAAACTAGTTTTGTTTGCAATTTTAATATTATTGAAAGATTTGAAGATTCTAGTAAGTTTTGGAGTCATATTAGTTATATAAGGAAGAGATGCATAAAAAATATTAACTACATGGTCCGCATTATCACCAACTGCAACATCCAAACCACCTGTATTATTAATATTATCTGAGAGAGCCTCCATTGTTGAGCTATATAGAATTTTTTTCAAAAGAGAATGAGGATATGAATTGTTCCGAAATAAATTGTACAAAATACCCAAGTTTTTATTCCAGAGGGTACTATCAGAGATGTTGAGGACTCGTTGTTTCATTTGCTTGACGAGGTTCACTTTGATAGATTCCTTGTGGTACGACAAGTAATTCATGTATCTACCAGAACTCATGGGTTTTCTGTACCAATCGATGAGAATACTATTGTTCTGTGTACGTATGAATTTCATGTCCAGGAAAGGAACACTACGGTCAACGTTTTCACATTCCAACGTAAACTGTATGTAAGGGTCGTAACTGTTAAAGATGTCAACTATATCTACATATATATATATATATATGGAACTAGTAAATAGTGGGGCTTTGCAGCAAAATCAAAGAGTACTACTTTAAAGTTTGTCCAAGCTTTCGGAAATTTAATAAATCATTCCGAAAGCTTGGACAAACTTTAAAGTAGTACTCTTTGATTTTGCTGCAAAGCCCCACTATTTACTAGTTCCATACATAAGCTTTCGGAAATTTAATAAATCATTCCGAAAGCTTGGACAAACTTTAAAGTAGTACTCTTTGATTTTGCTGCAAAGCCCCACTATTTACTAGTTCCATACCTAACTAGTCAGCAACGACTACCCTTCCTATATATATATATATATGAGTGCAAACCTCATGCTTGAAATTACATACTTCATTTTTTATGTAGGATGTGTATGAGCGATTATTATATAAGAAATTGCCGGGATCATCGGTGAGTTGAAAACTGAGGCAGGAGTAAAACCAATTTTTTCTTTGGCATGTATAAGTGGAACTTGTCTCACTAGTCTTAAATCGTTGCATATGGTCAAAAGAGGGTACTGATTTCTGCTTCAGTATAATTATTTCATATCAACTAAAATATCCATGACTTTCGGATCCTCCGTAAATATCGTAGAAGGGTTATGTGAAGTGGGACAAACACATTTTCGGTACTCAGATACTCACATGTTATATTTGCATGAGGAAGTAGAAGTCTTCAAGAACGATATGCACTTATTCTTTTTCTTCTACTATAATTTTTAGCAAAGTTATGACAAATCTAATTTTTGGCCCTGCCGGAAATTGCAGTGGCGGGTTAATGCGAGCATGAAATGTGACGTCGGCGTTAAACCACATTTTCTAAGAAAACAAGCGTATTTCATAAAGTATTGCTGAATATCATTCATGTGGCGTATTGAATTATCTCTCAAACTATCGAAATCGTTTTTTGATAAACCTTATATTTTCTGAAATAACAAAAACAAAAAATTATATTTTTTTAATGAAAAATGTTTAAGGTTCCACCCCTGATTTTTTGGAATGCAATTTTTTTTCTAATAATGCATGATGTCGACATCATGTACCGAGTTTCAGAGTGCTACAATTCATTCTTCACTTTTTGCTCGAGTTTGTCTGTCGTTCCTGGATTATACACTAAATTGCACTATCCAGACTCCATTGTGCGAACAATAATTGATAGTTGAACAAAAATCTTTCCCTGAGGGATCCGCGGAATCGGAACCAATAACATGGAAATTTGAACTGGTTCACCGGTCCGGAAATATTGAGGTTGATAATGGAAGTTCGGAGTTTGCCTAGAGGTTTACGAATATCCGCTATTGTATTATTGTTCACCGTAAATCAGAGTCCAGCGTAATCGCAGAGTCCTTGATACTCCATCTGACCAAGTAACAATGAAATATGGGTTAGTGGAGAAGTTTGATGTGCTTAACAAAAACAAATGGAAAATTGGTGACTTTGAAAATTATGAAAAAAACATGTATATGTGAAAAAAGATTGAAAATGAACATCCGAGTAAGAATTAGCAAAAAGAAAGCATGAAAATATAATAAATCAATAATTTGACTGAGAAGCGGAAAAATAAATAATGAGAACGAAAGAACACGATCATGGGTGGGACTGAGTGAACCCCTGGGTCCAGGTCCCGTGCCTGTGGTGGGAGCCAAGCCAGCCTGCTAATAATTTTTTCAATTATTATAATTCACCTTAGTGTGTATAAAAATCTCCTGTGCATCCACACGGCCCTTAAATCCTTCTAAACGGCTGGACTGATTTTGATGCAATGTTTTGTGTATGTTGAGTGAATAGAATGGTTTGAAGTCACAGTTCGGTCCACTACAAAATGTTTTTTGGTTAATTGTTACTTTATAAGTTGAAATATGCCTCCAGCGCATTCGCCACCTACTTCGCCATAAAATAGAATTTTAAAATTGATATTTTTGTGTTTGTTGTGAGTTTTTTCGTGAGAATAAATGGTGTTTTAGGAGTTCAGTTTTGTACATACAGTATCGGAAACAATTTATCTGGGCTATAGACAGAAATCTACACGAGTAACAAAGAACGCAATAATATGATTATACTACCACAACAACAAGCGACACGCACTGCTGTGCGCCCCTCCTGTTACCCCTCCAGACGCATTAACGGACCACGTGGTAATGCGACACAGCGCACACAGCGTACGTCGATATCCCTTCCTCGAGCTAGTTGAGGAGAAATTGTAATGCTCTCTCAACATATAGCGAGCTATTCTTTACGCTCTCATGATAAATACTTTCCGATACTGTATGTATATCAAATATTAATGAAATTTCATTCGACGTTTGCAAATAAAGGAAATGAGTACTGACTCATTTCAACATTGAAAGATGAAACATGAAACATGAAACATGAAACATGAAACATGAAACATGAAACATGAAACATGAAACATGAAACATGAAACATGAAACATGAAACGTGAAACATGAAACGTGAAACATGAAACATGAAACATGAAACATGTAACATGAAACATGAAACATGAAACATAAAACATGAAACATGAAACATGAAACATGAAACATGAAACATGAAACATGAAACATGAAACATGAAACATGAAACATGAAACATGAAACATGAGACTTGAAACGTGAAAGGGGAAACGTGAAATGGGAAACGTGAAACGGGAAACGTGAAACGTGAAACGGGAAACGTGAAACGTGAAACGTGAAACGTGAAACGTGAAACGTGAAACGTGAAACGTGAAACGTGAAACGTGAAACGTGAAACGTGAAACGTGAAACGTGAAACGTGAAACGTGAAACGTGAAACATGAAACATGAAACCTTAAACATGAAACATGAAACATGAAATATGAAATATGAAACATGAAATATGAAATATGAAACATGAAACATGAAACATGATACATGAAATATGAAACATAAAACATAAAACGAGAAATATGAAAAGGGAAACGGGAAACTGGAAACGGGAAACGTGAAAAGAAAAAAGGATTTTTTTTTGTGTATCCATACACATCGATATACAGGACAACGTTTGTCGGGACCGGTAGTTTTTAAGTGAAAATAATTTTTTAAATAAAATTCAGTTTTATTTTCAGGTTAAATTAAAAAGAGTATGGGTGAGAAATAACCATGCAATTATAAAATAGACAGGAGTTGTTCATCAATGAAATCCTGGGTCCAGGGCCCGTAAATTCCACTAATTTAAAATTTTATTATTTTTTATTTTTTTTATCTATGAACAGATTTTGATGAAATTCTGATCAAATATATTTCGAAGTATTCTAAATCCAGTGGAGTAGTCAGAATTTTGATGAAATTTCTGAAATTGAAGAGTTGGGTTGATTTATTGACATAATTTTCAAATTTCATTCTCATATAACTTTTTTTATACATGGACACATTCCTGCGTAATTTTCACATAAATCATTTACAAATGTCGTGAATCCAGTGACGCCGTCTAATCCTATCTAAAAAAATCGCTAGTATCTTTTTTGTATTTTTGACCTTGAAAAAAATTCGAAGTAGGCCTTGAAATTTTCATTTTCATTTCGAATTAATGTCACTCAACTAAAACTATTGATGCTCTATTTTTTTTTAAGTAAATGCTGCAATGTATTGAATTTCTTCAAAATCAAATTGAAATATTCATGGAAAACTTGTATTTAGATGCAAACGATGGAATCGTATACCAACAAGATGGGGCTTAGGCCCATACTAGGACTGTAACGAACTACCATACTGCTCTCCTATTCTTCCGATCTCTCTGATGAGCTTGGGAAAGCGAAATAGATTTTCGTCGACAAAAATATATTGGAGATCACATGAGAGTTGAGCAATCCTTGCTTCAATGGAATGAACAATTGCTGTCAGTGATAATTTTTAATAACATTCTCCCTATCTCAATTATTCATTTGAGTTTTCGATGAAAACTAGAGATAATTAAAACAAAAATCAACTATCTGAATAAAAAGGCTAATTTTCACTTGAAGATATTTTTTTCAGTTAGAGTCTTTTCACAATATCTATCAGATATAGTTCAATGTCCAGCGTGGAAGTAGTTGTTTTTCTGTTAGATATTACAAAAAGATTACATTTTTCAATTTCAATGGAGAATTTCTACCGGTCGATGTAAATGCTGTCAGAATTCAGAGTTCGCAGAATGTCCGGGAAACAATCACCTCTACTCGTTTTCTCTTCAGTGACTCTTGATTACTGTTGTCTATTCCAGAGGAAACTTCAGTAATGCGACCAATGATATAACACTCATTTCTCGTAGATTTATTGACGACTATTATACAAAATATATCACCAACTCTAATCAATCAACAGATCAATTGGAAATTTCAAATTAACGTAACCCAATCTGAGTTTAAAATGAAGAGATTAATTTAACTTTCGTCAGAATCAGAATTTTATTCATAGACCACCCCGAAAACTTGTTTCTCTCCAATTCTCATCACTTCTGGCTTTGACGGGATTCTGATTGCAGTAGTAACACTTCAAAGTCGTATTCAGCCACTATAAATGTTCACTTGTTCATACCGAATAAAGACAATTTTCGTCTTTCCAGCTATAGCTGGACACTGAGTGAACCACATCGTAAACAAGATACTTTAATTAGAAGCTTCATACTATATTGAAGTATTCCGTCGAATTTCCTTCTGTGGAGCACTGAACGAAAAGCTGAAAAGCTAGTCAAGTTTTCATTCCTTTTGGGGGAAATTCTAGGATGATTTCATGCGAACGTAACTCTATTGTAAAGACGTGTTCGACAATTTTTTGATACAAATGAACATGATGTTATACATTTTTCAAGATTTGTTCCCTTAAAAGAAGCCTCTGCATCTCTAGAAACTCAAAATGCATGATTCAATTATTATGATAATTCTGACTTTTCTGTATTTAAAATGAACAATGATGTTAAATCTATTGACATATACAGGGTGAGTCAGAATAAGACCGACAAACTCCGACTACAGGTTCCTCACCTCATTTCGATGTGAAAAGGTATGTCCTTAAATGCATCCCTTCTGAAATACAGGGTGTAAAAAGTACGAAAAAATTTTTTTTTTTTAAACTCCTAAAGGAAAAAATTTCAAACTTGGAACACTAATAAAGGTTTATCAACGTGAGAATTAAAAGTTACGTATTACGTAGTTACGGAGTAACGTAGAGGCGTAGTTACAATGGTATGTGGTCATATTTTCCTTCACATTTTCTTTGAAGAAGTGATTGGATAATGCTTATTTTCTACAACATATTAGAATATTTGTCAACCCCGTGAACATTTTTTGATGTTGAAAGAATCGGTATTATAGTATGGGTGAGTCAGAATGAAATCGACAAAATATTCAGGATGTTGACAAAAAATATTCCAATATGTTGTAAGAATAGTATTATGCGATTATTGTACTGAGGAAATTATGTTGGGACTCGGGACATATCTTCAGTTTTATTTGATTATCTCATAAATCTCCACTTTTAGGTACATGGAAAGTTATGACTTTTAGGTTGAGTATCGATGAGCCTAAGTCAAACGCTCACTTATCCATTCACTTGTCCAAAGAAAATATGAAGGAAAATATGATCACATACCAACGTAACTACGCCACTGGTTTACGAAAATTGAAAATTATAAAATTAAATCATCACGTTGATAAACTTTGATCAGTATACCAATTTGATATTTTTTCCATCAGGAGTTTTGGAGAAAAAAAAATTAAATCTAAATTTTTTTCGTACTTTTGCATTTTAGGACATACCTTGATAGGAACTTTTCACCTTGAAATGAGGTGAGGAATCTGTAGTGAAAGTTTGTCTGTCTTATTTTGACTCACCCTGTATAGTTCACTCAAAGATGTATCCAAAATTTTGTCCCAGACGGATAGAAACATCCCGTAAAACCTCAAAATTATTCGTTTGAAACCACACATCTCTTCCACTTTCAATTTTCAACCCTCTTTCATTCGTATCTTCGTAAAACATTATGTACCAACCGAGAAATGCTCTCCAATATTTCATCGTCAATATTGGTCCTAGACATTCACATTTATTTCTCTTCAAAATGGGATTACTTTATTTATCTAGATGATAAAAATTCTTATGGTCAGTTTAAATGCTTTTTCTATCGAACTTCCATTTCCACATTATTACGTTCGCCGACAACTTTCTCAATTTCCAATATACCAGTTTCGATAAGACTTATTGTTCAGATAGTTCGATGATCAAAGAACAAGAACATTGTGAACATTCTAGCGACGAAAAAGGAGTATTATAGAAACTCATGCCTTGCGTACAATGGAGAATAAAGAATTAGGGATTTGAATAGTGAGTTCGATAGTCAGCAACAGAGAAAACCTGGAAGAAGTGAAAAATTTAATTTTTTTTAATCAAGTCATCCATAATTTTTTGCGTTGTAGGTCTGTCTCCACTCGTGAAAGTAGTGAATTGCAAGTACTTTATATGTGTACGAAACAAGCGCTGTAGATCATTAAATTAGAGAGAATTGCAATTAGGAATGTTCTTATGCATTATCTTGCAACTTCTGCCTGTATGCGTTATGTATTGGCCAATTAAAATTTCTCGAAGAAATTATCCAAGTAGATGAGTACTAGAAAATGTATGTTTTTAATTTGCCTCATTTGCGAAATAGAAGAAAATTGCTTGCAAATTTGACAGAAGCTAGGGTAGTAGGACAAAAATTGTTGTATGATTTTTCATGGTCATGGTCGTAGACATGGTCTTTTAACACGCTTTATATTAGCTTCACTTGTATGTTTTTTGTTTGTATGTTTGTTCGTTTGTATGTTTGTAACTGATTTCTTAGGGCGTGATTTTCACCCATTTCCAGACGTCCGAATGATTGGAAATCTGTCAGGTGTTCATAGTTCCGGTGATAATGCAGTATGAATTTTTTTTTTATATAAAAAACAAAATGGCGGCTCCAAGATGGCGGACGAGATTTGTGATAATGGTCCGATTCCATTAAAATTGGTATATAAGGGTTTTCGGAGTCAGAGATTATGAATTTTTATCAAAATTCATGAATTCAAAATGGCGGCTCCAAGATGGCGAACGAGATTTGTGATTAGGGTCAGATTCGTTTCAAAATGGATATATGTGAGGTTTTTTTTAAATCGTATATTTCCAATTCTCTGTCGAAATTCATAAAATAAAGATGGCGGCTCCAAGCTGTCATTATGGTCTGAATTCGATTCAAAATTAGTGTGTAAGGGTTTTCGGGGCAGAGGTTTCAATTTTTTTGTAAAAAAAATAATTGTTTAAAAAACTAAAGAACGCGCTTTACTTCCCATGCACTAAAAAGTAAAAAATAATTGACAATTTAATTTCTCAAATGTAAAAAAAGCATGGGTGCTTGATAAAGTTCTTTTGAGCTCTTGAATGCTCTGTATTATTGTTAAATTAAACTGAAAAATATGAGAATATAAATCGAAAGCACCCACCCTTTTTTACATTTGAGATATTAAATTGTCAATTATTTTTTACTTTTTAGTCCATGGGAAGTAAAGCGTGTTCTTTAGTTTTTTAAAGTATTATTTTTAGGATTTATTATCTATAATAAAACTATAGTTAGAATTATTTTTGCAAAAGAATTTTACAAAAACACAATTGTTTCGCTGTATAAGGTACCTTTTTTAACAATTTTATCTGTGGCTTAAGCATTCGACTGTTTTGCATGTAAATTTAACCTTTTTTCCGTCTAGCCTTCCTGTGCAGTTCAGAATAGACATGAATATAACAATATAAATCGATTATAATGAATATATAAATGAATAAACATGTCTAGTCACAGAAGCAAACGATCGCTTGAGATATTCAAAATTGTGGCGAAAGAACCCATCAAATATGAAAATAACATAGTATGTACAAACTTGTCAAACATTTTACTTAAATGTGCAAACATATGAGGAACAAGAGAAACTGCTTATTGGCTTCAAATCATTATCTATATTTGAAGTTGTAAAGAGATGAGAAACTGTCTATCGTAGTAAAAGAAAACAGTCCTATATCTAATGCAAAAAACAATATAAATTCCATTGTCTGAAAGAATCCAACAAGTTCATTATGTCCTTCTATTAGGAAGAAGACAAAAACCGTAGACAAACAAAAGAACATCACTGAAACCACCAACTCACCCCCTTTCGAAAAAATGCTGTCGCCTCCGCCACAAAAACGACTCACAAAAAAAGTTCACGAAGTTTCTCGCGAGCGTGTCGAAACAAAGCACCGGACCCGGACGCGGAATATATCGGTCACCTGCCCAAGACGCGATGCGGCAAACTGAAGAAATCGCCGTCGCGACGTCGGTAGTAAACATTGGCGCATCGCGACGCCGCGCCGACGTCGATCGGCCCTTCTCGTAACTTTTCGCAATAACAGTACCTCATCAGGTGACACCAAATCGGCTTGGGAGTTCCGTTGAATTCGCCGCCCCTACCAAATAAATCCTAGGTGAAAAATATGTTGTCCTGCAAATCGAATTTCTATTGATAACAATACATTCCCGGCCGTTGACGGGTTTTTCCAAAATTGTGGGGTGGAGGGGTTGGTGTAGAGGATGGCACAGGATACGTTGGTCCGATACTACTAGTTGAGTCTCAGTCTTGCATGCACTTATACTTTTCAATGATTTTAGGTTGCAGCTCCTGCATATACTGTGGATGTATTATGGATCAAATCCATTATTCTGATGTTGAAATCATCAACAATTTCTAGAATAATTATTTTATTTTCCTACAGGGTGGTTGAATATTTTATGTGGAATCGGGCAATACTTTCATAAAAACAAAATAGACTTTAAATAATCCTGCCTTTCACAAATGTCCTATACTACAGGGGTTTTTTCTGTAAGCATCGACCAGAAAATGATCCAACAACCCCTCATAAGACAGCCGAATCACCTCTCCCCTGGCCAATGTTTTCTACAAGAATCTATTTGCAATACCTCCTGCAACAAACTGTCAATTGTTAATCAAAACAGGTCACTATCTACAAACTATATAGACGAAGCTATAGAAGTTTTTTCACCCAAAAAATAAAATACACAAATGGCCTATGCTAATTTTTATAAAGATAGTTCGTTAATGAAAACCCTGGTTTTCGCCCCGTTGAAATCGATTTGTAGAATTTTGAACAAGAAATAGTGAAAAAAATTACAAATTTTTTGTTTTTTTTGCAAATATTCTCAAAAGTATTGAAGGAATCGTTTTACAGTCGATAAAACGTTTGTAGAGAATTATTAAATATACAAATTGGTTATTTTGTATGACCAGAACGGTTCATTTTCGTCTGAGAAAATCCGGGAAAACTTCAAAAAAGAGACCATTTTACAAAAATTCACAATTTTCATAAATCTGAAACTGGACAAACAATATTTCGGAAACTGATAGATAATAACATGTGGTTCAACTCTGCGCAAGATGTTTTCTGCCCGATGTGTAGTTTTTGCTCAATCGCATAATAAACAATTCAAGGGCTTATTTTTCAAAATGGGCAGATTTGAGGGAAATCATCATATTCAGTTTCTGTGAACAGCATCTAGAAGTAAAGATCGTACACTACAATTCGTATATTTTGAAATTCCATCTGAGAGGTGGGAAATGTGTTGGAAATGCCACTGAAAGTTGCTCTAAACTCTTGAAAGTGTGTTCATGGCATAGTCGAGTAGCAGTAGTGGGGAAACCATCGAGAAGAGGAGAGTATAACCTCGCGGCGATTGGGACAATGCACCATTTTTTTCCGGTTTTTTTTTCCAGGTTTTTTTTCAGAATAATTTTCATACACGGTAGGTGTATGCATGCACTGAATTCAATCGAGTTTCTGGGGAAATTACAACCTAAACGATACTGAATTGCAAAAAACGGTTAAAAATAAATTTCCTTATTACGACATGAATAATAATGTAACAATTCAGGCAAAGCAAGAATCAAAATGTTTTGTAGATTCAATGATTGTATTCTGTATTTAATTGGGCAGGTGTGTATTTATTTACTCATTTTCTTCCTTTCCTTTGGGTTAGGTTGAAAAATAGCCATTAATTGGAAAAACAAAATGTCAATCTTTAAATAATTTGAAGTGATTTTCAATGATGACTGGACTCCTATTTATCATTCAATTTAAAGGCTTGTTCACTCCCCTGCAAATTGAAATCTACTGGTCCAAGCAGTTTTTTCAATCTACGTCAATATCACCTTAAACTTTCTTGTCGCCTTTCCGTTGGGACACCTTGTGATACAATTTCCTATAAGATTTATCTACCTATATATCTTGCTGATTCTATTTGTTTATTTTAGTGAACCAATTCCATCAATTAATAATCCATAATACACTTATTTACATAAGAGTTTTTATCAAAATTCAGATACTCACCTAGGAAATGTCAATATCTATAGTATTCAATTGCTAGAAACAATAAACTGTATTGCATAAAACTGACTGATTTGCCAACGATTTTCTGGGCCACACGGTATCCACAGAAGGAGTATAGTTGAGTGGAGCAAAAAATACTTCCGAAAAAATCAAAATTAATAGCCTCGCATGCCCTGGCTGAAAAGCTGGAAAATTTCAGATGTCAATAAACTGAATTTATAGACGATACATACCGGTATAGTATACGGCAAATATCTTCCTGGAACTAAATGAAAATATATCGAAAACTGGATGTTCATTTATCTCTTTTCGTTTAGAAAATAACAAATGCAGACACATCGCTTGGATTCGAGTATGTATTTGTACGAGGTGACTTGTTGAAAATATCGATCACTGCCTGTCTTTATTTTTTAATCAGTTACCTACATGTTTTGTAGAGGTAGTAATTTTATCAAGTGGCAATGGCGTGATATTAGTCCAGAGTTTTTCTCTTCCCCAACTAAATCATGTCTTCTATAACTCATTCCTTTTCATTCACACGGAATAGGATTTTGAAGGAACTAACTTTTTGTGCAAATGTCAAAAAAACTTAATATTTCTGCATCTATATTGATGCGTGAATATTTCATTTTTTTCACCCTGAAAACAAGGCTTTCACTGCCAAATAATTTATTTTTACCAGAGTCAATTATTAATTGATTATTCATCATAACATGTATGTCATCATCATGCATTTTTTCGAACTTTTTTTTGCAATTCAAATTCGAAAAGTGCTCCAAGGCACTGAAGTGCTCGCGAGCACTTTTCAGGATTAATAATCCCTAAGCCTTTTCGTTACATCCTTCGGGGCACTAAGCACTGAGTCAAGAAAGTGCTCGGAAGCACAAAAGTGGTTCGAGTGCTTTCACGAGCATTGAGCACTGTGCTTTGGGACAGCTCTGATCACGACCATCATTAATTGATACAAAATGGATAAGCATCATTATAATCAGAATTTTTCCATATTTCGAAATCTTCCGTTACTATTTGCATCAATTCATTTCAACCACCAACAACCCGATTGCTAATATAACAACTATTAGCCACAAAATGCAAATATCAATCAATTCTGACCCTCCAACATCTCCTCAAAGTAGTTGGGCTCACGTCCAGGGAATCGAATGTGTAACCGACACATTATGTACTTCCTGAATCGCAGAACTTCAAACAGAACGTGATGCAAACACCCCCGAGTACGATCAATGTAATATTGTTCCGATGATATTTCTTATTCGTTTCAAACTGACCTCATGTGGCACACAGAACGAATATCTGTTTGCAGTTCCAATAATATTCGAACTTTGGAATGTGCAGAATGATTAAGGGTTTATGCGGATATTTGAGGAACATGAATGATATTGCGATAATGATAATAATAAAAATTAAGTTCATTTACATGAAATATCCATAAATACAAAGTTATTCACAGATAGACGGTATATCACAGAAACGGTATACAGGGTGTTCCTTAAAGACATGCTAATATTTGAGGGGGTGATTCTTTGACTTATTTTAAGGAAAAAACTTTCTATAAACGTATGTCCTAAAAGTCCTAACTTTTGAGATACAGGGTGATAAAGTTTTGAAAAAAAATCAGTTTTTTAATAATAACTGAGATAATATTGTAGACGTTTTTATAAAATTTGGTACATGTCTTCTATGCATAAAGGTGCATTTTTAATGCACAAACATTTTCATTTTCTCAACCAGTGGCGTCCGTACGGGTTTTGCATTGAATATTTTTGAAGAAAAAAATACTACGCCACTGCTTTCTCCTGAAAAAAAAATACTTTTGAGATCCTCATTTATTTTTGAGCAAATTTGATCTCCTGAGTTTTCTTTGTCCGCCGCATGGTTTTCGCTTAAAAAAATAAAAATCGTTTCATTTCAGGATCAATTCTTCAAAAATCTGATGCGGTGTGGAAATGTTTGTGCATCGACTGAAAGCAAATTGAGGGATCAGATTTGTTCCAAAATGAATGAGAATCAAAAAAATATGGATTTCAGCTTGTACAAAAACGAATTTTATTTTATTTTATAAAAGTAAGTTTAAACGGATCAAATTCATTAATTATTGACAATACTAACACTGATTATAAAAATTGTTGGAAATGGCCACCTTCACCCCCCCCGCGCCCCCTGTCGAATAATCACCATATTTTTTATTTCCAAAAGTAGTATTGATAAAACCCTCGAAACAGATTTTTTTTTCATGTTTATTCAAAAGTTAACAGGGGGAGGGGGCATTAAATGCCGCACTGTATAAACAGCACTGATACCGATTCAATGTTTATCATGAGTATGATATAAATGCAAGCAGACTATCTTTTATTTTGAATAAGCAGTGGAATCTTATTTATTTTCTATAATTTCCTTCTCCTGAAAATAGAACATGTCTTTAGTATTATTACCCATCTTCATTATTATTATTATTATTACTCGTATCTTCATTATTATTATTACTCGTCTTCAACATGCCGATAGTATATAAACCATTCGATAAATTCAAACAAACCCTCTCTTATGCCACAGTTTTTCACTAATAAAAGACCGATTGATATTGTTCAAATATTAGATGTAATAAGGATATATGGAGATACCTCATCACCGTGAAATTCTTTGTTTCAAACTTTAAGTCTATCTGAAACAAGTTCTTCTTCGATAAATTTACTGATGAAATACTTGCCCGAAAATGAAAAGGCCAAAACACATTCACATTTCTGTATACAAGCGATATTCATTTATCATGTTGATAATCATAATTTTGCACCTTCCATTCCATGTTAACATTATATGCCCTTTCTTCGATTAAATTCGTATCTATACTCTTAGAATATCCATGTAGTTATTTGCATATATGTATATTTTCCTCATAGATTAAATATTGGAATGTAGCCAATAGAAAGTATTACAACTATACGAAGAATTCCGCTGGCACAATAATGAACATCCGTTTCTATCAACAAATCCATTCCTTCAACATTTGACATGGTCTGTCCGGATAATGCATTCCAAGGAATATGGATCAATGAGTGCGAGGAAGTTTGGTACAAAATTCTACATTATTTGGAAAATCTTTCGCTCTCAGAGCATGCATGTACGTTCTTTGAATCATGCATTTTACGTTTTTACAATTCAATAAATGGGAATGCCTCAACTTTTTCGTTTAGTCTTCTTTATGATAGTCAATTTTTTTTGGATTGATATTTCAAATTTGGAGTCTGGAATAAAATCATAAACAACAATATTTTTTTCCATCTTTGAAAATTATCCCACTGCTGCCATTCGCAATAAATTTTTCCAGATTGTCGCCATATTGGTGGTCACCATAATGAACATCCGTTTCTATCAACAAATCTATTCCTTCAACATTTGACATCGTCTGTCCGGATAATGCATTCCAAGGAATATGGATCAATGAGTGCGAGGAAGTTTGGTACAAAATTCTACATTATTTGGAAAATCTTTCGCTCTCAGAGCATGCATGTACGTTCTTTGAATCATGCATTTTACGTTTTTACAATTCAATAAAAGGGAATGCCTCAACTTTTTCGTTTAGTCTTCTTTATGATAGTCATTTTTTTTTGGATTGATATTTCAAATTTGGAGTCTGGAATAAAATCATAAACAACAATATTTTTTTCCATCTTTGAAAATTATCCCACTGCTGCCATTCGCAATAAATTTTTCTAGATTGTCGCCATATTGGTGGTCACCACATGACTCATTTTCCATTATTTTTATCAGCACTTATATCTTCCAGTCCTCTCAAAGGAATAAACGAGAAGATCGGCACCTAAAATCTGTCATCGTCTCCCAGTCTGAAGAGTTTGATGACTGTAATTTCAGACGATTCGCAGTTATCAAAACGTACTCGCTTTTTTCGATTCTTATTGCAGTAATTTTTTCTATCCTAATGCCCAGAATTCAAGAAATCCACCAAATTGTCACCAGTTATATTTTCTCAGATAACGATGATAAACACAGCCATATATTCCGAACATTCGCGAAAATATTGCTCCAATATATCAATGATGGCAAAATAGGAAAGTGGCATCTGCGAATAATAAAGAGGTAGACGGAACAGATGTTCCGCCAATACAGCCGCAATATAAAAATGAGGATACATGCATATTGCGTCGGAACATATGAACAGGGTGAAATTCGAGCCGGGATGTATATATTCCGTTTCATATTGGTCTTCCGAGGAAACCGTCTGCATTTCGCGTTACTTAACTATGCATTAAAATATCCGAGGCGCGAGGTTATTTCTCAAATTCGAATAACTGAATATTTCACTGCTCATTTTGTCTTATAAGCTTTTTTTTGCTTTTCTCATATGCTTTTGAGGGTCATATAAAAGTATTAGTGTTGAGTTGTTCTTACGTACAATAGTTTTATTATTAAAATGTCCTTCAATACCCAATCACACCCAGGTAGCACCTCATATTGACTGAATCTTGATGTCATTTTTGGCCAATAAGGATAAATTGTAAATATTAAAACAATATTCATACAATTTGGGTGAACATTGGAAAAGCAATATTACAGTGACAATATTCGTGGTTGAGCCAATATGGTAAGCTGAATGTACATTTATTAATGTGATATTGGGTCATTTGTTCAATAATTTCGACATGATATCGACAAACTAATATTGCCTCATATTGTTTTCAGCATCCAGCATCAATATTGCGATTCCAATATTCGTCTCATATCGATTCTAGAGATAAAAACAATATTTTATATCCAAGTTCGACAGCACATTGGTTGAACATTATTTCATCCATATTCAAAAAATCTCTTCAACCTTATATTGATTAAGATTGTTAGGAATACCTCACGCCAATATTAAAAAGAAAATATTGATATAATATTACCATTATTGAAATATGGACTTTGGCCGGATATTGAATAAACGATATTGAAATGAATTATGATCAAACCTTGGTAAGGAACTACTAGGTGGTTGCAAATATGGAATGCCATCAGAGCCTAGATAGCACTGATTCACAAAACACTGCAAATTCTGGGTTTGGATATGGATGTGAAGTCGTTTCATGTTATCATACATTTGGTCTGAAGCAAAACTTCCACATACATACATAATGAGTATGACTTCCAAAAGAAACGACGTTTTGTTGACATTACAAGGTTCTGGTGAGACAAAGTCAGAGCCATAAGTTCTTTTCGTCCATAACAAGAATCAATGCTTTCCTGTAATTGACAATTTCGACAATTTTAAACTAACCATTTGTCATAATTTCAATTGTGTGATTATGAACTCTCAATCCGTAGCGAAACTGACATTCCTATATGGCTAACCTGATGTAAAAGTGTCAATTTCGCTATGGATCGAGTGTTCATAAGCGCACCCCAGTTCTGACGCACGGTTCATTACTAAAGATTAAATGAAAGTCATATTTTCCAACCCCCATCTCAGTATTCTACTTCAATCTTACTATTCAGAGCTTTTTGTGATGAATTTATTCGCACTCTATAAAACAACAAAATTATGAAAGTCTCAAAATAGTATTATTATCAAACGAAATCTCCCTGTACTACGAAGAGATTTCAAAATGAATTTCTCATGAGTTTGTCACACAAAAATGTGGTGATATTAGTATAAAATCATGATTTTTGGGAAATACGGAGTGACGAAAAGTAAATATTCCTCATATTCAACACCCTGTATCTCGAAAACTAGTCATAGGATCTTGTTGTGCCGATTAAAACATATTATCAGCTTGATTATTTCTACAAAATATCAAAAATTCAAGAAATTTTGCTATTTCCTATGTAAGGTATGCGGGGCCTTCACCAATTTATTCGTTGTAATTTCTGATGAATTGCCATACTTCATGCAAAATGTTTGCGAATCTAATAACTATCCATGAGAAATGTTAAGACTGAAATTACCCTATAATAGTTTTCTCTACATAATGTTATAAATAATGTTCATTTTATGGAAGAATTAGCATCACCCGACATCTCTTGCTCAAAGGAGCAACTATGCAGCATTGCTCTTTCAGAAGCATACGCAGTGATGGAGAAAACTACATTTTACCGTCTAAAGAGAACGGAGGTAGCATCTAAGCAATGGTAGTATTGTTTATTTTAACAAATGCAATGACTGTCTTATCTCTTTTACTCTTATCGTCTTGTGCTTTCAAGTCAAACAGCGCTGCTATATCAACCTTCACCAAAAAACAATTGTTAAGTGAGATCATGCTCGACTAAACTCCACATTGCAGATTTCTTTTCGAAGAATGTAAGTATATTCGGTTCCTGACAATAAGATGTCAGACACATCGCTTTGAAATTGGGTAGAAATTGGGCATGAATTTTTTTATTATTTGTCTTCATGAAATAGGCCTGTGAAGTTTTGATGAAGCAGTAGGTACGGCATTATTAATTGGGAATCACTAAAAAAAGAAGTATTTTTTTAAATATGTCTGATTTTTCAAAAAGCTCTGACAGCTTGATGATATTATAGCCATGGCCGTCTTCCATATATTGAAGGCCCTGGAGTCTGGACACTAGGATGATGGGGCCTAGCTAAAGCTCTGCAAAATAACTTTTATTCTCGATAGCAAAAGTATCATTCCACAGTCTAGAAACAAAAATATTTATTTTTGACACCCGAATGTGAAAATGTCAGAATAAGCGTCACTTGAAAACACCATAAGACAAGTAATATCGTAGTAGCAGTGCGAAAAGTAATCGAATGGAATAATATTATCAATAACATCAAAGCAATCAGCTTCTTATTATGATAGAGAGTTTTCTGGTAAAAGGCGAATAGCCAATTTCGCTCCTATATGGGATGCTTTAAAAATAAATATTCATCTATTTCTTCGGTAACCATTATTTTGAATAGTTATCAAAACTTTCTGTATGTCGTTTGTTCATGAGATTTGAATCCCCACCAAAGATCAATATTATTTTGTTCGTTAACAAACCATAACAATGAAACGAACCTAAGAAAAAAACGGAAAATAAACCCGGAAAAAAGGAGTGAACATTTAGTCCAATTTGACCAGAACGAACTAACCTTAAGTAAACATTTGAGTGAGTGGAAATTTAAGACATATATTTTGCGAGGAGTCATTATTTAGCCTGAACTAACCAGAACGAAGTAACCTTACGTAGACATTATTGTTGGTCTATTATTGTTCGTAGAGGTTTTTTTCATTTTTCTTTTCGTTTTCATATCCGTTTTTTTTTCCAAGTTTTATTTGGGGTATTATTACCGTTTTCCCAATAAAACCGAGATCGCTACCTCTTCTCCATGAATAAGTTGATCTAAATTTCAAATAATATAATACACCTAACAAGTTTATTGAAATTTCACCTGAATCATTTCAATTATACTTCCGTGTGGAAAAATATTGTACGATACCCTTGAAAAGTATTTTTAAAACCCAGGTGTAAATTACAGAACTCACACTTGTATCATAAAGAGCCATTTCAGTATTACCTCTCCAGGAAAAATACCCAAATGAATGCAAGAACAGTATGAAAATTTGTTTTTATTGAAGAAAATTCACTATATACTGAATACTAATAATTACAGTCTCATAATAACGTCGAATACTTTTACACAATTTATAATTTTCGATACAAAATTACTGGAAATAATAATAATAATAATAATAATCAAACCAGTTTACTGAGTCACTCAGCAAGCACAAACACATTCGCATCGGTATTTTCCATCAACACCAAGTTTTGCAGTTTCCATGGTACATTTGCAGTCACAGTCGCAAGATTTGCAATCTGAACCCTTGCATTTATCGCCGCATTGACGATCGCACTTGCAGCTTTCGCGAGTGCATTTGCAGATGCATTCGCAGTCCACTTCTCCTTCTGCAGTTTGCAGTTTGCATAACTTCGTGACGCTCGAAGTTCTGGTTGTGCAGCATTTTCCTGAAAAGAAGACCGTTGCATATCCACGTTGTGATCTAACCTCTTGCACTTTAGTGAAGGACGGATGTGTAATGCCATTTTATAACGAATGGCAGGTGAGAAAAATTCGAAAAGAAATTGTAGAAATGTTAAATTTTGTTGGGAAATTCGGAAAATCTTGGAAACAGTTGTTCGAATTTACACAGTTTCTTCCATCCGGCAGTTCCAGTTTGATTGCGGTTCTGCTCCGGTCAGCTGACGTTTGGCGGACAGCGGTTCCCAAAATTTCGAAGAATTTTTCAACACAATTTGAACTTATCACAATTTTTTCGAATTTTTTACTCCTGCCGATGGTTATAAAATGGCATTATATACCCGTCTTCACGAAAGTGCAAGAGCTTAGATTATAACCTGTTTTTCAAAAAAAGTAGGTGAGTACTGGCAAAGACGTATTCAAGGGAGGGAGGGGTAAGGGGAGTAATCCACCGCTTCCCCCAAAATAATACGAAAGCGCAGGAGGGCCACAAGAGGTTTTTATTTCATCACTTCGATTTTGAAGTCGAACTTTCAAGAAAAAAGTCGAAATTTTGACTTTAATGTTGAAATTTCGACTTTTTTCTCAAAATTTCAACTTTTTTCTTGGAATTTAGAGTTTAATGTCTTCAACTTTAAATCACTTCGACTTAAACATCGAAATTTCGACATAAGTGTCGAAATTTCAACATTAAACTCGAAATTTCAAGAAAAAAAGTCGAAGTGATGAAAAAAAACCCTTGTGGCCCTCATGCGCTTTCGTAAAATAATCATTATTACCTACCGATAAAATTTTTGATAAGTACTCAAAAATAAACAAATTAAAAAACTGCCAAAACGTCGTTTTTTTTTGGATCTTGCACAATTCGTGTAGTAGAAAAAACTTTGTATTATACTTTTTTGTAGTAGCATGTATGTTGAACTCTGTGCCTCGATCAAAAAAGTTCACGTTCATACAAAAAAGACCTTCACGAACTTCATAATCAACTATAGTTTTTCAGTCAGAGCTGTCTGTTGCTAGAGTGTTACTTTTTGACTTGTTGTTTTATTTGGAGTACTTATTCTGAATGTTATCCAGAGTTCTTCGTCAAATGAAATGGGATTTATATTTTTTGATTTTCATCCAACAATTGCATTCGAAAAAAAACTGATAGTATAGCTTTAAACCAAATAATGGGTAAAATCGAAACAAAAAGAAAACCTTTTTCTGAATGAATTATCACTAAAATTACAACATAATTGTTGGATACAAGATTGAGGTGAAAAACAGTGTTCATTTTCAAACAAAAAAAAAATTGAGAATGGTGACACTAATCGATCACAAAAAATATAAGTTTTGTCATGAAAGGCACTGTTTAATGTTTATAGACATACATAGACTGAAACAGAAATGTTCTCCATGAAGATATCGGGAATCGAGAGAACGGTTTCGTTAGAGGGGCCAATCATATGACCCTGAAAAAATTTAAAAAATATTTTTGATTTAAAGTTATTGCGGAAAACATGGATCATTAATTTTTTTGTGTGTTGGAATCGACTGTTATGGTTATTAGCCACGTGTTCTGGATAGACCTTGTTACTAACTCCATACGCCACCTTAGGAGCAGCACTGTTAATTATTAACGCAACAATGAATCGTGGAGGATTGTTCCCAGCCGGCAACAAGATCCAATCATTCAGACTTCCACATCTGAAAATTAAAAAATCTTGTCCCGGCTGGGAATCGAACCCAGGATCTCTCAGTTGGAATGCCCTAGCGGTAACCACTGCGCCAATCCCCGCCCGGTAAGGATTATTATCTTCAAAATATAGGAACCGCTTCTTCACAGCAACTTTTAATACGAGTTTCCCTGATAATTGAAATTTCACAGTCCAACGTTTCGAGATCGATTAACCCTCATCAACTTGATTTTTCCAAATGTCATGGACCTAAACTTTATAATCTTTGGGAGTGCTTGGTAAAAAATTTGGTAGGTAGGTATTATAAAAATATAGTGTATGAGAAAATAATTGAATGAAAGCAAGTATTTATTTGTTGTTCTAGGTATCTGATGAATAGCCAAACGTCAGTCAAAATGCGGAAAAATCTGATTATCATCTAAAAACATTGTTCAGACTGAAATATTATAAGCATTAGCGAAGAATCAACTTGGTGCGCCATCTCTCGCTCAGAAGATCAACTACATGACGAAGCTATCTCAAAAGCCACTGTGGTAATCGAGATTACTACCCAGATCCTCCTTAGCTCTCAACTGCAACAGTGCCATCTTTAGTCTTTACTAAAAAGTGTGTTTGAATCGCCATCAATCCTCATTGTAAAAAAAGATACGAAAGAAAGTACTCATTGATGAAACTAATGAGATGGCTAGGTTGAAACATCGCTTCGAAATTTCTAGTTGCCTTTATAATTATGTCTTTCTCAAATTGAAACTTTTTCTACAAGCTCTGTTTTATTTTATTTACAGTTTACGGTTTTTATTTGGGACTAAACAAAAAAAACTATTTCTTAATTTCTATTAATAATTTTTTCTACAATTGTCAATAAAAGTCCACTTTTTTTGTGTGGTTTGTGTGCGTAAAGTAGGTATTACAATATTTCACTATCAACATACGATTTCATTAATAAGCGTAAAAAAGCGCACTTTTTTAACGGCTGTTGCTAGGCAACCGACAGTTTCATACAACAACAGTGACCGATCCGAATAATAACGAAATCCTGTCATAAAGCCAGTTCTCATTTTCTTTGACAACTAATAACCTATAAATATCTGATATACAAATGTTTCACCAATAATATTTTTACCATTCGTACTATTAATTAAAGTAAAAGTATTATCAAAATTCCAAACTAGCGCGGAGAATTTATTCAGAGGTAATATAATAAGTGGTATGATTATAACCGATAATTGTTTGGAATATTAATGAATTGCAATCCCAAAGCTGAAAATACAACGAGTCCGCAGGACATCACGAATTCAATCATTTTACATTATAACTTCTTATTTCCATTATTCCTTTTTATCCACTCATACTTTAATATACGTACTATTCCAGCGATTGTCTGATTTAGTGAACATTTCTCGCAACTTGATTTCAATGAAATTCAGTTAATACCTACAAAATTTTAACGAAATCTTGACCTCACGAGTTTTTACAAGAACAAACGATAGCCAGTAACTTCTTTCGTAACACTAACCAAACATATAACTGTACTCACCTGAAGTGGAAGACATGTTTTCTGTTGTTCGTGATACTGTCAAAAATCAAAAGACCTCAAGAGTGAGATAGTACACAATGAATGGATGACTAGTTTGTATACGCTGTAGTAAGTAGGTATTAAATAGCGAGGCAAATAGCCTTGGTAGCGTGTGCAAAACCGAGAGCAAAACTTGCACCCGAATAAGAAATTGTAAATGAAATTTGTAAACAAAAACCCAGTCATAGATAACAAACGCAATGAGTTGACTCATAGCACACTTTGAACGATTAGGATATTGTTCCATTGTCGAGGATCAGAAAAATTCCATTTCAATGAATTTGTTTGGTTGTCCGTGTTTGTTGGTTTTCGCAGAAAATGACAGGGCACAAAACCTTATAAAAATGGCTATCAGCAAAATTTTATAATTTTTTGATAAGTATATTGTTTGTCCAAGACTACACAAATTTAACGAGTTGTAAGAAGATCGTATGATTGAGGAAGCCGCTAGAGGGCGGCAAAGGGAGCTGATAGAGGGCGGCAAATTTGAATAATTCAAAATGCCTTGATGTGGCATTTTTCGATAAAAATCATTAGTGATACGATTTTAATGAAACAAATTTCATCAAATCAAGAGTCAGTAGTATGCAAAATTGTACAGTGAACACCAAGAATCGATAGATTGAGTAATTACACGTAGTGGAAAGAGACGAAAAAATAAAAAAAGTTGGGAATCAAAACACTTGAATCAAAAACAATGAGTTACATAATGTCAAAGAGTTTCCAAAACATGATAATGATAATAAAAAATGCTTTTATTGTTAGGATACTCAGTACAGATACTCAACCTAACAAAAGGCAGGATTCAATCTCCACACATGAAAAATCATTGCTCTTCCATCCAACCATTAAAAATAAACTCATATAATTCCTAATTTCAACAAAAATAACAAAAAAAATTAAAAAAAACATAAATCATAACTGAAGAAGTTACGGACTTCACAAAATATGAAAAAATTTAAATATCCACAAATATTTTTGTACTACTCTCAAAGGAAGTGCATGATACGATCTAAAATATAGGGGTTTTCAGTTCATTTCATATTTCTATATTTGAGATATTTTTTTCGCTTAAATATTGTTTCAGTTTCTTTTTCAGTTTTTAGTGGAAGTAACTTGAATTCAGCCGGTAACCGGTTGTGTAAGCGAACGATCTGACATGAGAAAGAGTCATGAAAAAAAGATGTTCTGTATTTGGGTACTGACAAATAATTCCGAAATCTCAAATTGAGGTTATGTATGTCGGTTCTGAAAGATATAGGTATCAAAAATTTCCCAAAAATGTTGTTTGAACACATTATATAAAATTTAAAATATATTTCAACTAGAATTGTAAAGCCATTGAAAATGCCAAGTTTAATTTTTTATAGAATACTTAGATGTTGTCTCTCAACAAAATCGTTATCACATTCCTTGTTTCCACCATTTCACCTTCGATTCTTGGGTAACGTGTGAAATACCCAACAGAAAGTTAAAGACAGAGTCAGAGGAGTTTAATTAAAAAATCCAATCAGTAAAGTGATTAAAAAAACATTATTCTTTGTCTATCGTTTTCAATTATTCATTACCTAGCTATCAAGAGAGTAACGTACCGAATACTGCCAACACACGTAGTGGAACCGTGGAAGAGTAGCGTGTGCAAACTTCACACGATACCACTCTCGATACTTTCCGTCGGTATCGGAAATTTGCACACGAACCACAATAAATAGTACGGTAGAATTAGGCATATTAGTAATGGTAGTGTTGTTCTTAAAACGTCCCCATCATTCCGAGTGCAGCTAAAAAGTGATGCCGGTTCTAATGTCAGCAAAAATATTCCTCATGGATCTGCCTCGTTCGGCCAATTTCATAAAATATCTCATTGACCTCTAAATGCCAAAAAGCATGAATTGATGTGTATGCTATGTGAAAGATTTGAATCTACAAAACATTTTTTAATTTCTGATTCCCACGAAAAAAAAAAGGTAGGTTCCGTTCCCCATATTAGAAGAGAAGTTGAATAACTTGAATAACCCATAGTCATATAGTTCGGTAGCATATTTCTTGAAAACAATGAGCGAAATTCTCTCTGATCCACTGACTTTTTTGGTGTTGAGATCCAACAAAATCCTCCTAATAGTGTTGGCGAAAACAGATATCAGGCATATAACTATCATTTTAGATAATTATGTGTCTAGCCTCAATATGACATTGTGATACGCTGCTTGTTTAGAGGCAATAGTCCCAGAGCAGTTACAGCTGACGTCGAGTTTATCAGAGCAATGTTTTTTGACATATTTGGTATACACATTTATATCCCCAGCATTGATGGATCTCCAGAAGAGAGAAGAAAAAGAAACATGCGGAAAACATCCCAGTGAGCTTAATACCATGAGAAAGACCATCAGTTTGACTGTAGAAAGTCACACAATTCACTAAGGATACTCAGGCGATAGAAAAGGTAGCAGACGTAGATAGAAAAGAGGTTGTGAGCGGACATAACCATGAGCATAAAACCCTCTTAATCCTGCCCCTTTTGCTCCCCCCCCCCTCTCCGGGTTCAGAACGATATTTCCGAGGTGTTCTTTCCGTACTGCTGCCAGGATGTGGATGGAACTCTTCTTCCTTCAAGCGCCACCTGCATTCAGTATCATCCATAATGTTTAGGTGCTTGGTTAGATAGCATTGCCCCGTCAGGAGCCCTACTACCATTTCTGATTTCCTTTCTACTCAGTGTGAGCATAACGTGAGGATGTGGATGAAACTCTTCTCCATGCAAGCACCACCTGCATTCAGTATTATCCATAATATCTAGGTGCTTGGTTGGATAGCATTGTCCCGTCAGGAGCCCTTTCCACAATTTCTGAAGAGCCCTACCATCATTTCTTATTTCCTTTTTGCTGAGTGTGAGCATTCCCTCTAAGCACCACCTACATCCAGTATGCAATGGTTTGTTGTGGAACGATTAAACGAACAGAATGTTTTGTTGAAGCGGAGAAATACGAAGTATCAGTATTTTTTTAAATGATCACACGTATACATTTTCTCACCTCTGAAATTAGCAAAATATTTTATAGCTAGGAGGATTGTCTTTGTTAAAAAATGTATGGAGTTATCAAATTACTGTCGAAAGAAGGAAAATCTTCGAAAATACACAGCATCGTAAATGGCTTCATAAAATATCGAAGTTTCTACTATTTTAGTATCATATTAATTAGATGGTGGACTACAATTGCTTCTTCATATATGAATCACATATCGTAGTCAAATATCATCAACATCTTCATAGTTACTCATCGGTACTCATTATTATTACGAGTCCAATTATGAAGAATCAGTAATTTTGAAACTTTATCGATTTGATGATAACTTTCCGATACATTAATAATGATCCATCTTCCTCCAGAAGATGGTGATCATGAGAAGCATCCGGAGCATACTTCTGGATCGAATAAAAGCACCGAAAATTCTGAAAACTGTATTAAACATTTGTTTTAATATAAAACACCTGAATAGCACACCCAGTAGTCTTTGGCACAAATTATTCTCATGGCTCCAGCACTATTCTCCTGTAGCAACCAGCAGGTAGAGCCCCGATGATTTCCTCGATGTTTTCCACCTCGTCCTGCATTTGGGCTATTTCAACTTTGTACTGACCAATAAGGTCAGTTTGTGACTTGTGCTCATTCTGGAGAGTCTGGAGTTTTTCTTCTAGTTTTGCTTCTTTGATTTTTTCTTCGGCCAACCTAATTTCTTCTTCCAACCGATCTATGTCACTTTCTTGTATAGTGGGGGAGTTTTGAAGTTCGGACATGATTTCTTCGATGTCAAAGAGCAATGTGGCCACTTTTTTGGATACGTTGTCAGTATCTTTTCCAGCTCTGCCCACCTGAAACATTTCAAGGATTATGACGGTATCCGTGCATCATTTTCATTCATCCATCTACAGTCGGGCGGTCGAACCATGAAAGAAGATTCATGAGTGTTTGAGAAAGTATTGGCGTTGAAAGTGGGATTTTTAAAATGAATAAGTTCTCGCGTAATGGACAGTCTTCGATTTGCGGAAGAAGAAACATAAAAACATTAGCTTTTCGCAAAAAACAGACATCAAGACCCTTTGAGTGAATCAGTGTTCGCGAAGTGGACAGTTGTGCGGGAATATGATCCTGTTCGTGTGAAACGGACAATAGACTGATGGCCTGTCTAACAAGCGTTCGCGAGGGGAATTCCACGAACTGATCAAACTTTTTGTGTAGAACAGACTGTTACCTCGTTTCAAGAAAAAATGTTTTCGAGTAGGAGTACGCCTGGTGGATTTGAAGGTCGCGGAATTGAAACAGGAACTGGAGGAGAGATAACTCGGAACAACTGGTAAGAAGGCCGCACTCCAAAAATTACTTTCAAATGGACTGATTCAAGGAGAAGAAGATACAGAAACCGTTTTAATAAAATTTCCTGGAATTGACGATAATGAATAAACTCGACGAAAATGCTAGATCACTGAAAAATGAATTTCTAGAAAGTTGGAGTAGGTTGGAAGACAAATAACTTGAAAATTCGAGCAGTCGGAAATCAGAACTGCAATAAAGTTTCTAGGGTTTGAAAGAAGAACTAGAAAACACAAGATGCTCAAAAGAAAAACTTCAAGAGAATTCCAAGTATTTGAAAGATGAGGCTGCGGCAAAGGCGAATGGATGTAATTCTTGGGAAACAGCTGTAGCATCAACCCTGGCGTTGCGTGGAAAGCAACGAATATTTTACAAAACCTCATCTCTTAAGAACAAGAGGAACAGCTCGAGCTACAGTATGTCCAGACACACCTAGAGAACGTATACCACTCACAGCTGCCAAATTAATCTTCACAGGAATATGAAGCTTAGTTCAAGCATTTTTTGATAGTGAACGAGGAATCAAATGAGCAATGGTGTTGCCTGAGAAAAGGCTGATAAAATACAAGTATTATAAGAAATTCGGGTAAGTCAGTAGTAAATGTTCAACACTCAAAAATCGACACAGACGAAGTATGGTGGGAAGGATCAATCATAGCCCTTTACCCAGCAAGCCCCGGTCAACAACGCATATGTCGTTATCTTTCGTAGATAGTCTCATCAAGAACAAGCCCTGCACTATGCTGCTAGATACTGAAGCGACTAAGAAATTATCATGGAGGCTCGCCTGCAAAGGAAACGTGATGATGTTTGTGCCGGTCATGAATGTCAACCATTCAGTGAACTTGAATGAATGAACAGTTTTGGGGCACCGTTCGTCAATTTCCTCTGTGATTGAAAGTTTATGTGGTACTTCTATCTAAGCCAGCAGCAACTTGCCGGTGGAATTGGAAAAAACTGTTTGTCATTTCCTACAAGGACCAGCTCGAAAGTCTAAACTTAAGGATTGAGTCAAGAAGTACAGAGACATATTCGATGGCAAACAAAGAAAAGGCAACGAGGTCCAGTACAAGATTGATACTGGGGATGCCCGACCGATCCGACAATCATCCAGGAGACTTTCTCTGCCCAAAAGTATGATGCTAACAAAATAGTCAGCGACATGTAGAAAGAAGGAGTTATCGGGTCCCTGGTCGTCTTCAGTCGTGCTGGTGAAGGAGGAGGACGGCTCAACAAGCTTGTGCGTAGATCAAATATAACATAATAACTTGGAAAAGGAAGGACATCTTAGACACGTTGGCATGCTGTACAATTTTCCCGACTCTAGACGTGAAGAGCGGATATTGACAAATAAAACTGGCTCCGGAAGATCGGGAGAAGACAGCTTTCACCATCGGCTCAGGATTGTGGCAGTTCACCGTTCGAGCTCTGTAACGCTTAATCCACATAAGGAATTTTGATGGAGATGGTTTTAAAAAGACTTTCGTGGAAGACGGTCTGGTATATCTCGATGACATAATTGTAGTCGGCAGATCGTTAGGACCACATGAAAAACGTTAAAGAGGTATTTCTGCGACTGAAAAACTTTGGACTGGAACAGAGTTTCAAGAAATGCCATCTGTTCCAAAAAGTTGTACGATATCATGATTGTTTCTTGTGAACCTCATTCACAGTTTTGAATCAAAGTTAAATCATTTTTGAAACAAGAAATGACTAGAGCGTCGAAAAAATTGATAAAAAGTGAATTTTCCGAACATTGGTACATAATTGAAGCCACAACTAAAAATTCACTATTATTTTTGCGCCAATTGCGACGTCTGCAGTTTGCTTGAGGAAGTAAATTATACTTATTTTAAACCCATGAAAACGCTCTTGGAATATGTGCATTGAATTTTGAAATAACTTGTATGAAATGAAAAGATGATTGGATATTTGGTATGATATGAATCTGAATTCGAGAAAACACAGTTGAACCCCTTAGTTTCAGTGTTTCCATTTTTTGTCATTATCTTGGAGTCTTGTCAAATGCTCCATTTCTCAACCCAGTTATTTCCCTATTCCCCGTCTATATGTCGCCTACTCGCAACGAACAGCTCTGAACACTGTAGAATCATTCACTATTGGATGAAAACAAATCAATAAGGAAAAAAAAATTATTCACTTTTTCTTTGGCATCGTTCACCAAACTGGCATTGCTCTTGAACTTATCCAAGAGGTTCTTCAACTCTCCCTCTGTGTTCTGAACCCTATCGAACATCAATTCGGCTTCCTCTCCAAGCGCAGTCGTGTTCTTGAATAGGAGTTCAGCTTCAGACTTAATTTGGTCTGCTTTGAAAGACGCGTTTTTCGCCAAATCGTCAGCTTTCTCTGCTTTGTCTAACGCCAACTCGGCGTTTTTCTTCGCTTCTTCCATGTCAACTTGTGCATTCTTGGATTGTTTCAAAATGTCCTTTATCGTCGATTCGATGTCTCCAATTTTACGCAAGGCAGAATCTGCTTCCTCTTTGTGTTTTTGAGTTTGCGTATCGAATTCTGAAAATATGAATTTTCATGAAAATCATCAATAACAAATGAGGATGAGTTCACTTAGAGCCAATGCTATATTGAAAAGCTGTCAGCACATGAAAATATATTTTTTTAAGCTAGTTTCAGAAGAGAATATTCATAACATGATTATGACTATGAAATCGTATTGTAACAACAACGCGAACCCTGTACTCCCCCACTTCCTCATGAATCATCAGATTGGAATCGACAGCTATAAACTCGCAAGAAATAAAAAAATAAAAATAAAATAAAAAATGGGGATGTTCGCCTTTAATCGGGAATACATTAGCTCGCCTATAAATATGGTACTCGTTAGTGAACTCAATTATGGAGGATTAATGATATTGAGATTTTTTTTTGTTTTTTTATTTTGAATTTGAAATTGTTCACTCCGTTCGATCATCAATGGAAGTTATTCCCTCAATAATAAAAAAAGAGGGCCCACATGTTACTACCTCTATATTATATATATTGCTTTTTTTAACGAACTGTACCTGACAACAATTTATAGTTTGTTTGGGCTTCCTCCAGTATATCATTCCACAGATTGATCGCCCCGTCCGCTTGACTCTCACAGAACACCAAGTCGTTCCGCAAATCCATCACCTGTTCCTGCTGGTCCTTTGCTTTCTGAAGAAGCTCCTTTCCAAGTTTGTTCTGTCCATCTATTTTCCTCCGCAGACCTTCGTTGTCTTCGAACAAATCAGCAGTGGCGTTACTCAGTCTCAAAGCATTCTCTTTTAGTTCCTTTGATTTTCCCCGAAGCTCAGGAATATTCACTTGAGGTATGAAGATGTTCTGGACTTCACTCAACAAGGTTAATGCGTTGTTTTTGACGACTGTTGTTTTTTCACCAACTTCCCTAGTCCACTCCTTTGACTTGCTCAGTTTCTGCTTCGTGCTCTGAAGATCGTTTTTCAATTGTTTAATTGCTATGCCCAGTTCAGATTGTTGCGCTAAGGCATCTTTCGCTGCACTATAAGCGAGTATAGACTTATTTTTAGCGTCTCTTGCTACAGCTATCAAGCGATCAGCTTCAGAGTCGATATCATCTGCCAAACTTCTCGCTTCGTGGGCAATTTGTGTCATCTTCTCGGATTGTTGACCAGCGATTTCGAATTGTTTCAAAGCAGCTTTGAAGGCTTCTGTTCCTCTGTTTTGGAAGTCTGTTTCAATTTCCAAGATCTTTTCGTTGGTTTCGTCCAGAATGTCATCAGCATGTTCGAGATTGTTTTCCGCTAACGTATTTTTGGTATCTGCTTGGAAAATGTTTTCGTCTACTCCAGCAAGACTGCGGGATATTTCACGTCCTCTATTCTCGATGCTTCTAACTTGTTCCAGCATACCATCTTGGGTAGTAGCGCTCTTGACCTCGAAGTAAAACTGATCAATTTCCCGTTCAGTTTTCCTGAGCTCATTAGGAAACTCTTCGTCTGCTATAACTGTCGGTCTGCTTTCAATCTCGTCAAGAATTTTGCTTAGCCTATCAAGTTTATCATTATGACTTCGAGCTGCGTTTTGAACCAGATTGTAACAATCTGGGCAGTCGATACATCCTTGTCTTCTATTGAATTTGTTTTCTTTGCATCTGTTGCATTTTTCTCCCTCTACATTATCTAAGCAAGGACATTGTCCTATGGAGTTGCACTGTAAGTCCTTGGATCCAATTTCGTCGCATCCACAGTCTTTGCATCCGGTAATAGAGAATCCATATTTCTTGTACTCACAGTGGTCACATCTTGGGCTGGAATAATAAAGATTGATATACATTTATACGTAAAAAAAATTGATACAACACAATTATTATTTTCATTTCAAACTAGTGAGGTGTGGTATCTGTACTGCTTGCTGCCACTCCCATGAAAAATTATTAATTTCTGAGAAAAAAAATGACTTTGGAATGGAATCGAAAAGACTACTATAATTATAGTTCAAAATGGAAGTTGGCAGTACTCTTGAAGGCTGTGAAGTCTTTGAACTAGTCCACGTGGCTTGACGGAGACTGGAGATAAGGTTTGTTCATTTGTGTCAGTGAAGCTGCTGAAAGCAAATATTTCTTCCACATATGTTTATCTCTCTTACACTTGTAATTCATTTTTCTTTTTCTTTCGACTTTTGAGAATAGCTACTCAGATCAGTTTTATTGACACAAATGATCAAACCTATGCTTTCAACCGACAGCTTATTTGGCGACAAACAGCAATTGCCGATAGTTATTATCATACAAGAAGTGGGTATTATGAATACTCAGTTCAAAGAGCACTTCGATCCTATTTCTGCAAGTTTATATCACACCAATTGCATAAATAGAAGTGTCGCGAATATTCATAATGTTGAAAAAATATTTCTTCCAATTTAAAATAATTGAGAATGTTTTATTTTAAAATTTTTCGAAAATGTCGAAGTTTGATCCAAAAAGTCTTATTTTCATCACCCTGTATCTCGAAAACCAAGCCGTTTGGGACATATGTTTATATGAACTTTTCGTCCTGAAAACTTTCAAAGAATCAGTCTTCGAAGTTTGTGAGAATATTTTTTGCTTCTTAAATTTCTTTATGTTCTGCGAAACTGGAAAATGTTCGCATTAATATTTTCATTGTAGCTCCTGAACCATACAAGTAAATGAAAAACTACAAGAGAACAAAAAGATGTTAAATGAAACAACATTGATTCCTGTCGAAGTCTTGAAAAAAATGTATATTTATCACCCAAATGTTTATATGAACTTTTTATCCTGAAAACAAAAAAATCTCCTCCCGAAGTTTGTCAACGTACTTAATTAACACCATGTATGAATAATCTCTTCTCTGGGTTTTATAAAGTGATTTGGTGATGAAATTATTGAATATATCGAAGATTCCAAAATCGTACTATCATTTGATTCAATCAATTTAACAACTATGAATATTTGGCAACATTCCTAAATCTACCTTGTACTCACCCTGTTACATGTGGTCTACAATAGCATTGCCCCGAGTACACATCACAAGACGGGTTGAGTGATCCAATAGGATCGCAGTTGCAAGTGTGACATCCTTTGCCACTGTGCAAATCGAAGTAGCCGTCCTCGCATTTGTCACAATTCTGCCCTACCACGTGGACCTTACAGCGACAAGCACCAGTCGTTTGGTCACATATGGGCGCTCCAGAAGGATCTTCTTCGGTACCACCCGCAAAGCATTCACATCTTCTGCAGTCGCCTTTGGGGAGTACCAGGGCATTTCCATAGAAACCTAAATGAACGAACGGATTGAATTATTTTGGAACCAAATGAAAAAATCGGTGGAATAATAATATATTGTAAAATGAGTATGAAATGGGTCATTTCATGCAAATTGTACACTATACTTTTCCTACGACCATCTGAATCATAAACAACTCTGTAATATTTTTAATAACACTTTTTATCATAAACTTTCCTGCCGTCATGATTCCCATGATACATACAACCTAAAAAAAGAAAATATTGAAAATTATAATAAAAATCGAGCCCTAATCGATTTCATAGAAGAAAAAAAAAGTGGCTTAATTGGGATTTGAACCCTCACCCTCACTATTCAAAACCTGACCGTTCCCCCACTCATCACTCGCTGCTGCGAGCTCACATAATAACACGATGAAATTAAGTGCTATGGAAACTTCCTGTCAATTATTCGAAAATATGGAAATCGATTGTTATTAATCTTCATATTGAAATTAGCGGTGTCAATGTCAAATCATACTCACTACTACTCAATTTCGATTACTTATTTTTTTACGAATTTTGAAAATACTGATGTGAAATGTCAAATTATTAGAACGTTAACAAACTTGATTCGATCTTATATTATTTATGATCATAAAAATGACAGTCTAGTAGTTCATGAAAGTCGTTGGAAATGAAATATCCTGCACTGAAATGATCATTACTCGCGATGTAGAAATGAAAAAGTGTATACAATCGGCCTAATTCATTGATCGATAAAGCGCATAAAATGGACATATTTCCATGTGGTCGTAGAAAAAAACAGATATCATGATAAAGACGAAGACAAAATAGTGCTTTTCTGAAGAGCAGTAGAAGAACGAGACTATTAAATGGTCAAAAAGTTAATGATATAGGTACCAGAGTCATTCAATCAAACCCTTGGTTTGTTTGACTTTCACGGATAACGTTTTTAGGATCATTTTTGGTTTTTAGGGTAATTTTCCATATTTAGCGCTGCGGCGTTGCCGCTTATATTCAATAGTAACAACAACATTTTGAAAGAGACACCCTGTATATTATTTAATTTTTTTTTTCGCTCTGTTATTGTTTTTCGACTATTCTCGTATAATACTTTCCTATACGTATCCTGACGGATTTCGAGAATTTTTTTTCTTTCTTTATTTTTTGTTCAAAACTTAGCTTCGATTGAATGTTTATATTCATTTTTTTTATCCAATCCATCTTCAAATATACTTATTACGTTTAGTAATATGATAAACCTATGAAAATTATGCCACATGCGAATTTTCAGAGAAAGTCCAAAGATAGAGTGTCACTGACAAACATTTTTTGTAGTACCCTTTTATTTGAAAAATGTAAGTTTGAAAATTTTTCACGTATTATAGCTGGAGGGTTTTCACATATCAACGTTAAATGTTTCAAGTATAGGGTTCTTTAAAGTTCCTATTAAAACAATGAACTAAGTGAATACTTTTCTGATGACCCTGACAGTAAAAATACCATGTTTGTAATGAAATAGTATTGCATTTTCAAACTATCATTATTACTCAGGAAAATCTCGAAATTAAACTAGAAAATATCTCAATTCTAATAATAAAATAACCAACGCCGAAATGCGGTATATTTTTGAGAACGTTTGTGACGACCCCAGTAAATTGAACACCATTTCGTATTATGAAAGTGGTGCATTTCCAAAGGTACGACATATTTTATCCAAATCACGAGACTAAACCAGAAATATTCTCAATTTGTGATAAATTACCTTTATTTTCTGTTTGTGTAACTACTTTAAAAATCACCCTGTTTCTCAGAAACTAATCATATGATTCGATTATGGTTCATTTAAAGTGTTACCTACAGATCGTGATCTACAACATACCAGAGTTTCATTGAATTCCGCAATAAACCAAAACCCCCTGTATTCCGTGCGGGGTCCTTTGAGCAGAATCCGCTTATTCGTTCAAATGTTACAAAAGTGCCCTTTTCAGTGCACAATTCAAACAAAGAATCAAGTCAACATAACAATAATTGGATAGGAAATTGAAAAAACTTACAGTCTAACTCCACCAAAAATATTCTTTATTGCAGCTGTCATGCAGTCAGAAGACTGACATCACGTTGATATCACGTAGTCAGAAGACTAACATTAAGAGGGAGGACATGTTTCGAAGGATCAATCCTTCATCTTCAGCAAATTATGAGTTAGTTACAAGTCGATCTAAGGAAAAACAAAACGGTTACCAAAGAGTTATGAATAACAATACAATGTGTGAACCTACCATATTATGGTGGAAAAATCACAATCAATGGGAATTTTTTTTTTAATTCTTAAACTAAAAATTTTTGGTCATAACCAAAGACCATGTGGTCCGCATCTGGAGCGGAGGCCACAACCACTAACGTCAGGGACCATGGATGGTCCATCCAACAATAAACATTATCATATTAAGAACAATTTTGAAAACTAAACTGTGACCATGCAGCAATGTTCACAAAATAACAAGTAGGAAGAGGAAGTGACAATAACTTTGACATGAATGACATCTGTCATGTGGACAGTCCTGACTCAAGGTGACAGAGACTGTAAGTTTTTTCCTATTGAATCTCACCTCCACTGTATGCAATGGATCGTCTCCGATGGAAAAATAATAATTGTTCCCAGGCAGCAAGCGTACGTCATAATGACGTATCTTATAGGTCATGGTAGACGTCATATTGACCCCAGAGTTGACGTCATTCGGACGTCTAAATGACGGTCAAATGTCAGCGTCATTATGACGTCAGTATATGGCGTCATTTTGACGTTACATATAGCTTGTATATGACCTGTTAGGTCATACACAAGACGTACATATGACGTCACTCAAACGTTATAAACATCGTCATTGAGACGTACTTTTTTAGTTAATTTGGGGCTATGAAGCAGAAAATGCAATGTTTTTTCACAATAGCAACTGTTGGGATATTCGTATTTTTCTTGAAGAGAATCACAATCACACAGAAAAATTAGAAGGCAGTGTACTGGATGATCAATGACTGATACAAACTAGGTAGATTAGGAAACGTCAATGTCGTGGTTAATTTTTTTGATACAAAGGATTAAGAAACTCGTGATCATGGAAAGAATTTTTATTTATAACAACATAAAACAATTTCGTTTCAGTAAGTAATACAGTAAAAAACTATTATAAAACTTAATTATGCAGATCATTCTGAAATATGTACTTAATTCGGAAGAGTTACTATAAGTTTTTCTTGCTAAAAGTCAGTAAAAATGTCATTGAATTTTTCACACTGGATTATGCTCTTTATATAGCACTTAATATGACTATAGTTTTTATTCAATTATTACTAACCATCTAGTACAATAATCAAAAATTAATTAAATCAAAATACACATTACATACCTCTAGTGTAAACACATTTTTTTAATGGAATATAATGTCTATTTATCGGAAATATATCCTACTCGTTTTACCGCTTTTTAATATAAGCTTATTCATTGGGTCTAATGAATAAACCTTGAGCAAATGCTTTTACTCAGATTTCTTGAAACAGACCTATCCATTTTATTAATAAATGAGAAAGACCTACCTATGGAAAAAGCTTTTGCTAGCTTTTATTCATAACACCCATTGTCTTTCTTTGTAGGGCTGCCAAAATATTTAGCTTTTTTAGTGAAGTAAACCACTCAGAGTTTACGACTATAAGGGCACCTTCATATTGTTTATTTGTACTCTACAGCTGAAAACACTTTGAACACTGTAACCACTGTAACACACAACTATTACCGAACTCTGCAATACTATCACTTCTATATTTATGCATAATGAAATCTTCCGACAACCAGAGAATAATGGTGACACCAAAACACATAGACATAAAGAACGAATACCATCGACATTCCACTGCACATGTTCATAGAAGGAAGCATCGACGACAGCCATGTTGCTTAATCCGAACCAATCCGATGCGAATGAGTCGGTGACTTTCGCGGGAAATACAAAATGACGAAAATAATACGCAATTTGATTTCTTTACATATGTTGGTATTTTTATTTGATTCACTTTTGAGTTATACGTTTTCAGGTAAATAATGATTTAGTATGTACTCTATTGATTGTATATGCAAATTATAAAATTAAACTTGTACCTTTATGCCACAGGATGAAGGCAATGGTTATTTTACGCTATTTTAAAAGTGATTCGATATAGGTACAGGTAATTTAAATATATCATCACTAGCCACTTCAATGAAATAATTTTCAGAAATATCTGCTATAAAGCATTTTATGGGACATATATAATTAGTTGGATTTTTTATTTAAAAAGTTCTTCTATTTTTTGTGTAACATTAGTGACCAAAGAATTACGTCATAATGACGTCATGTGAAAGACGACATAGTAACGTCCACTGAATGACGTCTGGCAGACGTCATTTTTGCGTCGATGACGTCTACCGTCTTACCTGGCAAACACATCTCACATTTCCGCCCACCAGTATTATGGATACATCTCGAACATTCCCCAGTAGTCGTATTACAGTTCCCAATAGCATTTGGGTCAATGTTTCTATTGCAGTCGCACGGCTGGCAAGGAGTTGGCGGTCCAAACCGTCCCTTTGGGTCACCGAAGAATCCGTCCGAACACGATTCGCACTTGTGACCGGTGTATCCCAGAGGGCACTCCGTGCACATTGTGACGTGTTCCTCGACTTGGATGCATGCTCCCCCGTTGGGGCAACCACATGGTTTGCAATCTGAAGGAGTTCCTGAAAGTGGAATATCAGTTAGAAGTATGATGAGACGAGAAGTCACCAATATAGTTGCTGAAATGATATTTCTCATTTCAGTAATACTCTTCTGGTCAACATTGGAATCTGGCAGACAAATGTGCAACATTTCGACTTTCACAAACTTCATTCATTTTAGATATTACGACGAAACTTTGAAATACTGGAGCGTGATCCTACTTATTCTTATCAAAACAAGTAATAGTAATTTATGTATCAAGCGAGTAAAGTGATACAGGAATGTCAACATTTCCTACTCGTAAAAAAACACTTTACGAGTTTCATACGGTATTTTTTCTACAACTGTCAAAAAAATAACCAATTTATGTTTTTTTGCACATATGAAATGAATTTGGCATATTTTTATTGATTCATTATTCAAACAAAGTCCGAAGAGTATGCCGGAGAGTTTCAAACAAATGAAACGAATAATTTCGACAGAGTCGAAATCCCTTTCTCTTCACACTATCCCCCAAACTGAAAAATTTGAAGCGAATATTGAAATAACATATTCATCAATGTTAATATTATTATTATTGATGTTGACTTGACTTTCGAATAACTAGTCCATCGAAGTAACTTTTCATTTTCTTAGATTTGTATTCAAAATAAATAAACAATCCTCGTGAATCAACGATTACCTTTTTGTTTCTTTGAATTATATCGAGGAAATCTCATATTTGCACTATCCACGATTTTCTACCCTCAAACCCTCAAACTTCGAAACTATGTTCACTAAAAAAATTGCACGAAAACAATTATCCTATTGAACTGTAGTTTCCTTTCATCAGTAATTATGAGAGAAATTGATCGCTGTCATCAAGAATTTGTCAATTTCAAACAAAGTTCAGTTTACGGAATGCATATGACCTGGTTAATAAAATAAAAAAAATTCAAATGGAGAAAGATAAAAGTATCTATCTAGGTATCTAACTATATATCTATCTAACTATCTATCTTTTTTTTTATTCAGGAGGAGAAGAACCTTTCATGAGACAGCCACATTTAACGGACTGTGCAGAATTCCTACCGACGAAACCCCCATTCTCCACTGATGCTCCGAATACTGGAAATCGCATCACTTCAGCACTGGGTCTTCCACTGGCTGTCGTACACGTCTAATTTTATCATGATCTTCCCTACTAGCCTATTGCCTGGCTTCCCATGTTTCTTCCCTTCCCAAGAGGTCATCCACCATATTATCAGCAGTGAAAATTCTGCTCATTGCTGTGTGGTATTCGTTTCTTATTTCGTCCCATTTCTGTTATCAGATACTTCCTGGAGCAGCCATGTCCTGTAAAAGCTTGGGTTAGGTAATAATCTGTCTCTCCGTAAGGTCGGTTTAACCAGTTTTCTACTCTTGGGATCAGTTTGTATGTCCAACGGCCATACTGTCCATTTTCCCACTTGAGCTGCCAACTGTTCATCAAGTTTTCTCTAGCTTCCTTTTTGCTCACACCCTCATACCGTTCCCGTCTTCAGATAATCTGCAGTTTCATTGTAGTACACTAACTGCCTCTGCAGAGACTGTCCTATAGGAACTAAATATTCTGATGTTTACTTTTCTCTGAGTTCTGGTGAGCTTTTTTACGAGTTTTTTATTCCGGGTGACGCACTGTACCATTTCGGTGCTCCGTAACTATCTATCCTTCTAGATAATGTGGAATATATTTCCTGAAAGGTATACCTCCTGCGATGATACGATAATTTTAGTCAGAGAATTATCAGACAAAAATCAAGTTAATCCGGTTCCAACAAGAGATCTCAGACCTTTTGTCATTATGTCTACAACAAAATTATTTTGAAATTGTTAACAAAATCTTTTCTCGTCAAAATGTTTTATTCTTTTTCAAAATGTTTGATCATTGGTAATTCTTACATGTGGAAATTTTCCTGAAAAACCTAGAGAAGTTGATTCATAAACATCCTATATTTTTTTTGTATCGACGTAGATATGTAGATGTATTTTACAGGTTATTACCTGTTATTACAGGCAATTACATATTTGTCATGAATATATTATTATAGCTATTGATGTAACGAGATTATTATGCTATTTATAATAATCGAGGATGTTGCCAGGCGACGAGGCGGTCTGCACCGAGTCGCTTGTGCGACTTCGGAGATTTATTGAAAATAAAATCAACAACTTTGGTTATGTTACGTTATTGTCATTTTAGTGTGCCTTTTGATATCTAGGGTATTATAAACTAACTATGTGTTGTTGTGATTTTCTTGAAAATTCAGGCATTCAAACTCTTATTTATATAATTCTTCTCACCTCCCAAAGCATTTCCGTAGTATCCTCTCCCACACAGCTCACAGTTTTCCCCGAAGGTATTGTGCTGACAGATACATTTACCTGTTTCCGAATCACAGATACTAGCATGATTATTACAATCGCATGGAATGCAGGGCATGAAAGACCCTCCCAATGATGGTGAATGTCTGAATCCAGGAGCACAGGACTCACAGAACTGTCCTACATAACCTGAAATAATAAACCAAAAATTCAGTGGAATATACGACGAGATAATTTGAAAAACTCAAATACTGTACCTCTAGTATTGAGAAAATCAATACAGAACCAGAGAAAATACGACCATGTGATAGAAACGCAAGTGAAAGGCACGTATGTGAATGGTCTTGCAGTTTTCAGACACACGGGTCAAAACTGGTTATGCTTGTAAATTGCAAGTGCTTCATAAACCCTGGGTGGACACCTATGTATCTGAATCGGCCATAACAGTTTCAATATTGGAATGTAGGCTTTCACGGCTGGCGTGGTTATAGGCCGGGAGATGATGACAGATTTTAGGTGACGATTTGAGAGAACTGAAAGATATAAAAGTGCTGATGAAAATTATGGAAAATTCAATTTTCATTTGCACCAAAAACTTAACCTCACTTCGGCATTCGCAGACCTTATGATAATTTTAATATGAACATTTAATGATAAAAACTTTCACATTTCCAATTGGCAACAACGAGAAAACCATCGAAATTTTTCATCACCATTTTTTGGTGCTAGAATCTATCCTTACATGACAGCGAAGAAAAAATCGTCCTAAAACACATGTTTTTTTTTTGCAAATGCGAAAATTTTACTTTTCATATGAAAACCTCGAAGGGACCGATAACAATATTCATTATTTTCATCAGCACTTTCATACCTTTCAGTCCTCTCAAAGGAATAAACGAGAAAATCGTCACCAAAAATCTGTTATTATCTCGCAATCTATTAGGTTCCGGGTTTTGCCGTAGTCTTACTTGATTAAAAGCTCCAAACGTTTCAACTGCAACTGAGGCAGTCATCATCAGTGGCATGGTCAAAGGACTTTTCTTGTATCAACTGAAACTGAATCACTCGTTTTTGGAACGTCGTAAAAACAGCAATATAAATGACGTACCAGAAACGAGAGCTTCAGTTTCAGTTGGTACGTTAAGAAGATTACTTTCACCTCGCACCTGAAGATGTATCAGTTATAAATACATCTTATTTTCATGGTAATACTGCCATACGCCTATATGTTTATATGTGGTTTTCAAATCCAGAAAAATATTTCACCTTTTGAGAATATTTTTGGAGATGACTCCGAGTGTTATTCCTACATAAATATCCATAATGTTTTGGGAAGATTTTACCTGTAGGGCAATCACATGACTCGATCCATAGTACTGGGACACCTGCTACTCCTCTCGAGGCTGTTTCTAATTTCACATCATCCAAAAATCCTTCTCCTCGATGGTTGTAGATGCCTTTGATTTTGATAGCAGTTAGGTTATTGAGTATGGACATGAAAGCCCTGGATGAGAGCCTTGGTTGCCATCCGTAGTCAGGATGTTCGTGCAGGCGGAAGCTGAACTTTTGTCTCTGAAAAATTCACAAACTGCCTAGATAACTCGAAAGATGGTAATGAAATGAAATCATATTTGGAAACCACAACATAATCTGTATTTTCTTGAGGAATACTTAGTTCCAGATAGACACGTCATATGTTATTTTTTTTAATTTCAAATCACATTTGTTTAGCTAGATTATAATAAAATACTCTCAGTAATGATTTCATGAAATGGTAGGTTTCTTTTCCACTGTGAACTTGATATTTCCTTCTATTGAATGTCACTCCGTTGGCCTAGTCACCTGTTTTCATGTAATTTTATGTTATGATTGTTTAGTTTTTGTGGTGGTCCAGTGTTGTCCATATATTTGGCAATACAACAGTAAAGCCAGAAAACCTGATGAATCGTTCTCCCAATGTATTTTCCAATTTCGTTAAGATATTGGATATACTGGGAGAAATATAACCATGGGGTGAGCACAATAGGCCATGGGCTGATGTGAAGGGCCGGATGTGGGCCCAATCACGTTCAAACCCAACCTATTCAAGATGAGGTCCTACTCCATTCAATGTGTGATTAGACATTAGGCAAAAAATATATACAGTTACCTGGACAGAAGGTACTCTATTCTGCTGCGAGAATATGGTATTTGAAATTGATATGCCACCTCCTTCCAAAACAATATCCGTCGCAGTCGGAATAGCCCTGTTGTCGCTTATCCTCAGATTGAACTCCAATAGTTGATTGTAAGACGCTCTCTGATCTCCAAGGAACCTTCGTGGAGCCACGAAATAGATTATCTCATCTCCATGAGCGTTCACATCTACGCTTTGGGTGAAGGAGTCATATTTGAGGTTAGGTCCCCTTCCGAACTGGTCTTTGGCGGTCCATTTCTCATCTCCTCTTGAAAATGATGACTCTATGAGGTACTTCGAGTAACCCACGGCTGACTTGCAACTAGAAGAGTGTCCAAAGCAGAAGCACGGAGTGCATCCAAATTTGTTTTCAGCGTTGAGGTTGAAGAATCCGGGTTTGCATTCCCGGCACCGTTTTCCTGGAAAAAATAATGAGTTATTGAAAGAAGTGATTAGTTGAATCAATAAATGATATCCATTGATAGACAGACACCCACTTACTTATCAGGAAGTACATAAGTGCATTTTTATTATTGTGTTTGATTAAAACAAAAAGAAAATAGGTTTTGACCGATAGAATGGCACTTCCACAGTAAGAGTTAATGGGCTGATTTCCGAGACAAAAATTCAAGAAAACAGTACCCCTCAAGTATCTGACCTGAGTGTTACTCTCTTCTTCATTGCCACCAACTTCATTCTGAGTTATATCAAATCCCCGTCAGAGAAAATATATATACAGATGATCATTCATATATGCCAGAAGAAAAAACCTAGGTACGACTTAAAAATGTAGTTTGAAGTGGTCATACACAACCACCAAATTTGCACAGAGAATGGTCCTTAACTGAGAAGGGATGGATCAGTGATATATGGGCTGGAGTTGTAAGCTCTTCAAACTCCTTGTTAACACCCCAACCATCTTTCAAGCAGAAGTAGGTGCCAAGCAGCATTGAAAGTTCTGAAGTGATACATTTTGAGTTTAAGCTGACTTATGACAACATACAAACTTTGAGACTACTGGCGGAAAATGACCAGGTCACCCTGATATGGGTGCCTGGTATTTGAGGCAACAAGGAAGCCTGCCTTTCTGTGGACTCTCCAAATTCTATTAAGAAGAAGAGTTCCGACGCTGGGAATCTAACTGGAATGAATTTCTAGGAACCACTGACGAAAGAACAATACAATGCACTCTAGTAGCTTGTCTTGGTGTTGAACCCCTAGGGTAAACCTGGTTCTCGCTCGTGAGCTTCTAACCAACCAAGTACCAGGACAAAGACAAGCGTAAAGGCTCGAGATGAACAAAATATTGTTGGAATTGGTAACAGAACTCCTCACTGGACTCTGGATGAAAATTGTGGTGGCTCGTAAAATAATGAGGGTTTCAGAATTGGTAGGTTCAGTGGAAGTAGTTCAGAGTGAAGCAAAGTAGTTCAAAGAATCACCTTCAACATTTTCTTTGCAGTAACAAGACCCTGAGTAAGCATCACACCTCGGCTCATTGTCTAGAGATCCCAGCTCCGAACACCCGCAGCTTTTACACCCGTAAGGGGAGAAATCGAAGAAATTCGCCTCACAGTGACTGCACTTCTCCCCGGTCACCCCAGGGTTACACTGACATTTTCCTTCGGCGTTGCACTGAAGACTCCTCGAACCAGTGGGATGGCAGTCGCAAGGAACGCAGTAGCCGTCTTCTCTCATGAAGTAGTTTTCTTTGCACGTTTCGCAGGTCGGACCATCTCGGTTGGCGTTGCAGTCTAGACAGTGGCCGCCGTGGCCAGTTTGTTCGTAGAGCTTCTCGTCGAAGTAACAGCGGTTGGAGAAGCCGTTGCAGTTGCATTCTGAAAAAAAAATCAAGTGTTTAAGAAACCAATAGAATCGATAATGAAATATTATCAAAAAGAAATTCTAAAATATCATAATAATAAATCAAATAATAAATAATCATTTCATACACAGAATTTGCTTTAGAATAAAAAAATGGGAAAATATACAAGGTGTTCTATTTGAAAAACTTGAACTAGGATAATTTCCGGTGAAACCAAAAGAACAAAATGTATTTTCATCTAAAAAAATCACACTTTATTTTCCCAATATTCATATTTTCTTGGTTTGATTCGGGTTTTTTCTATCAGAAATGGGGGGGCACCATCTCTCCTATTCACCCGGTATAGTATCGTTCAGGTATTTTTTTCAATTCATGCTGAGTTGATCAAAAGAGTTTGTTCACAGAAAAAATAAAATGAGCTAGTTTTTCTTTCACATTCAGTTTTGAGATCAATTGTAGCAACACCAAACTTGGTATGCTAGTAAAAAAATTGCAGGGGTAGAACATTTTTTTTCCGTTTAAAAGCAATTAAATAGATTTTTGCTGTAATCTTGAAAAGTATATGGTTCATGGAAAAAACAACTGAACAAAGTGAAAGACAATTCGATTCTCCACAAAAATTATTCCCAGTAATTTCTTATGAAATGCGCTCGTTTTCTCAGAAAACGTGATTGAACGCCGACATCAACTTTCTCGTTCACGCTTACTCGCGGCAGAAAGTTCTGGCAGAGCCGAATATTTGATTGGTTATAAACAATTTTTTTTCAACAATACTAGTTTTGAAGTGCTACGATTCATCTATCACTTGTGGCTTACATTTGTCTGTGGTACTAATGGTGATCAATGAGAGTTTTGAAGTGTCTACGAGATTCATGAGAAACAATTGTTTCTTATTTCATCCAGCTCTGATCTCTGATAAAAAGTCAGTAGACTTGCCTACCTTACCTACCTTGAAAATATTGACAATATAGTATTTGTAAGCGATTTTTTTAATTTCCCCATCCTGTAATGAACAAAACACGACACGAACGGAGCAAATGACTGCACACCAATGAATTTGTAAATCCCCAGCGAATATGAGCCGCCTCGTTCAAGTCGTGTGCCGTCACACATTATACGTAATATATAACATAACATTAATCCTCAAATACGTAACTTTTGGTGATGTTAGGGATATTAGTTTTTTGAATCAATATTCATTTTTGTCTCGGTGCATGGTAGTGGTCAAAATACTGTTGTCAGCTTTTCATCAGACCATATCTGGCAATTTCCCAAGTAATTTCAGAAGAAAATTGACACCATTTCTCTATATTTCTTTTCAAGAATTCGTACCTTATGTGCAAAATATTTTTCAATTCAGTTGGGCGAGATATTTGGCAGTGACCATGAAACCATCAATGTTAACCCATTCGAATCTAAACAAAACTCTGACAAAATCTAACAGATTTAATTCAACGATCATAGGGGTCAGTAGTTATTTTCTGTCGAGGACTTGTCGACGGATATACCCATTGTACAGGTGAAAGCAAGATTCACTTTTTGATTATTCATATGCATTCATTTATTGTCTTTTTTGCAATCTTCTCAGGAATAAACTCTTTCTTAATTATCATTTTTTGTTAATGTCTCTCAGCTCAGCAATAAAACTTATCAACAAAGCAACTATCACGAATATTAATGAGATATACTTATGGTCAGTAAATCAATTGGTTACATTTCCACTTACTCATCGGGTAAAATGAATACTTAAATTTTTTTTGTCGGATCTTGCAGATAATTGAGGAGTTATGGCCTCTTACATAAAATGAACAATAAAACCTGCATTTCAAACAAACACCAAAGAAGTTTTTAACGGTACTCTAATGGCTTTGTTGCAGCTTCACGATTGTCCTTTGTTCAGAGTTATTGTTAGTGTGCATAATGCAAAGAAAAAAATATGTAGGTGATTAAAATTTTTTAATTTGATTAACATCTCCAACTTGTTTTGATGCAGGAGACTGAATATGTAAGAAGTTCTGTCATATTCTCAAACTTATCATGATGTATCAATGATTGATTTTCCACGAATTCAAATTTTTGAACATCTATAGAGAAGATTCTTCTTCTTCGTGAAGATGTCTGACTGAGATAATTGCTTCACTGCCTGAAAAACAAAAAAATCAAAGGCTTACTTTTAAAACTCATCAAAAAGTAAATATCTCTGTTTTCCTTCAAAATGTATTCTGGGATAATAAATGTGAACTGAAGCTTCTAGATCTCATTCAAAATAGAACATTCTACGTTATACGTTATATAGGAATATTTATAATTGACAGAAGAACCATTCTGCCCTGTTAAGCAAAGAAATCTTATCTGAGTATCGGCATAATTTCAGTTCAAGAAGTTTGCGAATCCAAATTGATAAAATCTTCACTCGATTAAGCCTCCAAAAGTTGTATCTGTTATTTCAGTGATTCCAAATGTCTGCAATGTGTCTGCATTTGCAAATATTTCAAGATATGTTATTGAATATGAAATATCCCATTAAAATAATGTTGTCAGTTACGGCAAAGAATCACCTTTTCGGCTAGTGTTCCTGAAATAGACATTATCAAGGCAGCTATTTCAATCGCAAGTATACCTTGAGGAGCTTCATGGGTTTCCACCATTGAGGACCCCATCATCTCTAGTTTGCGACAAGTCTCACGAAAACCCATGAGGTGGGGTGGTGAAATTTTCACAATTTGAACCAGTGAAATTATTGTAGAATCTTTAAACGGGTTGAAGTCTTCTTTGATGAATTATTCACGAACAGTAGTTTGAACATCGTTGCATTTTATTAGCAAAAAGATATATTTTTCAGTCTATGAAAAATTATGAAGGGTAATGGCCCCAAAATACAACCTAGAGGTACCCCTGTGGCCGATGCGCTGCGACCTGATTAGATCTATTGCACCCCATCTTCTTCTGCTACCACAAGGTGTTCTTGTTTACATCAGCCCTTCAAGCCTCAATTCCTTCAGAAATTTTAGGATTTGGAGTGGGTCTTCTCGTGGTATTTCTTCCACAGTCAGCTGGTATAATCCTAGTATATTCAATCTTTTATGATGTACAGCGTAACACTCCAACAATATATTGTGGGGTTTTTCTGAATGTTCCCCACAGAATCTGCAGGTGCTGTGCTTCTCTGAGCCTAGCTTCTTTAGGTGTTCTTTGAGTCTGCAATGCCCCGTTCGAAATCCCGTGATTGTCTTTAGACTAGTTTTGCTGAGGTTAATCAGTGTTTTCGATCTTGCTCATTTGAAATTGACGAGGAGATATTTGGCCTGCCTCAGCCTTGGAAGTCTTAGCTAGTATGTTGCTCTCATTGCTCCTTCAGCTTCATTGAGTTCTTCTTAGGAGTAAGATTTTCCAAGTCCGCAGAACGGTTCTGGCGAGCTCGGTTCTGCCGTGCCACACTACTGCTTCGTAGTTGATCACAGGTCTCACTATCCATTTCAGTACTGGTGTGTTATAGCCCCATGTTTTTCCTGAAATGTTTCAACACACCATCAGTGATGATTCTGCCGTAATAGCGATCTTTTCTACGTGTCTGTTCCAGAGTAGTTTTGAATCTAGGGTAAGCCCTAGATACTTCACCTCTTGTTACCATTCTAAGTCTGTTCCGTCGAGACGAACAGTCCTTAGGTGCTAAAACTTTGTTCTAGTGAATGGTACTACTGTGTTTTTGATGAGTTAATTCTCAACCCCACCGAGAGGCACCACCTTCTGGTTGTCTCTAGCTCTCTTTCTGAGATCGAAGAGGGTTCCTTCGAATTTGCCTTTGGCCATAATGACTATGTCGTCCGCATATCCAGGGCAAGTGAGGCCGTTCCTGGTCAGTGTTCCGAGTAGTTTGTCTACTAATAGACTCCACATCAGAGGTGATATTACCCCTACTTGTAGGCACCCCCTGTATGTGCTGATTCGAAAGCTACGCTCGCCCACTTTTGTTTCATTAGTTCTTGTAGCCAGCATTTGGCACATTCATCTGGATGTGGATCTGTCCAATTCCTCATTTATTGCTTCATGAGAGGTGTTGTCGAAAGCCCCCTCTATGTCTGAGAAGGCGCATATGGCCATGTCTTTATGCTCAAGTGATCTCTGGGTGCTTTCGGAAAGCGGTTTCCGTTGATCTGCACGCCCTGTATGCATGCTGCCCAGAGTGCAATGGCACACTCTCCAGTATCTCGGTTCTACCATCTTCTGTAAAGTCTTCAGTAAGATGGATGAGAGACAGATTGGTCTGAATGACTTGGGAGGGTTTAATAAATCGAACATGTAATTCAAACTCAAGAAAAAATATTTGTAGAATAGAATTCTGCTAACAATTCAGAAGGAACACAGAAGAAAGGATCGTTCTCCCAGGACCATCTCATAATAATAGGAATAAAACTTTTTTTGTTTCAACAGTAAATCTATCACAGCATTTTTTCCACTCAAGGAATAAGTAATATAATTGACAGAAAAGAAGTGAAAGATGCCTAGTGAGAGAGTTTGTTATTATAGCTGCATTGTACGCCTCTGAAATATAAACGACATCGTTAAAATCTTTCCGCCGAGGTTTCCAAAGATTCGTGTAGTCATATAAGGCATATACTCCAAAAAGCGACATCATTAGCGAAGTTGAATCTTTACAACAAAAGAATGCCGAGAACAATGCCGTGTGTTGATTGTGACACGGCGCCGTGCGAAGTACAGGGTAATCCAAATTTGTAAGAACGAGTTTCTCAAGCCTTCCTTCAAAATTCTGAGTCTCTCTACAAAAAGGGTTGATTCAGCATTAATGAAGCTAGGGTAAGTCACTGAAAGAAAGCGAAATGGAGTAGAAGGAAGAAAAAATAAAATGGATGAAACAAAAGGACTTGGAAATTTCACCGAATACAAATCACCCAATACAATTCATACAAAAAAATTGTTGCATATAGTCCAAAGAGGGTATGGGTTGCTGCTTCAGTATATTAATTCCATATTTACTAAATTATTCATGATTTTCGGATCATCCTCAAACATCTCCGTGAAGTGCGACAATAGTTATTTACGTAATCAGTTATAAAAAGACCGATATTGTTCGATGAGTGTAATATTTGCCAATACGAGGGAACGGAGTGAGTGAGTTTTGCAAATTACAAATAAATCTTTTCATAACGTATTTCGTACAAAATTTTATCTAATTATATCATTTCATGACTATTATAATACATTGGTTTTCTCCTGATATGGGACATTGGCATTGGCACTTGTCAGAATGAATATTTAATAAGCAATATCAAACGTGTCAGACTTGTCAAAAATGAGTAGTTGTTCCGACGGAATAGCGTCTGATACAGGAAAATCGGCAAATAAAGCATATAATGAATTATTAATACCACAAAAATCTAAAGTTAGATATGACGCAGCAAATCCTGTTTTGAATATTTTCAAAGATAAAATTATTAGTTTCTTATTCTATTTCATTACACAACTAGTTGGTTAATAAATATTACACAACTCATTTTCACTTGTCTCAAGTGACGGTTTTGAAAAAACGGACGTTTCATAATTTTACAAACGTCATGTAAAACCTGACTTTTCGAAACTGAATTAGATAATAGTTATTTATGATACAAGTGTTAAAAGTGGCATTTTATTTTGTGAGTGGGGAATATTGCGAAACGAGCGTTAGCGAGTGGAGCAACCCCACGAGCAAAATAAAATCACTTTTAACAAATGAATCATACAAAATTTTTTGTTCAACAGTTACTGCTAGTAAGAAAAAAACAAAAAAAAATAAGATCCATAAGGATTCGAACACACGATCTTTGGATTACAAGGCTGACTGACAGATACTTCAAATATAATAAACCCCAACGCACTTTATTTATGAATGTCATTATTTGTCAGTGATGAAGGACATTCTACAGTTGGACTAAATACTACTTCGTTTGTAACTTCAAAAGGAATTAGTATTATCAATTGCGCAAACGACCAAATACATGTGTGAACTTTTATAAACGATTCCTCTTGAGTAGGTGTTCTGATTATAATATCTGATTGAAGTGTTTCTATTAGAGAGATCTATATTACTGAGTATCCATCATCTCATCTGTCATTTTACTTTTAACACTAGTGTTAAAAGTACTTTTAACACTAGTGTTAAAAGTACTTTTAACACTAGTGTTAAAAGTGATTTTGTGAAAACGTCAGTTTTTAGTTCATGTGTCAATGAATTAAAAACGTCATTTTTAATGTCAGTTGTACAAAAAACACATTAAAGGTACTTAAATAGTCGCATATTACATTTGCATGAGGAGTCTTCAGAAACGATATGAACTTTTCCTTTTCCTTCTTCGATCATTTTTAGCAGAGTTATGACAATAAAATATTCGGCTCCGCCAGAACTTTCAGCGGCAGGTAAGGGTGAACCTGAAATTTGATGTTGACGTTCAATCACGTTTTCTGAGAAAACGAGCGCATTTCATAAGAAATTACTAGGAATATTTTTTGTGGAAAATTGAATTGTTTTTCACCCTGTTGAGCTGTTTTTCCAAGATTACAGCAACAATTTATTTATATATTTTTACACAAAAAAAAATATGTTCCACCCCTGGAATTTTGGTAAAGAATTTTTTTTCGTGTTTATCATGGTTCCAACTACTAGCATACCAAGTTTGGTGGTGCTACAATCTATTCTTGTCTTGGGTATCAGATGAATTATTTGAGATTTTAGGGAATTAGTGTATATACACAATATCCTCAGCGGTTTCCCCCTCGTTCTACACGTATTCAAGAAACACACTGTATAGGAACAAACCGCTTTACGATGATCCAGATGCTTTTAATCCTTACAAAATTGTTCATGTATTTTATTGCTGATTATAATCATCCCTTTCTACAAACACGAATGAAATTACATGTAATCAAACCCGCCTGATTTATTTGTCAAAGTATTAGTATCGTTTATCTTGGTAACCACTTCTACGAGAGAACACTTAAAATCATATTCACAGACTTGTTTGTAATCTTGTCTCTCGCATTTATATTACGAGTAAATAGTTTTATCGTATTACTACTATTTACATCTTCAAGTCGCCGTACAGGCACACCCTCTATAATGGAAGCTGCCGCTTTAATAGGAGAGTTTCTCATGATGCAAGATGCGGGGTCCCGTTAACGAGACGTCAAATGTGCTGGTCAATTAAATATCCGAACATTCCGAACAATTAGCAAGCAATGATGACGTGAAACTGAAACTTTGATTTTTTTTCACTTTTTTGTAATATTTATACGAAAACGCGGGAAGGCCAATAGGATTTCTACAAAAAGTTTCGAAGAAATATTGACAATAAAAGAGGAATATTAAAGATTACATTAAAATTTGGAGAAAAAAAAAAATCGAATTGTAGTTGAAATTCTGACACAACGGGCTCAAAAGTCAAAAAGGTCCTGAATGATCTCATGATTATTCCCTCAACCAACGTCATAGCTGTAAAACTGTTTCTTTAGTTTAACATTTCACTTGGGGTTCTCCAAGGATACATTTTGGGGCCGCTAATATTTCTGTTGATCTACCCGAGTTTATTGCAATATCTTGAATTGTACTATATGCTGATAATACATTTTCTGCAGCAGCTCGAAGAGAGGTTGAATATTGTCAGCAAATTTGTATGACCTGATGTCAGGATATTGAATTTATCGTTGATGCAGAAAAACAAAATTGATTGAATTCTTCGGAAGAAGAAGATTCATCAATCATGTTCAGGTTTAAATCAATAATGTAACAATTTTCCCTAGTGAAACAAACCCCTTTTTGTACAACTGTCATTAAAAATGACGTTTTCAATTCATTGATATATGAACTAGAAGTTGACGTTTTCACAAAATTATTTTTAACACAGATGAGATGATGGATACTCAGTAATATAGATCTCTCTAATATAAACACTTCAATCAGATATTATAATCAGAACACCTAGATTAGATTAGATTAGTTTGGGGCTTTCGTGCCATAAGCATCAACACCACGACCTTTTTAGATCTATCGTGTTCGCCCTCGGAATCGTTTAGAGTTCTTCATCTAGCCCTGTCTTCGTCACGAGACTCCATAAGCCAGTTTTCAGAACTCCCATGTATCCACGAGCTTTCGGTTTTTCTTCTCCCAGTGTTAGAAACCTTAGCCTTGACAAGCCCTTACAGTGGCATAGTATGTGTGCCGATGTTTCCTCTTCTTCCTGACAGAACCTGCATAGCACTTCTTCTGCCAGACCAATAGTACTCATATGTTTATTGAGCCTACAATGCCCTGTGAGGAGTCCAACTATTATTATAGTATTGCTCCATCTCTGGTTTAGTAGATATTCTGTGAATGTTGGCAACGGTTTTTTGATAAACTCTCTGGCCTGTCTCATTCCTGGTGAATCGTTCCACCATTCTTGAGATTTCTGTTGGATCCATGATTTGGTTTTGGTTTTTAGTACAGCTTCCGCTATACCGCAAAATGGTTCTGGGCCATTCAGGGCCTTACTTGCTCCATCTCGAGCTAGTGAATCAGCCTCTTCATTGCCTCTGTAACCTGTGTGTTCTGGTACCCAAGCTAGTGTTAGTCTGTTCTGACTGCCTGACTCTTTTAGGGCTTCTATGCAGTCCCAAACAAGTTTTGAGGTAATTTGCATAGAGTTGACTGCTTTTATCGCCGCTTGGCTATCCGAGTAAATGACAATGTTTTTTTCTGAGAACTCCTGCCTTATTAACTCTTGAGCGCAATGGTGTATTGCAACGATTTCCGCCTAGAATATTGTCACGTGTTTACCGAAGTTTAGTGAGATTCTCATTTTCAGCTTGGCTCTATATATGACGGCTCCTGAACCTTCAATGGTTTTGGAGCCATCCGTGTAGACAGCGATTTCCGCGTTGATGGGAGGTCCCTCCTTCCACGCATCCCTGTCCGTTATGCTTGTCTTAAAAGTTTTGTCAAAACTATATCTGGAAAGTATGCCATGTCATGGCATACCTATGACAGGGTCGTTTTCCAACTCTTCATATAGCTTTTGTAGTCACTCCCGTGCATGTTGCTTATGGGTGCTTGACCTCTAAGTACCACTGAGTACTAAGTGACCGACTTGGCTTCGCCTTGAATGTATATATGTAGTGGGGGCACGTTGAGCCCAACTAGTCTATATAGTACACTAGTTGGGAATTAAAGATCCCCTGATGTTCTCGAAGCAAGCAGAATAATAAACGAGAAGGAAGAAAAAAATCAATGAATATAATTTTATCAAGTAGGTAGACATGTATTACAAAGATGTGAGGTAACTTCCGTAATTTTTCATGTAGAATTGGAAAATTTGCAGAATCGATACATGTAGTAAAAATATAACAACTGTCCTTGGAGAGTCATTTAAAGTTACATACACACACACCAGCAACGATGGAACATTTCCGAAAAATCATAGTAGGAGGCAATTCAGGTCAAAACTATCTTCGGATTCCTAATCAGAATAAAAATTTTACCACTAATCTTATTTCGATTTTCAAAACTAAAGTTTTTTTCAGGAAAAGGTGCATTGGTAGTAAAATGGTCGTTCTGATTAGGAATTCGAAGACATATTTGACCTATTCTGCCTCCAACTATGATTTTTTCGGAAATGTCGGTGGTTCCATCGCTGCTGGCGTGCAGTGTATATAACTCAAAACGACTAGACCCTTCGAGGTAATCAGTGATTATTATTGGTGTATCTATCGATTTTTCACATACCCATAGAATAAATTAAAATTCACCATTATTCAGGAATCATGTATCCGTTCTTTCCTTTCATATTTAAAATAATTATGATACAAACGAATCTTTACCAGGCGCAATTCAGGTAGGAAACCCTTGCATGCGATTTGCAGTGACGCAATTTACTACAATTTCTGCGTCAAGCTGTTGATTTATTACTTTTTTGTTACCGCCTACCGACCATTCCATTTCATCCCCGCGACTGCAAATTTTAACAGTCTAGAGCGCCTGTCTATTCTTGAACATGGATTCTTCCTCGTAAAAGTTTAAATTTCACTCGAAAAATGTTTAAAATATAAATGGAAGTATTATAATTGTAAATTGTACAATGAATATAACTTACTAGAGCCAGTATACCAAGGTGTTATTCCATCCCAAACAGTACTCTCGCTGTCCTTCACCACTACTGGCACAATCAATAAACAGTACCACCATGCCATTATAGTACCGTCCTCTACCTTGTGAGGCTTTCACTTCGAAAATCTCTGTTGCATTGCACGGAGGAAGTTATTCAATTATAAATTTCAATTGATTTCAGTCTTATGGTGTCGGTCAAAACCATTACTTTGTAACTGTTATTGAAGGAAAATGTTAGATGGAATGCTCTTTCGACATCATTACTATATTGAATGCTTTTATTCGAATTTATTGCCGGTGAACATCTAATAAATCTTGACTGGTACCGAGAACGCACTGTTTCAATTTGAATAGTCACGCTGTGCTGAGGATTCAAAACGGATGTGGAATTAAATAGTTGAGTGGTCTTGGCTAATAGTTTGGTCTGGGTTGATAGGTGAATGAGAATGAGGAAGATAAAGTCAAATGAGTTTATATAATGCACAGCAAACAATAAGAGACTAACAGTATGATGACCCAAAGTAGTATTTTTTCTGAAAGGAAGGAAGAGTTTCAGTAAAAACTAGCCATTTCGCATCAAATGAAAATCAAATTTATTCATTTAAATTCCAAAGGTTATGAATCTATCAATCAAATATAATTTATTGCCCAAAAATACTCGTTTTTGACAAGGTAAAAAACCATCACTATGAAAGTCGGAAATATATACATAAATAAATAAATAAAACCTTACAGATAAGTAACGAAAGATTTACACAAATCGTTGTTATATTGCTTTATGCCATAGTATTTTTGTCAAACAAAATTTTGCAATGACTAGTTTTGGGATTGGCAAGGCCATATGCCCACTACTTTTTGTATTGTATCGACTGTCATTATGTACTGCTGAATTATAATAACTATTTATGATACAAGTTCGTGGAGTATAAGGGAATGAAATTTGAAATATATGTCCTTCAATCAACCCACCAATTCGATAGCAAAATCTGTAAAAAGAAAGTCTCGAAATATCACTGACTATAATTTCATCGAAATCTGTTGATAATTAAAAAAATTAAAAATTATGACATAAAAGAATTCCTGAAATTTCATTAAAATATTTTTCAAAATTTATTATCTTATAATTTTCTTATTCACGAACAGATTTCGATGAAATTTTGGCCAGTGGTATATCAAGACCTCTTATTTACAGTGGTGTATTCCGAATTTCATTCCCTCATAACTTTTTTATTGATTGATGTATTTCAACTTAATTTACATATAAACCATTTGAAATTGTCAAGAATTTAGTGGTGTAGTGAGATTTTTTCCAAAAAAAACGCTTGTAATTTTTTTAGATTCTTGACCTTGCAAAATAAGATTAGTTGGCCCTGGAAATGGAGATTCATTCATGAAATTTGGTGTCCTAGTGGACTTTCTGAATATTTACCTAACGGAAACAAAATCATTTCAATCATTTACAAAAATGTAAGTGTAACTCAAATGCAAGTTTTCCAATTCTTCTCTTACATTATGTGTTTTTTTTTATTTAACTGGTATTTGTTCAGATTTATAAGATGCTCAAACATATATAAGGAATAACCCATAATAAATAAGTTTCCCAACCGGTGCGTAATTTGGAAATGACACTGTATAACATCAGAAAAATTGAACTTGATGTATTTTTTAATGCCGAATAAGTTTTCCAAATAACATTTTTTTATGTATCTGAAAATGAGGGGATTTTGCTCTTGACCAAAAAAAGTTTTCCAATTCTTCTCCTATATTATGTATATTATGTATTTTTTTTAATATAATTGGTGTTCGTTCAAATTTATGAGATGCTCATACTTATATAAACAATAATTTTTGGTCACAAAACCCATAATAAATAATTTTCCCGACTGGTGCGTACTTTGGAGATGACACTGTACAACATCAGAACAGAAACACATGAATTCTCATCACCAAACAAATTCCTGGCGCCTAATGAAAATTTCAAACCAATTCAGCAACATTTCCCTTCAATAAAGTAACGAAATATCCGCTAAACCGCCCGGAAAATCCATCAATTTTCGCACACAATCACCCTTATCGGTCCATCGCGGATGGCGGTGCTCACTCCTGCGAGGACTGAAACAAACAGTTGAACACGACAGCCGACAAACACTGACTCACGAGGTAGGCGATGCTCAACCTCTTTCAGATCGTAGTGCAGTTAGTCATGGACGGCTCCCGTGTCAATGGAAAGAACAGTTGCCTTTTTTGTGACATGTGACATGTGAGCTTCAGTGTTGGTAATCATTTCGTTCTTGGAGTTTATAGTTTAAATACGAAGACGATTGCAGATACATTCAATCAAAACGTCGCCGTCGTGAAGAACCTTCAGTCAATTGGAAATGAGAGACGCCCGAAACGAAAGTAATCAAGAGAAATCGGGTTGAAAAATGTTAAAAACAAGCTTTCATTCGAATGCACGAGATAGGAAAATATTAAATTAAAATGGCTGAAGGACCTCGGTCGATGACCATTCGACATCGTTGATGTTGTCAAAATGGCAATCAAGTTGAATTTTGCTGTATACTCCTTGAGAAAATTCCAAAAGCTCTCCAAACTTGGAGTAGTATATATATTTCATATCACGATTCAAGTTTGCCACCAATTCAAGTGTACGGAACATTTTTTTAAGGACACATAATGTTTTTCTTCGATATACCAGAAATTTTCAAGAGTTCTGCAAACTTGACAGATACATTGTAAAAATATTCAGTTTAGTTGTGTAGATTTTCAACCTTCTACGTTGATCGAAACATATATTTTCTTAATTCGTGGTAATTTTTTTGATCAAGGTGGTCTAGAAATAATTGCAAAAGTTTTGCAACTTTGTTGGTAATTTTGAAAACATCTATTCTGATGCATTAAAAAATTTACAACGTTGTACACGATCCGGAACTTCATGTACTTTTGAAAAATCTAATTCATTTACAAATCAGATTTTTGCCATCTTTGAAATTCAGTTCTTACACTCTGGAATTGATTATTAGTCTAGTACGATTGGGTTTTGAACTGAGAATCGATTGTAGCACTACCAAATTTGGTATGCTAGTAGTTGAAACCATGATAAACACAAAAAAAAATTGTTCATCAAAATTCTAGGGGTGGAACATTTTTTTTTTTTTTTTTTTTCGTTTAGAAATATATAAATAGATTTTTGCTGTAATCTTGGAGAGATATATGATTTATCGGAGAAACAGGGTGAAAAACAATTCAATTTTCGACAAAATTTATTCCCGGTAATTTCTTATGAAATGTGATCGTTCTCCCAGAAAACGTTATTGAACGCCGACATCAAATTTCATGTTCACCCTTACCCGCCGCTGAAAGTTCTGGCGGAGCCGAATATTTGATTGGTCATAACTCTGCTAAAAATGATCGGAGAAGGAAAAGGAAAAGTTCATATCGTTTCTGAAGACTCCTACTGTCTCATGCAAACATAATAGGCGAGTATTTGAGTACCTAAACTGTGTTTTGTCGCATTTCACGGAGATGTTTTCGGATGATCAGAAAATCATGAATAATTTAGTAAATATGGAATTATTATACTGAAGCAGCAACCCATACCCTGTTTGGACTACATGCAACAATTTTAAAGTAGTGTGACAGGTCCTACTTATACATGCAAAAAAAACTTTGTTTTACTCCTGCCTCATTTTCAACTTACCATAAAATCGGCATTCTCTTCACTAAATGTTGAAAATAATCGCTTATTCATATCCTGCATATATATATATTTAATAACACTATTCTGAAGTGCAAACCTCAAGCTTAAAATCACATACTTAATTTTTTATGTAGTATGGGTGACTTGAAAACTGAGGCAGGAGTAAAACCCAATTTTTTTTTGGCATGTATAAGTAAGACTTGCGTCACTAGTCTTAAATCGTTGCATATGATCCAAAGATGGTACTGATTCCTGCGTTAGTATAATTATCATTTCATATCAACTAATATATCCATGACTTTCGGATCCTCCGTAAATATCGTAGAAGGGTTATGTGAAGTGGGACAAAACACATTTTGGGTACTCAGAAACTCACATGTTATATTTGCATGAGGAAGTACAAGTCTTCAGGAACGATATGCACTTTTTCTTTTCCTTCTACTATAATTTTTAGCAAAGTTATGACAAATATAATTTTCAGTCCTGCCTGAACTTGCAGTGGCGGGTTAGCGCGAGCATGAAATGTGACGTCAGCGTTAAACAACGTTTTCTGAGAAAACGAGCGTACTTCATAAGGTATTACTGAAAATCATTCTTGTGAATTGAATTATCTCTCAACCTATCGAAATCGTTTTTTGATAAATCTTATATTTTCTGAAATAACAATATTTTTTTTTTTTTAAACGAAAAAGTTTTTAGGTTCCACCCCTGATTTTTTGGTAAACAATTTTTTTTCCAATAATGCATGATGTCGAGATGTCATGTGCCGAGTTTCAGAGTGCTACAATTAATTCTTAACTTTTTGCTCAAGTTTGTCTGTCGTTACTGGATTATATACGAACCCCGCCTTCAAAAGTCTTGTGCGAGCCAAGGATTAACGAGGTCTTACCTTTTAACGTACGATTCCTAGTACTTTCTCGGGTCATCAGAAAAAAATCTGTAGTCACTAGGATTTGAACCTACAGACAAGCAGCATAAATGGCTTGAACATGACGGTCTTAACCACTCGACTCGTTATTAGTACGAAATTTGGTTCATTTTGTATTATTTTTAGAATGAGCTCGTTTAGTTCATTCCGTAATGACTGAATATTAATTAACACAGGTGGAATATCCAATTTAGTTTTTTTTTTGTTATCTAATACCTATCAATGGCTTCCAAATAAATGGTATTTTTCATCAAATTTCCTTCTACTCGGCCACACAAAAAATTAACAGACTTATCATTGCGTGGGTGCAGATAATCGTATGTGAGATTATTACAGATATAAACATAAATTTATTCAAATAGCTCGACTCGAGTGAGACCCGACAATCACAGGTGATTGCGTATAGCGTCGTCTAGCAATTTCCGACAGACATGTAAATAAGATCTTCGAAACTGATACCATCCACTTTGCGAGTGGACAAGATGAGATTAAATTTACAAATAAGCGTGGTAATATCTGACGCCCACGGCTTATTCCATTCGACGTCCAATAACACGAAGGAGGACGGGGTTCGTGGAAGACCACACAATGTACTTTTTGTAGACAGATTACCTCGAGATAATCTCTGATAATTATCAGAATGGTAAAACTCTTTTTTTACCAATTAAAGATGTATGCTTTTAATTAGCATAAAATATTTATTATCTCGAGGAATTTTTGACAGCAAAAGTATTGAATTCATGTACCTATAAATATTTATTACATACAAATGGCCTGCTTTTGGATAAGAGAGGAAATTTTCTAGGCACTAATTTGGATTAACATAATTTTCCAGTCGAGGGTTTTAGGTACGAAGCTTATATTATATTTTCAGATTGTGGAAAGTCATAAACCCAAAAAATCATGTCAAGAACTTATATTTATACACACACATATGATACTTTATAATGAGTTGACTTTGAGGAATTTTAAAAAACATTCTTGTACATATATGAGAGAGATCATCTCGAAGTAATGTGTTGATACAAAGAGACTTTATACGAGTGTTACACCTGACTTATGGTGGGTGCGATAATTATCTTTGTAGTCTATTTCAAACTTATCGCAAAGTAAACAACCACTTCTGAGTCGCCCACCCTAGGAAGTATTTTTGTTATTATTACTAAAGAAAGTGAAATTTGAATTATTATCATTATCAGCGTAGTTATATGATTGGCTACCACCAGACCAGAGTATAGTTTTGAATTCGCTCTGAATCGCTCGGATTGAAGCTCAGAAGTGAGAAGATAGCCTCCCTAAAAGCAAAATAATTGAGCGTAGACGCCACTGATTCTCCAATATCAACATCATCTCGAAGGGCTTGTAGATCTGCAAGTTCGCGCGGCCACGGCTTCACAAATGCGTGAACTTTGTATAAGGGTTAGAAGGGGTAAATAATAGTCACCAAGGTTCCACAACCCAGCTTTATTTACCAAAGGAAAAATGGTGGAATATATTTAAGCGATGAATATCATAAAGGTGTGAAATAGGTACAACATAAAAATAACTGAATTCAAAAAGAAAATTAACCATAATATAAATTCCGTCCAAGGAATTTATTTACTCTTAGCAAATAAGCAAATAAGTGAAACTATTATTGATTTAAAAGAAATTTTAATGTTGTCTCAGATACCTGGTCAACATAGACAACATTACAATTTCTTTTAAAACTAACCATAGCCTCAACAGATATTATTGATTTGTCAAATAAAATGGTAACCTCTCATAAAGAAAATGAAAGCTTGTTCTACTGTTAGATAAATGTATCTAGAAGCCAGCAATCACCGACAGAAAACTCCAATAACTTTGTCTAGTAGATATCTCATTCGTGTTAGTCTTAGATACACTTTCAGATCGCACTCCTGTAGTGATACACAAAAACTTCCTTGATTTGTACACAAAACTTTAGTTGTATTTAGATAAGTTTTGAGCCTAAATTATCGATGATACCTAGATACACCGTCACCCGTAAAATCGAGGGTGGTGCGAGCCACCCTTGTCAAATCGACGTTCGTCACACATTCCCCGAATTCTACCTATCCTCGACCTCTCTCTTCCATCCTAAAAACGTTCGATAAATTCCATAAAATACTGTCTAAGCACTTTGTGGATCTTCCTGTGCAAATCGCTACAATATCGCGCACAAAGACGACCATTCACAGTCAATATCAGGTTTCTATTTCGTCAAAAGAAACATAAAAATATTACGTTGTATGAAAACATATTACAGTATCCTACAGAAGCAATACATAACAGTGCCCACTTTTACACGAGAACCATTTTCGAGACCACTTTACAAACAGAAGGAGTATATTTATGAGACTGGTACCATCCAGCACAAAAAGTGCGCGAAAAATCAGCACTACTAATGACGTGCCAGACACGGGAGCTTCAGTTTCAGTTGATCCGTCAAGAACAGTACTTCGATCACGCCACTGAAGATGACTCCCGCAGTTGCAGTTGAAACGTTTGAAGATTTTAACCAAAGAAGACCATGGAAATAAACTAAAACACCAGCCGTGAAAGCCTACAAATTATCTTTAACCTCGTTCACACTAGAAATACATTTCCGGTATCAAACAAAAAGTGACAAAAGAAAAGAAATGTATAGGAGCTTCCAGAATTACTTTTAGTCATGCAACACGTAACATGTTGGACCTCCTGTATAATAATTCAATAAAACGTCAGTTTAACGTCTCTGTTTCAATATACTAAGCTTCGTGAAATCCTTACCACAATATCTGATATTCGTCTGCAACAAAACGCCACTTTGATTTTTTTATTTGTATTCAAAGTAATTCTTTTAATTCGTGAAAAAGGCGTATCAGCAGGCGGTGGCCATAAACAGGAGCGAGAAAGGTGAACGCTCTCTGTAGGTGCAGTTTCAGAACTGGAACCGACAATGCTCACTCTAAAAGGTTATATGTCCGCACTAATTGCCCTCCTTTATCGGACTCTTTAATTACATTTACCACCACTATAAATTCTCTTCTCCTCACACACTTCACCTATAATTGACGTTCAATAATGCTGCTTTCAGTTTATCGATTTAATATCCAATCAATCAAACATAACGCGGATCTATCAATAATGCGTTTAAAATGAGCTGGAGATATATCGTTGTGAATTTGATCCGCTAAACAAAAACTATAGCTTCTGAAGGGTTTTGTCAGGGTTCGAAAAATTTCAATTTTTCGCACCTTCCATTGCATGTCAAATATTCGACAAAAAACAATGAGTTTCCCAGTAAACCAGTATGGACCTTGAAAAATATCTGTGCTGTGTTCCTCTGCGAGTTGTTGAATTATTGCATCCCCATAATCGCATATCTATATACCGGGTGTCAAAGTATACTTTAGACAAGCCATAGTTTCCAGAGTTTCAAGATCATGAGATTTTTAACTGTGTAATGAATTCAAACAGTGCCGGATTTAGGGGGGCTATGGGACTATCAGCCCCCGGCGATGAATTGTAAGAGGCGCTAAAGCAAGCATCAATGCCCACGAGTATATTGATTGCCTTTATTCGATGTCGCAACGTAAGTACTGGATTTCACGTTAATATTTCAAGCGGTTCAGAAGAATAAGTTGAGTTTTCAAAATCGACCTGTGTCAAGTACCATAGAGCTTGATTCCATTTCAGTCAAGTAAAGTTTGTCATTAGCTTGGTAAAACTGTGTTCAGCGCATGAAAAATATAAAATTCCACGCAGTAACTCGTTAGAGAATTTTCCAAAATACTTACGTTTACACTCATGGGCATTCTGGGCATTGGCCCTGCCCCAAGGAGCGTCGTTGTAGAACGACAAACATTCGTTGCAGTTCGGCCCAGCGGTGTTGTGCTCGCACCGGCACATCCTCTTCTGCCTGCCGTCTGGACTGCCTGCGAGAACACACTCCGAAGCATGTCCGTTGCACTTGCACCTTGCACCCACGGCTACGTCGGCGACGGCGTAGAAGTAGGATCTGAGGACCTTGTCGTCTCCGAAGACCTCGTCGCCAAAAGTATTGATTCGGTCCAGAGTTATCATTACCTCTGTAGCGGTGACCCATTCCTGTGAAAATCAAAATCGTATTATTATTTCTTCAGTGTTGAACTCAATTGAAACAAAGTAGAAAATAGTATTTTCCTTGGAATTCTGCATGCTGTGTTCCTTCGAGAACAACTCCTTGTTGTGTCCCCAGCACATGCAGGTGTTTTCTCATGTGACAGTATCCTACCACCTTCCTCAAAGAGTTTCGGCTCAGTTCGAGAAGTTGGTTGGCCCATCATCATCATATTTCCGAGAGTATTGCTTGAGGCATTCTTTCAGGAAGATTGATGATGGTTTTCAATCCATTCCTTGATGTCCTGCTCAATGTCCACAAATAGGATTCCACTGGTTCCGGTCCGATGAGAGCTGTTGCTCCCCTCGCTCTTGCTGGGATATCTGAGACCTGGTTCCACTGAATGACCCTGTGACCTGGTACCTAGACAAGTTTCACCATGTTCTGTGCTCCTAGGTCGCTGAGTCTCCCAATTCAGTTTGGAAAGAAACCTGCATGATTGCAAGGCCTTTATAGCTGCCTGACTGTCGGCTTTATTTCTGCCTGACTGTGGGCTTTATTGCTGCATGACTGTCGGGTTTATTGCTGCATGACTATCGGTGATAATGTCTAAGGGTCAGTTTCTAGGACCCCTCCTTGATATCTCTCTCGAGCAAACAGAAGTCCATTATAAATATGGATGCTTGGGAACCATGTTTTTTCTCGGGTTTTCCCCGTATACTTCAGCCCCTACTCCATTGCTTGTTTTAGAGCCATCCGCATACCAGATTTGTCCTCTTGGCATTGGTATGGCCTTTGATGTGACTTTCCCATTTTGTATGATGGTGATCTATGTTCCATCAAAGGTGTAGATTTGAGTCTGAAGGCATTTCATTTATGACCTCCTTTATGTTGGAGTGGCCTAAACTGTTGCGCCTCCATTGGTCCCGGCACCTTATGAAAAATTAAAAAGTTTTCCATATGTCGCCAATTCGATTATGGATACACTCGATACACTCCATAAGACTTCAAGGCAAGTAGGCATTTGCATTATTTTAATAAGTTAGTTCATGTTTTGTAATGAATTTTGATGAGTTTGTGATCATCAATAACTGGAAAAATCACACGTAAACTTTCAAAAAACTCAAAATTGAAATGCTATCCATATTTCAACTGAGCACTGACCCTTTCTTGGTTTTTTAATAGTAGTAAAACCTATGACATCAATCTGAAATTGAAAATATTCAGTTTTATTCCCAACAGCAATTATTTTTCATTAATAATAATAATTCGCAGGATGAACAGAACATATCAAAAATAATCTATAAACAACATTTCGAATTATACAGTATCGGAAAGTTTTCATCTTGGGTATGGTGGTTTCATGAGAGCGTAAAGAATAGCTTGCTATATGTTGAGAGAGCATTACAATTTCTCCTCTACTCGCTCGAGGAAGGGATATCGACGTGAGCTGTTATCGGTGTGTCGAATTGCCACGTGGTCTGTTAATGCGTCGGGTGGGGTAACAGGAGAGGCGTGTAGTGCATCTCTCTTATTTATGTGGTATTATCATACCTTCCTTTGCTACTACTGATAGTACATTCAGCACTGACCAAATATGCTTAATAATGAGACTTTTGACTTCTGCCGCCATTTCCAGTTGACTGCTTTTGAAAATATGAACACCAAAGAATATCACTGAATTCAATTTATTTTCCAAAAATCGATTAATAATGGGAAAACAATTAAAATAGATACACCACCGCGGCAAGAAAAACCTGGCGCCCGAATTCCGAACTGTCGATTCGAGTAGAAACGATATATTCATTTTCTTTCTTTACATGCTATTAGTTGAAGAGGTATATATCGTCTCGACTGGAATCGAGAGTTCGGAATCCGTGTGCTCTACTTTTTATCAGTTCAAACAAATAGTTGTAGATGTCGCAACCTTCGCGCAAACTGCGAATGGAGTTTAGGTGCTGATCAGCATTATATTGTCATATTGTTTCGTGCCTTAATTTTTAGAGCTACCTAGCGGGAACGCATTTCGCGAATAAGCATTCTATTCGTTCAACCAGAATAATTTCTATTTCACTTACCGCCACCTATAGGTGAGTAGCAATACTTCCACTATACAGATTCCTTTACGACTTAATACAACTTACAGAATGTTATAGATACAGAAATCTTCTTCAAACTAGGAAATGAAACTATCAGTTCTTGAGAAATATCACAGATGACACAGTGTATTTATATTTCCATTTCATTAGAAAAAAGGATATCTTTCACTTCAAACTTTTTGACGACTGAATTAACAGTTGTAGAAATAGTTGAGGAAAGTTAAGAGATCTAGAAACAATCGCTTGAAAATGAAAAGTATCTATTTCCCTGGGAGCATACAATGGTGGGTCCTGTAGGATTGAACTATAATGAATCACTCTGGGATATCTTCGGAACTTTGGGATGACGCGAGACAAAAAAGTTAGCATCACAATTTTTCCTAGGTAAATTAATATTAGAGAATTATTCACCAGGTTTTGTATTTGTATTTGTATTTGTATATACTGAGTTTTGATATTCTGGTTGGCAGGTAGACCTAATGAGTTGACTGAGTTTTTAGTGACTTATACGTTAATAAGAATGCATGGACCCTTTACGATTTATGCCAGAGGGCATATTTTTGTATTATTTTGAACACTGTAACTTCAACCCATAGGAGATCTACTCCGTTTTTTCAACGGATAAGGGGTGTGGTGAGATACATACATCATTTTGCATAGCATTCGATTCTCCGAGAATCGCTTATTCTTCCTTGTTTGAGGAAGGGTTGCCCTCTAATGGAATATTCACATGAAACAAGATAAATTATTAAAACTAGCACTTATGTCGAAGTGTTCTCTGATGTTGTGAATACTGCCTAATGTAATTGGTTGGGATTCATCAATAATGCTGTTTCGTGCATAGTTTAAAGATGAAAGGGTATGGCATACATTTTCGGTTTCAGACGTCCTCATAGGATGGAAAATAAATCAAAAGAAGATAAGACGGAAAAAAAGTTGAATGATTCTTTGAAATGACCTTCCAAACCATCTATCAGGAGATACTTTATTAAAGAACTGCAATACAAGTCACACACCATAAATAAGTCTTTGAAATAAATAAATAGAATCCAACTTTTTCAGATGATGTCACGTTTTTCTGGGTCTCCCTGCAGCTGTAAAAGCGAATGAGCCACCGAATTCATTTAATCCGCCCAGAAGCTCCCATTGATTTTTTTAATGTTTTTACTTTGTTATTGTTATTACAATATTTCAATAATATTTCAATATTGGTCGTTTTCCAACTTTATTTGAAATCGCTATTGTTATAAAATCAGTCTTCAAAAGTATTGGTATAACAATACGCAAATGTGCTTACCGTTCTTGATACTTAATATACTTTTTCTACGACCACATGAAAATTAGGCCATTTTATGCGCTTTATCGATCAAGGAAGTAGGCCGATGGTAAAACACGTTTTCATTTCTACATCGCAAACTGTACTGTGATCATTTCAGTACAGGTTACACAGATAATATTGTATTTCTATGGTATGTTTCAATTTCTGCAAAAATTTAAATTAGAGCCGTTACCTTTCGTTTCTGAAATTCAGCAAACAAAGCAAAGGTAATAACGACATTCATATCATAGCCGGAGATATTAATGTTGATATTCTGTCTCAAACTGATACATCTCAGGAGTATCTCAATGTTTGAAGTACCTATGAGTTGATCATTATTTTGTGAAGACAAATATTCCCACATTAATGTTCAATGTATTCATACATAATTTCAAAATAACTGATGATTTTCCCTAATTCCCCTAAAAATAACACCCATAACAGAACAAAGAATTACATTAATACAAATAAAAAAATCAAACGAAAATAATACAAAATATAAATCAACAACAAAAATTAATTGGCGCTCCGGGGCGACTTGATTGATTTCAGTGGCGCATTTGCTTTTTCAGCTGCAGAAAAACTCGGAAAAACCTGCTGCACCACATCATCTGAAGATCCCGATCTGTCAATGTCCTCTCTCTCATAAAATCAAATGTAGGGCATCTCCAGAGGCTCCAATAAATTCAAGACCTCGTCAGAACATTCAGTGACACAACTATCATCAAACTTAAACCAGTCCGTTCCAATGCGTAATAATGACCACATTCAACGCCAGAATCATAGTGGACAATGACTGCATAAAGATTATAATAGTGGTCCGCTAGATTAAGGTGTTCATCTATTTCGAACTTTCCTAAAAATTTGGTGCTTCCGCCGGTCGAGTCGTGTTTGAAGAGCATCAGTGTTATTATTAGATTGACTGGTGCATCAGCTATACTTATTTTCTTATAATTATTGTCAGTCAGGTTGGCACATATTCGGCAATACAGCCGATCATCACCAGTTAAAAGTTCTATTTCCAGATGATGAAACAGTAAGCTTTGCACGGACTGGTTATCAGTCATATCAGGAAATGCCAGTTGAAGCTCCAGAAACTCACATACGTTTTTGCTAAATCTTGAACATGTACTACAACGTAAACTAGTGAGGATTTTTTCAGCAAAAGATCCACAAACACAAGACGAGATAGATTGTCCGGAATCATTCAATTCAGAGCGGTCAGGAGCATCGATTTTATTATTTTCCTGCTCACGGAGAGTATTCAACAAGAACCCCAAGAATTCGGAACAATCCTCTTGTTGTCCTAACAAGTATCTGGTGGACTTCAAAGACTCCAGGAAATCGGTTGGTGGATAAGATGATAAATTCTTACGAAATTGTATCTGCATGAATAGGTGTTTGAGTTTTGAGAATAAGTAGGAAACATTGTCGTTCATCTTGAAATTCTTCGTCATGAATAACACTTGTAAAATGCTGTTCATGTAGCAAGTGTTTCCCAAATTATCCAATCCAATTTTCTTCGCGAGACTTTCAGGAAAGCCGTTTACATGCAGTGTCCAAAATAGGTTTTCCGCACATTACTTAGCGCACGGTGTCATGGTAACGAAGGAAAATGAAAAAGAGGGTCACTTCGCATATTGTTGTCAATGCGAGATCCTTGTCATTTTTTGACGTTTGTAGAAGAAGAATTTTCACAAATCAGCAATTGAGAAGCACTCGAACTGCTCAAAAGGCATGTGGCAGGTAGTCAATGAACTTTGTGGAAAAAAGGGTAACAATTTGGAAACATTCAACGAAGTATATGTGGGAAATAAAATTATAAAAAATAAAAAATGTATTGCTGATTCTTTCAATAATTATCATAGTGACGTAGGAGAAAAATTTAAATTCTACATGATTTTTGAGAAATTACTGGAAAATATGTGGTAGATTCATTGTTTCTATCCACCACCAATGAAATCGCAATTCATAGGTCTACAGCCTACGCAAACCGAGCTGAAACACACTGCAAGCGGGCAGTTACGCTGTGGCCTGGAGATTCAAACCAGTGCCACCCAAACAAATGTAACTAAAAGCACCAATATTTTGAAAATTTTTGATTGCTTCGAAAACAAAAATTCTTGCCATTTATTGTAACATCATGTCCCATTACAACATCAGATACCTTCCCGTTACATGCTTGATTTAAAATTAGGTCGACGGTCTCACCTGTAATTCTGGACTTCCGTCGAAGTTATAGGCAGACGGACGTCCTTCCAGAGTTCCGAAAGCGACGTTTCCTCCACGAAGCGGAGAGATATCCGAATATTCGGAAGTGCAAAGAGCTCGCGTTTCCTCGCCCGTCCTAGTGTGAGTCATCTCCGGAAGTCCGTAAGTATCTCTGCAGGTAGCGCTGAAACAAAGTTTTGGATGCGAATAGTGTGGTGGCTTATACCGGGTGTTTCACAGGTAATGGAACATTAGAAGCATCTGGAGAACATAAGGAGAGATCTTTTCGAAAATTTGTTGGCGTGGATAATCAGACATGCTCTATACGTCTAAAATATAGTGTTACCGCTTGTATCAGAAACTTCTTGGTTATTTCAAACGGAATACCTCGTATATTATATAATTTTTGGATTCCTCATAACTTTTCCTGGTAATTCCCTATAGCTATATCTGTGACGGTTTTCAATTTTTGTGCAAAACCTGACCATTGAATTATATTTTTTTTTTTTTTCAAATGCCAGTTTTCAAAATAGAGCAATTTATGACATAGCTGCAGTTGATGGATCTCGGTTTCAGCATACCCACAGCTCAGAAGTAATTTCCTTCCGGGAAATCATGAAAAATTACTGAAACTCAGATTTTTCGAATGGAACAGCTGTAAATTATCACTTATTCGGAAAGCTGACATTTCCCAATTTGTTTTTTATACTGTCCCTGGAAACGGTAAAAATATCCCCCGGAAAAAAACGAAAAACAAAAAACGAGGAAAAAACCATACGAACAAAAATAAAATTTCTACGCACTCATATGTCTACGAAAGGTTAGTTCGTTCTGGTTAGATCAAACTAAATAATTAGTACTCGCAAAATGCATGTATTAAATTGACCTTGAATTAAGATTAGTTGGCCCTGGAAATGAGGAATAATTCGTGAAATTTTGTGTCCTAGTGGAATTTTCAAAAGTCTACCTAAAAAAAAAAGAATAATTCCAATTGGTTTAAAAATGTAAAGTAAATGTAAAGTTTCATAACGGTTCTTCCATCTTAAACGGGTCATACTGTATCATAAAAATCGTCAGGTGAGAATTATAGTGTTCTATATCCCTGTATTACAGTTTCGAAATAAACGAATTTTATGTCAAAAAATAACTTTCAAAGTGTTACCGCATAAGAAATATTTCCATCATTTCCATCATATCCATCTTTGAGGTGTATAATTGCTTCTGAAGAGCCTGCTTTCCAATTCTTCCAATCTTCCTGATGAGCTTGGCAAAGCGAAATAGATTTTCGTCGACAAAAATGTATTGGTGATAAAATGCGAGAGAAGCGAACCTTGCTTCAATGAAATGTACGATTTCTGTGTGTGATATTTTTAAATAACATTCTCCCTATCTAATTTATTCAATGAAAACTAGAGATAATTAAAAAAATCAACTATCTGAATGAAAATGCGAATTTTCACTCACAGATTTTTTCTTTTCAGTTAGAGTCTTTTCACAATATCTATCAGATGTAGTTCAATATCCAGCGTGGCTTTAGTCGGGGAAGTAGCTGTTTTCTGTTAGATATTATAAAAAAATCACATTTTTCAATTTTCATAGAAAGCCTCCCCCTTTCCAACATCAATACCTCCCAAGAGATTATCTCGAACAATGGAAAATAGCGACTAAAGTTTATCTTTCAGCCGCAGATGATTCCACAACAGATTTTATGTATATTCTATTCATATTTTCGAAAAAAAATCCAACTTATAACCTAATTTGACACAATATCTAATAAAACAAAATAAATCAATTGAGTAAAGACGAGAGACATATATCTCCATAATTTTGATTTTTTTGAGCACTGTCGATTTCCACTGCTCTGAATTTCCGACTCTGGAGTTCAGATAATATGCCTACAGCAAATGAGAAAATCGAATTAGGATTTTGCGTAACACAGTTGTCAGACCACATGACAATTTTTTTCAAATTAGGATCAACACGCATTATAGTTTAAAAATTTTGACTATTACATTGACTATGTGCGTTCCAGCACTTCCACAAATATATTTGTACCAAATGGCATTATAAACTGGTTTATTAGGACTGCAATGTGCTGTCAAATTGTTATAACTTGATTTCTATTTGTGATAAAAGTGACAATAGGTAGATATAGCACAATTAGGCAACTTGCAGGATATAGAACAAAAATTTACATCAAATTTTGAACTAAAGAATGCTAGAGATGAGTGGGATATGGAACAAATAAACGGATATTGACTAACATAATAGTACAGTTTCACTGAAATACAAAGGATATAGTATAATTATTTACTCATATAATGAATTTGAAATGAAATGAAACCGTACCTTTGATGAACATAGAACAATTGAATTTTTTTCATATTTTTGGTGTATATAACTCATTATTGACGAAAAATGTATATAGAACACTATAAATAATTCTCAGCTGACGAAATAATAATAATAATAATAATAATAATAATAATAATAATAATAATAATAATAATAATAATAATAATAATAATAATAATAATAATAATAATAATAATAATAATAATAATAATAATAATAATAATAATAATAAACTTTATTCATGAAATAAGAATAATTTTTAAGAGTAGGTATATATAAAAGTAGCATAAATAAAGTTGGTAATCGATAAGTGCAATGCACTTGTTTCGATTATAAGTAAGAGTATATAGGAAACAATGAAGTTACAGTATGTACATTGAATGCAATAAAATGCCATAAAATACTATAAAATGCTATAAAAATGCTATATAATAAAATATAGATAATAAAAAATACTATACAAATGCAATAAATTCAATAGACTCAATAAAATGCAGAAAATACAATAAAAAATTCCTTTATAATTATGGTTAAGGTAAGAAGAAGAAGGTATTTATTTAGTCATTGTTATTACTATTATATGAGTATCAAGATATAAAAATACAATAAAATACAATAAAGACAATATAAAATACATTAAAATTCAGAAAAAAAAAACGCAACAAAATGCAGTAAGATACAATAAAAATATTAATTTATAATTATGGTTGAGGTTTCAGTCATTGTTATTACCATTTTGACTCTATCAAGGTAGTGAAATACAATCTAGGAGTCTGGAGTAAAAACATTTTCAGTTGTGCTTTGAATGTTTTTTTGTTGCTAATGTTGATCAAATATAATTTCTCAAATTGGTCTATATCGAGGAAATAATCACGTGTATTTTTGTATACCTATAATATTGGTATGGGATCCAAGGGCCATCTTCTGTTGTTCTCTTAGATAAATAGAAACTCTCCGGACGTGGGGACCAAAACCATATCCGCACGTAGGTGATATCAAATGATTTCCCTGAAAACGAAAATTTTGATGTGAAATATAGATATATGCTTCAATTTTGTGGTAATTTATTTATACCGTATTCAGTGTCATATCATAATCTTGCAATATTATATTGATTATTGTTATCAGGTATGCATATACCGTGCCCACCATTAAGTTTTTGTAACATATTGCCAAAAAAGTTTATTATAAGAGTAATGGAAAAATTGTTTTGGAGGATCGATTGTGCATATCCAACAATCTGAAATTCGATTCAGGTATATGTTATGTGGTTTAGCGAAAAAAATATAAATGAAGAGGCAAAACGTGGAGTAAGATGGCATGGTAAATATCGAAAGAGTGAATTGAAGAACTGAGAATGATTTTTTTTTAATAGTTTTCGATCTCTTCAGAAATATTAAATTTGTTTCCTCTGAATAGCTTGACTGTAACGGAACATTTATATTTCGGTGATAATGATCGGACTTTCTCATTCTCTACACCATGCAGACAGCACTATACTCTATTTAAAGAATAACGTAAATTCTCATAATAACGTAGGCATAATACTCTACGTTATTCTTGAAATTGACTATAAATTGAAAATTCTGGTTATTACCAGGATCCTCATGATTTCAAATAAGATTTTACTTTACTTTTTCCTTATTGCCATAATCTTTTTCTAATTCAACGGTAATTTTTTCAAGATAAAAATGAAATCTTGCATTTAGGAATTTTTATATGTGAACACCAAGAATTCAGGAATTCCTTTCATCCTGATGTGCTCGAATAAGACACAATAATATTTTTGAGCAGCTTACAAAAGCACCAAAGGGGAAACAACTCCCTGGAAGGTAATGAAAGAAACGCGTTTAAAAAAAATCGCAGGCACAAACAAGTTATCAGATTCCTCCGGACAAAGTGAATACACGCCATTTCATCTTGGTCGTTGCCATATTGGGTAGAAAGGCCATAACAGAAATAAAGGCGAGGATATGCCTTGCATAAAGATGCAAGACTTAAGTATTCCATTGATTTGTGTGAATTTTATCGACTGAGGCTATCTATTATTCATTATCCTAGAACTGTAAAATAAATTAGTTGTTAGTTGACCGCTACCATCAAACTTTGTTCAAATATTGGAATGATTGTAGAAAAATATTGTAAATAAAATACTGGAGTACATGATAATATAACACCTGCAAAACAGAAGGGACTTAAGTGTCTGAAAAGAGTTGGAAAAATGCATAATTCAAAATTGAAATTCATCTTTTTCCTTTTAATTCATCGGTTATGGAAACATTTTCAGATTTGTGTAATTATTTTTAAGTTGTTGCTCTATATCTAAGTTTTATGCACGGGTATAATGAGAATATGTTCATGCCTTAAATTCGCATCATGCATTCGAGCTCCAAATAATATTTCCTCATAAAAATGTGAAAGGGTTTTTGTTCTCATTGTTTTGAGATTGAATAAATATCAATCATTAGCCACGCATTTGACAAGCACAGGCATTTTGAATGATCTCACAGTTCCTATATTAATTTTTAGTATTGAACTTAAAAAACACCAGACAAACACATAAACTAGTTCTGCATTCCCTGTTTTCAGTTTCAATGCACAAATAGTGTGTTTGCGTACTGTAAGAAACATTATTTCTGAATCTGAAAACTGTATCTGGAAATAATCCTATTGGCGACTAACCTTTCCTTAAAAAAAAAGCTTTCAACTTGCAAAATTTCCAAACAGGTTTTCATTTGAAAAAAATAAATTGGGTATTATTTGAGTTAAAAAGAGATGAGAAATTCCTCCTAATACTCTTGTGAATCCAATGAGGACCTTTTGAAAACTTCTGCAAAAAATGTGGGCAGAAGCCATCGATTGGGTTCTGTTTGTTGAATAATTGTTTGTAAGATAACACTGATCCCCACTTCGATAGTTTCGATGGAGATTTTGAGAGATCTTGATAAAAACCTGCATGAGAGAATCTGTGTTTGATCCGAATTCAGCTGATTTTTTTCGTAAAAAAGTGAAATGAATATTCTATTGAAATACATGTGAAAAATTGTTACACAATTTTTTTTATGTTCCTACAAGTACCCAAATGAATATTCAAAACTTCATTCCTCATCAGTTGCTTTTAATGTGGGAGTAACTATCTGATGAAAATTGCTTCAAAATTGATAATTCAAATCAACCAACTGATTTATTGGATCATCAAATTGCTTAGGAGATTGTAAAGCACATAAAATAGCCCACGTTTCACGTCATATAAATATTCATTAGTACAGGATTTGTGTCTTGTTGCATGCACAACAAGTATATAACAGCAAACGGACGTATCCATTTACAATTCACATGAAACGACTGCTTGTCTTGCAAATTCAGAAATGAAACCAGGCATGTCCGATTATAACTGATGACATTTGATCATTGAACGAAAACATGGAAATGAATTTATATTTACAAAAAAATGCATAGGCGGTGGTAATCCAGTAACTTTGTCATGAAAAGTGTGGGTCGAAGTTGCATCAAATGGTGGTAGTAAGTTTCGTTTTTTTTTTCTGGTATGGAATGTGACTGGACAGAATTTCCTCAAAATCTGTTGATAAATAAAAATATTATAATATAATAAAATTTGAAAAGTATGTTGTTCAATGGAATTTCAGAAAAGTTTTATTATATTATGTTATAATTTTTTTACTTATCAACAGATTTCGAGAAAATTCTGATCAGATGAATGTCGAAACATCCTAAATCCAGTGGTGTATTCAGAATTTCGACAGAGACCCATTTCAACAAAGACCCATTTGATAAAATTTAGTGTACATGCGGAAGTGTACCTAATGGAAAAAATATCATTACAATCGGTTGGAAAATGCATGTTTTATAAGGGTGCTTCCATTTTAAATGCGTAACACTACACTGTATATATTTTTTCATGTTCGTGTAATGAGCTGACGTAAACTCTACCACCTTACAACCAACTGATTTTTGTTTTCCTTCAAAGTATTGTATCGACTTTCATTCAACAAGTTTTCAGTCGGCATGAAATGATTAAAACTTTTTTTTTTCTACGTGTTCAAGAGCTGACGTTCACGTAGGTTTTTGCCCATGAGGAATTTGGTCACGAAAGCCTGTCCCTGGCTAACAGTCTATGAATTAATCTGTCTAATAATAATGTTTTCTGTCAAAAGTTGAAGTTTACTTATCATGAAACCTCCACCATTTTAGTTCGCCATTTTAGTCTGTGAATTTGTGGAAACGGCAATTTATTTTTTCATCAAAAGTTGAAGTGAATATTATGATACCATCGTCGTTTTTGATTCTCACTCTTGCAGCGGCTAGTCCGTGTTTTATAGCAATTATCATTGCATACATTGTACTAGGGACTTCGGACTGGAATGAAAAATGTAGAGATTCGCGAGTGGCAGCTCTAGTGAAAAGAGTGTACCCTGACGCAATCAACCAGTTTGAGTTTGTATGCACAAGTCTGGTAATGGGCAAGGATATCGCTATAACACCCGGATGCTGTATAAAATCAGGTAACCTGACTGAAAATAACACAGAATACTACGTTACAAGTGGATCCGCCTATTGGTCCAAGAATACAGACAATCATCGGGTCACCAGTATGAAGGTTTTTACTTCCCAATCCAATACTCTTCTTGGGATTACAGTTGAAACTAATTTTCCAGATTGTGTCCGTAAACAAGGCATATATATTACGAGCCACGCAAGAGAAAATAAGATTTATACATTGGAAGGATGGAATAAGGATTCTAGATATATGAACGACCCTATACAAATAGGGAAAGTTCCCAGTTCAAATATTTCTTTCAATGTTGGCGGTATCCTCAGATCCGATGGTGGATGCTTCGTTGGCTTATCTTCCAGGGATTGTGCTAAAGATCTACCTGCACCTGGACTGTGGCTTACCGACTATATCAAGGATTTGAAATCCAAATATTCAAGTTTAGATAAAATTTCCGACGGTTGTTGAAATAATGAAAATAAAGCAAACAATCTGACAGTTTTCATCTTAAAATTTGGCCATTTCCTCAGTAATTTGACCGAAATATATCACAGAACAATATCTGATGGTTTTATTGGCCCATACTGATGTAATTTTGATTTATGTATCGTAAAAACCGATTCAGATACATGGGTGCCCACCCAAGGTTTTTGACCTCGCATGATAAATTCCTCCAGTATTAACAAAGTTGATACTTCTGAACCAAAGAAAATATAATTCTAAATATATCTCTTAGTTATATTTTATCAATTTATGTATTAACCTCAACATATAAATCTAAAAATGAAACAGTAAAATCGACAAAAGTCGAAGTACCCTCCTCTCCAAAAATTTCCATGGTGTGAAAAATATGAGGCAAACATCTAACAGAAAACAACTATTTCCCTGGTTAATACCACGACGGACATTGAACTATATCTGACAGATATTCGTGCAACGTTCCTCAAAGAAGACCCATTGTATGTAATTGAACAGTAGATTATCCTTCATATGGCTGCAGACGCGTTTCGAGGTTCTTTTCTCTTGTCAGTGACAGGGTAGGTCTCATAATATTAAAGTCGTCCTGCCCCAGCATAATTAATTATAATTTACTGTGTAACTAATAGTTCCTCACAAATGGAGCAGCGACTTACAGTAAAGTCTGCAGGTAGTGTTCACCAGCCGTTGAAGGATAATCTACTGTTTAATTACAATAAGCATTTGTAATTGGGTCTTTGCTTGGAAGAACTTTGCACGAATGTCTGTCAGATATAATTGAATGGCCGTCGTGGTATTAGTCAGGGAAGCAGTTGTTTTCTGTCAGACGTTTACCTCATATTTTCCACATGGTGGAAATATTTGGAGAGACTTCGACTGTTCGACTTTGGCGATTTTACTATTTCATCTCCTGCAAAAACTCTTGAACTCAGAACAATATAACTGTATGTCGTCGCGGACTGTTCAATTGACGTCTAAAGACAGAACGGTTACAATCTGTTCGGCAAACTTCGGGAACTTGTAAGTATGTCAAAAGAGCGAATGCAAACTAATTTGAAAATGCTTGAATTATTAGCTAACTCCAACTGACCTAAGCTGACTAACCTTGCGTGGACAGAATACTTATACAAAATTGTTACCATATGAAGAGAATAAAGACTATTCAAGTCCCCGAAGTTCACCGAACACATTGCACCAGTTCTATTTTCAGACGGTACTGACTATATAGATCTCTTTCAGTTCTACAATGTTTCTATAGAAAATATTCAAATTTCTCTTAAGGTACAAACATAGAGGAGCGACGCGACAAGCGACAAGCGACGCGACTAGCGACGAGACAAAAAACATGCACATACTAACGCGACACTTTTTGAAATCTTCAAAAGTTTGTAATATGAGTTCGAACAGTGAGGATGAATTTTTTTTTATTAGATAGCTCGACATGACGTTTGTTACTTGCAAAGGGCTATAATAGGAAATATGCCGTACATCCTATGAATCAAAAATTGAAATCGGTTCGGACAATATCAGGCCCTATTTTTAACATTAAAAAAACATCCAAAAACAATTTTTTTAATATCTCCGAATGGATATAAATACTTTCAACTATATTTTGGGAAGTATTGCACCGTTGTTGTTAAAAAAATTGACAATTTTTTTACTTCAGCCTGTAGAACCAACAGAAAAACTCATCATCATCCAGTGAATACCGATTTCGGTGATCCGGGTGGGATTGATTCCATATAGCTTGTCTTTTGAACACAGAATTTATTATCTGTTCAGTTCCCATCGTTCTTATATACTTATCCCAAGTACTTAAAGCAATAATTAAATTCACAAAATGCACCCTCCTCCCAAATCAAACGATTGCACTCACTGCCGCGCTAGACGCAGCTGAATAAACATTGTCGCTCGAGATACGTCGGGCGTCATCGCGTTGCTTACCTCCTCACTGTCTGCACTCGAATACAAAACGTAAATATTCTATTCGCGTCGCAAGTTGCGTCGCTTGCCGCTTGACGCGTCGCTCCTCTATGTTTGTACCTTTATGTACCGTTGAGTCGCAGGTAATTCGGTTTATGTATTTTTGTTTTATTACTCACCAAATTTCAATGTCAAATTAACTTGATTCGGCCATTGAACCCCCTCCAACATAGTTTCTGACTGCCACCAAGTGGGATTGTCTTGGTTATGGAAATCGGTCAAGTATCGAGCATGGTGGGCATTGGGGTAGCAGACATCGCAAGATTTTCTGATTCCCGTCGTCCCTGTTTGATGGCAGTATTCTAGTTCGCCGTTGTCGCCACAGGTGTTCGTCGCGTCCATCTGCACGTTGAAAGCTGCATTTTCGAATTCTGGAAGGCACCTCTGCAACAAACCGAGAAACAGAAATCCTTACTTATGAGCTATTTTTATGTTAATAACTCGGAAAAATGATTGGTAACCACTGGAGTTCCTCAAGGTTCCAATTTGGGGACACTATTATTTTTATCATTCATCAATAACCTACTCGACAACCTCAATTATCAAAAATTGTGCTCTGCTGATGATTTGAAAATATTTTTTCGCAACAACACAAACACGATTGCTACCAATCAATCTCGGATAGACGCTATTTTAGATTGGTGTGAAAATAATGAACTACAACTGAACGTTTATTTTCGTACTTTTGATTGTCCTGGATATTTTGTCGGATGTATTATAAAGGAATTATAATTATTATTATCAGTATAAAATGGACTTCCATTGTCTGAAAAACAAAGAAAATTAATTACCTGCCTTCAGACAATGGAAGTCCAGAAAAAGTCCACTGAAACATTTGTCAACCAATTTCAACCATTTTATTTCTATTATTATTATTAGATGTAGAATGTACAGAAAAACGTGAAATCTCCAAACTTCAGACTACGTGAGTTCTCGAATAATAATAATAATAATAGCAATAAAAAATGTTCCCATTCATAAAGTAACATTTGAATATTATGAAATTTATTTAAAAAAATTGTTAACATTGTTTTTTCCGTTAACCAGCTGTCGTCCCCTTACGAATGCAGCCGCCCTCAAAAGTCGAAACTTGTGCGGGCCAAGGATTAACGAGGTCTTGCCTTTTAACGTGCGGTTCCTAGCACTTTCTCGGGCCATCAGATAAAAATCTGAAGTCGAATATATAAATATAACAATAACATTGAAAATAATATATATACAGGGTGTTTCAGAATAAAGGGAACAAACTCCGAGGGTAAAATCTTCACTTCATTTTAAGGCTGAAAGTTCCAAAAAACATATACCCTAAAATGAGTATTAACCAAGTTACAGGGTGTTGAAAGTGACACAAAAAAACATATTTTCCAGAATAACTCCATAACGGCTTAACTTTTCTTAATGAAATTTGGTATGTCATTTGACAGCATTTAGTTTCATATTCCAAGGCGAATGATGTGTTTGTAACTCTAAACTGGGGCGTACGGCAGGTGGGTACCCCTAATCGCCCCGCCCCAAATTTCACGCCACTGGATTAATATCGATGTCTTCTTTTTCTTAATCCCCAATATTTTCTATACAAAAAAGGAATACGTTTCGTTTCACAGATATCAATGGTTTTCGAGATATTTGAAGTTGAATAAGTGGGTGCGTATGTGATACGGATACTCATTAGTGATTATTTTGTTAGTGGCTATGTAAGTTTTAAATATCGGGAAATTTTTGGGAACGAAATCCCTCGTAAATGCCAACAATCTTCGAAATATTTGAATTTATACTCATTGCAAGGTATGAAATATGTTGGTTATAATGTTATAAATAGTTACCGTCACATTCCTTTCAAAAATAGTAAAGATTTTGATACGCACGCACTTCTTGGTAGATTTCATCATTTTTTTTCCAATTTCTTTCAAGAGTTCTTGTGCATGTGGTCCAAATACTCCATATGTTCATATTGCCACTGGATAGAAACAAGAAATATTAACCAAAACCGTAATATTTACGAAATTTATTTCTCTCTACTGAAACAGCTGCTGCGCCTTTCGTATTGTAGGTTGACAAAAGGTGGGAAGTTGCATCCGTATCTACACAAGTGAAATCCTAATCTAAAGGCTTTCCACACTTCCAAGGAATAAGGCTCATTCCGTCTGGACGCTTTCCATCATCTCTGCTTATTCCTATATGCTCTAAAATTGTCGGAACTTCCGCAGTTGACATAGCCCTTTTGATAAGATTGTTAACAACTCAGACCATGTGTTCCGTTTTTCTCAACGAAGATCCACTTTACATTGATTTCTTACACAAACTGACGTGTTCAAACGGAATCCTAAAAGATTGGTCGTCTAGAAGAGTACCTAGGGAAGCTGCTGGGAGAGCATTCAGTCAAGCATCTGATTCTTTCGACCAAACAGCTACGAGACGAGCCTTTTCAAAAATGGAATATCCAGCTGTCTCAAGGAGTTTTCCGTAAATTGAACTGATCATAGGTATGTCCCAGGCTTTCTGAGAATTTTCATTTACAGGCAGACTATTCTTAGTAATCCAAATTTGTTCACATCGCATATAGTCAATTCAGTGATGTGGGAAAAAGAATATGGTAAGACTGAAAAAATCAGACGGCGAGAAGTTATGAAAGGCGAAAAAATCTGGTAGTGCAATAGAGGAAGTCTTTCTGACGCCTAAGATGCCAAAATATATTGGGAGAGTAGCTTGGTTCCAAGTAGTTGTTAAATAATGACAATAACTATCACTCTTTCATTCTTAATAAGTTGCTCACCCTGTATTCTACTGTAATAATTCAAAAGTTTACATAAAAGTGTTTCAGAGTATAAAGAGATCATAAACAAATTCCATATGTCTGCGTTTTTCATCGTAAAGCACAATTTCATGCATAAATTCGTATGAATAACCCGAGATTGAAAGAGTACATGAAAGCTAAATAAGCACAGGTCAAGAAACTTTGTATCGCGGTTTGCACGTGCATATTATGCGTTATTGAATCTGATATCCAATATAGTAGGTAGGTATCTGGGAGGTGAATATGTTTGACAAATCAATTCGCTGGTTGTTATTGCAAAAGTATATTTTCTTTTCTAAGAGCACATTGTTAATATACGGGTTCCAGGACCAGAAAAATCGAGTGTGGCCCAACATGCTTTGTATCATGATCATAGATTATTCGATGCATTTGAGAGTCTGGAAATTGCAAAATGTAAACTTATCATGAATACAGATCAGGGCCCAATTCCATATACTCCATTGTCATGCTCTCCTTTTCATAATTTATTATGTTCATTCATTGTGTGAACTATTGATTTGTAAATATTATTGTGTGTCATCAAATCCAAAACAAGTTGAGAGAGGAGGTAAATTCTAATAATGAAGCAAACATTTTGAGTAGACAATTTGGGGTAGGCCATAAGTCAGTAACTTATGGAAATTATTAACATCATGTATTAATAAACAATAATTATTTTATCAAGCTAAACAGTAAATTATTAGGTGTTGGTCCACCATCATTGTTCATAATTTTATTATGTTTACTAATTTCTAAGCTAGCCTACGAATAAAAAATATCTTTTTCTCGACGTTATCCTGTAATCACGACTGATAATCTAGTAGTGTTAAAGTTCTGAAATCCCTACCAGCCATTACGGAATTCCTGAAAGTACTTCAACCGAAGAGATGCACACATTATTTCGTTCAAATTTGTATGTTGACAGTGCCGATGCAATTTCTGCATCAGACTACATCGTCGGAGTGAATGAAAGAGAAAGGAGAGAAGTTAAAGCTATAATTTCTCATTGGAAGTGTTGGTTGAGTTTATATTTATAAATATAAACACTACGTTCTCCGAGTTCACTGCTCCAAGGCCTATGATATTTTTCACGTGAGATGATGGAAACGGAAATCGTAAAAATAAAGAAAGTATGTGCATTCAACACTATACAGATTTTCAACATTGAGTTGTGCGGATGAGATGAAAATTTTCAAGTTTCCACGGGGAAATCTTGATTTGTTTTTCTAAAAATTCATCAAACATATTCTTATTTTTCTTGTTCTCAAATTGTGCTCTGTACAGTTCCTTGAATAAATTTTTTTCTGAAATATTCGTTCCATTTTTGTTTACTATGTGACAAGTCGCGAAAGGTACAAAATTATTGAACGAAAGATATGTCTTAGATAATTTGAACTATTATGTTTTTCTTAATTTTGTTGTCGTCGGTATAAAAAATAAAGGGTTGTTAATAAGTGATACAGTTGTACTGGATAACTGCCTTTTATATAATTTTTTGTTGTTATTTCAGTCAAGAGACTGCACCTTTACAAGCAACCCTCTGAAGACTTCGAGATATTTATACGTGCTCGGAAAAACATAGGAATTTTCAGAAAGTTCCATTATCACGCCTACTCTTTGGTGGCCGAACTCTCAAGAACTCCACTTGGGTGTGTTCTAGAATTTGCTGGAGTTTCTGATATGGTTCATTCTATCGTTTGATCTGATTTTTCAGAAGCATTAACAACATTCTAGAGGTTTCTATGTCATAATCTTGAAAGTTACACGTCAACTTCTTGCTGGGCGAACTTTCGAGAACGTCACTTGAGTGTATTTCAATACCCCTGGCGACTCGGGGGCTAGGAAGAAAAGATCCCATGTAGGATCTGCCTGTCGTAAGAGGTGACTGAAAGTCCACACCCACAAGGGACACCAAAGCAGGAACCTCTGGTACCCTTTCGAGAGGAACCAAGCCAACCGTCCCAAAGGCACCGTCTAGAGAAACCCCAAAGGTGCCTTCGAGATGGCAAACTTAGGTGCGGTGATGGGCACACCTGAAGAGGGAATCAGAGGAACCAAAGGTACCCCTAACACTTGGTTATATGGGAACCTTCGAAGGAACCCCTATAACCACCTCCCAAGTAGAACCGACGCAGGGACCTTTGAAAATCATTCGAAGGAGGCGAGCCAACCTTTTCGAGGGTGCCTATCAGAGGAACTCGCAAGGGTGCCTCTGAGACGGCATAACTTTCCGAAAATGGAAACCGACGGAACTGAAGGTACCCCCAAAACAATTCAACAGGGAAACCTTCCATGGACCCCCGAAACTACGGCTGGAGGAACCTACACAGGTGCCTCTCAAAACAGGTGGGTGCACAATGAGTCCAAATAGAGAGGTCTGCGTGCGGGAGGCTGCAAAACATGCCCATCCGTGCTAGAAGAAGAAGAAGTGTATTTTGAATACATTCTAGAGCGTTGTGGAACCTCTGTTTTGGTACCCTCCAGTGAGATTTCGAAATTGTCCGAAAACAACATTACAGAATTTTATTTTTTATATTCTATCAAGAAGTTTCACCACCACACCTACTTCCACACCATCCAAACTTTCAAATGACTGTCTTATCAGTACTGTATAGAACTTTCTAGCACTGGTTTTGATTCATTTCGAAGTTTTCTCGAATTCTTCAGAACCTTCGAGAGTATTCCAGAGTTGTCACTTATAGTAATTACCACAAAATTTCAAATCCTCCTTGGTAGGTATATCAATTTTAGAAAATTCCGCAGTATATATCCATATAAAATAGTTATTTTCCTAACAAGTGCGGAAAGTGATATTTTCCTGCATACGACTGCCGTTGACCCAAACGATACGAAACGGAGTTCGGGCAAGCAGTAAAGGGCGGGAAAGACACTTTACGCATGAATTAGGAACATTATTTTTTCTACGACCGCATAAAGATTCAACAAGCACATTGACAATGAATATCTCAATTCAATATACAGAAATTTCAATGAAAATCCACAAATTATTACTAAAATTAATGTTGAAAACACAATTTGTTGCATTCTGCAAATGAGTCAGAATAGCAGGTCCGGTTGATGACAACTTGGTTGTCATAGCAAATCTTTGGTTACTACACCAAACCACTTTACTCGGTTCAGTTTGATTGTTATGTGGATTGATTTTGAGAAATGTATAGGGTATTAGATTTATAAAAGTATCGCAATTTCTATTTTATTCCAATGAATGAAAAATTTGGGAAAACAAGAAAAATAATCTGGGCTAGATTAAATATTCAAATTTATATTAGTCTGAATAGTATACAGGTGAAATCAATGAAATGTACATATAATAACGTTGAATTGATATAATTTACTTTCCCGCACTAGTGCGGGAGAGTGATTTTTCCCGGACTAGTGCGGGAAAGTGACAGTTTCAAAACTAAAATGCGTGTGGAAAAGTGGGTAAAAACGCACTGTCGTAGAAAAAACATTAATTTATTTCGTTTCATTTATGTGTAACTATCCGGCACACTTTTCGAACTGTTTCCGAATAAGGCCGGATTGTCGTACATACGTTAACCGACGATCCGATGATACAAAAATGTTTTGATTAGTTGAATTGTTGTCACTCCTGCCAATTCAATCAATTACAACATTTTCTCACCATCGGATCGTCAAATATCGTATACATGAAGATCCGGCCTTATGCATAAACTGTTCCCGGAGTCTGTGAGAGGTACCTAGTATTGCTGTATCTGATGTATATTGATGTATTTCCTGAAGGAACATTGCACAAAGAGATGTCTGATGTAATTCGAAGTTCGTAGGGGAAAATAGTTATCTTCTGACAGATATTTGACTCAAATTTCTCACTTTGTAGGATAGTTTTTAATCTATTATATACAATAGAAAATTAGACGATATAGAATCTATATTTTTATATACGTACATATGTATATATATATATATAGACAGATATTTGACTCAAATTTCTCACTTTGTAGGATAGTTTTTAATCTATTATATACAATAGAAAATTAGACGATATAGAATCTATATTTATATATATATATATATATATATATATATATATATACACTCAAGTGACGAAGAGGGTAGTCTTGTTTGCTGACTAGTTAGGAAATGAGTTTTTAATATTTGGGATATGCAGCAGGCCAATAAGAGTGTTCTAATACACAGATTCCAAGCTTTCAACAATTTTTTATTGTCATCTTCAGGGAAGGGTGTTGTGAGGTTATGTGGCGTATATGTTAAAATTATTCATAATATATGGACAGAACTGGGAATAAAACTTCATTGGTAACACATAGAGTTAATTTGGGAGTGAACACATTACTGATGATACATTTTAAAATGGATTTAAAAAAATTTTTTGTTTGTTAGTACTAAAAGCACATGCTGTACCTTGAGGAGGCAAACAACCGCGCAGGAGAATATTGTTAATATTGTTTCTTGTTGATGTGAGTTCAAATAACCGCTTGTTCAATATTTAAAAACGGAACACCTACCTGTGGTCTATTGTATACATCGTAGCACTTGGTCCCTTTAACTCCAATAGCGGGAGTTTGAGCTACTTGAAGCGCAACTTCCACAGACACGAGACAAAGTAGAAACACACCAGAAATCACGCACTGGCACATTTCCAAAACTGATACAAGTTCACTAATCGCTACCGAAATATCTCCCGCTGTTTAGTTTATTCATTTTCGCCTCATTCACATCTGACATTCCCAGTTGGAGTTCATGAACAAATTAGATGGATTTATTTTGAAATGATTATTTTTAATTTCTCGCGGTTATCAAGATGTTCTCAATAAGGCGAACGCGCGTCTGATAGTAGCACGCAACATGGCCTACTAACTTGACTCGGCGCTAAATACTACAACTAAACGTAAGTTCGAGGAGCGAGGAGTCTCGGGGTCTCCGATGATCTCCTAGTCCGGGAGGCAGTGTCACAAATTACAAAGTGAACTAACGCCGATTAATTGGTATTATTTCCGATAGATCCGGTATGTCTAATAAGTGAACCGACCCACAGTGGGGTGTTTGGCAAATCTAGCCGGTCAAAATTAATCCTTTAGATTTTTGGATTTATAATGACTCTATATACAGGGTGGGGCACCGAAAACGAAACAGATGGAATATCTTCAAAACATATGTGTTCTGAAAAAAATGCAAAAACAGGTCGATTTTCAATCCAAGGGGGACATCTTCCTATCATAACTTCAACTGTCATACCTCTCCCCCTCCCCTTGGTCACTATCACCCAAACAATTTGAATAGGGAAAGTAGTGAGTGTGATACATCATTAAAAAGGTAATTTCATACGGAATTCAGCCATGTCAGTTTTCGATACCTAACTTTCTATTTTAGCGCCCTCTTGCGGGAAAAACAACTGTTCCGTATTCCAAATCATGATACTTCATTTGCAAGCTAATTTAACATAAATTCGGTGACAATGAATTATGGAACTTTTCCAAGGCAAAAAACAAAGTGGTGGCTTCAGAATTGGACCATAATTTAAAATCTTGCCTGCCATTCTGAAGCCGGCATTTTGTTTTTTGCCTCAGAAAAATTCCATAATTCATTTTCACCCTGATTTTTCAGGAAAAATTAAAAAAATTCTCACCTTCATATTGTTTAATGAACTCCGACGAAAATCTTGGAAAATTTCATCCAAATGTTATTTATTTTCCGAACAATATTACTTTTGAAAATTTGTTAATTTTGAAAAATGCGTTTTTTCGAAAAACTGAAAATCGCTTAGTATATCTGAAAGGGGCTAAGTAGGATTCAAAAAGAGTCTGAGTTGTTAATTTTTTTTTTTTTTTTTTGACAAGTCACAAATAGAGATTATTTTCCATTTATTGCGTACTTTTTGAATGTCACTGTATATCCAGTATCTATCTCGAAATGTGTGTCTACAGAGAAAAACATATTGGCAATGCCTGAATATTTTTTATCTCTACCTCTTAAATGTCATCCTGCAATCTATAACAAAAGTTTCAACCGGCGTTCTATTACTTGAGTTTTTCATTTTTTTTACTACTCTCGCAAATTCATTAGGCATATCGGATCTATCGAAAATAATACCTATTGATCGGCGTTCGATTAGCAGCCAAAATATAACGCTGCCTCCCGGACTATCCCGTTCAAAGCGCCGCCGGTCTGCATAATGCACCAGAACGGCATGTTTCAAATTACGGATATTATTGAACTCTCCTCGAGATACCGTAATTTCCGAATAATTTTTAAAATGGGAACTCTTTTATCCTATACTTTACATGGAGAAAACGAGTATCTTCCACAATGTGAAACTTGAAATTGATGGATGGAATAAAACATGATATTCCACAAGGTTCGGTAATGGGGTTGTGTTATGTGTATATGATATATTTATACAGGGTGTTCCAGAATAAAGGGGACAAACTCCGAAAGTTCCAATAAACATATACCCTTCAGTTATCAGGTCTACTTCAGGACTACCTTTTCCATTCGATATATTTTCTGAAAATATAGATGAATTGAAAAACATAAATTAAGATTGATTTATTCAAAGCACTACAGGTGGATATTTCAATTCATCACGATTATCATACAGGGTGGAAACTTGAAATAGAACAAATTCGCTGGAAGTTTAGAAAAATATGTTTTTCCACTCATGTATATGGAAATCATTATTTTTCAACCGAATACACTACATGAAAGAGATGGCTTTTCACTCTAGAGATAGATATCATTTCAAGAATAATAAAAATGTGAACTACAATTTTTCGACAAGAACATAACCGATAGTTCTTCTTAAAACCTGTGGCATTATTGAGTGAATTTCAGGTCTGATCCTACGTTACACTTCCTTCTTCACTGTCTCTAACACAACGGTTTTTAAACTTATGCGTTAGATTCACTTTTGGTCTGCTGTTTATTTCCCCAATTTTAGATCACCCAAACCATTTTCATAATTATTCGATTCAAACTTCCTTGTTAAATGAAAATTGAAGAAATGTATACTATTATTTGTCTGTTCACAAGAGCTTTCCAAAGAGGTGCCACAAGTGATATAATCCCTTTTGAAAAAATCGAATAATGTGATATTTTAGCGCTTCAAGGTGGTTGCCCTTTTTTGGTTAGTAATATGAAGCCAACAAAAAATCTCAATCGAAATGTTTTTGCATTCCACTAAAGTGTGGTTCCACTAAAGTGTGGTTTTGGTCTATGATGATGACAAGAGAAAAGTATTTTGAAATCCTCGACAGCCATTCCCAATAACATCAGTTCTCTTCTTCAAAAGCGTTTCTACCCAAATCAGTTCTGATGTTCTTTTTTGGTAATTGGTGAATGTAGAACTGTATCAGTACTGCTTCCTCTATAGTCAGTCCCCTCAGAAGAAGATATGTCGGTCAACGGTTCTTCCAAATAGTCCAAATTCTCAAAAAACATTTTACTCTGCGACGAACTCTCTGCATTCTCCACCGTATCTTCGGCGTTTCGGAATGATTTTATCAAATCAATCTCGGTCTGATTCTCTTCGATATCTCTGCTGAAATATCGGATGGTTTCTTCGTCTACTTCGGCGCTTTGCTTCTTGAGGGCACATTTTATTTTCGGTGAACATTTTTGTTGATACTTCATCTGAGTATTTTGTTCAACATTGTCTCCGCTAGGCATCTTAGCTGCCAAGATGTTCTCATCACTCTCTGTTTTACTTATGGTTATGACTGGAATTTGCTCAGACCTTATCGAAGTTTCAGAATCCTGTCTCGTACTATCAGACGTTGATGGTTCATTTCTGTTCAAGGTCGATTTTTTTCTGTTAACGTCCCTCCTTAAGTCTGTATTTCTTCTATCACCAGAATATTTCTCTAGTTTTGGTTCGACCACATTAACACTACCGTTAACGTTTTGATCTGGAATGGTTTTCTTCAGCAGCATTGCTTTGGTGGCAACACTTTGAAAATCCGACTTTCCCCAAGAGAATGTAGTTTTGACAGCCTTATGATGGCCTTTCTTCGATGAGACAGTATCATCTGGTAATGAGTCATGTTGTTCAGTATCAGTGCCATCTTCAGCATTCTGTTCATCCTCTGATGTTGATGATTTGCCCAGCGCTCGCTTGATCAACTTTGTGAAGAAGTCTGCAATGAAATGAAAGAGTTTTTTATCAGAAATCAAAAGGCTTTTTTGAAAAATAATGGATTCAAATTTTAGTTTTTCGTAAAAAATAATTATAGAGGAATTATCTATCGACCACCTTATTTACTGAAATTATTATGAATATTGGAGCTGATATCCCAGAAGATTGCCCGTTCTGCTATAGGTCATTATGTGATCAACCCAAATATTAACACATTAACTCCACCAAGACTAAGTTGCCTTTACACGTGAAAAAATAAGACGTCAACCTCAAACCCATCGATTTAGATGGGAAAGTTATCGAATACAAACCAGATGTCAAATATTTGGGAATAATACTAGAAAATGATCTTATCTGGAAAAGGAAGTTACCAACGAAATGCCTAATAGTGTGCAGAAATTTTGCGGAACAGAACTGGGGCTGTTACCCAAAGACCTGGCAGTGGATGTACACGCCTATATTGAGAACGGCCATCACTTATGAGGCAGTGGTCTGGGGCAGCAGAATAAAGCTAGCTATTACAAAGAACCGATCTATCGAAAACCATCAAAGGTAAATTTTGACTCCTCCTGTGAAATCACCAAACCTGGCATATGCCCCAAAATAAAAGGTTCAGCATTGTGGAAGAATTCAACACAACACTAAGTACCGGAAGTGGTTGAGACAAAGACACCATCCCAAGACTCAAGAGACGTGCCATTCAATGGTACGTTGATTCATCCAGAACAACAGAAGAAACTGGAATAGGAGTATATAGGTCTGGAAGAAGAGAAGAGATTGTCATCATGTCAGATAGCCAAGCAGCAATTAATACTCTGAGCTCCCACGTATTCAACCCGAAGACGATGTTGGAGTGCCTAGAGGAACTAAATGAACTAGGTAGGTACAACACTGTTCCGGGACACAATGGAGGGGGGGGGGTAATGGAATAGCAGACTTAACAGCAAAAAGAGACTGAAACAACATTTCTGGTACCTGAACCCTTCTGCTGAATAAGTACCAGCACAATACTTTGTGAACTTAAAAAAACGAAGTACATAACAAAAGATCCAAATACTGGATAGAATCAAACGGAATAAGGCAAGACACTCTTGGGAAAATACGAACGGAATAGTTCAAATGACTGCACCAGCAAGAGTAAAAATAAGCTCAGAAAACTAACAGGAATCCTAACAGGGCACTGTCGGTTGAGAGGGCACCTTGAGAAACTCTGATGTGACGAAACCTCTATCCAGTTTATCTCAGAATGCATCAGGGTAAGAAGATAATAATAAACACACTCATAAACATAAACACACTCATAAACACTCAAGGAGTGAACCCAAATGCATGAAGCGATAAAAGTATATTTTGTTCCTTGATTTTTTTTAACAATATTAGTTAGTATTATAATTACCCCTGCTCTTATTGCCGTTTTCTTCTTTAGCTGGTTCTGGAATATCATCTGTTTCTGGTTTTGGCGTTTCATCCATACTCTTTCCACTTGGCAGATTTCCAAGAACTTTTTTCCACTTACTGAAAGGCGTATTCGATAGTTCGTTAGATTCCCCAGATCCTACTCTTCTTCTTCTGTCAGTCATTTGGAACATTTTCCTTCTTTCTTCCGTTCTTTCTCGACGTAATTGGATCTGGAAAATTATCAAGTGGATAATGAAATGGAACGAACTAATGAAAATGTACCCAATAATAATTCCTCTGGTCTATTATCAAAGCACATAACTGTTTAGTGATTAAAGTAAGTTTTTACCTTGAGGTCATCGTTAGCTTCTCTTAAAGCATTAGTCAATGAAATCAAGTAGTATATAATGAGTGTCAGCAAGACTAGTAGTGGGATAACTATGCCAGGTGACGCAATATAATCTAGCACTTTCCAGAATCGTTCCGGACTATTTTGCTTGATTGTCTCAGTAAAAATATGAGATATTTTGTCATACTTGCGAAATGGCCCGCAATGCCAAGATGGTCGAATCCATACGACGGTATATCCCACAGGAAGAACGCACAGAAACAGCATCATCAGCAAGAGGGCGTAGTAAAAGTTATGAGACCTTAAAAAAATATCAATTCAATAGTAAACTACATAAAGAATCTTGTTAAAAGAGTTTTAGAAATGTGACTGCCAAAATAACAAATGATAACTTGAATGTGCATTTCCACAATCAAATATCAGATAGTCCTAACCATTTATCCACCCTAAATATTCAAAAACTAATTTATCATACGATATTGAAAACGTTATTTTCATATGTTAAAATTCAGACGTTCCTCAGCTATGACGTCAATGTCTTCTTATAATATGATTGGCTGGAGTTTGGGATGGCTCGGACATGGCCGAAACTAACCAATCAGAATCACTCGCGCACTGACGTCACACGGCTTCCCGTCTCTTTTTCTGCATCTGATCGAATTCTGATTGAATTCGGTAGTATAGTTTGGCGTTTTCAATAATCTTCAACTCGATAAATTGATGAAATCGATAACTGGATACGAGTTACGTTTGACTGCAATATTTCGAAATATATTTTTGTTGAAAAGGCTAGACTAGAAAGGCTCATTCAAAAAAAAATAGTTGAAGGTAAACAGTATCGGAAACTTCATCTGGGGTATAGACAGAAATCAACGCGAGCAACAAGGAACGCAATGATATGATAATACTACATAAATAAGAGAGGCGCACTACTGTGAGCCTCTCCTGTTAGCACACCCGACCAATCAACATCTAAGTTGATATCCCTTCCTCCAGCGAGTAGAGGAGAAATTGTATTGCTCTCTCAATATATAGCAAGCTATTCTTTACCCTCTCATGAAACCACCATACCCAAGATAAAAACTTTCTGATACTGTATGTTTCATAGAATGAAGTCAGATCACGTTGAAAGAAAGTTAATAAACCAAGACTCAGATCATAATCTCTTGAAGATTTTGTTAATACGGCAAGTGAAAATTTCTCCCAGAGAGGTGATATTTACTCTTTCAAACAAAATGAAATATCCATCCGTTTGAATTGAGGCAGATAAAACTGCAGTTGACAGTGCAAAAAATGTTTGTAGATTATATTACAAATATAGCTATTGTTTTCTCAAATATGATTAGGATGAACCAATGTTTTGTTTTTGTTTAATTGCCGCCAAGCTACAATCAGTTGAAAGTCTGGCAGTTATATCGTTAAGACACGATAGTCGTTGCCGACCGATATTTCACCCTTATGGCTATTTGCGGTATTGTATGTATTTACTAGCTTGCAGACGTGGTAGGTGGATGAATCGATCGGCAACCGCTATCGTTACCCTGTATATTGTTACACACCCTTACATACACTTTGTGAACTTTTTTTATCAGTTATTACCTGGAAGCTCGAAATATGACCTCAGGAGGTGAGTTACAGGTCAAAACTGCCCATGCTCTAAAGTACATCAGTATATATAACTTCACCACATTCACAGCTACTATCCCAGGAGAGAAAAACATACCCATCCACACTATCCCTTGATTGTTCACAAGTGTCAAAATATTTTCTGCCACTTTGAAGTCGGCATATTTTGGAAATATTTTTTCCAGATCCCAACACCAACATCTGAAATGAATGAAAAATTATGAATAATCAATAGCAATATAGTATTTCGGAATTCTGACATACTATTTTGAACTTCAATTACATAAAATTGAATTCCAAGTAACTATATCAGGACTGAATGTGAAATTATTTTTCAACATACCTATTCATGACTCTCACGAAAATGCCCCTAAAAAATTCCATTCCTAAGGTTGGCATTATCGACATAAATATATCGGCCACAGTTAACTTGACGAGCTCTTGTCCAAACATTGTTTCCCAACACAGATTTCTCAGTTCTGCTTTTCTAGTATAGTTCGGTTCATATGGTATCCAAACTCTCCTGCAGTCTACACATTCTGGAGTACCATCTGTATTCCAAATGGTAGAAGAAAACATGTCTTCCGTTGTTGTAGTTGACGTATCAAATCTATTTGCTTCAGTGAGTTCAACATACTTAGTGAGCTCTCTAGAAGTAGTAAGTTCCGTAGTAGTAGTAAGTTCTGTAGAAGTGGTAAGTTCAGTAATTTTTTTGATTGTTTTACTGAAATGTTCAGATAAAACTTGGATCTTGGAAAATGCAGTAGTCACCAGAGGTGTGTAGTTGTCCTCAGGACTCAGAGTGGTGTAATTATAATACGACTTCATAGTGGTGTCACTGTGGGGAGGATTCGTAGTAGTATAATTGTAATCTGAACTTGTAGTGGTAGAATTTTCATCGGGAATTATGTTAGAAAACATAGCATCCACGGAGTATAAAATGTATGTCAAATAATCCACAAATGATTGTTTCGATTCAGTAAAGTTCATTTCAGGATAATCTTCATAGGTTTCGTTGAAGACTGAGTTATTTTCAGAATGCGTGATATTTTCCAGGTGAGTTCCATTCAGGAAATCCAGCAGAGTGTCATTTAGAGAATTCACTTTCAGCATCAACTCTTCTACAAGATATGCAAAATTTTCCGACAATGTTTCATTGGATGAACCTAACAGAGTGTCATTAGCAGCGACCATTTTTGTCATCAAATCTTTTATGGCATGCCCCAAGTTTGGTGGAAATCCAATCGACAAGTTTTTTCGTAGCTCAGAAATCAAGCTCTCAGCAACAAGTACGCTAGGATGGTATTCTTCACAAGGTATACACGTCTCGTTGTAGTACTTACTCATATTGGAACTGGGAGCTGTTAGCAAGAATGAAGATTTATTGAGAGCTTTGGTAACGTTCAATTCGATTTCTAATTGTTCTGTCTGAAAACGGATAAGTAGGGGTAAAGCAGCAGCTCAGTTTATGGTAGTAATGATAATAATGATAATAAAGTTTATTCATTAAAATTACAATTATTTTTTGTAATACAATATATAATGGTATGAATAAACTAGAACATTTCCTCATGAAGTAGAACTTGTAGTGAGGTGATAAATTCAAATTAATACATATATCTATATATGTATATATAGAAAAATGAAAATGAAAATCAAAACGGAAACGGAGACGAAAACGGAAACAGAAACGGAATATGAAAATAAAAATGAAAATGAAAATGAAAATGAAAATAAAAATGAAAATGAAAATGAAAATGAAAACGAAAACGAAAACGAAAACGAAAACGAAAACGAAAACGAAAACGAAAACGAAAACGAAAACGAAAACGAAAACGAAAACGAAAACGAAAACGAAAACGAAAACGAAAACGAAAACGAAAACGAAAACGAAAACGAAAACGAAAACGAAAACGAAAACGAAAACGAAAACGAAAACGAAAACGAAAACGAAAACGAAAACGAAAACGAAAACGAAAACGAAAACGAAAACGAAAACGAAAACGAAAACGAAAACGAAAACGAAAACGAAAACGAAAACGAAAACGAAAACGAAAACGAAAACGAAAACGAAAACGAAAACGAAAACGAAAACGAAAACGAAAACGAAAACGAAAACGAAAACGAAAACGAAAACGAAAACGAAAACGAAAACGAAAACGAAAACGAAAACGAAAACGAAAACGAAAACGAAAACGAAAACGAAAACGAAAACGAAAACGAAAACGAAAACGAAAACGAAAACGAAAACGAAAACGAAAACGAAAACGAAAACGAAAACGAAAACGAAAACGAAAACGAAAACGAAAACGAAAACGAAAACGAAAACGAAAACGAAAACGAAAACGAAAACGAAAACGAAAACGAAAACGAAAACGAAAACGAAAACGAAAACGAAAACGAAAACGAAAACGAAAACGAAAACGAAAACGAAAACGAAAACGAAAACGAAAACGAAAACGAAAACGAAAACGAAAACGAAAACGAAAACGAAAACGAAAACGAAAACGAAAACGAAAACGAAAACGAAAACGAAAACGAAAACGAAAACGAAAACGAAAACGAAAACGAAAACGAAAACGAAAACGAAAACGAAAACGAAAACGAAAACGAAAACGAAAACGAAAACGAAAACGAAAACGAAAACGAAAACGAAAACGAAAACGAAAACGAAAACGAAAACGAAAACGAAAACGAAAACGAAAACGAAAACGAAAACGAAAACGAAAACGAAAACGAAAACGAAAACGAAAACGAAAACGAAAACGAAAACGAAAACGAAAACGAAAACGAAAACGAAAACGAAAACGAAAACGAAAACGAAAACGAAAACGAAAACGAAAACGAAAACGAAAACGAAAACGAAAACGAAAACGAAAACGAAAACGAAAACGAAAACGAAAACGAAAACGAAAACGAAAACGAAAACGAAAACGAAAACGAAAACGAAAACGAAAACGAAAACGAAAACGAAAACGAAAACGAAAACGAAAACGAAAACGAAAACGAAAACGAAAACGAAAACGAAAACGAAAACGAAAACGAAAACGAAAACGAAAACGAAAACGAAAACGAAAACGAAAACGAAAACGAAAACGAAAACGAAAACGAAAACGAAAACGAAAACGAAAACGAAAACGAAAACGAAAACGAAAACGAAAACGAAAACGAAAACGAAAACGAAAACGAAAACGAAAACGAAAACGAAAACGAAAACGAAAACGAAAACGAAAACGAAAACGAAAACGAAAACGAAAACGAAAACGAAAACGAAAACGAAAACGAAAACGAAAACGAAAACGAAAACGAAAACGAAAACGAAAACGAAAACGAAAACGAAAACGAAAACGAAAACGAAAACGAAAACGAAAACGAAAACGAAAACGAAAACGAAAACGAAAACGAAAACGAAAACGAAAACGAAAACGAAAACGAAAACGAAAACGAAAACGAAAACGAAAACGAAAACGAAAACGAAAACGAAAACGAAAACGAAAACGAAAACGAAAACGAAAACGAAAACGAAAACGAAAACGAAAACGAAAACGAAAACGAAAACGAAAACGAAAACGAAAACGAAAACGAAAACGAAAACGAAAACGAAAACGAAAACGAAAACGAAAACGAAAACGAAAACGAAAACGAAAACGAAAACGAAAACGAAAACGAAAACGAAAACGAAAACGAAAACGAAAACGAAAACGAAAACGAAAACGAAAACGAAAACGAAAACGAAAACGAAAACGAAAACGAAAACGAAAACGAAAACGAAAACGAAAACGAAAACGAAAACGAAAACGAAAACGACAACGAAATTGAAAATGAAAATGAAAATGAAAATGAAAATGAAATTGAAAATGAAAATGAAAATGAAAATGAAGATGAAAATGAAACCTTCCAAGATACCATATAGGTACTGGGTATTTTACATTGAACCCTCGACTCTTATGCCTAATTTGCATGTTTAATTCAACTTAATTCCAATCATTGGCCATTTGAATGGAAAAAGTTTTATCCCAGCACCAAGTCACTATATTAACACCTTGACATATTTGGTGGATTCAGTATTTGTGGGGTTTGATCTATATTTTGAAATGTGAACCTAAATTGAAATGTTTTTGGGTTGATTTTGGATTTACCGAAGGATCAGGCTTTCATTCGAAAATTCAATGCAAAATTCCTTGAAAACAGATGTCAATATAAGGTGTGAAAACTTCCGAATTGAAGTAGCCTCAGGACTATCCAATTATATGATTAAAAAACTCACCATGCCACTAATTCTTTTATTCAGTGCATAAATCAAAGAATATAAGTTGAGAAGATTTAAAACCATAATCCTGAAAAAAATAGGAAGGGTCAATTTCAAACTATCCACATATGCTACATTCAATTAACCTAAATATGGCAAGTTATTTAGAAAATCAAAAATATTGATCCTTAATGACTTTTTCTTGGGAGAGGGAATAAAAATGATTTTGGATTTTCATATACAGGGTGTTTCCGAAAATGGAGCGACAAGAAAATGGGTTGTATGGAACATAATGTAACACTAAATGACAAGAATTTTCGTTTATGAAGCAATAAAAAAATTTATTTATATGAAATTTTATAAAATCGCCTTCAATTACCTTTCTTTGGGAGGCCCTGGATTGATTCTCCAGGCCACAGCGTGTCTGCCCGCTGGCAGTGTTTCAGCACGGTATGCGCAGGCCGTAGACATATGATCAGTGATTAACAAGCAATTCTTTTAAAATTCAATACCTCGACAAAAATATAATGTTTTCATTTCGTTTCGTTTTGTCATCTTCTGCTTCCCACTTCATTTATCGCTCAATTGGAAACTCCCTGTATTTTTGCAATTACATAAATATATTAACAGTATATAAAAAATAAATATACGCACAGTTGATATTTTTGTGCACTTGTGAACAGTGAGTAAATACTTCTTTACGATCTGTCGTATTTTATGAATTACCTCAATATTTGTATACCTGTCACATCTCAAAGTTATTATCGTTATAGATTGGCCAGTCATGACACATTTTTTTAATTTTTTTTTTCAATATACGTTGCGATATTTTATTTTAAAACAACAATAACACAGTAAAAACATAAAAATAATCAATTGGTGCTACGAGGAAACTCGGAAAAACCTATAACATCGACATCATTAGAAGAGAATTTATTGTTCGAAAACTTGTGATGCCTGTCTTATTGTGAATATATACGGTAAAATAGGATGTATGGTGTCTCCAACTTGCCATATGTTGTTGAAGAAAATAAATAAATAAAAAAATCGGATATTTAGATATTGCAACGCTACCTTGCTAGTTGTAACCTCAGCTGTTTCCTGGGGTGATGCTGCTCCAAAAGACCCAACACTTCAAAAATCATTGGGAAGAAGAAGGTGATTAAAGCAATCACAGAAGACGTTTCGTTTTTTCTCCAAAAATTATTCTGCGAGTCTGATTCTGTTGAACGGTCAACAACTAGAATGATCAGGTAAACTGATAAAGATAATAGTCCCAAAACTACCAGATTCACGAAAACTCTGCAACCGATGACTCTCCAACTAAAAAAAATATATACCAAAATATATTAATATGTTTCACTTTGAGGGGATGATGGTAGTTTTTCAACACACATAATATTTATAAAATATGCTTTCGGTAGTTTTCGGGATTGTTGGTCGTGGTATCGAGGCAACTCTCTGACGTTTCTTCTACATCTGCGGACACGACCATCAAACCCGAAAGTTCAGAGATTACCGGTCGTGAAAAATTACATACTAAGATATGGAAAATTTCATGAATTCAAAATAAGCTTTACTTTCTTGTGTCCTTTTTCTTTTCGGCCTCTTCCAATAGTGCCTCTTTGAATCCCATGACAATTGAAGCCACTCTGTTATGAGCAGTCTCTGCATTACCTATCATGTAATCCCAAGCAGTGAACAACTTCCAAGAAAAAATGCATTCGTCGTCTTTCTCTGATAACTTTGACATGCGTGAATTTTCTGCCATCCTGGAAGAAATACCTGTATAACACTACATACAATAATTCATTCGTTATTTCAATCGTTCAAACAGATACATGCCCAGATAACACAAAGACGTCCTCAGTACGTCCACAGGACATAAATCTAAGACATTCAGGACGTCCCGAAGACGTCCATTACTGGACGTCTTCGGGACGTCCGTTGGGACATCCGATGTTACAAATTAGAACGTTCTGGGGACGTCCATTATATGTCCCTGTAAGGTCTTTCATAGACGTCCCTTGGATATCCTAAGGATGTTTTTAGCATATCAATTTTCAAGGTTTTCTATAACCCTTGATCCTAGTCAATAGAAATTAAGTGAGATACCAACTAGAAAAAGTGAAAAGGATAATGATGGAAAGTGATTTTCGAAAAACATAATACCTATAGAACAGTATAGAAGTCACGGCTCAAAACAGCAATAAATACGCGATAATTATATTTTCTCAGATCATCGTATTCTTTTGATAGTAAAAATAACTTCAAATTCCGCCACAACCAGAAATTATGTTTATAAGTTAGGTTAGGAAACCACAAGCCAAGAGATAAGACACAGCACAGGACCACAAATGGCACAAATCATAGACTTCACGATGCACTTAGTTACAGGTTTGAAATAAACGTCTATTTTTGGAAAAAATAATTGGAGAATTGTTGGAGAAATAATAAACTATCAAGAGTGTGATTTAAGTCGCCATTCCAACGACTCGAGACTGTGAACTCACTGAAATATAGACGACAGACTACAATAAAAGGAATGCAATAAGCGCTCTGTGATTGGTCACTGCAATGGAGGGAAGTTTAAACGAAAAGATGAGAATGAGGCAAATTAAGTTGAAAATGCGTGAATTACTAGCAAACCTAACCTGACCTGACGCGAACAGAATAACCATGCAGAATTGATAACGATATAACGACTATTCATCTAATACTGGTGACAACTGGAGAAACTCACTGAGCTAAATAAGCTCAGTAGAGAATGTATGGAATTTATGACAGAAAATTAAACCAAAACACGTTTTAAATTTTTGAAAAAGGCACCAGACACGAAAATAATGTAATTCGGTAATATGAATTTTACCTGAGTTTGGACGTCCTGGGAACGTCTTGGGGATATTCGCATCGGACGTCCCAAAAACGTCCATATTAGGTTCTAGGACTTTTGGACCTAAATGGGACATAAAATGGACATCCTCGGGACGTCCAGTGCTATCTGGGTGTTCATTCTCAATTCATTGCTGTAGATATTTACTAAACATGGTTTATTATTAATAATTACAGTTTCTTGTTATGAAAATTTTGATTTCCGATCAACTCACTTTCTCAGAGTAGCAAAGAAGCTGTATGCATACACAACTAATCCAGTAATGAAATAAGCTATAGCCATTCTATATCCTTTTGAATTGCTCTCATACCAGCCATAAAAAAGTGGTGAGTATCTCACAACTCCATCGAATTCCCACAACGTCATGAAGTTAGTAGCGTTATATATTTCTTCTGGTAGGACATTCCGATCTGGCGCATTGGGATTGCCTATTAGCATCTGCAAACAATCAAACAGAATCGATAGATATCACTTGCCTCCTAAGGTTACGCTTATATTGGATGCGTTTTCTGACGACCATCGCGTCGGACGTAGACGGACGAATATGGTCGTACGTTCCTGGTGGTTGCATTTTATACATTTTATAACGAATGGCAGGTGGAAAAAATTTGTGGAAATTTGAAATTGTGTTGGAAATTTGGTCGAAATTTTAGGAAACGCTGTCCGCCGAATGTCAGCTGACTGGATCAGAGCCACAATAATACTGGAACTGCCGGATGGAAGAAACTGTGTAATTCCGATCAACGATTTTCAAATTTTCCGAATTTTCCAAAAAATTTAAAATTTCCACAATTTTTTTTCGAATTTTTCACACAAGCCATTCGTTATAAAATTGCATTATACGCCCGTCCTCCACGGGAGTGCAAAAGGTTAGATTACACCCTGCATACATAAATAGAACAGAAAATATCGAGTTTCACGTACCTATTATTTAAAGACTTTTTACGCCAACCACAGAAATTTCCGCATGATACTCGAAACATTTGATTTTATTTTGACTTGAAAACAGCATATTCAACTTACAGAGAAATTGGCTATAGGGGGAGTAGGGGCAGATTGATTAAATTTTTTTTAAGAATTGAAAAATGGGTGATAGAGCTAGTTTGAGATAAAGTTTGATGCACCAATGCAGACACAATTTTATCTAGTTTCGTGGTGTATTACAGATTTTTTCATAACGTTAAATGAAAAAGAAAAATGGTGGAATATGTGAAAAATTGGATTTGTATCAAACCACCCCACATACGGGGCACATTGAACCAGGGTATGGGGCACATTGATATTTCATATACTTTATGCAAAAATAAGAATCTTAAACGACTTCTTTCAGTGGATTCTCTTATAATAATTAAAGAAAAACACATTATCGCTCACCGATTTAACAAGCTAACGAATTGCTGCTCATTTTACGTTATAAATCAAAGAAGTAGTTAAAAAACGAGTAACCAATGCTGCTCATTGTACATTATAAGAATCAAAGTAGAAAGAAAACCTAAAGAACGAAGGAGTCCGGTTGGTTCCTTTAGTAATATGAGGTTTTGGTAATATGGATAATGAAAACATAAGATGTCGATTTCTTCCTCAAGTGGGTTAAATCAAATTCGAAAAAACTATTCAGAACTAGTGGAATCTGAGTCAAATCCGCATCGACGCGATCTTTTCTCGCTATTTTCCTTTCGAGAAGTCCAACCCAGTAGTTTTTTAGCATTTTTCAATTGTGTTGCGTTTTCTTTCATTTCTTTTTTTTTTCTCTTTTCTGATACTGAAGCATCTGCAATTTATTTTATTCTTTTTTTTATTTTGGATTTTTTTATGTTGGGCCTTTGGATATGGTCATTTAAGGTGTTAAGATGACAGCCGAAGAGCATTGACGTGTTGTGTGTAGTACACGAAAGTTTAGATGATATCCTTCATTTGTACAAGGGGCACATTGAAACACACCAAACCGCCCCATGCAGCTTGTATCAATCTACCCCAACGTGTCGGTTTTTGTAAACATCTACCTGACGAAAAAACTATATAAGATCAACAAGTAACCTCTTATATGTACCTTAATCAGACATGTACTTACATAAATACGAAGAAACCTAACAAAACAAATACGTAATTTACGTAAACTGATTGATTATCTGAGACTCTCTAAATTTACTCAATTGGCTCTGAAATGCACTTGTATTGGTCAACAGCGGAATTTGCATTGTAAACGAACATAGTTTCGCTGGTAATATTGAATCACTAGAGCCATCTATTGAAGGATAGTCACGTTTCTATCACTGCTGTACAGTTCGAGTGAGTGGTGATGTATCAATGTGCCCCTTGCATCAATTTACCCCCATTCCCCCTAACGTTAAGGTTTAGTCAGTAATATAAATAAGTATTTATTTATTATAAGTATTATTTTCCAAAAATACAAGACATTGTATGATGTTTTTATGGAAGGAAGTAGCCGAAAAAGAAAAAAGTTGAATTTCAACATCAGTCGTGCCACAGCCGACTCAATCTCCCGAGCCGTGGCGAGAAAATCGGCAACACCGCATGGAAAGCAATTTGACGTCCTACTCATTAATTCGTCCTACTCATTAAATAATATGTTATAGGAAGGTACATTATACAGAATGTACCAAACTCAGGTAGTTTGTCACATTCACATATATTATTTCAAGTCGATACACACAGGTGTTTCGTATTTTTGAGTCCACCTCTGTAATTCACTTTCTACCTATTGCTTGATTTGTTCAAAAATTTACTCAATATGGGAATGTAGACAGAAGGATATTCTAGCGATATGACAATTCGAATCAGACAAATACGATGAGAGATTGAAATTCTTTATGAAAAAGTGCCTTGAGAACGCCCTAGTTAAAAACGCCTAGTTCTTACGGTTTTCAATTGAAAGAATAAAAACGAAAATTATAAATTTCCTTTTTTTTCCAATAATTCAAAAACTAAAAGTGACACTTCAAATTAATTTTCAGATAATTGTTCAGCATGAAAACGCGCAACTTTGACCTGATTTAACCGACCTCGTATCTCTTATAATTACACCCCATGGTGGAGCTCGAAATATAATAATTATATTTTGTGAATAGGTTTATTGCATTGTTTAAATGTAACAGAATGAAATGACAGAAAAAAAAAAAAATATAATATGCTAATACTGTGAAAGGCTATCAGAAAAAGAGGTCCTTGTATATGTATATTGCATATACTCATCAGTAGTTTCTACGAAATATAATCCACTTGGTATATCCGAACTCGCTGCTATTCCCATGGGATATGCATCTATATGGTCCCTTTCTCCATCCAGATATTCTTTCCAAGATTTGAACGAGATGGCCTTAAATAGATCGGGTTTACGAATGGAAGCTATGAAAAACTCACAAGATCTTATATGGCTGCACACCCCTGAAAAAAAAAATAATGATAATAGGATGAATACTTCACCAAATTTCCTCAGAAATATATGTCAGTTAAAAAAAATATCTTATAACTTCGAGGTGATAACATAGATGATAATGAGTAGGTCTTTCATTTCAAGCCTTTCTTTTCCAAATTTCTGAGTTATTTAGTTCAATGGCGACTTACTTTCTACTTGTCTGCAACTTCATATTACTGTGAGATGTTATTTAATGAGGATATCGACAAATTTTATTATGTTTTACCCCTCCTGCAAATATAGGCTTAATTTTAGAGTTTTTGAAGTATTCCCCTAATAGTACATTTTCATTTGATGGAATTCTGGCCCTTCAATAAGTATGCACCACACGTTGAAATTTTCATTCATTCACATGCTGGAATGAATGATTTGTAAATTTTTCATTGTGGTTTAGAACAGCATTGAATCCTCCAAAAAGTCCAAAACCAATATATTCCTAAATAACATGTCACATCCATGTATGACTCATAAGACACTAGTGTTTTATTGCCTTCATAAGACGTTTGTAAACAGAAGCATCATGCCAGCTGTGGATGATTTGAAAAAAAAATTGATTGTATTTTTAACAAAGTGAGTTAAGTCATAAAAAATCTTCAAGTCGATTTTTTCAAGAAATCGTTGAATCAAGGATCATTTCTGAACTTTGGCCCAACATGCCACCTCTACCCATCTAACATTAGAGAAATAATAGTTATTTATGGTACTACTGTGTTATGTTGAAAATAAGTCACGCGAGAAAGATTTATACCACGAGGCCGTCTGGCCGACTGGTATACAATGTTTTATCCGACACATGACAGTTATGACTCATTATTAATGTCATTTTAGACAAGTAAACCATCATCCATAATCCATAATCCATAATCCATAATCCATAATCCATAATCCATAATCCATAATCCATAATCCATAATCCATAATCCATAATCCATAATCCATAATCCATAATCCATAATCCATAATCCATAATCCATAATCCATAACTCACTACTGACTTATGGATTATAACTCACTAGTGTGTTATTTGATAGTTTACTTGTCTAATATGACATTAATAATGACAGTCATAACTGTCATGTGTTGGATAAATATAATAAAAATTTCCAAATTTTCTCCGTCACACTAGGTGACATGTATAATACTCATCAAATGATCATTCACTATTCGTTAGGAATCAGTAAGGACACTGAAACGCAATACAGGCATTCATTTCCTGCATATTGCCTTCTCCTGAAGAAACTTTTCAAAATCAGCAGTTTTGAAAAAGTTTTACCTGATTTGACTGATATTAGTTTCCAATTTTCAATGAACAGTTTATAGGTAGTTTCATTCCTCAATTTTTATGATACTTCAGTTAATGTGCAAAAAATCCCATTGTTCAAAATTGACAGCGACAAAAGTTCACTTCAATTTTCAAATCAGCAAAAAATTATATAGTTTTGGTTGACGTGACATCATTATCATAGTGTTCGCTTTGAATTGTTGCTATGACATACACCAACGAACTCTTTTGTTTTTATATTATTTCTCCCACTTCAAAACCCTATACCTTGGTTAATACCTATATGTTGAAGGATATGTTTATAAAAACTTTTAATCTTCAAACTTAGTGAAAAATGTACCAGTGGAGTTTCTCCCTTTTATTCTGCGATACTTTGTATATTTCTTGCAACTGGCTTATCAGAAATTCAGAGCCCAATTGTTTGTCCGAGTACGGCACGATCAGAATCCTTGCACATAATCTATAATCACCTGAATGGCCCATAATATATTTAATACTCCGAGAAGCTCGTTTTCTATTGCTATGGCACTTACACAATGCGCAATTATTTTGAAGTTCTCCTCCATTTGGATAATAGTCCACATGACCAGCAGGAGTAATCATACCTAAATGTCTGGCATTAGTGTGGATGACGTCTACGAATTCAGCATCTGAGGGATCCAGGACCTCATCTAAACTCTCAATGTGTGGCCATTCATAAAGAGGGGCAGCTGGATCCAGTCCTATAAAATAATATGTACCTAAAGATTTAGATTGATGAGCTTTGAAGTAAAATTTGAATGAATAAAACTGATAGGAAAATAAACTGGAATAGTCTCCTTTATTAGAATGTCAATTCATTATATCGGTTGTCCACGAAAAAGAAAACCTCGTGGTCAGTCGGTTTATAGAATATACCATACTGCTGCCATTGCACTTCATTCCACCTCAGTGCTTCAAACCTTGATTCCATGTGTTAACGGAACTGTTGGATGAACACTAAGTGAATGAATTATTCTCAATAATCAATTATTTTCAATTCCGTCACTAAACTGAGGTCATGGTTCCACAAACAAATTACTTCCGATATGGGTTATGAAATACATTGAGGTTGAAGTTGAAATCAGCGTTATCATTGATAATCACAATAGAGAAGGCAGGGCTTGGGCGGCTATTGGCAGCGTCAGCAGGTGATTGATAACCGAACGGACTACGATAGTCACAGGTTACCACCAGATAACCAATGAGGAGGCGCTGAGAAACCCTTTCATCCAAGGTATAAAGCGACCTGTGCCAGTCGATGCATGGTGGTGGTAGAGCACCACCTCAAACAAAGCCTGTGACATACCAGACAACCTCCCCCAGTATTGAGCCTCATATCAGCACAAAGAGGCTCTGCAGCTGTGGACTTCTTTCCCCGCTCTCGTGGGAATCTAATGGAAAACCATAACAAAATGCAACCTTCTGACAAACTTTCAGTTGAAGAAGACCTAACCACATCATTGGAAATGATCACCAAATTTGGATCAAACCAATCTTGACAAACCACCGGATTCAAGAGCAGACAATTTTCTGGATAAAGTAGCTATGCTGAACCTCTAATTCCTTCTGCACTACAGAACGTGCTATCACATTTAAATCGTCTACATCAGAGCGACAAGAAAAAAATTAAGATTCCGCTGGCTGAAGCAGCTGGGGGAAGAGATGAACCCAGCAAAATCCACTCAAATCGGCACCATTCAAAAGTAACTGAGCTACAGCAAACCATCATCACAGCTGAAAGCAGCTGCCCAACTCCCAGAAGAACAAAGTGAGGCTAATAGAGCAACACCTCCTCTTCAGAGAGCACCTCTCGGGTGAAAAAAAAAATACACGATGTGACCAGACCAAACGAGGCAGTTATGAGAAGGCTACAAGGTGTTTGAAGGCTATTACTTAGAAGAACTATCCAGAGCATCACCTGACAGAAGACCAGGGGGTTCTGCAGAAAGGCACACTCACCGAAGAGATCTCCGCATACAAGCCGGGTTAGGGTCCGAACTTCCGGGAGAGCTAGGCCCACAAGTGAGTACTGGTCCTGACGTGGTCGGACGAAAACACGCTTGACTGCGTCTAGAAAATAACCCATTAGGAAAGAGAAGTCATTGAAGTTGGATTAGCTGAGATCATCCTTCGAACAACCAAGATGATTTTAAGGATTCCAAAACCATACCAAAAAATTGAATTGGAAAAAATCCTCCAGTTGTTCACAAGCCCAACTCTGGAGATTGGCACTTCATTAACAAGCTACAAACCAGAGTAATGAAGGCATTCCTAGGACACAGGTCAACTTCGAGGTAGTCAGCCTTACTAGAATCTCAATGGTGAGGGTAGCTCAAGACGACTTGCAGCACAGTGAGGCTTCAACTCTCTGTAGAATCTTCTTCGACGTAGCCCTAATTCAAGAACCCTGGTTAGCTTATATCAGGATATTTTTCAACTGATCCTGCGAAAAGGGCAGAACATGCATCCTCCTGGAAACTGACAGGAACGGTTCGAATCTATCTGATTTTATTACAGTAACATCACAGCAATCAAGACGACCTACACAAAGGATGGAGTGAAGAGAGGCATCGTTCGAGCTTATGCCTGCATATTTTATGATTTTCCATATCTTCAATCATGAGAACATGTGAAGGGATCGGTCTAACACTGCGAGACTACCCAGGGACTCATCGGATCCTTGCAAACGCACACAACACAGTATTGGGCAGCACCGACACGAACATAAGAGGTGAGTAATGGCTTGAATTTGTTGTCTCCATTAAACTAGAAGTAATGACTAGATGCAATGAGCCCACCTATGAAACCCAGAGGAGACGAGAAATCATTCACATCAACTCTTGGTTCCACAGAGTTAGTTCCTCAGAGTAATGAAAGACGTAGAGAGACCTTTTCCATCCTTGTCTTGAATTCGATATAACTTTGTTTGTTTACAAGCGAGTGCCTTATGTCCGTATTCAATCGGGTGGTTTCGTGTATGTCCGCTCATTTCATTCGGATCAATTTGTCATTCTTCATTTGTATTATGGTTCTACTCACTCCAAATATTCACAAACGGGCCACAACGTCTTACCACCCGTCTCCCCTCTCGCCTAAAAATTGTAGAGAAAAGGATAGTCCATGTTCACTTCAAAACAGGTACTTGTTTGGGTAAATGCATGGCATCTCTATGTCTTTCATTACTCTGAGGCTAAGTCGGTAGGCTGGAATGTGGTTGGTCTCAGACGAGCCATCAATCTCATATCACGAACATATTTATCCAGAGATTAGCAACACATAGTAAATGAATGGAAGACAACAAAACACCAAACATATTGGGGCCAAATCTAAGAGCATCGATACAGCATAAATAGTTGGAACTTTATGGAAAAAATAAAATGAAATAAATGGAAGTTCACTCACCAGTTATCCTTCCGACTTTTTGCTCAATATAAGACTGTATATTAAAGGCAGCAGTTGCCGCGATTTGGGCGCCCATACTATGGCCGATGAGATGTACAGACGACATGGGTACGTTTCTGCATTCTACCAGAAACAACAACAAGTTTCCGAGTTGTTTGCCGACAACCAAATTGTGGAGCCTTGCCTCTGCATATATAACATGAGAAAGACTGGCCCAATCTACGACTATGATGTTCCACAAGCCGGTTTCAGCAAGGACTGAAAACAAAATGAACTATTTGATACTATACAATACTTCTCACATCTCAATAAGGGCAGTTATCAGTTAGTATTTGTTCGGCGTTGACTAATTTGTATGCGAAATAAGCTGCTGTGTGGAAAGTGTGCGGATTACAAGCAGAAAGAGTTGTAATAGATATTTACGATACAATTGTCGTCAAGATTCATGTCACGATTTGAGATGGAATATTTGTAATCGATTATCGTAATATGAATTTACGACACAAGTATTGTACAATATTTTACCTACTATCAATAATGTTAATTATTTACTCAAAATTAGTCAATATTTTTTAAATTAATGATATTAGAATCATGCAACACGCAAGCGTTTCGCCTATTGTTGATTTATTTTATGAACTGTCAACTTTGACACGTTCATTCCAATTTAGAAAAATTTTAGACCATTAGAGAATAGATTCAGATATAGAATCCGGTACAAATTAAAAAATTCAAACGTTATTACCTGATAAATCCCGGGATAGATACTCAAATTTATAATAAATTAGTTCTTGTTATTCTTTTCCATTAAATAGACTGGCATGTAAAAAAAGAAACAAATGCACTAGTGCGGTAAAGTCTCTCATTACAAAACTCATATCAGTATCGTAATGACTGACATTACATATTGATAGTAGGTAAAATATATTTTACTCCCAGTGGCATTTGAACACTCGACCTCGCGACTACCACGAGTGCTGAATGAAATTGTTGACAACTCGTGTATTGAAGTTTTTCTACAATTTGATTTCAGAATTGGTAAATTCTGTGATGATCACACATTCGAAATATCTAGTAAATACATAAATATGAAATATTATCTCCTTCCATATGGAACATAAAGCTCCATTTGTACATAAAAGCAAAATATCAACAATCACCTGTCAAATATTCGACAGAAAAATGTCCACTCATTAATTTTGTCCAGGGTACCGTATAGGATAAAAATTTCAGGAAATTTTTTGGGTTGCCATGGCAACTTAACAATAACGCATTTTTGTTTGGCTATATAAGTGAGGTGTGAAATTTTCATTACAATTATCATCATCATCATTATAATTATTCTGAAGTATTTTGAGTAACATCATATATTTATACACACCTTCTCTCATTTCTACTATCCATGGAACGTTTTTCCAATGGGTCCATCCATGCACAATTATTTTTGTTGGTAATTGAGGGTTGAACCTTGATCTGGCGATGGAACTTTCGTTACCAATGAAGATAATATCATTCTTTGATAGATCATCCCTGAAAAATACAGAGTGAATTCATTATGATATGAAAAGCTTATAACAGTGAAAATTTTGAACACATTTTTTATTCAGTTACTTCTGGTAAGCATTCTGATGCTGAAGAAAGCCCAGTATGTCTGTTCAAACATTATGAGAACAGTAAGTTGTAAAAATATGTAAATTCAACTCCATGCTCTAGAATCTAGATTGAAAGAAAAATATTCAGGTTGTGTCACGCATAAATGAAGAATCAAGATTCATCCCTTCTTTAGGAATTCTGTAGTCAATACTTTCGACGAAGGTGCTTGACTTTTCATGAATTATATTTTTCAAAAACTTGTATACGGTATTTTGGATGTCTCGAAGTACTTTCCGTCTCTGTTGATGAAGAAAACACCAATAAAGGAGTAATCAATAAAAGTTGCAATGGAAATTTAACAGGAAAAAGCGAAAATACCGGATGACTTAACCACGTGTAACCTCTAGTAATTTCGTTACAATTCAAGATAGTGATTTAAAATTTGGTACAGTGGATCATGATCGTAGTTGGTTGCTCTTAAGAATGTTGCTGAAAAATAGGTTACATATTTTTGTGAGGAATATCTCCTCTAGATTTCTTACATGATCTTCGAACGATCTGCCAACTACGATAATGTCGTCTAGGTATACCAAGAACGTTTTTCATGAGAGTCATTCCAACACAGTCTTCATCAATCCTGAGCTGATAGTGAAGGCTGTTTTCTCTCTATCTTTTGGGGCCAGTTCTACCTGCCAATATCCGCTCTTCAAATCTAGAGTCAAGAAAACTGTTGAGCCAGCCAAGGTGTCTAGTATCTAGTATCGTCTATCCTTGGGAGGGGGTAACTGTCCTCCTTCGTCACGTTGTTGAGTTAACGATAGTCTACGCAGAAGCTTGTCGATTCGTATTTCTTCTTTACCAGTACAACTGGAGATGACCAGGGGCTGTCGGACTGTTCAATAATTACTTTTCTTCCCATATCGTTTAAAATTTTAACAGCCTCTTCTTTCATGGCAAGAAGGAGTCTTCTGGCTGATTGACGGATTAGTCGGGCATCCCCAGTATCGATTTTATGCTGAACCACCTTCGTTCTGCCGCCTTTTCCTAGTCCGGTATCGAAGATGTCTTGATACTCCTTGACTGAATCCCGAAATTGTCCTGTGGGCTTGATGGGCTGGATCGGAGAGTCATTAGAAGAATGTTGGGAATTATATTCCGATCCAACGGCATTAAGATTTTGGTATGCTGTAACCATCTTCAACGACCGACCAGGAAGACTGTGGAGTGCTACTTCCATCGGACTTCACGGTGCAGATATGGGGAGACGTGCAGGTACCGACATACTCCAAAGATGCTTTTTCGGAAGAATTGTCTTTAAGGAGGGTCATGACGTAGCGTATCCGAAGAAATAGATGAATACATGAACAAGCTGACTCACTGCTCAAGAACGCCACAGTAAACACATTTTGTTCGGTATGAATCCATCAGAAACAAGTGGAAGTATCCCGAAACGACGAAACGGACAATTTCCAGCTATAAAAAGCGTGACACTCGCCGTCTGATGGAAGTATTGAGTATTGAAAAGATTTGGATAGTCGAAATAGATATAGCCCAATGATTGTGTACATAAATTAGTATGTTCTGTACTAAGTGTTGGAAATAAATATTTTTAGAGTGAAATTGAAAAAGTTCTTTGCAATATGATCAGACATGAAAGATTCATATTCAATCTAGGTACTAGAATGTCTTACCATAATACAGATAATATCTATCTATACTTGGATCATTCACAACTTATTACAACGTTGTTTTGGGTTTATTATTGAATGAACTATTATTATACACCTCCACTTTACCCTTTTCAGTATTCAATGCCAGTGAACTGACATGAAATTTAATCCGCCTTGAAAATGTCTTTCGATATTTTCTCATTTTCCTCTCCAGAGGATTACATGAGGGGATTACATAAACTGAAGACTCCGGGCAATTTTCGTTGGAAATATGTTCATTCATCTTCCATAATTCATTTGGGAACTGAATAAGGAAACTCGGATTCATGGAAAGCTGCCACAAATGTTTTCAATGGATGAAATCTTTGAATAGTCCATATATGACTGTGTATTAATTAATATGTGTTATTTGTTTTTCTGAAAATTCGTGTTGATTATCTCCCCTTTCCTCAGTTATATGCTTCACGGAGATATACACTACAATATGAATAAAACTAGCCAAAGCAATAGTAAAGATATACAGACAGGCCTTAGCATTTCTGTAGCCTTTTTTTTTAATCAATTTAAAATAATAGTAGATTATCTTACTAAAAAAGGCTTACTACTCATTGGCAGACACAGAACTCGACTGATTGTATAATGACTTATATATCTATAACCCAAATCGTTTATCGAACTTGTTCTTTATTATGTAAGAAGTATTATTGTTTATCAAAATTTTGGACCTGTTTCATATTATTTTATATGATAAAAAGAATCAATAATGATTTATTTTATTCGTGTATTCATCTGTTTTATTTCATTTATTTATCTGTTTGGACATTCCAGTTTGTACCCAGTATTTATTAAAGATTTGTTTTTTATATTTTGTATTGTATGCGACCTGTTCTTTAACTTCTGGTAAATCCAAAGTGATTTGAAAGTGATCTTCTGGGGACTATATGTATCGAGGAACGATTTTCAAGGCGATGAGAACTACAACTTGCCGTTTACATGAAGCCAATTATAAAAATAAATAAACAGAAAGAATTGTGGTAAACAAGATATGTGCACTACCGTTTGTAATGGTATGATTCTGGAAGAGGTATTATTCATGAAAGAAAATTTAAAATAGATAGTAATTAGAAAAAGTGACGAATATTGAAAATAAAAATCGAAATCGACATTCAATATGGATATCTACTTGAGCAAAATAAATGAAAACAAGATAATCGATAATGCAGAATCAGAGAAAACAACTCGTGTGGCTTTTATATGTAACAATAGTATATTACATAACGTATGTGGAAAATCACTATCGGACAGGTAGGGGGGAACTGCATTCACCTAAGCAAAATATATTTTGTTGCTTTCTATTTGCACAGATAATAGCCACTCTATTAATATTCACGTATATGAACATTTACGGTTTATGACCCAAAATTGATATATTGATTTTGAGCGCAATTGCCCAATATTGAGGGGTAATTGCGATAAAAAAAGTTCCGAACTCCTTGACCCACTTCAGGAACAACACTTTTAACATTGATCGCAGCAGTGAATCGTTGAGGATTATTTTCAGTCGGCATTGAGACTCAATCATTCAGAAAAATTTAAAAAGCTGAGCCCGGCCGGAAACCGAACCTGGGACCTCTCGGTTACCAGGCGCTTGCGCTATCCAGTGTGCTAATCCCTGCTCCCTCATCAAATAATGCAAATGTTATTCAACGTTTTACCACATTTTCATAATAATAAAGCTGTCCAGGCAGACGTTGTCCTATATATCGATGTGTATATTTCTGTTTGGCGACTAACCCGTATTAATGTTACTGTTGAACTCATTGTATGGCGAAGTCGCTAGGAGCAGCTGTTACATTCAACTTATAAAAAAATTAGGTAAAAAAAAACATTTTATAGTGGACCAAATTATGAATCTAAACCATTTCCAAATCCACTTGAACACATACAAAAAATTTCATCAAAATCAGTCCAGCCGTTTAAGAGGAGTTCAATGTCGTACACATGCATAAAATATTCTTATAAATAAAGATGATAATAAAATGTTATTTATGACACAACTTCGTAAAGTAGGATTTCCTTTTTATTTACCAGCTATTTTCTCGAAAATTGTTAGCTGTTAGCAAAAAACTGCAAGAGACTAAAACTTTCGGTTCCTTCATGGCCAATTCAATAGTTAGTTTAAATTTTTTTTCTTGCGGAAATATGAAATGTTGTCCATAAAAACTGATGGTAACCCTTATTCACCGCCTCGAATTAGAGTTACCTTTTAACTTTCGAAGCAAGATATGACTAAGAGCCTATACATTTTCCGAACTTTTGAAGCACCACTTGCGATGTGTGTAGCTTGGAGGGCCTAAAAGTCCCAAGAAAATGTTTAGGGTAACGATAAAATGTGTGAAAACAGATAACGAAGTTTTTGGAAAGTACTTCTAGCAATGGACACAAATTATTTTTTTAAGGTCCTTTTCTGATGTCAATACAAGCATAGAAAATGATTACTTCATTGATATGGTTACGTCTGTCATAATGTGATGTAATTTGATAGGTTTTTTTTGAGAAAAAATATCGTTGGGTTTTTTGCATCATAGTGAAAAATAATCTTCGAAGCTTTAGAAGAGATTTTAGAAAACACAATAATACTGTGATTGCAACTTTTGTAATTATATATCATAACAGAAGTAAACATTGACGTACCTCAAAAAATGTGTAATGACCTACTTACCTGTGGTATAGATGAAAAGTGACATCATTCTCGGGTGGAGAATAGTTGTAGAGCTTGTTTGGATTCACGATGGGAAAAAGCGTAGCATTTATTTCCAAAAAACCACACACTATCAAAACTATTTCCACAAACATAAATAATGGGGAACGGGCGCATAGCATTTTAACATTGAGACTACTCTGCATACGAGGCAGTTTTGATGGGTGATACCTACGTCAGAACTATCTGTGAATGAACATTAATGATGAGTTTTCAAATTGCAGCTCAGTCATTGTGTGTGAAGTTTACTTTTCAGTAGATTTTATATTTCTCGTTCTTCATTAGCAAAAAAATATCAAAAAAAATGCTTATAAAATATATTCTACTGCATAAATCCATTCAACAAAAAAGAATAAAGTGAGATTGAAAATTACTTGCGATACTTTGAAAACAGTAGTGTTAATTCACAATTTTTCAAATTCTTCTGAAATAATAAGTGTTTTCATAATATAAAAAAAAATTATAAATAATCCAGCCTCTCGCAAATTTCCTATACGATATAGGATTTTGTCTAGACAAGTATGAATTATTTTCTGATCGATGCATGTTAATGAAGCATGTTTATACTTGTTGATATGATATTGGAATAATTAGCAAAAGAGTGATATAATATAAAACGAGTAATTTCAGCAATGTAAAAATACACTTCTCTTCAGTATTGACAAGATAGAATGATATAGATGGAAACCTGGAAACCATTCTATAGATGATCACTTCATCCCTACAAAACAAGCTCCTGTTGTTCTATAAAAATGTCTGTCAAATGGTATTAAATATCCGCAGCAATGTCAGCCAAGAAAGTAGTTGTTTTCTATTAAATATTATTAAATATTTTTTGTATTAATTTTTTCAATAGTCTGATAGATATAATTCAACGGGTAGGCGTAAGAGTTGTTTTCTGCTGGGTTCTTGCCGATGGCATTCTTAATAATAGGTTGAATTCAGCAAGCACTTTCGAAGTTAGTTTAGTGAAATTTCTCCACGGTCATTTGATATAGTGAGATTCAAAAATTTTCCTAATGCAACATGATGAAACACTGAGGAAAATTTAGAGAACATACTTATTGGTATTGTATATATCACCATACATTATTCTATTTGTATTATTTAATTGTTGAGCATTAAAAAATTGATTCAATAATTTTGTTCCATTAAATCATACTGATAGTTATAATGGACATGCTTACAGGATGAAATATCAAAGTTGCACAAAACAATCTAGTAAAAATTTGAACTATTTTCAACAAACGTCGATATTTTAGAACAATTGATAAATTTTCCATTAAAATATAATCATTGCAATAAGAGGGAGGCGCTCTAGGTGTATATAAGATCATGAGGCTAGAAACATAAAGAATGGAAGAATGTGTCAGACCTAAATATTGTTTTCAGTTCCACACCACTTTTCTAATTATACTCTTTTTTATAATGTCGTGAATAACAATAGTTTCCTTCTGATCAAAATTATTATTTTGGTACTCTCCTGTACACCGTTCGGATATTTTAAAATTTTGATTTAGTTTTCCGTAATGCATCCATTTTTATGAAGGATAATATTTTCTGACAAATTGGCAATAAAAAAAGAAATGTTCCATATGATTCAATACCATTCATGGTATTAGCCAAAATAGTAGGTGCTTTTCTAAGATGCGCAACCAATGAAAATCCATTTGAATTATATTCACGTTTTCCTTGGTGATATATTTTATGGTGAGTGAAAATTTCAGGTGGCAAAAAAAATTAAACACTTAATAATCGCGGGTACACTATTACAGCCTAAACAAGTCGTCCTCAAGAAAGTTCATTATAATATAAATAATATAAATATTAATACTCACTTCAGGAATAGCAACGAATGATATAAGTACTACGGAGATGACCACATTTACCCAGAACAGCCACCTGAGAAAAATGAAGTACGACGCTACAACTGATCCGAAATGGGACTCAATTTCCTTGATTTTCAGTTCCCAAGGGATGAACCACAATGATAGGTTCCTCATCTCTCTACGACAGTGCTGCCATTTCTAAAAGCACATAATATGTTAATTAATACCGAAAGAATAGGTTTAATATTGATGAAAATAATTGAAAATGCAATTCAAATTTTTGCTTTTCGTAAAAAAAGCATTTACTTAGCAAGTTATTTCCGAGGAACTTCTGCAAAAATGCCTAACACACTCAATTCAATTGCTGTATAGGTGATTTCTGTTAGCTGCTTGTCGATATACTTATTACATGTTAATACTCATTGTACTCTGACAAAAAATATAATGTTTCACCAAATTCAAGGTTTCATTTGGAATAATAGTGGCGATTTTTTGTCTTCTATATATAATTTTGAAAATTTGAAAATTTAAATTTCACAATTAAACATTTTATTCCTGGGGTCGAAATAAGACTTTTTTTCAATAAACATGTGTCCGCAACCGTTTTATTTCTGATACACAGGGTGTTGAAATTTAACAAAAGTGATTCAAATGAATACTATATCTGAGATTGTCCTCTATCTACTCAATCAAAACAAAATGCATTTCATTGAGACTAACAAAAAATCGCTTATGTACAATCAAATGAAGGCATTTTATTTTTTTAATCAAAAACCCTCCGTCGCGTCGGACGAAAAAAAATCAAGAGACCATGTTTATGAGAAGATAGAAGACAATTATAAAAATGAGAATAATTATTTTGATCAAAAATATGACAGAGCATGTTTACAGGGACGCCACTGATGAAAATTAAGAAAAAATATATTTTTATGTTTACTTGGCATATACCAAAATTGAAAGAAAAAGCCAAAGCGGTTTTAGAGATATTGCGAAAGAACTGATTTTTTCGTTAAATTTCATCATCCTGTATCCCAGAAATAAAGCGGTTGCGGACACATCTTTATTGGAAAAACAAGTTTGACCCCAGGAATACCTCTTGGAAATATTTGTATTGAATTCAGAAACTCCCTGTAAAACTAAAAATTTAAAAACATACCTATATATCCAGTTCATGATAAATATAGATCATTTGAAAATTTAAATATTGTCTTGAATTTTTAACTTTAAAGTCGAAATTTCGAGAAAAAATTCGAAAATTTCGATTAAAAAGTTAAAATTTTGACTTTTATATTGAATTTTCGACTTCAATGATTGTTTCAGTACCTAGTTAATTTTTTATGTTTTTTACAGTATCTCGAAATTTTACAATTTCGGCAAATGGAATGTATTCAAAATTCTGATTGAACATTAAAGTATACAGGGTGTATCTTAAATGATGTCATTAATTTCAGAAGGTGATTCTACGAAGAAAAAGTTCAAATAAACGTAGGTCCTAACTTGTTTCGTTTCCGAGGAATGGGGTATCAACTGCGACGCCACTGGAATTTAAATTCAAAATATAATTCACTGAAAAGAAGCCCATTATTACTACCAACAAACACACAAAGTTTAATGAAAATAGGCGTAACATTTTTTGAGTTATTAGTGAAAAGCCCATTTTGTACTAAACTTTCAACACCCTGTTACTCGAAAACAAAGCAAGTTGGGACACAGGTTTTTTGTAACATTTTTTTCATAAACAATGACAAGGAATCATCACCTGAAATTAATGACATCATTTAAGATACACCCTCTATTTCGAAATATTTCACGGGATTCATTGGAATATCATAGATTTCTGTTATTTTGTAGTATTTCATGTGTTAATATTTTTTTAGATTCTAAGACTAGGACTTCAATCAGAATTAAAAAGAAGAGTACCTATATCCGAAATACATGGAAACTCAAACGTATCAAATTCAAATCTGCAAGTATTTCAATTACTCTGGTACGCCACTGGACTGCTGCGAAATTTCTATACCAGATATGGTGCTACTAACCTGTACCAGTAAAATATTCCATCTTGCAAGCATGTCCCTTGTTGACCGACTTTGCGCCAACCTCTCCTGTAATACGCCTTCATGCTTCTTTATGTACGCTTTCGCTTGAACGACTAATTTCAATTTCTTTCTCATGTTCCATGGCTGCATTTTTACGTTGCTCAGCACTTCCTTGTGCAACTTTATGTTCTCGAATATTTCCTCTTGAGTAACCTTTTTGTTTACGTTCTCATCCATTGTTATGGCAGTGCTGGAAAAATTTTCATCAAGGAATGGGGATAAAAATGGCCCAAAGACAAAAAGTGCATTTCGGAGAAGAAAGTTTTCAGTGTCCTTTCAGATAAATCTTGACTGAGAATATGAATTGACATTTACAAGATGTTAGGAGTAAGCTTACAGCTATTTCCACAGAATAAGAGCCTGTATTCAAACTAAATATTCTATAAGATTTCAAAACCAATGTGGATTAATACAAATTAGAGTTGAAAAATTAAAATTTAACACAGTAAAGCGATTTATTGATCGATTTTTACCGAACAAAATTAATGTCTAGATTGAATATTTCAATATTAGTAACGAAATCGAATGATATCAATAAGTAAATATGACAAAATTATACAGTTTCTGGTACTTTATTGACTCGAAAAATGTCCGAGAATAATTCAAGACGAGATCACAAACTTTCTTTTATACCGAAAATATTTCATATACACGATGTAATATAACGTAAATTATTACTATAACTGAAAATCGTATTTTGAAGAGAAGTTGAGTTTGAGTCAGGGAATTTATAAAGTTAGGAGACATTATTTTATTCATTTTAGTCCTTTTTGGAAACGTTGTAAATTACTTTTTTTTTTAATGGAGGCGATTGAATAGGTTTTCTTACTCCCCAGATGAAGTTGTGAACACAGACGATCTCCTTCTTTCATTGTCGGAGTCGGGTAGATAGTCTGGGCTGAAAGGTGAACTGGATCTTCGACCACGTTTCCGAGACCTCTTCGTTGATGCTCTCCGTTGGAAAATAGCATTGACACTAGCTGAATAATCTTCTTCGTCAGAATCTACTGCAGCTGGAAAACAAAGTAGATTTCCAATTGCTTCTATGTTCCAAAAGAAAACAACTTCTCGTGCCTAATTTATCTTGTCGGATATTGAAATATCAGTTACTAAGCTCAAGTTTCCATCCATGCTTGGCAAAGACTTCTCAGAACATGAAAGTCTCATTCAAGACCTTGATGGAGATCAAATTTGACCCCACATATCATCAAGATTATTGAAGAACTCTATTGGCGTTCTGGCTAGATAATAGTGACATCTTACCAAGTATTATGAACGAATACAAATTTTCCAGAATGCAAATTTGAACGGGCTAGAAAAAGTTGAATTCCAGAGACAATTTCAAATTTTTGGAAACATTGATTATTCCTAATACTGCTTGACTTCTTAGCCATCACCAGGAAAACAAACAGTAACAGGAATAATTCAAACAACACAAAAACACCCAAAATCGAAATGAAGTTTCACATGAGAGTTTTGAAGAATTTTAGAATTGTCTGATAATCGAACGTCAACTCTATATGGGTGTCGTTTCGATTTCTCAAAACTTATTTATTCATTTGACAACAACGATTTCGGGTAGGTCAGAAAATAAGAAACTCTCTGTTTTCTGCAAATTGGAATAATTGCAAGTGGGGTGCCATAAGAGTTTATTCTGAGATCACTACTATTCTTACTTGAAGTATTGAAAAATGTTGACTGAACAAAAATTATTGAATACATAAAAAATTCCATCGGTAATGATGTCAAATAGTAAATGTATCAAAGTGAGTTTCTTTCATTTCATACATTATTGAACAAAATGATAGAAAGGAAATTAGTTGGGCAAATCTTAAAAAAAAATGTTCTATGACTATCTACCACGTATAGTCAAGATAACTGAAAAATCACATTTACATTCTATCTAAATGTCCTCATATTAATATATATGTTTTGAGACTTGAAGTTTATCCTACCCATTGTTGAAAGATATGGCGATACCAAAAAATATGTAATGTTTGAAAATAGCAAAGATGATGAATGCTGAGGGGGAAACCACTGAGAATATTCTGTACACCAAAAATCGTAAATAATGCCACTAATACCCAAGTAATACCAAGTAATTCAATGTGTCTCAATGTTACTTTTGTTGGCAAGTACTAGTCGAATACACCAGTAATACCTATAGTGCCAATAATTTTCGAGTAATACCCCTTATTCCCAACTAATACCCGAGTAATGCCACTAATTCCCGACTAATGCCCAGTAATGCCACTAATACCCAAGACATGTACACCAAAATTCCTCAGCGGTTTCTCCCTCGATGAATGTTTTCTTAATAATTTTGAGGAACAGGTAGCTCAGTGGTTAAGACCGTCTCGTTCAAAGCCAGTGATGCGGCTGGTCGGGTGGGTCGAAATCCTATCGACTACAGATTTATATTCTGATGGCCCGAAAAAGCGCTAGGAATCGCACGTTGAAAGGTAAGGCTGGTTGATGGAAAAACAATTTTCACAATTTCAATAAAATCAAATGATTACTGTTTATTATCCATATTTTGTGGCACTGATTTTTCGGTAATGATTACCTGTATCAGGTGGATTGTTGTTTGTCCCATCCATAACTTCTATCACCGGGTTGAAATAATTGCACCTTGTGGAACTATCACTCCTCACAGATTCATCAGCAAACGTCACCGATAGTCTATCAATAGAAGGCTGAGGCGATGCAGGTTCACCCTAAACAAATGAGAAACATTACTTCTGTTTTATCTCTGAATCAAGTAACTCCCAAGAGTAGAACTGGAAACAGAAAATTAATCCCGCGAGAAGAAAGGCAATGAGCATTGTACTGAACAGCAAATGGAAGTGAATTCCTCAACTCCCTGGGGAATATTTCTCAGAGGAGGGGTGGTAATGAAAAGAGTTATAATTTAATCAAAATCGTGGAAAAGCTTCGAACACGCATTTATTCAATCCGGCCGCACCTTATGAACACTGCTTAATACTTTTTGTCAGAATCCTTTTTAATTTTGTTTTTTCCTCGTTCTCTTTCCCCACATGGCCACTTGTGGCTGATGGAGAGAGCGGGAGTTGGAATGCCGAATTCAGGGTGGGCGCAGTTATTTATTACGATGAGTTTGCTACTTCCGTGAGAGTTTATTAAATCTCGGCGGTGGTTTGTGAATAAATACAGTGTGATGAAAAAAGGGGGAACATTCTCCATGAAAATTGAAAAATGAAAAATGTAATTTATTTGTAATATCTAACAGAAAACAACTACTTTCCCAGCACAAGCCACGCCGGACATTGAACTACATCTGATAGATATTGTGAAAAGACTCTTAACTGAAAAGAAAAGAAAAAATCTGAAAGTGAAAATTCGCATTTTCATTCAGATAGTTGATTTCTCGACTACCAAACTTTTCGATGATCTCTGAATCTGGAAACTGTAGAATTGGTTCAAACACCGGAATGAAAATATCAATACTTATGAGTAAATATGGCAATTATTGAATACTGCCTTCAATTATACATTTGAGATATATTTTCAGTCAAAGTCCTTTAGCATGTTTTTTTCTCTAACCGGGACAAAAGTTAATGAAATTTGGCAAACTGGTAGATTTTGAGGCGGATAATAAAAAAATCGAAGAATCCTTGCTAAGAATCATCAATCAATATCAATCCCCCTGAAGAGCTTGGCAAAGCGAAATAGATTTTCGTCGACCAAAATATATTGGGGATCAAATGCGAGAGAAGCGAACCTTGCTTCAATGAAATGACCGATTTCTGTGAGTGATATTTTTTAATAACGTTCTCCTTATCTAATTTTAATGATTTTCCACTTTTAGATTTTTTCTTTCCTTTTCAGTTAGAGTCTTTTCACAATATCTATCAGATGTAGTTCAATGTCGAGCGTGGCTTGTGCCGGAGAAGTAGTTGTTTTCTGTTAGATATTACAAATAATTCCCATTTTTCATTTTTCAATTTTCATGGAGAATGTTTCCTTTTCAACATGAATACCTCCCAAGAGGTTATCTTGAACGATGGAAAATAGCGACTAAAGTTTGTCTTTCAGTCGCAGATGATTCCACAACTGATTTTATGAATGTCCTATTCATATTTTCGAACTAAAATCAAAATGTATAGTGTCCTTGTACGACCTCCTTATTAAAGTGGTGATGGTTCCCACCGAAATTCCACTTGAGGACGAACAAGCCAGCCCGAAGATTTCTCCGCTAAGACCAGAAATACTAATAAAAGTTGAGTTGAGTTAAGCTCAGAGTGCTAGAGAGAGTACATTTATACTTATTTAACACATTTAAGCTGGCCAATCAGGTCCCAGACCATTGGTGGGCGGGGCCTATTGGAAATTCTTTCGTAGATGCACTCTCGCTGAGTATTTGAGAAGAATATTATTTTCTGAATCTAAATTATTTTCTAAATAATATTCAATATTTAGAACCAAAATACCAATTCGAAATAAGTATTTCTGGGAGGTTATGACAGTTTAATTATTTTTCTGAAATGTCACCATCTTTCCCCCCCTCCTCGATATTGACCTGTCGATCTCAGTCCTTATATCCATTTGAAGACATGCCGAACATATCTTTTCCAGAACTCGTTCTTCCAATGAACGGTAAAATATAGGAACTCACTGCTACGGGAGATATTTCCTTAAGACATAAAGCTTGCAGAAATTCAATTAGATCATAAAAAATGTTCGGAGGATTATTTTCCAAAAAGCAATTCAGTGTATTTCTGCCTCATTAATTTATGTTTTATTGTATAAAAGATGAATAGAACGTAAAAAAGTGACACTAAAAACATGTTTACCTGTTTGTTTGCACTCAATCCTTCTGTAACAATATTTTTTAATTCGTTTGCATGTCTCATTTCCAACAATAAACATGCGGTACTGTTTATGTCCTTTTTCTCTGGAGGCTAATCATTTCGCCATTATGCTACCTGGCTGAAATCCGCCTCTGACATCAAAACACACTCGATGAAAAATGATGTGAGTATCCATTCCAATTGTTCGGAGCATGTACGACGAACACACCCTTTCGTGTCATATAAATGAAGATCAAAAACGTTGCGAAGTAAAAACTGTAATAACGTATCACGTAGTCAGTAATATATGGTGTGCCACACCTAACAGATATTGTGTTAAAGGAATGAAAGATTTTTTTTTAGCAGAACTAAAATACTGAGTGATTCACCAGAATGAGAAAATATAATGTTGATAATGAGAGTGGAATAAGTAGAAATTTGAAACATACATTACACTTTTTCTCCACAACCGTTACAGAATTTGCCGATTCTGAAATCAAATTTGAAAACAGAATGGTAACATTCTTGCTCTTGATATTGAACAAATATTCTTCAACACTTGCTGTCTTAAACATTTTGCGTGTATTTCATTGAATCACTTGTATAAGACAGTATATTCTTTAACCAGCGTATAAAGAAAGCTATTATTCTCGAGAATAAAGATTATCCGAAAAAATAATGCTCATTATACAGAAGACTATACTTTCTCTACGACTACACGAAAATTTATAAATTTATGAAGAAAGATCAGTTTGTGGTACTTATAGGTATCTATCGAAATTATTGACTTAGTTACCATGGATTCTGAAAATTCTGAATCCGTGATTGGCCGAGTGCCGTTGAATAATGAATTAGGATTCACGGTGTCATGGAATCATCTTCATTCTTCAACTAATAATCAATGTAGAATACAATAGTCGTAGAGAAATGATATTCTGACATTGTTGTAGCAATAATTACGTTAGCCTTGACTCTTGGCATCTTAGTGACAAGATGTGAATTGAAATGTTAAAATAATTTTTCTTTGGCTTTCCATTTGATTATATGTAAAATTTGTGGTTATGGAGAAAGCACGGTCTGTTAAAATGAAAATTCCTTACGCTCCGGAACTTCCCACCGGCACCGAATTTTCATTCTAACCTTGTTACAGAATATAACGACACATCAAGATAAAATTTATTTCAACAATATTGTACTGTAAAGCCTCTAGGCTACAATGTCTTAGGACACCAAGAGTCTTAATTGTAACAACCTGTAGTTTTTAATTTGAAGAGTTCCAAAAACACTGCTCAAACGTTAAGGAAGAGTGATCTATGTAGGATTTGTCTAAATTTTTCAAATAGTTTGGAGGAAGTCTTTCTGAATAAAAGTTACCATTGGGCTAAAGTCCAATAACCAATAGCACTGAGATGTCAATTATTGTCAGCTTTAATTAGTTATTTACGAGAGTAAACCTTTTTCGCAATGTCCACACTTTTCAAAATTATCACTGAATACCGAATAGCTCAACATGCAAGTAAACAAGAATTGACGGTACTAAGTAAATCATTGATTTTTTTTATTTCAACTCCATTTTATGTTATCAGTAGTAATACCACAAGTGATTGAATTTTCGCGATAAGTCTGTCGATTCATTTCTGAACAAAACTGAATTGTTTCGAGAAAACACCACGAGTCCGCAGAAGTCCTGTGGACTCGTGGTGTTTTCTCGAATCAATTCAGTTGAGATCACAAATGAAAGACAGACTTATGAGAAAAATTCAATCACGAGTGGAATTTTATTAGACTATTCCACAAAACATTTTTGAATGCGTGCACAGCGTAATCACTTATAATTTACGTTTAACTGTCACATGCACTGTAATCCGAACTTGACTAGAGCTTCTGATTGGTTCATTTCGTTAGTGAGTGAAATAAACACAACTATTACACTCATCTTAAAAGTCTCACCTAATCTGACCAATCGGAAGCCAAAGAAAACTCATGTTATCGCGATAACACCAGCTGTCTTTCAATTCTGATTGGAGGATCAGCTTCGGTATTTTCAGCGACGTAACCATGACGAAATGAATACGTTTGACAGTTCGATCAATAATAAAATAGCTGGATATGTCAGAATGAGTCGCTTCACTGCAAATTCAAATGAAATTATGAAACGAAACATTATAATATTGACGATTATAATAATTTGTTTATGACTGTCATACATTGTTCGTATTTATATTAATGAAGGAACTTTATTGGTGAAATAGTCTAATAAAATTCAACTCGTGATTCAATTTATCTCATAAGTCTGTCTTTTATTTCTGAACTCAACTGAATTGTTTTGAGAAAACACCACGAAGCAATTTAATTTCGTTCAGAAATAAATCGACAGACTTATCGCAAAAATTCAATCACTCGTGGTATTACTCCTGGTAACACCAACTGTTTCTTTCAATTTTGATTGAAGGATCAGCTTCGGTATTTTCAACAACGTAACCTTTGGACTCCTTGTGTTTTCTCGAAGCAATTCAGTGGCATTACTACTGAAAAAGTTACGCGATTTCTTGGAAAATCCAACTCAAATTATACTAAGTAGTTGGGGAATTCAAGATTTTTAGGATAACATTTAGCCCTCCCAAAGGGTTGGTTTAACCACAACAGCTGCAAATATTAATCGCAAATGCCCCATTGAAAATAGAACTGACGTGTCTTTTCTGCTTCTCAAATTATTCACAACATGGAGAATTCAAGGGTTTGCAAATTGACAGCCCTAAACACTGTTTATTTATAGGGGTTCAGTTTGTATGCCTGAATACCGGACAACCAGAGAATTGGGAGGAGGAGTTTTCTGATTTATTACGGATTCATTGAAATTGAAATTCTGTACCATATTTCGAAGAAGCTTCTCGCATAATAAATATTCACAAACTGCAAAATGAAGTCTTGCCATCATTCAAGGAAATGAAATTACGTTTTGAGAGGAAAATCAGAGAAAATCTTTCGGTTTCAGATGACCCATCTCTTCCACAGCATAGCATTTTTTTATATTATATAATCACACGAACAATTTTGAAAGTAAATATTTTGTTTCTCCTTCAACCAATTGTTCCAAATTGGATGATTGACTCAATTGTACATAAAAACAATATCTTCAATATTAACATGGGTTTCCATCAAGTAATTGGAAAATTGGATGCCAAACCAAGATTCAGTTTGTTAAACCCATGGAGCAGGCACCCTAGAAGTATATACCATAGTACGGTATGTTTCACTACTACCAATCCGAGCATTGCCTCCCATGGGGAGGGGAGCCGAGTTTCCTCGACGGGGCCCGTCATCCCCCGCCCAAGTACACATTTTAGTCAGATTTTTTCGACTCCGTTGATGGTTCACCATCCGTAATCGTTTTCGCGATCTGCATAGCCAGTCGGCTGAATCCCTCCAGCCATGTTTGATTGGTGGCCTGTCGTGACGCAGCCGCTATCATATTAACTAGGCGGACACTCATGGGTTCCAAACAAGAAAGCCTGGAATCCCAGAGGCACTTCGTGTCCGATGCCTAGGACACATGGTGGACCCCCAACCCTGAGTTTTGATACCAGTCACAATTCAATTATGAGGTAATGTAACGAACCTGAAGCCGGACCTGAGCGCTTGCTCTTCGGAAGTATCCAATGAGTCACTGCCGAATTTTTCTGTCACAACGCTAACTCGTAATGAATGTGTCAAGTCACAGCTTCTGGAATAATAGAGAAGCCACATGGAAGCTATCTAGATGAGAGACGCTGAAACGTGAAAGAATAATCGCGATATACACATCTGGGATAAAAATACAGAGATCGTAATCAGGGTGGAATATACAGAAATGGCTTAGCAATGCACCTATTAGTAAAATGTTACTTTGTTGAAATACATTAATTGGTTATTTATCCAAAAAAAATATAATGACAGAGTTGAGTGCATTTTTATTACAAAACAGATAATGGATTTTATTGGAAAGCTATGACTACTCACCTGTACGGATTTGAATTCTGCTGATAGTCGTCTAGGTTTTCCAAAATCAAGTCGCAGGATTCCTACAGGATTTTCACGCCTCTTGGCGACAGTTGTCTCGGTGGTTGCGATACTGACTGACATGATAGCAATTCACCTACGAATATTTGAAAATTTTACATGTAGCGTTTCATCTCGCTAAATATACTTTTTGCACAGATTGATTCAATCGGAGACACTTTGTTTCAATTTTGAAATTTATTGAGGAATATAATAATAAGCTCCTTTGTTATGCATCTGGTGCGCCAGGCTTTTTAACAGACATACTTTTTTATGTAGTGGAGTATTCCGCGGGGATCCACCCTAGCACTTACATTATTTCTACTTCAGATAAACGATTTGTTGGGAGCAGCATAATATTTAGTATATAACGGATGATAGTTCCCTTCATACGGTTTTCTTCTCCAAAGCTCAAATGTTGACCCACGTATATGACCAGTATTGAAAGAGGAAAACAATGGGAGCAATATGAACGTGGATCTAGTCAAAATTATAGAATGTGGATCCATTAACTTCAATGTAAACCAAAGCCCGTCTTTTTTCTAGACAAATCTTACGGTACATAATATATAGCGTAATTTGTCGGAACTATCAATGCTAGGTTTTACCATCACCAATACGCTTCCCTGCTCTCCTAACTCTCTACATATCAGCACCTGGCACTGGCCAAATTTGCTGATTGGATGGGTAACCTCGTCAATTCTCTAGATAATCAGATGGTTCGACCCAAACTAATTCATGAACGTTAACGTCTTGGGAGGTAAACATCCCTTCAAAGGCTACCTTTTGAGCAGCTGAATCGATAACCAATATTGTCAGATGACCGCCTAACCCAAGATGTGAGGTATCGTGTTGAGGTGTACGTCCAGGGGAGCATAGTACATTATCCCTCTGTGATTATCGGGTGACCTGCCAGAGTTCTGTAGCAAAGCAGGGATTTACAATGACGAACCTTATTTCCCCATCTACTCTTTGAAACTAATGAGTAACCCAAAGGATAACTTAGATCCCAACGACCAACGAGGGGGACAATATCCCCGATTCCCAGGAAACTGAGAAAAAAATTCAATATCGAGAGTCCAACTTCAGAAGAGCAAACTGTGACAATTTGTTTCAAGGGATTGAAGGCCATCGTTTTGAGGCTAGAACCCAGTCCCACCCCTCAACAAGAGGAGAGCGGAAAGAAGAAAAAGAGACTTGAATAAATAAATATTTGGACCTTTGGTGCGGATACAATTCAAGAAATAGAAATACCCAAAACACCAAAACTAATTCAATTTTTCAATCGACGCGTTTCGCTAAAAGGCAGAATGTATTTAGCTCTAGAAAATGCCATCATTGTTCGCGAAACAATTGACGTAGTTTTGTTTTTTTCAGGAATCATGGAGATCGCACCTTATGCATTATTTTACTCGAAGTCGCTATTGTGAAACAGGCAATTAAATTTAATGCAAACAAAACCCAAGCACATTTTTTTCTCTAGAAAGGTGGATCTCACAGTGGCCAATGTAATTGAGTATGTCAGAAGTATCCATAAAAATAAAATGCTCCATTTCAATTCCCGGCGTCACCATCAGCAGGACCCTTTCGTAGGAAAAATATGTGTCAGTTGAATGATACTGACTTATAAGGCATATATCCGACATGACCTGGAACACTGTTTTCCAAAGAACGGCAAAGCTTTAGAACCCATTGCGGAAAGTCAAGAAGAACACCAATTCCTACCTCCTCAGCTCTTGCGAAGTTATCGTAGTTGTTAGTTTTTTTTTTCTGAAGTAAGTACCAAAACATTTCAATAATTCATACATTCCATGAATTCTCTCCCGAATGAGAGGCTAGAAAACAGCTCAAGATACCTTGTTAGCATCGCCAGATCAATTTTTTTTTATTTTCTAATTTCAAGAAGCATAGCAAGATCACTTCGGCAAAAAAAAATTATACATCCACAAGTTATTGTCACTTCACTAATGTACCCTTTGACTTTGAACCACCCATGTATATTATAATATCACCTGTTTTCAGTTGATTTTTTCGACAAACATTGCCAACTTCTCGAGTAGAACTTATGAGCTCTCCAGATATTACATTCTTGTAATTAAGGAGAGTCGTTTGTAGAAGTATCATGCATTAAGCCTTTTGGAACAATAGGACAGAAATTCGTTTTACATACCTGTAGAGCACAATATCCACGAACTTGCGTTAACGAGTGTAATTATCACAGTGGCGATGAAGGCATTAAACATGTAAAATTAAATTTTCAGGAATCATGGAGACCGCACCTTATGCATTATTTCACTCGAAGTCGTTACTATGATACAGGCAATGCAAAGCATTCCTGAAATTTTTTTTGATGAACTGAAATTTGAATTTGGTCAGTCATTGGAATATTTCAAGTTGATTTCTTTATACTTTATTCATGGAATAAAATCGATTATTCATAATCTAGCTGAAGTTTTCCAATTCAGTTATATTGTTTAAAAAAAAAATTGTTTTAAAATTGTTTTTTCCGTTAACCACTCAAAAGTCGAAACTTGTGCGAGCCAAGGATTAACGAGGTCTTTTAACAAGCGATTCCTAGCACTTAAGAAATATGCTGAAATCTGGAAATGCTCCAGCCAACTATGGACCTATGAAGGGTAGATTAAAAGTTTTTGATTGAGAAAATGAACTACTGATCTACTTCTATGCAATTTTTTGAGATGGCCCTCGGTTGACGCCATCGGGCCATCATCCACATCGCGGGCCATAAACGCCTACTTTACGCCCTTGATACCTAAATAAGAGACACTTCGCTAACTGAGATTTTAACGAAAATGTCAACATTTCAGTTCAGGTTTGGAAAAAAAATTACTCGACTAATTTTGAAATTTCTTTCATGCACAGTTTGCTAAGCCAATCATTCTAGCAGGCCTTAATGAATCCCTCGGTCTCCGACTTTGGCCCACTTGACCTAAAGAATCCAAGGGAAGCCGAGGTCTTCAAAGGTTTTGATTTGGGAATCGTAGAGAACTGGTTTTCTCTCGTTAATTAATTTATTATGTAGGCAATGAAAAGTCCATGACAACCTTCAGTCAAACTGAAGCATTGTCTACCAATCTCAATCGTCAATGTTCTTGAAGAAGACCCATGCATGCATGGCTCATCCCTATGTAGCTGCAGGAGGACCTCAGTCTCCGCAGCTCTTTGCTGAAAGGGTTCCGTCTCGGTGACAGAGTTTGGGTCACCCCATTCAGTGTCGAATACGGACCATGCAGAGAAGGGGATCTGAACTCCTGTTGACTTTACAGGACACCCCAAAAGTTAAGAATGAGTGATTTTCTTCCTAATTCTATTGGGAGTACTTTGTATTTTGATAATTTAATGGAGTTATTCTATGATTATTAATGTTCATATGATAAAATGGAATTGTCTCAAAATACAAGTTACTCGAGATGAATTGAAGAAAATCAGTCTCTATTTGTCATCGTCGAGTGATATTTAGGAAGACCATGTCATGAACGGCGTGAAATCATTTATATTCACGTTCATATACGCTTGAAAAAAGACATGCATCCTCCCCAGATAGAATCTTTACTCCTTTTTGGTGTTTTTGGGATGGATTAGCTTATATGTTCCTTAGTAGAAGATAACCGAAAATGAGACATTTCAATTTTGAGTTATGTCTAACTTATTGACACTTTTCTTTGTAAATATCCGCGTGTTTACCTCATTTATCGAGTTTACTTGAATATCCGCTCATATTGTCATGTGTGAATAAAATAGTGACAGAAAGGGACAGAAAGGGACAGCTCATGAAGATATACTCTCGGATATATTTGGCGATTGAATGTACCCCAAATTTGTGTGGTCCTCTGAGGAACACCTGTACAAATTGGGATTGTTTGACCCTGCGCCAGCTTGCCAGAGCAAATCCGGATCTGATCTCCAAAATCTTGCTAATTCAATATTGTATATAGTATGGGACACAGAAATAAATGGATGAGAATACACAAGTCATCAGGAAAAGAATAATGAGACTTTGCTACTGAAGTATCTTCAGAGACACAATAAAATGAATGTAAATGATTCAGAGTCGGAAAATTGGCAAATTTCTCGTGATTCACTGTGCTGTTAGAAAATATCCTAAACTGAATCGTGTCACACATCGTGTTTGCATATTCTTTAATATAATACCTCATCATTAAAGTGATTAGCTTTAGAAGCAGGAAGCAGTAATTAATGGTAGTTAGATGATGAAGTAAGCAAAAAGGGATGTCCTGATGTCTTGAAATTTACGATAGACTGACATTACAACTGAAACTTGTCCAACGATTAATGGTCTCAGATCAGGCTATAGTTCTCGTTTCTCCATTCCTGGAATTGAATGGATTCATTGAAAAACATACTATAAAATTTTTCAAGATGGCATCTAAGACAGTATAATTATGATTTTTCCACAGTGGTAGGTATATGAAAATAGTTTCCGCTGTCCGAAAGTTTGATATGATACCGCCACATTCAATTATATTGTGTTCTCCGTTAACCAGCTATCGCCCCCCTGCGAAACTTGGGCGAGCTATGGATTAACGAGGTCTTACCTTTTAACGTGCAATTCCTAGCACTTTCTCGGGCCATCAGATGAAAATTTATAGTCGCTAAGGATTCGAACCTAGCCGACCAGCAGTCAATTATTTAGTATGATGGATCCAGAACGAACTAACCTGACGCAGACATTTGAGTGCGTGGAAACTGAATATATGGTTAGGTTAGGTTTAAATGTGAGTGAGCCCATACATCAGGCTCTCCACTGCGGCCAATGGCCTATTGTGGCTCAACTGAATATATACATTTTGCTAGAAGTAATTATAAAGTATAATCGAACCAGAACGATCTAACCTTACGGAGACATTGGAGTGCGTGGAAACTGAACTGACGCAGGAATTCCCGTGCTAGGGACTGGGAACTAAATAACATATTATTATAAAGCATCTCAAATAAATTTCTAATTTACTACCTGACGGGAACCAAATCACTAACACCCCATAAGGTAGCCCTATTCACAAAGTGTTTAATTTTGTTGTCATTTGTCAAGGACGATCGGCAGTATGATTTTTCAACAAATTTCTCAAACTAACATGGGAGTTGAGGGTTCAAAGGGACTGCAGACCCAATCTTACCTCTTCGTGGTGACTCTGGGCAATACCAAGACTTATCATGGCGGCTAAAGTGCAGCGAGAGAACATTTTCGAGAATTATAAAGCTCTAGAATACCTGCTGACGAGAATTACATTTTTTACAAGAATGATTAGTTATAGGAAAAAAATAAAAAATAAGGTACAAAAATTGAGATTTATTATCATTATTATACATTATTCAGTCATGCAAATAATACTAAAGTCTATCAATACAACTTATCGCACTTTTATCAGCTACACTCCAACAATGTCATAGACATACATTTATTTTATTTTGGGGGTGATATGTTCACGGGAAATTATTTTATGAATAATTAGTGACTGATAAATTAAATATTCTGCTTCATAGTAATCATTGATTTGTATATAAGGTTGATTGTAAGTAATACTGGTTATAAATTGAGCTGTAATTTCGAAAGTGAGAAAATATTGAATCAAATCAGCTTTGACGAAAGATGGGAACTTTTGATTCATCAAACATAATTATAAATTACACTCAATAATTATAAAATGTTCAAAAATTATTAAAACTAGTGAAAAGAATGAATGGATGATACAACTCAATATGAACACTACGTTTTTAAATTAGGCGAAAAAGTAATTATTTAACTATTACAACTACATATTAATTTCATAACTAGATATTTTTAAACTACATTCTATTACATATTTTATGTTCGACGTCATAATATTCCTATTTTATCACATACAAGAAGAGTTTTATCTATATAAAAAGTTTCCAGAACGTTTTCAGAACATCAATTGAGAAATATGCCATGCTCTAATAATTGACAATTCTATGACATTCTCCGTATACTCCACTGCTCAGTGGAATTTTTCTAGGATTTAGCTAGTGCTATTTTCTTCTCTGAGCTGCTACGGAAATACTAGCGATTAAAATGTTTCATTTTACTTTTCAGCTATCAGAGAGTAACTGTTTTCTTTGTTTTTGATATAGATATAATTTTGTAATAACGATGACTTCAGATGAAATTTTTCTTTCTGTTTATGACAGACATATCGAATCTCAGCTTAGAGAAAAAAAAGTGGGTTGGTGTACTACAAATATCAATTACAAATCGTAAAATTTATATTTTCAGTTAACGACTTTATTTACAACCTACCTAATAATAATTCTATTTCATTAGCCATCATTGTCATCTGATTTATAGGACATTTACGTTAAGAAGAGAATGACGTCACAAAATGACAGGTTATGGCGTTGTTAACATATGCACTATTTCGAATTTTCAATTTTTTTTGAACTATTGTACTGTTTGTCGAGACTGTTTTGACAATACTTTAGGCATATTGAATATACGCAAAATATCAGAATAAATGATTACTTCTGAGAATAACTCTTTTTATTATCAAACAGAAAACGGCAAGGATTCAAACGAAATAATACACAAACTGAATTTCAAAGTCATAGCTGCCAGACTGACAGTTTTCGAGTTTTTTTCGATTCAGCAACGTCTGAAATTTCAATATCAGTTGAGCAACTCACAAAATGAAATTTGACTAGTTTCATCGCTATTCAACGCATTTCATTAGGAATTTTAACGTTGTTATGTCGGATATACAAAATTACCAAAAATTACGTCATTCTCTTCTTAATATATGAATATCCTATAGAGATCGACACGGTATTTTCGTTAGGATTTTCTCAAATAATAACGAAAATGCATCAGCATGGGACTATTGAAATTTTTTTTTTTTAGTAAGAACGTTTGTGCGTATTCCGTAATGATTTTATCCAAGTGGAAGCAAACAAACTTCTGAAGTCTTTTTCAATGGAGATGATTAAAGAATTCCCAACGATTCATATAAACTGCAGGAACTTAAACTACACCTTTGTTGTATAGAATTCAATATAGATATATTGAATAAACAGCGCTTTTTAATTAAAATTTTCATTTCAAATGCCTGTCTAGAATATTGCTTTATGAGAAATCTAACCTTTGATCTCGAACTAGATGTGAAATGAAATATTTAATATTTTGTATACCAGATATATTCATTTAATTCTTGAGCTAGCATAATCTGATATGCCATATCTTGTGACGATTTGTAAGCACCTTTATCGAAAAAAAAAACTCTCAGTTAATTTCTCCAACCACAATATTATCATTGATTAAATTTCATACAGTATGTTGATGCAATGAGGAACAAATTCAATATCCAGAAAAATTCCGCGAAAAATGAATATGGTCTATGAGTTGGTGTTGAAATTAAACGAATAGCCTTGCACATTATAAATAGAGTCCAATAAGAAGGGATATTCGTTATAATGTGAGTGAGGTACTACCACTCTTGCTCTCTTTCTATTTCAGTTACGCATAAACTAGCGTTCTTCACAGGAAAGTTGGCGATCTTCCTTTTTTTCGTAAATATTTTCATAGCCGATAGTCATCAGAAATAGCATCTAGGTTTTTCTATGCCTCTTCATCTTCTTTCATCTCCCTTTTATGTCTTCTTGTCTCCATTCCTCACTCTCTATTTAATTCTCTCTGTATACAGGGTGTTTCCGAAATTGGAGCGATTAGAAAAATGGGTTGTTGTATTAGTATATATGTAGAATTTTTATTTTTGAAGCATTCAAAAATTATCGAAATTTTCACTTTTGTTTGGGACGCACTGGTTTGATTCTCCAGGCCACAGTGTATCTGCCCGCTGGCAGCGTTCCAGTGCGGTTTGCGCAGGCTGTAAATATAGTTTTTCATTTCGTTTTGATTTTTCATCTTCTACTTCCCACTTCATTTATCGCTCCAATTTCTGAAACACCCTGTATCTCTCTTTCTTCCTCACTCTGGACTAGTCAATAAACGGCAATGTACTCGAAGCTAACAACTTCCAAAAAATTCCAAAATAACTTTAATTCCTGTTTGGATTCATTCTTGGGGTGTTCTCATTCTTTCTTAGGAAGAAAAAAAGATAACCTCAAAATTTGAAAATGATATCATCCAATGAAAATTTGTAAGATAATAAGATATTTAGTGTGATATGTTGAAAGTGTTCCATTCTACATCTACAAAACGTATATCAATACCTATTTGAGATTTACCTGAACTTGTCTACTTACTACTCAGTGAATATATCAGATCGTATACTTGACTTCAGGGGTACGAGTGCCGTTATTCACAGAGATGATGCTTTGAATTAAGGCGAAAAAAGTGGTTACATAGAACAGCTTTCTTGAGATTTTTTTAAATGTTACCTAGTGCAATATTTGCATCACATAAGTGTACCTACTGTTGAAAATTGTGACAATTGTTTCGCCATACAATGGCTTCTTCGGGCATGAGAAGTCATTATTCATTACTAGAGAAGAAGAAACGGTTCAGATTGCTGGACTGCTAGATCACCAGATTCATAGATTTCATAGAACAAGAAAAATATTTTGTATAACACTAAGACTGAAAACGAAATCGTTGATTGATGCAGTGCTTTTCTCAACTTGAATGATGGGCATTCTGAAGATTTGTGACAAAGCAATTTTCAAGTAAGAAAATGCATAATTCTCTTATCTATATGATTCCTCTGTAGATTTTATGTATTACGTCAAGTATTGGGATATTCAAATTTCATTGTACCCCGCAACATATTGTTTTCAACATCCATTTACCAATGCATCATGAATGGATGAATGAATCATTGATTTAAGACCAATGTTTAATATAACAATTCAAGTCGCTTGACTTGAATGTATCATAATTTGAAATCACCTTCGCGATACATAGACCAACCAATATAAATTTTTTGTGGAAATTAATTATAATAGTAAGCGACTTGCGCCATGACTTCGGGGATAGTTTATAAATAACTAAAATCCAAATTGCAACTCAAATTTTTTTTTGTGCAATTGTTTAAACAATGATTATTAAAAAAAAGGGTCCTTTTTTGTTTTTTTGTAAATATCTCAAAAGGTACTGGACGAATGGCTTTACTCATAAAAGACCGTTTGTAGAGAATGAAAAAACCTACAAAATGGTGTTTGGAAAATCCCGATACGACCGAGAAAACACAAAAACTCTTGAAAACAGGCCTTTTTTCAAAAATTCGTATCTCCCTCAATTTTCAATATTAAGAAATAATTTTTCTGGAAATGGTAGCTAATATCATGTACGTTGAGCTCCCGAAAGGTGGAAATTGTCGCTTCAATAGTTTTCCTACAATCGGGTTTTAAAAAAATTACAGCCATATTTTGCATGATGCGTCATATTACGGGAAATGGTCCGATTTGAATTTTTAAAGCGGCATTTTGAAGTTGAGGTTAAAAACTACAATTTGTCTATCTCACATTTTCCTATAAGTTTGGAGAACATTGTTAAAAATGCTTCTGAACACAGCGCTTCGAGTGAAAATTCGTCGCCGAGTCGTGCTAAGGTAGTAGTGGAGGGGGCACCGAGAAGAATTTTTTTAAAACCCGATTGTAGGAAAACTATTGAAGCGAGAATTTCCACCTTTCGGGAGCTCAACGTACATGATATTAGCTACCATTTCCCGAAAAATTATTTCTTAATATTGAAAATTGAGGGAGATACGAATTTTTGAAAAAAGGCCTTTTTTCAAGTGTTTTTCCGGCTTTTCTCGGCGAAAAATGGTCGTATCGGGATTTTTCAAAAACCATTTTGTAGGTTTTTTTATTCTCTACAAACGGTCTTTTATGAGTGAAGCCATTCGTCCAGTACCTTTTGAGATATTTACAAAAAAACAAAAAAAGGACCCTTTTTTTAATAATCATTGTTTAAACAATTGCACAAACAAAATTTTGAGTTGCAATTTGGATTTTAGTTATTTATAAAGTATCCCCGAAGTCATGGCGCAAGTCGCTTACTATTAGAATTAATTTGCAAAACAGGCTTTATTTTTGTTATATTGGTTGGACTAACAGTTTACACTCCTCTGTTAAAATTATCAATAATACAACATCAAAAGTAATGTTGATGTTTTACGGATTGTCCTTTCCATTATTTGGTTTAACTACTTAACCTAAATATACTGGTTTCGTCAAAACGTCGTCACCTTGCCCAGTTTCAACCCTAGCAATTTTCTTTGTTTCCTCGCACTAAGTCTCGAAAGGAGGTTCCTGGTTCCTTCCAGTATGGCTCGTTCATCATCATCTTCTTCCGCGTCCTGGTCCTGGGAGGATATGAATCCACTTTCGGGCCTTGAGATCGATAATGGTTCCAGAAGTTCAAACCAACGTTCTACCTTTGCGGACGAGCTTAGCTGTTCGAAAGAAGTTATATTATCAATAGAAGATAGGAAATAATCATTTTTGCTTGCTGAAATTTCGAACTATGATAGTTTATAATTCAATAGTATATTACAATACAAGTGACGATACAAGTGTACAAGTGAGCTTTTAAAGCACGCGCTACAAGTGAGTTCAAGAGCACGACACGATGCGTAGTGCCCATCACTCAATTCAAAGACTGTTTATATTGAAGCGTCCAAAGTATATAATATTTGATTTATTCGAATTGATGAACTGATATACAATAATATTGAGTAAAATAAAATAATTGATAATTAGAACGTGTTTCTCAAAGCGACTCTGCAATAACTAACAGTCACTAACAGTCTTCGTTTTATAATTAGCCTACAGTGTCATTGGGAAGATCACTGGCATGCGCAAACTTATTACCAATGCCAATAGTATCGCTTTCCGCACTTATATTACAAGTAGCTGGTTTCAAAATATTTTCAAGCATTTTCAAGGCAAGGCAAGTCAAGGTGTTTTTTGTCCGCCCACATATTCGGAACGCCATCCATGTAGAAGTCAGTGTTTATATTTCACTGATAAGTCAATGTTGCCATTTCACTGATAATTATCAAAGTTGCTAATCCAGTAACGACAGGCCAACCCGAGCAAAAAGTGAAGAATGAATTGTAGCACTCTGAAACTCGGCACATGACATCTCGACATCATGTATTATTGAAAAAAAAATTGATTACCAAAAAATCAGGGGTGGAACCTAAAAAATTTTTCATTTAAAAAAAATTGTTTTTTTTGTTGTTATTTCAGAAAATATTTTTATCAAAAAACGATTTCGATAGGTTAAGAGATAATTCAAGTCTCCTTAAGAATGATTTTCAGTAATGCCTTATGAAATACGCTCGTTTTCTCAGAAAACGTGGTTAAACGCCGACGTCACATTTAATGCTTGCGCTAACCCGCCACTGTAGTTCAGTCAGGGCCGAAAATTAGATTTGTCATAACTTTGTTAAAAATTATAGTAGAAGGAAAAGAAAGAGTACATATCGTTCCTGAAGACTTCTACTTCATCATGCAAATATAACATGTGGGTACCTAAGTACCCAAAATGTGTTTTGTCCCACTTCACATAACCCTTCTACGATATTTAAGTTGATTTGAAAATTATACTGAAGCAGGAATCAGTACCCTCTTGGAACCATATGCAACGATTTGAGAGTAGTGAGACAGGTCTTACTTATACATGCTTGGCGTAATTTCAAGCCAAGCTCAAGCTGAGCTTAAAATCCAAGCCAAGTTAGTGAAAATTTGATAAAAAAATGTCAGAAAAATTTGCATTACAGTAATTTTCATTCTTTTGAAAGTTGCAAGTTTTAACATTACCTAAGTACATGGTAAATTCAAGAATTTTCAGGAAATTCCATCAACAGTATTTAATACAAATTTTTAACTTATGCTGAGCGAATGTTTTTTTTTTTTTCATTCCTGATGAATATCTCAATGACTTGTAATAGTTTGTGGATATATAATTTATACGTTCCTACAAGAAGTCACTCACATTTTTTGGATGAACAATGTTGAAAAACATGACAAACATTTAGTTGAGTACTAGAACAGAGCCAATAATTTTTTGAACACAAAAGAATCTTAGCAGTATGTGGAGGGTCTGAAAATCTTGGGTGATTTATAAGTTAATCAAGAAAAATCAAGACGACTCAGTAAAAATTCCGGAAGGGGGTAGGGGTAGCTTAGTAAACTTTTTGAGGGTACGATCTTGGATTTTTACGATTTGTGGCTGAAATATGCGTTCAATCGGAAAAGGTTGTGAAATTAACGAGAAAAACGCAAAAAAAACTTTTTTTTTTGTTTCTTTATTTTCATCTTCAAAAAAAGTTCACGAATTTTTTTTCGATTTTTCAAGTTTATCAGTACTGTCGTCAGTACTCATTTCCTTCTTTGAAATCTCGACTTTGAGATTGGTATGCAGAATCCAACCCTCTAAAAGAATATTTAGCTACCCCTAACCTCCTTCCGGAACTTTCACTGAGTCGTCTTGATTCTTCTTAGTGTACTTATAACTTACTCTAACTTTACCGACCATCCATACACTGCTGAGAATTTTTTATGAATTCCGGTATTGAGAATCGTTTCGGCCCTGGTCTAATACCCATATAAAAATAAACACAATACCTTATTTACAAAAATGTATTTACGAAATAATTACAATTTCAATGTCGACGATAAATTTCATACATAAAGAATACTAGCTAAGAAATAGGTTGGAAATTTAATAATGAATAATTTTCAGCATCCAAAATATAACTTGAGAGATCTTATACTAAGTACATTTATCAAATATAATGAGGTGCATCCATTCCAGTGACTCAAAATTAAGAGCGAAAATAAATTGTGTAGTGTAGTTGGTCTTACAAATAAATCAATCAGGGGTGGTAGAATTTGAGCTGCATTAAAATTTTTGCATCAAGAGGCATTATAATGAATCAGTATTACGATATAAAAAAAAAATTCACCGTTTGAAAACTTCAGTTGACGGACATATACTTATCAATGTAGACGTAAAAAAATGCAACACATTATCAGCCGAACAAAAAAAAAACAATGAAAACGGATATAGTCCGTATCTGATCAGCATTTGTACCTCTTACAACATGTTTTGTAAAATGTTTACCTACGTAAAATCGGAGATATTTGAATATTTGAAACCCTCATTTGGAATATGTATTCAATGATATTTTCAACCTGCGATTCAATCTCCGCAACATTTGAAACATAACATAATCAACCAATTAGTGAACAACATAACTCAATTTTTTATTTTCCTGACAAGTAATGGGGATGTAGTTAAAATGTTGATGACCATTAAATGCAGATGTGAGTAAAATTAACTTCACTGCCATGACCAACGACTCATGTTAACAACATTTATCATACATTTATTATGCAATGAATTAATACATTGCAAATGAGAGAGGTCAGTGCCAAAACGAATAATTTCCGTAGAATTTTCATGTGAAGTTGATTTCTTGTCTGTTATATTATGTCAAGTTTATATCGGGCGTAATTTCAATAATCTGTACTCAAGTGAAATACTGCATAGAACGTGGGTCTTGAACTCACACAATAAAAAAAATAAAAACTACGCAGCAGTCCCACCATTCAAAATGTAAACATCATTAAAAATAGTCGTCGCCGGCCGGTGTTTTACCAACTACTTCCCTGGCTAATACCACTACGGGGGCCGGTGTTTTACCAACTACTTCCCTGGCTAATACCACTACGGGTATTGAATTATACCCAGCAGGTACTTGTGCGATGTACCCCATTGCGGAGGAAACAATTACAAATGTTCCCTGTAACCAAATAGCAGGATTCTGTTTTGATTCAGCCTAGCTTTGAGGTCTTTGCCTCGTTATCAGTATAGGGTTGGTCAATACATACAACTTTGAAGCCATCTGTTCCCCGTCCAAATCATCCCCCACTCCGTCTATTTGGTCAATCTGGTCGCACGTTGATGAAACTGGTGTAAGCCGATTCACCTGGCGAGAAGATCAAGAAACACGCCGATTGTCCGGGTTGAGAAATTCAGTCAGATACCTGAACACGACGTCGACGACGACGACGACTATCGTTATCAGACGATCTCCCAAAAGAACTCTGAGCTTTGTATTCAGATATCTGACTGTAATCATAATTAGTATTAAGGTCATATCATATACTTGATTTAACTACTGACAGGACTCTGTATAGCGAATTAGATTAAAAAAATCTTTTTTAAACGTTGAAAAAAAATATGGTTCAAGCGTAGGACAAGCAGTAGTAGCGCAAAAGGTACACTTGAATACTTGTAATCTAACCTGCTTATCACGTCAAGTAAAATATTTATATATTTAAAATATCGTGGAATTGGGCGAACTAGAGGAAATAAAGTCTATATATAATTCCATGAATTGAACACACAATATAAATTTCTTCCTTCAAGGAAATAATTTTGCCAATCAGTAATTTCATGAGAAAAGCTAACATTAAACAATTGCGAGACCGTAGGTCGAGCAATTTTGTTCCATGTCAGTTTTCCGAGTAAAATTACTGATGGAAAAATTTTGAGTTGAAAGAAATGTATCCAATAAAATAGTAATAACCTTCATTAAAACAGTTATTTGAAGGAGCAGTTGATACCTACACAATTGTAATAATTATATTTGTGATTTGTTCAGATTAAACTTTCCCAAAACGATTCAGTATCAACAATACTGTACAATCAAGTAATGACAAATATTGAAGGGCGGGCGCTCACTAGATAAAGTCTGGTCATAAGGAATAGGCATTTTTATCGCGAAAATAAGGATGCACCTTTTTTATCGCTAGGACGTCATATTTAAATGGGTTTCTTTCTACAGGAGTTGATTTGTCTACAACAATTCACTTTGCAATGCTTTCTGTAACAACCAATGTTAATCAAAACAGTTGACTATTTTAGTGGGTAATGGAGTTATCTCAGGGCATCTGACAAAAGCAACTGGTGATTGATTGCTGAACTAGTATTTTGTTTTGGTATTGGTGGTGGTAGGTGGCGAGTGATGCACATTTCTGTTTTCTCAGAGCAGGGCTTCACACCCCAAATTGAAGCATATTAGGAGGGTCTTGATACGGAATTTTCTCCTTAGTCAGCTGGTATGATCCAGAACCTGCAGGTGATGTTCTTTCCTGAGCATATTTTCTTGAGATCTTCTTAGTGTCTACGATCTATAGTTGAAGTTTTAAGACTTCTCCTGCGTGGGCTAGTTAGTATTCCAAACTTTTTAAACCTGGAAATATTTATCAATGCCTCCCTCTTAGTGTTCCATCCTCTTCATTGAGTTCTTTCTGAAGATGGGAGCATTCAAACCTACACAATTGTTCTGGCTAAATGAGTGGTGTAGAAGATCATTTTCATGCGACTGTATCTGCTCCTTCGTTGATCTCTAAAGACCATATAAAAACTGGATCAATTTATCCAATATGAAGATCACAGATATCGAAAACGAAGAAATACAGTTTGTCGCAATCCAGACATTGTACATGAAAAAATCTAATTGACATGTTGATCAGTCGGAATTTGCAATCCAGACCTCTTGAAGCAGCTGACAACAGAAAATCGAGACAATGATCAAATACCAAGTTCATGGTTCAATTTGCTGGAACACAAAAAACACCAACGTTGTCTCACAAACCTAGGCGATGGAAGGCAACTACTTCGGAACCGATATGCAAGTGAATACCCCACCAACTGAGAAATAAGAAGCTGTTTAATGTCTGTCGTGATATTAGCCTCGGAAGTAGTTGTTTCCTGTTTTATCAATTTCACATTTCATTCCACATGGCTTAGTTACGCGAATCGTATTTCTATCTATTAATTCACAGACAAGAAACCCTTTATTTTATATTTATTCGCTGAGTCATGCAAACACGATGGTTCTGTAGATAACTTGAACTCGATGAAAAACCAACTTCAGTAGTTGTTAACGCGTACATAGTAACGCACTCGAATGGAAATCGAAAGGTCCCAGGATCAAATCCCGCTGGCCACGAACCCAATGTTGCCACATTATTAAAAGTTTATTTGAGTAGTGATATTGGATTCATTCGTTTGCATCGAGGTGTAGTGTAGGGTAATTTACACCACGTTTTGAAAGCAGTTCACACAAAGGAATGGGTCAAATCCATCTGCAAACGAATACTGAAAATCGAGTGTAAATCACACTAGGTTTAGGAAAGTGCTACACCTCGATGTGAACCAATGAACCTATTCAAGGTTGATTTTAAAGATTTTTTCAACTCACTATGAATATTATAATAATTATTATATCTTGTAAACGGTCGGGATCAGGTTTTCAAGTTATCTTTTGTAATTACGGCCGTAATACCTGTTACACTCTATGAATCGAAACTGGTGAAATAACAAACACTATGTCAATAAACACCATTTTAATAAGACTTTAATTTATTCAATTTCAAAAACTCAAATAATATTTATTAATTATGCCTACTGATGTAATTTGTTTTTTCCCACATCAGCTGAAACGTTTGAAAATTTGACATAGGAACAAAATTTCACCACTGAATAAATAGCTGATAGTGATAAAAGAACTCGAAAAACCGACTGAAAGCAGAAAAAACTGATTGATCCATAATAATTTTTGAAATTTTTCGTCTTTTGTCAAATTCTGAGTAGTGTGATATGTAACCCCTAAACAAAATTTTCAGATATGCCGCTGCATGAAAGCTATTGGAACTGTAGCGCAAAGCTCATCATCTAGTGACAGATTATAATTACCGTAATTTAGGAGCCAGATATTAATGTTTGCTTTTGATCTCCGCAAATAAAAATGATGAAAGAAAAACCAGCATGCCGCTGCTCTTTGATAACTGTAGGAACACAAAATTCATTTTGTGTTCCTACAGTTCCTGCAGATGTTATTTTTGATAATTGATAATGACGACAAGAACTGTTTTTAGATTTTTTCAGTAAGTTCATCTTCCTTGAATGGAAATATAAAAATTCAAAATACAGGATGTCCTAGCGGAGGTAATAAATGTATTGCTGAGATATTTGCACTAATAGAGCACTATGAGTGACGTAATTTGATAGTTGTCAAACATTCGTTGGGGGTACAAACAAAGCCATTTTCCATAAGACTACGCGTGTTCTTTTTGTGGATTTTCTGTGAAAAAAATTCTAAAACACGTTCTTGGAATTTTAGTGAGTATTAGTTCATTGGGTATAGTCTGAATTGAGTGCATACGCCTGTAGAGGTATTATAAGCATGAATTTTTCAATTCACAAATACGTTGTTATGATAATAGGTATCATACGAACAGTTTTTTCTTTTAGATTTCAGGACTTAAATCGTGAAGACTTGTTCTGTGTTTTGGTGTGGAACTACAGATATTCCAACCGCAATTGTGTAGTAAATTGTTTTGGATAAAAACTTTTCAAATTTTACATTGAAAGTCCAGCATTCCCAATGGATTTAAAAGAAAAAAACTTTAAAATAATGAACTTTTAAAATTGCTAATATTGATGTTTTAGAAGAATTTTCAGTTGTATTTAAAATCTGTCATAGATGAAAAGTTTCTATTCAATTGAATTTGATTTAAGATTCTGTCTTTCCTTTTATGATTTGATTCCAGTATATGGTTTTTGAAGGACGTTACGAAAAAATGCTGACATAACTTTTCTGTAATCAAGATCAATCCAAAATAAATGTTAAAGAGTATAGATATTGGTAGTAAAGTTAATCGAAGGAAATTTCTACTGACAAGGAACAACATTTTCTTTTTCTATTCCATAGGAGAGAAATTGTATTCAGTTTCAATATGGTACGATTTTTTTGAGTTGACTTGGTTTTCTACTGAGATAGATATATTAAGTGTTTTCTAAGTAATATTTTAATATCTGCAACAGGGATGTGTAGTATTTGTTTTTATTTCCGAAAAACGTTTAACCAAAAAAATATTCCGTCTTGGGTGATATAAGTATGAGAAATTTAATAATTTGAATCGTCCTTATCAACACGCTCTGGTTCTCTCAAAAGCCTTTAATCATCGGGAGGCACACCATTAAAGTAAATTTCTAGATCAAAATAAGGCCCTGAAGCTAATCTTGGTAATGCAGGGACCTTAGCTAGTCAACTACCTATGGAATGGATTTACAGAATTTTCATGAAAGTTTCCTTTCTACATACACTCTCGGTTCACTAGAGATTTCATCATTTGGTCGTATGTCTAGCCCAGGTTGTCCGCTGCACTTGCGACATGAGCTCACTGCGATTCGGCACTTTTTCACTAGTAGTCCTAGTGATCCCAGGCCCGTTCAAAGGCTTGAGGCTATCAGTCAATCTCAAATTCGTAAAATAGTCACTAACGTCTTCTCTAGAATCCGCAGGAACAGGCACTATAACCCTAACCCTACCGTCCGGGTCCGTGGTTGTTAGCGTGCCCACTTGAGCGAAAGGTTTGATGAAGTTGGCACCCTTCTGTTCATTCTGCTGGGGCTCTTGTCGCTGGACTTGCAACCGTTGTTGGGTCTGCTGGCCGTAGTTCTGCCGGAGAGTCTGATCAGAGCTCCCCCGCTCTTGGAACTGGTACTGGTTCGCGTTTTGCTGCTGCTGATGCTGATTCTGCGTCGACGTTTGGTACTGCGCGGGCGCCTCATTCTGGTTGGCGTTGAACTGGTACGCGTTGAAGTTCGGCAACTGTCTTGGCTCGCTGTTCCTAGCGGCGCCCAATCGCTGATCCGTCTCTGTGCTCCCGCAGTAAGAGTTCCTCAACAACATGGGCGACGGGGGCACTTTCTTCTGCGGTGGCGGTTGTAAAGCGTAATTGTTGTTCAGTAGCGGAGGGTTAAATAGACTCGGCGATAAAAACGGCAGCGATTGGGAGTAGAGATACTGATAAGGCGGTGGATAGCCGCCGGCGGCTTGCAATCTTTGCAACAATTGCGACTCGAATGAGGCCGTTTCGGGATATGTAAAGTTGAATACGCTCCCGCCCGGGTTGAATGTACTCCTGAGGGGTGAGGGCGGTAGGCACGACGTGACGCCCCTGTTCTCAATTAGTCCCTGGGGGTTCAATCCGTAAGACTGGGATGAAGGGGTGTTATTTGCGTGTGCCGGATCGGATATATCGGCAAGGTAGTTTTCGCCCATTGCCTGATGGAGCTGCTGCTGAGAAAACGAGAAAACATCACAATATGATTGGGAAATTCGAGAATGAGCGGGAAAAGATTTGTTCGTTTGCTTTGCATATTTCATCATACATGATTTTTATTTTGGTGTAAGCCAAATAATTATGATATTTCAGTGGATATGTTCCAACATTCTATTTGAGTAAAAACCGTAGGTTTATTTCAAATAAGAGAAAAAATAGATTTTATAGCACTCCTATTCAATGACATTGAGAGTAACAAAAACTTGGATATTTCAGCTTTTACTGAGAGCAGGACACGAAACCTATTATTTATTCATTTACTTATTGAGTCCAATCAGAACAAATTCTTGTATGATGGAATTATTCATTCAATAATAATAAAGAGGAGTAACGGTTGCCTCTCAAACAAAAATATTATGAATCCCTAGTAAAAGAGTAAAAAAACATATAGTAATATTTATGGAGTAGATTTGTAAAGGGTTCAGACATAATATTTTTCAATTCAAATGTGTCGTTAGTAAATGAAATTTCACAATCATGACATGAATTTTTGAAGTGTGGATTATTTCAAGAAATTCATTATTATCAATTGAAAATAAGAGCATCATTATATTTCATAAAAAATTCGGATTTGAAATGTGATACGATTTTGATATTTTCTGCAAAATTTCATAATTTTTAATATTTTGTTTTGTTTGACAATTTCGACAAGTTAAAAGAAAAGTCGCTAGATTGCACAAAGATGAATACTCCAAAATGTAATAGTATATATTGAAGAAAAATTATTATTTATTTGATTGTTATACAATTTTGATGCAGAAATTATATAAAATTAAGTGTCAGTATGCTTCGAATATGTGCAGTGGATACTAAAACTTGATAGTTTGAGTAATTACGAGTGTTGAAGCGGATTCGAATAATAAAAAATGTTTCAGGGTTATATTTTTTTCAAAAAAATAACAGCTACTTTACAATTAACATCAAGTAAATTTTCAATTTTCAACTGCAATTCTTCGAATTATGTAGTATATAATGATCGTATAATTTCGTTTATCATTTATGATCGTAATGTGGGAAAAACTCTAGTACCTACCTATCATATTTAAATGTTACGTCACTCTTATGAGTATTTTTTTTTGGACTTGTACAGAGTTTTCTGGAAAATAATATTCCATACAAGAAAATCTACATTTTCAAAACTGTCATTTCATTGAGAATTTATATAAATTTTAATCATATTTTCAAAACAAACGAACAAAATCACCAAGCAATGTATCACTAGCGTTTTACGATAACTTACTACCTACTAAAACGTCTAGACAAAATATACAGAGAAAAGCTATAGCCCAAGCCACGCTCGTATTAATTTACGCCAAAAAAGTACATAGTTATTTGAGAAATTTTCCAAGAATTACTCTGTATATAATGTCATACTGATCGATAAGCATGAAATCGAGCAAATGAGAGACGAGTTTTGTGGGACATGGGTCAATAGTAAAAATTGAAAATTTAAGAATTCAATTTACCTATTACTGTTTCAATTAATAACCCAATTTTTCATTGAAATAAAATACTTTCTGAGAGGCAGACGATGAAAATATTTCAACCTTCCCATTTTTCAGTGATTTACTAGATATTGAGGTTTCATGTACTCGATTCTTCTGTGTGGAGTGATCAATTCATCTCTTATGCAGAAGGTACTAATTTGAATTTCCACAGACCAGCTTTCTTTCAATTGATTTTTATCAAAACAAATACAAATATATTTACTTCGTTCATAGATGTCTTGAAATTCAATTATTGGAGGGATTTAGTCAAACTAGTTACAATAATGTTCAAGTATGAATAAATTAATAAATTAATAAAAATAATAATATTGTATAAATAAACTATTCTTAATATATGTCATACTAAAACTAGGGAACACAACTCAACCTGAGGCAATTATTACTCCATCTCATATACACATATAACGTTAAAAATTGAATTTTTTCTACATGTATTTACTTGAGGCTACCAATTATTTTTCGACTTCCCAACACCCTCCTGTATACCGGGTGTCAACGTATTCATGAAAGAGCCATGGTTTCGAGGATATAATGTTTGGTGTATTGGATTCAAGAATTGGAAAATTTTTCGTTATTTCATACTACCCTGTCGGTTTAATCGGACACGACCTCAACTTGGAAATTTCAAATGGAACACCCTATATTTTTTCTTTTTTGGGTTCTAGAGACGATTCTGAATACGATCATATAATTTCGAGACAAAAAATCTACAAACTTGATTGTTCCAAAGGAATTTTATTTCTGCATCTAGAATGAGATGGACGCAATGTAATGAACATGAATGAAGAGTAAAAAATATTTTTTCACATTTTATTCCGCCTATTTGAGTCAATACCACAATATCTTGAAAAAATCTATTTTTTTCAAGTAAGAACATCTTTTACACCTATTCCTTATATTCTAATTTTCACGGCAAATCCATTGTTGGGTTCAAATACAAAATCGTACGGTCCTATTATACTAATTATGTCTCGAAAAAGTATGAAGAAATTCGCTCATCGACTATGCTGTGAAAATAAAATCGAACGAAACTGGATACATTACCTATTTTACTCATTCAGAGTCATTCTCATCAAAAGAATTCCGTACACCCTTTAAAAATAAAAGGTGTTCTATGAAAAGAAAAATGATTCTGACAAGAATGGAATTAGTCTCATACCCAAAAAGTGGACATGCTATCAATTTATGAATGTAAGAAAAATACTTCGGAAGAATACTGCTAATTCTTGGAATTTTTAAGAAAAATATATGGTATTATGAGTGTTTCTTCTTGTTTAAATGCATTATGAACTTCTGTTATGTGAAAATTTACGTTTCAATCAATTTCATTCAATTTTATGTCCACAGCATACATGATGAGAGATACAGCCGAATTTCCACATAATTTTTCAAGAATTGATTAGTGTATAAAGATTGTTGACCATCAGATTTTCGATTTCCAACAGTCAATATTCATCGTGAAAATTAGAATCCGATGAATGTCTGTCTGGAAGATGTTCCTTCTCATTGGAATTTTTTTTTTTTTAAGGAATAGTGGTACTGAAAATTTAAAACCACCATAGGTACTCAACTAGACGAAAGAAAGTGTGTATAATGTTTTTTAATATACGTTCATGTTCATCACATTGATTTAACTGCGTCCAGCGCACCCTAGATGCAAGAATGCAAATTCTTCTGACAACTCAAATGAGTAAATTTTTTGTCTCAAAACTATGTGATCTTGAAACTCTGGAAACTATGGCTTGTCTGAAGAATACGAAAAACCCGGTATATTATGTATGACTAACAATTCAACGTCAGAATACCTCCTGGTAACTGCCCGCGCAAAATGAATAGACCACTCCATTCTCAAAATAACTTGAATTTATATTTACCTAACACTCAGACTCAGAAAACACATCCAGAAGCATATGGTTATTGTTATCCAGAGATTTTGTAAAGACCTGCACATAAAACGACAAACATATCTTCGGATTAGTGGCTCTGACGTCATTCCACTCAACTGGAGCCAGATAAAGCGGACACACTTTTTATTGCACTTGGGAATGGCCGGCCATGCTGAATAGCAGCTGAACACATTTTGGTTAAGCAGGACTAAGCTGCGAGCGCATGCATTGGTGCGAATTGAAAACAATATACAAATCTGATGTTCAGAAAGTTATCACTGAGTTTTACATATCCGATTCACAAAACGTTGCATTTTATTAAAACATGAAGGATCCGATCAAGGTTCATGTTGGATCAGTTTTGTCAAATATCAGGCAAAAAGTTGTGGTTATACCACAGATTAGATTCCAAATGCGACTGAGGACAAAGAAACTCATTTTAGAGAGAAATGGAAGGGACTCCGATTTAAAGGCCCCATATTATGGCTGCTGCCAGAGCACAACACAATGTCGATGACAGTAGCTGCGCTGCGCTCTTCCACCCACATGTCGCTATTTCAACGCTCAACGTGGCAACGCTGTGAATTGATCGCATGGCATCAGCTGTGTGTGTACAGTCTGAAAGCAATCGTTCTATTAATTTCAGCCCAAAGCCATCCTATTTTATTGGTGATTCCTTTTGTTTATTATTCATTAAAATTTGTTAAACTTTGTTATTACAAATCTCCCAGGTTTTTGTAGAAAACCCCTCAAAAGCAGAGCTTGTCGAAAGAAAGAAACCCCGTTGTTAGTCACCCATTCAAGACAAGGCTTAAGTCAGAAACGCTTTACTTCACTTGTCAACAATACCAAAATCAAATTTCATGATGTTTAATTATGTCAAATTATTACCTCAGAGACTTCATAATGGGTCCTCCCCCCTCACTGTCATTCCATTTCGGGAAGGGGGATTCTCGTCCATATCACTCATTAAAAGTTGAGGGCCTCGTCTATGAGTTCAGAAAAAATTGTCGTCTAGTCACAACGAAATCCACCAGGAAGGTGCCCTGACATAGTGCACTTGCAAGATTGAAGATGCAAAGAAGATTTCTACAGGACTAAAATAAAGAATGGTAGGATAATAGAACATTTTGACCACTTCCAAAACCGCACTGAAATGAACTCTTTAAGAACACACGACAAAAAAGCTTAAAATGATCAGGGGATGAACAAATGAAGGAACTCTTAGGGGATCTTGGCCTCGAATGCATCAGACACCTACAGAAACGACTGGTCTGGAAACCTTGATACAAGGATCCAGAAAAAAAGCTAAAACAATTGGTGACCTATTACAAAGTTCAATTGTCAATATGCTTTCGACAATACCTCAATAAATTCACTCATCAGGCCCCTCAGACACAAAGGAGTCAAAGAACTATGTGTGGCCTGAATAGACTCAATGCTGAGGTAGGAATGGGATTATTTTTGCAAGGATGATGGTGGAGACCATTGTGGAATCTGGTCTACTGGGCTCAGACACATACATAACAATCTTGGCATAAGAAAATATAATACCACGGTTAGATAGATGTTGTAAGGAAAATGCTCTGAACCTGGTAATGAGGTGAGCAAATTCAGAGGGTCTAAATATCAGCCCACAAAGCCACCACAGTAACATTCACTCGAAGACACAAACTAGAGTGTCTAGGATCTCTAAACCTTTAAAGTGAAACTCTACAGATGAAGGAGGAGGTTTCCTGACTCGAAATTGACCAGGAATCAACAAATTGAAAAAAAAAACGTCACTATTTCTGGCAGACGCTCCTTTGAGAAAAAACGGAGACTCAGACCAGACATTCTCTACTGCTTGCAAAAAAATGTAGTTCTTCAGAATGGTGGTCTAAGATACAACAAAGTTCGAAACAACTAGGCAAGGTCCAGCTATGGAAATATTCCTGATACTAATTATCCTACACTTGTGGTCCAGGGAGAGGAAAGCATGTATATAAAAAACGCCAAAGAGTGGCTTGAGCTATTCATTGGGCAAACACACTTCTTCTATATCTCTATAACAATGTATGCAATTCTTCCAAGCCATCGAAGATGAGTGTATTCACGTAATGTCTGACAGTCAGACCGCACTCAAGGTAAACTGACAACCCGACTGGTATGAGCATGCAAAGAGGTAATGAAAGCACTAGCAGATTGGAACCGGCAGTCTTGCTAGAAAAGGGTCAGAAAACGATCCAGATCAGGAGTACAGCACGAATATCAAAACCAAAAAGGTAAGTGGGAAACAATTCGAGGAAACAAATATGGGAAAGAGTACATCGCAGACCGTGATATAAAAAAAATTACAGACTTATTAGCACTTGATGGGGAAAGATTAAGAGTCGTAATAGGGCTCAATACCTCACCTGAATAAGATGGAAGATCATAATGGCGACGTTAGATGCAAATAGTGCGGTAAAGATCTAGAAACCATAATATCTATACTATACTATATATATTTTCTGTATTCAGTACATGTCCATGTGCTATGCTTGATATTACATAGATTTACGGGCGGAATTTGAGGGATTTAAAATTAAGTACTATTCCACTCCCTGATTTTCCCACCATAATATTGAAATTTAGTCAATTTGCAATATTTTTTCATTGGTTCAATTGTTTGTGACAACTTTTTATCCTATCAAATAATAATTTGCATAGAAAAGTTGAAAAATTAAGGGAAAAAAATTGTTATTACAACGTCAGTTCAAATAAACCAGTAATTTATACATGAAAACTGAAAACGAAAACACAGTTGAAAGCAGCATGATCAATCATCCATTTTTATGTTCATATGTACGTATCACAACACAAAATTTCAGCAAGCATCAGACAACGTGAATGAACAACAAATAAAGCTTTAACATACCTGAGGCATCGTCATATGCGGTGGAGTTTGTTGTTGTCCTGGTTTTTCACCCTGCAGATGTGCCACCAGCGCTGCTATGTGGTCCAGTAACTCGCGATTATGAACTAATAGCTGATGAGTTCTCGCTTGAGCTTCCAGTCTTGCAGTCTAGAGTAGAAACAGACATTAATTCCACTCTGAGGAGAAAATATGTGAAGATATTATAGTTTTAACAGTTCCAATCTGACAAAACTAGTAACAGGAAAGTTCAGGCAGCCACGTTGAATGTATTCGCTCACTATCAGACATAAGTATAGTTGAAGAGGCAGTGCCGAAAATTTTCTCTGAGTTTATTGAAGCTGGTTTTTCGTTAATTGGTTATAGACGATGAGTACACAAACATACTCTGGTCAGTCAAGCGAAACTTAGAACAGGTGACTTAGGAGCGACATCAAAGATGTAGCTCAAAATTGTTATACAACTTCTATAATGCTTACAATTAAAAGGTACAGCATCCGAGGAAAAAAATCATTGTCCAATATTGAAATGGGTTTCTATGATTATTATCACCAATCATATGAAGTACTAGAATAGTGATAGTGGAATGTTTATCGTACCTGCTCCGCGACCAATTGTTCCTTTGTTAGCTGCAGTTGGGCCAGAGCCGCCTGCATCTGTTGACTCTGTTGTTCCAGCTGTTCCCTCATCAGCTGCAGTTCGTGATGCGCTGATAGAGCAGTGCCGGGGGGCGGTAAGTTGCTGAGAGCACTTGCGGTGCTCACAGTGGTGAGTATGTCACTATGCGGGGAGGCATACGTCTCTGCGAGCGACTTAAAAAAAATAATCATCATAATGATACTAAAAATGTTCATTACATGTTGTTGAGGGTCAATTCGTCCTGAAGGAAAACCCGTATTTTTTGACAGGCCACCGTTTCGGCAATATATTATATTATAACCCATTGCATGAAAAAATATACTTCTTGAGCAAGGAAAACCAACACTACTCATAGCCCTGAGGATGGCGAAATATATTACCCACGTCGAAATATACTGGTTTTTCAAAACTTTAATTAGTATAATATCTACGTATAGTATTTTTTAGGAAATTGATAAAAGTTGTAACACCATAAGAATAGTGATTTATAGGATGATTTTTCATTTGAAACAAATTTGCAAATAGGTGAAAACTATGAAAATTAATTTTAAATACTGAGGAAGGAAAAGAGAGTCGATACAATATGAAGGGTCGTATTTAACCGAGCACCGAAGTAAAATTGATATGCTTTCCAAATATGTATCTTGTGTTACCAAAAATCATAGTTGAGAACCAAACGAAAAAACGTAAATCAACAAAAGAACTGACATAAAAGATTTGAGTTCTATATACACGTACATTTTACACAGAAGTAAACAGATTTTCTCCAATAGTCGCCCACCTTGAATTTATTTTGTATTTTTTAGATTTTATTCATCTTCACAATTTTTATGTTTTTATCATCCTATATATGTATATTTATCACTCATCTTTCTGTCAGTGCGTTCCTACCTGTCTGTATTTTTCAAGTGTCACTAATTCTTCATGTTTGTTAATGATGTAAATTTCTTTTAATTTCACGTTAGTAAGTATTAATCAACTGTTAAAACACCATTTATTCATCCATTTTATATTGTAGTTAAAATCTTGACAAAGAAAATAAAGATTTTCGAAAGCTCGATTTAAAAAAACGAAGAATATATAATTAAACTGGTCAACTGACTGCTACCCAAATATTTTTAAAATATATATATATATATATGGAACTAGTAAATAGTGGAGCTTTGCAGCAAAATCAAAGAGTACTACTTTAAAGTTTGTCCAAGCTTTCGGAAATTTAATAAATCATTTCCATCATCAGGGATACTACAAATTGCATGTGTAAGTAATATAAAAAAAATATATATGTATTGTTAACTTACATCTTTGTTGAGATTGTGAGACGCGATGTTATTCAACAATGAGTGACACATTGTGCAAGATGAAAGTTGATATAAAACATGTAAAATTGGTAGGATGTCTTAAAATTTTTTCATAAAATACGTTACATTTAAAATTGTTAAAATTTTTTATTTTGACCACACCAGGCCAAAGCAATGCTCTAGGTTAGGAGAAGACAGACAGTTAACATGTCCTAACCTAGAGCATTGCTTTGGCCTGGTGTGGTCAAAATAAAAAATTTTAACAATTTTAAATGTAACGTATTTTATGAAAAAATTTTAAGACATCCTACCAATTTTACATGTTTTATATCAACTTTCATCTTGCACAATGTGTCACTCATTGTTGAATAACATCGCGTCTCACAATCTCAACAAAGATGTAAGTTAACAATACATATATATTTTTTTTATATTACTTACACATGCAATTTGTAGTATCCCTGATGATGGAAATGATTTATTAAATTTCCGAAAGCTTGGACAAACTTTAAAGTAGTACTCTTTGATTTTGCTGCAAAGCCCCACTATTTACTAGTTCCATACCTAACTAGTCAGCAACGACTACCCTTCCTCTATATATATATATATATATATATATATATAAATTTTTCACTCGCGCTTAACACACAAACCCAACCTGAGCAAGCTAACCTAGCATGCTGAAAATCTGTGAGAGAATATTCATATTTTTGGTGTTTATGTATTACATTAGGTACGACTTCAATATTTACGCCAACTTTTTAACAATTCAGGTGCTCATAAATTCTAATGTAATGTTTTTGGTGCTCGTTTAAAATATATCCAAATAATAATACTTCCCAGTCCAATTCAGTCATTCATAGCAACCAAAAATATGAATGATGGCTAAACTAATAGCTGAAAATGAACGGACATCTCTTCTGCTACGGAAATATCTACTCCAATGTTCAACCAATGAAGTTAGAAAAACTGTCGATAACTTCCACCTCATCTCACCAAATATCTCTAACTTGTTAATCATAATCTCGTATACAAACTTTCATCCAATTTCCCGTTAATCAAAACTTCGATGAAAAAACTCTCAATCGACGTGCTTCAGTTCAAAGTTCATTTAAAAACTCATTGGAAAGTTGACTGAGGCCTGGATAAAAACTGCCAGGGGATGAAACATTATTTTTTACTGTACCCAATACTGAACGGAGGTTTCAACTGTTAATGGACTCGACAAATGGAGTGTCCTAATGGATGGTTGACCTGGACGAATTTATCGTTTTTCGTTGGGTCTCATATGATTTCGTGTCAGTAAAAACAGAAAAGGGAAATACTGAAACCCTCTTTGCAGTTTAGTGTTTGAATGGTGAGTATAGGTAGGAATTTGTGATATTTTTTAATTCCTGCAAGCTCAGAGAACATCTCTCGAGGCGATGAGTTTTAAATTTTGTCTGTTCGTTGGATGCAGATATTCGGCATGTTTCTAAAGTGACGACAGATAGATGTGATGCCCGAGGCTCTCGTTGTGATTGATGATTCGTCACGAGCTGTCAGAATGAAGTGTCAGTTAGAAAATGAAAAAATTATTGTGTGTGTGTGTGTGGGTGAAAAACAATTTTCCCCAAAAATAATCCCTAGTAATTTCTTATAAAATGAGCTCGTTTTCTCAGAAATCGTGATTGAACGCCGACATCAAATTTCAGGTTCACCCCTACCCGCCGCTGAAAGTTCTGGCGGAGCCGAATATTTGATTGGCCATAACTCTGCTAAAAATGATCGGAGAAGGAAAAGGAAAAGTTTATCTCGTTTCTAGACTCCTACCTCCTCATGCAAATATACTATGCGAGTATTTGAGTACCGAAAATTTGTTTTGTCGCAAAATCATGAATAATTTAGTAAATATGGAATTATTATACTAAAGCAGCAACCCATACCCTCTTTGGACTATATGCAAAAAATTTAAAGTAATGTGACAGGTCCCACTTATACATGCCAAAGAAAAATTTGTTTTACTCCTGTCTCATTTTCAACTTACTCATAAAATCGTCATTCTCTTCACTAAATGTTGAAAATAATCGCTTATTCATATCCTGCATATATAATATATTTAATAACACTATTGTGACGTGTAAACCTCAAGCTTGAAATCACATACTTATTTTTTTATGTAGGATGTGTATGAGCGATTATTTTCAACATATACTGAAGAAATTGCCGGGATTATGGGTGAGTTGAAAACTGAAGCAGGAGTGAAACCCAGTGAACTGCAGATTCTCAGATGAACATGACTGTATTGTCTATACTTTCCATCATGCAAGTATAGGCCCGTTTTAGACAAAAGCAGTTGAGATACGTTTCAAATTAACAAAAAAAAGGTTTATCAAGTGGTTAGGAGGAAAAATCATATGTGTTACATGGGAGTAAAGTGCCTTTTTCTCCCTTGGATGTTTACTGCTCTCCGCTTCGCATCGGGCAGTAAACTACATCCTGCGGGAGGAAAAGTGGCACTTTCCTCCCTGATAATACAAATAGCTATTTCTGGAGTATTCTATAATTACTCTTTGGGGGGGAAGTTTTTGGCGATGGTGAAGAAACGATCACCGGTAAAGTTCAGTTAGATCCTTGCATCCTTGTATCTAACGAACGTAATCCAATTGTAGTCGAGTCATTATACAAGAAAGTGATTGTTGTTCTGAAAGATACTTTTTCATGAAATTCCTGTATTACAGAGTATTGTGGAAAAATAGTTGTGATTCAAGGTCAGGTAGCCGAGTGTTTGAAAGCCTCGTCTACCTAGCCTAGCGACTGCAGAATATTTTTCTGATAGCCAGAGAAAGTGCTAGGAACCGCACGTAAAAAGATAAGACCTCGTTAATCCTTGGCTCGCACAAATTTCGACTTATGAGGGCTGCTGTTTGTAGGGATACGACAGCTGGTTAACGGAAAAAATAATTTTAACAATTTTAAAAATAAAAATAGATATTTCAATACATTATTTCAAAATCTTTCAATTCTCTTCTTTTTCGTCTTTGATTATTATTTTTACCAAGAAAATATAAACCCAATTTGCAATTCATTGTTTCATTGCTCAAATTTGAATTCTTCACTCTTAAGCTGATTAATTGAAATTTTAACTCGAATAAATTAGGGCTCTTCCTGGAAAATGAAAAGATAATCCGTTGAATATCCGAACTTCCTATAAGTAGAACTCATGCAAACATTCCACGTGGATTTGTGATTTCCAAGATAATACAATTCGGGATTAATTATCAATTATGCTTGAATTATCTCTCCTATAATTCGGGAACTTCCGACATTACTGGTCTTGTAACTGGAATCCTAATTGGGAATCAGTGTAATAGGAATAGGCGGAGAACTAACCTTCTGAAACACAGAGTATCGATTCTTGACGGTGATAGAGTGAAACTATTCCTAGCGAAAGATTAATTTGTTTCTATTCCCTCATTTCAAAACGGGAAGGACGTATGCTGTAGCTAGAAGGAGGAAGTAAAATTATAGCTCCTTGATGAACGCTGTTGTCAAAGGTATTGACCAATAAGAAACGACATTTTAAGATAGAAAAAGCCATACGTCGTGAAATGTTAATCTGAATTCGTAATTTTTTGTATATTTTTTTTTGTTCATTAACGAAAAAGATTGTTAACCGAATACATTTTTGGAAGACCCAAGATATAGAAATATTTATAGGTCGCTTATCACCAACTACACGAGAGAAAAAAAACTGGATGGGAATCAGGAACCTCTCAAAGAGTATTCCGAATTGACCAGCGAAAGAGTGGAGATATTAGAGTTCATTTACATGAGGACTCACAATGTTGACGAGTTGCCTAGAAATTTTTAAATAAACAATTCGAAAGGATTATTGGTACGAGAATAAATTGAAAGGGCAGATGTCACATGTAGTCGTTTTAGGTATGTAAACGCAGTACTGATGTTTCGTGTACGAGGAGACCCTTCACAGAAGTGGCCTTTCAACGAGTTTGCAGCGGTAGGCTGATGTGAACTAAAGAGTAAACTGAAATCTCGAAATGGATAGTTGAAATAATCTCCCTAAGCCAATAGTAATTACCATGAACCACAGCGTGAAGAAGGGACCCTGTTCTCCGGGAAACTGAATACCTCGTCCACAGCGGCCTTGATGCATCGGAAAAAGGCTTGCTCTGCAGAAATCTACCAGATTCCAAGAATGTGCAAGTTCGAAGTGGAACAGCATAAGCTGAAGACTGCATGGCTAGTTGGTGGACTAGTTGCTATTATGCGAATTCTGGGGCAACTAGCGCCTTCCTGTGGCATGCGGGGGTCTCCCTAGCTCCTCGTGAAACCATTTATGGAAAGCGGTGAAAATAGGTAGGGTGAGGAATACTCCCAAAGAAAATGGAGGACGAAATCCTCATGGAAACGGGCAGCATATAGGTATCACACAGGACGGTGAGCGTCCCGAACTCAATGCTGACCTGCTCAAATCTGGCAGATACACGGATACTGATAAACCTTCGAAAGACCTCTTGAAAGGCAAGAACAAAATCAAGTTTCTGTATTTTCATGTTTAGTAATGTCTTGAAATTATATACCAAGACTGTGACCGTAAAATCATATACATCCCATACATTTGAAAGCGATTGACTTTGAGGCAAACTGATATCATACTATGGATCTGCAGATGGCTCTACAAAAATAACTGGTAGTCGCATGTCTTTGGTATCAGATAATCAGCTGGAGATGCTGGAGCTGTCCGTTGTTCAGAACTAATTATAGTGAGAAAACTTGCTTCATTTTTTCTACTACGTGGATGGTACTGAAGGTTATTCCAGAATGTAGCACAAAAAATACGTTATATTAAATTACCGATCGCCGTTATAAATCATACATTTACTTTGAAAAAAAATTGATAGGTCTTTTCACTTACCAATGGAGTCTTTTTAAGGTTATTATTTGGTGGAGGCGGCAGTATCTCAAGCTGAGGAGTTGGCTTATTGTTTCTAACAGTTTCTACGTCCTTTAGGCTGCAGTCATCCGGAGGCAAGGACATGCGGTCACTAGCACCTTCCGACATTATATCTGAAACAAAAATGCGATCAACATATTTTTTTTAACTTGATACAAATAAAGTTGTCGAATATTTTATTTCATAATTTATTCATATATTGACTACATCATTCAACAACCAGGTCCCTCCACAGAATGACTCATTGAGCTTATAATAATAATAATAATAATGTTTATTTACCAAAAGTACATGAATGAGATGAGTTTTACATTATGTATAATTTTGGTGGGCAGTATGTTCAGTATCAGCTCACAATTTATCTTTTATTTTTACTTTTTTTATTGAACATTTTGGTACCTTCGAGCCAAGGATACCTTTAAGAACCTACTCTCTCTATATATGAATTGAATTTCTCTACATTATCCCAATTACTCATCTCAATTAGCATTTACTCAAATAAATTCTCATTTATTACGAAATTTATTTCCTTATATTGGTAAAATATAAATTCAAGGTCACTCAGCAGGGCGTTCGGTTGAGAGTTCCCTTTTTTGCTACGTTGGGATTTTGCATACCTATTCTCATTTCCTTTACAGTATATATACATAGGCGTAGAGTTTTCCCTTTTTTCAAGTCATCATTTAATATGGCCGATCCTAAGAAATTGAAGCAATATAAAGCTCTCCGACTCACTTGCGTCAATCAAATGGATGAATTAAAGGAATTTGCTGAAAGAGCGGCTATTGATAGAAAGTCTCGTATTCAATTTAAAATGATGTTTGATCAACACGATACGATGGTGATGGATTTCAGAAAGAATCACCAATATATATTATCAGTAATGGCTCAGGCAGATCAGGACATCGAACCAGAAGAGAACGAGCGAAAACAATTTGATTTTAATAGTTCGTTCGTTCGTGCAATTTTTTTTACCTTGTTCGAAGAAGACGGTCCTGCAAATAACTCAACTTCAAATTCAAATAATGATGCGACTCAAACTGTTGCTCATGATAAGAATGTCCGTCTTCCGAAAATTGAAATACCCAAATTTTCTGGAGATATTAGGTCTTTTAAATCATTTATAGATATGTTTAGGTCTTTAGTCCACGAAAATGAGACACTTTCCCCTATAGAAAAGTTTAATTATTTATGCGCATCTTTGAAAGGTGCTCCTCTAACATTAGTACAATGCACACCAATGACGGCGGACAATTATACTACTGCGTTTGATTCTCTCATAAAGCGTTATGATAACAAACGTTTGATTGCCTTTGCACATTTGCAAACTATAGACAATTCACCGAATATTACTAATTCTAAGAATTTGCAAAGTTTACGTACTTTAGTAGATATTTTTTCGGAAAATATTGCAGCACTAAAAAATATGAATTTTCCTACAAACGAATGGGATTTTTTATTGTTTTATTTATTCTCAAAACATTTAGATCAAGATACTTTGACTCGCTTTGAACTTGAGGAAAATACGGATAACACACAAATACCAACTTTCGAATCTCTGAAAACATTTGTTTTAAAGCAATGCAATGCTCTTGATGCCATTGAATTATCTATGCATAGAAGAGGATATACTACAAAAATTGATAATAAAAATAAATATTGTCATAATGTCACTTCGTCTAATCCTCGTACCACATCAACATTTCTTTCAAATGTTAATAAAAATCTTTGTAGTCTATGTAAAGTGGAGCATCCCATATATAAATGTCCAGTTTTTCATGGTAAAACTCCTTTTGAAAGATATAATATTGTCAAACAGAATAACTGGTGTTTCAATTGTTTGGGAAGCCGTCATAGTTTGAAAAGTTGTGGATCAAGTATAACCTGTAAATACTGTAAATCTTCGTCTCACCATAGTCTCTTACATAGAAGTCACGACCCAAATAACGTTACGAATATGCAAGACAGCTCCCCTCAAACCAGCTCTAGGGACGCCACTGGTATCGCTAACACAATATCGAATTCTCTTTTAGTAAGCTCCTCTAGCAGTGTACTCTTATCGACAGCGATAGTGGAAATTTTAGATTCTCGACATTTTTACCAACCTGCTCGCATTCTTTTGGACTCTGGTTCACAGACAAGTTACATCTCTCAGAGGTGTTTTAAAAGACTTGGTCTCTCTAGTTTTAATTATTCGTTAAGGATTAACGGATTAGGGAATATGTCAGAAGTTACATCAAACGGCGCGGTAACTTGTTTGCTCAAACCACTTAAAAAAGAAAATCCAATTCTTGAAATAGATGCGATTATATTACCAAAAATATGCACGGACATGCCTAACATTCCTCTAAACCATGCAGATTGGTGTCACATATCTAATATCGAATTGGCTGATCCACATTTTTATGAACCCGGTGCCATAGATTTGTTATTAGGTGCTGAGGTTTTTCCCCACATATTAAAACCCGGACGGATTGCGGGTGAATCAAACAATCAACCCGTGGCGATAAATACGATATTCAATTGGGTTTTGATGGGAAAGGTTTCATGTAAAAAACCAATTTCTACAAATACAATCTCTCTTTTGAGCACACACAATGAAAATGATCTTTTATCTTTAGAAAGTACATTGAAACAATTTTGGGAACTAGAGGAAATTCCAAAATACAAATTAAAATCTCCTGAAGATGTACTTTGTGAAGAGATATTTCAAAGAACACATTCTCGTGATTCAATGGGGCGTTACATTGTCCATTTACCTTTTAAAAATGTTGAACCCCAATTTGATGCTCAATTATCTCGAGCTCTAGCATTAAGACGATTCACATCTCTAGAAAAGCGATTTTTTGCGGATCCCAACACATACAAGGCTTATTCTCAACTCATTCAAGAATATGTGGACTTAGATTATTTAGAACTAGTCGGGGACGACGGCATGAAAGGCAATGTGAATTATATTCCCCATCATTGTATATCTAAAGCAGATAAAATTAGAATTGTTTATGATGCTTCGGCGAAGAATTATCAAGGGTTGTCTCTCAACGAAGAACTTTTGGTTGGAGAAAAACTCCAGAAAGATATAATATCAATTTTGCTCAACTTTCGTTTACAGCCTATAGTTTTTACATGTGATATTAAAAGTATGTTTAATCAAATTCTAGTTGCGGAAAATCATTGGAATTTTCAAAGAATTTTATGGCGATTCTCGGTTACCGAGCCCGTAAAAGATTATCGGTTCAAAAGATTAATTTTTGGTTTGTCATGTTCTCCATACTTGGCTAATCGAACAATCATTCAGCTGGCAAGGGATGAGGGGCATGATTTTCCTCAAGCTGCAAATATTTTAGAAAATGATATTTTTGTGGATGACTTGGCCATCGGATTTGGTTCTCTTGAGGACGCTTTTAATACCCGTAATCAACTTATCGATTTATTGAAAAGAGGCGGATTTGAACTCAGAAAATGGGCTAGCAACTGTCCAAAATTACTCTCCGATTTTCCAGATCATCACTTACATCCCGGTTTTCTTTCATTCGACTCACAAACGTCTTCAGGTTTGAAAATATTAGGTCTACAATGGCAACCCGCTATTGATACATTTTCTTTCAGTATTTCTCCTCAAAATAAGTCCTGCTCAAAACGGAGTATATTGTCAGAAATTGCACGGATTTTTGATCCACTCGGTTTCTTATCCCCCCTTACAGTTTTTTCAAAATATTTATTGCAAACGTTATGGAGTCTTGGACTCGATTGGGACGATCAGCCTCCTACTCATATATGTGAGCGCTGGATACAATTTAAATCGGAACTATCTCTTCTAACAAAATTTGAACTTCCACGTCGCGTTTTAGTAAGTGATTTTGATGAATGCGAATTGCACGGATTCTGTGATGCATCACAAAGGGCTTACGCGGCTGTAATATATTTTAAAATACGAACAGGTGATAATATGCACATATTTTTCGTTATCTCCAAAACTAAAATCGCGCCTTTAAAACAGATTTCAGTTCCCAGATTGGAACTTTCGGCAGCAGTACTCTTAACTGATCTTATTCACTATATTTTGGGGGTATTCAAGGGGAAAATAACGTTTTCTCGTATTACTGCTTGGTCAGATTCTACCATAGCTTTAACGTGGTTGAAAAATCCACCATATAGATGGAAAACCTTCATAAGTAATCGTGTGTCACATATTCAAGAAAAATTATCTCCTTCACATTGGTTACATATAAAATCAGAAGACAACCCCGCGGATTGCGCTTCAAGAGGGTTACTACCGTCGGAGTTACTCAATTGTAAGCTATGGTGGGCAGGACCGGCTTGGCTCCCATTGTCTCGAGATTCATGGCCACTTTCTGATTTCTCAGAGGACTCAGATAATCTGAATATTTCTACTGAAGAAAGGAACGTTACCTTAGCTTCTTTCATTTCTCCTGACTATTTTCAAGAGTTGCTGGTAAAATTCTCGTCACTTGCAAAAATTCAACGAATCGTCTCTTATGTATTTCGATTCATTGATAATTGTCGCAGTAAGGGAAAATTGAAGAGAAACTTCTTTACTATTTTAGAATTAAAGAAATCACTTTACTTTCTCGTGAAATACGTGCAAGCATCTCATTTTAATGAAGACATCTCTCTCTTGAAAGGTGATAAGCTTCCATCTAAATCTCTTAGAAAACTCGATGTATTTTTAGATGAAGAAGGTATTTTGCGAGTAGGTGGACGCCTCAAGAACTCTAAACTTTGCTATGATAAAAAATACCCAGCACTTTTACCAAGAAATAGCGCTTTAACTCGTTTAATAATTGAAGATTTTCATAAAAAATTCCTACACCCAGGATTACAATCGTTACTATTTCTACTACTCCAACAATTTTGGATACTTTCCCCAAAAAGGGCTATCAGACAGGTATTAAATAATTGTCACAAGTGTTGGCGTTTATCTCCAACGTCTTATCAACCGAAAATGGCAAATTTGCCTGCGGTACGGGTGTCCCAAATAAAACCATTCTCATGTGTTGGGATCGATTATGCCGGACCTTTTTTAACGAAAATGGGTAAATTACGCGGAGCAAAAACCTACAAGTCATATATATGTGTTTTTGTATGCTTTGCAACGAAAGCTATACATTTAGAATTGGCATCTGATCTCACAAGTGAAGCATTTTTAGCTGCCTTTCGCCGTTTCATTAGTCGAAGGGGTCGTTGTTCTCAGATTTTTAGTGACAACGGAGGTTGTTTTCAAGGGGGCTCTAAAGAAATTAAAACCATACTCAAAAACGCGGTAGAATCAGAAAATATAGAATGGAAATTTCAAGTTCCAGTGGCACCTCATTTTTCCGGTTTAGCAGAAGCCGGTGTAAAATCGGTAAAAACTCACCTATATCGAGTCATAGGAAACCAAATTTTAACTTTTGAGGAGCTATATACAGTTTTAGTACAAATTGAATCGCTTTTGAACTCTCGTCCTCTTTGTCCACTCAGTAGTGACCCGAATGATCTCCTGGTTTTGACGCCGGGGCACTTCCTTACCCTGGAACCACTGTCTGCCCTGCCAGATCCCGATATTACTCATTTGAAATTAAGCCATCTCGGAAGGTGGCAGCTTTTACAACGACTCCACCAAGATTTTTGGTCGAGGTGGCATTCTGAATATTTACATACCCTTCAGCAGCGAGGAAAGTGGTTGGAACCCAGGTCACCTCCTGCTGTGGGCACTATGGTCTTAGTTAAAAATGAGCAATTATCTCCCATGAAATGGCCGGTTGGCCGAATTACACAGTTATATTGTGGTGAGGATGGTATTTGCAGAGTAGCGTCAGTCCTCACAAAGAATGGAACTCTCAGAAGACCCTTGGTGAAGTTGTGCCCTTTACCAATTCCTACATTAGATTAAAAATTATGTATAATTTTGGTGGGCAGTATGTTCAGTATCAGCTCACAATTTATCTTTTATTTTTACTTTTTTTATTATTATTCATTTCTTTGGGATTATTGAGGAAATTCAGTTTATTTTATTTACTCTCGGTAATATTTCTATAAAGTTGAAATACGCACCATGACTTCCTGCGCATGTCCGCGCACCAATGGAACGTGCAGTAGGAGACAAAAGGAGGGGCACTCTTGAAATCGCTCGCTCCCAAGTCAGATCGAAAGTGGAACGAAAGTGCAATTTTTTTTTTTTTATTGGTTCTCTCTCTCTATATATACATGTATAGACTCTCTGTGTTACGCAACATACAGTCCATTACGCAAGCGCTTGCCGACGACAGAAGCAGTTACACCGAGGAAAAGGGCGGTAAGTGCTATTTCAACTGTTAGCATCATTTTCCATTATTTTTACTCTGAAATTGAACAAATATAACCTATAGTAAACAAACATGAATCCCATAGAAACTCGGGGTTGTACATGGGAATCCGGTAAGTATACATATATGGTAGCTATAAGATGTAGTTTCGGATAAAGTTGGTATTTAGATAATTATTCCTTGTATACATATAACTAATAAAATCAGTTTATTTGCTAACCTAATATCTATTCTAATTTTACTGTACATTTTAACTCAATTACAATTTAAAAAAACCTGTATATTATGTCTCTGTAAACTGAGTATATATTGTTTTATTATTTTTTTGATGAGACATAGAATAATACCATGGTTGTATTATTAATTTTTTCAGGTGTACTTCTGAGGCAGTTTCCCATACCAGTATCCCATATTGGATTCTCGACTCGATAAGGGCATAGTACAATATTCTCATATGGCGAATTTCTAATATTTTTGAAAAATATTCAAACCCTTAAATATTTATGAATAAAATAATAGGCGATATCTCCGTAGTCTTTGGAGATAACAGCTTCAAACTTGGTAATTTAAGATTCCTTATGATCATCCCTAACCGATCATGCAACGATATACAGGGTGTCCTATTTTAAAATTTTTTGGTAACATGTAAAAAAAAGTTCAGTATAACTATTTCATATCAACTAAAATATCCATGACTTTCGGATCCTCTGTAAATATCGTTGAAGGGTTATGTGAAGTGGGACAAAACACATTTTAGGTACTCAGATACTCACATGTTATATTTGCATGAGGAAGTACAAGTCTTCAGGAACGATATAAACTTTATCTTTTCCTTCTATTTTAACTTTTAGCAAAGTTATGAAATCTAATTTTCGGCCACGCCGGAAATTGCAGTGACGGGTAAAGACGAGCTTGAAATTTTATATCGGAGTTCAATCAGGTTTTCTGAGAAAACGAGTTCATTTGGTGAGAAATTACTGATAATGTTTCTTGTGGAGAATTGAATTATCTTTCGTCTTGTTGAAGTTCTTTCTTGATAAATCTTATATTTTCCGAAACAACAGCAAAAAAATTGTGATTTTTTTTAAATAATTTTTTTTTTAGGTTGCACCCCTGATATTTTGGTAAACAGTAACAATCTATGATGTCAAGAAGTCATGTGCCGTGTTTCAAAGTGATACGATTCATTTGTCTGTGGTTACTGTACTACCGATATACTACGTATGCACAGTGAACCGTGGCCTTAGGCGATGAGATAATGTTTCCAAATCCATTACACAACTCAGCTGGTTGTATATGAAAACATTGAAAACATGATTCTACCCCGTTTCTGTCTAGGTTTATAAAATTATTATTACCAAGAATTCACTCAGTAAATATAATAAAATGAGATTAAGACTGGATGAATATTACGTCGTCAACATTCAATTAAAATTCCTTTTCACAAAACCATAAATCATCCTTCTCTTTTAAGTGTGTTAAGTTAATAATTCACGTGTTTGTCGTTTTCTTTCCAGAATGTTCAGGAATGAACGCAAAAAACTAGAACATTATTTTTATACCCCTCAAGTTTTTATTGAATTTTCAACCGTAACAAAGTTAAAAAAAATACAGATATTTGTCTAGGTTACTTTTTTTATTCACTTACGAGTAGTGCTGTACTGTAATGCATTATCTTTTATTTTTCTATTGCGTTGACTGTTGTTTTCCGACGTCGCGCGTCGGTCGTTTTCAAGAAAGACGAACCTCACTGTTAAGCGCTATATTTATGGTTTTTATTCTCATTCGCTCATACTAGCTCTGGAAGCACAACCCTTTGTTTTCCTGTTTTGGAGCAACAAAATACTCCTCGTTATACACTGCATAATAATAATGGGCCATATACAATACAACCCTACAGGAAGTGCGTCGTATTTGAATATCCCATATATAACTATAATAAATATGACCAGAGGGGTCACAAGTATCATTATAAACTATTCCAACTGGGACTACAGGAAGATCAAAACAGGGGAGAGAGAGAGAAGCTGACTTATTGTATTGCAGCAATCGAAAAAAAAAATCTGAAGCTCTGGCCGTTGTATTGAAAATTTCCATGGTGTTACTTCACGTTTGGTACCAAAGATCCTTGCCAAGCTTCCATATTATGGCTTGCCTCCCCAGTTGTGTTCCTTGCTATTTATCTTTCTCTCAGCCAGATCGCAGTCGTTAATGGAGTTTCATCCAACACTCCTATAAAAGCTGGTGTTCCGCAGAAATCCATTCTAGCACCAACATCGGTTCTTCATCACATCAATGATTTGTTGGAAGATACCTCATGTCCAGTACACATCGTTGCCGATGATAAATCTTTCCATGCCGCATTCTCTTTCAAAGCTCGTGAAACCAGAAATAACGAAAAAGAACGTGAACGAATAAAATACGGACAAAAATTTCCGAATGCGGAGTGGCTAGCATAAATATTTTAGGAGCATCCATACTAATGACTGTCCCATTTCAATAGTCGATATTCAAAAAGTGTCTCTCAAAAACTTGGTTTCCACTATATATACATTTAATTAATATCATTATCTGTGACGTATAAAAAAATTGGGAAAATTCATTGGGCCAATTTTCTTAAAACAGAGGTTTTATCACTTTTCCCATAAGCTACCGTGTTTAAATGACTGAACTCTGAAATTCAATATCCCGAAAACGAAATAAATGAACATCTTGAAATTAATGGTAACAACAATAAGAACGTCTAGTCAAAATTTAAAACAAATTCATTGGAGGGTTTTATCTCTACCGATCGTCCTTTCGTTTTTCATCAAAATCAACATGGACCTTTATTCATTTACTTCTCTGGCTAGTTCAAGCTGATATTTTCATCAAGATGGATCAGTTGTGTGCAAATGGATGTACTGCTGAAGGACCTTACCGAGGGGGAAACTCATTATTCGAAATGTCAAAATTATTTTTGCGCAAAAAAAACATTCGAAAACTCATTCAGAGCTCACCAACTCGAGAACGTTTAGAGATAGACGAATTCTGCTAACGCCAATCGATTCAGAATTGATTAGTATATATTGGGAATTTGAACGAAAAAAATCGAAGGGCAAAAAAGGCAAGTATATCATGATAAATAATTTTTGAACTTTTTGAATTTTAATTTTTCAAATTTCAAATGTTTATCTCCGAACGTATTTCGACGTGCTAATTCCGAATCCTTGAACGAAAATGTCGAAAACTCATCAGAAATATTTTTCGCGCCAAAAAAAAAACATTTGAAAACTAATTTAGAGATGAACAACTCGAGAACGGTTAGAGATAGACGAAATCTGCGAACGCCAGTCGATTCAGAATGGCTGAATTAGTATGTATTGAGTATGTATTTGGGAATTACTTTATGACTTTCTGGACCTTATTTTTATACATAAGAGTTAAATTACGTCCATACAACGTATACGCCTAATTGAATGGTAATTATTTTTTAATGCCCCCTAAAACTTTTTCATTATTTTTCTTTAGAGATAATTACTTCACTGATTTCATTAGGTGTACACACAATGACTAGTTGTTTCCCCCTCGGACCTTACTTATTTCTTAAGCATGTAAATGACATTATATCACATGAAAATTAATGCGTTTCATCAAATTCAATGCTTATTTGCAATAAAAAAATTTAAAAAACTCTGAAAAATGGATTATGAAAAAGGAGGTTTTTTGTTTTTTCCATTATTAGCGACATTTTTCCATACGAACAATACATTTTTTTCGTACCATTGTGAAGTCGAGGTTTCAACGAAGAAATTGAATACACATAAAATTGAAAAATTGAAAATTTGTGAACGAATTGTTTTGATTCAAAAATATGCTTTTCTTTAATTCAAATTATGTTGTTTTGAATAAATTACAGCTAATTTAAAACACAAAATAAAAAGTTTTCACTAAATTTTATAAAAAAAATTGCGGGAGATAAAAGTTAAAACAAGTACAACTTCCAATAGGATGCATATTTTAGCCACAAATCATAAAACGCCATTATCCAACCATCAAAACGTATATTTAGCTATACCCCTAACCCTCTTCTTGATTTTTTCCTGAGTTTTTTTAATTTTACTTACCCTGAATTTTCCAATTTTCTGACCATCCACATACTGCTAAGAATTTGTTTTCTTTAAAAAATTATTGGCCCTGGTCCAGCGTCGACCCTGGATATTTACTTCGCTGTATGGCATTACAAATAGCCTCCAAGCTCTTTTACAAAACTGAGCGACGTGACAGTATCGTACTTCACAAAAAAAAAAGAAACGATCGAACAAAATTTATTTCAGAATCGTGACCGTACGCCGTTTTCAACGGGAAATTATTGCGAAGACGCCAGTCACTTATTTAAGATTTTCTCGAAGGAAAATGAATTAAAACCGACGTTGAAGTCCCGCCAACGCCGACTAGATGGTTTGTTTACGATCGCTATCGGCTTTCACGAGGTTAGATTTAAAATTGCAATAGCTTTTCATAACCGTCATAAATCAGCGTTTTGCAACTGTCTCCACGACGAAATTTTATAGCCCGTCAATGAAACGCTTGAATTATATTACGGTACATATCAATTATTCGCTTAACCACAGAAACATAACCAATAAACTGGATGATTGAAATGTTGATAACAATGGTGAATGAAGAAAGCTGTCATTTATTCGATTAAATATTGAGTTTAGTTAAATATCATAAATAAATCACATTTTTCATTTTTCAATTTTCATGGAGAATGTTCCCCTTTTCAGCATGAATACCTCCCAAGAGGTTATCTTGAACGATGGAAAATGGCGACTAAAGTTTGTCTTTCAGTCGCAGATGATTCCACAACAGATTTTATGAATGTCCTATTCATATTTTCGAACTAAAATGGAAATTCATGTTCCAACGACATCTTCATTAATTTATATTGGAATGAGTTTGAGAATAAAGACGGGTCCAAACTACTACTCGTTAATTTCCACCCAAGGTGTGTTTGACTATCGAATGTTACAAAATTATAATTAATAAAGATAGAGAGAGTCTGCTAGTGCAACAAAGAACATGCATAATACAGTGTGGAAAGTCTAACTGGAACAAATTCTGTAACTTGATGAATAAAGGTTTATCGCAAAATTCCTGAAACACGTCAATTTTAATTTTCAATGGGGCATATTACAGAGAGATTTGTTTATCTTTTTAATTATCTGGGGGGTTGCAGCCTCCCCAACTTTTTTTTTTAATGGAAGGGTAGGTTGATTAATTTTTTATTTGAAAGCTTGTTCAAGTCCAAATACATTTCAATTTTTTTTTGTTGCAATGTGTCGGAATAAAATGCAATGCGGAAATAGTTACTGAAATTATACGGTCCGCGTACGCACCTGACTACGACGTGGACAGTATAAGATTTTTTGCTGTGTATAGGTACACTGTTTCTTATCTGATAAGCCCAATAAAAAAGGTTTATGCCACTAAACTGACTAAACCTAATGACATCGCCGAGTTCCAACAAAGAATAAGGGACGAAATTAGGCAAGTAATGCCGGCGGAAGTGTTACAAAATGTTGGGAATGCTACTTACTATCGATTGGGATATTGTCAGCAACAAGGTGGATAGCAGTTTGAACATTTATTGCATTAAAGTAATTTCAGTAACTATGTCCTAATTCAATTTTTTATCCGATACATTGCTTATAAACAATAACAAAAAAATATGGAATTGTATTTGCAATTGAACAATCTTTCAAATGAAAAATTAATCAACCTAGCCTTCCATTTGAAAAAAAAAGTTGGGGGTGGCTGCAACCCCCTAGATAAACGAATCTCTTATATGCCCCATTGAAAAGGAAAATTGACGTGTTTCATCAATTTTGCAATAACCCTTTATTTATCAAGTTACAGAATTTGTTCCAGTTAGACTTTCCACACTGTATATGTTCTGCTATATTAATCAATAGTGAAGAATATCTCATCCTGTTTTGTCTGTGAAGATAATCAAGAACTTCGGGAGAGTTATTTTCGGTTTTTCGTTGACGTCACGCAAACAAAGACCTAGAAAACGTAATAATAATTTATCAAACATTATTTTGGTACACAAAAATTGCACACCCGCACTATTTCATTAGAGAGGTTATTCGTGAAACTGGGTCTGTTCAGTGATTAATCTCTAGGAGGGTTTTAGAGCACAGTTTATTGGAGAGTATAAAACTTAATAGAATTTGGAAGTGACATTGAAAAAATTAACATCCAGACGTTCATCCTGCACATTACTTCGTCCTAATTAGGTTTTTTAAAAGCAAAATTATGTTGGGTGCAGTTCTGATTCTCTGAAAGCTTCACGGTAAGAATCGCTCCTGGGATAATTTGAGCTGAAATGACAGCATCATCATTTATAGATGAAATTTTATAGCGCATTTACTTCTTATCCTTAACGAACGGATGAGGTATTGAAGAATATAGGCAACTTTTCTGATAACAATATACTGAGTGTCACAGAAGTTGGAACCACATTGGGATTCCGGGTACGAAAAGCTTCTATTTGACGTGAAGGAAATTGTGATGAGGCTACTTGAATATTACCTTGAGAGGCACTTTTGGCAATGGACCTCACATGGTTCTCCCATGGAAGGGTAGTGTTGATGGTAATACCGAGCATTGAAATGGAAGATTTCATTGGTATGGATACTCTTGACATAGTTATGCTGGCCACTGTGGTATCGGTTCTTCTAGAGAAAAGAACTGGTGTTAAAATTTCTAGAGGACGACCGACCCAGCAAAATGCGTCTGATGGTTCGTTTGGCGAAAGATACAGAAGTTTCTTATTATGATTACTTACCAGAAAATAGGGGAGATGAAACTGAAGAAAACACAGAAAATAGTAACGATTCTGATGTTGAACAGTGACGAACAAGTTATCAAGCTATAGTTGCACCTCCATAACCTATCAACTCATGAAACGGTTTAATCAAATTGCTCTGTCATCACCAGCAGAGAGCAGAGGGGTGCCTTGCCAAGGCGAACATAGCCCCCCCGCGAAGGGGCGCTGGAGTCCGCCCGCGCTGATGGTGACGCTGGGCCAGACTTTTTATCGGAACATGGTCGGCTGATCGGTAGAACACTCCTCCTGCAGTGCTTATGCGTGTGGTCTCCTAAGTTCACTGTAGATATTCCTAGTTGGGGTTTATGAGGTAGGTTGTTTCGATGCAGAATTCCCGGAAAAGGCTGAGGCAGTTGAGAAAAGGACATCAGGAGTCGGTGGGGGAGGGGGCACGATAGTCATGCAGACATAACTTCACCATAACTACTTGGGAGAGGCTATGGAAAGTAGACCAATTCAACGAAATGCGAAGAGGGAAGAAACGTCTTAACACAAAAATATAGCAGTGAAGAGGCAAGCGAAGAGGAATCCTTATGTTAACTTTTGAAAGGAGTGGAATTTTCTTTTGATATTCATTTGGTAAAATGATATGTTACATTTTGATAGTAATAAAAATGTCTACCCTTCAAAATGGCGGCCAGACGCCATTTCAAAAGATTTTTTTAAATGGCATGGGGGTCGAGTGATACGTCATTCGAATTGTCTTTTGATATTCTATACGTCTACGAATTTTCAGACGATTTTCAAATATTCATCCAAAACAAAATCGCGGCACATTATGTTAGAACTTTTATACACGATTTCTTTGAATAAATGGCTTTAAACGAGCTCAATTGAAATGAAAAAATGTTTTTTGATATCTACAAATGTTCTCTGTCCCTCAGGCAAAGCCAAGGATCAACATCCAGCTTAGCCTTGGAAAATACGCCACAGTGTTTCAGGCAGAGGTAACGGCTATACAACACTGTGTCGGAGAAATACTGAGACGAGAGATAAGGAACAAAACAGTGGCCATCTACTCCGACAGTCAAGCTGCGCTCAAGGCAATCGGTTCCCACCAAGTCAAATCAAGACTGGTTTGGGACTGTTTGTGTGATCTGACCGAGCTGGGTAGTCGTAACAATGTGACCCTAGCTTGGGTGCCAGGCCACGAGGGACACCTGGGAAATTAGCGGGCCGACACACTACCCAGAGAAGGCTCTTCGGCAGCGCTCACAAAAGCCCACACCAAACAGTGGGTACAAAACAAATCTCAAAAGTGGTGGGAAACCCGACCAGGATTGAGACAGGCCAAGGAGTTCATCAAAAGACGCTCGCCAAAATTCACGACGGAACTCCTCAGCTATAAAAGGAGGATCGTCAGACAAGTAGTAGGTCTGCTGACAGGCCATTGTAGGCGTAACAGACATATGAATACTATAGGTCTGACGGAAGAAGCAATCTGCAGGTTCTGCCAGGAAGAAGAGGAAACCGCAATACATGTAATGTGCCAGTGCGAAGGACTAGCAAGGGTGCGGTTTCTACAACTTGGAGATGAAAATCCAAGAGCGGAAAGCTATCTCGAAAGGCCATTATCAAATCTGCTCAGTCTGATGAAATGGACAAAGCTAGATGATGTGCTATAAGCAATCGGAGCCTCCACAATAGATCTGAAAAGGTCGCAGTAGATTAGGCCAAGGGGCCAGCTCCCTTGTAACATCTAACATCTAACCCTCAGAATCGCATATGGGACATGATTTCTGAGATTTTCTGAGATTCAATAAAACGAGGTATTACACTACTCATCTTATTATTTGAATTTTTTGTAATATGGCACCCATCTGCCATTTTGAGTGACAAGAAGCTTTTGCAGAAACGAAAAAATATTTTATCAGTTAACATTGAAGTCAACATTGGAAGATTATGAAAGACGGAAAGTTTTGTATTACTAGTAGATATTTATTGTCAAAGATCGCAAAATTAACAGTGAAGTTATTAGTAAAATTATACGATTTCTCATCTGAAATAAGAGTATTTCCAAATATTATAAAATATTAGGATAATTAAATTCAGTAGAGTTCAAAAAAAATCACAATTAACCACTAACCACCGCAAAACAATTTTCTTTTCAAACTCAAATTCTTTGTTTGTCCCCCCATCAGCTGATCACCGCCATGTTGTGACGTCAGCTGACAGTGCTCTATTGCGAATTTTGATAATTGATAAAGAACAAACTTGGTTTGGACTTTCTGTATACTTTTAATTATAAATTATATTTAGAAAAACGCGGGGTTCACGCCAACTGCCTTCGAAAAATTATTAAAATTATGCAGATGTTTCAGTTTCTGTTTTGTTTAGATTCTTGCCAAATGCCAGATACCACGTGTGCATGTTAGCACTTTCCATTCAATAATAATCTGGAAAGAAGTCTTTCTCATTATCACCGTTTCGGCGCTTTTATTGAAACTTTTAGCCATCATCCAAATAATATTTTGACATAATTTGATCCAGTATGCGTTATTATTTGGCACTCAATTAGAAAATTATCACGCCGTCTCGAAATAACTCAATACTCAAAAATAGACGACGTAATTGATAGAGTTGTATTTCTAGATCGTCGATTGAAACCGATTTGTCTATAATTATTTTTATCCGATAAAACGAAATGTGAAATCTCAGCCGTCAAAATAACATTAAATTTGATTTAAATTGATCCAAACACATCTATCAAAAAGTCATCGAGCGATGTTTATTTGAGCTCGATTATGGGGTATAAGAGCCTCTCATTGAATAGGCACTATTTGTTTGTTCTTTTCACCATCGGGATTTTTACAACTGTTTTATTTCTGACTTCGACCATAAAGTCGGGTTTGTTTACTTTGGATGGTTACACAGAAATTATAGTTATCTGAAAGCTTCGCCACTGCCTCAATTCAATTAATTTAAATTTTTTCGAAGAATACAAACAATGAGATAAACTGGAATGATTCGCTTTGAGAAACCGCAAGCTTAGAAAAATTTATGGGAAATGAAATTCGATTTTTTATTTGTTTTCACTTCTAATGTTTTCAATTTTTTTCAGTATAGTGTGATCATTTCTGAAAAATATGTATGTATATAACCTCAAAGATAAATTGAAATAGAATTGATATCAATAGTTATTTTCGCTAGAAAATATATTTTCAATCCTTCAATCTGAGAGTTGACGATATTTCCATCATTCCGTTACATCATTTGCAAGAATAGCTTTGAATCTGTATTGTGTAAGGACAATGAAATAAACTCAACTATTTTGAAAAATCACCTAGAAAGTTGAGGTTTGAAGCGAATATCAGACCAAGCAGAGGGATCCCCATCCTTTTTTTGGGGAGCAGAACCTCAAAATTTGAATAAGTTTGATTCAGATTGATAATACAACAATGAACAAATTGATTATAAGAGAACTTTATTGAAAAATCAATGAAAAGAAACATATCAATGAACTGAAAAAAATGTTCTCGATACTGAATAAAAACCCATGGGCTCGACTAGAAAAAGTCTTTATGTTTCAAATATCAAACCTATAATAGTAAATAATCTAGAATTCTATCAATTCACTGGATTTGGAATAAGTAATGAGTACATTGAAATAATGGCAATGAATATCGAATTTGGCAATTGGATTCTCCAAGGACCAGTAATGGGACCGCTTCTGTTCATAATTTACGTAAATTATATCAGTTTCTTCATGCAGCCATGTAAGTTTTGTTTGCCGATGGCACTACTTTCATTCACTTTGACAAGAATATTATAAAAGTACCAAGGATATCAAAGGAAAGCAATGAGAAGCCAGAAACTTGGTTTGTAAAAATTAACCCAAATGGAATACATAGATGAAACGTAACAAATATATTTTTCGACAAGCGTCGGGTGTCAGAGAGTTGAGTGACTTGGATTGGTTGTCATCTCAATAACGAATTTTTATCTTTGTTTTTTAATGGTTGAGGGTTTTATTCAATTTAAGCTGAATTAGAACCACTTCCTGTTACCTTATGGAGTTGAAATTTATGTTGGCTCAGTTTCGATAACAATACATTGTCAAACCTCACCCGACATCGATAATTATTGCAAAAAAAAATATCTGACCGTCAAGTCGAATAATATAGTTCCAAAAAATCGCACCACCTATTCCCTCTTCTTCTCGAAAAAATTGGAATACTGAAGAAATTGAAATCGGAAAATTCCGTAAAATATAAGAGAAATATTTTTTTTAATTTTTCATTATTTTGTAAAGAACATCAGTTCATAAAAAACTATAAAAATATCAATAACTCACCTCTCTTGGGCTTATCACTATTAATATCACTTAAACGGTCACTAAGTAAGTCTTGCGTAAGCGTATCTTGTTCATCCTGGTCCAGGTGTTCATTTTCGGGGGCATTAATTGATAGTTTATGGCACACTTCAAACGCTTGACCAATAGTTCGCACAACTCGCATCGCTTGGCTCTGAAACAAAAACATGTTTTGATTAGTATGAACATTATAGGGCAGTAGAAATAGACAATCAATTCACATTAATTCCAAAAACTTTCAAACGTTGGTTAAGTGAATGGTACATCGAGAAAGCAATGAATCTTAGTTTGCCAACCTCTTCCGAAGTACGCAACATTGACCTGTTTGGCCAAACAGGTCGCAAGTTTAGAACTCGACTAGCAGAACATGTTAGAATTATAGATTCCAACTCCGATAGAGAAGAAATTGATTCAAATTCGGTGTTTTCCAATCACATCATAAATGAGAAACATAATTTTGATTCCAACTCTGACTCAAAAATCTTACATTTGTGTAATAAAGGCAAGAGACTCAATTAACTAGAGACTCTTGAAATCAATAAAGCGATTAAAAATTTGCATCTACAATGCTTGAATGAACAGCCCCAGTTAGACAGTTTAAAGCTTCTTAACTCTTTACTATTTTGATACACTTTTCACTCACACAAATTTTTAAAAAACAAAAACATAAATTCTTCTTCTCTATAGTTCTGTCAAGACTATCCACATGACAGCTGTCATTTATGTCAAATTATAACCTATTGTTACTTGCTCTTCCTAGTTGTCTCTCGTAAGCACATGGTGCATGGTCTTCTTGTGATTTGAAAATTTCAATTCGTTATGATTTTTGGGTTGACCAACCAAAGTCCCTAACATAGGTGGACCCCGCTCTAGCGGACCCCACATGATCGTAATTAGGACCATTTAACCTTAATTTCAGTAATTTTTTCAATAACGTTTTAAATATTTTCTTGTGAGTTTTCCACCATAATATGGTAGGTCATACTTTTCATTGTTATTCATAACTCTCAGTTAACAATTTTATTTTTCTTAGATCGACTTGTAACTAACCCAAATTTTGTTGAAGATGAAGGATAATCCTTCGAAACATGTCCTCTCTCTCAATGTTAGTCTTCCGTCTACATTGTATCTACGTGATGTTAGTCCTCTGATCTGACAACATGATATCTACAATAAAGATTATTTTTGGTGGAGTTAGACTGAAAGTTTTTTCACCTTCCTATTAAATCTCTCTTCCACTGTATGTGATGGATCGTCTCCAATGGATATAAATATATATATATATGTGTTCGGATAGGTTTCCGCGGTCAGATATTTGAAAACTGGAAGTTCGGGTTGAACCGCGCCTAGAATTTGTTGAAATTCGACGTTTCGGCTCCGATTTTGGAGCCATTTTCCAGAAAAAAGGATGAAATGATTGAAAGTTAGGTCTCAATCTGCCTATTCCTCAGGTATCATCAGGATTTTGTAACTTGACGCCGGGGTCTCAATCTGTCTACTCCCCAGGTCTCGTCACTTGTTCTCTCTAAGGTCTCAATCTGCCTACTCCGTCGAGAGAAAAAAACAAAAACAACGAAAAAAACGGAAAAAAACGAAAAAACAGCTACGAAGAAGAAATAATTATTTCCGATTTTTTTTCCTGAGGTCTTTTTTTGCAGTTTTTTTTACAACGTGTAGAAATCGAAGAAGAGCACTAATTTCCACCTGTTTTACGTTTGCTCTCACGATGATCTCTGAATATTGCAGGATTTACTTTTCGAGGAAAACTAGAGCATACAAAAATAGTAATGATATAATCAACGGTGGTGGATATTTTCAAATCGACACCCTGTATGTTGCTGTTCGGCAACAGACGTCAGTAATATCATTATTATTTTTAATACAGCCTAGTTTCTCAACCAGAAAAATTCAACGTTCTCTCAGTTATTCGAAACAAAAAATAATATCCTGCAATTTTTTCCAATCATACATAAATCAATGAATATCTGCCACGTACTGAATAAAATCGACTTGAAAAAACATTATGATAATGAATAACGGAATAAATTCTTCTCGTGTAGCGAAAATTCACCAACTTCCTTTTCTCCTCGCCTCACATGATAATTTAAACCCTCAAGGTGAAGGAAGAGTATTTGATATGGAATTTTTTAGGATGGCTCATTTATTATACATGAGAAAATGTAAGGTAGAATAGAATATAAATTCATTGGTGGGAACACAATTCGTTTCATTGTTATTTCGAAGTTTTCACAAAAAGGACTGAAATAGTACTTGAATTGAAGTGAACGGAGAACAGTTTAGGTGAAAATTTACAAAAAGGAGGAATGAAAACAAAAAATTGGATAATTTGATAGGTATATGTCACCGACAGATTATTCAAAAAGTTTTAATATAGTAAAAAAAAATTATCACCCCGACACATCATACATTTGTAAAATGAATTTCTTACTTTTTTATATCGATACTGAAAAGCCTGAATATTTCCTAATATAGCTACGAGTAGGTACTGGCTATGATTGATGAAATTTTGATTGTATTTCAGGACTATACATTTTTTTTTCACCTTTTTTTGATAGCCCTTCGATAATAATAATAATAAAGAGAGAGCTTTTATTGCTACAATCAGTAGTAGTAGAAGTAATTGTACTGTTTCGACATGTGTCGAATGGCCATTGACGGTAGAAGTCCTTCAGCCAGAGTGTTCTTGTAGGCTTTGTTGCTGACTCCATACGCCACCTTAGGAGCATCACTGTTAATTTGAACCCAACAGTGAATGCTGGGCGACTCTCCCTGGTTAGTATAAATCATTTTTATTTTTAGTCAAACTACTACCATAATGAAATAAAAAAATGCTTGCCCCAGCCAGGGATCGATCCATAGACCTTCGGTCTGTGAGTCGGATACTTGAATCAAAACACCACGCCGCCACTTCAATCACTGAGTTATTTTCATGTATGATTTAATTTTCATCTTCGCTATTTTATGAACAGTTTTGTTATTTCCAGACTCCTTCCTCTTCCAGGAATATTACGTTTCTGATTTTTTTCTTTTTCTGATCTCATTTTTCCCTGGCCTTTTTTCATAGATTTTTCCCGAACTCGTTTATGCACCAACTCTTTCCTTCCTAGGCTCTTTTTTCCACGAATTTTCCCCGGATTTTTTCCCAGATTATTTCTGCCCTAAATGATTTTTAGCCGGGCTCTGTTTTCCAACATTTTTCTGTACAGGGCTCTTTTTCCTATGATTGTTTTTCCGCTCTCTTTTTTCCTTTTTTTACAAGGGCTCTTTTTTCCCTGAGCTCTCTAGTCCCTGATTTATTCTTGGTTTCCCCTTTCCATACACTCGCTCTCTCCTAGAATAATTTTTCTGATTTTTTTTTTAACTGGCTCTCTTTTTTATATGGACTCTTTAACGAAAACCGTACTCTTCTTTTCATCGGAGGCTTTTTTTCATATACTCGTTTTCATAATTTTTCCTATCCTTTTTTTTCAGAACACATATTTGATGAATGATCTATTCAGAAATCTTTTTCACTAGATTTTTTTTCCTATGCCCTTTTTTCCTTGACTCTATTCTCCCCATAACCTTTTGTACCCAAAAATTTCCCAGGGAACCTATTTTTTGCTAGGGTTTTTTTTTCCTTAGCTCTTTCGTCCCTTTTCGCTGGTTCCTTCTTCCCTAGACTCTTTGTTTCGTGGGCTCGGTTTTTCCTGGTTTTTTTTCCCAGGGGTATTTTTTACTCTTCTTTTCTCTGGACGCATTTTTAACTAAACTCGTTTTTTTATTTTCTTCCTCGGGCTTTTTTTCCTACTGGGTTCCTTTTTCTGTAAGTTCCTTCTTCTTTAGGCTATATTTTTCTACAGGCTCTGCTTTTTTCAGGCTCCTTTTCACCGACGATCCTTTTTCCCCAGGCTCCTTTTTTCCTGATCTCCTTTTTCCACCGGACTCCTTCTTTTCCGGGCTCCATTTTCCCATGATTCCTCTATTTCTTGGGCTCTCCATTCCCAGAACTCTTTTTTCCTTGACGTCTTTTCCCATTCCGTTTTTACTCTATTGACTCTATTGTCCCTGGTTTTTTCAAATAATTCCTTATCTTAAAGGAAATTTTATTTATTGAGTACTTAGAAAGGGCTACCTCGAACCACCATTGGAAATGTCTCCGGAAAATTCCAGAATTTTGGGTACTAGACAGTAAATGGTAGAAAATAATCATTGATGAAATCTACCGAAAATCATGTTTCAAAGCTTCAAATTCACTTCACCTACAGATATATTTCTAGTCCAACCCTGTTCAGAAAACATTTCATAGCTTATTGTAGCAACTTCAAAATGAGAATGTCAATGTTTATGTGGTACATCCATCAACTACCAAGCTCGTTTCTCCGACAGCTCGGAATTTCGATGTTTTCGATAGGAAATCCATCAATTTGTTCACTCACACGTAGTCTCCCCATTTTTTTTTATTTCAGCCGTGAAAAAGATAGCTATCCACCACACTCGAATAAAATAATTGGAATGAAAGATATTTACGAGCCAGCGTTATCATAACGTGAACAAAGATTATTTATCGTCTATCTAGTTTTATGTTATTTACAGCGCGTTTCGCTAGATTCGGAAGTACGTAGGTGAATCACATGATTCCATGCCAAATTTGTAGATATTTGATTAATAGTTTTTTGGTATTCGCTATGGTGTCTCGTGTCTCCTCTTGATTATTTTTTGCGAAATAGTTATTAAGGTGATATTAGACGAATTAGTAAAATCGAAAATGGAAGTACCCTTCTCTCCAAGTATTATAAGGCAAACATCTGACAGAAAACAACTACTTCTCTGGCTAATACCACGACGGACATTGAATTACATCTAACAGATATTTGTTCAACGTTCTTTCAAGAAGACCCAGTTGCAATGATTATTGTAATAATACAGCAGATTATCCTTCACTTGTCTACTGAAGACCACCTGCAGACGTGTTTCGAGGTCGTCATCAGGACAGGGTAGGTCGGACAACATTAAAGTCGTCCTGCCACAGCCAAATTATAATCTACTGTATAACTAATATTTCTCAACAAATAAAGCAGCGACTTGCAGTAAAAGTCAGTCGCAACGCAACCCGCGGGAATACCAAACAGCAATCCTCAGTAGCAAAGTCCCCAGGAAGTGAACAGAGTTCAAGAATTTTTGCCGGAGGGTATAAAAAAATAAAATAGTAGAATTGACAATGTCGAAGTACCCTTCTCTCCAAATACTTCCACAAAGTGGAAAATATGAGACAAACATCTGACAAAAAACAACTACTTCCCTGGCTAATACCACGTCGGACATTGAATTACATCTGATTTATATTTTCCACCTATTGGAAAAACTATTTCACTTTTGCATACTCTTCGGCAAAAATTCTTAAGCTCCGATATTAGACGGTTCACAAGTCAAGACAAGGCTTGACAGATCTAAAGCCTTGTCCGAACCAAGGATAACATTATGTCCTGCACTACCAGGACGACGTTTATTGCCATAATCCTATACAATAGGAATAATTGGGTCGAAAATCCATCAGAAAACAACTACTTTCCTGGCTAATACCACGACGAACGTTGAATTACATCTAATGAATTTCCGTGCAGAGTCCTACAAGGATGTCTCCGCAATTGCTAGTTGCATGGAAATGTTCATTGAAACATTTGGACCACCTATAGATCGATTTCGTTCGTCGTGGTATTAGCCAGGAAAGTAGTTGTTTTCTGATGGATTTTAGACCCAATTATTCCTATTGTATAGGATTATTGCAATAAGCGTCGTCCTGGTAGTGCAGGACATCTTGTTTCTCTCTTGACAAGCTTATTGTGAACAATGCAATGCAGATTTCTTCAATTTGTATTTGTGGTTGAATTAATTACGCAAGTTCTGGGTATTGCTTTGGTTCAGGGGCTGGAGTTCAGATGGCGCCCGTGGTTTAGTGAACGCTAGGCTGCGGGCGGTGTCTCAGCTTCTGCCTTTACATGGAGATTTTGCTGAATCATTTGTTGCAGACATTAGTTATTGTCTGCAAAGACCTACCCTATACTGATGAGGGCAAGAACCCAGAAATGGATCTATAGGTGGTCCAAATGTTTCAATGAACATTTCCATGCAACTAGCAATTGCGGAGACATCCTTGTAGGACTCTGCACGGAAATTCATTAGATGTAATTCAACGTTCGTCGTGGTATTAGCTAGGAAAGTAGTTGTTTTCTGATGGATTTTCGACCCAATTATTCCTATTGTATAGGATTATTTCAATAAGCGTCGTCCTGGTAGTGCAGGACATCTTGTTTCTCTCTTGACAAGCTTATGGTGAATAATGCAATGCAGATTTCTTCAAGGATAATATTGTTAAAAACACGGTGTTTCTGTGTTACTAACAAAGATTTTAGATTTATTGGAAAAGTTGTTTCTAAATTTTGTTGAGTAATTTTATTGGTAACAAATGTAGAAAGTATTATTGAAAATGTTACCGACAATATGTTTCTAACAGTGTTATCAACAAAATTCTGTTTTCCATTACTTGTCGGTAAAGATCAAAGAAATGTGTATAACAGATGTTAGCAACGTTGATGTGGACGAGGTATTTTTTTGCTGATTTGCGGAGGATTTCATTATTTTGTATTTAGTCATGAAATGTAGTGGTCGAGGGAAAATGTTTGTAAATTACAAGAACTATTTCGTGAATCTTTCTTTCAGTGGAATAGATTCTTTCTAATTCGTGTCCATTTTACCAATTTTGTGACCGATTACATTAACAAATATTCGAAGTCGGAACTTGGCATTTGCATGAAATTTTTGAAACTTTCATTGTCTCCAATCTGCCCAGTCAATAAGTTATCAAATTTTAGGTAAATTAGTACCGCTGTGTCTCTTCCTTACTCTTCAAAAATGAACGTACCCACATCTTTTTCCTCCTTTTTTATTTGTTTCACAAATTACTACACATAATGCTGCCGCAATGAAAACATCATCGTCTTCCCTTTCTGCTATACGTTTCTTTAAAATTCAATATCTCCCAAATTTTTTCTTTCACAAAAAATATTTTTTTCATTTCGTTTCGTTATGTCATCTTCTATTTCTCATTTCATATATAGCTCCAATTTCGGAAACACCCTGTATACCATTAAATCTCGGAATAAGGGAAGCTTGCATGCTAATCTAATGAAAATTTCAAAAGTTTTTTGTTTATTTGATTCGAAAATACCTTTTCAAATATATAGGGATGAATAGCCAATAATTAAAATTGTAAATAATAGTCCCGAAAACAGCAAAAGATTGAAACATGTTGATGTTTGATTTCATTTCATTAAAGAAATAGGTAATTGAAAATAATTAGGTAGATCACATAGAAAGTGATGAATAATTGACTGGCATATTTATTAAACCATTAGATCGAATCAAATTCGAAAAATTCAGGGACGGACTAGGATTGTTCACGAAGTAGATATTGAAATATATTATATTTTATTCAATTAATGATTTATTCATTTTGAGGAAACTCATGTTGAAATACTGAATGAGAAAAATAATTTCTGTCTTATTGCCAGAGAATTGGTTCATTTGTTATGACCGTTTTCGGTTTTTATACTATTATCAATTAACTAATGAGTTGATCATGGGGTTTTCTTCATATAGAAGAAAAATTCAATTATTTCATAAAGGGGAGGGTATTACAAGTTGGCAACACTTAATTTTTCTATAGAAATAAGTATTAGTGTGTGTATTTACTCTTGATATGACTATACTAAGTGGATAGGTAATAATAAACAAAGTATATTTGAGTTTTTTCACCATTCTATTGAATTATAATACAGATTGTTTATGGTTATATGGGCCCCGTACAACAATTTCAACAGAAAAATACTGACTTCCAGTTATTGAATTGGCCAACTTCCGACCCTAATTCCAACAGAAGCACCTTCATAATATGAACACCATTCTTAAATATTCTACAGATAACTGTTATAGGCATAGGCATAGTTACCCTTAATTATTTCTCAACTGAACATTCGGATCATGCCACCATACAGTTTGGCAAACATAGCTGCAAGTGTGAAAATATGTACGCATTTGATGCGCATTTGTCGTGCGGTGTACTATCTAGTGGTAAGGCATTTAGTATTACGTGATAATTTGCGCATGAAGTGGGAATTTCATACTTGCAGATATGTTTGCCAAAATGTGAGTACTTGTCATTAAATATGGCATTTAACTTTTAACATGAAATTCAAGAAATAGAAGCTAACCGAAACACCAAAACTACGTCACTTCCACTCGACGCGCCTTTTGCCTTAGCATTCTCAAGAGCTACAAGCTTACTAGCAAGCTTTGGGTAGCTTTTATTTCTTGAATTCAAAGATCAAATAATCATTTATGTGACAAACAAAAAAAATTATTTGCCAATAACTAAAATATTCAAAAATAGCTACCTCTAGGATGTCGTCTTCGAAGCTTGGTTGCCGGTGCAATATACCATTAAAACTGGCATTCCTATGCATTTTAGAATTCTCAGGTCGCAACAGCTCTCCACCACATTCCGAAATCTGCCTCAAACTACCAAATCTCTTATCGAGTCTTGTATCGCTGTTTCCTCCGATAATTTCAGGAACCCTAAACGATAGTTTCTTCCTCGGCCTCTCAAGAGCAAGCGCTTCTGTATCCCTTTGAGTATGCAGTTTGTCCACGCAAACCGTAGCGGGTCTCTCCCTGTCCAGGTTTTTCTCTGGCAAGTCATCTTCGCTGGTGATCTCTATCGTTATCGGGTACGCCCCCACAGAGTTCTGCTTCTGCAAACCCGCAACCTTTTTATCGTTTGTTGGCGCAGTGCGAGTACCGACACAAACCTGATTCTTGTTGGGGCAGTGTTTGAAGAAATAGTCCAGCGTTACTTGGGTTTTCGACTTGGTCATTCCTTTCTTCTGGGGTTCTGCGACGTCTAGATTTTTTGCCGATTTCAGGGCGTCGCTTAGGCTAATCAATTTCTTCTTGGCTTTGGTGAGGACGTCTTGCTTCTTCTTGACCGCGATTTCCGGATCGAGCATATCCAAGCTTGAGTGACGAACTCGGATTTCCTTGGTTTTCTTACTCATTGTTCGAAATGGTGTTTTTTGCCCGAAAATACGTTCGGTTTATGGTTCACATTGTAGCTAGGATCACACACGAAATAATATATTCAGTTATTTTAAAAAATACAAGATAGTTTTGAGTGTACAACGGTATACAAATATATAGGGTGTTTCATTCAAAATTCAATAAAAAGAACATTTTGCGTTCTGAAATATCATATATAAATAAATCAAAATATTGCTTTAAGATGTAGGTACGTCGAAAAAAAACTGAAGTAACAGACATTTTTTTACAAATTTTGAGATTTTATTTTCAATTACGGTGAAGTAATATTTTTCAGGAAAAGACAGTAAATACTAAACAACTGTCAACCGCAACCTTTTATTTATGTCATTTCTTTAAAGTGGTTTATCCAAATATTTGAAAAAAAAAGATATTCCTTAAAAAAAGACAATACTGATTGTACAGTGTGACCCTCAAGAAACATACATTTTTCAACCGATTGGGATGATTTTTTCATTAGGTAGACATTCAATATGTCCACTAGACAACTAAATTTCATGAATAAGTCTTCATTTTCATGGACAAATATTCTCATTTTTCAAGTTCAAAAATTACAAAAGTTATTTGCTATTTTTTATAAAAAAATCTAACTATACTCTCTTTATTACCCATTACCAAGCTTTCGTCTCAATTTTGAGACTTTTTCAGGGTCAGTAAAGCGAGGGAAATCACTGAATTTATTTCAACTAAGTGAAAAACCATAAAAATGGCCATAATGGTGATATATTTCACACCATCCTTTCCAATTATTATTATATTTTTATGAGTTTTCACTTAGTTAAAATAAATTCAGTGCTTTCACTCGCTTTACTAAACCTGAACAAGTTTCAAAAATGGGACGAAAGCTTGGTACTAGGTAATGAAGAGTTTGTTAATCGTTAGTTGACTCTGGCCGAACATACACATAATCCCCCTCCGTTTAATTCAAAAATATATAAAAATATCTCTAGTCTTTTCGATGGGTGTATTTCTAAGAAACTTTCGTCGTCAGAGGCTCCGAATATTGTAATGACATGCAGGAAGTTAAGAGCCAAGTTTAATTCAGAATACACAAGAAATATTTCACTAAAATGTCCTCAATCTAAAATAATCATAATGTGGTCGGTATACAAATTGGACCCAAAGCTCAACCCGATACAAGAAAAACACTTTGGGCAGTTTTCCACAATGGAATATCAAATTGTTGCCGAGACCGCCGGAATCTCCGAAAAATATATACAAATTTCCACTAGACTGCTGGTATTCACTAAGCGTATACATTTTCGTAAACAACCGACCCTACGACTGATTTATAAACTTCCCAGTGAATTATTACTTTGTTCCACCTACAGCGCTGCATGTAAAAATAGTATGACACTTTATAAACCAACCTCCATTTATATGTGTTCGGTGTGCTTAGATACAAGTATTTGTTATTGGAGTTGAAAATTAATGGTTATAACCCATTGAAGAAGTTATAATAACATAAATATCTAGAAACCGCATGAAATTTCCTGTTTTATTTTAGGCCATCAAGAGTTTTATATATCCCAAAGCTCTAAGAAAACTTTTTTGTAACGTGGATGTGATGAGAAGACCAGTTCCAAAAACAGAGAATATATATTGTGGAAAACCAAGAAGCTAACAGAACTTGTCCAAGAAGCTTCATGATCCTTCGATACATTAAGGAAGCAACTTGAAGCAGAATTTTGACAAAAACTTCTGTTTGGTCAAAAATTGTGGAAATTATGACAAAAGTTTGCGAATATATCAATAATTATTATTTATCTGAAATCTGAGATCAGTAAAAGACAGCAGAGATCAACTCAAATCAGCGGGAGTTTACAGGATAACTGTGCCTAAGTTTATATCGGTCAGACGAAAAGAGACATTGGTACCCGTCTAGTCGAGCACAAGCGAAGTTGTCGATTTTCCGACGGAGAACACAAGATCCTTTTCGAAAATACCGGAAGGCAAGCAAAGTCGAATCATTATTTAACAAAAATGTATTCAGAAGCCAAAGAAATGCACAAAAACCAAGAGAACTTTAACAGAAAGGAAGAGAGAACATATATATCAAAGATCTGGCACACAGCTTTGAAAGGCGCCGAATCGGGCGGTGAGTACACGCGAACCCACCATCTCAGAAAGTGTGCGCAATATAAGCACTATAAATGCCAGAAACCAGGGACGGGTCTATGGGGAGGGATGGGGGGAACTCTCACCCCCAAAAAAACTGTTAGTTGGGAGATTAGTGAATACAAAAAGAATCAAATAATTTTTGACACTGGTTTATTTCTATTTCCATATCATATTGAAAACACAAGTTAAGCTTGTTTCATCAAATCGGTGGTCATGGTCCAACGCAACACTCGATTTTTCGGGTCTCGAAAATCGGATATGAGCAATGTGCTCTCAGAACCGTACTTTCTTGGCCCTACGGGTCTGGCCCACATACTTCTTCTCGCAGTCCTTACAGCAAATCTCATGAATCCCCGACTTTTCTTTTTCTTCCGTCTTTGGGATTACCCAAGATTTGTTGCAGTTAGTCTTGTATACCACCTTCATATAGAGGGTTCTGAAAATGCTGTCGAAACCTCGAGTAACTCGAGGTTCGTATGGAATAACGATATATTTAGAACGGGTTTCCTCTTTGAAAAGTCGTGGGGTTCTCTTAAATTTATTTTTCCTAATCAGTTTGTCTACCAAGTCCACAGAAAAACCGTTCAACTCAGCCACTTCTCGATGATGATTTTCTCAGTTTTGAATCTCTCTTTGTTGATTGGAAAGGACAATAGTCGATTCACCTAACATGCAATGGTGAGAACTCTCAGGGATGTATCTGAGTGTGTTCGTGTCCTTTCTGTAGATATTCAAGTTGATTTTGGTCGTTCCTAATTACTAATACATCTAAAAATGGCAACTGTTTTTCGTTTTCAGTTTCATACGTGAACGATATGGTTTGAAACTGGCCTTTCAATTCTGAAACAAAACTGTTTACGTCGACCTGTTTTGTATCAAAAATAGCGAACACGTCGTCCACATATCTAACCCAAATCCTAGGAAAATAGCTGAAGCTCTTTCTTGCTTCCATCTAAAACTTACTCATAAACACATTAGCTAGGAAGGGAGACAGAGGATTGCCCATGGCTGTACGTTCGAGTTGTTCATAAAAGCAGTAATTGAACTGAAAGCAATTCTACCTCATGGAAAGTCTGGCGAGGCTTGAATATTCCCTTACCATTTCGTCACTGAAACCGTTGGTCAGCAGTAACTCACTTAGATATTCCAAGGTTTTGGGTATTGGAAGACTTGAAAACACAGACCTTACATCAAAAGAGATCAAGATTTCTCCTTCTTCCACTTTCACGTTCCTAATCTGGTTGACAAATTCTAGTGAATTTCTCACGCTCAGGCTTCGTTGTACCACTGGAAGATTCTCGAACTCTTTTGTGAGCCATTTCGCCATTTTGAATATGGGTAACCCTATCGACGAGACGATTGGTCGAATCGACTTCCTAGGTTTGTGAATCTTGGGTAAACAGTATATCTTTGGTACATTGTGGTTCGAGAGTTGGAATGTCCATTTCAACTCCGGTTTGACTAATATCTTGCATTCGTTTAGGGTTGTTTTCATGTCTGAAATCATTTTGGGAAACGGGTTTCTGGTCAACTGTTTGTATGTAATGGTTTCAATGAGGTTGTCTTTTGAGGTTGGTACACATGTAAATCAAATTTTCATGTCATCAGTGACCTTTTATGAGGCTGTTAAGATATTGCTGTTTCTGTTATTTTCGAATATATCTGAATACGACCTAGTTACTCGTCCTTCGGTAATTCTCATGTTATGCACTTCTTGTTTTTGTTCATGCCTTAATACAAAACATGCAATGCAGAGGCGCCCACAATGAGAATGGAAATGGCGGTGAGCTTCATAAGCCACACCGCTTCTGAAAGCTGCACCTTAAAAACTTTGTTATGACTTTATACGGATATGGTCGCTTTTCTGCGTTGCCACTTTGAATGCATTCCCAAGTTATTAGTGGATTCGCAGCGTGTTATCCATTGTCTAGAGATAACTCAGCCTGACGTTTCGATTGAAACTGCAGCAGTCAGACATTTTCAGATGCGGTGAACGGAAGTTTCACAGAATCCAATTATTTGTAGGGATTATTTTACATTTCAGTAGGGGAAAGCACGCATCTTCATATTGGAAACAAGCAGTTTCGTTGAACATATCCTATGGTTGTCCTATACTCTGAGAATACGGATTTTTATAATATCCAAACTGATAATTCATTTCATGTATCAAGCGTTTGTTTATGCTTCTTTCTGACGTTCCAATATACCGGGTGAGTCTGAAAGATGGTGCAGCCCTTTTTTGAGAGGAATAATTCAAAACACGAAAATTCAGTGGAGTATTGAACAACTAAATTGTGATTTTTTTTTTGAGATAGAAACGAATTCTGTATATTAAGAGGAGGCCTCTTTATGGTGGAAGTCATTGGTTTACAGTTTGATAGGAAATCTTTTCATGGTGAAAGGTTCCTCAAAGTGGAAGTTGTTGATCATCAGCAAACTTTGATGATATTCGAGTAAAAGTTTCTTTGTGGTGAAAGTCGCACTCATGGCGGAAGTCGGTCTTTACAGCAAAACTTGGTGAAGTTTGAAAAAAAAACTCCTTTTGGTCACCTCAAAGCGAAAGTCGCTGGTTTCCTGTAAACGTTGCTAAAGTTTGATAGAAAGTCTATTCAAGGTGATTAACACCAATATGGTGAGAGTCGCCTCAAGGCGGAAGTTAGAGTTTCACAGCAAACGTTTCTGAAGTTTGAGAGAAAACCGCTTTATGGTGAAATTCATCTCAAGGTGAAAGTCACTGATTCACAACAAACGTTGCTGAAGTTTGATGAAAAGTCTCTTCATGGTGAAAGTAAAAGAAAACTTTATAGATGTGTGAGAAAAAGTCTCTTTATGGTGAAAGTCACCTCAAGGCGAAACTCAGTGAGTTACGATAATCAGTGGTGGAGATTAAGAGAAAGCATCTTCATGGTGAAAGGAGAAAGTCACTGGTTTAAAGCAAAATTTGCTGAAGTGAGTACGAGAACATCTCTTATGGTGAAAATCACCTGAGGATGAAAGTCGCCGATTTTGTAAGGCAACGTTTCACTGAAGGTTAAATTATGATATCTTCTAATTTCCTCAAGAAATAGGGCTGAAGTTTTGTAATACAAGAAAATATCTTATGATGACAGTCACCTTAAGGTATGGTGAGACAAGATGAACGGGTGACCGACCGTATCATGTCACTTCAATCTTGATCTTGACTTTAAATGTAACGACTTAAATTTCAGAGGAACGGGGCTACAATCATCTATTTTGTACTTTCATTGTGTTATTGATAGAGATATTCGATAACAAATTTCACTATTTTACCAAAAATTCCGTTATCTCGAAAATAGAACATGAATAAAAATAAACCGACAAATCCTATTTTGTGTGTGATACGCCAGCTACAAGATCCACGCGTACTGCAAACATCAAAGAAGGACGATGCTTAACAAAGCGCACAACTCCATTATCGAAGCACAAAACAATCGTAAACAGTTCGCAAACTCCTTCAACACAAACTTCTCAATCGAACGTCAGGCAACAAACCGAAATCTCAAGCGAGCCACTATGCGCATCCGCGTCTAATGAACCACTGACGGTTGAATTTGAATCGAGCGAACAGACGCTCAGGTGACCGTGGAGCGTCGCGACGCTCGGCCTCGCCAATTGCACCTCTGAGACGTATTCATCAAGATGGATTATTTATAGATATTTTGTCGTGACACTTGTCTGTGAGCGAGCAAAAGTTGCATTAATCAACGGATTATAGCAGAAACGTCTACTAAAAATTTGAGGAAGGATTGTTGAGTGAGATACATGAATTATAATAATATATTGTGGACAACTGAATAACTATAAATATAGCAAGTCACATTATGTGAATGTAGTATCAGAGAGGGCTCAGTATATCACCAGTTGGATGACTTGATTTGATTAATGCTATAATTCTAATTTATAAGTATATTGAAAGAAAATAAGAATAGAAGAGTAAAAATGTGGTGAACAAATAGGGTGTCTCATCAAAAAGGGCAGAGTCAGATTCTCAGGAGGAATAATAAAAAAAACCTCTAGACACGTAAACTCGTCTTCGAGAGACAATACTCTGTTATAGTTTCTTTCATTGCAGTTCATCCTATTAAAAGGAAAAGTCACCAATTCCTAAATTACTATAATTATATCTATTATACAGTGCGGCTTTTAATAGCCCCCCCCTTGTTAACTTTTGAACGGTTCGACGTAGAAACATGGAAAAAACTGTTTCGAGGTTTTCACCAATACTACTTTTTGAAATAAAAAAATGGTGATTGCCCGACAGGGGGAGCGGGGGGCACATCGCTGAAAAGGAAATTCCATTCTCTTTACAACCATAAAAAAAAATTAATTTCGTTAATTTCGTTAATTTCCTAATTTTTTTGCAATTCAAATTCGAAATATCAAATATAAATGCGGATCTGAATACTACTCATACCTCGATAAATTTGATGTGGAAAAATGAAACCAAAAATTTTTTGAAGGGTAAGTATTACCGATACTACTTTTTGAGAAAAGAAACATTGCAATCACTCGACAGATGGCTGTTATTATGAAAGTACAGGAAAGCTATTATTAATAACGATAGTCGTCGCCGACCGATGTTTTTACCCTTTTTACTTCCATATACACCTACTGCGTAGGCTAATTGTAGCAAATACCTGTCAGAAAACAACTACTCCCCTGGCTAACGACGGGTATTGAATTATATCCAACAGATACTTGTGCAATGTACCTCATTGTAGAGGAAACAATTGCAAGCGCTCCCTTATTACTTATTATTTGTGCTATTTCAGTATTCTACATCTACGTATAGTTGAACATGGAATAGCTACATCTACACCATTGTTTCTCAATGGACTAATTAGAATGCGCCTTCTCACAGGTCGTAAACGTTTTTGCCTAGATGGGCAACTTTAAACTGTTGAGCAACAAAACACTTCGAATAAACGCGTTCAGGAATCGGATACACCACTCTTATGGGACAACCATATATTATTTCCAATATCTTCCCAATTATGTATAACTGTTGGCCCTCTATCGGCAATATCCTTAGCCTGGCCTCCGCAACAATATTCAGATGCAGGAAAGGGAAGATCAGAATCAACTTCATGGTAACCGTCGATTTGCTGGACATAGTACCAACGACTCAGAGAATGCTCAGTCTGTATAGGCCAGCTAGTCTATCTCCATTTGTCACTTGTTCCCTTTTTGGTCACCAAAACAGGCCTACATTCATGATCGAGGGCCCTATTATCGCTGTATACAACCAAAAAGAGATTGTGTGAATCCAAATCCCCATGTTTGGTCAAAGAAACGCCTGACCATCATTAGTGAGGTCCTTTTTCCAGATGTTTGTTCGAGGTGAGCTTTTGTTCCATCCACCAGAAAATGTTGTCCTGCCATTTTGCGTTGTGTGCAATGGTGCCAACTCTAAGGAATACATATTCTGAGTATGTTTGTAGTATTTTTGTAGATGTCGAAGTAAAGCTAGTTTTGGTCATTTCTAATCAATAAAACATCTAAGATATGAACGAAGTATTTCGAAACTGGCGATTCATTTCAGAGCCACATTTGTCTATATTAATCTCTATTATGTCAAAAACACGTTGTTCACGCATCTAACCATACCCAAGAAAAATAGCCGATGATATCTTCTGCTTCCAATTCTACTCATGAACAAATTGGCTATGAACGGAGACATGTTGTTCTTAGACGCAATCATTAAACTGGAAGCTATTCTGCTCCATGTAGAGCTTGGTGACAACACCAAAAATGCCAGAATGTCTCCATGTTGCTGTTTTACGTCTTCAAGTACGTTTATGAAGTTGAGTGAGTTTTTTACACCTGAGCGAATGTGCAACTGAGAGATTTTCAATTTCTTCCATGAGGCATTGGGTTCATATAGATTAGCGAAACTAGTACTCTTACTGAATCAGCCGAATAAGGATATAGTTTTTCAGAAAACTACCGGTATTTTATCTTCAAATTGGGGTATGTTTAAAATTTCTTTGAAAGTTACCATTAGCATGTCAACAAGAAACATCTCTATTCTCAAGATTCTTCCGTAAATAACGTTAGCCATGAGTGATGTATAATTGCTTGTCCTTATGGATCAAAGCCAACGTTTTATTTTCGGTTGTTTTGTTTATTTATATCGGTGATGTAAGGTGGGCACGTTTTTTCGAATGCTTTAGAACAAAGCAGGATTTTCATTAAATGTTACCGTATTTTTTTGATGATTCACGTTTTTTCAATTGATGTTAGGAGATGATATAATGTGTTTTCCATCACTCATCCACCGGTTCATGGTAAGTGAACAAAATTAAATATATTTTTAAGAGAAAATTCACAGTTTTGGCGGAAAATCATTGAACTATAATAATAAAAAATGTATATAGTAATCCAGATTTGTATTGATATCTTGTATTAGTCCATTGTAGCTCAAAGTGAATCATCTATTATATATCTAACATTTGACAGCAAATGCCATCAAGGAATAGAAAAACCGGACGTTGGTTATGATTGCAGTTTTCCCTTTAGTCTTGATTTGCTGCAATCAGCCATCAGCAAAGGATGATCTTGCTTCGGAGAATGGGTTTTTCGACAATTTCAATCATTCCATTAATAACTCCCGGGCCTCATCGTCATTGATGTAGACTTGAATCAAGTTCATATTGTATTGCTATTCCAGTGGTTGTTTAATATATAAAATCATTCCTTTATAAATCACATGAATTCTCCATGGTCCTCCGGGCCGGATTTAAATTCTGCAAACAAACTCAAAGAACGCCAACGAGTTATCTTGTTCTTCTTGCATCCAACCACTCTTGTTCCACCTTTTTCACCACTTTTGTTAACATGATTTTATTGGGTTTCTGAACCATAGTTCACCTTGTTTCATCCGCCAACCTGTCAAAAAAATTTATTGAGCTTTCTTTGATTGAAATCCATAGGCTCTTGCTGAGCAGGTTGATTCAGAGGTGCTTACTACAACTCCGGATAACGCCTTCAAAATGTTGTGAGCCATTCCTCACTCAGTTCTTTCCTACCGTTCGAAATTTATCATATTTTTTTTTTGCAAACTGGCTAATTTGCGTAAATTCTTTGGTACCAATCCAAAATAGAGTGTGGAATAATTCTGCAGTAACTGCCCAATTGCAATCGATACCAGCCACTCTAGCAACTCCCAAACCGTTAGACAGTCAATCCACTCAACATAACCTTTAAATTTGGGATTCACATCCTAAATAGTCTGATTTCATTGTATTGTTTGAACCGCTCAATTATGGAATACAATACCTACATTTAATATCGAATTTCACATTCGCATGTTTCACAAACTAAACACCCAATTGTTGGCAAATTAATAGTACTTCATCCTGTGCAGGTTATTATACTATAAGCATACATTATTGTTTTCTTCGACAGATGGCAGGATTTATATCAAAGTTACAATTGACACCTGTTTCAATTGTGACAGGTCTCTTCTACTTGTTTCGGAATCAGCAGAATCCATCTTCAGCAGTATTCATATCTTCTACAGCACAAAAATACCCTGATATATGTGACCCATTTAAGATGGAGGCACCCATATAAAACTTACATTTTTCAACCGATTAGAATGATTTTGTTTTCGTCAGGTAGACATTGAAAAAGTCTACTAGGACACCAAATTTCATGGATAAATCTCCATTTCCAGGGCCAACTGATCTTATTTTTCAAAGTAAAGAATCTAAAAAAATTACCAGAGAATTTTTTTGAAAAAATCTTGGTGTAGTCAATTATCAAAAATTACCTAAAAACGGAATAGTAAAAAAAAAAGTTTGGGATCGCTTCCGGTTAAACCGGAAGTAGTGAATTTTCAGTAGTGGCGTCAAAATATGCGTATTCGGATTCTATAGCGACATACGAAATTTGAAATCTGTATCTGCAAAACTATAGAAAAATTGAGGGGCGTACCTCACCTCGTGGTCACCCGGTATACTTTTCGGTAAACGGTAGCAGTTCACCCTGTTAATAATACCAGTACAATTGTGCCGACAGGATTAGATTATATATTAGGGACTTTCGTGCTACAAGCCTCTACACCGCGACCTTTTCAGATCTATTGTGTTTGTCCTCGAGATCATTTAGAGTTCTTTGTCTAGCCCTGTCTTCTTTACGAGACTCCACAGGCTAGTTTTTAGAACTCCCATGAATCTGGGAGCTCTTGGTTTTTCTTCTCCCAGCGTTAGAAACCTTTGCCTTGACAAGCCCTCGCAGTGGCATAGTATGTGTACTGATGTTTCCTCTTCTTCCTGACAGAACCTGAATAGCATTTCTTCTGCCAGGCCTATTGTACTCATATGTTTGTTGAGCCTACAGTGCCCTGTGAGAAGTCCTACTACTATTCTAGTAGTGTTGCTCTTCTGGCTTAGTAGATAGTCTGTGAATGTTGGCTGCGGTTGTTTGATAAACTCTTTGGCCTGTCTCATCCCTGGTGCATTGTTGCACCATTCTTGAGACTTCTGTTGAATCCATGATTTGTTGTTTGTTTTTGGTACAGCTTTTGCTATGCCGCAATACGGTTCTGGGCCATTCAGGGCCTTACTTGCTCCTTCTCGGGCTAGTGTATCGGCCTCTTCATTGCTTCTATAACCTGTGTGTGCTGGTACCCAGGCTAGTGTCGGTCTGTTCTGACTGCCCAGCTTTTTTAGGGCTTCTATGCAGTCCCAAACAAGTTTTGAGGTAACTTGCATTGAATTGACTGCTTTTATCGCAGCTTGGCTATCTGAGTATATGGCAATGTTTTTTCGTGAAAAATCGTGCCTTATTAGCTCTTGTGCACAATAGTGTAGTATTGCAACGATTTTCGCTTGAAATATCGTCGCATGTTTGCCCAAGCTCAGTGAGATTATCATCTTCGGCTTGGTTCCGTAAATGCACCTGCACCTTCATCCGTTTTGGAGCCGTCAGTGTAGACAGCGCCGATAGGAAGCTTGCAGTTTGCAACTTGATTTTTTATGATAGTGCTCCATGATGATATATTCTCCTATTCCGCAGTGAAAAAATAACGATTACATCAATGCTTGAACATTCTATTACATTTTCCCTATCAATATCCTTCAGCAAAACGTATTGAAAGAATATTTCAATAAGACAACCGGTATATCGGACTTGTTTCCGTTTACAGAAGCAGCGACGGCGTCTGTTTATAAAAACGCCATTGGAATAATATTTAGTTTTCTTTTTCGATCGCTCGTCTCAAATAAATAAGGCAATTTATATTGGAGTGAGAAAGTGAAGGAATTTATCCAGCAGACGAAAGGAAATTGTGATGAGTTTTCGAAAGTATTGAGGATGAATGCGATAAATGAAAGTTGTTTTATGGAAGAGGGATATCATTTTTGGAACGAAGAAATAACATTCGAAGCAGACAATGCGAATCGGAAATATTTCACAATAGCTACGGCATATGGTGCCTTTGATGTTCTGGAAGATTTGGTAGAGATATATTTTTTCAGCTGGAGATATCAGCAGAGTTCGATTTTTTATCATCAATATGCCAAATAACTTTATTTTATTACAAAAATATACATTGTAAACAGAAATTATAATTTATGCTTCACAGAAGAGGTCCTTGAAGCAAAAGATTGAAAAGCACCAGCTGCTATAGAATAAAATCATCAAGAACATAAAAAAAAACCATTTCTGACACTCTCAATTTACTCAATTTGTACTTCTATATGGGATATTCCCTGATGACTTTGAAAATAGAAGTTTTGTGCCGATTTTCAGAAAATGTATCGTTAATCTTCTGAAAAATCATAGACCAATGTCGATAATTCCTCTTTTAGGAGAGACGTTCTAAATCATCAAAGTGATATCGTATCTTGACACTAAGAATTCCATAACGATCAATAATTTGGATTCAGAAAAAAACCATCTTATAATACGAACTGTTCGTGAACTGGTGACTGACATAGTCGAGAACTTTGAAAATGGGAAAGAACCTTCTTTGGCTATGTCACAGTTTCACAGTAAAGCTGCTTCTCAAATTTAGTAAGTGCTCATAAAGTTTTAGTTATTCTAATAACATCTGCGAAACTTGAAGTTACGTAACGCCTTTGCTGGTTGATAGTAAGACCATATTTTCAGCTAGCTATTGAAAGTGATAACAAATGAGAAGCTAATCCATTGCAATCCTCTTCTCTTCTTCTTTATTTTATTGGGTTCGATATCTAGGTCATCTGCCCAGTTTCGACACAGTTATGCTGTCCTTCGTGTTTGGTAAGGTAAAGTCTCACCAAAATAGGTTACGATTTTCTTCTTCGTTTCTTCTTCCAAAGAATCTGTACACTTCATTTTCGTACTTCTCCTGGTGAACTAATCTCCTTGTTACCTAAATTGTAATAGCACTTGTATACTGTTGAAGGGGTCAAAGAGTAGGCTACGCGGATCACTCAAGGCTCAAGCCAAGCATTGGTGTATTAGAGGCATCTGCCGGCACAGCACGTACTTACGAGACTGGAGAAGTAGAACCCAGGCCTTTGAAAGTTCTCCCGGAGAGTCTGGGAGAGAAAGGATGAGAAGCAAGGGCTTCGACTTGTCGTAGGGCTGGATGGAGAGTCCATGAAGCTATCAAGCCGGATGAATTTCCAGCTCTACTACCTCAACAGGTGCCCTCAAGCAATCTCCCATGACCCATGACCCCATGACCCTACAGGGATGACTGAGGAAATCGAACGGGGATCTTGGTAAACCTACCAATACCAAGGGAGTGGCAGACGTAGCAGAAGCCGTAAAAAGGTAAGCAAGCTTTCCTATCAAATCTTTATGTCTGCCAAATTTACCTCTATAAATCTTCACCACGGGAAAGCCCCAACGGCAAACTGCAAAAAAGATCTGGTAGCGGGGAACACGGAAATGTCAACTGAAGGGAATTAGTCATTTCCCGTACGAGACGGAGGCGCCATCTCGAGAGGTTGAATTGCTGGTTCAACACTGTAAGGGATGGATCTGCTCATGGGCTGAGACTGAAATGCCCACCACGTCCTGTGGGGCTACAGGGACACAAATCCAGGGGCGGAGCCCTCCTCGAGTGTCTATGGGTACCAGCAACTTGGAAACATAAATGAGGTTTCAGTACCCACATATTGGGCCAGGTCGGCAATCCGACATAGATCTGACACTATGTACCCGTGAATTGCTTACCGGAGTCCACTCATAGAAAGTATCATAAGATGAATCCTTCACATCCTGTTTGAGCTGGGCAATATAAACCCACTAGAAAAGAAAGAGTATAGAAATCCACGAGCCACCAAATGAAATCTCTTCCATGAGGAACCAAAAGGATGGCTTGTCAGACTTCCATAAAAATTAGGAATGAGGCGGAGAATCATCTTAATATCGGTTCTGTCAAGAAAAAGACAAGCAAAGCTAAAACACCCTGGTGAAATTTGTAAATTGAACATTGGATCTGCCGAATGAAGCAAAGCGCACCAACGTAACTCTACACTGTGAAAAATACAAATCTGCCAAAAAGCGTGCAAAAAAACAATCAGGCATTCTCAAAGAGATAGCTGGTGAGCATACTGTGCGGACATAAACACAATGGCATCAGCAGCAACACTAAGCAAAGTTCCGGGAAGGTGGTGTTCTTGTCCCTGCCCGATGGTCAGGAAACCAAATTGGCGGAGGGCACTGAAGCACCTACTTTCCACGCATTTCCTGTAACCCTATAACAACGCACCTTCCAAGACCAGTCCGACGGGAAGATCTCTCTGAGAGGTTCTTCGCACGATTCAAGTCACAAGGGGAGGACGACGTATTTCCAGCAATCTTCTAGAAGAGGCTCGATACCACTATACTTCTGCTACATACCAGTTTTCTGGAGGTCGGTCAGATGTGTCTTCATCCCAAAGCCTGGGAGAAACGACTACTTCCGAACCAAAGTCTTTCTGAATTAGGCCAGGGAAGCTGGCATACCCAGCTTAACCCAGGGACCAAAGATGCCTACGTGCAGAGGCTTCAAAACCCGCCCACTAGTGCCAAGAAGTAAATAAGTATACTGTTGAAATTAGACATTTACGCGGGTGCGTGTATCAACAAGCACCCGTGCGTGACTCATAGGTTTAACATCCATAATCCAACATCCTGTATATTCAGTAATTAGAATTTTTTTCTACGGACATATTTCAAACTTCCCGACTTCTGTACTGGAAGAAATGTTCACAAGCACCAATGAAATTCTATTGTATTCTATTATAGCTTTGCGTTTTAGTAGACTCATCTCCAAAATTATGTCAATTAATTTACCTTCCTCAAATCTGACTAATTCACCACAGTTGTGTCTGTGGGGAACCGAGTTGAGTGCCAACCCCTGCAAATTGGTTTAATTTGATTAGAATGGCAATGGCTGTAGCAACGATTTTTTTAAATGTGGTCCAGGTAGGAAGTAAATGGGGTGCCAGCCCTGCTCCAATTAAGTTCCAAAATCGATTGAGAATAATAAAAATCTCCCAAGAAGGGAGAAATGAAGGGACTGGTTCGCTGCATAAGTTACAAGAGGAAGTGGAGACATCTTACGGACTACGGAATTTAAAAAACTGATGATCAGAGGGGATGATAGGACGACGATTCAGATGGGATATCTCGACGATATCCTACAGAGAGTGTGTAAAAACTCTAATTCATCAAGTTCTGATGAAATATCGAATAGAATACTGAACAAAATAGGTGTTTTTTTTAAGTGAGGTAATCCCTCTTAAAAGGTTATTGATATACGGGACCTCGATATACCAACCGTTCATGAGGGAAATTTCCATGCCATGTGTATTTAACCTCAGCGATTGTACTGTCAAGATAAGCTGGTTTGAACTTGTGGAAATATGAGAATTTTCAGGTAATTGTAGTAGATACTTACCGAAAGAACTACAAATGATATTTCCAATGCAGCTGCTAATTATCTCTACGAAACATGGATAATTGATGGAAAATCGTATTTCGAACACGTTCCGCGTAATTCACATCAAGCGAGATGCTTTATTAAACTAATGGACTGGAGTTGGCAGATTCACAAAGTTAATGACGTATATCAGTAAATAATGACGTTTTATAAAAAAATGAAACACTGGCCTATCGCAGATAATGATGAAAAGCCAAGTATAAAGATAAACCAAGGATGTTACTGAGGAGAATTCACAGGGATAAATCACCCAACTCATACCAATTTATTGGCGGTTACATTATGAAGTGACATCCAAAACACATTTCGAAACACATGTCATACAATGGCCTTATATCTCATATACGAATTTTCTCCTGAATCACATTTCAAATTATTTCATCCATCTATAAATAGTAAACCACCACACAATGATAGGCACATGGAAATTTTTTTTTTTGTGTAAAAAAATATTTTTTTTTTCAATCACTTATTGATGGCATTTCAACACATTAACAGGTAGGAACAATCTAATAGTGAAAAACCAAAGCCATAAAGTTAGCATGTCCTTACAGGGTTGAAATAAGAAGAAATTCCAGGACCACTAGACGTACCGACAGTAAGTCCAAATTTTGCCTGGGGTTGATTTGTCACACACACTGCCCATCAAAGGTGATAGAAATAATAATTGGGGCAATAAGAGCTCAAAATTTCAAATTCAGTGTCACTGCGTATTTTTTTTTTTTTTTTTTTTTCATACACTGAAACCAACCCCGAGATAATCGTTTTTCCATAAATGCAGTTTGTCACGAAATAATGAAAACAAAGCATCTAAATATCTGCTTCTGAACCCCGAATTCATAATCCAGGACGAATATATGTCTATGCTATGATCGTTTCTCATCAAATTGAAAGCCGTATTTATTAATATTGGCTCGAATTCGATGGCACATGAAAAATGGGTCGCGAGTTATCTTCCTCCATTTCATTCTGACCGAGAACTAAGCAAGCTTCATTATTCTCTGTCGGTACAGCTCACGGCCAATCTTTTGTTTTGTTATTTCCATCAATTCTCTGTTCGTGACAGATATACTTCAGTCAACATCGAGCATCCAGCTACAGTGTAGACTTATCATATCAACGCAAATAAATAATGGATGTTTGATGAAGCCCACACGAACATTTATTGGAAAAAAACGCCTAGTTTTTCCAAAAATATATACTGAATATCAGTACCATGATATTCTGGGCAAATTGGCTATTAATTATCGTGTGACTGTTCACAGTGTGAATTCTGACTGAATAATGAAAAAATTGGATGATTGCTTCTTTGTGGCGTAAGCATGTATTTTCCTTCTTCTTATTCTGCTCCTTCTTCTGCTTCTCCTTCTACTTCTCCTTCTTTAATGAGACCAACATGAAAATAAAAAAAAATGAAATAAAAATGTGGACCAGCCGGAAATCGAACTCAGGCCTCCCTCCAGTCAGATTCACTAAACCACTATGCTACCGGTCATTAATTCGTAAATCGGCCGGTCACACTCTCGAACGGTAGAGCGCGTGGGTCATCGATATCTCGAGTCGTCTTAAAATGATCCCCGATGTGCAATGCGGCTTTCGTAAAGATCACAGTACGACCTCGCGATAGAAGTCCTCTCACCAAGGACATTACCAAGCTTAGGGTGTACGATAATGAGCCCCGCAAACACGGAGGGCTCATTTGTCAAGCGCTGGATATCTTCCAGGAGAGAAGGAAAGAATCAGTTACTTAGGGAACCAAGACGAAACGAGTACCTCAAAACGCGAAGTACCTTGACCCGGTTTTGTGCCTCAGACTTTTCCGGTGTCCGGCTTTGCGTTTCCATCAGCGCGGCCGGGCAACAGCGCCCTCTCTCGGGGGCTCTAGACTCAACCTGGCAGGCCGTCCTTCTGCTCTCCTGATCGAGAGCAGAAGGATCGCTACTTCTACATCCGCCTGTCCATCCTCCCCTGATCTCCCTGGGTTGAGAAGAATGGAATTTTGGCGTTTGCGGCATGTCATATATTGTGAAATGTATTTTTAACTATGGAAATGAACCCCTATTTATTTATTTATTTATTTATATCTCGAGCCAAGCAATGCTATGCGAAGTTATGGTTTGGATGGAGACGTACCGACGACCTTCCTTCTTTCGAGATCTATTCTCCTCGGATCGGGCTAGGAATCGCACGTTAAAAGGTTAGACCTCGTTAATCCTTAGCTCGCACAATTTTCGAGTTTTGAGGCCTGCCGTTAGTAGGGGGACAACAATAGGGATTGGAAGGCCCGGTGGTCTACATTTTTATTTAATTTTTTTCAATTTTTCATTATCATGTCTGCATTGCCGCTTATCACATTTTCTTTATATTGATTCACAAACACCACATTTACTATTTTTCAATCGACCGTGTATCCAATTTGTTCAAATGTTATGTTAGAGAATCGTGCTAAAGAAGTTTAATACATTTATATTTTTTCACCGGAACCAGTATGAAGGATATTTTTATATTCACGCGTTATCGCACCGATCGGTCTGATAACATATACGAAAATGTCTGAAATTATTCACATAACTTTCCTATCAGATCGTGATAGTCATATACATCGTCACTTATTTCGCTCTTGACAGAAATAGTGAAACGGACATTCAAGTTCGCGCGAAGTCTAAAAATATTCACTTTGAAAAATTGTTGTGATTGGCACCTTCGCCACAAATTGAAATCGGAGTCTCCTGAAATTAATTAGTTTGATATTTCAACGCCATCGTGGGCTGAGGACATGATAATTGGACCTGGTCCAGTATTCAATGAGCAATGATTATTTTTTTTTACAGGAATTGAATATACGAGGTGAGGACAAACTAGGTATGGTGTGCGACTAGTATGATTACCCGTAATTTTTCGAAAACAGATAACTTTATTAAAATATTAAGACCATTAGTAAGAAAGTAACAACATAATGGTTATTTTTTCAAAAACTGTCAAAATAGTCCACTTTTTGTGTGGTTTGTGTGCATAAAGTATTGCAATGTTTCGCTATTAACAAACGATTTCATCATAAAACGGAAAAGCGTAAAAGAAGTGCTGGAGTACAGAGACATACTAGTCAGATCGTTCCAAACATCCATATCATGTACCTACACAAAATACGTAGAACAAAAAAACGCTGAGAATTTACAGTTAACATGGGAATCAACATTGGAGGATGTTATGAAAGACGAAAACTAACAGCGAAGTTATTAGTAAAATTATACGATTTCTCATCTGAAGCAAGAGTATTTCAAAATATTATCAAATAATAGAATCACTAAATTTAGTGAAGTTCAAAAAAACCACAATTAACCACTAACCACCGCAAAAAAACAATTTTCTTTTTAAACTCAAATTCTTTGTTGTCCCCCCATCAGATGATCACCGCCATGTTGTGACACCAGCTGACAGTGCTCTATTTCCTTGAGAGCAACGAAATATGTTTATTACCTTGACAACCACTTGACGTCCAGCCAGTCTGTTTGTGAACAACGGCTCTTAAGTAAAATTTTCGGATGGTATTTGATGTGCTTAATATCAAATTGAGATATTCAGACAGCCTTTCATCCGAAGTTATTGTTTTTGAATTCATCTCCAATAATAATGCATAGAGTAATGAAGTTTGAGTTTCATTACTCAAAGCAAATGGAAAAAAATGAGTGGCGTAATAGCTTCAAAATGAAACAGTCGTAGATAACCATAACTAATCGGCGCTCCGGGGCGGCTTAAATGGATTCGGTGGCACATTAACTTTTAAAGCTGCAAGGAAACCCGGAAAAACCTGCAACACCACATCATCCGAAGAATTGGAATTTATTTCTTGAGAACTTCTGAAAGGTCCATCGGAATTTGAACGATATCACCGATATTTTGGAAAAGAAATCGACAATGTCGAAGTACCCTTCTCTCCAAATATTTCAACCATGTGGAAAATATGAGGAAAATATCGCATTTCGCGGTTCTTTCCGCTCGTCAGTGACAGGGTAGGTCGGACAACAGTGAAGTCGTTCTGCCCCAGCAATGTCCGTCGTGATATTAGCCAGGGAAGTAGTTGTTTTCTGTCAGATATTTGCCTCACATTTTCCACATGGTGGAAATATTTGGAGAGAAGGGTACTTCGACATTGTCAACAAAAATTCTCGAACTCTGTTCACTTCCTGGTGTCTTTGCTACGGGGATTGCTTATTGGTTTCACCGCGGGTGGCGCTGCGACTGACTTTTACTGTGAGTCACTGCTTCATTTGTGAGGAAATATTAGTTATACAGTGGATTATAATTCATTGGGCTGGGGCAAGACGACTTTAATATCGTCCGTCCTACCCTGTCACTGACGAGCGGCAAGAATCGCGAAACGCGTCTGCAGGTGGTCTTCCCCAGCCAAATGAAGGATAATTTGCTGTATAATTACCATTAGAAATTGCAACTGGCTCTTCTTGGAAAAACGTTGCACAAATATCTGTCAGATGTGATTCAATATCCATCGTGATATTAGTCAGGGAAGTTGTTGTTTTCTGTCAGATATTTGCCTCATTTTCCACATGGTGGAAATATTTGAAGAGAAGGGTACTTCTACATTGTCGATTTTACTATTTCATTTATTTGATACTCTCCGTCAAAAATTCTCGAAAAAAGTTAGTAATAACTAACGGAATGCAGAATTCAAATAATTCAATTGTTATTTGTAGGCAGGAAACTGTATTTTTGCAAGTGTGAGTAATGTTTCACGAGAAAAACAGTTTCTTGATGTGTGATGCACATTCTTTTTGGCTGACATAAATTTATAAATGAATAAATTGTTTTGAATTTCTTTTATATTTTCTATTTTTGTGATTCGCAACAACAACACCAAATTGAAATTTTCGAAAGGCATAACGGTCGAAATTGTGGAAAAAAATATTCATAAAATTCAAAGTTATCAGATGGTTGTTAAGAGAATTGAATTATCTTTTGAATGGTATGAAACTTGACTCAAAGTTGATGTGCCCCCCGCGTCCTGAGTCGATTAATCACTATGTCTTTTATTCCAAAAAATGTTTTTTCACATGATTGTACGTCGAACCGTTCAGAACTTAACAGCGGGGTTGTAAAAAAGGCGCACTCTATTTTCGATTTCTACATCTTTTCCGTATTTCTAATTTCGAATTATTTCCATTTTTTTAAGTCATGAATTTAAAAAATGCTTTACGATTACAGTTTTGGAACAGAAGTGTTAAAATCATCATATTGTCGCTATCATACTGTGTTTTGAAAATGATAGGCAATCACTATGCATAAGCTCTTATTTGCTTCATGGTAATTTATAATAGCATCAGAGTATCATGGAACGAATAAATTCGACGAAGTGATTGGTATCACTTCAAAAATTTACACTTTGTTAGTTATAAGTTTCATATACAATATAAGCAATTCAAGCACCAATCTACATGGAATAATTTTTCCGCCAGTAAGCTCGAATAAATCCACTTCAGGGCCTTCAGTACACTTCATGTCTCAGATGACTTTATTATCATGTCGAAAAACTCACTCAAATATCTCGGCGTAATTTTAGATGTTCATTTCAAATTGAACTTTCATACATCTAATACATAAACTGAAAATGCAATTTCAAATACACAAACTTTATAACCTGAGGAAAGTACTGATCAACAGAAAACTGCAGACGATTTCTTTTATGCACTCTCACAATCTCAATCTCAAATGTCGTACAGAATTATAATATAGGGCGCTACCGAGGAAACGTTGATTAATAGACTTATAAAAGAATATTATTCCTCAAACATTATTTGGTCCAATACAATGCAATGCCTAATAACTCGGATGCTTTACATCATCTGCGTGAGATATTTGTTCTGTTTAATTTTTATATCAACAATATTTATAAAATCAGTTGTGAAATCATCTGCGGCTGAACGACAAACTTCAGTCGCTATTATAGTTTTTGTCGTAGAATATTTTTTTACTTTGAATTTCATTGGAGAATGTCCTTTTCAACGTGCTACTTTCAACTTTCAACTTTTTTATTGCGATATCACGCAGATGATGACCCAACAGCCAAAAGTGCATTGCAATGATCGCAATAGATTCAAGACACGAACTACAATTCTCTTCTTGATTGGACGTTTGAGTATACGGGTACTATGAATTTTTGCTACACTGAATTATCAAAGTGAAAGATCTTATCACTTTATCAATTGTATCATTGGAGCATGAATATAAGTAATTTTGAAGCATCTACATTTTTTTTTTATAAAAACTTGATCTTTTACATTGCTGGGTTTATATTCCTAAAAATTTAAATAAACAGTTAGACTTTGTAGTTTCTTTCAATAAGTTGTTTCATATTCAACAATGCCCACTAGTTAATTGAAAAGACTTACCTTCTTATTGGATTTGAAAACAGCACATTTGAACACATTAGATGCTCCATCTCTAGCTATATAACTAAATATTTTGAGGTCCTGGGAATCGTGGGAAACATAAAATATTCGATATACTGGGTGATTGAGTAGAACAGACTTTCCATCGTCCAGCCAATGTTTCCGCTGAAAAAAAAACAAAAATGAAATAAAATATTTTCATTTTCATTGGATATCTTTGAATTATCTATAATGCCTTGACCACTTGGGAGCAAAACACTCTTCCAGAATTTTCATTTTGTTCAAACCTAATGTTTGTTTCTAAAGCTATCAATCTGGTAGCCAAAATGACCTGTTCATCGACAAAATATTGGTATCTCTAAATTCTACATTCATTTCAGAATGAGACCAAAATATGAAATGGTACTTCGCCATCAAACACTCGCTATTGGTTTTGGAGGTGTATGGTTTCTAAAAAACCACCCCTTTCGTTTGATGTCAAGGTTCATTTAAAATTTGCATATTTCACGAGAAATTTGATTTGTAACTACTTTGTTGGAATAGCAACACATGTTTTCGATAGAAATACTGATATAAATGGTCTTACTGGAGACACTACATAAAAGCATTGAAAATAAATACTATAGTCCCTATTCTTAAATCAACGCCCATGCCAGAGACAGCGTCAGAACAAAAAGGACGTCCTTTATTTCGGATTCACGACCACAAGACGATTACACCGTCTTCACGGTCCATAGAAAATAAAACTTCTTAATAAATATCTAGTGCTTTCCGCAGTCTCTAGCCATTTCCGCGAAATTGGAGGAGTTTAGAGCATTTTCTTGTTTCTCCACATGAGCAGAAAACTTAAATGTTTCCAGACGAGAACACTCACCTTTCGTTTTTTTCTCAGCGTGACTTTGACGCCGTCCACGGAAACTTCTATCGTCACCTTCTTCTTCTTTATTCCTTTGGCTTTGAATTCGTACTGAAACAGATAGCTTGTTGTAATGGGTAGCATTAATCCTTCCGCAAAAGTTAACGCTTCAATTTATTTCACTCTCTCCGATGCTTTGTTTTATGTGCAATCGTAAAAGTGTTATTGGAAGTTTTACTAGAATTTATGCTATCTCTGTTGGGTACCACAAAGTAACAGACTTTCGGTAATTCTTTGGATACTCTTTATTTGATTATTTTAACACGAAATATAAATTCGGTGAATTTTCAGAGGAAATCGTGGAAATTAACGTAAATAAATGAAAATGGTGTGGTGTCTGTAACACGATAATTTAAAGTTTGAAGGTGGTTGACAATGTTTCACTTTCAGTAAGGTTATTCTGTCTTATATTAAATGAAAAAAGAGAAATTGTCTTCAACAAATTATTCATGTGGAGTAGAAAGAAGGTGTTCCAACGACAGGTTGGATGTCGGAAATCTGACTAACTTTCGGTGAAGATATTGATTAAACACAAGTTTTCAACTCACCCGTATCCTTCTCATGGCAGCCACGATTTCCACTTTACTTGTGGGTCTTGGTACGTCCAGTGTACCGATATACTGAAAAAAATTATCAATTAGTGTATATAAAATTTCAGCAGTGAGTTATCTATGATACTAGAAAGCACATACTAATGACGATAACAAGTTATTTAAATTGAATATGGATCATCAAAGGCATACACCCCAATTGCATCAAAATTAGTAATTACTTCGGCAATGCAATCCTATACCGTTTGCAATAATCACTCAGAACCACAGAGGTCGCTCACATTTCTAGAACACCGCAGAAAGGTTGGCGATCTGTCTCTGTTCTACAGATATATCCATCGCTTTGGACGACTAAAAGCAAAACTTTGGAACTCACTGCCTCGAGAAGTGTTTCCTGGAGTATACATCTTCCAAAAATTCAAGAAGAACATCAATTCCCACCTACCCTTCTTAGGCTCTCACGATGTTCTCTGAATATTACATGATTTTTCTTTTCGTGGGAACAAGATGAAAGAAATTGAATTCGATATAACTCCAACCGAAACAGCAAATGCGTCATCACTTCAAGTCCCGAACTTCAATCAAAATTTTCATCTTGATATTATTTTATATTTAAAACGCTTTTGTATTTTTGAGTTAATTTTATGTGTACACATAGGATCACTTATGAATATCAGAACAGAAAACAATACATGGCCAAAATTTTCTTTACATCCCATTTTTTCGACAAGGATAAATGGAATCATGAAAACGACCACACAACCTCCATCAAGCTCAAACAACAACAAAATATTCAAAGTCGAACCAAGGGCATACCTACACAATGGCACTAACCAGACAACTTCTCAAGGTCGTTGATTACGTCACAGTGGGAGGAAAATCACAGAACCGACTCAAAACAACTACTAGACCATATCACGATTTTGCCATATCCACTCATAGTTCTCTGAATGCCATAGATTTGATAAGAAATAATTTTTGAAGTTTTTGAACTAATTGGCATTTTACTGATTACCTGTATAGCAACAATTCGTAAGAAACCAATAGAACACATTTATGAGAATAACAGTTTTGTGAATAATACAGATCATTATTAGTTTCCATAGACATGTTTCGTGTACATAAGTATTGGACAGGTTCTTATATAGGTAGGGTTGTTGTCATTTAGATGTGACATTTAGTTTGATCTGAAACCCTTTTTCAATATGATTTTTTTCACTTAAATCCAAGTAATCAATGGTTGAAATTATACGCCGGTTGAAGAGGGGAACATTCTCCATGAAAATTGCATCCTTGAAATGTATAATTGCTTCTGAAGAGCCTGCTTTCCAACTTTATCAATCTCCCTGATGAGCTTGGCAAAGCGAAATAAATTTTCGTCGACCAAAATGTATTGGGGATTAAATGCGAGAGAAACGAACCTTGCAACAATGAAATTAACGATTTCTGTGAGTGATATTTTTTATTAACATTCTTTCTATCTTATTTAATAAATATTCAATGAAAACTAGAGAAAATTAAAAAAATAAACTATCTGAATGAAAATGCGAATTTTTACTTTCAGATTTTTTCTCTTCAGTTACAGTCTTTTCACAATATCTATCAGATGTAGTTCAATGTCCAGCGTGGCTTTAGCTGGGGAAGTAGTTGTGTTCTGTTAGATATTACAAATAAATAACATTTTTCATTTGTCATGTAGAATGTTCCCGTTTTCAACATGAATACCTCCCAAGAGGTTATCTTGAGCGATAAAAAATAACGAATAAAGTTTGTCTTTCAGCCGCAGATGATTCCGCAACAGATTTTATGAATATCCTATTCATATTTTCGAACAAAAATCAATATACGCCGGTGTTCATACACCCGGTATATCAACAGGTAATCATTGAATCAGTTTCGGATGCCTTTTCAGTGAAGAATCAATAATGTTCACCAGGTAATTGGAGCAAAAATTGTTGAAAATATTTCATCGTAAATCAGACTTTTCAGCAGTTTACTGAATGAATTATAGTTTACTCATGCGTCCGTAACTGTTGATAGAATATCTCACTCCTTAATGCGTGTATTTAGAAAACAAGTCGATAGTGTTTTATATTTTTGGAAATTCGTCCTCAGTGAAACGTAAACTGAATGAGAACAATTCTTAATGAAATTATATTGAGTGTTATCGAAAAAACTTTTTTTATCGATACAAATTCAATTTAAAAATTTCGAGTAGACAGAATGTTGCGTGTCATATAAACGGTAACCAGACAGAACAGAACATGAAAGAACAGAACAAGAAAGAACAGAACATGACAAAACAGAACATGAAAAAACAGGACAGTGAATAAACAGGAAAATGGTAAAACAGAACAATGGTTAAACAGGACCATGCCATAACAGAACCGAGTAAAAAGAGAACACTGAAATAAAAGAACCTGGATAAAACAGAACTCTGTTAAATAAGAACAACGGGAAAAAATAAAAGAATGTAATACAAAACAAATAATTTTAATGAAAAGAATATTATAGGTATATACACCAATATTAGGAAAAATTACTGCAAGTTTGCCATTCGCCGCAAATACATCAATTTATTGGCATAATTTGCATATTCTTCTGCAACTGCTGCCACATGATGACTCCACTTTTGTTCTCTCTGTACTTGGTATACTCATACCCCAGGTACAAAAGAACCCTATTTCCTTTCTGCGTGACTGAATATTCCATTGCAACTTATGGATCAAATACGGATAACGCAGTAATTAAAAAAAATAAATGTTTTTTTTTAAACAATTTTAAAAGTAGAACAGTTCAAATGAAATTCAAAAAGTCGACTGAAGAATAAAAATTCACTTGACAAATTTATATCTAAACTGAACTAACCTGAATAGGCTAATTAACATAAATAAAAATTATTGTCAGGTATTCACATTGTGTTCTATCAACTACCTATTAACTATATATCAATGGTTTATTTAAAACCAAACTTACCTGAATAGGCTAATTAGCATTAATAAAAATTATGGTAACCCACATTGTGTTATAGGTGAGGAGGGTAATCAAATGTATATACCTACAATATTCTTTCCCGTTGTTCTTATTTAACAGAGTTCTGTTTTATCAAGGTTCTTTTATTTCAGTGTTCTCTGTTTTCTCGGTTCTGTTATGTCGTGGTTCTGTTTTACCATTGTTCTGTTTATTCACTCTTCTGTTTTTTCATGTTCTGTTTCTTCATGTTCTGTTCTTTCTTGTTCTGTTCTTTCATGTTCTGTTCTTTCATGGAACCCATATAAACACTTTACCACATTGTTCTTCATGCCGAAAGCAATTCTTCATTGCATGTTTGACGGTGATTGCTGTCGATAGAAATTTCAGTTTTACGAAATACCTACGCCCACGCATGTCGCAGGCAGGGATTCTTGAACTCGACGAAATGGAGGATTCTATGCGTTTTCGTCGCCGCAGAAGTTCTCGTAGCTTCCATTGGCTTATATCGACAAGGCGATTCGAGCAGATGTACACGTTCAAGTTGAAGCAGAATTTTATTCACTAAGTACAATTAGTGTCCATTGAAGTAGTCACATTAGTGCATTTCTATAATATTTGAGTTGTATATAATTGGTTTATTGGAATTCATTGTTGTTTTTGAATCTGCGCATAAATGAGCCATAACTGTCTAGTATTTGTCTGTAGCTATGAACCCCAATTTCATAACAGTATCTATGATAGTTCAAAGAGATTTTTTTCACTTGCAACTTCTTTTTCACTCTATTGAACATTGCTGAATATTGCAATAAAATTATTTCAATCTTCTCTGCTCTTCATTAGAGTTCACCAAGCATGCATAAAAAAGCGCAGTATCTCGACAGTGTATTCAAAATATTCGACGACTGCAAGTCATGAAAACTATAAAAATCTTTCTTATAATTTTTCTCAAGCATCTCTCCAAATTCGAATGTCTTTATCTTCAGTGGCCAATGAGCATTAAGAGATAAACATATATAATGATTAATGATGGTAACATTTTCATGTTCATGAGATCTTTCGACAAATGCAGTTTAAACGACCAGCAAGTCGGAATCTTAGGTGTAGTCGATATTTGTGAAAAATTTAAATTTTCACCCCCTCCCTGTCGCAAAATGATTTTGATAGACACGTTTTATTTCTCAATATTTCTTTCGGTCATTTTACACGTAAAAGAAGACGATTTCTATGTCCCCTATTCGCCACTTTCGTCTATTTAGTATGTACTGCTCACTGTGTGTTGTTTTCCAATGTACAACAAAGCAATCCTAGCAGAAGAATGCGGAGGGCTGTAATCCTTGATTTACGGCTCACGGCACATCATTCTAAGATCCAATAACCACTTACACCGTGGACGTGAGAAGTGGTTATGTAGGTAAACGTTACCGGGGCGCCCTGAAAATTATTCGGCTATTCGGGGAAAGGACCTGACTAGATTACGAATTACTGGGTTTATGAGTCAGAATACCAAATGCCCTAAGATGATGAGGTGAAACAAAAATTAAGTTCATTTGCATAAGGACAACAAGAGTTATTTATGCACCAATTTAATTGTTCTCGAGGAGAATCTAGAAACAAGTACAAGAATAATTGCTGAAGCTCTCAATTCTACTCAGTCCACAGTTCGGAGAATTTTCCACGATCATCAATTTTATCCATACCATATTCAAAGGGTACAAGCTCTTTTTCCACCAGACTTTCCCCAACACATTAATACGTGTCAGTGGTTTTTTAGAAAATTGGCTGGAAATCCTCAATTTTTAAGATATGTACTCTTCACGGACGAGGCAAACTTCTTCCGAAATGCTATCACAAACTTTCATAACAATCATGTTTGGGCTCTAGAAAATCCGCACGCAGTTAGTGAAAGACATTATCAATATAAATTTTCTGTAAATGTATGGGCGGCAATTATTGATAATTACTTGATAGGTCCTTTTTTCTTCCCTTGAATGGTGCAACTTATAGACACTTCTTAGAAAATGAATTCCAGGGACTACTTCAGAATGTACCATTAGAAATTCGTATCCGCATGTGGTTTATGCATGATTGGGCTCCGACCCATTTTAGCGTTGTTGCCAGGGAATTCCTTAACACTGTCTCTCCAAATCGATGGATCGATAGGGGTGTAGAAGAACCTAACCAGGCGTGGGCACCAAGGTCCCCAGATCTAAACCCGACAGATTTTTATTTCTGAAGGTTGAACAAATTTCAAAACAAACAAAATTTTAATTTTTTTATACAGGTTAGTCCCAATTACAGATCAGGGATAGATACAGTTCTTAATTGCGCAAAACCTGTAAGGGCTATTCCAACGGCTTCAAAAGTTTGATTATACTTGTTCAACTTCTAGCCGTACCATTCTACTCTTGATCCCGCAGTTTCGCATGCGCACTTGTTTACGCTAGAAGCGGGGTGCACTGCCAAATATGGCTGCTCCACGCCTGCTCCTTCTGAATTTTGGATAAATATTCGTTATTTCGTAACAAATTTGTATTGTTATTAGGTCTAGGTACGATTAGTCAGGTCAGGTATGGTTGGCTAGTAATTTACGCATTTTCAACTCGGTTTGCGTTCAAACTGATTCACGCATTTTCGACTCGCAAGCTAGGTTAGCTTGATCGAGTTACCTTTGTGTGTCAATTGCGAGAAAAAAAACAAATTCACGCAGTTTCAACTCCCTTGTTTTGTCATCTGAACACACCGCCATTGTTGAAATACATCATTTTAATTCGAGCGGAACTGCGGGATCAAATACGGAATTGGTACGGCTAGACGCTTGTTGGATTGGTCTACAATTCTTAATATGTTCCTTCGCCAAAAATTCAAAATCTTTGATTTGAAATATTTTTGTTTTGTGTAAAAATCGCATTTTTCCAGAGAATACTATAACATATATATAGCTATACATAAACTTCATAAGAAAAACAGTATCTAGGTACAAAATTTGAACCAAATTGTTAGAGCTGTTTCCGAGATATAAAATATAATTAATGGCTCTTTTAAATATTGAGTACCTATATATAATATGTTCTATAATTTTCATTTCTGGGTGTGCAATTATTAACAAAACTATATTTTTACAAAAGAATGTAAATATTTATAGTAAAAATAAAGGTCAATAAAATCACATTCAGTTTATAAAATTGCATAAATTTTTCATAGTGATATACCGAATTCAACAGAACTGTTATAATCCAATAGTAGTCGCGGTGTTAGCTCAATCATACCACCACCACATACATTTTATACAATATTTAACATAAAAGATAATAAAATTCCGAATATTCTGAACATGTTGAGAGATACTACAGAATTTTTTCATGGAATTGTTTTGAATCGGTCTCTGTTGATCTAAAGAATACATTTGGAGATTATTCGATGGTTATTTTAAAAACCCAAGAATTATGTACGTTTCACACAATACGGATTACCGAAAAAAATAAATCAGATAAATTCCACCGAACAATATCCAGAAAAATATTTAAAATGAAGCCATTTGTAAATGACAATCGTTCGCGAATCGCACAGACTGATGTACGGAACTGGCGCCATGATTATTTTGGGTAGACATATGTGTTGTGACGTCACTTCAGCCAAAATAAACTCAGGTGATTGTTTTATATTTACATATTACGATATGGATTTTTTTACGTGTTGCTTCCAGACAGAGAGATGATGCTGTTCAATACGTTTCAAGCTGGCCCACTAGTATCGGGAGTGTGTATCATTATATTTTTAGAACGACCATGTCAGAAATACTGTAGCATTACTATGTGACAGGCAAATGGATATTTTAATATAATATTGATCCATTGCTATCAATGGTAACTGATTCATCTGTAACTTTACTTAGGAGTCACCCATGACAGTAAATAATTTTTTCGTTGAATTTGTTTTAACCAATCTACCAGGTTTTCGTAGAAAACCACTCAAAAGCAGAGTTTGCAAGAACAAAGGAGATCCGGGATCTATACAGAATACATACAAGTAGATTCACAACTACTTTAGCTCCATTACGGCGGTTGAGTTCGAACCCGAGCTGCCTCGGTGGAAGGCAAACGCTCTCACACAACGACTTGGTGGGCAGCACCTCGGCTCCCAATCTGTGTCTCCCCAGGATGCCTCAACCCTCCTCCACCTTAGCGACGACTTAACCCAGATGACCATCGAGTGAGGTGTTCCTCTGGTCATTAGTGCTGCCTGTATTGTCGTTATCTTCTCCTTATCGCCTTCCTCATCAACAACACTCTTAGCGCCTTTGAATCTCTCAGTCCTTTCAATCCTTCACACTACAGTGTGGAGGGCCGACTTCGTAGGCAATCCTCTCCTCTGAACACGTGATTTTCGTGAAAGGGGCTCACCCTTAGGGGCCCCTCCAGTGAGAATTTTGAGGACTTTGCTACTGTGTGGCCTCTTTTCTATGTTTTGGAGAAGAACACTACACTCGTTAACTTCCAGACTTTTGAAACGTGTACCAGCTACACTGGTCCGTAATATTCACCGCAGGGACCAGAACTTCCAGGCCCGTTTGTAGCATTGTCGGGAAAATTCCTGCTGGGGAAAGGTCCTGCTGCCTCATATAGGTTACACATATATACATTTTAAAAAATTTTGTTATACTTTTTCTCAGGAACAAAAATGGTTAGGCTGGAAAAAATACGTATTTGGAGATCTCGTGCAAGTGCAAGACAGGCTGCGCTAGGGACTGCAGCTGCCAGGAATATGCAGGGAAAAATCCTGCCGCAAAACTACACCCCAGGATGGTACACATACTTTATAAACTTAGATCAGTCATTTCTGACGAGACTACCTGATTTACAAGAACCAACCTTTCCTGTAACTTTCAAGCTATTGACTTTTTTGCAGGACTTGCCATTTTCCCGGTATCCAGAACTTACAAAAACGGTTTTGATTCCATATTGTAGCAAAAATAATTACCTCCACTACTAGAGCTATGACGGATTGATTTTTCAACAAAATACATTCGAGAAACGAACCCCTGGTCCCAAACACCTTTCCAAAAATTATTGATATACCATTTATTGGCAGTTTCAATGTAACATTTGAGTGGGCCAGACTGCAGGTATCGGAAATAAGTCTGAAAAATGTCCGGAGAGCAGCAAATTATTAATCGAGATTGTTTCGTTTTTTTATTCGAAAAACCAACAGAAATGTACTGAAACAACTATGGGGTGCAATAAATCCATATGATACGACTATACGACTCCACTCGAACATAAATAGAAATTGGTACACGTACAATCTGTATTAATCGAATAAATACAATCTCATCACCATATACAGATGTAATCGAGATACTGTGATTTATATCGCATTTGGATATATTCTGTTTTCAGTTGAATATTTCTTTTCATTTGTAATTCATTTTAACGAGCAAATATTGATATGAAATAATTACATTATGATGTACGTAGAATGCAATGATCATCAAATATTCAAAAATATCATTATTTTATTATTTTTCTCGATGAAATTTCCACATCTCTGAATTATATAGTGAGTTTCAAAAAGTTTGCACCATATGGAAAACTTTTTTAATATGCATTTTTCAGAAAATTTTATTATTCATAAAAGTGGAAATAGGAATTTTGGTCAACGGCAAAATGGCTTCCATGTGAATTCATTCGATGGGCATTATTCCTCGACTTGTGGGTTCAGAATCAAATTGATTGAATTACAAATTTTAACACAAAAAGGTGCTGCCGGCTAAATATTCTAAGCTAAAGCAATGATGCAGTGTTTGAGTTCAACTTATAAAAAGGAGCGAGTGAAATCTCTAGTGGCTAAACAGAAATGAAGGAGAATGCTGGCAATATATCTTCAAATGATTTTTTTATACAGTTTGAAAGTGTATGTGCCGAACTCAAGACATCCGGTGGTAAAATTGGTAAACAGGAATCTATTAATCAACTTCTCGTTGCCATGCCTATTGATTTTGAAAGTGTTGTCTCAGCTAACCTTATCATGTTCAATGATAGCGGAGAAAATGGTGAGTCTAATTCAAAATTTTTTTGGATTATGTTGAAAATAGACTCCCGGCTGAGGAAGAAAGGTTGGTAAAGAAACAGAAAGGCCAGCATAGAAAAGATTCAGAACGTCAACATGCTTTCGCCGGTTTTGGAATCAAGAAAAATCATGGCGTTTGGAGGTCACGAATGAAATCAACTGGAAGTACTCAAACTGCTCAAGGTAGTTAGAAGAACAGGAGTTTTGAAGGATTTCGTGGCAAATGTTATTGATGTAATCAACGTAGCCATTTTTGATCTCTATGCCCGTTGCAGGAAAACATTTTCGAAAGAAGTTTTCGAAGGAACCATATACCTGTAAAACAGAGACAGAAATAATGATATATTTATTAGTCCAGTGAACTTGACATAAATTTGAGGAAAAATTATATGTAATTCATAGAATCCTTCCTAAAAACCTCAGTTATTCTTCAAGTTTATTTACGTTGGCAAGCCGCAAAGAAAATAATTTTCTAACACCAGAATTATTCTACCGAGTCTCGTTTGGAAAGCAATCTCAGCAAAGCACGAATCCAATCATCTTGTATATGAATATTCCTTTAATGACGTCTTAACTTCATTATCTTGGAGCGACAGATGCCATATATAACAGTGAAATGACGAAACATGGAATGGTGTCGTTTCGTGTGAATTTTCGATATTGCGGAATGAAAACTCGCAGACAGGATTTCCCTCTGGATCATAAAATACTTCGTTCGAGTTTACGACAATGAGCCATTAAGCTGGAATCCAATCTTGCTGTTATTTTGATGAACTTATGGAAGCCGTCGAAAATTTTATTGATGCAAAAACTACGGGTGTGAAGTTGTCCACATCCACAAATGTACACTGAGAAAAATTTAAAAAAAATCATAGAGGGCACAAATGGCTTGGTACACGTTTCTGCCCGGAATATGTTATGAGAAATGCTCTTTCCTTTATCCCTCATACCACGTAGGAGTTTTCCAGGCCATCCAAGGGGGTGGAATAGGGGTGAATTTCTGAAAAAAAATCATAGAAGGCACAAATTGCTTTGTAGCCGATTCTGCTCGGGATATGTTATGGAAAATGCTTTTTTCTTCATCCTTCATACCACGAAGGAGTTTTCCAGGCCGTCCAAGGGGGTGGAATAGGGGTGAATTTCCGAAAAAAAATCTTAGAAGGCACAAATGGGTTTGTAGCCGATTCTGCTCAGGATATGTTATGGAAAATGCTCTTTTCTTCATCACTCATACCACGAAGAAGTTTTCCAGGCCGTCTAAGGGGGTAGAATGGGGAGGAATTTCCGAAAAAAAATCACAGAAGGCACAAATGGCTTTGTAGCCGATTCTGCTCGGAATATGTTATGGAAAATGATCTTTTCTTCATTCCTCATACCACGTAGGAGTTTTCCAGGCCGTCCAAAGGGGTAGAATAGGGGTGAATTTCTGAAAAAAAAATCATAGAAGGCACAAATAGCTTTGTAGCCAATTCTGCTCGGAATATGTTATGGAAAATACTCTTTTCTTTATCCCTCATACCACGTAGGAGTTTTCCAGGCCGTCCAAGGGGGTGGAATAGGGGTGAATTTCTGAAAAAAAAATCATAGAAGGCACAAATGGCTTTGTAGCCGATTCTGCTCGGGATATGTTATGGAGAATGCTCTTTTCTTCATCCCTCATACCACGAAGGAGTTTTCCAGGCCGTCTAAGGGGGTAGAATGGAGGTGAATTTCCGAAAAAAAATCACAGAAGGCACAAATGGCTTTGTAGCCGATTCTGCTCGGAATATGTTATGGAAAATACTCTTTTCTTTATCCCTCATACCACGTAGGAGTTTTCCAGGCCGTTCAAGGGGGTGGAATAGGGGTGAATTTCCGAAAAAAAATCATGGAAGGCACAAATGGCTTTGTAGCCGATTCTGCTCGGGATATGTTATGGAAAATGCTCTTTCCTTTATCCCTCATACCACGTAGGAGTTTTCCAGGCCGTCCAAGGGGATGGAATAGGGGTGAATTTCCGAAAAAAAATCATGGAAGGCACACATGGCTTTGTAGCCGATTCTGCTCGGAATATGTTATGGAAAATACTCTTCTTCATCCCTCATACCACGTAGGAGTTTTCCAACCCGTCCAAGGGGGTGGAATAGGGGTGAATTTCCGAAAAAAAATCATAGAAGGCACAAATGGCTTTGTAGCCGATTCTGCTCGGAATATGTTATGGAAAATGCTCTTTTCTTCATTCCTCATACCACGTAGTAGTTTTCCAGGCCGTCCAAAGGGGTAGAATAGGGGTGAATTCTGAAAAAAAATCATAGAAGGCACAAATGGCTTTGTAGCCAATTCTGCTCGGAATATGTTATGGAAAATACTCTTTTCTTTATCCCTCATACCACGTAGGAGTTTTCCAGGCCGTCCAAGGGGGTGGAATAGGGGTGAATTTCTGAAAAAAAAATCATAGAAGGCACAAATGGCTTTGTAGCCGATTCTGCTCGGAATATGTTATGGAAAATACTCTTTTCTTTATCCCTCATACCACGTAGGAATTTTCCAGGCCGTCCAAGGGGGTGGAATAGGGTTGAATTTCCGAAAAAAAATCTTAGAAGGCACAAATGGCTTTGCAGCCGATTCTGCTCGGGATATGTTATGGAAAATGCCCTTTTCTTCATCCCTCATACCACGAAGGAGTTTTCCAGGCCGTCTAAGGGGGTAGAATGGGGGTGAATTTCCGAAAAAAAATCACAGAAGGCACAAATGGCTTTGTAGCCGATTCTGCTCGGCATATGTTATGGAAAATACTCTTTTCTTTATCCCTCATACCACGTAGGAGTTTTCCAGGCCGTTCAAGGGGGTGGAATAGGGGTGAATTTCCGAAAAAAAATCATGGAAGGCACAAAAGGCTTTGTAGCCGATTCTGCTCGGGATATGTTATGGAAAATGCTCTTTCCTTTATCACTCATACCACGTAGGAGTTTTCCTGGCCGTCCAAGGGGGTGGAATAGGGGTGAATTTCCGAAAAAAAATCATGGAAGGCACACATGGCTTTGTAGCCGATTCTGCTCGGAATATGTTATGGAAAATACTCTTTTCTTCATCCCTCATACCACGAAGGAGTTTTCCAACCCGTCCAAGAAGGTGGAATAGGGGTGAATTTCCGAAAATAAATCATAGAAGGCACAAATGGCTTTGTAGGCGATTCTGCTCGGAATATGTTATGGAAAATGCTCTTTCCTTTATCCCTCATACCACGTACGAGTTTTCCAGGCCGTCCAAGGGGGTGGAATAGGGGTGAATTTCCGAAAAAAAATCATGGAAAGCACAAATGGCTTTGTAGCCGATTCTTCTCGGAATATGTTATGGAAAATACTCTTTTCTTTATCCCTCATACCACGTAGGAGTTTTCCAACCCGTCCAAGGGGGTGGAATAGGGGTGAATTTCCGAAAAAAAATCATAGAAGGCACAAATGGCTTTGTAGCCGATTCTGCTCGGAATATGTTATGGAAAATACTCTTTTCTTCATCCCTCATACCACGTAGGAGTTTTCCAGGCCGTCCAAGGGGGTGGAATAGGGGTGAATTTCCGAAAAAAAATCATAGAAGGCACAAATGGCTTTGTAGCCGATTCTGCTCGGGATATGTTATGGAAAATGCTCTTTTTTTATCCCTCATACCACGTAGGAGTTTTCCAGGCCGTCCAAAGGGGTAGAATAGGGGTGAATTTCTGAAAAAAAATCATAGAAGGCACAAATGGCTTTGTAGCCGATTCTGCTCGGAATATGTTATGGAAAATACTCTTTTCTTTTCAATTTTTTTTATGTATTTTAAGTATATTTTATTTATTTGAGGAAGTATATTTTGGTTTATAATTTTTTATGTATTTTATTATTTATGTGATGTCGAAAAACTCAGCACTGTATGCTCCACGGTTTCAGAGGCACAACCTCTGTTAATACTTTATTTGATATACAGGATATACAGTGTGACCCACTTAAAATGGAACCACCCCTGTAGAATGTGCATTTTTCAATCAATCTCAATTTTTTTTTCATTGAAATATTAAGCATGAAAAACTGTATCTTGACACTAACTTTCACAATTTTAGTTTCATTTCCAAGGCACTCTATGGTTTTTTTTGTTTGTCAAAAACGGCAAAAGTTTATTAGGCAATTTTTGTTTTCAAATTTGACTACACCACTGGATTCGTAGTCGTTATAAATGAAAACAGTCAAATTTTCATTAAAAAATATTTGTTAACAACGAAGTTACAACAACTTCAATTTAGGAAACAAAGTATTGGTTTTTAATTTTTATTCAGATTATAAACATATTTGAGATCTGACAACACTGTCATCACCAAGTAGAACACCAGTGAATTTATACAGTGAAAATCCGAAGTCAATAGCTCAATCCGTTCTACAGTTATAACTCCTGAAAATATGGTAATGTGCGGAAGAATGTACTAAGTACTGCATAACTTGAAAATGAATTTTTAATTTTCTGTTATTCTAGAATACACTTCTCGTAACCTACACTCAAATGAATGATTTTGAAGGAATATTATTCACAAATCCATTGGCGTAGTCAGATTTTTATTACAAAACGCTTGCACCACAAATCTCTCACATTACCATATTTTCAGGTGTTATAACTGTAGAACGGATTGAGCTATTGACTTCGGATTTTCACTGTACAAATTCACTGGTGTTCTACTTGGTGATGACAGTGTTGTCAGATCTCAAATATGTCTATAATCTGAATAAAAATTAAAAAAAAAACTTTGTTTCCAAAATTGAAGTTGTTGTAACTTCGTTGTTAACAAATATTTTTTAATGAAAATTTGACAGTTTTCATTTATAATGACTACGAATCCAGTGGTGTAGTCAAATTTGAAAACAAAAATTGCCTAATAAACTTTTACCGTTTTTGACAAACAAAAAAAATCATAGAGTGCCTTGGAAATGAAACTAAAATTGTGAAAGTTAGTGTCAAGATACAGTTTTTCATGCTTAATATTTCAATAAAAAAAAATTGAGATTGATCGAAAAATGCACATTCTACAGGGGTGGTTCCATTTTAAATGGGTCACACTGTATATAACGAAATTTTAGAATGTAGTATAATTTCGAATTTGGAGTTTCCGTTCTTTGAATTTTAATACCTATAATTCAGGGCATGCAATCGTTCGTTTGTTTTAAATTTTTATATTTTTTTGTCAATATACATAATATTATGTTCTTGCCAAAATTATCATATCACTCTCTAAGACTGTTCTGAACTGAAAACACTCATGAAAAATGAGAAGAAATGTAAAAAAAAAACACAAAAAATACTTACTTATTTTTTTCGAAAATTCACCCCCATTCGACCCCCTTAGACGGCCTGGAAAACTCCTTCGTGGTATGAAGGATAAAGAAAAGAGTATTTTCCATAACATATTCCGAGCAGCATCGGCTACAAAGCCATTACTGCCTTCTATGATTTTTTTTCGGAAATTCACCCCCATTCTACCCCCTTAGACGGCCTGGAAAACTCCTACGTGGTATGAGGAATGAAAAAAAGAGTATTTTCCATAACATTTTCCGAGCAGAATCGGCTACAAAGCCATTTGTGCCTTCTGTGATTTTTTTTCGGAAATTCACCCCTATTCCACCCCCTTGGACGGCCTGGAAAACTTCTTCGTGATATGAAGGATGAAGAAAAGAGCATTTTCCATAACATATCCCGAGCAGAATCGGCTACAAAGCAATTTGTGCCTTCTATGATTTTTTTTCAGAAATTCACCCCTATTCCACCCCCTTGGATGGCCTGGAAAACTCCTACGTGGTATGAGGGATAAAGGAAAGAGCATTTCTCATAACATATTCCGGGCAGAAACGTGTACCAAGCTATTTGTGCCTTCTATGATTTTTTTTAAATTTTTCTCAGTGTACATTTGTGGATGTGGACAACTTCACACCCGTGCAAAAACTTCTCCACCAAGTAAGATTAGAGTTATTTACGCACATGGATCAGGAATCAATTTACCCCCTGTAGCATCATTGTTATTTTGAATAGACGTTTCAAATTTGGTACATCTATTTGATGTCATGAATAAAAAAATCAGCAAGTATCAGCCCAAATATGACACTTCTGGTTTGACCGGAAACGTATACAATTTGTTTAGTTCAAAAAGAGAATATCATTTTTTGAAGACCACGATTCGGTACAATAGTAATTTACGTAACAAGTCCGGAAAACACTGTTTTTTGGACGAGTGTACAAGATTCTAGGACGAACGTAAGTATTTTTTGTCAGCAAACACTTTTCGTCCGCAAACACTTTTCGTCCGACGAAAAGCATTTACGGACGAAAAGTGTTCGCGGACGAGAAGTACTTGTCTTCAAAAATAATCGAATTTTCGTCCTGAAATTAGTACGTAAAATGTCATTTTTTGTAGAGGTCGACGAAAAACACATTTTCATTCCACCAATTCCATTGAACACATTCAAATAAATATTTTTCCTCTGTGATGCCGATCTTGGAAATATGCAGCTTGTTAAAGAGTCACGTTTTCAATTGGGTCACGTCTGTACATGCAAACAAATTCCGAAAGAAACAACAATGAGTTTTTAAGTAGACAAGCATGAAAGCAAAAGTGAAATAATAACGAAACCATATAAATCCTGAACTACCAGACGACCTCAACTTACGCAATAATTTAACGGTCATTCTCGTCAGATCCAAGGTAACGCTTTTTTGGCGGGCTTACTTGGAATGTCAAGATCATCCGGCGCTCGATATGAATATTGAATTGTTCTGTGAGAGTGACCTGGAATTGGAGATTTATTTTCCACAACGAAGAAGATTTTGATAATTTATAATAAATGAAGAAATCTGCAATTGTTTACAATGGGGGTACTAATGAAATGAAACAAATTGTCCTACCAGGACTGTTCATTGCGATAAATCTACACAAAAAATTTATCAGAAAACTAATTTCCTAGCTAATATCACTACGGAAGTTGAATTTTATATACACAATAATATATTCATTTATATTAGTATTATATTATACAGTATCGGAAAGTTTTCAACTGGGGTATGGTGGTTTTATGAGAGCGTAAAAAAAACCTTGCTATATGTTGAAAGAGCATTACAATTTCTCCTCTACTCGCTCGAGGAAGGGATATCGACGTGAGTTGTTAATTCGTCGGACGAGGGAACAGGAGAGGCGCGCAGTAGTGCGTCTCTCTTATTTATGTGGTATTATCATATCATTGCGTTCCTTGTTGCTCGCATAGATTTCTGTCTATACCACAGATAAAAAGTTTCCGATACTTTATAGATTAAATTTTGTGTTTAGCTAAGGTTTTGCTTTTTCAGTTCATCTCTATAGGCTCTTTCCTGAAAAATCACGGTTTTACGATTGCACAATATTAAATGAGCGTTATCTTCCATTGAACTAGTTCTGCTTTTGTGCGTTTACGTTCGCTTTTCAAATGACCGCAATTAATATATTTTCAGATTACAAAACGAGTGAAGCTCGGTCGTCCAGGTACTCAAAGTTTTATTGTAAAAAAACATTCAGGTCATTTCAAGTAAGAAACATCTTTGATTTTTGGTCAAAATACCAGTCCAGTACCAACTTCCTGATTGAGAATTAAAATATTATACAAATATTCATGTATCATACCGGTTTTAATTGTATAAATGAATTTCAGTGAGTGAATTAATAGATAATTCCTAATTCGTAACCAGTACTAAATGAATGCTATCGAGCATTGAATTTATTGTTGTGTCACGTGCACAACAAAGAATTATTCGCTTAGCTCGATTTTGTAATTTGTGTAAACGTTTTAGCACATTCACATTTTGATTCGCGAGATAAAGCACAGTGGTACAGTAAAGTCGTGTAAAATGAAATAACCTGGACTGAAATGATCATTACAGTAAAGCTGGCGATGTAGAAATGAAAAAGTGTATACAATCGGCCTACTTCCTTGATCGATAAAGCGCATAAAATGGACATATTTCTATGTGGTCGTAGAAAAACAGTATTCTAGGACATGTCGGATCTATGTCTCATAAATGATAATCAGTTGACGGGAAATGAAGGAGGTCTTGTCACGAAACCGAAAAGCAATATTTCGAGGGGAACTTTTGGCAATGGACCTCAAAGGGGTTTGAGGTTTTGACATGGAAGGATACTGCTGATGCTAATACATTGACATAGATGACTTGATTGATATAGATACTCCTGACATAGTTAGGCTAGCTACAGTGCGGTCGGCCTTTCTAGAGAACAGACATGCTTAGGTTTTGTTCCCATTGACTTCTACCAAATTGTTGGTTCCAATATTATAACAATGTAAAAATGATCTCAAACTTGATTTGATTCAAAATCAGGGAATAAGCAGATTGAGACGACCCTGAGCACGTCAGACATTGACATGAGGAGTAGGCTGATACTTAGATGCCTATTAGTAGAAGCCTCACAGGACCTGAAACATCGAGTTAAAATTATCTAACGCGGTTCAGCCAACAAACTTTGTCGTTTTTTATTGTAAATAATGGTTATTGAGCTTAACCGTCTGATACTTCAGTAATCCTGATCAGCAAAAGTACTCTTTCCATTTTCTCACTCTTGATCAACATACAATTGAAAAAAGAAATGAAATGAGTACACTCTCTAATGATGGCTCTGCTTCAAAGGGATGTTTTACGTAGCATGAACTTCGAGTATATGAAAGCATTTTCAATCCACATTATTAGTTCATTAATTAACTGCTGAAATTTGTGACATTTCAAAGGATTCTTGACGTTGAGTGGAAGCGATCTCTAACAAAGCAACCTAAGGATGATTTAGATTGTGTACATAGGCTGCAAAATTATATCTATAGAGGATGATTCAATATATTTTTTCACATGATACTGAAAAATTGCAAATTTTAGTTGTCAGTATCAGTGTCAGTTTCAAATATATAGGTCACTCTATAGGAAAATAATTCAGGTATATATTGTAATCACCACAAAGCCATTAAAATCCGAATCATCAGCAGTTGGAATTCAGGTGAGAGTATACAATCATTGAAATCAAAATACTCATCCGACTGATAACTAAATAAATGTCTTAGCAAGAGAGCAATTCAAGTGACTTCAGATAAAAATATGTTATACATAGGAAAAAATATTTCAGCTGCTGGGGCGAGTGTCTTCCTCAGTTTTGCACCGATATACACACACCTCCATCACATCTACCACTTTTTTATATTGTATCATAAAAATCTAGTATATTTCGAAACATTTCTGAAAATCGGATTTTTTTTAAGTACTAGCCCGTGTGTTACTAAAGAGGCACTGAAAAGAAGAAGGCTATCACCAACGGATACTCACTGACTATTTCACAAAGCATATGTCATTCTAAAACACCCACATTCCTCACAGTATACAATTATGATGATAATAAACCTGCATTTTTGCTACTTTTGACAAATGATACTTCTTGCAATCATACAATCGCCCACTGATACAAGGAGCGGCTGAATCTAAAAGACGCTATCTCTTGAAAGCTTATAATAACGGGTTCATCATACGTATACAGTGTGTTCCTGATCGTTTCTGAAAAACTTGTTCGTTATTTCCCCAGAACTTTCATTTATTATAGCTAGATTATTATGTGATTTATAATAATCGAGGATGTTGCCGTTGCCAGGAGACGAGGCGCTCTGCGCCGTGTTATATGTGCTACTTCCGAGATTCATTTGAATTGCACAATAATCAAGTTAAATTCAAAGCTTTATCGTATCATTAAGACGATGATGTGAAAATAAAATCAACAACTTTGGTTATGTCACGTGATTGTCATTTTAGCGTGCCATTCGATATCTACGGTATTATTATAAAGTAACTAACTAATTATATTGTAACTAACGTATTATGTGTTATGATGTAATGATGTCAATAATTTATAATGAAGATTTAACTTAAAGGAAGATCAATTTTCCATAATACGATAAATAATGTTATAATAAACAAACTCATTTTTTCCCTACAGTTTGGTTCAACCTCTATGCCTTCATTAGGTAAGTTTGAAAATAGTGAACAGGAAATGAGCCTTTTCAGGACTTTAACATCCGCGCCTAATCTCAAATTTGGTGCAGCTTTCGTTAACCAAAAAATATATATTTGTGGGGCAAATCAGGTGGAAAACGACCCAACGTCAAATATAACAGTCAATAAAATAAAAGATATCAAAATGATTAGTTTTCTATATCAACCTCTTCATGTTACGAAAACTGAAAGATTTCTGTTAGATATAATGCAATACACGCGTCGTGGTGTTAGCCAGGGGATTAGTCGCTTTCTGACATCGGTCGATAACGACTATTATCACTTTACGATCTCCAAAAGTACTCTGAGCTTCATGCTCAGATTTCTGATTACTGGTTTTTGGTGGGACTCTAGTAAAATCAGCATATACCCATTTCCAGTCACTATCCAAACAACATAATCTATCTTATTCCAGAAAAACATATATCGTGATTTTACAAAAGCATTACCTAACATAAAACTATGTTTATTCTTTTGTTTATATTGATTATATTAATTATTTTTTTTTGTTGTTCATGCCAACTCAACTTTTGAATAAGTTCCCATACGTAACAGCTAAATTTCCATGATAACATTCCTTTTGAAAAAAGATGGATCGAACAGTATTTTTAATATCATTGTGTTATTCTTAGAACATGCTCAATACTGCACTTCAAAAGAATCCGTTATTACTGTCAGTGTTCTAATTAGGGCGAAACAACAGTTGTTTCTATTTCACGAGAAATTTGCACTTTGGTATTAGTAGAGAGTATTGTCAATAAGACCTGTACTGTTATCTCTGATTGACTTTCTTGTATTGAAGTGGTAAAGAAGCAGAGAGAACTGCGTTTCATTTCATTCATTTCATTGTCCTCGAATAACGATTTTTGTATCGGTAACTATACAGGGTGTTCTCTCCTCAGTGATATAGTTAATATTTTTTATTATACTCGATTCATTTCATAACGAAGTAAAAAACTTGACTCTTCTAATGCATGAATAAAAGATGATTACTTTCGTTTTGGACTGGTACAATCTCTAAACAAATTTATAGTATTATAAGAGGATGTTTTGAAAATTTCTCAGTTTACTATAGAGCGAACAAAATATGAAAGTCAAAATATTTTATTACTCAACATACTCTCCTGTTGATTTGCTACATTTATTACATCAAACTTGCAACGCCTCGAGTCCTTTAAAAAATATGTTCATCTTAAGAGCATCCGTGATGATTTATACATTTTTTGTTCGTTAGCCTCCGAAGAAGCGACGCTGGATTAAACACACCATGTCCTCTGAGCACGATCTCTGTGGATTGATGATGGTCGATGTTCAATTTTCTATGATTTGTGCTGTTGAAAATATAACAACCTTGTATGCAGTCAGTCATTTTTCAGTGTCTATTGTGGCATTTTCTCGACGTGTTTTCATTAATCGATTGTTCAAGACGCGTTGATACGAATTTAATTCATACGTTGTGGTCGCACACACAAAAAGCCCATTCGACACCAACATTCGAACATTGACTTCAGCTTCAACTTCAAGTTCAACTGATTTTTGCAATTTTCTATTAGAAGTCATTCAGCTCCTGAGGAAATTGACGTAGTAATGGTGTTTTGAATAGTTTCTATTCATTGAATCGTATTCCCACGAAAGTTTCCAACTATTCATTTATTTGATTGAGAGTCATGCTAAAACTTCATTTTAACTTACCAGATTCAGTCCCACGTTCGAATGAAAAGGGGCAAGGATTGGGACTGTCTACGTGTTACCATCTATTTTCTACTTATTTCAAAAGTGTATACATCCGAGATCCACTTGCGAATGATCATCCACTGTTTGTTGAGGACAATATTGTAGATATTTCAGAGCAACAATTTAAACGTTCAGAAACGTCGCGGTCCTGATAATATACCCAGTACATTCATTAAAAATTGTAATCTTATTCACATTTTCAAGTCGGTGTAGGTTCGTATCTTCGCAAGTGGATATGGTCTTATATTACTCAGAGATCTCAAATCACAGAGATTAACGGACACAAATCAGACCTCTTTGTGGTAACTTCAGGGGTACCCCAGGGAAGTCATTTGGGACCATTACTTTTTATAATTTATATTAAACATATTGGTGAAGTTTCTGAAATTCAAATTTTTTATTGTATGCCGACGATCTGAAAGTATGTATCGTACTATAAAATATTTTCCGGTGATTGTAACAAACTACAAGATGATCTTGATTCATTTGTTGAAATATGCAAAAATTCTAGTTTGTTTTTGAACTATGATAAATGCCTCATAATAACCTTTACAAGAAATAGGAATATAATTAACCATCAGTACAGAATAGATGGTCATATAATGAAAACAGTGAATGAAACCAGTGATTTTGGAGTCATTATGGATTCTAGAATGATTTTTAGGACTCATAGAAGAAGCATGTCAGACCTTCTTATGATCTATAAAATATTAAACAATCGTATTGAATATCCCGGACTATCGTCCAAAATATCCTTAAGTATACCTAGCAGAGATTTAAGAAGCCATGAAACTTTTAACACACCTTTTAGAAAAACAAATTCAGGATTAAACTGTCTCATTTGCAGAATGGTCAGAACATTTAATAGCTTCTGTAAGAAAATTGCAATCTTCAGGCTTTCATTTCTAAGGTTTAAAAAACACGTGAAATCCTTGTTCTGCTTTCGTTAACCAGATAATATTCACTCACACTTTTAGTCTACGGGTAACGCGTCGTTCATATATTTTTTATATATTTATTTTGTTCATATATTGTATTTTAATGATGTATCAGTAGAAATATTTACTATATCAGTTATTTTAGCTCACTATTTGATTACCTGATAAGAGGATGCTTGTTGGATGTTGTCAGTTTGTATCCCTAATTCCTAATAAATAAATAAATAAATAAACATCCGGATAAAAGTTGTAATTTTTTTTTGTTCCTCAGTTCCAAATTTAACTCTGTCTTCCACTACACTTGTTGGGGCCAGCAAACTGTATAAGTTCCCGTTATTGGCGATCATCAAATATAATTAACTCTTTTGTTTTCAGTTGAAGCCATCGTCATATCTGCATAGCCCTGTATAAACTGTTTTGGACCATCACAATGCATGCAAGATTGCGAAAGTGCTTGATAGTTCAAGCGGAAGAGTTCAAAGATACAAATTTATAAAACTTGTTGTGCAAACTTAACAGACACGTAAATCTTGAGAAATCTCACAGAAATGCTCCGAAACGACCGTATATATTACAATCTTGTAAACACTTTTATCGATCAAAGAATTCAAAATTGAAAAAACCATTAGCGACATCGACTGGAATGTACTCCAACCACCACATTCATAAAATCAAAGAAACGATTTTGAACGTCCCAATTCCTGGTTCTATTCTGGAAATAGAAAATTCAGCGTAATGGAGCAAATTTATTTATAATTAGCAAGACTAATGCGCCGAGAAATGCATTGAAAGGTCCGCTAAATGAGCAAATAATATAGAAAATCTGTATAGAGGAAACTAATTGAGAAGTGATTCCAAGCAAACACAAAATTCAATAGAAGGTTATGGCCCATTTTCTCAGAGTTTTGAAAGTTAATTGATGATGTTTTTATTATTGTACCGTAAACCGTTCGGAAAAGTATATGTAAGTATAGATAATATTTTAGAAAACCAACAAAGTTTTCGCGCAGACCTTTAATTGCATCATACAGGTGTAGGAAAGTCTTTTCCTGTCATCCTAACAAGGTTACCGCTTGAAGCGCTGGAAAAGGCGGGGGAGAGATTCCTGCTGAAGGAGCCCCAAGGACGGCCCCTTTCATGGAAATAGATGTGGAAGGTCGATGGATCGGCACTCTTTACTGTAGTGTGCAGGACTGAAACGACCATAAGGCTTCAAGCCAAAAGCTGCACAATAGGCCAAAAGCTGCACAATAGGCCAAAAGCTGCACAATAGGCCAAAAGCTGCACAATAGGCCAATAGGCACAAGGTCCAGAGGATGGCCTGAAGTGTCACTGTTACTATACCAAGCAGAGAAGGAAAACAGGTTTCAGGGGCAGGTATCTATCTAGAAGGAAGAGTTGTGAGAGAATGTCACGTTTTAAAAAAAAACACAATAATTTCACAAGCGGAAGTGTTCGACATCCCAATCGTAGATAGGAAACTGGAGGCCAAAGAAGGAACCGGACAGAGAATGTATATCTTATTGTCAGACAACGCTCAGAGCCATTTGCCGTCCTAAAGATCAGCACTTGTACAAGAATGCGGAGATGCTCTTGAAAAGCTAGATAAATCGGAGAAACTTAAGTTGGTATGGGGTCCTTGTCACATGAAGGTTCCTGGAAACGAGGTGAGGGATGAACTTGCTAGAACCCGTTCCTTGGCACCTTTCTGTGGGCCGAATACTGCCAATCTTCCTCCCCTGAGGATTGGGCAGAAAAAGAACCAAACGAACTTCGGAATGATACTGCTAACTGCAAGCAGTCCAAAGACTATAAGATATAAATAGCAATTTTGCACTCTTATGAATTGCAGCTCATGTCGATCTTTATTCTGTGCTTATTACCTAAAATACAGGTATTATTTTGTATCCCCAAACCGAATGCAACTCGCAGGGGTAATTCCACATCCGTGAAATTATGAACCATGATTAGGTTTTTCTGTGAAAATGTATGCGTAACTTTTTTGTATTCTTAATTGGTTCAAAGCAAAAACTGCTTGCAGAAAACACGTTAATGTCATGGGAAATCATTAATTTCTTAATTGCTGTAATTATCGGTACTGTAATTTACACTCCATTAACAATTTCACACTACATTCATTGCTTTTCCTGTGAGCTTTATTTCTCATGATTTCATTTAATTGAGAACAAAAACTGATTGAATCCAATTTTTTTTCTAATCGTGATCACCAATTACAATCGACTGCTAGAAAATAATTCAATCTCATCAAAAACTGAAAAAAGTACTGTCTTCACATGAGGGTCAAGGTTCAGTTTCATTATTATTTTCGTTTAGTCAACATCATTTTTGTATCTCATGTAGGTACTATATTTTTTGAAAAAAGGTTCTACATTCAGAGTTTATAGCATTTAATAATAACAAAAAGAGACTGCTTGTGAAATTATTCGGGACTGGGTCAAACGAAAACAAAGGGAGAAGTGGTACCACGAAAAAACATTCATTGAAGAACCGTCAAAACACGGAACTGAAGAACTACTAAGTTGAGCAGGAATCAAGTCAGAACAATAAAGGGTCTTCTGACTGTTCACAGTCCACTGAGAAAACACCTGCACAAGGACCAGCATCCGAGAGGAAAAATAAGTCTTTTTAAATTCCTTATTCCCTGATTTGGTGAATGATCCGTTGGCTCGCATTAAGATGCACCAGATCTTTTAACAAGAACTACGACGCAAAATTCAAAATATTTTCTACCAAAAAAAATGGTTTTTATTCTGTAGAAGAAAATTAAATACGATATCAAATAGCAATTTTTTCGACTAACAGACCAGACGCTGTGATGGAATATCTCCTTTATATATAACTAAGCGGCACTTATGAATACAAGTGATTGCTTCTTCAGACACCCTTCTGAAACGAAACTGAAAAACCAACAAAACGTACAGCAGTTTGTTTGATGTATGAGAATTTGAGTAAACACAATCTTGAAAGATACATCTAGTCGAGTGCTTTCGAAAAGTTAATGTAATTCTCACAGTTGATTAGGTTTCTTTCAGTCTGTGCCGTTTCAAACGTCTGTGAAAGGACAAACTTGTGTGGAAATGAACCAAATTCCATTCAATAGATATGGCAGATTCAGGAGCGATTCAATACGCCTAATTAGCGAGTTGAAACATGTATTTCAAAGCTTTTCCATTCCTTTAAGTCGTTAGGAATACAAGTTCAGGGTGCTGGAAATAAAATGATAGGTATGTGGAATGTGAAACATGTTTCCACTGAAATAAATAATGAAAGTGAGATGAAGGTACAATTGTTGGCAGGAAAGCGTTTTTTCCCAAAAGTCTGACATTTTATATCGATTCCATAATTTCAGCTTCATTATTATTACAATCTCAAACAGTCATTTAATGATTTCAAAAAGTGAAAATTACGGCAAAAATATAGCAGAAGCTCGCAAAAATAAAATCGAAAAAATCATCGAATAATTTGATCATGGGTCAAAAATAGAGCGTGTTGGAAATTTCCGAGGGGGAAACTACTTTTTCATTAGGTGTACATCATAACATTTTCATTAATTCATTATTAATTTAAATTACATTCATTATTCGAAATGTCAAAACTCGCAAGAAATTATTTTTGCGCAAAAACATTTGAAAACTTATTCAGAGCTGACCAACTTGAGAACGGTTAGAGATAGACGAATTCTGCGAACTCCAATCGATTCAGAATGGCCGAATCAGTATATACTTCTTTATTTTTCACTTTTCGAATTTCAAATTTTTGTCCCCGAACGTATTTTGACGTGCTGATTCCGAATCTTTGAACGAAAATATCGAAAACTCATCAGAAATATTTTTGGCGCCAAAAAAACGATTTGATAACTGATTCATAGCTTTCCAACTCGAGAACGTTTAGAGAAAGACGAATTCTGCTAACGCCAATCGATTGCTGAATTAGTGAATATTGAGAATTTGAACAAAAAAAATCGACGGACAAAAAGGCAAGTATATCATGATAAATAATTTTCTGAACTTTTTAAATTTAAATTTTTCAAATTTCAAATTTTTATCCCCGAACGTATTTCGATGCTGATTCCGAATCTTTGAACAAAAATGACGAAAACTCATCATAAAAATATTTGGCGGCAAAAAAAACATCTAAAAACTGATTCAGAGCTAACCAACTCGAGAACGGTTAGAGATAGACAAATTCTGCGAATGCCAATCGATTCAGAATGGTCCAATTAGTATGTATTGTGAATTTCGAGTCAATCGAAAGGAATAAAAAATTAATCGAAAATCCCTAAAAATCATCAAAAATACCAAGTCGTCACATCGACTTGAAATTCGCACTGTATACGTAAAATTTTATGCTCATTCCAAAAATGTTTTATTTTCATATGCTCAGATATAAGATTTAGGCGGAAAAAGGTGTTTAAATTGAAAAATAAAATTTTCTTATATTTTTTATTTTTCATTTTTTAAATTTCAAATTTTGATACTCGAAAGTAATTTGACGTGCTGATTCTGAATCTTTTAACAATAATGTCGAAAACTCATCAGAAATATTTTTGACGGCAAAAAAACCATCAAAAAACTGATTCAGAGCTGACCAACTCGACAACGGTTATTGATAGACAAATTCTGCGAACGCCAATTAGTATGTATTGTGAATTTCGAGTCAATCGAAAGAGATAAAAAATTACTCGAAAAAGTTGCAAGGTTCACCCCTAAAAATCCTCAAAAATACCAAGTCGTCACATCGACTTGAAACTCGCACTATATAGGTAAAATTTTATGCTCATTCCAAAAATGTATTATTTTTATGTGCTCAGATATAAAATTTAGGCGGAAAACGGTGTTTAAGATGAAATATAAAATTTTCTGAGATTTTTTATTTTTCATTTTTTAAATTTCAAATTTTGATCCTCGAAAGTAATTTGACGTGCTGATTCTGAATATTTTAACAATAATGTCGAAAACTCATCAGAAATATTTTTGACGGCAAAAAAACCATCAAAAAACTGATTCAGAGCTGACCAACTCGACAACGGTTAGAGATAGACAAATTCTGCGAACGCCAATCGATTCAGAATGGTCGAATTAGTATGTATTGTGAATTTCGAGTCAATCGAAAGAGATAAAAAATTACTCGAAAAAGTTGCAAGGGGTTCGTTCACCCCTAAAAATCCTCAAAAATACGAAGTCGTCACATCGACTTGAAACTCGCACTGTATACGTAAAATTTTATGCTCATTCCAAAAATGTATTATTTTTATGTGCTCAGATATAAAATTTAGGCGGAAAACGGTGTTTAAGATGAAATATAAAATTTTCTGAGATTTTTTATTTTTCATTTTTTGATTTTCAAATTTTTGTTCTCGGAAGTAATTTGACGTGCTGATTCTGAATCTTTTTACAATAATGTCGAAAACTCATCACAAAAATTTTTGGCGAAAAAAAAACCATCTAAAAACTGATTCAGAGCTGACCAACTCGAGAAAAGTTAGAGATAGACTAATTCTGCGAACGCCAATCGATGTATTGGGTATGTATTTGGGAATTATTTTATGACTTTCTGGATCTTATTTTTATACATAAAAGTTAAATTATGTCCATACAACGTATCCGAGTAATTGAATGGTAATTACTTCACTGATTTCATTAGGTGTACAAAAAATTACTAGTTGTTTCCCCCTCGGAAATTTCTTACAAAATGAAGAACTTGCCCAAAAATTGTTTTTCAATTTCTTCCAAACGACGATCTAGAACATAATTTGTATTATTTCCAGGAAAGTTTAAGGTTGAAGAAGCGGAAGACACCGTTTATGTCTTCTACACACTGTGATGTTGGTGACTTTATTCTCAGGTCGTATTCGAAGAAGTAAAATCCAAAATGTATGAAAACACTTTCATTGTGTTTTTTTTTTTCTTTCTAGACCTCATATCTGAAAATGATCCCGATACTACAACCAAAGAAGGTGAAAGAGTAATTGATAGTTATGTTTCTTGTAACTATGAATTTACTATTGTAACTCTGATGTTGGCGAGCTGACTATATTAAAATTCGAGGCATTTTCTGTTAGGTACTGTTACTGAATAAAGTAATACTATTGGTTATGTAGAGGAACCCGAACCCATCGATGGGTCCATATACAGCTGTTCACTTTATAAATTCATCAATAATATCATCATATCATCATATCACTCATTCTGTTGACAATATAATTTTATGGTACATGGAATCCCACCCCTGTTGACTGTTGTCTCTCTGAAGATGGTTAGTTGATGAATACTGTACTCACTATAACATAACAAAGACATTTTTTCCAGATTCTCATGCGTTGAGACTGATGAACCTCGTCCCAGAATCATGCAAAAGTGTCCCATAATAGAGCCCTTTACAATTTCAGTTACTATTATCTCCCTGAATTTGAAGTTTTGTAATACTACCATGGAGTACAAGATAAAGGAATGTATTCTCTCTAGCGAACACCGCTAAAGAAAAAATAACCCCAATCCCTTATGTTTGGAGAAAGACGAATTTATGTTAATACGGAGATCTTCAATGAATCCAATGAATATTCCAATTTTTTGAGAAAGATTGGGTTTCGGATCTTGAACCAAAATTAACAAGATCCTATTTTGCACATATTCACATCCAATATTGATTGAAATAAAATTCTTCCTAAACATCGAGGTTTCAGATGTGTTTACCAGTTAAACGTGATTCTATAAAAAAAATATATATAAAACTGTCAATAATAATAATAGAAATAAAAATAAATAATACAACATTTAACAAAAATAAATAAACGTGTAAATAAAAAAAATCTTTTGAAACAACTAACTGTTAAGATTTATGCTATATAAAGGATATAACTATAAATATATAAGTATATCGTGCCTTACATAGCATCACGTAAAAAATCCCGTTTTAGAATGAATTTCGTTCAAGCAACCCACAATCATCCTGAGTAGTATATTATAATCAAGCTAGTTACCGCTGTGATTATAACCATCCATATACAATCTCCGAATTCTAATGAGTGAATCCTCCCCGAACAATCTAAGGGCACGTCTGAGGTAACAGATAAAAAGGAGCCCTTTCAACGGCCCACTCGGTGAAGAATAAATTGAAAACCGCCCGCCTGCGCTCCGAGGCCATTAATTTTGAAAGCGTCAGTAACAATTGCAATGGAGATTTGAATAACAAAAAGTGAGATAACAAAAAATATTCAACCACAAACAGCTCCATGATTCTATGAAAACTAATTTAATCTCTCGGGCTGAGTTCGTGGACCCTTTTCAACAGGGCGTTTATCAATGACTTGGCATTATCATAGTTGTAAGTGTTGTAACAGATGCTTCGACCACATGAGACATGGTTCGATGGATTTGATTGGGTTTGGACGTAGCCAACCTTCAATTAATTATCAATCTATGAAGTTTGACTTTTTCCATCTTGAAAAAAATTATTGATTTAGATAATTTCGTGAGAACGACCAAGAGTGGTATGCAAAAAATGAGACACCAGTATTACTTTTGAAAGCCTACCTTGTAAGTCAATGAGTTTCAAAAACAATTCTTGAAAATGACAATAAGTTCTGCAGATGAATTTATTGTAAAACTTCCAATATCCGGTAAAGCTGTATCATTTATCTTCTCAAATTAACATCTGATACTGAATCATGAACATTTTTATTCTGGGCAAGCAGAATTATTTTATATCGTAGCAGCTATTATTGTCCTCAGTTTCGTTTTCCTCGCTTTCCGTGCTCCATTAATCTGCCATGAGGAACCATTCCATGGCAGAGAACAAGTACAGGATGATCCAGAATAAGACCAACGAAATCATAGGTCTGATTCCTCAAATAATATTGTTTTTGAAAGCTCTTACAAACAATCCCTTTCCTTAGTAAGATACAGAAACCTCAAAGATGAAAATGATTTTAACGACTTGCTTTTGATCAATTTCCTGATGAATCATGCTTAAGAAACCAAGGGAATAATTTTACAACCTTCATATTTTAAATTAAAGTTTTGTTGCAAGATGTTACGAATTGCTTCTCCTTCATTTCCTGATAAAAACTTGACTTCTCGATGGAAGCAAGGGCTGTATGTATGTTATAACCCTTACATTAAAAAATCAAAGTTTGCATGATATCTACGTCAGAGCATATTCTGACGTTGACAAGATGTTGCAAAGTGGTTCTCCTTCACTTCCTGCCGGAGGAACCAAGGCGTGTTTTGCAATCTAAGTAGTAAAAATTCGAATTTTTTGTGAAATATTCGTTGGAGCATAGAGACTTTTTGACAGTATGTTATGGATTGCTTCTTCTTCACTTCCTGCTAAAAAAATTGACTTTCTGAAGGAACCGGAGTAATATTTTACAACCTTTATATTAAAAATTCGAATTTTGTGTCCAATAATTATTATGGGACATAAACAGATTTTGACAGGATATTTCGAATTGCTTCTCATCCACTTCCTGGTCAAAAAAAATTGAGTTCCAGAAGGAATCAGGGGGCCAGAGGGTTTATTTTACAACTTCTAAAAGAAAAAAATTTTCATATATTAGTGTTGTAAAATACACCCCAACGGAGATATCACGCAAAATGAATTTTTTTGAAGTAATCGTTGTAAAATACACCCCTTGTTTTTCTCGAGATGTCGAATTTTCTCATCGGAAAATGAAGCAAGAGCAATTCATAACGTCCTGTCAGTATCTGTTTATTTTTAAACAAAAACTTTTCAAAAATTTTGCATTTTCAGTAATAATATCCCGACCAAACGCAGAATTTTCAAAAAATATTCTCACCTTGCTGTCACGAAAATTGTGTTGAAACACCACAAAAGCTTGCTGGAGTGGTATTTTGTACAGCAACACAGTTTGGGTGCCTGGCAAGGTGAAAGTTTGTTAAAAATGCTGCATTTTGAAGGGAGAGATCTACAAATTTAAATCTAAAAGTATAATATATTTTCAGCTGTATCTTATCTTAGTTGAGTCAACAGTTTTTTTCAGTTCTGAAACTCCAGCTAGGTGAGATGTAAGGCCGAGTGTAAGGCTTTTTTTCTCGAGCAACGATTAGCCTATCTAAAGGACAATTCAATTTCCTTGTGGCACAAGCGCCGTTACAAAAATATTGAGACAATGCGGTTGGAACCCTGTAACTACACTACTAGTTCTATAAATCCATAAAAAACAATACCTTCTCAACTACATGTATGTCATTCTAAATCACGAATTTTAGATTTTTCGTTTTCGACCATGTTCGACACATGAAAAGATTTTTTTCGTCATTTCAACATCCTGTAGGAAATGAGTTTTCGTGTCACTTCCATAAAGTAAACCAATCAACGTTACTGAGTTTTTCGGCCTCATTCTGGATAACCCTGTATACACGAAAACCTAATGTAAGCAGTTTTCGTGGGTCATCTGGTATTCACGCATCGTAGCGACAAGATAATAACAGAATATGTCAAATAAATCGATTTCAACTGACAAGCGAGATGATATATCTCATCTTATTATGCTGACCTATTTCTTTTTTGTGTACTGCCATTTCTCGTCGCAAAAGGGCTGGAAATGAAAAAGCCTTCATCCCTCTTTTTCTACAGTGGCACTGCGGGTACAGGAATATAAGTTGCTAAGATCCAGAAGGGCCCTTATCGATGATCTAATTTCATCCACTTCACATTTTAATGGGGAGCTCAGCAAATTTAGTCCGATTTGAACTGATCGCTATAAAACAGCGGTCTGGCAACTCTTGTACGTTCAAGACTGTCACGTTATTCCACAGAAATAAAAAAATGTATTAATTGTCTAGTAATTTTTTTGTAATTTTTAACTGAAAGCAAGATCTCTAGTATATTTTATTATTTCTTTTATCGTATCATTTAATATTAATCGGAAATAAATATTTGGAACCTTTGGTGTGAATACAATTGAACGATTATTCTGTGGATTTGGTAGACAAACTGATTAGGAAACATACATTTAAGAGAACCCTTCGTAACCCTACGATTTTTAAATAGAGGAAACCTCTTCTTAATATATCGTTATTCCATGCGAACCTCGAGTTACTCGAGGTTTCGACAGCATTTTTAGAACCCTCAATATGAAGGTGGCTCGGACGGTGATATACAAGACTTCATATAAACTGTAACAAATCTTGGGTACTCCCAACTATAACACGAAAGAAAAAGAAAAGTCGGGGATTTATAAGATTCGCTTGTAAGGAAGAAGAAGTATGTGGGCCAGACCAGTAGGTCCATGAAAGTACGGTTCCGAGAGCACATTGCTCATATATTATTTTCGAGACCAGAAATATCAAGTGTGGCTCAATATGCTTTGGACCACGACCACCGATTTGATGACACAAGTTTGAGACAGGTTCAAGACCGCAGACTTCTCGATGCATTCAAGAGTCTGGAAATTGCAAAGTGTAAAAATATTATGAATACCGATAAAGGCCCCATTCCATAAAGCCCTTTGTTCAAGTTCATAGTACAATGAATGTTTTTTCCTTCATTAGTACTACCCGTAATTTTTCTGGCTATCAATGTTGGTAAAATAAATATTATTATATCAATATAATGTTAGTCATTAATCCAAGTATCATCAAATACGAAACAGGTAGTTTAAAGTATGTAGTTTCTGATTTAAAGTGAACAATTCGAGTAGATAATTTGAGGTAGGTAGAATAGAGGATCAATTAAAAATGATATTAAGTGCAATTAACCACTCAGATGAGTAGTACGTATAAATAGGATTAGAATTTTGTTCTCTAGCATAGTTAGCGTTCAGCTCTTGAGATAGCGAAACGCGCGTCGAGTGAAAGTGAAGTAGTTTTGGTGTTTTGGTTAGCTTCTATTTCTTGAATTGAATACTAAGCTTTCTTTAAGTTGAATCTTTATTACAAATTATTAACATCATAACGACACATAGTGCATTAGTAATATAATACCCTAGATACCAAATGGCACGTTAAATTGACAATAATATGACATAACCAAAGTGGTTGATTTTATTTTCACATCATCGTTGTCAATGATACGATAAAGCTTTGAATGTAACTTGATTATTATTCAATTTGGAAGTTGCACAGGCGACAGATTATTATAAATCGCATTATAACCTCGTTACATTGACAGCTTCAAGCGATTCATCAAGAGAAAATATATGAAAATATACGTTTTATTCTGTAGTTTCAATCGATCCGCACAATTTTTCTTATTCGATAATTGAACAATATATATTATGTTTTTCATGTATTGTCAAATTACTTGCCACAGACTTGTTGAACAAAAGTATAGAATGGTGTTCTCTTTTGAAAAAAAAACTCTCTGTCCTATAGTGACCACAAGAGTAGCATGAACTAAAATCTTTTTTCCACTACTAGTATTAGAATATATCATTATTTATGTCGAGAAGATACATTTCTCTCCTAGTAGGAACTAATTTTTCATTATTTCCTAGTAGGAGGAAAAAATTAAAACAATTGACAATATTATTAAGTTTTCCGAAGATTTGAGAACACGCTTAAAATAATCTGTTAAACGAGAATATACTTTTATTTAATAATCTTTCGATTTTCAAAATCTTGTTGGAACAGTGAACCGATAATGAACATTATTTCAGTGGAGAAAAGGAAAATTTCAGAATACCCAGAAACTAATATGTTAATATAGAAAAACAAGATGTCCTGCCCTACCAGGACGATGCTCATTGCCATAATCCTATGCAATAGGAATAATTGTGTCGAAAATCCATCAGAAAACAACTACTTTCCTGGCTAATACCACGACGAACGTTGAATTACATCGAATGAATTTCCATGCAGAGTTCATACAAGGATGTCTCTGCAATTGTTAGTTGCATGGAAATGTTCATTGAAACATTTGGACCACTTATAGATCGATTTCTGGGTTCTTGCCCTCATCAGTATAGGGTAGGTCTCTGCAGACAATAACCAATGTCTGCAACAAATGGTTATATTGTAAAGAGACCGTTTTATAAGACAACAGTAAAAATCCACGGCAATATTAATGCAAAAACATGAATAGCAGGTCCCATGGAGAAGAAAAATGGGACCTGAACTTTTTACTTTTTCTGCTGACTATTCTATAATATTTTCAATTTTTCAGTTGTTTATATATTCGTGAAGCAAATAATTCATTAGCACTTATCATTGTTGTCTTTACTCACGATGTCTTTGTTCATATTCATTGTATATATTGCTTGTTATTATTATTTTAGCAAAAAAGAGCAAGCTAGGAGGAGACAAGAACATAAGAAAAAGGCAAGGAAGCTGGTGAGAGCAAAGAAGAAAAAAGAGAAAAAACGGTTAGTCTAAAACGAAAATGTAAGACATCCAGTTTTTGCAATTCGTGAATTGATCTTTCTGAGTAAGTATCCAGCAAGTCTGAAAAAAAAGGAAATGGAACCGAAAAAAATGCTAGCCGAAATACGAAGGCAAGAAAATACTAAAGAAATTATCACAATCAACATCTTCCCATTCATTGAGCAATTTTTGTGTACACGAGAACTCCGAATTGAAAGAAGAAACCGATGAAGATACAAACAATCTTGAGAATGACGGATTTGTTCCTGGTTTGACGAGCTAAGGAAGTTATCAGAATGGCAGATTTTTATTTTTATACCAGAAATTTGCAAAGGGTGTATTTGGTTTCTCGTAATATGTCCACTACTGGCACATTAACATAATTCAATCTCTCACAAATTTGTCTATGAGTACTTCTACTGAATCAATTTTGAGTGGGAACTTATAGGAATTATGAAGACATTTCAACTGACCATGAATCACTAAAGTATATACCTAGGAAAAACGTTACTGAATATTTATAACCAGTGTGTCATTAAATTGTCCTGGATTCCAAGCGGAATGTATCCTTTTTCAGTTAACATCGTAATTCATTCCGAGTACCGAGAATGATTAAGCAAATTCCGAAGAAAATTATAAACGCATTTCTGCATGAGAGCTTATGTGAGTTGCACGTGGATATTTTGTACAAGGTAAGCATATAATATTCAACAGAATCTATTAGATAATGCAATGTAGAAGACATACGCATTAATAAGATAGACACCACCGGTTTAAAAAAAAAATGTTGTTTCGATAAACTTCTATGGATTGAAACAGATACATAATTTCTGAAAGAATGACTACTACAATAGTCGAAAACAGTCAAGAATAAACAATTTATTTTAATTGTTAATAATTCTCCTTCATTGCTATATGAAGTTATTTGTTCATATTTGAATTTAAATATTAGGCGGCGCATATTGCAAAAACTTAACAAAATAACGAAAATTAATAACATTGTAGGTTATGTTTACGGTTATAAGAAGGTCAGTCCTGTTCTTTGGGTTTTTTTTTATTTTCGTCTTTCTGATCTTCCGGAGTTTCCAGAAGCCGACCCTTTACCTCTTGATTTTCTTTAACCCATTAGTTCTTTTCATTCTTGTGAAACTTGCTGCAATTGGTCTTGTTCTTCTTGTTTTCTCTGGAATCCTTCGTTCTTCTTTTTCTCCAAATTTTGTTGCCAAAGTTACTCCCCAATTCGTCTTTCCCTAGCTCTTCCTTCCATTTCCTTTCGCCAGCGTTCCTTCTCTCACTCTTCCTTTTGTCTTTCCTTAGTCCTTTGTTTTATTTCCCAATGTCTTTCTTCAGGTCTTTCTTCCGTCCTGTTTCCTGTGTACGCTTTTGTTCTTTCTCTTATTTTTTTCGCGCTTGCTCTTTTTGTTTTTCTCTACGCCTACGTGCTTCATATACTTCGTCTTATTGGATCCATCTGTCTTCAAACTCCTTAAGGAAGAATTAGAAAATAAACGTATCGACATAGTTACATCACTTGAATATCTGAGTTTGCAATTAGATTACTGCTTATCATTTGATGATCATTTTGAATATATAAAAAAGGAAATATCGAAAAAACTTAAATTTTCCACTAGAATTGCCAGTAACTTTTCAACTGATACGTAAATCACTGTCTTTAGACCATTAATCCAACAGCACTTTGAATACTGTGCTTCCATTATATTCTAAAATTACAGAATCGATGAATGAGAATAATTTTGAAGTGTTGTAGGTCTACTCCAATTTCTACAATATTACTGTTCTATGATTTTTATTTATAAAATGCTAAATACAATGACCCCAACATATCTGCAAACTACAATTAACTTCAATAAAGATATACATGATTATTTGACGTGAAACAGCAACAATCTTCATATAATTCGAACAAACTCGAGCACAATATTTTTCAAAGGCTAGGTCCAATTCAATGATTTACCCAATATATTGAAATCCATTGCATCATTTGAAACATTCAGAATAGGATTAATAAAATATATTCATAACGGAAATTGATTTTATTCAATTTCATTTATTTTATATGTATCGTCATTTGTCTTATTTTATATATACCTGTCTTCGTGTCTGTGTATATTTATGTTCTTTCAATTGTATGAATTTAGTTAAGTATATTAGGATCCTATTTCAATGCAATACATTATTATTATTTCGAGAAATTAAAATTCCGCTTCAGATCGATAACCATAACAGACACTGTTCTCATCGACTGTACTATTTTATCCAAGATCGAGAAAATAAGACAACGATACATATGAAGTAACCTTTATAGTAGACACGTTCGTGCAGCATTTAAAATCTTACCTTGGCTTGAAAAACTATTCCATGATGAAAGGCCTCATCAGGATGGAGTGGAATTCTAGTGTCGTAGTCGTCATTTTGCACCAAGTCGTACTGCCTCTTCGACGGCATTTTGTACTCTTTACATTTTCACTAGGAATATCACGACGCGCAAATTGATACTGAGCGATTATCAGATTTTTGCACAAAATTATAATTTCTTTCCGATATCAACACAAACACATGCTTTTCACCAAAAATAAATCTAGAAATGTTTTAGGTCCCGTGTCGAAAATAAACTAACTAGTCGAGCTGAGAGTGAGCGTCTGAAGTTCTTATGATTGAAAGACGTGCTTTCCGTGTATTGTGACAACATTCAATCTGGGGGTCATGACTCATATTGATTGGCGTTCTCAGCTTTCAGTAGCACCTGGAACAAATAGACAATGTTATTTTCGAGGAATTTCTTCGATTCGTTTTAAAAATTATCTCATTCAAACTCAGTTCTCACAGAGAGTCCAATATCCAACAGCTGGCATATTACACGACCAATAGGTTGTGCAATGTTTATTATTTCCATCAATTTGCATTTTTATTCGAATCAAGGAGAATGTTCAGAATATTTTATAGTTCAATTGTTTTATATTGAAAATGCTCTCATTCAATATAAGATTGACTACCTCCAGTAACACGAATCAATGAAATGAAGGTGAACAAGTTGAATTTATGAATGAATGTTGCTTTAATAAAATTCCGACTTCGAAGTCGAAAATAATAAAATTCCGACTTAAGTCGGAAAATAATAAAATTTCGGCTTCGATGTCGGAAAATAATAAAATTTACATTTTCATTCAGATATTTGATTGATATTTGATAGATTCACTCACCGAAATCGTTCATTTTATTGATGTAAGGACCGCACCTCTTACATTAGATCTCCATCAGGGAGATCGGAAGAATTGGGAAGTAGTTTTACAAAGCAAGGATGGAAATGATGGAAATATTTCTTCTGTGTTACCGAAATGAAATATTTACCTATTCCATCAGATCTGTTTCAATGACCAACGTGGCTTTAGCCGGGGAAGTAGTTGTTTTCTGTTAGATAATACAGATAAATCACATTTTTCAATTTTAATGGAGAATGGTCGTCTTTTCAATTAATGAAATTATATATTTCAATAAACCAACTCTCTACCATCCTAACATCAATGTAGTTTGTATGGAAATCAGGAATACTAAAAAATAAGTCATTGGATTTTTTAATAAAGAGTTAAGATGAAAACTATTGTAAATAATCAATAAAATTATAAAATAAACGATAATTTTGTATACATGTTGTTGCTCTGTGTTTTCATCAAGTCCTTGAGTGCTTTTGAACCAATAAATGTCACTGTTTCCATTGGTATTTCGAAAGATAGATTATAAATGGAAATCCAATTATCCTTGTTTTTCCCTACTTGTCTTAAACGATATCAGTAATTAGAATTGAAGATAGGCACAATTCACAGTTCATACCTATTGTCATAATAATACGCATAACAGTTGAATTTACGAACTCTCAAGATCATATAAGTATTCATAATCATAGCGATTAATTGAATTCAATTTTATGGGAAGATGATCTCGCGGCTTGTACATATTCAGATTTATTCTATTCTTGAAATAATTGCCTACAAGTACTTATATTGCAACTAACGCAATTTGTGAGAGGCCTCACCTTCGATATAACTCGTAATATTTCAATAAATATAGAAATTAAAATTTCACAACACAAATTCAAATTTATCGAATTAATAATTTTCGTTATACAGTCCCAAGTAGCACACCCATATTGGGACAATATTGGTACAATATTGTGAAAATATTGGCAAAATATTCAAATAATAATATTGGCGAGAAAAAAAATGTGAACATTTGGCGATATTGGTCCAATATTTAAAAAATAATATTGGTCTAATATTCTCGAAGCAATATTGGCCTCAAAATGTTAGGCAATAAATATCGCTGTAGCACACTTACGTTGGAAGAATAATGGTAAAATATTGGCAAAATGTTGAAACGTAATATTGGCGAGATAAAATTATATCTATTTCGGAATATTGGCACAATATTACTGGACATTATACAAATAAAATTAGTGAAATATTGAGGAAGCAATATTGGCTCCAAAATATTCAGCGATATTGGTACATATCATTTGCATATATCGATAAAATATTCAAAGTGAATATCTTGCCTTGGAAACATTGAAGAAATATCTTCATAATATGTCAAATAATTTGAAAATTCTACAATTTCGTTTCTACTTCAATTTACCACTGAGTAAATTGACTTGTAAACGCATTGCGAGAAGCCCTATTTAATATATGTTACTATGATTCAGCTGTTGTTCCATATATGGGGCCACCTAGCGGTTTCTTACCCAAGTTCAATCATGATTCATTTCTATATTGTTTATTGAATATTCGGCCAATATTCAAATTTCAATCCTAGTGATAAACGTATTTTGTAATATTGTATCAATATTGTCTTTCAAATATTGGCGTAAGGTTTTCGTAACAACCTCAATCAATATAGGGTCAATATAATTTTTAGAATATGGATTAAATAATATTCCACCAATGTGCTATTAAACTTGGATATACAATATTGTTTTTTATCACTTATAATCTCCCTAGTGCTTGAATTATTGCCGGAAATTTTTCTAGTACTTGAATTTTTTGAAAGATTTTCTTAAAAAATTCATGTACGAGATAAATTTCCAGCAATTAATTCAAGCACGCGGGGGATTCGGTAAGAAAATTTCACACCAAAATATATTAAATTAATGGTTAATTCAACTGACTTGTAGATTATTCTGAGAGAAAACAAGTTGTAACATCAGTGGGCCATGAATGGTTTTTGTTGATATAATGACAGTTACGAGTTGGTATTAGTGGCGGTGTTTGTATGTGAGAAAGGAAAATTCATTTTGCGACATTTTCAACCTAAAATTACATTGCACATCACGCAGAACTAAAATAGTTTTGACTGGTCCATGCGGATTGTCTATTGGGAAGTGATGTGGAAAGGAATTCTTGCAAATTTCAGCCGAGTATTCACGAAAAGATAAGTTGAATAACATTTTTTCAAATATCAAGTTCATGTAGTCAAGCATAGGTAGATTTGATTGATATACATTTTTTACCGATGGACCTATTCATCGTTGAAATGCAAGTTCTCAAAATATTTTCAGACACAGTCGAAATATTTAGTGAATATATAATTATGAAATATTATCTCCTTTCATATGAAAAATAACATTCCATTTATACATAAAAGCAAAATGTTAACTATCACATGTCAAATATTTAACAGAAAAATTTCCACTTATTAATTTCGCCCAGGGTACCCAGGAGGATAAAAATTTCCGGAAATTTTTTGATTTGCCATGGCAACTAAATACAAATGAATTTTTTTGATTTGAGAGTAATATTGAAATCGAAATATTGGAGCTAGATACTGGAAACAATATGTAGGCAATATCGCTCTATCGATATTGGCGAAAATTTTTGAACCAATATTAACCCAATATTTCATGAAACAATATACATTCAGAACAGGTTGAGCCAATATTCCACCAGTATTATTAATAAAATTATGTTTTTCGAATACGAACCCATATTGGTTCAATATTATTTTTACATTTTCCATATTGGCCCAATATGAAAACAAGCTTCAGCCAACATGAGGTGCTACCTGGGGTGTGTCCATAAAGTAACCCCCCTCTGTTAACTTTTCAACGAAGTGAAATTTTTTTTGGTGAAATGGCATGTTATAAGCTACTTTTTAAGTAATATAAAATTTGAAAGATTTTTTTAAATGGCATAAGGGGTCGAGTGATACCTCATTCGAATTGTCTTTTGATTTTCTATACGACTGCAAAATTTCAGACTAAAATATTCATCCAAAACAAAATGGCGGCACATTATGTTACTCTTTTACACGATTTCTTTTAATAAATGGCTCGTTTAGCTCAATTGAAATGAAAAAATATTTTTTGATTTCTACAAATGTTCTCTGTCCCTCAGAATCTTATATGGGAAATGATTTCTGAGATTTACTATTCAATAAAACGAGGTATTACACTACTTACCTACTTATTTGAATTGTTTTCCAATATGGCACCCATCTGCCATTTTGGGTGACAAGAAGCTCTTGCAGAAACGGAAAAATATATTATCCTTGAACTAAACCTCTTTAATAGCCATTTATTCGAAAGGATCTTCTTGTGAGAGTTCTAAAATAATGTACCGTCATTTTGTTTTGGACCAATATTTTTGTTTGAAATTTTGCTGTCGAATAGAGAATTGCCCATGCCATTTAATTTTTTTTTTATCATTGTCAAAAAGTAGCTTATGAAAAACCATTTAACCAAAAAAATTTCACTCCGTTCAAAAGTTAACGGGGCGGGGTTACTTTATGGACAGACTTCTTATTTCTAAAGAATGGTATTGAAAGATTGTGTACCAGAAATTAATGATACCCAACCCAAAACTCTAACCCAGGCGAACTCATTTTCTCGATGACAAAGGACCATAATTACATTTCTATAACATCTGTATCGAACGATTATCCGCTACATTCCTCTGATAACATTACACGTTACATAACACAGGCATTCCACGTGGGTCCCAGGAAGAGCAGAAATTCCTGCCGCACACCAAAACTATCGTTCATTCAACTCGATTAGCAGCATTCATTCTTTAAAATAGTGGTCAAGGTCAACTAGTGTCTATAACAACGCCTCCGTGGACCCACTCTCCATTCTTTGTTTAGTTTCGTGCAGGTTTTTCCGTCTCGGTTTTCACTCTTTGTTCGATAACTTTTATCTCAGTTACGGCAACAGGATAGATATTTCGTTACTGATATTTCAGAACGTGACATTTCAATAAGCACATCCTGTGTTATGGATGAGTAAATTGACGATTCTCGGAACACTGCGTTATAGGATATGACCGATTGATTATTTGTTGGACATAAATACTACTTCAAAATCAATGTTCGGATTATGTGGCATGGATGGCAACAACGGTGCTATGATGGTTGTCCGGGTTTACAGGCCGACGTTTATTTTGAGATATTCTCGACGTTTCGCCAACACAAGTAGTTGGCATTTTCAAGAGATATCTCTGCAAACATATATCTTGAGAAAATGCCAACCACTCGTGTTGGCGAAACGTGGAGAATATCTCAAAATAATCGTCGGCTTAAAAACCCATAAAACTATCATTCATTCAACAGTGGCCGAAAAAGCCTTTCACGATTTGTAAAAATGGTGCTATCATGCTTCGCAAATAGTGTTCAAATTCATAAGAATAACTGGGCCCCCTTCTGTAAGGAGGTACCAAGTGACAAAATTAAATTTTTAACTAAAATGAGTTAAACAGTTTTCAGTCTTGCCAGTGAAATTGTAAAAGAGTAAAAAAGTCAATTGATAAGTCAAGTACGGTTCGTCTTATCAATTTCAAACAGGGACAGGCTTCTAGAAGAAGTTTGATTCTACGTACGTGCTGTAATGGAAATTGAATTTTCAATCCATTTTTTCACAAAAAAAAATTTGAAAAACTTACTTTGAAGCAATTTTTTGGGTAGATGAACAAAAAATTTCAAATTTAAAAAGTAAAAAATAATTTTCACTTATATTTCACTGAACAATTCAGAGATGTGAACTGTGGACAATGAAAATAAGGCGGTTTATATCCAAATATTCCTTATTTCAAAGAAAAATTCAAAATGAAAGGAGAAATTTGAGTGATGGCACAATTCTTTGGAAATAGTTTTTTTCGTTGATTTTGCGAAGTCATATGGAATACCAATGAAATTTATTGGTTCAGAAGCACTCAATGGCTCATTTTTACAGTTCAAAACTTGCAATCCATTTTGTTAAAACAGATAAAACCATGGGACTATTGAATAATGTAATTCTCGAACCGACTATAGCTATGCTGAGCTAACGAAATCTACTGGTGAAAAGTAAAAAATTAAATTAACGTATTTTTTTGAAAAACGGACTTTTATTCATAAACTATTCAAAAATAATATAATTTAAATGTATGGAAACAATAAAACTTTTGGGAATTCAAATATTTTCGTATTAGTTCGACGCTTTATTTCAGTGTTATGATATTTCCCGCCTCAAGCTTTCATGAAAATATTTCAATTTTGAAAAGTTTTTTTCATGCACTAAACCTTAATCTATTCAAATTATTCAATAAGTTGACTGTATAAAACCAGATATCTAAAGAAGAAGACAAATTTCAAAAATTCAAAATGTCAGTAGATGCTATAAATATATCTTTATAAATATAACAATAAGTTGTTCTATTTTAAACTTCTTTTAGAGTGGAATAAAATACACCGCGTATGGCGCCTGTTTTGTACTTTTTTACCCACTCTTCAATGAATTATTTAAACTCCGTTTAGTTCAATTGTTCATAAAAAAGGTTTTATCCAACACATAACAGTTATAACTGTCAATATTAATGTCATTTTAGACAAGTAAACTATCAAATAACTCACGTAAACTATCAAATAAGACACTAGTGTGTTATAATCCATAACTCACTAGTGAGCCTGACGGCCTCGTGGTATAAATCTTTCTCACGTGACTTATTTTCAACATAACACACTAGTACCATAAATTACTAATACTTACTACTAATAATACTACACTTAAAACAATGCTTGACTGACAGATGCAATGAAATATTCAGTGGTAATACCACGAGAGCATCAAAAATAATCTATTATACTTCCGAGTCACGAGACGTATTCTGCGAATCACCACGAGAGCGCTAGCTCGGGTGGTGTTTTCAGGAATACGTCGAGTTACGAGGTGAATATAATCGATTATTTTCGTTTGCTCAAGTGGTATTCGCAACGATTATACATCTAATAAACTTGATTCTTTCTTTGACGTTAATTGACAAACGTCAAATAATTTTTGTAATGATAGAATTGTTATATTTGAAGGAAGCGGAAGTTTATTAATAATAATAATAATAATAATACTCCCTCATAAACACTCGTAGAGTGTACCAAAGGCAAAGCCTGTGCGGGTAGAGGACGGCTATTATTATTATTTGCCGTGACGCTCCGGGGCGACTTACTGATTTTTGGTGGCGTATTCACTTTTCAGCAGCAGGAAAACCTGGAAAACCTACAGCACCAACTCGTCCTGCGGACTCGTTGTATTTTCAGCTTTGGAATTGCAATTCATCAATATTCCAAAAAATTATCGGTAATAATTATACCACTTATTATATTACCCGTGACAATATTTCTCTTCCATGAAGGAAAACAAAACTTTATTGGAGGTCCGAAAACACCACTACATCACTGGAGAACGCCAAAAAAAAGTATTGAAAATAACCAGCATGATAGTAACAACGCTGGCCTTTGTCTATTGCATTACCTAAAGTGGCACATACACACGGGAAAGAAATTATCCTGCACGTGTATTCCAGAACGGATCCAGAGTTAATATTTTGCGGTTTATAACGACGTGATTAATAGAAAGATTGGTTTCCGGCAGCAGTTATATCCGACGTGCTTTAGTATACCACGTTTTATCGATACTTCAATACCTATCCTTATCAATCCTCAAAATGTTTTTCAATTCGAGAAGCTTCAGCTTCAATTAATTTAGGAAATTCTTATGAGAATATTATATGCTTCTTTTCAACAATAATTCCATCAACCATCTTGAACGGTGTCTTACTTCCGAGAAGAACTCAATAGAGCTGAAGAAGCAATGAGAGCAACATACTGGCTAAGACTTCCAGGGCTGAGGCAGGGTAGAGACCTTCTCGGCAATTTCAACCGAGCAAGATCGAAGACACTGATTGACCTCAGCAAAATTAGTCTGAAGACAATCGCAGGATTTCTAACGGGGCATTGCAAACTCAAAGAACACCTGAGGAAGCTAGGCTTGGAGGAGGACAGCACCTGCCACCCCACCACATATTGATGGAGTGTTACCGCTGTACATCGTAAAGGATTGAATATACTGGGATCACACCAGCTGACTGTGGAAGAAATACCACAAGTAGACCCCCTCAAAATACTAAAATTTCTGAAGGAATTGAGGCTTGAAGGGCTGCTGTAAACAAGAACACCTTGTGATAGCAGAAGAATTCCACAATGTTGAAATGACACTCCAAGAACATGGTATTTTCCAGATTATAATCAAGTTTCGATGATAATCGTGCAAGAGCGATTCACTCCGCATGCAATCAAAACTCTAAGTTTCTTTAATTTGACGCACTATTTTTAATATTATGTGCGAAGTGTAACGCTCGTGCGCGATTATCGTCGAAAATTGATTATAATTGAAAAAACACGATTGTTTTGTATTGCCTTATCATAGCAATAACAATAACATAACAATAACATAGCAATAACTGTGGAACTGTAGTTACGCACCAATGCAGCAGCCAGAACTCTAACAAAATCCAATTTTTTGAATCAAATGCTAGTGGAGGAAATGAGAAAGTTTCGTCATCATTATTAAAATACAATTGTTTCAGTATAGTCAAGTTATTCATAAAAAAATTGATGTTTTTATCTAGGAAGAAAAATATTTCAAAAAATTGTGTCGCATTGTGTCTTTGTTGCATTCTGATATTTCGTTAAACTTGTTGATTTTCAATTGATTCACCAAACTTGAATTAATTCCGTCATATATATTTAACACAAGGATGGTACCGCCACGGTCTAAACCCTCACCTCTGGAAGTGAACAAAAAACTACCAGACCTCGAGAGTAAGAAATAAACGAATGAGCGCTCAGTTTTCATATAGAATTTTTCCTGACAGTTCCTCTCTTGTTTTGTATTTGTGTGAAAGAAAAACCAATGGAATCTCCAAATTTCCATGCCAGAAAAAGAAGTTAGAAGTCCTAGCTAGGCAACGAATAAGTTCCTATAAACTCCATCAGAAGTCATTTAGGGTAAGTGGCTATATTTTACCATTCTTTTGGTTATATTTCACAAAGTTACAGCCCATTGCATTAGTCTCATACACTCTTCGTATAAAATTTAATTTCAAACCAATTTTCAAATAACTTGATTCGCATTTGATGGGTTCGTGAAATCCGTCGGGTAAAACTCACGAAACCCGTGAGTGTATGGGCCACTTAACCTCCGCAGAAAATACGTTACGGAAGGATATATCACCCATTGAAAATCGGTGATGGATGCACGTGATCGAGTCGTTAGGCCGTAACAAACGCAATCTGAAACAAAGCCTGCAACAGACCATAGGGGATAAAATCCACTGGGCAAATCCAATCGCACGAGGGCCAGCTGCATGACATCCTGATAACCACCTGCCCGTTTACAGTTGCGCGAAAAATCATGTTCCTGCGAGACACTTTCTCCATAGGATGTTGAACAACTTTTAGGCCAGTAGATATAAACAATCAATGCCCAATAATTCCAAAAATTTTCAAACTTTATTACAAAACACTATTTGTATCCACACCAGTATTCACAATGTACCAAAAACCTTCCAACATCAAACTCATCTTTATGGCAAATTACCATGATGCATAATCTGCCTGTCATTCCAGCTTGTCTATATTTGGCACAGACGTAGAAACTGATTGCACAGTTGTGACTGTTGGAGTTCCGCTAGTGCTTTCTGAGGTAGTCGATAACATAATGCAAATTTGTAGCTCACAATGAAAACAATAAAGATGACTTTTATGAAATCTCTTATATCAATATAACTTCTTCCGCTGGGCCCATAACCTGTTGTTACAGAGAGCAAGTGTGATACCAAATATCAATATTGTTTTGCTGTTAACATTGGATTCCACTGCACCACTGTAACAACAGAAAATTCTTCGAAACCTATTCTGGAGTCCGCAACATTGTCAAAATTGCAATTAATTTGAATTTTGCTGTATATTCCTTGAAAAAAATCCAAAACTTCTGCAAACTTGGAGTTTTAAATATATTATTCCATACCACGAATCAAGTTTGCAACCAATTCAAGTGTACGGAACATTTTTTTTATCAAAAACTAATGTTTTTCTTTGATATACCACAAGAAAAAATTCCATAAGTTCTACAAACTTGACAGATACATAGCAGAAATATAAAAATAAAATAAATTCATAATATTTAAAACGGGGTTTTATATCATTCAGGTAACTTATAAAAAGTAGAAGTCTAAGTTGCGAACCGTGTGGCACGCCAGAGGTAACTATATGTGTTGATTGGTGTCCATTAACTGTAATACTTTGAGTTGTGTTGTAGATCTATGAGGCAAACCAACGCAGCAAATTTCCATGGACACCGATTTCAATTTCAATATTAAGATATTGTGATGAATTTTATCGAATACCTTACTGAAATCGGTCTACCTGAGATTGGTTGTCCATTGCGGATGATTTATATTCTGTATACAAGATCAGATTTGTTTCTATTGATCTGCTCGAGAAGAAGCAGTACCGCTCTTCAATTATATGCCTTTTCACAGAATTCAAAAGGATGCCATGCACAATTTGTTCATGTACTTTGCTGAAAATATTTATTTTACAAATTGGCCGGTAATTTGTCACCATTTTTGTGTATCGGTTGTACGTACGATTCTTTCCACATTTTCGGAGAAGAGAGTCTGTCGCTTCATTGCCTTCCATGTCAAAGTGGCCAGGAATCCAGACCAGAGACAGTTTGTTTGTTTGTCATTACTGCTTCTTCAAAATAAGGTTTCAATGAAGATAATAATTATTGTTGTTGATTATACAGGGTGTTTACGAAATTGGAGCAATAAATGAAATGGAGAGTAGAAAATGTCAAAACAAAACGAAATGAAGAATTACATTTTTGTCGAAAAATATTATTTTGTAATATGGAATTTTCAAATTTCCAAAAAAAAATTTGGTAATCACTGATAAGAGGTCTACAGCCTGCGCAAACACTGTGGCCTGGAGAATCAAACCAGTGCATCCCAAACAAAGGCAACTGAAAGCGATTTTATAAAATTTCAATAAAAGTTTCAAAGATTTTTGATTACTTCAAAAACGAACATTCTTGCCATTCTTGCCAAATAACAACCCATTTTCTTAATTGCTCCAATTTCAGAAACACGCTGTATATTGTATTTGATTTATCCAGCCAAAAAACATTCGAACATCAGTTATCATACTCGAACTACTGTCATTAAACAAAACTGCTCGACCTACGATCTTCTTCATGTCAGTTCTTCTTGTAAAATTTACTGGTTGGAAAATTTACTTCGTTGAAGAAAGAAACGTATGGGATCAAAAGAACTATTGTGTTTTTTCTCTGTAGACAATACTTTTCTTTTCATCAGTTTCACATTTTCCTATTTCACCTTCGATTTTTGTCCCCCACTTTCTGCTTGGTCCTTTTCAATAGTGTTCTTGAGGGTAGTGGCAGATCTTATTCCATATAGTGTTCCATTTTCTCCAACAACACCCCGCTATATTTCTTGCGGTATTATTCTGGGATCGTGAAAATGTGTTCGCATTTAAAAGATTCAATTCACACTTGAATGTTTATTTCAGCACAAAAAGAACACATTATTATACAATTGGAAAGAGACCGTTAAAACAATCCCATACCACAGTTTCTTTCAACGTGATGCATTTTTTCATTAGCGATCCCCTTTGCTCGAATAGGTTCTGCTGTATACAGATGGAATGGTCTATACAAATATACGTAAATATCTCTTCGAGAGTAATTACTTTAGACTTCCTTTGTGTTCTTGCTGTTACATCACCCATTCACAGTATATGCGGTGCAGGTTAGCTGAATCTTGCACCGCAAATTCATGTTCAGTGGCGGAGCACTAACATTTTTCAGGAAACAAACTATAATCGATATCAATACTTATATTATAAAAGTAATGAACCATTTGCGTGAAGCTAAAACTCAGAAACGAGCCCCGGTATGATCAATGATATAAAGGCTGGATGTTACGCCCACTAAAAATTTCTAGAACAGTCCAGATCATTCGAGAGCATTCCGCAACATTCCAAAATATCCCGGAATATCTCAGATCATTGTGAAACATTCCATAGAATTCTATTGTCGATAGAAAAAGTGAGATGACATTATGGTTGAATTAATGGACGTGAAAGCGACAAAACTATCGACAATAGAATTCTGTGGTACACAAAAACCCACCCCAGGACACTGTTGTGGAATGCTCTGGAACATTGCCATTCGAAATCTTTTTTGTATGGGTGCAACATTCGTCGTGGATTTCTTATCAGTGAATGGAAACAAACAGTGGAGTTTGAGTAATCAAAGTGATACAGTGACAAAATATTGAGTCGAAAAAAAATTGTGAAGAGTGTTTCAAGTGTACTTTATGTATTTCTTGATAAAAAGTTGATTTGATTTGGTTTATATTGTATCGAGATTTTATACAATGCCAAACGTGAAAGAGGAGGAGGTCTTGCTAGAATTCACTGAAAAGATACACATGTGAAGTGTTCAAAAGTTTATCCACCAAGGAGGGGGCGTAAGGGGTGGAACTTTCTAATTTCTTGAATATAATAAAAAACTCTGGAATGATCATGAAGGTTCTGATTCGAGGATATCATGGAAGTGTTTTCGTCAAGACGAGCTAAGGATGGAGGTCTCTTCATTCAACGTGAGGAGAGCCCGAGTACGGTCAATAGTTGGCTGATTTGTAGATGAACCATTCAGAATGTAACCATGGTCAAGGTTCTCTATCAACTTCTTCTTCAACCAATCTCTTCCATTCTTCCACTGCCAGCACTTTTTCGAAATTATTTCTCATGATTATTCGATTTTTTTAACCAACTGTTCCTCTGAAATAAACCCCCCATGGGTTTTTGTTAAACTATATTATGCAAGATTATCCTATCAAATCTTTGGCATATAAGCTTCCATATCTCCGCAGGCAGTGAAGGTTCGATCTTCTTCATGAAAATCGACTGGGAGACATACAAAAGCTCCATCACGATAACCTTGGGTCTGTGAAATTCTCCAAAGAAGAAGCTGAAGGAATTGAGGAGGCTGTCCTCTAACCAAAAATACGCAGAAATAGACAGAAGGGCTGAAAGAATGTTTGCGAAAAAGTCGATAGCACGGCGGAAGATCCAGTTAATCTGATGCTAATGCTAGCCTATGGATCATTCTCTGAATCAGGAAACCTAGACTCAAAGCACCCCTGAAATGAACATTTGAAAAAAGCGTTGACAAGGACATCACTAATGATGGCCATGCGATCCTTCAGTGAAATATGGGGACCTGAACCCACATAATCCGTTTGGATATACACAGCGATAACGTATGGAGTGGTGCAGTGCTGCATTAGAGGTAGAACAAGTGACAACCAAAGGAAGGCTGATGGCTAGTTTACAAAGACTGACCATGGAGTCACTGGTGCTATGTCCAGCACACCAACGATTAACCTAAAGTAGAGGCAAGGATTGAGTCCTCCAAACTAAAGTGCCCGGTTCATTGGAAGGACCACCTAGGCCACTCCAACATAATGGAGGTCATAAGAGTCGACCACTCCGAGATGCCTTCGGACGAAATGACTCCAATCTTTTCCTTTGAAATACAGGGTGGTCCAGGGTTGAACCGCCAAACGTTCAGTATCGGTTGTTTAGGTGAAAATAAGATGCTTTCTTAAGATAAGCATGTTAGATCCTGTTTGCGTTTCTCTTGACGCATTAAAAACTTGATTTTGAACCTTGGATTAGCCAACACAACAAAATTGTTGACTACCTGCCAATGAGTAGAAAAATTTCTAACTTTGGATTCCGTGGTTCGTTTCAAATTGAGTTTCAACAAGTGACTCTAGATATCACAAGTTATTTTTCATTATCACTGTCTTTGCCGTAAGGTATTAATTCAGAGTGAATTCGTTTTGATTTGGAGAGCTCCATTAAGCTGCTCTAACGAGTTGTAAAAAACGAGATGGACGCCAGCAGATGATGGAACTCTCGGTCTCGTGCCACAGTCAACCATTTTTGAAAGTTGTGAGTCATAAAAAATTAGTTATATTGTATAAGATTCAGACGTGAAAAAAGACAACATCTACGTTAATGGCCAGACAGGTGGTTTCTCCTCCATTGCCTGCGTTCATTTCTTATGCACGTGGTCCACGGCAATCGCGAAAATGACCGTGAACAAACGGGCTACGATTTTTTTAACTCAGGATGTGTTTCGAGAGATATTAAACCATACCAACAAGGTTTTTGCTAATGATTCTCCGCTACCCAAACACGTTTAGGAAAATAAAGCGTATTGACCACTCATTCTTGTTGAGGAAACTCTACGTTATGTGCTTGTTTTTGCGTGGAATGCCCTGATGGGAAAATTATTATATTTTTCTTAATTCAAAAAGCATCTACTTCCTCAAGTTTATGTGTGTTATCTATCAGTTAACAACGGGCGACAGAATAATGCGCTGAATTACAGCAATCATGCTTTGCAATTGAAACGAAAATGTTCTCATCGAGTTCCAAAGAATAAGCAGAAATTATAGGCAAATTTATTTCGATTAAGGAGTTATATGCTCGGTCATCTCTCGCTCTCCAGCATCTTCTAATACTTATAGAGTTCTCCCCATTGTTTTCGAAAACTTTTGAGACGAGAATCGATTGTAGCACCACCAAACTTGGTATGCTAGTAGTTGGAACCATGATAAACATGAAAAAAAATTGTTTACTAAAATTTTTTCATATTTTTTTTTTTTTTTTCGTATCAAAAATATATAAATAGATTTTTGTTGTAATCTTGGAAAGTATATGATTTATTGAAAAAACAACTCAACAAGGTGAAAAACAATTCAAATTTTCACAAAAATTATTCCAAGTAATTTCTTATGAAATGTACTCGTTTTCTCAGAAAACGTGATTGAACACCGACATCAAATTTCAGGTTCTGGCGGAGCCGAATATTTGATTGGTCATAAATCTCCTACCTTCTTATACAAATATAATATGCGAGTATTTGAGTACCTAAAATGAGTTTAGATGCACTTCACGAAGATGTTTGCAGATGATCCGAAAATCATGAATAATTTAGTAAATATGGAATTATTATACTGAAGCAGCAACCCATACCCTCTTTGGACTATATGCAATAATTTTAAAGTGTGACAGGTTCCACTTATACATGCAAAAAAAACTTTGTTTTACTCCTGTCTCATTTTCAACTTAACCATAAGCTCGGCATTCTCTTCAGTAAATGTTGAAAATAATCGCTCATTCATATCCTGCATATATATAGAAAAGGGTAGTCTTGTTTGCTGACTAGTTAGGAAATGAGTTTTTAATATTTGGGATATGCAGCAGGCCAATAAGAGTACTCTAATATACAGATTCCAAGCTTTCAACAATTTTTTATTTTCATCTTCAGGGAAGCTACAATATGGAAAGACATTTTTGAGCTATTGGTAAAGAAAAACCAAGAATCAACTTACAGTGTTGTGAGGTTATGTGGCGTATATGTTAAAATTATTCATAATACAGAACTGGGAATAAAACTTCATTAGTAACACATTTAATTTGGGAGCGAACACATTACTGATGATACATTTTAAAATGGATTTATAAAATTTTTTTTTTTTGTTTGTTAGTACTAAAAGCACATGCTGTACCTTGAGGAGGCAAACAAGCTCGCAAGAGAATATTTTCAAATAAACTGACACATGTGACATGTGACACATGACATGACCCTTTACGGAATCGTGCCATGTTGCCACGTGAAGTGGGGGTGAATTATTTTTACAGGAAGTGACAGATGACCCTATGCCTATTGATACAATTTTCATATATTAATGTTCCATGTATCTCCATCACAAAACTTTTTTTGGGTAATTAGTTCTGTTTAATCAATCTAAAATATTTTCAGAGCTGCGGCGTTGAAAAGTATAGAAAACCCTTTATAGTGTAGTGGTGTAGTGGTTTTCGAAAAATTCATTGACTTCCTTATTTTTTGTGCGAAACATAGGTTCAATTGAATGTTTATTAATGTTTGACAAAGACCTGTGTATTATTTATATCTAAGAAAATTCGTGCACCATTATACAGAATTTTTTCAAATTGAACGCCTTGTTTACACTTAAATAGTCAGGTTTCTGATGAGCGAGTTTTAAAAAAAAATTATTATTTTGCCATATTTTGTGCGTGAACGGCCAAGTTGAAAAAATACGCGGCTACAACATTTTTTTTACGAAAATGTATCACGACAGTTATATCGAAAAATTGTAGCAATTTCATCAATAATTCAAATGTGTCATGTCATGAATTGTCGTCGAATCATTAAATGATGATTTCCAAGTATAATTTGACATAAGAAACTGTCTTTCAAAAATGAGTGGCGCGCAGACAGTGTTTCCGCTTGCTATGCCAAGGTACGCGGGTTCGAATGGCCGCACTGTCACCGGCATCGTGTATGGCATCACACGTTAAAATGTAAGGGCTGCGTCTTCCCTCGATCGCACAAGTCTCTCGAGGACTACTGAGGGTTGCTCCTAAGGGGGCAGCCGATTGATGGAAATTTCAACAACAAATTTAACAATTAAAAAATATTTATAAAATATATCAACAGTGTGTAAAAAATTACATAAGCCACAGTTGATGTTCTTACGTACTGTTGATTTTTATAATCACTTGTGGTAAAAAGTATCACCTTATTACTGAATAAACTGAATGAAACATTAATTAGAACAATCGATTTAAGCAAGCATCAATATAATAAATCCCTACTCACAACGTCCCACAGTATAAAAATATTCTCTAACGCTGTGCCATAATGATTAACGATATCCAGCTTCCATGCCGTGTACCCAGGACACCGTAACAAGGAGCAACGTACCTGAAATCTTTTATTTTCTAGAACAAAAACAAATATATCTTGACGTGCACAGAGCACCGTGAACCGTGGTAGAATAACAAGCGATTTATGCAGGAATAAAAATACTCATGTTCGTTTTGTTGTCGTGAGCTTATTAGTTTTCACAAAACTGGTGATTAGTGTGTAGTTACTCTGTTCGAGGCGTTCTGTATTTTTGAAAAAGTCAGGTAGAACAAAATAAATGAGAGTTACAGTCAATAACGGCCTACAACTCAGCCGAGAACTTGGCAAACATGGCACGTTTTGGAAGGAAGTAAAAAACGCGTTATGCATATCGGATATCATGCAGGGCTCTTAGCTACGATACCAAAGAGTTTTATTTAGTGAACTCATTTTCCTTTGGTCTTTATATGGTTGAGACCGCCCAGGAAAATGCTAATTTTTTTCACATATATGCTTTTGAAAAAGAGAAACGAGTTGCTAGTGAATCCTGGTGTACAAATCAAGATCTAACGATGAATTACATGAATTACCAATGAAGTCCGTGAATTACAAGGTGAATAAAATTGAAGAAATTTCAGATTTATCATCGATATCATCCATAAAAGATACATTAAAACTCAAAGATTTCACCAATAGCAGAACAATTTCAAAAACCGGTATATTTGCCGAAGTATTCGTGTCTTGACCATGCAAACACTGGTAGTAAAAAATATTCATTTTGTTGGCGATTCGACAAAATCCGTGAAAGAGTGCGTGCAAAAAGACTGAAGCGGTTTATATCTAAGGTTACAAAAGAAAGGCCTGCAGTATCACAACATTCTGGGAACTGTCTGATGGAAAGAAAAATTGCAGTATCTGTTGCTATATTTTTTCCATAGATACAGATTTTGAAATTAAAAGTTCCACTAATATACTTCAATGTAATGGTATTAATAATAATAATAATAATAATAATAATATTTATTCACCTTTGTTTGCCATATACATATGAATAAGGTATGTCAGTTCGCATGGTGAGTTGAAATAAATAAATAACAAATAATTATCTACAGTGTGATATACAATACAAACAAATTACATAAAATGATAGTCATATAAAAGTTGATAATCTAAATAAAATAAAATATCAATAAAATATCAAGAGAAATTCCATATATCACTTAGTGGACACGTGCTCCATGAATTCGTCTATTGAATAGAAAACGTTATTACCCAAATATCGCTTTAGGTATGTTTGGAAACTCTTCAGTGTACCGTGATTTTTAAAGTGTGGGGGTAATTTATTATAGATCAAGGAACCAGCATAGACAGGTGATTTTTTATAGTTTGCATGATTGTACTGTGTTTGATGTAAATTCTGGGCATTTCGAGTGTTATAGCTATGTATTTCATTATTTTTCAATAAAATATTTGTTTTTCCGAAAATGAACGATAAGAGCTTGTACACATATATTGACGATAGGGTTAGAATCTTGTTATTTTTAAATGTGTTACGACAACTGTCTCTGTAGCCTATGTCAAAGATAAGTCTAAGTATGCGTTTTTGCATTGTAAATATTCGAGAGCTTTTTGATGCTTGGCCCCAGACGATAATGCTTTGACTCAGAATTGAGTAAACTTGAGCATAGTAGATTTCTATCAAGGATTTTATTGACATGTCATTTTTTAGGGAATGTAGCATAAAGTATGTTTTGTTTAATTTTTTGCAAATATGTTCTATGTGTTCCCTGAAATTTAGATTACAGTCGATGAATGTTCCAAGAAATCGTGTATGCCAGACTGAGTTTATTGATAGGTTTTTGTCTTCTACTTTTATGTCAATAGTCCTTTGTTCTATTCTGCTACCGTTGTATGAGAATTGGAGAAATATTGTTTTTTTTTGGTCGTAAGTGTTCCTGCTTTCAGTTATCTTGCAGGAAAAAATAGGGTATATTTATTAGAAACTGTCCAGTTAGCAGAGCAATCAACAGTAGAGATCGACCGATATGGAAATTTTAGCCGATACCGATAATCGGCCGATACCGATATTTCAAATACCAATAGACCGATAAATTATTCAGTGAAACAAAAATTTTTGACTTAAGACAACTATACCTTTATCACATAATGATACATACCTAAAAGAACAAATCTACCATCCTTCAATACCTAGACCATACTTACCAAACCCGACAGAAAACACACCTCTATACCAAAACGAGTGCGCCAAAAAAGAATATTGGTCAGAGGAACTATACGTATATCTGCCAAAAAATGTTCAATAAAGCTCCAACAAAACTTAAAGAAGAAATGGTCACAGTCAGTTCCATCAATGTTATCAAAAAAAGAATTAAAACATATGTACACAGCCTACAAAGAAAAGATATTCAGCAATTCTTCTGAGAGATAGGAAAAAAAAAAAAAAAAAAAAAAAAAAAAAAAAAAAAAAAAAATATATATAAATATAAACACATTTTCTTACCCCCCTCTATCTATCTTAAGAATTAGTTTTATATCTAGATTACACTTACTTTTTTTTCCTCACCTCCTTTCTATCCTGTAATGAGTTTCGCCACTTGTTTATATTATTATAGTATTATCAATCCACTTTTATATGTATATATCGTACTAACTTACTATATTTGTACCAACTAAAATTTTTAAACATAAGTATACACTGTACTCCCATGTACAACTTCGAGTTTTATGGGATTCCTGTTTGTTTTCTTATATGTTTAAAATGTAACCGTAACCTGTATGAAATTGGAAATAAACATTATTATTATTATTATTATTATTATCGGCCAATCGGCCGTTCGCTTCTTTCCATCATGGTTCGTACGCTGCCTTATTTTGAAGTATATTATAGTGTCTGTTTGAAGTAAATCAAGCTGTATATTGTGTCAAAATGCCGAAAACAAGCCCCCCTTTGTGGCAATATTTCGAAAAATTATTGAAAAACGATAGGAAAAACGAAAGTGCAATTTGCATAATCTGCCAATAATCTGTTTCATTGGGTGGCAAAGAAAAAATGGACAACACAAGGTAGTATGATTGTACATTCAGTAATCCACAAATCATTTAGCTTCACAGTGCATTTTGAGATGCGACAGATACATGGGCTGTAACTCATACTTGTTTAACGGACTGTACTGATTTCTTCTACTACCGCGCATCGACAGGCGCGGCTATTTCACATTCAGAGCTAGATTTGCCAAGCTGTAGGTATGTAGCAAAAACTTAAAATATACGTAAGTGTGTTTTTACATTTATTGTTCGAATTTTAATTGAAGAAAAGAAATATCGCCTTCGCACCAGATGCAGCGGAAGCTAATGAATTTCAGGTAGCACCTTTTCTAGAGGAGCCACAAAATATTGGAGAATCATTCGATGTGTGTTGATCTAAAAGGAAACTATAGTGAGAAATTAACTGAGTTATAACGAAAAAAAGTGCTGTTTATTCCTAGGTCTATTACTTTTCAGTCTGACCTCGTATAACAATGGCGATTGACTTAATACTTGAACATTATCTATAAGTCTATTTTCCGCGTATATACCCTAAGCACCAATCAAAAAGATTAACGACCGCCTCAAAGTTGGTGCTTGAGTTCTACAGATTAGTTGTGGGGAACTGCACTCATCCAGGAGATGTCCTGGATAGCGGATAGAAGTCTACAGACGTACGATGGACTAACACATCAAATAATTTCCGTTAATTTCAATGACAAAAACATTTGGTGGGAAAACCACATGAGGTCCATTGCCTGCTTCCCAAACAATTGCTTTCCATTTCGTGCTAAAACATGCTCCTTATCTGAAGGGTGTTTCCGAATAAGTGCGAAAGTTTCTTAATAAAGTAATAAAATACCTACAATGTATTTTTAACACTAGTGTTAAAAGTGATTTTGTGAAAACTTCAGTTTTTAGTTCGTATATCAATGAATTAAAAACGACACATTCAATAACAGATGTACAAAAAAAGTTTTGTAACAAATCGTTCTTTTCAAGCAGATATTTTTAAATCAAGAAGTATTATTCTGTTATAAAGTTGTGGTATTAAATGAAATCGGTGTTGCATACTTCACCCCTTCAAAAGACCACAAAAAAATCAAAAAAATATTCATAGGTAACCTTTTTATCAGTAAAATACTCGGTAAAATACGCCCACTAATTGCCATTCTTCAACTCTTCAACAATTTCACAAAAGCAAAAAAAATTTTTCTCATTTTTAAAAGCGTGTAACTTTTTTAACAGAAGGCCCAAGAGCTTTTGTTTACATGGACGATCCACTGTAATTTTTTACCCCTTGAAAACTTTCTTACTTCATCAAATCGAAAACAATAGTGACGTAACTTGAAAATTGTAGATACCAGCAAAATACGTTTAAAGTTTTGGTGAAATATGAATATTTCAATTCTCGGTGGCATCGTGGTATCGCCATCTAGCGGCAACAGGTTGAAATACACTTCCGTCGCTAATACATGACATCAAGGTGAATGTAACGGACTTATTAACAGGCTTAACTCAAAATTGGTGATTTTTGAGTTACGTCACTAATGTTCTCAGCAGGCGAAATTTTTCTAGAGAAAATACCTCAGCGATCTTTCCAGATTTCTTTTTCGAATACGTATATGTATAGTTCACTTTATAGAAAATAGCGATATGAAACTGAGTTTGTTTACTTCCACGTGTACGTCCTTTCAAAAAAAAAAAGTTATCCCTGTACATTTGAATATTATTCCATTCTAATATCCCACTTATCGGCGAGCATTGAATGGATGCGTGCATTCAGAATAAATGATGAGCAAACAGGAAGTTATTTTGTTATAGCTTATTCAACGTTTTGTATATTTCAAATAACTCATGAATAATGTAATTCATTATGCTGCACAATGAACTACGTTGATTTGAATAACGAATCATAGTTATCATTGTATTCAATGACACCGAAAACTTGTAGGAAAGCTCGTCACAAAATGTCACAAAAACTGACCTGAAATCGTTTAAATTGCTAATTTAGGTACTGGTCTTGAAGTATCTTGTTGACATAAAGTTAGATGAATGTTTTTCAGATTAAAAGTCAAAATGAACTTCGTTAATTCAAACCATCATAATTTCCTGCATGGGCCCAGGACAATTTGGATTATACAGTTTTTGAACTCTCAGCAGACGACGCAATTTCAATTTTCAATCGAAGTTGAGTGGAAGAGCAGCCTTTTGGAGGTAACATCGTGTAACCTCCAACTAGACTGAACTCTGCCTTTTGGACAGTCTGTTTAAATTTATATATATATATATATATATATATATATATATATATATATATATATTTATATATATATATATATATATATATATATATATATATATATATATTTATATATATATATATATATATATTTTCAAAAATATTTGGGTAGCAGTCAGTTGACCAGTTTAGTTATATATTCTTCGTTTTTTTAAATCGAGCTTTCGAAAATCTTTATTTTCTTTGTCAAGATTTTAACTACAATATAAAATGGATGAATAAATGGTGTTTTAACAGTTGATTAATACTTACTAACGTGAAATTAAAAGAAATTAACATCATTAACAAACATGAAGAATTAGTGACACTTGAAAAATACAGACAGGTAGGAACGCACTGACAGAAAGATGAGTGATAAATATACATATATAGGATGATAAAAACATAAAAATTGTGAAGATGAATAAAATCTAAAAAATACAAAATAAATTCAAGGTGGGCGACTATTGGAGAAAATCTGTTTACTTCTGTGTAAAGTGTAAGTGTATATAGAACTCAAATCTTTTATGTCAGTTCTTTTGTTGAATGTATTAGTTTTGTTATTGATGTGAACCATTTCCAAAAAAAGTCTTTTTCTCAAATTGCTTTCTACATCAAGAACACTCGCATTGTCATAGTCAATACGATGGTCTTTGTCTATGGTATGTTCAGATAATGCATAAGATCTTATATTCCTCCTAGAATCACTCTTATGTGAAGTAATGCGATCTTTGAGCATTCGTTTAGATTGGCCAATATACACTTGATCACAGTCTTTGCAAGGAATTTCATAAATAATATTGGATTTGAAAATGGTAGGTATTGGAGTTTTCAATTTTGAATATAAATTCGAGATTGTGGTGATATTTCTTTTTACAATCTTTATTTCTTCATTTCTAAAAACATTTATTAATTTAGGAGTCAAATCGTGGATGTGTGGTAAGCTCTTATAATAGATCATGTTAGTGGAATTTGGTGTTCTTATATCAGGAATATGAGAGGAATTGTTTCGTGAAGGAGTACTAAAAAGAATTTTATTAACCAAAGAATATGGATAAGAATTTTCAAGTAAAATGTCTTTAAGTTCATTCAAACATTTTGAAGACTATCAATAAAAACTATTATTATTATTACTTATTATTAAAAAAGTAGACGATGAGTTTTCCTTAATAAAAAGACCATACTTGCTTGGCATGGGTTAATAATCTCGAAGGATTCCGTAAATACCAATACATGTAGATCAGAAGATGAAGTGAAAGAAAAAAACACGGAAGATAATATAAACAGCAGCCAACAGTCACCATTTTGGAGAGATGGAAGTCATGTTCATGGACAAATTTCAAATCAGAGGAAGCAATTTCGTTCCTACGACTATTTGAGATGTTTCAGATGTTTAAAAATGGGACATATTGCAAAAAAAACGCCGTTCATCCAACGGAAAAGATGTGGGCAAAAAAAAGAAGGCTCCTCAAAGTTTATCCTATATAGCGAATAAAAGGACTGGATATTGGATACATCATATAACAGATCATGTAACAGGTTCATTGGAATGTTTTTAAAAACTTGTTCATCACGAAACCTAAATTGAGGTTGCAGGTTGAGTAATGCTCGTTTCGTTTCTACCAGTGGTGAACCTGAAATTATCAGACGAAAATGGGTTAACTCAGCTATATAACTTTAGTAAATGTTCGTACCTGAGTTGAAAACGAATTTGCTATCTTTGAGTTTAGCAGCCAAACGAAGTTGGAAGGTATTCGACATAAATTTAAGATTTTTCGGTTTTGTTATGGTCAATCAATAAAACTAGACCAAGTTAATCAACTCAAAAACAGTTACAAGTATTTTCATGGGTTATGATAACAATTCCAAGGGTTATCAATTGTAGAATGATGAAATTGTCATCAGCCGCGATGTCAAATTCGAGGAAGATGTATTCCACTCGGTACTCCATATGCTAGTCTTCAAGATAAATATGCATAAAGATGCATTTCTCAGCAATTTTCTAATTCGTGGAACGGATATATTCACAAAGAAAGATGATTTCTATTGCGAAATAACAAACAAAAATCAAACAGAAACAGTCCAGAGAATATAAACACACAGAAATCAGTGCAGGAAAAATAATACGAAATCCTGAATGGATGATGCAATTCAAAGTTAGCGAAAATTCATGCAATCAAGCAAATTTAGGGATCCTCGCAATTCAAATAGAAGCCATTATGGAAGAATTCGAAAAATGTTTCAGAAATGAAACTGGATTTATCGTTAAGAAAAAATCAGAAAATAAAAAAATTACAGAACAAAGTGGGTTTTCTAGATCAAAAACCACGTTGCTGGAGTAAATGATTGAAAGATGCCCAGCAAGAGTTGTGGCTTTGGTTGATACTCAACAGTTGAAAAGATCTATATCATTTTTGCAATAGCAGCTGAGAAGAAGTACCATGTCATATAGATATGACTGCAGTATAAATATAATCAGCTTTATTTTCTTAATATTGAAAACGCATTCACTCTGTATAAGTAGTTTCAAGATGCACCTTTCATGTAAGATGCACCTTTCATGTTTACGATTCCATCGAATCGAAAATGTTTTTCATCCACTGCACTGTAGGCATTCGTTTCAGTCATTTGTTTTCCATTATAATTAATCAACATAAATAGACACTTCTAGTTATATAGTTTTTCAGGCCATCAGAAAAGGATAAGGTGATATGTATTTTATCTACCTGCCCATACCTATACCACCGACCAAACCCATAATATTTACCTTGACTCGGATGGAAGAGATTCCGAAACAGTTTTTATTTCTGTATTCATTTTGATATGGTTTAAACTCGGTTTTAAATCTCTAAAGGAACTGATCCAAAAACCGATGTATTGTACAATTGTTTTCATGCAATTATATTCGGTTATAGATATTAACGATATAATTGTCGTAAAGGCACATATTACGATATGAAATGGATCGTTTGTCAAACGAGGCATTTAGGCAGAATGCTCGGTATGTAAGTATATCTAGGAAATCAAAATATAAGTCACTACATTGACACACTATTGAGCGTAGAAATGGACATTCTTTTGTTGTTTTTGCACTAATACAAGGAGTCACCATACTCAAACTTTTGATGATTTTACAAACAAATTTATTTTTTGTATTTTTGTAAATGTAATTCACTGTAATTGCACGCCCATAAAAATAAATAATAAGTATCTAGGTATATCTGGAAAAAATATTCATGAGAACAGAAGAAACGAGATGGCCGAGGGGGAAACTACTCTTACTACTCTTTCATTAGGTGTACATCATAACATTTTCATTAATTCAATATTAATTTTTATTAAATTCATTATTCCAAATGTCAAAACTCGCCAGAAAAAATTTTGGCGCCAAAAAAACTATTTGAAAACTGATTCAGAGCTCACCAACTCGAGAACGTTTAGAGATAGACGAATTCTGCTAACGCCAATCGATTCAGAATTGCTGAATTAGTATATATTAGGAATTTGAATGACAAACAATCGACGGGCAAAAAAGGCAAGTATATCATGATAAATAATTTTTTGAGCTTTTTAAATTTTTTTATTTTTCAAATTTCAGATTTTTATCCCCGAACGTATTTCGACGTGCTGATTCCGAATCTTTGAATTCATCAGAAATATTTTTCGCGCCAAAAAAAACATTTGAAAACTAATTCAGAGCTGACCAACTCGAAAACGATTAGAGATTAGAGACAAATTCTGCGAACGCCAATCGATTCAGAATGGTCGAATTAGTATGTATTGTTATTTTCGAGTCAATCAAACGAAATTAAAAATTACTCGAAAAAGTTGCAAGTCACATCGACTTGAAATTCGCACTATATACGTAAAATTTCATGCTCATTCCAAAAATGTATGATTTTCTAAGCTCAGATATAAGATTTTGCCGGAAAAAGGTGTTTCAGATAAAACATTAAATTTTCTGAGATTTTTTATTTTTCATTTTTCGAATTCAAGATGTTTGTCCTCGGACGTATTTTGACGTGCTGATTCCGAATCTTTTAACAATAATGTGGAAAACTCATCAGAAATAGTTTAGACGGCAAAAAACCATCAAAAAACTGATTCAGAGCTGACCAACTCGAGAACGGTTAGAGATAGACAAATTCTGCGAACGCCAATCGATTCAGAATGGTCGAATCAGTATGTATGGTGGATTTCAAGTCAATCGAAAGAAATAAAAAATTACTCGAAAAAGTTGCAAGGGGTTCACCCCTAAAAATCATTAAAAGTACCAAGTCGTCACATCGACTTGAAATTCGCGCTGTATATGTAAAATTTTATGCTCATTCCAAAAATGTATGATTTTTATATGCTCAGATATAAGATTTAGGCGGAAAAAGGTGTTTAAAAAAAAATTTCTGAGATTTTTTATTTTTCATTTTTGAATTTAAAATGTTTGTCCTCGAAAGTAATTTGACGTGCTGATTCTGAATCTTTTAACAATAATGTCGAAAACTCATCATAAACATTTTTGGCGGCAAAAAAAAAACATCTAAAAACTGATTCAGAGCTGACCAACTCGAGAACAGTTAGAGATAGACCAATTCTGCGAACGCCAATCGATTCAGAATGGCTGAATTAGTATGTATTGGGTATGTATTTGGGAATTATTTCATGACTTTCTGGATCTTACTTTTATTCATAAGAATTAAATTATGTCCATACAACGTATCCGCGTAATTGAATGGTAATTATATTGCAATGCCCCCTAAAACTTTTTCATTATTTTTCATTAGAGATAATTACTTCACTGATTTCATTAGGTGTACAAAAAATGACTAGTTGTTTCCCCCTCGTAGATGGCGTTTCTGAATTATAAGAACTAATAATTACCTACTCTACCTACAATCGACCGAGGAAGTTGTTAACCTTCAGTGAGATGATTGAGACTTGCCATTCGATGGAATTGCCCAGTTGCATTGGCAAGCCCAAAAGTGAATTATCTTGGATCTTCGGAAATGGGAATATTAGCAATGGAAACGATATATTCAAACATCTTTTTAATGAAGTTTGATACATCAATTCATTTCAGTTTGGTAGTTTTTTCAACCACAATAATTATACAAGAATAGGTATTTAAGAAGTGACTCTCATGTTGAAATTGAATATAAATATCCAACACACATATAATACCAGTGGCCAGTGGCCACTCTTAACATTTTTCTAATGGGTTGACCAGATGGACTTGTTTGAAAATATCAATCTGAAAATAAATAAATCACATCAAATGAGAACTCAGTAAGAATATTAGAAACATTTTTTATCAAAATACTTAATGTTTTGATGGAATTTCTTGTTTCATCCGACCCAAGTATAATGCCGTAAAATTCCTGCATTTCAAATTTAATTTAAAAACTCAAGGGAACAATAACCAAATCATTTCCGTATGACACCAGTAATTTTATTGTTCATCTGAACATTTTCATCTTGTGATTCAAAGGACAACATTTTAATTAAACCTTGTGGAAAACATTTTTTGTTTTCATTCCAACGAATTAATTATTATGACTGCACAGGGATCAGTTAAACCACCTTTCAAAAGTACAGGAAAGTTATTGGAGTTTGGAGTGCATCAGGTCTCTCAACAAGAGTGACATATTATAAAATAATCCAAAAGTCACTGAGTAGAAACAGAGAAGGAAAAGCAGCTTAAGCAGTTGTTGAGAAAACAGTAGAAACGGTCATTTCTGAGAGGATGGACCATAACTATCGGCCAATTCGATATCAACAATCGAAATCAAGCCGCAAGTCATCAAACTTTCCAGCCAATCATTTCCATTTCGTTTCAAATCGAAAGGCATAACTTACCGTAAACACTTCATACGATATCCAGTTACCACTCGAATCAAAACAAACACACATCACTTTGTAGTCCAACATTACCTAGGCGATGCATTAACATCTTCTAAAGATAGGTGGCATGGACTGAACTATACCGGGGGTCGCCCATGAACGGTTTTTGAATACTTGTTGTTTCCTGTATGCAACGTGTTTTTGTGATGACGAAACAGACGAAGACGCATTTAGCGCCGCTTAGGGTCGACACTCGCCGCAGTCGACGCCAGACTTCTCTCGGATTTCAAAGCTCTGGGGCTGGAGAGCGGTTTCAGATTCGAATTTGTTGCTTTCAAACTGGTTTCCGAGCTTTGTGGTCGCGGGAGAAACATACAGTGACATCTAGCGGTGATAAGCTATAGCTATCTCGGTCAGGTGGCAGAACACTACCTCGCTAATCCCATTGTCTTTAAACAACGGTAGATGGTAGTCTTTCAGAATTAATTGTTCATTATTTCAAATAATAATTTATCATGTGATCAACAATGTAGGAATCCTTGCTAATTTTGAGGCATAACAGTAGTTGAATCTTTATCGAGTTGTGTGCATATAAAGATTCCGACAGCTATAAGATTTTTCAGTAGATAAAAAGACATTTATTTTCAGAGTAATCTAAACGTCTATTGAGTTCAACTCGTGCTGAAAGCATTGTCTTGGACTACTTCTGACGCTCTGTCAGTAAATATTCCATTGCAATGTGTTAATATTATTAATTTATTCTCTCAATTATTTGAATCAACAATTCAATGTTCAAACCTTCAAGTATAGTAGTGGCACCTTGTGGTGAGTAGAAATAGCTTCTTGGAGAAAGATAATAAGTATTCATTCTTTGGTAGAATTATGTAGTGTAAAGAACATCTGTAAGGTGTCACTACTATTTTTTTGTTTGAGATATAAAGAAATTGTGGGTTAATAATGTTCATGGTTACGACTCTTAACTCAAATGTGACGCATTCTCAATTTCAATACCTTCACCATCTTCTTTCTTCCAATACTAATTTACCTCGTTCGATGCGTGATTTGAACCATCATGTCCATCATAGTGTTAATATAGCAATGGGTGACTGATTGTTCAAACGTTAATGAATAAGCATTTTCCTCCTGTTTTACATTTGTATCGTTATTCATAGATGAATCAGATTCTCTAAAACGAGTCTAAAACCCTATATCAATTAAATTATTAGGATTGAAATAATGGTGATTCATGCTGCCATCTATTTTTAGGTAGTCAAAGCGAATAGAAACAAGTCTGGAGCTTCTCCTAGAGATGTCTCAGCACAAACATTGATTTCATTGAGTGTCTCCGATTTCATTGAGTTGGCTGTTGATGCGTTTTCCAAGTTATTTTCTACATACTGTTCTCATGGACATAAAAATCTGTTTGAAGTACAGAGAACATTGTGTGTAGTAAGGAAAAGTACAAATAGTAGCTGTCGACGGTTTTATATGCATACAGCATACACTCATTAATAAAAATTCGTAAAGTAGGACTTTTTTCAACTTTTTGTACCTATAAGCCTGAAGTTTGTTGAATGAGACGCAACAAAACACGCCGAAATCCTATATGATGTCATAAATTTCAGGTGGTCAATCTTGCTTATCATATTTCATTTTCGTATATTTAATTTATAAGAAATATATAGGTACTTCTGACTACTTCTCAAGACAAGCCTCTATATGAGTAATGTTGGTTGCTTCCCAAAATTTAATAATAAAAAAAAGAAAACCAAATCTCTATGGTAATTAATCAACAACGTGTCATTTGTAGCAGTGGCGCAGCCAGTAATTCAGTTTGGAGGGGGGGTGAAAAATTCATCACTTATAAGCTTTTTTGTTTCTTCGTCATCCGAGTGTTATGAATTACAGTAGTAATTACAGTAGTGGCTTGGGGGGGGGCTGCAGCCCCCCTCCCTATGGCTGCGCCAATGGATTGTAGATAATAAGTTTTCTTTTTTGTTATTCTATTTTGTAGACAACGAGCAGCAACCAACTTTACTGAAACTAAAGCATTGTCTACCAAATTTCAATCACATAAAATTTTATAATGTAACAAAATTATGCGTTTGATTTACTTCAAAGTTGTTTTTCTCAAAAAGTTTGCTTACATTTCTTTCTCGTTAATAATAATATCTTCTCTGTTTAATCAACATTATTATTATCATATTTCATCTTGGAAGCGTAATCATGTTGATAAGATGTTAGTAAATTCGGTGGTGCAATATATGTTGTTATAAAAAGTATTAAAGGCGTCTGTCTGAGTGAATAACATTTACATGGTTTTATTGTTTCCCTGAACTGTGAATCACCATGTTAATCAATAATTGGTGTCAGAGTAAGACTAGCCTTTACCAATTTTGTATTACACTAATAGCATCCTTCAATACCATCACTTTTTTCTTGAGAAAAGATTTTTTTTTTAATCTAATGCCAAGTATACATCCGGAGGGCGCGCTTGTAACATTTGCCCAAACCACCACTCCCCATGCACAACCGTGGAACCCACCGTGCTTCCAAGCTCCCCCAATACTTTATCAGTTCAAGAAAATTACTAAAAAGTCAAGTCTTATACCAGAGACCTCTATATCCCATCACGTGACAACTGATAGATCAGGATGTTGAAGACACCACTGTAGATTGTAGATTGTACAGGCCGTGCAGCCTCACAAGCACTTACGTTGTACGTGACTCTTGATCTATTCGAGGCCCCGGGATTCCAATAATTCCTATGAAGTTTATCAATTTCCTGTGAGCTAACATCCTGATGTTTGAAGATCTTTATGAAGTCCCCTTCCAGGAACTTCAGCCTCTTGCAGGCAAACGCCGAACAAAGCAAATGTTCTGCAGCATCAGGGACGGTCTTGCGGTAGCGGCAACTATCACTCTCTGATTTGCCTATTTTTTTTATATAAACCTCAGAGGGCATTGTCCAGTTACGAGTCTCATTATCAATTCCAAGTCTATCTTGTCTAACTCGAAAAGCTGTTAAGCTTTCCTTGACGATTAACTCACTAGCCTTTTCTCTTGCCTTTGTCCTGTCACTTTATTCCAAGTAGATTTCATTTCATCGTTCTCCCAGCGTCGGAATCCTTTCTTCAAGGGGGCTTTGGAGAGTCCACAGAACTTTTGGACCTGAAAATTATAAGTGTGTCCAGTCGTTGTCAGTCTGCTTCCTCGTAGCCATCAACACCTCTCTGTGACCTGGAACCCACATCAAAGTAAGCTGGTTGTTTTCTGCCAGTTGTTTCAGGGTACCCCTTTCAAGTCACTTGTAGCCAGCAGCACATCTCTACAGCATCTACTTCTGCTTTAGACCGTCACATAATGACAGATTTTGCTGATCGATTTTCTCTTTTCTGGGATTTTAACCACTAAAAATTATGTCAGTGCTGAGCTCAAATGATCAAGCTCATGGGATTTTTTTCGGGTTGCTAACGATATCAAATTTAATTCTGTCGGTTGCCATAAGCGAGAAAATGCATCAGCAACCGAGTATTTTTTTACAAGATCGCGGCCTTATTTCAACCATTTAAGTACGTGCAAACCTTATGGCTTTGGTTTTTCACTATCAGATTTTTTCTACCTGTTAATGTGTTAAAATGCCACGAACGAGAAATTGAAAAAACATTACTGTTTCGACCCTTTTCATATCATCAAAATTGGGACAGTTGTAACAAAACATCATTTTTTATGGTAAGCTCATTCGGTATTGAAACTCATCGTCCTTCGAATAAGTATTATGAAGGATCTTTTCGGAATGGATTTGAAAGCGTCCATCGCATGCAAAAACTGGTCTTATTGGTTATGTTGACAGAAATGAGTAGTTTCTGGGAATTAATTTGTATAAGTCAAAATGGATTGGGTACTGATAAGCCATTTTCACAGAAAACTACTATCAGGTAGATTCCATCAAGGCCAGAATATTGTTCAATGTAACTTTTCACTTAAAACAGATACACAAGGTCAAATCGCAAAATCTTCAAAGGAATTTTTATTGCGTCTCAGTTCTAGACGAAAGTTTTTGAGATCAGAATTCCTTAAGAAGTACGAAACGCGATAAAAATCAAAGTTTTATTACTTCCATACTCACTTGCCGAAGAATATTTGGACAGATAAGGTGAACACAAAGAACAGACGAAATGCGAGCCCTCTAATCGCCCACATAATAAATCATTTAGATGATTTGCTAATGATGGCAGTTCGCTGATAGCAGTAGCACCGAATATTGGTGGCCAGTCTACCCTAGTATACAATTCGTAGCACCGCTTTATGCTTCATGAGTTGGACAAGTAGCAAATAAATTATTGTCTATATTGGCCCACGACAATCTCTACATCTGTAGTCTCAGGGATATTCATAACCAACACACTACTACGGAAGACTGAGGTGTTGAAGACACCATCCTGGCATGCCTTTATGGAACCCTCAGTTAAACAAAATTTTTTCATATCAGTTTTTCTCGTAAAAACTGAATGCCAAAATTATTTCGTTGAACAGTCACTGAGACGTCATCAATAAATGGTCTTCCTTCTTTAGGAATTTATCATGTCAAAATCACCTTGAAACAGTTGCTAATCCAGTGTTTTTACTGATAATAAATTTCCGTTGTCTGATTTGCCACAACCTATATAAATTCATCAACCAACGTTGAGTTCGCAAATGTTTAACATCATTGTAAATCAGGATACAAGTCTTCTTAGTAAATCATCAATAAATTAGAAAAACTTTATTGTCTTCTTTAGGTATACCTACGACGAAATTTCAATGCCAAAGTTTCGAAATAATGAAATTTTCCTAGGTAAGCGGGGATAAAGTATTAACACGTGGCGATCTATGGGTATTGATCCGGAAAATAAGCAGAGGTCATAATATCAGTATTTTCGTTGCTTGAAAATTTTTCAATTTTCAAATATGCACTGAAGCCTATTTAACACGGATTATCTTATAATCCAAAGCCTCGTCGTGGGGCCTATGATACATGCAGAAACCCTCTCGGCTCTCGGTCTATCTATATTGGCAACGTAACAGAAATGTGAGGGAACTTAAAAGTTGAGCTTTTTCTCACATGAGGCTTCTAGTCTCCCTCCCAATAAAGTTGACAAATAAAATGATGCCAGCCGTGAATACAGTATTATATATTCCATTAGAAAGAATGCACAAACAATTCAAAATAAAATATTCTGAGTTTAAGGTTTTTCATTTTTCAAAAGTTATTGAATTTTTAAAAATGTTAACACTACTTATGGCACTGTATAACTACGACACCCAGTAGCTGTAGCTGTGTATCTACGAAAAAATAACGAGTTTTGGGTCGTAATACTGAGTTTACAGTCGACATCCAGAGATTGAAGAAAGGGTCCTGAAAAGAGTAATCCTTCTAGTACCCACTGAAAAACCCCAATGAAAGTTCAAGAAATGATGACGGATAATCAGACAAGTTAAGTTCCTGACATTCCACGAATAATTATTATCAATTAGTTATTGTTGACACTGTGGAAACATATTTCCTATGAGTAATTATTATCTGGTTGAAAATTAAGGAACACATCTGTTGTTATTTTTTAAGTGACTAAATATCATATCCACTCATTCAAGATAACCTCAATTGGTACACCCAGACGATTCGACTCGGTATATCATCAATCCTTAATCCTTATCTCACTGTCAGCTCACTTAACTGGTCAAACGTTTGGTATTTCCTCGGCGCGGTGTCCAAACGATAGTTTTCTTGCAGTTATTGGCCATCAGAAAAACACTCCATAGACAGTATAGGCCAGTAAAGATAGACATGAAAAATCAAAAATTTAAGGAAAATTCCAAAAATTCTCAAACTTTTGTCAAGTGAATGGTACATTGAGAAAGTAATAAATCTCAGTTTGCAACCTGCTCCGAAGTCCGCATCATTGTCAAAATAGCAATTAACTTGAATTTTGCTGTATACTCGTTGAGAAAATTCCAAAAGTTCTGCAAACTTGGAGCAGTATTGAATATATTATTTCATATCGAAAATCAAGTTTGCAACCAAATCAAGTTGTACGGAACACTTTTTTATCGACATATAATGTTTTTCTTTGATAGACTGTGCCCAGAGTCGTGTTAGTAACTATTTGTTACTAATATTTCAGAATTAATCAGAGTTTTCTATACCTACGCTGGGTAAAGCAATATCTTTGCAAGAAACTACCATTTCAATTCCATCCGGGCTCTGTCCTTACCACGTACAATATGTTGAAGGTGGGTACTTCCCAGGGTACTGCAAGTTATAGATATAGTATTCTTGACCTACTAAAGATCTTGATGAAACTCACAGCTTGTATCAGCCACCACAGCGCCATGAGTTAAACTTAACGGACTACAGAGACAAGCGTGCCTGGCGATTACTGGGGCCATTCGCTCCACGCCAACGGCAGCAATGGAAGCTCTTCTTGGACTACTTCCTCTCCACATAGTTCTGGAGAGAGAAGCAAGATGGGCAACATACAGACTCTACCAAGCGGCCATTAGTCTACCGCAGGCATATGTCATGAGAGGCAGCAGCATGCTGGAAGGCATAATAGCTCACAATATTCTGGGAATTCCCTCAGACATCATGCCTAAAACCACTAACATCAACATGTCCTACACCGTGGTCTTCCCTGAAAGAGAAGACTGGGTTCGGAATGAAACTGACCTATGTAGGGCAAATGAAAGGTGGTTCACCGATGGTTCCAAAACTTTGGAAGGTGTCGGAGCCGGAATATATGGTATGAACCCGGTAGTGAAACGCTCATTCAGTTTGGGTAAATTAGCTACGATATTCCAGGCAGAGGTATATGCCATTGAAATGTGTGCAAGGGAGCTGGAAAACCGACACCTCACACGAAAAACAATAAAAATATTTTCAGATAGTCAAGCAGCATTGAAAGCGCTTGAATCCAACTGCTTTAAATCCAGAGCAGTATGGAACTGCAGAGACACCTTGAACCGACTAGCACAAGGCAACAACGTTACCCTAGTTTGGATACCAGGTCACACGGGCCTAGAAGGAAACGAAATAGCGGACGCCCTAGCAAAAGGGGGGGCCGAAACAACGTTCACTGGGCCAGAACCGGTCATCGGTTTAGCATATAGCACTGCCAAGAATGCTACAACCGCCTGGGCAGACAATAAAAGACTTGAGTATTGGCTCAGTCTACCAGGACTAGCCCATTCCAAAGCATTTATTGCCTGTACAAGGAAAAAACAGGACTCTGACAAACTTCTAGAACTCAGTAGAGCACATCTCAGAGTTATAGTAGGTTTGCTCACTGGCCACTGCAAACTCAAACACCACATGCATAAAATCGGACTTGCACAGGATGCAGAGTGCCGTCTATGCATGGAGGATGATGAAACGGCTAAACACATCCTGTGCACATGCCCTGCAGCAGCCAGAACCAGATTTTCAATATTTGGCAATACAAAAGTAAGGCCAGAAGATCTGGTAAACTGTTCTCCCAATATGTTACTCAATTTCGTTAAGAGATTGGATATGCTGGGAGAAATATAACCATAGGATGAGCCACAATAGGCCATTGGCCGCAGTGGAGAGCCTGATATGGGCTCACTCACATTTAAACCTAACCTAACCCTAACCTAACCTAGGGAACTGAAGAGGTACGTCAGCGCCATGATGGTAATTATGGCGGATCCTGGAATAAACATTGTTAAATATATGCATTAACAAATAAAGACTGATTCCTCATTTTCTATAGATCGAAGAAAATTTATTCTAAAAATTTGGTATTCACTAGAAATGAACGTGATGTTTGGTTTGAAAAGTACTTCGTAGCTGGTTTTAAAGAGTGACTATACAATTATTTTTTCTTTTCCATACATGAATTCGGAAGAGGATTGGCCCAAGCAACGAAACATTGTCTTCAGAGATAGTTGAATGTTGTGAATAAAGAACAAGTTCAGGAAAAAATTATGAAAGTAACAAAACTTATAATTTGCTAGTTCTTCATCGTTAACAAAGCCAAAATAAGGAAGCCATTGAGGAAAACTTGACAAAAGTAAATCTGAAGTACTCAATCAAAATGAACTGTATGACAAACAACTGCTATGCTCTATGCTGAAGATGAATCACGTTGGCTGCTATGGATCCACCTACAAATTATGCTAGCTCACTAAGCGAAAATTCCAAAAGTTCTACAAACTTGATAGATACATAGGAAAAATTTCTGGAACCGGAACATATATATTTTGAATTCGTGGTCATTTTTTGATCAAGGTGGTCTCGAAATAATTGAAAATGTTTTGAAACTTTGCTGCAAATTTTGAAAATATCTATTCGGATACATCTGCAACCTTGTACACGATCCGGATATTCATGCAATTTTGAAAAATCTAATAAATTTAAAATTATATTTTTGTAAATTGCAAGGTTACAAATTTGTGAATGCATTAGAATAGATGCTTTGTACCAAAGTCTCAAAACTTTTGTAATTATTTCGCGACTACCTTGATCAAAAAAATTACCACGAATTAAAAATATATATGTTCCGGTCAACGTAAAAGGTTGCAAATCTGCCACTATTCCGAAAACTTTTCCGATGTATCTGTCAAGTTTGCAGATTTGGAATTTTTTCTTATAATATATGATAGAGAAACACTAGTTTTGATAAAAAAATAATCCGTACACTTGAATTGGCTGCAAACTTGATTCGTGTAATGAAATAATATATTTAATACTACTCCAAGTTTGCAGAACTTTTGGAATTTTCTCAAGTATTTTGACAATGCTGCGGACTTCGGAATAGGTTGCAAACTGAGACTTATTACTTTCTCGATATACCATTCACTTGACCAAAGTTTGAAAACTTTTTGAATTACTGCTGAATTTTCGATGTTTAATGTCTATCTCTGCTGGCTTATAACATCAATCCTCAATCCTTATCTCACTGTCAACACACTTGACTGGTCAAACGTTTGGTATTCCGACGGCGTCCAAACGATGGTTTTCTTGCAGTTATTGGCCATTGGAAAAACACTCAATAGACAGTAATTTCAGTCCCAGTATAGCGAGCGCTCGCGAGAAATCTATTTTTAGCTAAGTTTCTCGTTATTTTGCTATGTTCGATAACGTTTCGGACTTCTGTGTCGAGTTTATTTTATTATCATAGATAAATAAGGTGGTGTGAGTGAGGAAACCGGTCTGACTATGATTCCAGTTGGTCGTTTCAGAATTTCTATCATGTTCTCGAGTACATTCATGTAGGAAGAAAGACTGAAGTATATTCACCAGAGTTATAAATTGAAAATTTATTAGAATCATAAAATGTATTCATATTATAAATTTGTTTAAAAACATCTGCTTAAATAATACTATTTATAAAAAAAAGGTTTTTAATAAACAAGATTTTATAATAATGCTACAAAATGACACATAAGACAGAATAGTTACATATAAATGTAACTTTTCCGCACGATTTTATCTTTCAAAACGTAGGAAAAGAAATAAAAGATGAAATAAAGAAGTCCCACTACTGAGGTATGCAGCTTCAGAATTAAGCTGAACACTTTAGGAGGAGTACGTTAATATTGAAGTTGAAATTCAAAGTATAGTAGTTGGGAAAAGTGAAAGAAAAAGAAGAATAATTGTGGAGTGATAAAGACCAAATTTTTCTGTTTGTTCCGAGAATTTTTTTTTTTTTTCACCATAAGTAGATAAAAGAAGTTGAACTCTTCAATTCATCTATCTAATGCAGGTTTCACTATTGATGCAATCCTGAAAAATATTAGTTCTTCACTGGATCTTTCCAACCCACATTTGTTACCAAGTTTGCATGAAAAACTTCCTAATGTTCAAAAATAAAAATTCTTTGGGTGAACTCCAACATCTTTACGAAACATCTTCGGAAGATTTAGCAAAACAGTTTGAAGCAGAACTGAATTCCATGGAAGATATCAGTAATCATTTAAAAAAAAGTTGCTCAAACAAAATTTTGCCTAGAAGAAAAACTGTCATGATCATGAACACGAAGGAAACCTCAACTGAATGTATTTTCTTTTAATGTTCCAACCTTGAAATTTTTAACTGTGTTGAATTTACTGATATTTCCAAACATAAAGATAAAGATGATAGTGTGTTTTTTTTGTTTTATTATATGGCTTTGAGGTGTATCTTAAGATCCAGATGTGGCAAGGATGGTTGTAGAGGAATATCTACATTTGTCTTCACTTTGATCGTGAAGATGGAATTCAATCAAGAGGAAAAGTGCGGATTGTTTCTTGCTCAACTTATGATCAATGTGCTAGGATTTTATTGCACAATATTTGAGAAAATAGAAAAAATGTCCTCTGGGATCAAGCGGAAAAGTTATTTTCAAAGTGTGTTTGAAGTGGTTGAAACGAATTACCATCATACATTTCTGAACGGACCTAATAGACAAATTATAAAAATATAAATGGGTAGTGAAAAAACTTACAGTCGAACTCCACCAAATATAATCTTTATTGTGGGTGTAGTCGGAGGACACACATCGGCACATTACAGGATGTAGTCGGAGGACTCACATCAGGAGTTACATCAGGATATGTTTCGAAGGATTAATCCTTCATCATCAGCAAAAGTAGGGTTATAACATTAAGAGCTACATAAAAGGGAAATCGTACATTAGTGTTATTGAATAACAGTAATAAATGTTAAACCTACCAGTATGTGGTGGAAAAATCTATTGATAACAAAAAATTAATGAATAAAAATGTTGGAAAATTAAAAATTTCCGCAATATTGGCGGGTACTCTTTTGTCAGGGGTCGTGGTTAGATCTAGTCAGGTAAATCATTTTTTTTTTTGTTCACAAACTTGTTACCATGCACGTGTTCAACAGTAAACAGAACAAGTGTTTAAGAAGTTATGAATTTTGACATGAAATTCAAAAATTGACATCTGTCATGTGAGACATCACGATTCAAGGCAAGAGAGAAGCCGTCCCATGGTAGCTCTTAATGTTGTGACGCTACTTTTGCTGATGATGAAGGATTAATCATTCGAAATTAAGTTTTTTCAATAAATGTCTCTTAATGAAGGCACTTATTCATTTTTTTCGGACCTTGTATAAAGTGTTCGATTGCGTATATATACTTTATGAATGAGAGTATTTTGAATGGATTTTCAATCGAATCGTGTGATCATTTTCATTAGAAAAAACACCCCTATTTAGATTTTACAGTCCTTGGTCATACGCTGCAATTGACATTCAAATGAGCGCACAGTGACAGCTACCATCCTTTTCGATCAGAAGTCTATTGGTCGCATATCAAAATAACACGAGTTCAAGAATGCTGGAACATCATAACGAATACCAGAAACGTCGATTATCCTTCTACCTTGGCCTACTGAACAGAGATGTGAGGAATAGACCAGTTATCAAAGATATTAAACCACCTATAATCCAGTAAATTTGTATTCGACAGGGCCCCTGGCGAGAAAGTTTCGGACGTTTTTTGGAATGCTGAATCCGAATCTGAAGTTTGCTAACAAAATTTCTTGACGGAATATTTAAAAAAATGCAAAAAAAATGTTAAACATTTTTTTGTAGTTTTTCGCTTATAACTCGAAAACTATAATTTTTTCGTAAATAACTTTCCCGTTCTAAATGAAAGTCCGAGGGTTTCTAGATGCTCTTTCCATCAGACCGTTTTATTTTGAGCCTTTTTTTCTCAGGGCAGCTTTCCTCGTAGGCTTCGACTATTATTGCCTTGCCCACTTCGTCTACTGGCCTCTCGAAGCTCTCTCTTTCTCGTATTTCAGTCACGGATCTCTCGAGAGTCTCACTGAGTGAAGCTGCGTTTCTTTCCCAGTTGGTCTCTCTTAGGTTTCTATATTTGACTAAAGTACGCAGTGGGGTAACTAGATGGTATAATATATTACATAGAATAATATAATCATGTGAAATAATTTTTAAATGTTTTTGTTTGAATTTCAAGTTTTACGATTTCGTACCTCATTAAATAACATGTATGTAATTTTTGAATAAGTGACCTGTACCTTCATTATATGATCTAAATGAGGTATGCGCAGAGAACTGGGGAGAATCCACTAATCAACTTCAATAATAAATTAGTTTTGTAGTGAAAAAGTGGGATTTTCCCCAGTCAGCTAAAATATGCCAATTTACAAGTAGTCCTTGACCCCGAACGGTTCATTGTAGAAAAAAACTTGTATAGTAAAACTTGTAGAAAATGTTATGCTCTTTCATTCCTAAAATTGAGGTTATCAATGAAAATTTTTTTTTCAACTTATAAGCAATAAACCGCAGAAGAAAGAGATTTTTTAGGTTTTTTTGCAATATTTTCAAGGTTGCGTCACGAAAATTTGTTAGCAAACCTCAGATTCTGATTCAGCACCCGAAAACACATAGAGAATGGAAGTAATCAAAACTACCCCAAAACTTTCTTGGTAGAAATACAATTTGATCATATTAATATGCCTTCTAAATATAATATAAGCACTCCATATTCAACCTAATTTGAATAAATCAAATTGAGTACAAATTTCGAGTTCTCTCAGAAAATCCTTCAGATACCTAAGCAAATAAGTCTGTGTAAACACCATTGAAACGATTTGACTGGGTGAGTGACACAACAGCCGCACTTTTAAGCTTTTCTCTAACAACAGAAAGTCCTCTGAGCATGGTAACAATCGAAAACTGTGTAAATACGCCCTATTATAGAGGGGTCAGAGTTTTTATTTAGTTAATGCATGTTTTTGGTTTTGAAAAAATTAGCTAAGGAAAAATAATCGTATAATCTATTTCAATACGATAACAGCTCAAGTAAGAATAGAAAGTAATAGAAAGAAAGAGAAAATGTATATACCAGCACTGAAAGGCGCAAAATCAAAGCCATGTCACCCAAATAGGAAGAAAGTATAGGCGCGAACCGACTATCGCAGATTGTGCCAGGAACGAGAGCTTCAAATTCAGTTGTTACGTCAGGAAGAGTATTTCGACTGCGCCAGTGAAGATCACTGCCGCAGTTGAAGTTGAAACTTTTGGAGATTTTTACTAAAGAAGACCTCGAAATATCTCAATCTTATCTATTATATATCTATTTTTTATTATGCTTGTTTATATTACAGCTTAAATTTGTAAATAGTATAATCAACATCCAGATCGCCGCCCAGAAAATGTAGTAATGTTCCTCAAGCATTATTATTTCTTCAGCGACTGGTCTATAACCTCAAAAGAGTGTCATCTTCAGACGCCTCTATTGACGGTAGTGGCAAAATGAGTCTCATTTCCAGCGATTCGCAGTTAACCGACATATTTAATGAAGATGAACTTGAGATACCAATGATTTACAATTTGTGTTGACGTAATACTTACGAAATATTTACCATAAACCTATGAGGATGAGAAAACAATGTCGTTGATGTTTGCTCTTTACCTTTTTGGCTTAACTTCTCTTATTGAGGACGATAAGAGAAAAAAGTGTAAATGGTTAAAATCCATAACGCCAAATGCTCTCTAGAGGAGTGGGTAAATAAATAACATGTTAGGCCACGTTCCTCGAAACACAAAAAGAAGAAGTGTCCATTACAGCCTAGCAAATCTAGCTATGACTCTGCATATTGGTGTCGGCGTCCTTGTCATTTCCAATAAAAGTTGTTAGTGGACAGAGTTACCCTCTCAGTCAGATATCTGAAACAAAGCTCAGAGTTCTCTTGGGAGATCGTTTTATAACGATAGTCGTCGCCGACCGATGTTTTTACCCTTTTTACTCCTATATACACCTACTACATAGGCTAAGTTCTCAGTTTATTGTTCGCGCATCTCAGATGCACAGCTAGATTTGTCAAGCTGTACGTGCCATTGTGACTGGTATTAGATATTATAGATCACGGCTAAAACAATTTGCAATACACGAATTCATAAAAAAAATTAGCAGTAGCATGTGGGTGGACGGAAAATTCAAGACGACTCCCGGAAGGGGAGTGGAGGTAACTATATATACGTTTTGAGGGTTGGATATGGGTTTTTCATGATTTGTGGCTGAAATATGCACCTTATCGAAAAACATTTGCTACAAAAGTTGTAGATAATCACAGATTCACTACTTGACTTGAAATCAAGACAAGCTCAAGTCAAGTATTTATTTTTGAAATTAAAGTCGAGTCAAGTAGTTAAATGTTAAGTACTTGTAAATCAAGCTACCTACTTGATTTTTTTGAAAAACTAGTACCTTTTTTGTATTAATCTGATTAACTACCAAAACGCAATAACAATAATATATATGCAATATATGGATGCATATGGATGCAAAATAAATAAAACTGGAGTTAGTAAATGGCAAAGTAAGTTATATTTTTGAAATTCCCTGTATAAAAATTTATAGCATGTGACACAATTTTTACTAGATGACTTGAATCCTATAGATTTTTGTAGATGTTAAAAAATCAGCTACAAATAAAAAATTATTGAAGAAAATGAGATGTGGACATTTTTTTGGTTTGGTTTTACCTTCTCAAGCCAACTCGAAACTGAAATTGTGCTACGCCTATTCGAACCTGTAGAGGTATCTGCCCCGGAATTAGGTGGGCTGGATCTACCAAATTTTTTTTCGTAGACTCTAGTGTGTTTAGCTTGCAAATGTCGCCTTAGTGAAGATGTTCAGCAGTTTTTCATTTTCAAAACATAGGGTACATATGCCTTGTTTGTCAGTATTTTTATTAGTCTTGGGATCTTGCTCGACTATGAAATAATCCGTAATATTTTTCATTTCAGCAGATACACTTTTATCAACTTCAACTCTTTTGGCTTTTGATGGCGCCGACCCTGCACTTTCAACTTCTGTTTCGATGTCATCAAATTCTGACACTTTTTGATCTACGATATATTCTGAGCCGCTGCTTTGGAAAGGTTCCGATTCCACTACGTATTCTAACGCTTCGGTGTGCTTTTCACGGATCGCTATCAAGTAATATCAAGTAGTTTGATCTCAATTGGCATTGAGTCAAGTAGTTCACACCGTAAACCGAGTTGAATCAAATATCAAATTTTCAAAAGCTTGAGTTTTGAAGTCAAGTCAATTATTTAGGAAAAAATTCAAGCTACTTGGCTTAAAGAATCCCTGAATGTAGGTGTCCCACAAAGCTTCCTTCTAGGCCCTATATTATTTCTTCTAGTCTATTATGAAATCGGTATTTCCTACGATACATTTCACATCATTCGCCGACAATATATCTTTGACTATTTCTAATAAATCTAATAACATCCTACAAAATAAATGCGAATTTCATTCATTCCATACAGACCATCTCTCTTAAAATTTGAGACAGCCTGACATCACAGTGAGGACTTCAAGATCGAAATATCGACTGAAGAAATTCTGTCTAGCGATACGGTGAAATTCCTGGGTATTGAACTAGAGAAGAATCTTAACTTCAAAACAGACTGTGACTCATTCATATCTAAACTCGAGTAAATATATTACTTGATATTGTATAATTTGAAGACTATTTTAACTCTCGAACAATTGATGTACTTCAACTATGTACAGGTGGATTCTCGTTCGAGATACGGAATCAACTTCTGTGGCAACTCCATACATTTATTATTTGCACAAATAGCACAAAAAGTTGTCTAGCAGGAAAATCAAGACAACACTCTTGCAGAAATCTTTTCAAAAAACTCAACATACTAATCCTGACAGAAATATTCATTTCTGAAATATGTTCATTTTTCTTCAAAAATAGGGAAGGAATACGGAAGAATTATAATACATACAATATCAATAGCAGACAAAAAAGAATCACTTCCGGATCCCTTTTTTGAATAACCTAGTTCATCGTCAAACTGCATTAAGAGGCCATGAGCGCGATCATAACTTGGCCGTTTTTTAGGGTAAAAGAGTTGATAACTCAAAAACGGTTCGTCGTATCGATTTCAAACAAAGACAGGCTTCTAGAGGACGTTTGATTCTATGTAACTTCTTTTCATGGATAGTCAAAGTAGCTGCAGTGGTATTCCTTTTCCATTAAAATTTGAGGCAATCTTTATCCGATGGAAATGAATTTGGTATAAAAAGAAAGGTAAAACGTTAATCTATGCCCGTGCTGTAATGTTTTTTTGAAATTTTTTGTTCATATACCCAAAAAAATTGCTTCAAAGTAACTGCATTTTTGGGACATTTTTGAGATTTTTTTTGTGGAAAAGTGGATTGAAAATTCAATTTTCATTACAGCACGTACGTAGAATCAAACTTCCTCTAGAAGCCTGTCATTGTTTGAAATCGATAAAACGATTGGCCTCCTAAGCCAAGTTTATTCAACAAACCACCGAATTAGTAAAAAACTGTGAAAAGGAAATAGAATTTAAAAAACAAGTAAATTATTTTGAATTTTCAATTTTAATTATTTTTGGTCGACAATAATTTTCCTACTGTAAACGAGTTTTTCTACAAGCGTTCGTGATTCACCCTGTACCCCCACGCAATTTAGTTTGGGAAGTGTCATTTTCTCGCACCAATACGGAAAAATCCAGCATACTAAAGTTTTTTTCAAATGAATTTTCCCATACCAGTGCGGATAAAACTTTTCCGTACGTGTAAGTTTTTTTTTTAACTTAGACTCTGAAAATGTACGAGTTGTCTTTTATTATGTTTGTTATGTGGACAAAACACAAAATTTTTGTTGGTATATTTCAATTAGTTTTCTAGTTTTGTAGTATTCTGTGACTATTTCAATTTTCCAAGAAAAGTTTCTGAAGAGACCAACTATGTTGGCTTGCGTTGAGTGAAGTTGGTGTAGTTTTGGTGTTTAAAGTATTTTCTTATTCTTCAATTGTATTGACACTAAGGCCAAGGGTTCCAAATATTAATTTATTCGAGGATTAATTTTGCTGTTTCGACCTATATTTCTATGGTTTTATCTAACTAATGAATATAATTCATGTGTTATTATCACAATGTATCTAAATCCATATTCTTATTGTATTTTCGATGTGAGGACGCATTAAATTTCAAGACAAAAATCGGATATAAAAATAACTGAAAAAGTTAAATCCGTGGAGTTTCTTCAGTCTTCGGCATTGAGAGTATGGATTCACAAGTCTTATTTTTTTCGAAAGACATGGTATCATCAAAGTACTATCTTGACTTCTTCTGCCTTCTTGGTACGCTCATTGTATGAATGAAATTATCTTCCGCAATCTTCTATGGAATTATTCATTTTCCCTTTCATTTGTTAGATTATGGGTATTCAAAGTAACCTTTCCCCAATTCTTATAACCTTCCAAATTGTCATTGAAATTATCTGATAACAGTAGAAACTAGGTCCGAGAGGGATTTCAATTTATTAAACAAATACAGAAACCTGCATTCAACATTCAATAACTGTGTCATGATCATAACCGAATAGACAAAGGTATTTAGTGTAGGTTGAAAATAAGTTGCCTAATCTTATCAAATAAATGTTTCACAATGACAACCATCCCTCATAGTTGGTACATACTTATCAATAATTTAAGTATGGGGAATTATTAATTAAATTCATTGAGTATACCATCAACCGTAAATTAGCAACTATTTTTGTTGATACAAAATAATTTTTTTTTTTTCAGATTGAGTTTCGGATTCACCAGATTGCACAAACTGCAAGTGAAAACAAAAATTCCAGAGAGTATTTAAGAAAATTCCGAGGTAATAATTTTGGGATGCTAGAAATGATTTTTTCTAAAAACGAGCTAAAAGTACCATGTTTGCGCTTCAAAAAGAAAGCACAAAGCTCGCCTCAAATAAAGTACAAAACTACCAACTTTAGTTCCGAAAAACAGTTCCAAAATTGGTTAGTGGTTATTCTTCTTTAATTTTTTTAACAATTTTGTACTACTAAAGCTGGTGGAAATATTTTTTTTGATCTCGCACGTTTTAAAATCTGAACTGTTATCTGAGGTTATCAATAATCATTTACTTTTACAAAATATTTTTGGCAAATCTGTGGTTGTAGGAAAAATCTTGTGTGTAATTCGAGCACAAATACCTTGCCGCTTTCAAAACATTGTCAAATTTTTTTCTCAGACGGCAGAGTATTCTCTACTTAATAGCTATTGCTAATGCAGAGTTGTGGTAAATTTTGCAAAAAATTAAATGAAACAGTTATCATTGTTGTCCAATACGTTTATGAGAAAAGAGGTAGACTTTTTGAATAATCGGACACTGTATGAATACTTTGAATTCCCCTATGGATGAAAGAAGATAGCATTTTCCTTCTTTAGTTTCACAACTGTTGTTGTTTTTAGGACAGAAGAACCAAATGAAGGACCAGTTGATAATGACACAGTGCGGGCCCACGAACATACTGTGTTAATTGTAATCCTATATGGAATATGTAAGACGGTACTAAATAAATATAAAAAAACAGCACTTTTATTTTTATTTTTTTATGAAACGAATTGAATCTAGAATCCAAGTACTCCGATAGAATTATATTGAATTCTGCATTTATTTTCGTACAGTGCGTTCTACGTAGGTAGGTATTTAAAATTAAACAAGCTTAATACCATAACGCAAATAAATGTACTATTTGGAAAGATCTACCTCGGGCTATAATTGAGTATAGTGATGTTTTTTTTTCTCGAATTCCATTATTTGAAGATTCCCAGGAATAAAAATCAAACTTTCAGTAGCGAGAATGATAAAATGAAATTTATGGTGACACAGCAAAATCATAAAACGACGTAATCAACAAATATTAGCGAATTTTATGTTTCCTAGAAGTCCTACAAGACTTTAATTTTTCAGCAATTTTTTACTTAATTTCCAAAAAATTGAACTGAA